>CAWUFW010000045.1:1367500-2592500 GCA_963921515.1 Calotriton arnoldi
GTGATCGGACAGGTTGCCCTTGTGATGCGCCCACTGGAACTTCAGGTCCCACTGCAGAGCCCGCATATGCCATCTGGCATGATTGACCAGCAGGATGCAGGAGGCCATGAGGCCCAGCAGCCTCAGGGTCATCCGTACCGAAACCCAGGATAAAGGCTGAAAGATCGGAATCATAGCCTGAATATCCCGGACTCGCCGTTCGGGAGGATAGGCCCGAAACTGCGTCGTGTCCAGAACTGCTCCGATGAAAAGGAGCTGTGGAGAAGGAATCAGATGCGACTTCGGCACATTGATGGAGAACCCTAGCGAGTGCAGGAGTTCGGCCGTAGTCTGGAGGTGGGAGACGACTGCCTGGGATGAGCCCGCCTCCAGCAGCCAGTCGTCGAGGTAGGGGAAGACTGAAACCCCTGCCCGGCGCAGATGAGCTGCGACCACCGCCATCACTTTCGTGAACACCCGAGGGGCACTGGTAAGGCCAAAGGGGAGCACGGTGAACTGAAAATGCTCGAGGCCTACCGTGAACCGTAGGTAACGCCGGTGGGCCGGCAGGACGGGGATGTGGAAATAAGCGTCCTGCAAGTCCAACGCTACCAACCAGTCTCCAGGGTCGAGGGCAGTCAAGACCTGAGCTAGGGTGAGCATCTTGAACTTCTCCTTCCGGAGGAAGCGATTGACGTTCCGGAGGTCCAAGATAGGACGCATGTCCTCCTTGTCCTTTTTTGGCACCAGGAAGTAGTGGGAGTAGCAACCACGTCCTACTTCTGGGGTCGGAACATGCTCGATGGCCCTCTTGGCCAAGAGGGCCGTGACTTCCTTCTGCAGAAGTACCAAGTGATCCCCTGACATGCGGTGGAATTGAGGTGGCATGGCTGGGGGGGGTGGTCTCGAAGGGGAGGGAGTAGCCCCTTCGGACAATGTCCAAGACCCACCTGTCCGAGGTGATGGGACGCCAGTGGTGAAGGTGATGGCGGACCCTGCCCCCTACTGGCGTGCTGTGCACCTGAAAGGAGGGACTAGGAGGGCTTGGAGGCCGCGGACGGGTTGGAGATGGTGGCCTGACCCACACGCTGGTTGCCCGAACCGCCACGGCGGTATCCACGTCCTCGGCCACGCGAAGACGCCTGCTGCGCGGGCCGGTGGCTGGGCTGCTGACGTGACTGGGCGCCCCTTCCGTGGCCACGATAGGGGCGAAAAGCAGAAGTTAGCGGAGGGCGTGTAGCAGAAAGGCCCAGGGACTTGGCAGTAGCCCGTGAGTCCTTAAAGCGCTCCAACGCATGGTCTGCTTTGGACCCAAAAAGACCGACTCCATCAAAGGGCATGTCCATGAGAGTATTCTGGACATCCCCATAAAAACCAGTGGTTCTCAGCCAGGCGTGGCGACGCAGCGCCACCGTCGTTGCAATAGACCTGCCCAGCGAGTCGGCGGTATCAAGGCCACATCGTATTGTGTATTTGGCCGCATCCTTCCTTCCGCAATGGCGCGGGAAAGCAGTGTCTGGACCTCCTCAGAACACTGGGGCAAAACAGTCGCCACCGAATCCCACAAGGAGTGGGTATATCGGCCCAAAAGACAAGCGGTGTTGATGGACCGCAAGCCAGCACTGGAGGAAGAAAAACCCTTCTTCCCAAATTGATCCAGGCGTTTGGATTCCCTATCCGGAGGGGCGGTAGGGAAGGCGGTTTGGGAAGCGGAGGCTTGGACAACCAAGCTCTCAGGAGTGGGGTGGACAGAGAGAAATAGGGGGTCGCCCGGAGCTGGGCGATGGCGTCGGGACACGTTCCTATCCACAGGAGCCCCTGTGTTGGGCTTGGACCAGGCGCCCAAAGAACGTCAGTGAGGGCATCGTTAAACGGCAGCACAGTCTCCGTAGAGGAGGCTGCCGGCTGAAGCACCTCTGTCAAGAGATTAGTCTTGACCGCCACAGTAGGGATTTGGAGATGTAAGGCTTCAGCCGCCCTACGCAACACCGTTGCAAAATTGGCTCCCTCCTCCGTAGCCACGGGAGGAGACAGCATGCCAGTGTCAGGGGAAGTATCTAGACCACTGGCATCCCCTAGTTCCTCTGCCCAGTCCTCATCATACTGACACTGTTGTGCCAGAGGGTCCTCAGACCCCTCCCAGTCCTCCTGGTCCTCCTCCGGTTCAAAATAAGGAGGAGGAGGGACATTTGGGACCAAAGGTCTCATCGGCGCCGGAACCGGCGTCGAGCGACGTCGGTCCGGTTCCATGTCCGGAGCCGGAAGGAACTGGGGGACGACGCCGCTCGGAGCCCCAGGCGGCGTCGAGAACGGCACCGGAGACATCGGCGTCGGCGGAGGCGTGGTCAGGTCGACCGGCGTCGATGGGGGTTGCAGAGCCGGGATCGAGGCCGGGGCCGGAGCCGGGATCGAGGCTGGAGGCATGGGCGACGCCGGGGCCGGAGCCGTGGGCGACGCCGGGGCAACCCCATCAGGGCCCGCGGGGCCTGAAGGCGCACCGGAGGGACCTTGAGGCGGGCCATGGCCGACAGGAATTCCTGTATTTGGGCCGGATCCGCCCCCGAACCCGGGAAGGACGGGTATTGCGGGGGCGACTCCACAGGCATGTCCGGGGCCGCGGGGGCGGGGACGGTGCCGGGAGGGGCCTCAGCCGAGTCGCGAGACCGGCGAGGCGAAGTCCTAGAGCGACGATGCTTTTTGGACTTTATGTGCTTAGACTTACCGGACGACGAAGACTTGGATCCCGACGACCGGTGAGGACTCCACGACCGACCCCTCGACCTCTCACGCGACCGGGGCTTGGTGTGGCGCGGAGCCGACTGCCGGGCCTCGAGGAGCTTTCGAGACCGCTCTCGCAAAGCTTTCGGGTTGAGGGCCCGGCAGTCGGAACACGACTCCGTGTCGTGGCCTCGGCCGAGGCAGAAGAGACACTCCCGATGCGGGTCTGTGATGGACATCATCCGAGCACAGGCGCCGCAACGTTTAAAGCCGGGCATCCCTACGACACCTTGGAGTCGATTTGAAGAAACAGTGAAAAGAATTCACCAAAAAAGTTAGTCAAAAAATGACTAGGGCACTGCTCTTCCCGGATCTGCGCTTGCTGGCGCGGAAAAAGAAGAACTGACGTCAGCGCGCAGGGGCGGCGTCTAAGTACTGCCCGCGACGTCATCCCGGCGATCACGACGCCGACGACGGACGCGGAGCCGCACGACGCCGCCTACCGACGCGCAAGGGTACTGCTACGCAAAAACTTTCTGGATCCAGCCTGATGCCTGGGGATATTCTAAGGTAAGGAATCTGTCACTAACGTGTCTCTTTCAGATTTGCTGTTTGTTCTTTTACTAATCGGGTTCCAACTGATGTTGTGATGGATGGGATGGGGAGAGGAGTTTACAAGAATTTTTTGCATTGTTTCTGCAACTGCTGTGTGTGGAGGGCTTGCTGTGAATTATGTGGGCTGTTATTGTTACTCTCTTAATAGCAGGATTGTGTGTTTTTTTTTTTTTTGTCAGGTGCCTTCCCCGCAGTTTGTGGTAGGTCATAGTTTGGGGGGTGGGCTTAGGCTGTAGGTCCTGACATCGAGATTCTTTTGGATTTACAGTGTGGGGTAATGTTGCGCTGTATGTCCGTGGTAGGGGGTAGTTCTATGGATCCCCCTGTTAGGGGGGGGGGTCGACAGTTTCTTGAGGTTCAGTTGTGCATTTTATGGCAGTGCAAATGGCTGCTAACTTGGTGGCCTTGGAGTCGAGCATCCTGGGAGATACAGGGTGGGAGGGAGTTTAAGGCACGATCATGCAGTGAATATGGTTGACCAAGTTCGTATTGTTACATGGAATGTCCGAGGGCTCAGAGATTTCACTAAGCCCTATAGGGTCCGCTCCTTTCTCTAATGACATAAGATTCAAATTGCCTGCATAGAAGACGCACCTTGGGCTTCTGGAAGACCAAAAATTGCAGAAGTTCAGAGGTCAAGCGTTTTCTGCCTCTTATTCTGCCTATGCTCAGGGTGTGGTTACTTGGGTGTCTCCTGGGGTCCCGTTTCAGCTCACTTATAGTGAGGCGGATGTGGAAGGGAGATATGTATTGACTCAGGGTACCTTCGATGGAAAGGCGATTACGCTGTTAAACTTGTACGCTTCCAATGTGGACGATTGGCACTTCTTTGGGAGGTTGCAGGAGGTATATCAGATAGTGTAGGGACACTCATCTTGTGTCGGGTGACTTTATCTGTGTTTCAGATGGTGGGAGGGGCCACTTTCTGCCTTGGGATCATACCAAATCACTGATGACAGGGACCCTAGAGAGGTCAATGCAGAATCTGGCCCTTTTGGATGTGTGGCGCATGTTACAGCCTGATGATCAAGAATACACGTCATTCTCGGACCTATAATACCTACAGTCAGTTGGACAGTATTTTGGTGGGTGGGCTGGAGCACTCTCGAATAACCATGGTCAAACATCAGACTAGGTTTTTGTCCGACCACTCCCCAACCTCGCTGACGCTGGATTTGGGTGGACAAATGGTTGGGAGTCGCACATGGTGTATTCCCTCTGATTTACTCAATGACATCACACGCTGAGGGGACTTACAAACGGCTTTAGATACCTATTCTACTCACAATTGGGGGACTTGGATACCAGGGCAGTTGAATGGGAGGCATTAAAAGCGGTGGTGAGGGGGGATGCATTAGTACCATCTGTGGGGTGCATAGAAGGTTAATTAAGGATTTGAAAACCAAGGAGGACTGCCTAGTAGAGTTACAGAAACAGGAGATGTACACAGCGGGGCATGTATAGAAACCCTGGAGGCTCACAGGGAGGTTTGGCATACGCTAGATAAAACAGGCCTTAAAGCCTACCGGCAGTTGTTACATAGGGAGGGCGATAAATCTGGTAAACTCCTGGCATGGATTCTTCGGCAGGAAACAGAGATTGCCCCCATTGTGACTATGCGGGATGCATCAGGGGCTGGCTGTCTCCGATGTTCAACTCTATTACTATGTGACTCACCTACAGCATGCCACCCATGGCTCACGGACTCGTAACTGAGAGAAGCGCCTTCTGGGTGTTGATCACGGGGGGGAGGGCGGGGACGGGGAGGGGGACGACGACTCTCTGCCCCAACTGCTGATGCAAGGTAGAAGATCCTAACAACCGCTTCCATACCTAGTTACACATATGGCACAGATATGGAAATAGTGGTCCAGAGGGGTGGTCCGTAGGGCTTCCTTAAGTAGGGCATTGAAGATGTGGGACCTAGTACTCTCCCGAGTTATTGACTCTACAATGACAATGGAGCACTGGAGAGAGGGAGGCTGGCTTGAGGCAGGTGACCTGTATCCCGGTGATACCTTTATATCTTTTCAAGATACACAGGATTCTTTCGGAGTGGGGCCAGCTTGTTTCCTTCATTATGCCAAGCTGGAGAGTGTGGCGAAGGAATTATGGACTCACTTCCCGGCGGCTCCCTGTCCCTTGAAGGTCCTAGACAGTCTCATTGAGTGGGTGGGAGGGGAGCCACCTCAACACACATTTTTACCGAGCCCTCAGAAGTGATATGCAGCCACACCAATACCTGGCACCCAGAGCTAGTGAGGAGCTGGGCACACCCATCTCGGAACTCGGATTGGGAGGCTGCGTCTCACCTGGTCTGCACGGTGTCCTGTAACAACAGGTTTAAACGTCTGCATTTCTTCTACCTGCATCGTACATATATTACCCTGTGTAGCCCTAATAAAATAGATCCAGTGTGGGGCGCTGCCTGTGCACGATGTGGGATGGTTGGGGCCACTTTTTTTGCATCTAGCTTGGGATTGTGTCCAGGTTTAAATATTTTGGGCACATGTGGTGCCACATATAGAAATAGCCACAGGAATTAGCATTCCACTGACACAACTGGCCTGCCTTCTGGGTGTGGTGAAACTACCCAGAGAACGCAAGCTCACCTATCGACTGGCCCAGTTGGCTTATTGTTGGCGAAGAGATGGGTGGCCATTGTCTGGATGGAAGGGAGGGCCCCGATGTTCACACATTGGTAAGGGATCTGCTAGAATGGGGGTGGCAGAGGAACAACATATGATGCTTTTTACGTAGGGATGAGGGGGCATCTGAGGCTATAATGCAATGGGCCCAACTACTGGGAATGTTTCATTATGATAATGATCATTCTAGCGAGGATGAGTCTGGGACAGAAGATTGAACGGACAACTAAGTACCTGCACTTGATGTTTCCTAGACTACCAAGTGGGCAATGATGCTTATGGTATTGTATTTGTACGACGTTGTCTTGGTTCATATATTGTTGACTTCAAGGAACCTCGAACCGACAGATATGTCTGTATGTGTGTTTGATCATATTAAGCAATCTTGTATGATCCCAGAGCAGGCTATATGATGGAGCCTATTAATACTGTCATGTTGCACTGTATAGTTCGTTGTATGCTTTTAAAATCAATAAAATACAGTTTAAAAAAATACTGCTGTAGAGTACTTATTCTGAGAAGAGACTGAGTAGCCTGTACCCGCTCCTGGTTCTTCAAAAAACAATGACGAAGTCAAGACTCCACAATAGGCCAGATGTTGGTTAAAAAACATATTTATTCTTCTGTCAAAGAAGATTTCCTTGGTCTGAGGACCAGATCCTTAATGGAAGAAGAAAGTTCCTGTAACTCTTTTTTTACAGTCTCTACCCCTTCGTCATTCTTCTCAGCGTCGTTTTCTGCAGTGTCTTCATCACCCTCTCCCATCTTCTTATTTTGTCCTTTTAGTTGGGTCACAACAAGGGCCTGAAATTTCAACAACAGGCTGTGCTGATCCTAAAAACAAACGGAAAACATAACTGCAGCAACATTTAAATTAAAAACAAGCAATAACAGGAAACATTTCTTAGTAGACCCTTAACAAAATGGTCGTATTTTCTACTATATTCAGGTACGAAAAAAACTCATTTGAGTTTGAAATTAAGTAATTGCTTGAAATAAAAAAGCAGCAAAATGTATCCACACATACAAATGTTCCATCCTTGCATTGGGGGAAGGCAGTTTGAAAATGCTTTTGAAAGTGTAAAGCAATTGTAGAGAGAAATCATCTAAGGTAGCAGCAGTACGAAATGTATATACTGAAAGTCTTTGTAAAATTTCCAGTTCTCAAACAAACATTTGGTGGCGAAGGAAAACATCAGTTATGATGCAGAAGCAGGGTGCTGATGTGGCTAACACTTTCTACGTTAGTGTTACCTCTAAGTAACAATCATGGGTAGAAGTAAATAAGCATTTAAAAGCAGTAGGAAAGTTTTGTAATTGAAGGAGGAAGAATAATAGTTTAGTCCGGCTGTGTCCAAATCATAGCTTAATCGGATCCGTTTTTTGGTCCCGGATTTGCCTGTGCTGTTCCACTTCCCTTGACACACATCTATGAGCAATTCCTGTGCAGAACAATATTCATTCCTAGAATTAAACTTTTTAGATTTCTGTTCAGTTGGGCAATCGAACTTTTGTCTTGTGTAGGTGTGAACACAATTACATGTCAACATTCCACCTGGAAATGTTCTAATTAGGCTATAAAAAGGGAAAATAACCCTTTTCTTCACTTTGGATTGCTAATTTAGGAAAAATAAAATCAGAATTAATAGGAATGTACAAACATTATTAATATTACAGGACTTTAAGAAAGGTTGTGTGTTGTTAGCTTCAGGATTTAGACTAAGCTGGTGCAGCGATACTTACCCAACCTAAAAACAGACAGTGACCCTAAAAGTTTTGTACCACATACTATCACCAGTTCTAGAGCAAAGTAAAGGGAGAAAAATGTAGTAGAATGAGAAGCAAATGTAGGGTGGAATGTTGATACATTACCCTATCTGCTCAGGAAAAGGAAGAGAATATTTAAAGCTACCTTTTACTTTTGGTTCAGTGGCCGCCAATACTACTCCTGAAATCTATTATATCACCTGTTATATTTCTTTTATGTATCAAAAAAGCCAGCTCAATGCTAGAGGTACTGTAGGCCTAAGGTCCAGCAATGTCTTCCTGCAGCAGATCCAAACTATTTTTCAAGGTAACTTATGTCCCAGTGTCTCTCGATGAGCCATTATTTCCAACCATTGTATAGCTGAAGAACAAAACATATTGCAGCTTTTAAAGGGTCATGATGCTTCATGACAAAAGTTTTGTGATTCAACTTCAATGAAACACATACCTTCATTAATCAACCTAGCTTATTCATATTAAACAATGTCATAAAAATATATTAGGCACAAAGTAAGTGGTCTGGGTAGGAGGGAGTTCACTAGCTTACTACCAAGACGACTGGTCTTCTAAGAAGGCACTCAGCTCTGTGTAATGACTCGGAGATTAACCTTATGTAAGAACTGGAGGCCTCGCTGAGTTCTAGTGCCTTAGACTGCATGACCAGTTGCCATATTAGATCGTAGTTCCCCAGCTATGTGGTTGAGCCACACAATGGAAATAAAAATGGAAAAAAACAAATGAAAACTACAGCTGCAAACTTTGGTGCAATGGGTCCGAAATCCTTTATCTAACCGATTCGTTCAGCACGTTTTCCTCTAGAGAATCTAAGGATGGAACATTTCAATGACAAATCAAAAATACTGAATCCAAATTAATTGTATTGAACTAATTAGCATACTCCGACAGCTCAGGCGGGATGGCAATAAGGAATGTGTGGGAAGCTTTGTATCCATAAGGCAGTAAATTGTTCCTAAAACAGACCTCGAGGTGATCATTTGACTATTTTCATACACTAATAAGCAAAGCAATATTGTTGTGCTTTAAGCACTTTTTAAAATAACTCAAGAAGACATATATTGAGGACAGTTTTAAAAACACAATACCTCTGGGATCTTTGTGTGTAGGAATGCAATAATTTGTGGTACACATCTTCCTGGAGCATGAAGCATGCAATGCGTAGACAACTGAAATAAAAGGACTGACGTCAAGTGTAAAACGAGGGCTGGATCTTCTGTAACTTTCAACTGTTCAGTTAGAGCCTGTCGGTGCTGAAATACTACTTGCCTGCAAGCACAAAAATTATAAAGCAGATTATACGGGAAATAGGGAAAAGAAACATATTTGATGGTTTCAAGATGAATTGTTCCACAATTTGCACGCTTTTGCATTAACGCTTATTCAAATGCACATAAAGTCAAATGATTCTGACACCCACTTTGTTGACACAAACATCATTCTGTGGTCTCATATACAGAAAATTGGGATCTGTACCAATGTTGCTCATGGGGATTAGCAAGCTACTCACTACTATCAGGAATGTTGAGCTCAGGTAAAAAGCAGAATACCCCCAGCAAGCAAATTCAAGATAGAAATATAAACAAAGTAGTAAGCACACAGTGATGTGGAAGAAATGAATGCTGTCAGTAACAGTTACTGCTAATATAGCTGACACAACAACAAACTGAATTCTCTCTAGGTGCCAATTTCAAATGTTACTATTGTCAAACTTGTTGGTTCTCATTTTTAGGTCTCGCCTGCGTTGCAGCGCAAGCTGCTCGCTTGGCGAGATCTATAGTCGTTGGTTTTCTGTTGGGATCCTTTGGAAGTGGGGTTGGTAACCGCCCTGTCTCCCTTAGGCCCCGCCCACTCCCTAGCGTTGCAGCTCATGCGCGCTGCGTCTCTTCACGTGGTTTACTTTTAGGCAGTGTATGTTCTACTGCTATCTGGTTCTCTCTGTTGTGGCGGTCCGCTGTTAGCAGCACGTTTTCCACAGGCATCACTCAAGTAACGTGCCACGCGCTACCAAAGTCTCTGGAAAGCAATAGACGTCTCTTCTCCGTTTGCCTTCTGTATTTTCCGTTTTCGAACATTCAACACCGCGGCACCAGCACAGCACTCCTGTTTCTGCTTCCAAGCATACATTGTGCTGCAAGGTAAAAACCATCAAAATAATGAGGCCCCATAAATTGGACTAGCGCATAAAAGCCGAGCTCATTTGTTTTTCATATTTGAAGTGTGCGCCCAGAGATTGACGACAGGCTGCGTGTGTGAGTGATAAAACCCAAGGCGGGGAAGAGCAGGAACTGTTGGTTCGTAATAAAGACTTACTGTTGTAGCAAGCTACCCAAGCTCATTCTGGGTATTTGGCAAACCAAGGGGCGAGCCAGATGCTTTAGCAGTCTGCCTCTTCCTATCAGCCAAGCTATATTTGGATCAGATGTTTTGTGTGTCGAAAACAAACAGTATCTTAAGCACAGTTGCTGACTGCAGAGTCGATGGCAGGGGAGAAGCGCGGAAGGGTTTCACATGCATGCTCCTGCTCTCGTGTCCCTTCTTGGTTTGAGACGACTTCCCTTCCTAAAATATAATGTAATGGCAATTTGTATAGCGCACTGTTACCAAAAATGGCGCCGTGGCGCTAACTGGAATAACATCCAATTGAATGTGTCTGTCTTGACATCCTGATTCCCTATTGTCTGCATGTCTTAAGTGCTTTCCTAAAGACCAATAATTATGGAGCACTTGTAACACATCTCAGGTCTTCGCCCAGTGGTTAATTTGTAACAAAATAAGTTCCGGGGCTCTCGTCAGGGGGTAGCTTGCACCAGCCCATTACTCCTGCTAGCGCTGCCTAAAATGGAACCAGGGCACAATTCCTAACAAGCATTGGCATAGCCAATAGGTCTCGCCTTTGGGACCTTGTAAGTACAAAAACAAATTGGCTGTTTGGTGTGTCATTCCGCCTCCTATGAATTCTTGACTTGTAATGAGTAAGAACCAAACACAAGCAAAGCGAAAAGGTCTGACTTTAATAAGGCAACTCAGGCATGCACAAATGCGGTCTGCTTATTTTTGCATGTGAGAAGCCAGATCTATTGGTTTTTGCCAATGTTTGTTCGCTCCACTGTGCCTGTTTACTTCTCCACCAATGATTTCTGACAATACAACCAAGGCTACGAGAAGACTAATCAACCCTGCTGCAAGTTAAATATTTCAACATGAAAGCGGAGGGACACCCCACCCTCTTCCGTTGTTTGTAAAAAATGAAATCCTCCCTCCAAGAGGCACAAGAATCAGATTCCAAGCACAGTCGGCTCTCTCCGCAGGGAGGAGGGAGGGATGCAAAATGGCACTTTGGAACTTCCAGTGTCATTGAAAATCCGCTCATCATGGGTGTTAATGCTTCGCATTGCATTATGGGTAAAACCAAGTAACGTGATGCAAATATGTTGATGGCCCACGCTGGGATAAATCGAAATGTTTATTCGGCCTAAGAAAACCGTCCATGCAACAGCGTCCACTGTCTGATCTCTCTGTCTCACACCCTTCCACGGACAGCATTTTTAACTCGAGGTGGTATAACAATATGAATTAAAGGTGGTATAACAATATGAATTAAATTTAATTTATTGCTTTCTCTGGTGCCCCGCCCCAGAATTAAATTCGAGAAGAAAGATTTGAGGGGGGGGTGGGGGGGAGTGAATGCCAAGGTGCCCCTTAGTTTTGGGAAACCGCTGAGCCTCACCATATGGGATGCTACATGGCAAGAAATATGCTTTATGGCCCCCGGTTGAAGGTTTACAAGCAATCTTCTTGAAGTTTTAATGGTTGCTTCGGTGATTAATCCTGTCCCCGAGAGCCATTGCTGGCGGAGGCACCCAGTTCGCGAGCATTTCCTTTCTTTTATTGCCCCGGGCTTTAATCTTTCCTGCAATGCGGCCCCCACCTCCCATCTATGACCTCATTATGGCCAACAAAGAAAATATAGCCGTTCTCTTGTCTTTACTATAAGAACGTAAACAATGTGTCAAACTTTACATCTAGACAATAAGACGAGTTTGGAAAGGTCACCAGAAAATCAGAACCTATGCTTTCTTTGTGCCCCATTAACTATATGTGAGAAAAGTAGTTGCAATTTACCAAGCACGCGGTATAATCACGCAAGCGTGTTACATTTGGGTATGTTTGTTTATTCCCAATGTAAATTACTGTCGCATAATTCACCCCTTTTGCTATTGACATCTTTTGTTTCTTTTCATGCTGGTTTAAAATTTAAGGGGACGTAGGTTTTCAGAAATAAGTGTAGCAACAGTGTAAAAAAGTTGCCTTTAACAGGTTCAAAGATTTTGTAGTTTACATATCTGAGCGTTTTAGAAGAATAAAAGTGCCTAGTTCAGTGCTTTTCCGATTCAGGTACTTTTCATTTTGATTTGCAAACAATTACAGAATAAACAAGCATTTGCAATGCAATAGGTCTCGCTTTTGTGAGAGTTTAAGCGATTGGCATTGTAAATGACAATGCCTTTTATTTATATTTTAAAAACCAAAACATAAATAAAAGGCATTGTTATTTACACTGTCAATAGCTCAAACTCGCGTATATGCGAGACCTATTGCATTGCAAATGCTTGTTTGACCAGGGATGTCTATAAAGCCAAACTGCCCCATCAAAATTCAGATAAGCGACCAACACAATGCACACACATCTGAGGAAAAATAACCGGTAAAACTATCAGGACCATGTACTATCTTTACTCTGATCAGCATTTCAAGGTGTTATTTTCAAGCACGGAAAAACAAGTAGATTAATGGCGCATATAAAGTATTAAATAGTTAAAAGACTGGAAGCTCCATCACAAAGTGACAGTTGTAGGACAACTGTGGTACGGTGAACTGTCTAAGTGGAGCCTAGCTGTGTGTTGAATGGTGTACTCTAGATTTTCAGACTCAAGTAAAGTCTGAAGTATCTACTTGCATCAGCAGATATTTGTTGATGATGTTGATCTGAACTTATGGGGATTTTTATTTGGGTGGTTTGACTACCCATCTCATGAAATATTCACAACCCTTGTATCAGGGTGAACCCTTAAAGTCACTAAATTAGTCTGAGCTAAACCCTGTAGCTATAGCATAAAACAGACAAGCTAAACTTAGAGCAATGTGCAAAGTATTTATGTAGTGCCAAAACAGTAATAAAGTCGAAATGCAAAACAACAAAAATCTCAAACTAAATTAGAAAAATAGAGTAAAAATTAATAAAAAAAAAAAAAAAAGAGAAACAAAATGACCTAACTCCAAGAAGGGGAACTGGAGATATGAAAGTTTAAAGTTTTAAGTAGGCATAGCCCCAAGAAGCATTAAGTGCCAATGATAGTCAATAGTCGTGGTAGACCAGAACCTAGGCGCAATTTGGCACTGACCGCGAGTCAGATATACCAACCAGGCTCGTCCTGGTCAAAGATTTTAACTTAGTACTTTAGTCGCTTAAATCCCAATCTACACAAAAACAGGAGTACACTTCTAAAGCCCCCAGAACCTCAGGGGAGGCACTCAAAGACTCACAGGGTGTCATTGAAAATCCGCTCATCATGGGTGTTAATGCTTCGCATTGCATTATGGGTAAAGCCAAGTAACGTGATGCAAATATGTTGATGGCCCACGCTGGGATAAATCGAAATGTTTATTCGGCCTAAGAAAACAGTCCATGCAACAGCGTCCACTGTCTGATCTCTCTGTCTCACACCCTTCCACGGACAGCATTTTTAACTCGAGGTGGTATAACAATATGAATTAAAGGTGGTATAACAATATGAATTAATTTAATTTATTGCTATCTCTGGTGCCCTGCCCCAGAATTAAATTCGAGAAGGAAGATTTGAGGGTGGTGGTGGGGGGAGGCAGGGGGGAGTGAATGCCAAGGTGCCCCTTAGTTTTGGGAAACCGCTGAGCCTCACCATATGGGATGCTACATGGCAAGAAATATGCTTTATGGCCCCCGGTTGAAGGTTTACAAGCAATCTTCTTGCAGTTTTAATGGTTGCTTCGGTGATTAATCCTGTCCCCAAGAGCCATTGCTGGCGGAGGCACCCAGTTCTTGAGCATTTCCTTTCTTTTATTGCCCCGGGCTTTAATCTTTCCTGCAATACGGCCCCCACCTCCCATCTATGACCTCATTATGGCCAACACAAAGAAAATCTAGCCGTTCTCTTGTCTTTACTATAAGAACGTAAACAATGTGTCAAACTTTACATCTAGACAATAAGACGAGTTTGGAAAGGTCACCAGAAAATCAGAACCTATGCTTTTTTTGTGCCCCATTAACTATATGTGAGAAAAGTAGTTGCAATTTACCATGCACGCGGTATAATCACGCAAGCGTGTTACATTTGGGTATGTTTGTTTATTCCCAATGTAAATTACTGTCGCATAATTCACCCCTTTTGCTATTGACATCTTTTGTTTCTTTTCATGCTGGTTTATAATTTAAGGGGACGTTGGTTTTCAGAAATAAGTGTAGTAACAGTGTAAAAAAGTTGCCGCCTTTAACAGGTTTAAAGATTTTGTAGTTTACATATCTGAGCGTTTTAGAAGAATAAAAGTGCCCAGTTCAGTGCTTTTCCGATTCAGGTACTTTTAATTTTGATTTGCAAACAATTACAGAATAAACAAGCATTTGCAATGCAATAGGTCTCGCATTTGTGAGATTTTAAGCGATTGGCATTGTAAATGACAATGCCTTTTATTTATATTTTAAAAACCAAAACATAAATAAAAGGCATTGTTATTTACAATGTCAATAGCTCAAACTCGCGTAAATGCGAGACCTATTGCATTGCAAATGCTTGTTTGTCCAGGGATGTCTATAAAGCCAAACTGCCCCATCAAAATTCAGATAAGTGACCAACACAATGCACACACATCTGAGGAAAAATAACCGGTAAAACTATCAGGACCATGTACTATCTTTACTCTGATCAGCATTTCAAGGTGTTATTTTCAAGCACGGAAAAACAAGTAGATTAATGGCGCATATAAAGTATTAAATAGTTAAAAGACTGGAAGCTCCATCACAAAGTGACAGTTGTAGGACAACTGTGGTACTGTGAACTGTCTAAGTGGAGCCTAGCTGTGTGTTGAATGGTGTACTCTAGATTTTCAGACTCAAGTAAAGTCTGAAGTATCTACTTGCATCAGCAGATATTTGTTGATGATGTTGATCTGAACTTATGGGGATTTTTATTTGGGTGGTTTGACTACCCATCTCATGAAATATTCACAACCCTTGTATCAGGGTGAACCCTTAAAGTCACTAAATTAGTCTGAGCTAAACCCTGTACCTATAGCATAAAACAGACAAGCTAAACTTAGAGCAATGTGCAAAGTATTTATGTAGTGCCAAAACAGTAATAAAGTCGAAATGCAAAACAACAAAAATCTCAAACTAAATTAGAAAAATAGAGTAAAAATTAATTAATAAAAAAAAAAAAAGATTAACAAAATGACCTAACTCCAAGAAGGGGAACTGGAGATATGAATGTTTAAAGTTTTAAGTAGGCATAGCCACAAGAAGCATTAAGTGCCAATGATAGTCAATAATCGTGATAGACCAGAACCTAGGCGCAATTTGGCACTGACCGCGAGTCAGATATACCAACCAGGCTCGTCCTGGTCAAAGATTTTAACTTAGTACTTTAGTCGCTTAAATCCCAATCAACACAAAAACAGGAGTACACTTCTAAAGCCCCCAGAACCTCAGGGGAGGCACTCAAAGACTCACAGGGTGTCAGGCAGAGGCCAAACAGCAGGGTCCAGTCCAGTTGCCATTGGTCAGCTGGGCAGTTGCAGTAAAAGGCCTCTTGTAGTTTGTTGCGTCCCTATAGCTTAACACTTGGAGATCAATTCTTTGTCCTGGGTACAAGAGAGAGCAGGTCTAGTTTTTTCAGTGCTCTTCTCAAGTCACAGATAGCTGGTTCAGTTCTCTTCTGATCTTTTTGAGGTCCAGGAGTTTTCTGAAGTGGGTGTCTGGAGGTGCCACATTTATGCTTGGCACGTACGAGTGGGCATGCCTTAACCAATGGGGTGAAAGTTACTGGGGCCAACCCTACCCACTTTGGGCATTTTCAAGATGGCAGAGGTTTTTTTTGGGCCACACTAAACTTGAGCTCTGTGGGCTGGGGGAGTGTACTATGGTAATCTTAGCATCCTCCCACATCTAACACCAAAATCCAGCTAGAGGCAGTCACTGGGCACCCAATAAACCTAGAGACAGATGTCTAGCAGAACAAAGCGGGGATTTCTAGCAACCAGACAATGGATACACAAGAATTGTCTTGGCAGTCTGTTTCCCCTCCTTTCAAGTGTGCCACCAGCATTTTATGTAAACTCCCAGCAGAACTGTCAAGCAGGATTTGACATTCAAGCAGGGTTTGACACTGTAATGTGAAAAGGGATGTTCACAGCCAGACCCTGCATATTCTGTCATGTTCAGTGGAGTCATCTCTGCCCATTTAGGTCAGCCTATTGTTTGTTCCTTGGAGGCACTTCACACATTTTTCACACCTCTGCGAATGGTAATTACTGACTGGCAGAAGTGGGAAAGCAAATGCCAATTTAGCTTCTCGGGATTTCAAGTAAGGAAAAGGTAACTTTCTAAAAGTTACTTTTCCTTAATAATTAAACATTTCACTTCACCATTGAATTAAATTTGTAATACCCATTAAAAATAGCGGTTTCATTATGTTTCTCGCTAGTCAAATATGTGAGATAAAGATTAAGATTTTTAATCCATAGTCTAGTTCTCTAAATAGGACAATCATAGTGCCATAGTGAAAAATAGCTTCTGGGTGGTATTCACTGTAAGGAAATGTTAACATAAAATTTCTGTGTGTCTTGCTTTTACATACCATGCATCATGCCTTTTAGCCAGCAAGGACTACATAGGAGTGACTTATTAATATTTAAAAGGGAGGGTTTTGCAAACCAGTGCAGCACCAAAATAGTAGCCTATATTGACAAAATCGTGGCATAAAACAATTTAACAGAAGTAACAATTTCCTCTCAGCACTCTTAGGATGTGTTAGCGAGTTGCACCTTGGGGAGGCTTACATACACAGAGAGAAGACCACTCTTCTGGTAAGGCATTGATGGCACACCATTTTAACTACCAAATAATGTCTGCGTTACTGAATTATCTTCAGAGGATAGCAAAATGAAGTGGAATCATTAGCAAGATCTTGGCAACAGTGAACACTTACGATGTCAGACAGTCCAGAATGTAGAGAAGTAAAGCCACCAATAATGCCTTTTCCACCAAATTATTTGACCTAATTAGGAACATGATTCTTCTCTCAATTACAATTTCTTTCTCATGGAAGCGGGTGGATGTGCCGATGCCCTCCTCTTTGTACCCATCTTTTTGCAATGCTTTCTGAAGGGCCACCGAGTGATGGACAACCTTGCAGCTGTTTGTTGATTCTTGGCTGGGTCTGGGTTTTGAGTTTCCTGCCTCCAGGGAAGGTTAAATCCTTCTTCAGAAGGTTGCCCTCTGAAGTGGAACTATTAGCAAGATCTTGGCAACAGTGAACATTTGAATCCATCTTTGCACACAGTACATTGTTCTATCACAACACCTGGGCCTGGGGGCCTTAAGTCCAGTGTGGAATGTAGGGGAGGTGTTTTAGCATTGGCGATGTGGCCGCTTGAGTGTAGAGGGCAAGCAGAGCAACCAAAGCATAGGCAAGCAGAGCAAGTTAGGAAGGAGGCAAAGTATAAGCACTGAGAGGGAGAAGTCAGAACCTGAGTGGCTCATGGCTTTAGACATTAAATGCGAGTGAGGCAAGTGAGCATTGCTATCATTCCTAAAGGTGCTCCTCCCTATGGTTTAAGTTAAGCACCACTGTTTGTGGGCTGGATGAAGTCCATGGTGAAGGTCGGTGGACAAAGGATTCAAATGGATTACTCCCCTTTGATAGTAATCTGTGAAGTCACCTAAACTTTTTTTCTCCTTCACAGGTTAAAGGCAGCTATCTTGATCTCTTGACATTTTCATTGAACTATGAACTGGTCTTCACCCGTCTGGTTTGCATGGTGGATGTCATTGGAACTCTCCGTCTGTAGATGTGTCAATATAGTGCATACTCTTGATTTTTATTGCTGCTCAATTTTCTTATATATTGGCAACTTTGCTCCTGTTTTGCAAACTGCTGCTTTTTTGTTTTTTGGAATGATAATACGAAAATTAGGCAACTGAAAACATGTTCTCAAAGGATATATACCAAGTTAATAGCTATTGTACCAAAATGCGATGGATACAATATGCCCAGGTTTGGATAATTTTCAGCAGCAACAATGAAAACAGAGTTAGCCACTAAAACTCCCTTGACTAATTGTTTTTTTTTTACATGTAGCCCTAGCTAGCTATTGTTATCAACTATGCTAGCACTGCACCCCTAATGGGCATAGCCTTGAGAAGGCTAATAAAAAGGGGAGATAGATAAGGCACAATATGAAAAAAGCTTCCTCACAAGAATAAAGATCACCAGCAAGAATTAGTAGGGTTGCGATGCTCTACTTCTGGGACTATCCCGGTTGCGCATTTGCCAACAGACTACAAGCCTACCAAGTGAAGGCAGTGGCTGTGACAATTAATGGAGCGGAGTTGTGGAACAATATAAATGTTTCAATTAGCCAAAGAATAGAAAGTCATTTCTTGTGATCACTACTACGCCTGCGGCCAGGTATGTTTCCCCCCCCTCCCCGTCACAGTGGCTCTGTGATTTGGGTTAGGTATCCAACCAATTGCAAACTTAATTTAGCATCTAGTTTAGTTCTCTCATATTAAAAACATCCTGGTGGAGACAGGTTGCAGGAAATTGGGGTCTAATGTTGCACTTCTAAATGTTCACATTGGAGAGATGATTAAAAAGAAAGATACTTTTCTATAAAAGCATGGCGTCGTCAAAATATTTGATATAATTGACTGGCATTTTGTTACCTTGACTGTAAATAAATCCTAGTCTTCAATTTTTGGGTAAGATTCAGCTAGAAGCTCAGCATACATTGTATCTCAGGTTTCGGTTTGATACACTGCCAAACATTGTTTGTGTATCTCGATGGAGCCTCAATGAACATGTGGAAGGCTACTATGATTTAAAAAAAGGGGGGTAGGCAGATAGTTTTGCATTTTATGCATTTTGTTTATTTGCTCTTAATCCTATATCGCTCATATGAAATGTCTAGTGCCCCTCTTTACGAAAAAAGCTATCACCAGAGAGAGATGCCATAGCCTTCTACTACTGGATTGATTCTGTTTTGATGTAATCTTCGGTGGCATTGTATGTCTGATCTGCCTGGCTGATTAATTTCAAGGCCAACAATGGGCAATGGTGTTAAGTATCAGAGTCTTGTTGAGTGCTTTTATATTGCTTGTTAATATGGTGAATGTACAGATTTTAAATGGTGTTTTGCGTTAATGTAATATTGTGTTATGGCTTTTAGGTGACAACAAAAAAGATTCTTTTTTTATGAGGTTGTGTAAGAAAAGTGTTTTTGGTGCCAGGATCAAAGATTTGTGTCTTGGATAGAAAGCATTTGCTTGCAAATAATGGCAGACACAGATAGAAGAAGCGATTTGGCTCTGCTTGAATTCATTTACAATCTGCTATATCAGTTTCTGGGGCATATGTGATTTATGGGCAGTTAGGCAATCATTGGGAAAGGTACTGCTGCTGTACTTGCAAAACAGGGGAACTAGATACTACTGCGAGCTCAGTGAACTGCCAAGTATCTCCTTCTTAGGCACTGATTCACGGGGTACCAAAGTAAAACAATCAATGCATGGAGAGTGGTGTGGCGTACAACACCCAGTTCAGCTAGCACATGTATCACTCACAATAAATATAATGTCCAAGTAGAGTTATTCTTTGAAGAAAAAGATATAAGATTTTATTAACATTAAGATTAGTAACTTGAACACTTTTTTGCATAAATAATACTTCCATAGGCATATGCAGTTACTCTTACCTGCTACCTCTTTCACAGCAGTGCAAAAAACATGTTGCTTACAAACAAATAACCATGTAAAACCAAGTCAAAATACCTTTTCGTCAGACAGTAAAAAATGTCAACAGAACCATGTCCTGCCCACCTTACAAGCTCTCCTGTTTGCAAATCTCAGCTCTGGAATGTGCATTAACCAAGTTATTCTCTTTAGCACAAAAAGGCTTCTACATTGAACTTTTAACCATTTGAATACAATTTTGCCTCTTGGAGATTATAAGACAACTCCTTTAACACTTTACTTGAAACCATGTGTTGTAAAGTACTCTCTCTCTCATGATGGAACCTTGCAGCATTCACACAATGCAAAGCAGACAGTGCATTATTCGTCTATCTTGTTCAAATGCATGTTGATTGTGTAAAAATGTGTATGTTTAAATTGCTTATAAAAATACAAAATGAAGCCACAGAAGCTCAGGAACTATTCTGGACTGGGTGATCCTTAGGAATGCGCCTTTGAAGCATCTGATATACACCACTGGGGACCATGTTTATATATGTGTTAACATTATATTTATATATATTTTAGAATAGGAGTGTGGGACCATTAAGACATCCTATTCTTTGGTGATCTCATGCAACCCTTTTAAACAGATCCTCTCCTCACCCCCCAGAAAACCATGCATTACAATTCTAAAAAGCATAGGGAACATGTAGGAAAGTAGGATCTGCTTCTTATGGTTACCCCCACTTTTTGCTTGATGTGATGCTGTTTTTGACTAGTCTGGAGTGGGATCCTGCTAATCAGGACCCCAGTCTATCTGCTATCTCCCTAAAATGTCATGTTATGTACTTACTTACACTCCAGATTGGATACTGGGTACCCTTGTAGTCCCTAGTATATGGTACCCATGTACCCAGGGCATAGGTACCCCAGAGGTCTCCCATGGGCTGCAGCATGTATTATGCCACCCATGAGAGACCATGCAAAATGGAACTACAAGCCTGCCATTGCAACCTGTGTAAGTTGGTGCATGCACCACTTATTAAAGATATAGTTTTACTATATCGAAGGGTCACTGCACTTAAAACCTATACGTCCCCCTATAGCAGGCCTTTACAATCCTGAGGGCAGGGTGCTTGGTTCTAAGTGAAAGGGTGCCCTTGCATGAGCAGGACACCCCTGCAGCCTATGGAGTCCATTCTCCCGGGTTGTCAGTGAAGCAGCCGTATACTAATATAGAGGGGCATTATGCGACCTCGTGATTACCATCTTGAAATCGGCTGCAACATACCCTATCGTGTTTGGTGTCAAACATGTTGGAACCATACCACCACACCAGTAACCGGTGTGGGAGGTATGATTCCACCCACCAGGAAGGCCCTTCGTGGGGCTCTCGGTGTTCCCGGTACCAGCTTCTAGCTCCGGACAGCACAAAATGGTTGCTGCCGACCAGAGACACATTTCTGCCCTCCTGCTGCTGAGCCAAGCTCGAGCGGGGGAAGGCAGGACAATAGGCATCCTTTCACAGGGAGGTGTGACCACCTCCCAGACCGGATTTAGTGTATTGGGGCTGGGTGGGTGCGCTTGCCAGCGCCAGAAAGTCTGCATGAGGGGCACATTTGGTGTCCCTGTGCATAGTCCAGTTCAAACCAGTCCTGGGAGCCGTTGGCTCCCGCTCTGGCGCGAAACTGGACAAAGGTCATGGGAGTAACCTCCCCCATGTCTAGACCCTCCCCTGGGAGGGTCCCCTGAAGCTTTCCAACCCTCTCCCGTGGGAACTTAAGGGCTTACCTGGCTGTAGGACCTTAGATTCGTTGTGGACAAGATTCAGAACTGAAACCACTGCACTTCGACCAACTGGGCACTCTGGACTTCGCTGGACTTCGTTTGGGCCTGACTTCGTCTCCCTCTCAGTCTGCTGCATCGTCTGTGCACCAAACAGGATCCGTGCAGGACCTGTGGAGCATCCAAGACACCTGAAGATAATCTCCCTTGGAGTGAAGGAGTCACTCCCCTGCATTCGCAGGCACCGCAACACTGCTGACCGGTCTGCTGATCCCCGAGCTCCCACGAACTCCGAAGGGTTCAACAACACAGGAGGTGGGTTCCTACGTCCCTTGAGGCCCGAGCTGCCCTCTCAGTTTGGGGCCAGAATCCCTCGTGGGGGCTGCAATACCCGAACCCCTGTGCACCGTGTACTTTTGCAAGTGCAAGTGCTTGTTGGCAATTCTGCAACAAGTACCTCTGGCAACTTCTGCAAAGATCTTCAACCACCACGCACCGAGTGCTCCGTGGCCTGTTTTGTGAAGCTGCTCGAGGGGTCCCCTCGCAACTCCTGTGCCTCCGGCCTGTGGGTCAACGTTGCTTTCCTTGGGCTCCCCTGATTGCTCAGGGCCTGCCCTGACTCCTCTGTGTGTGGTGAGTCTCCTGGACCTTGCTGGTCTAAACCGTACACTTCCTTGACCTCCTGCGTGGGTTGCCGTTGCAAAGGCTTGTTGGTGCTCCCGCCGTACACCAACTACTCAGTACTCAACATCCTTCCTGGGACAGCTCGCCTCCGGCTCCTGGTTGTCCTCGACGTCGCCTGGTCCCCGCAGCTGCAGAGTCAAGGTCACCGTCAACTATCCTGAAGCACCCGACATCGGTGGGCATTCGTCTACCGAGCCCCTGGTCACGCTCAAATGACCCAGACTATGTCCCCTCTGCTTTCAGGTACTCTTCATCAAGAATCCACGTTTGGATTCTAAGAGACACTTTCTCCTCTTCTAGCAGCGGCACTGTCTCGAAGTCCTCTATTGGGTTCGACGGCGGTTTCTGACACCACTTCACACCTATGCACCCGGCTTCCCTGGGATAGGTAACTTGGGTACTCCAGTATCCATGGGAGGGGTGGCTCTCAAACCTTCGGTCTTCCACGGGGTTTCTTCGAAGTCCACTGGGAAGGGTCCTTAAACCTTAAAAATCCAACCGCGACTTGCACATAGACTTGTATGGCGCACACAGTTGTGTTCTCACACTGCACACGCACTCCGTGGGGTCCCTATCTATTCACCTTGGGTGGTTCCTTGGGGTCCCAGCAATTCTACTCCTCTCGACATTGTCTTGACTAGAGTCGTGGTTCTTATACCACTTTCTTAGTATATGGTTTGGTTCCCCCCCTGGGGCCTGGTGTGTATTAGTGCTATTTACTGTCATTTCTTTGCTTAAGTATTGTGTGCTTTGTGTCTATCTCTGTGTGGGAGATACTGTAAAACTAGATAGTGTTATATAATAAATACATATTTTTTTTATAACTACTGTATGGTTCTCTTTTCATTTAATCTATACTATAAGATTGCCATCTGGTAAAACAAGCTGCTTTACACTCCTTCAAGACTAAGCCTGAAGGCTGCGCTCCACAGCTACCACTTGGATAGCTTTCTAAGGTTATCTGAGACCTCTTAAATCACCACAAGGGTTGTCTGGACTGGTGCAAGGTGCCCACTTTAATGAGTGGACATCATATACCAGGCCAGCTTCTCACAGAACACATTTAATGTTTCATTTTGTTCCCCCTCCCCTTTGGTTTGATTTATAATTAGCTAACTTGTGTAGTTTGGATGATCTCCATAAGTTAAGTCACAGAGGTAGCTAGCCACTTTTTGGCATGGCTCTATAACATTCTCCTCCTTTCATATTCACTATCTACTGAGGCTCTATTGGTCAGTAGTTACATGGGACTGACAAACATCAGTTTTCTGGTCAAACGAGGTTTAAAGTTCATAGCAAGGTAGTTTCATTTATGGTAATTTCAAGAAACATGGAAATGATGCTCTCAAGGGTTGTCATTGCATTACAGGAGAAGGAATTGAAGATAAAAAGCACAGTGCGAAGCAACACGACTCTCAACTGAGTTCATACTGATCCTTATACTGTTATAAAAAATTGCCATTACCTTTCTTTTTCTTGTCTCCTTTCTTCAACATTATGCTACAGGCATCTGCTGCAGAGTCCAGACATGTTATAAAGTCTTCCAAACTCTATAAAGAAATGGCAATGCAGTGTATTGATTCTTTGTTGTTTACCAGTGTATTTATTCAGTGACAATAAATATGTCATATTAAAAATGACAATTATCTAGAAATACCCATAAAAGATAACTAGCCATGATGATAATACCCAAAAACATTACTTTAAAGCCATATCAAGTATTTGTTCTCTAGAGATTAACCTTCTGAACACAATCTTAAAATGAATCATGAGAAATCACAAGAAAAGCTTTCTTACTTGTGAACATAGATCACTATGTTTAGCAGGTTACCAACAATCTCTCCTTATTTGCCACTTAAGTCAATGGGCATATTGCTTTTATAAGTAGGAAGAGACACTGAAAAATCTTGCATCAAAATATCCTAGCTGTAGTCTTCTGACATCACTAGATTTTAACACAAGGAAAAAGAGAACAAATCATAAACAAGTGCCAATGTTTTGAAAAGATTTTAGGGTTTCACAAAAACCCTAAGAAATTCGCCTGGAAATCTAATCAAGTTGTCGATTTGTATTTTTCCACACCTGCTCCTTCTAAAAATAACAAACACAAATCTATAAATAAATCCTTTCCCTCAATACCCAAAACATACAGAGATGCCTGAGGATTTTTGCACCTAATTAATTTAGTGTGATCAACAATAAATTGTGCAAACTGGATGTGAAGAACGATTGGTAAAATTTGGTAATACCCACATGTTACTATGTTGTGAGTACTGACCAGGTTCTCTGAAATGTCCTCCTGCCCCTATAGGAAGTACACATATGTTTCCATCACTAAGGCTGAACAAATTATTTTCAAAAAATCCCAAATGCTATCATATCTTCCCAAAGTGTTCCGTTAATATAAATCTGCCATTTGTGCACTCTACTGGCACTTTATTTACAAGGTTGGAAAAGTGGTCATCTGGTTCACAAATAATTCAGTTATAACTTTGGAA
Organism: Calotriton arnoldi; assembly: GCA_963921515.1. NCBI lineage: Eukaryota > Metazoa > Chordata > Amphibia > Caudata > Salamandridae > Calotriton > Calotriton arnoldi. The sequence continues at coordinate 1,392,196 of CAWUFW010000045.1, forward strand.
AGAATACATTAATAGTAAGAATTTATCAGGAACTCCTACAAAACAATTCATACACAGAGCTCAAACTCTGTATGGGACTTCGCAGAAGGCAATTCTAGAATACAAAATAACTATTAGGAATTAACTGAATTATCTGAGGATTCCATAATCAAGCTTGGGAAATACCTTAGTAACACTCTTGAAGTTTTGACATGGTGAGAAGTTAGATATTTTCAGACCAGATGTCTGCAAAGTTTAAACAACTTGTGTTCCCACCCAAGGATTGGAATTCAATGCTTATTAAATGTTATAAAGAGTGACCAGAAATCCGCCACACTAAACCGGCAAACTTTGTCCACAAATAGGACTGTACCCTAAACGTTTAAAACAAGTTTTGTGGCAGTCATTGCTGAAAAAGCCGTTCTTGGCGACAATTAAATAATTTATAGAAAGAGGAAAAATTGCATTTTTGCAACACTGTGTAATGTACTCTGTAGTTAATTTAATGAATGAAAGAAAATGTTTAAGTGTGACGATTACCCCGGAAAGGGGTGTCCTAGAGCTAAAAGGAAGTGGCATTATTCCACACAAAAATAGATGTGTTTTTAAGAGTTGACTGAAAGTATGACAGCTAGTCAAGCCACAAGGGCTGGAGGGAAAGGCATCCTAAAGTTTGGTAGTAATAACTGCAAGAATGGGCAACAAGTATGGACCTTCTAAATCTGGGAGTTGTCAGAAGATTGGCAGTTCTTAAAAGCAGGGGTCTGGGTGGAGGGTAATAAGTGAAGTCCTGTACCTGGGTGAAATACTGCAGAGGACTTTATGTCACAGACATTTTGATGATGATACTTTGTAATACAGGAATGCCTATTAAGACCAGGAATAAGAGGGGCTGCAGCATTTTATCTACACTACAGTACTTGCTAACGGTAAGAAGGAAGACTAATGTAAAGAGTTACAGTAGTGCAAAAGAGAAGGAATAAGGGTCTGGAGTATGTTTTGTGAAAGTGAACTGGGGAAAATTAATGATTTTCCTGATCTCCAAGAGAATGCAGACACAATGAAAGTACATTATACATTAGGCCCTTCAAGGTTAGCTGGCTGTCAAAAATGATCCCTAGGTTTTGTTCCAAGGGCATAGAGTTGGAATGTTGGATGGGGTACTGACTAGCCATCAGTTGGGTGCCCAGGCTAAGGACATGCCAAAAACAATCACACTTCCAATTTATGAGTTGAATGGTAGTGAGTTCCAGTTCATCTAGCAGTTGATTGCCTTTAGGCATGCCTCGAATTGATTTTAGAAAATGCGCTTGTCCTCATCCAGGCGAATGGCTAGCTGGGCTTCACCCGAGTAAGCATAAAATGTTAGCTGAATTAGTGCATTAAAGCACCTAATGAGGCAACATGTATGTTGAAAAATTGGACTCTGGGCAGAGTCTGAAAGACCCAGCAGTGAAGATTGATCAAAACGGTGGTAGGGACACTGCCTGATATTTATCTCCCAAGAACGAGGCTAACCAGCTAAGGGTGGTACCAGCCTACCCTACATGGGCTAGACAGTTGAGTAGAATCATGTGAGACCTATCAAAGGTCACCGAGACATGTAATAAAACTGGGGAAGCCTCATCCCTATTATGCAGAATCATAAGAATATAATTCGTAGCTGAGAATAAGACAGTCTTCCTGCTGAAAGGCCAGTTGATGAGTGTCCAGCACTCTGGTGGACACAATGAAAGCTGTGATCTATTGATTTACTAGACTTTTAGTGTCTCTAGAAGGAAACAGTAAGAGAGAACTGACTATTGTTGACTATTATTTGAGGATCTAAACTGGGCTTTTTGAGCAGGGGAAAGTTCACACATTTATTCTAGTCCTTCGGCACTTCACTTGCCTCCAATGAGGTGTTCCACACCATGTTCGGATACAGCGTAATTGGTGGGCAGTTTCTGAATCACTCTCAAGGGGAAGATATCTAATGGTAATTAAGAGGAAATACTATTAGTTTGGAGTTGGACTGTATAATTAAAAGTTGACTGAAATGAAGAAATGTGAGTAGTGGCTGTGTACATAACCTTGGGATCTCGAGAAGAAAGGCAATTGGGAAGGAATAAGAGAAAAATATTGATAAAATAGCAATTTCTCCTGAAAGATATCAGACAGATCTGAACTAAGTTCAGTAGAGGGAGTAATAGCTATATGTTTTCGGGTTGGGTAAGCTGTTGTAGCTAACAAAAACGTCTCTAGAGGGAATGGCCTATGTATCTATTCACGCTGATAAATACACAATGGGAAAAGGGTTTGTCCAAGATCAACATATGTTCAGAATCATATTTCTCTTATGTGTATTAAGGAGCAAAGGAAAGCACACATTCATTGTGCCAAAAATGGTCACCATGATGAATGTATTGCAAGTAGTTAATTGCCTGGCTAAACTGATTTTCTGATGAGTATTCTCTAATCAAGTCACTGGGGCATTAGGAAACAAACTCGTTTTTGAAGAAATTAGTCTCACTGGCAGTCCTTCAAGGCGGCTCTTTCGCTATGGTGCAGGAGCGTCGCAGCCCCCCTGCCAGCAGCGTAAAAAAAAAGAAAAATCGAAGGATAATAAACCTGGGTTTATTATAGCTTTATTTTGTTTCCTGGCCGAGTCTTGGGGGCGGGGCCAGGGGGATGACAGGCACCGACGGGGAGTGGTATGCACTGCTATCAGTGCGAATGTCGGTTTGGCTGGCCTGAAACCAACATGGGCACTGAAGCAGTCTCCAACCGGAGCGGCGGTGCCGGGTTGAAGATAGCAAGCACAGGCTCCCAGTCTCCCTGGGAGCTGAAATCGAGGGAGCTCAGGTCAATCCTGAAGCTGCTCTCATGCATGAGACTAGCTTCAGGATTGGCCGCAGGGAAGTCTAAGAGCCTGTGCCTGCAGTGGAGCCACGAGAGGAGCAGACCGGTATGCAGCGGTCAAGTTCTTTCCCAGCTGTCAAGTTCTTCCCACCCCCCCTTTTTTTCGTTGTCTTCGTTGTCTCCTCCCGTCGCCCCCACCAATCTTCTCTGACACCAGCCGCTACTGCACACATGAAATATTATAAAAAGTATTGATATTTGTGAGGAGCAGAGTGATTCTTGTTCACACTTTGGGGCACCCCAGTACTTCAATCATGACGTGATAAATATCAAAGTGAGGATCTAGCCCTGGTGATGTCAACCCATGTATGATGTGCACTGTTTCATTTAACTATAATTTATGAATTTGAAGATCTAATAGAGAGATACATTATGCATTAAATGATTTGCTTAGTTGACTTCAAAGTTCAAATCAGAACCACTGCATAATCACAGCCTAGCACATTATTGTCATTCGACACCTGTATAAAACACAATATGCTTTTAGTATGACACTGCTTTTTTACAGTAGTTTAGGGTGACCTTTAAAAATGGTTTTGAGGTATCCATCGCCAGCCAGAGTCTGAAGAATGAGTGACTGAGTGCCTCTATTGAGGGCAGTGTGCCAACGTTCTCCAAAGTCTGAGGTGCAAGCCCGTCCAGGGCCAGGACAAACAGATTTGTAGTTCAAGGTGTGCTGTTTAGGCACAAATAAGGATGGGTCAGTGGTGAAGGGGAGTTGGAAATTAAATGGATAAGAAGGAAGGGAAGAAAAAATGTCACTCATGCAATCTTGCAGCCACAGAGTACTTTTGAGCTACCAAGAACGAGGGTCTGCTTTTGCCCCTCCACAAGGGTCGCTTGGAAAACTGGATGAGAGAGAAAGGTGGTGGAAAGAAAAAAGTAAAGGTCCATGATCCTACCAGATGGAATCTCCTGGTAGCTGCCTTTTAGGCTTAAACTACCTAGAGGAAGCCTAAGGTGCATCTTTAGGGTTCTTAACCCTAGTCACACATGGCTATGCAAGGTGACAAGGCTCCTGTCTTTGAAAACTGCAACTCAGACAAGACCAGAAAAAGCTTCAAGTCTTACTGAACCTTCACTATCATTGTCTTTAACAGAAACACAGGATCAAAAATGTAGAGAATAAAACTGCATTTTTCACTGGCCCTGAGAGAAGATTTCCAGACACAACCACTCTTGCATATTGCCGATTCACAGAAAGGAGAGTTCTTCTAATACGAAGAACATCAGAAAGAGACCTTGATCAGTTACAGTTGTTGATTAGGGCACATATGGCCAGCTGGCCACAGACACGGTCCCTTTGGATTGAGAATGGGGCAGTCAGAGATGAAGAAGAAGAATATCCAACATTACAATGCGGGTCTTTAGCCTGCATGACTTTACCCCACATTCACCTTTACAATGCATTATAAAACCATGAAGGGCTTTACAATTTATGTCTTTACCACTCATCCTGAAGTCTGATTTTGTGTGTGTGTGTGTGTGTGTGTAAATTAAATTTTTACATATATATGTAAGCATACTTTATGTGAAGTATATATATATATATATATATATATATATATATATATATATATATATATATAATCTCCAAAAATCCAAGCACAACAAATGCTACGGACACTGAAACTAGAGTTATTTTAACATTCAGTCGTCAGCAAAATTCTTTAAGTAAAATCGTTAACACGAACTGGCCAGTGGTTAAAAGTGATCCTATAATCGGTAAACTGTTGCCCAAACATCCTAGTATCACGTTTAGAAAATCAAAATCCATGAGGGATTCACTGGTCAGCAGTAGTCCGGAGATCTTAAAAACGACTAAGTGGCTTGCTGCCCGCAGAGGTTCTGTCGAGCTTGTAAGTACGGAGTAAGCAAAACTACATATAAAACCCCGTTCTCAGAGGAGTTGATAAAAATTACCAAATTCCTCACATGCCGCACAGAATTTGTTGTGTATGTGTTGGGTTGCTCTTGTGGGTTGCAGTATGTGGGCAGTACCAAGTTACAGGCCCACAAACGTATACTGCAACACTTGAGAGCAATTACCAACAATGACCCAACATATCCAATTGCGCGTCATTTTAAAGAGGTACACAGCAGTGACTTAAACCACCTCACCTACTTCTTAATTGACTCCATCCCAGTATCCAGAAGAGGGGGCAATAGAGAGGCAAAATTAAGGTGTCTTGAAACACAGCACATCATAGAATTAGACACCAAGACCCCCAATGGACACAATTCAAGTGAGGATTTTTACACATGGTTATAACAAATAAAATGGATAACTGTAACTTCTTCACTTGATGTTGATAAAGTTGGCTAACTTTTCCATGATTAAACCAATGTCAATCAATATATTTTTTCTTTCAGTATGCTGCTTCAAGCATTTAGGCTTAAAATTAATTTCCTAACAGATTTTAAATTTTCAAGATATTTTATATTTGATTTTTTTATAATTTTAGGAACTTGGTGTGTTCCTAGGTAGCACATGCTAATTTGCACTTTATAGAGCACGTTAGACGAATATAGAAGAATACACTATACAAAAAATACCTATACCACAAGTATATTTCATGGATTAAAACAACTGTCCCAGCAACATTGGGTTATATCATAGTGTAACCGGTTAAAGCAATGTGGACATTACTGTATTATACAGATATTATTGAATACAGCTTTTTCCTGTTGAGCACTTGAATTTATAACATTATATTTTAATGATTTAATTTAAATATTGCTATAACACAATTTTATGTATTTAACATGAAATTGTTTTTAATGTATTTATTATGCATTTTAAACGGAGTGATATTAACCCATTAGGTATTTATTGCTGGTTTTGCACATTTAAGTGACTAAATTTGAATTGTAATAACAAATGTATTTCTTCTATGTCCATGTATTGTTTACCACGTGTATGGCACTTAGCACTTTAAATTGAGTACCTGGGCTCCAAGAGCGCGTCATGTGATCAAGGCTGTGTCAGGCCGGAACGCGTCAGGGCGATTATGGTGATAGAGCAATAAATAATTGAAAGCACAAGAATTGGGTTCGTTTCCGTCCTTTCCCGGGTGAAGGGAAGCTACGAAGAATGGTCAAGAGATATATATATATATATATATATATTCACTGAAAAAACCATAGGTTTTAGGGGCGTTATAGTTAGAAATTAGCATTTAAAAAACCTTTGAAATTCACTGAAAAAACCATAGGTTTCAGGTATGTTATAGTTAGAAATCAGCATTTAAAAAACCTTTGAAATTCACTGAAAAAACCATAGGTTTCAGACACGTTATAGTTAGAAATTAGCATTTAAAAAACCTTTGAAATTCACTGAAAAAACCATAGGTTTTAGGGACAGTTATAGTTAGTTGGACATTTCACTCGTACAAAACCCGTGAAATTCCCCTGTTATAGTTAGTTCAGCTAACTATAACTCGATTTACTCACCTGTTATCAGGAGAGACCTCAGTGCTGCATCTTTCAGCCCAGTACTGATCCTGAAAAGTAATTTTAACCGTACTTACCAGTAACTTGAATTTCCTTCCATAGGATATCATTGCCTGCTTTTTGCTGAAAAAGTTTGTGTCGATTTTTGAAACATACAAATATTTGTATGATTAAGTGAGCTGGTGTGTGTATAACTGTATAGGTGAGTAAATGGCAGTGTGTTTAATTATTTGCATGACTGACTAGGTGTGTGAGTACCTCTATGGATGAGTGGCGGTGTTTGAGTGTCTATATAGGAGTAAGAGTGCATATGATAGTCCTGTACTGAGTGACCATAAGTATGAGTGACTGTACGGGTGAGTGAGTGGATGTGTGTGTGTAGACCTAAGAATCAGTGAGTGGGTATGTAGTTATTGGTGTTGGAGTGTCTATGGTTTTGCGAATGGCAGTCTGTAATTTAGATTGGGTGTATCAAAGGTTATATTAGGGTGTGAGGAGGTGCATCAGATTATCACGTGGATGATGTCATCAGTGATGTCATTTGAGATGTCATCAGTGATGTCATCAGTGATGTCATCAGTGATGTCACTGACCATGTCATGAGTGATGTAATATGTGACGTCATCAGCAGTGCATTGCGGGGGCGCGACCGCCAGTAGATAATATATATATATATATCCAAAACGACCACTCCAATGCTGGGCAATCAAGAGGACACAGTGGGGTACACTGGGGAGACCATTTATTCACAGCTAGTAATTAGGCATAATGCATTTCGGCGTCACTCGCCTTCTTCAGATGCCGGTAGCTCAGGGTGAACCCACCTCCCCTGTTTAAATATTCTCTGGCTCTCTTTTGGACATAGATGTGTGAATAAACCCATCTGTTGAATACTTCTGCCTTTGGAGTCTGTGCCTGTGGTGTTGCGCTGCTGCTGCTGCCGTAGCGGATACATTCCTGGGATTTTCGTGGTGATATATATATATATATAACCTACTGGCAGTCGCCAGTGGGTAGTTATAGTTAGGATCAAAGTTTCCATAAGGCAAAGTGTTTTTTGTTTTGTCAATAACTTTGTCGACGCTTGACGAATCTTCACAAAATGTTCAAAACACTTCCCCTTTTTGGTTCAGCTGCTATGGTGAATGTTTTGGGGTGGTCCGCCAAGCAGGGGCCGAGTAAAAAGGAGCCTTTATTTAACATGACTACAGCCGAAACCTCTGGAGGGAATTACAATTTGGCATAAAGCTAGATGTTGGTACAGAAAGCGTGCTTTCTGTGACTTGGTGTAAATCGGTTCAGTAGTTTCAGAGATATTTAGGTTTAAAAAATATAGATATCTGGGAGCCCAACAGCCTACTGAAACCCTACTGAAATTTGATTGGCTGCCAAAACTTCAACCAGGAAGTGTTGGCAGCCATCTTGGGACTCAATTATACAGTCTCATAAAAAAAAAAGAAAAAAAAAAAAGGGGGGCAGGGTAGAAACACGCTGACTCCCTAAACCTCTTAAGGGGGTCCCACTCAGAGTTTTTAAAACGTTTCGGTGGTATCTGCGGATCCGTATGAAATTGTAATAAAACCCCCCCCCCCCCAAAAAAAAAAAAACAAGAGTGGGCTCCCGCATTTCGTTCATTATAGGTCCCGGGGGTATGACGGTAATAATGAAGGAGGGGGGCTTATGGGCCCTCCTCCTAGGCTTTAGAAAAGCCCCGGGGACCGCCACCAACCCGGGGCACTGGACAATAGAAATGCAGGGGGCCACTCGGCCAGCACCCCACTCCCCGGGGACCACCACCTCTCCGGGGCAGTAAATATAAATTAGGGGCAGGGGAGCCGTGCTGCCCCAGGGACCGCCACCTCCCCGGGGAACAAACATTTTTTTTTAAATGCAGGGAAGCTCTACGGCCTCCGCCGCAGCCCCAGGGACTGCCACTTCCCGAGGCAGAAATAATATATTTGTATTAAGGAGCCTAACTTCATATGTATGGCCAAGGCCAAACAAGTGTTTTTTCTCTTTATTTACATCTTGGAAGGTTAGCTGGGATCCTTGATCGAGGTATTTGCTTCCTTGCTTTTCTCGAGCTCAATATCTCATGTAGTGTCTCTGATGAGGAGGTTCTTTCTCGTCATCTGCTGCTGAGACGAGTGATCGGGTTCTCCCCTTTTATGAACAAGTAGTATGTATACGTGCCTACAAGCCCCACCCCATATACATTAGCGGTATTTAAAGTCTTCCCGCCCTTTCCCAGGATCGTGGGCAGCTTACTAAAAGGACCCCCCTGAGCTTTCCCCGTGCGTTGGCAAAGTTACAGACACACATGGTCACTGGAAACATTTCTTCATCATCCTTTACGCAGCTGTAGTGTAGAAGATGCACTGTACGTTTACCCAACGAGGTAGCACTTACTAATTAGCCAGTAGAAAGTACTCCAGTTGAGTAGAGGTGTTGAACAAAATGGTGGTCTTTTCTCTGATAAATTTGCAGGACAGGATTCATTCTGGCACAATGCTAGTGTCACAAAAATTAAACCTCAACCGGAAGCACTTAAAGCAAGACAGCAGGTGTCCGAGTTGAAGCTCCACTTCAGTAACTGTATTAAGCAGCCTAACTTCGTGCGCATGGCCAAGGCCAAACACATGTTTTTTCTCCACATTTACATCGTGAAATGTACAGGCCGGGCCCCGGGGAATGGGATCCCCAAGGCCAAAATCAGCCCGGAAGGGGCGGGGGGGCACGTGCCCCCTCCCCTCACCTTTATTAAAAAAAAAAAAAAATCAAAAGGCTGGGCGCCGGGGGATGGGGCCTTCGGGGAAGAAATCGGCCGGAGGAGGAGGGCCGTGTGGGCCCCTTCCCATTAAAAACAAGCATTTGCAATGCAATCTGTCTCGCCTTTGGGACCTTTTATGTATTTAGCTATGCAGCACATTAGCCTGGGTGTTGAAACATCTACTGTTATTTAACATGGAGGGAAAGTAAGCACCAAACTGCATAACACGCCAGGTATGGGAACACATTGAGAGAAATATTGCCTTTCAGCGGGAAATGGTATAGTCCAAAGCTCTGTTTTTTAATATACAATCAGGGCCTTCGGTGGTCATATCACTGAAAATACAAGATTTGAAAAAAATATTATTGTCTACAGGTGCTCGTGGAAGACAATTTCTATGGACTGGAATCTAGAGAATGCTAAAGTGATTCTGGTATTTTACTGAACCCTGCTGGTCGTTTTCTATCAAGAAAGTTAAATAGAGGAAGTTGCCAGAAAAATATAAAAAATAAAGTCTCTCAGCAGAAAGCAATTCTGGTATTTTACAGACCTCTATTGGTCGTTTTCTATCAAGACAGTTAAATAGAGGCAGTTGAACAGAAATAAAAGTCCCTAAGCGGAAGCAGACAAATCCTAGGGCTGGTCTCCAGAGCCCACAAAGTACATACACATATAAGTATATACTAAAGTATATACAAGAGGTCTTGAATGTTCGACCTAAAAAGGTCTGGGTCCGGAGGATGGGGTCCTGGGGCCCAAATGGGCCCAGGAAATGAGGGCCACGCGGCCCTCCTCCCCTAAAAACAAATGTGGGACAGCAAGGCGCCGGAGACCACGTCCCCTTTCTCCAGCACTCTGCCAACGCACCTCCTGGGACACTACTGGTTGGGGAATGAATTCCACTTTACTCCTGAGGGCATCAGGACTAAAGTGGACTTCATACCCCAAGCAGTAGTGCACCAGGAGGCACGTTTGCAGAGTGGTGGAGAAAGGGGGCGTGGCCTCTGACAACCTCTCAGCAATCCAGCTGTGTGGAACTTACTGGAGGTAACAGGAGGGCTAGTTGGCCCCCCAGGACACTCAAGAGCCAAGGGGGTGTCATACCCCAACTAGTAGTGTGCCAGGAGGCTCGTTTGCAGAGTGGTGGAGAAAGGGGGTGGAGCCTGCTATCAGAACTCAGCAATCCTGCTGTTTGGGACTTACTGGAGGTAACAGGAGGGGTAGTTGGCCCCCAAGGACATCCTTGGGGGCCAACTACCCCTTCTATTACCTCAAGAAAGTCCCACATAGCGAGATTGCTAAGAGGTCTTCGGAGGCCACACCCCCTTTCTCCAACACCCTGCAAACGCAGCCCCTGGTGCACTACTGGTTGGGGGATGAAGTATACTTTACTCCTGAGGGACCTTAGGGGCCAAGAAGCCCTCCTGGTACCTCCTGTAAGTCCTACACAGCAGGATTCCTGAGAGCTGGAGGCAGGCCCCATCCACTTTCTCCACCACTCTGCAAACGCGACTACTACTTAAAAAATCATAGAAATTCACTGGGAAAAAAAACTCAAAGGTTACAGGGATGTTATAATTAGGAATTAGCATTTAAAAAACCTTAGCAATTCACTGAAAAAACCAAAGGTTACAGGGACGTTATAGTTAGGCTCAGGTTTCACCCACCCAAAACCAGTGAAATTCAGCCCTTATAGTTAGTGAGCTAACTATAACTCGCGCCCCCGCAATGCACTGCTTGTGACCTCACATATTATATCACTGATGAGATCACCGATGACCTCTCAAATGACCAGATTTAGACTAGATTAGGTGCATCAGTGTTATGGTTCAGGGGATTAGTTAGCCCAAATGGAGAGATGGTGGGTAGACCAAGTGTGGCAGGAAGCTAGTCAGTGGGAACAGGAAACAGTTAGAAACAGCTACCTCCAAAGAAGAATAAGTTCCTCAGCAGTTCCAAGCCCTTTATCCGCTTTGAAAAGAATTCTATGGAGTAGTCCTGAATCAAGGTTTGAACGATACTGAAGATGCTTTAAGAATGCTGTGGATGCAACGCGGTCGATGGAGGCCTTTCTGCAGGGGTTCCTCGGTCCACGAAGATGGTAAGGGATTCCTGGTTGTAGGGTTGACGGCCCATGAAGTCTTCTACGGTCTGACCAGTCCTGTCGCCCACTGCTGCTGTCACAGGCCAATTCTTCCTGGGTCGATAACTCGCCTGAGGGTCCCAGAAGGACTCAGACAGCACTCCTGGGTTTAGCAAATTAATTCGGGTCTTGGTCCTTGGTGCAGCATGGCATGGTGGTAGCGGCTTGAAGACTTTGTGCTAACAACTTGTCCAAGCAGGCTTCTTTAGATGTTGTTTCCCTGTGCTGAGAACAGGAGGCTAGTCAGCTGGCCCTTGGAGTCTCTTGGCTTGGCTGGGCTCCGGAGAAGCCTCTCCTTGAGCACGACACAACATCCACAGACCCTCTTCTTTGCTGGCCATCAGGTGCAGCAAGTGCAGTCTTGGACGGGCCAGCCTCTCTTTGCCAGTCCCTCGGTGCAGCAGGACAGTCCTTCTTCCAAGTCGGTCGAAATCAGAGGTCTGGGTGCCCCCTTTATGCTCGGAAAGTGCCTCAGGGCAGGATTCGGTTGGTAGTCAATGGGCTACCAGGTTTCCTCCCACCTGGTGACCACTTTCTGTGGAGTGTGGCATTTGGCTATCCCAGGATGCACCATTCTACCCAATCTCAAGATGTTCAGACCTCCCTAGCCCACCCCATGGGTGGGATGGCTACGTCCGGGCTACACGCCCCTGGGGAAACTGGTTTGGCAACTGATTTTCCCTCTCTGCTCCTCGTGCCAGCCTGTCTAAACAATGTGGCAGCCCTCCTCCCTAGTGGGACACACTTGCCCTTCAAAGGTGACTTCTCCTTTCAAGCCTGCTTTTGGGGCTAACACCTGAGTGGCTTCCTGCAGGAGGGAGGTAACACATCCCTGGCCTGCAATCCCTCATTGTTCTCCTTCCTGAGAGTCGCTGGCACATCTCTTCAGGAGGCCAGAAAGCGGTCTCATGGAACAGGCTACAAGTGTGCCTGGGAAGGCACAGGAGATTTAAAGGCAACAAAGTGGCAGCTTTGCAAAAGATGCACACTGCAACAAGTTACATTAATTTTAACTTGGAATACAATAGTTAGCACAGCTAAGAGGTCAGTGCGAAACCCTGTACTCACCAATAGGGCGACCAAGTCTTTCCACAGTAAAAACGGCTGTTTCCGGTGTTTTACAGTCAGGACATGTAAAACACATGTCCTACCTGTGCCAAATGTTGCACCCTGCCTTAGGACTCGACTGGCCTGCTAGAAGGGTGACTTACATAGAGATGTACAGGGACAATGGCGGCTTTGCCATTGCTTTCAATGGCAAAGTCGGGCCAGCATTACAGGACAGCTCTACCAGTCGACAGTGGCGGATTCTTTTTACTTGGGGGACCTCCAGGGTGGCACAACCAGTGCTGCAATCCCTGGGGTACCCCTGTAAATTACATTCCCTGGGTACCAGGGTACCATATACTAGTGACGTACAGATAAGTTAGACATTTCCAATTGGGTACAGCTAATTCGACAAACACTAGTATCAGGGCACTGGCACTGAGGTCTGATTAGCAGGCCTCAGTGCACTCGGAGTCAAAAAGCTAGCAGCATCAGATGAAAAACGTGGGGGCAACCATACAAAAAGAGCCATTTCCTTAAAACAGGGAAACACTCTCTTCTTCCAGCAGGTCAGTTGATCTTTTGAAGCATCAGAGGCAGAATATATTCTTGTAGATGCAAGATGATCTACTGGAAGGGCTTTGCTTCAAGACTGCCTATGCACACCAGAGGAAGGTTGAGGAGTCTAGGTGAAACTTGCCATGTGCCACAAATACAGCTTGCACAGTAATCTGCTGTGTGGCTGTTACAAAAGGCATAGCAGCCTACTAGCAAGATCAATCTAAGGCAATTAGTGTAATTCTGTGTTTGGATTATTTTAGTTTGCTAACTACTTTTAGAATGAAAGGGCTCAGAAGATTGGTGCACAAGAAATATCCCTGACCTGTTCATTAATAGGGCATTCCCCCTCCAAGTCAGGCTGCCCAGCTACCAGCATTAATTACAAGCTAATGTTAGCTTGATATGAAGACACTAAAAATGAGTGGGAGTGGATTGGCATCTTGAATTGCCTTTTACAAAGCAAAATAGAAGTGATGGGGTCAAGGGCTAAGTACGCAAGGCACTGTAGGTCGCCACCACTATGGCAATGTCTATGGCAGCGCTGGGAGGCCTACGGGTAGCCATGTGCTATACAAGACTTCAACAATAGAATAGAAAAGAGTAACATATCATTGTGGGGCCAGGTCATGGAGATAGAGACTATATCACGGTCAGTCTTCTCAAAATGGCCGCTAGAGGAGAAGCACTGGCAACCCTGAAGTCAGGAGCATAGGCAGTTCTGACCTCTAGCACTCCCACTCATCTCCAGCGGTGCGTCTCAGGACCCCACAGAGAGGCAGCTCCATGCCACCTGGCAACAGCCCACTGTCAGGCGGCTGAGAACTGCAGCATTATGTGCACTACAATACTTGTGGCGAGAACGTATGTCACATCTTCTATGGTGGCGAGCATCCTGGCCCCAAGACATCAGCCACAGGTAGTTGATTCCCCTGCAGAACAGTGACTGCAGATCAGTGTCTTTATGGGTGGCATCAGTAGGTGCCCCAAGTGGAAATACTGATAGCTTCATTAAAGGCCAGACTGTGAAAGATTTTCAGCCATTGCAGAGCAGCTCTGCATTTAAGCGCCCACCTTGGTTGGCAGCTTTACCACACCCCTCGGAGTCTTTAAATGGGTTATTCGTTTTGCACCACCCTGCTGCTAATATGATTCCTTTTGTGACCACATCTGTCCCTGAAATAAACTACAATAGCATGGAGGTGTCTGGGAGTTGAGGCAACTTCTATTAAAATGAGACAATTTTTATTAGGTCTGTCATCTTGTTTGCAATAGCAACTACAGTGGTTATGGCGTCAACAGTTTCAATACGTCTGATCAATACACTGTACGCAAACTTCAATGGTCCCTCAAACATTCCTGCTAAATAAAAACTAAATATACTGGCTATATTGATGGCATTCTCTACTTTGAAGAAAACTCATTTAAATCCATCTGCTCCTACCGTAATATGCAACTGCCACCGTGCATTCGGAGAAGACTCTCGATACAGAAGAGGGTAACAATGGATCTGGAAATACTGGTTTGGCACTGTGAATCTTAGGAATATTTTGTGTTTCTGGATAACTGGAACCTGAATAAAGGCATCCTGAAAGGCTATCAGACAAATGAAAGATTTGAGTTAGTGCCAGCATTCTGATCTTCTCTTTTTCATACACTTGGTGCTTGTCCTCGGGTACAGGTTTGATATGAACTCTGTCACTCCTTTTTCTGATTTAAAAATACCTTGAGAAGATGGCACTCGCTCTACAGCTTGTTTTGATTGTAGCAGATGATATTCTTCTTCAGGCTTTTCAAGGAGGTATTATGTTTACCTTCCAGGTTTTACATTTCGAGGTGATGGTTTTAGCCTCTGAGTGTCACCACTCTTCGTGTTGAGGTAGGTTTGTCTTTTAGAATGCTTTTTCACTCTTACAGTTACACAGAAAAGCTCCTAAATACTTGAGTGGAGAATAGTGTGGGTACAGAAGGTGGCATTATTTTGATGTTGGGGGGGAGGGAGGGGTAACAGAGGTCCTTATAAGGAAGAGGGATGTTAGCCTCCTCTTCCCACTGAAGATACATATTCAATGTTAATGAGACCTCTGATAAGGCTGCAACTAGTGCTAATGGAAAGTTTGATCCATCAATTGGTGGAATTGATATTTCCAGGTTCTGTAGTGATGGAAGGGATAATCTTTTTGTCTTTTCAGTCCCACTGCTTAAACATATAAACTTCTGCTTTCATTTTGTGCATCTCATTATTAGCATGATGTCCCAAAAGGGATGGTCTAGTGAACGGAAGGTTTATAATTTTCTATTCAGTTTATGGATTTCTATCCAGTAAGAACACCTTGTGGATAGCACTTTCAAGTCAATGCAAGATGAAAAAAATCTACTAAGTTTGTGAATGCACTGATAACATTGTTCCAGGATATTTTTCCCTTATTTACAAAATTAGGAAGTAGAGGTAGATCCTTGCAACGCTTTGGACTGGGTAACGCTTACCTCGTAAAGCCGTTGAGCTAGAAGCTTTCTTCATAGTTGTGAGGGTACCATTAAGATGCCTTCCTAGTAGGTCTGGTGTATAGTTTTCTTTGTCCTGAGGGGCAGAGCGGGTGGTCAATCCTTGATAGTTTTTACTTACGGTTTAAACAATCTCAGAACCGGATGGTGGCCAGTCTGTAAAAAGGATACTACCTGAGTGAGCTACACCTTCTGATGAGGCTAAGTGTTGCTGCCTTTGATGCCTTTAAAGAGATGTGAAAAAGTCCATGTGTGCGTAGAGATGGGCCTATGTTAGACTAGAAGGTGCTATATTTGGAAGGTTTTGAAATTGATCAGATGAGCATGACTCTGGTACTAAATCATATTTTGAGCTTTACTTCTCCTGTCATTAGTAGTTCATTGAAAGCCAAGCTACCGTTCACGGGACAGAGCCTTATTGATGGCTCTCTCCACGCAATGTGGATATATTGGTGCCATATGATCTTTACAAGAAGGTGTCTCACATTAGAGTTCTGTCTCTCTGAGGCCGGTGTTCATGGTCTTTCCTGCCTCAAGTTCTCAGCTTATCCAGAGGAATTTGAAGCACTATCATTTGCGGGCCTAGATCTATATTTTCTATAGACCTAGGGATATATTTACACTGGTGCTCCTTGTGGAGGAAATGTCTCCATAAGCCTAACTTTTGGGCTCCAAGTCTTACGGGTGGATTCTAAGGAATCTGATCTGGAGTAAATTAGTTACCCAGATCTTCATCCATGAGAATTCCTCTTGATGGTCCCAATCGCAGGTGTCTCTCAATAATTAGACTATAAGACGTCCGGTTACATGTTAAATGTCTCAACAGCAGGTTCCTTAATATGAATGATTTTGGTGTCAATTCCTCTGACAGCGTGTCTTGCTTGTGTATGCTTCAACACTGATACTGAGCACAATGCCCCTGCTGATGTCAAGAGCCCTGTGTTCCAGAAAACTAACTCAGGAAGGTGGTTAGATTAACTGGGAATCCACTGCCAAAGCTCTGCTATCTAGGAATACAGTCTTAACCTTTGGCCATATGCATCTGTATACGTATGCATGAATATTTGTGTAGCATAGACTTGGTTAGGAAGAAAAGGAGTTCCGAACAAAGAGCTCAGCCCAGAGACTAGAATTATGGTTATCTTCAGAGAGGAAGGTGACAAGTGTGATCCTAATGTGAGAGGGAATGGGGGCAGTAGTCTTTGAAAGGACGAGTCTTTAGATTCCTTTGAATTGCAGGAGAGAATTACAGATTTTCATGTCAGTAGAGATGCTCTTCCAAATCCTGGAAGCGTAGAAAGAAAAGTCCTCCCTTTTGGTTTTTAATTTCTTGCACATTTCCGCATCAGGTCTGAATATATCCTGGCTGCTAGTACGGAGTGGTCCTATGAGGTGATTATTTTCTTTCCCAAGTTTGTTGGTGAAGTAATTACCACAGGACAGGTAAGTGTATGAGCTCAAGGTTTAATGACCGTTCGTCTCCACAGCTTCCAGGGAACTGTCGCAGCAGCCCCTTGGATTCAAACAGTAACATGCCATAGCTCAATAGATGACATCACAGCTTAGTCAAGTAGATAACAGTTTAGCAGATTACTACAACATTTTCCTTCTTTCATAAAAGGTTGCAGAGGCAAAGGGAAAATGATGCGCAGAAAAGAGAAACAGGTCAAGGTGTTATGAGCAAAGATAAAAATAAAGGAAAAGAAAAGGAGACCAGACAGGGAGGAACAACAAGGGGAAAGAAACCAAGTGTTGAACCAGGATAAAAAGAAAACAAAATAAAAACTAAGAGGAACTACAGATCCATGCGTTTAGGAGGAACACTTCTCCTTAGACTCCTACGCACAGCAGAAGAATTGGGATTAGATTGATTTTGAGATTGACCCAAATCACCATTCTTCTCAACACCACTCAAGTCTCAGTTTGAGGACCAGGTTTTTGGGAATCTTGTAAACCCTAGAACAGTTCCACCAATTCTTCCCATTGACCCTGACAGCAAAACGTGAAATAGCATCCACCTTAACGGGGGAACTGAACTTGGACAACCCCTTTGGCATTTTAATGGGAAGCTTGATTTTGACCCAATCGCCAACAGAAACCTTTGAATTAAAAGAATGTTTGGCCACATTACTGGAAGCATCAAACGTGGTTTTGTTTGCACTCAACTCTGAATCATGAGAAACAAACAAGGCGCTGTTCGATGTCCCCACCTTTGAACGCAAACCCCACTTTCTCATCCAGGCAGGACACATGTCAAAAGTAGCAATTCTTCCACGCAACAATTCAAACTGACTTTTTCCCATGGCCTGGATAGGAGTTTTGCGGTACGCCCATAACATACTATGGACAGCTTCCTTGATGTCAACACCATTAGATAAAGCCCACTGCACGCACTCAACCAGGATTCGATTCATGCGCTCAATGAAAGCATTGGCCTGGGGATGATATAAAGCCACACGGCGGTGTAAAATGCCAGACTGGGATAGAAACTCTGACATTTCTTTAGAAGTAAATTGCACCCCGTTATCTGAGACAATCTCCTTGGGAAAACCTTCCCTGGAAAACAAACTTTGGAAAAAACGAATGACCTCCCTAGTGTTGGGATCAACCATAAAATGGACTTCCCACCACTTGCTATGATAGTCAGCTACAACCAACGCAAACTTGCATCTATGGGGAAGGGCATTAAAAGGCCCTACAAAATCTACAGCTAACTTCATCCACGGTTCAGTGGGTGGTACAACCACTTGCACAGGAGGAGTGGCAATCTTGATGACCTTATCGCTCGAGCAGCAAATGATGCACTCCTTAACGACCTCATCAATCTGCCTGTCCATTGAAGGCCACCAATAAAAAGAGCGAATTCTTCTCTTAGTGCTGGTTTGTCCCAAATGACCTTCATGGCCCAAAGTGATGATGCGTGACCTCAAGGATTCCGGTGGTACAAACTTGTCGCCACGCAAAATTAACTCCCCACCCTCCAAGGTAAGCTCAATAGAAATCTTGGAAAAGGGTTGAAGTTCAGCATCAAGATGGGTCTCTTTAGGCCAGCCTAAAACAATGTGTTCTTTCACTCTCCTTAAAACAGAATCTGTTTTCATAGCTTCAAACCACTCCTTCTCAGAGAAACCTCCCACACCACAAACATCAACTGCGGCAATCAAGCATTCCTCATCTTCGTCACCCACAAACAAATCCTCTTGAGTCAGGGGAAGCGGTGATCTGGAAAGAAAATCCGCCCTGATATTTTTCCCTCCTGGGATGTGTGCAACGTCAAAGTTGTACTGCAACAGCTTTGAACTCAATCTCGCTAACCTAGGAGTATGCTCTTTAACAATGTGACCGTTGAGTATGGGAATGAGTGGCTTGTGGTCCGTAAGTAACTTGAAGGACTTTCCCCAAAGAAAACACTTCAACCTTTCAACCGCCCAGCAGCAGGCTAATAACTCTCTTTCTATGACAGAGTAGTTCTTTTCACTAGGGCGCAAAGCTCGAGAAGCAAACCCAATGGTATGCTCCTTACCATGTTTCAATTGTGTAATCATGCCACCCAAACCATCAAGACTAGCATCAACCGATACAATACATTGTAAAAGTGGATCAAAAGGTGTAAGTACCTTGCAAGTACCTAACTCTTCCTTAATGCGAAGAAACTCATCTTGGCACACCTTGTCCCACACAAAAACAACCTTTCTCTTGAGAAGCTCACGTAAATGGACAGTCTTGGCAGTGAAATTGGGGATGAATTTGGAGTAAAACTCACATACACCCAGGAATGAGGCAACATGTTCTTTTGATTCAGGACAGGGAGCATTCCGGATAGCCTCAATCAACCCTTCTCTAGGTTGAATACCTTGACCTGAAATCCGATGTCCCAGGTATTCAATGGACTCCTGCCCAAACACACATTTACGCTTGTTAGCTACAATGCCTTTTCCCTGTAACCTTTGTAGAACTTTCGAAACCTGTCTGTCATGAGAAGCTCTGCACCTCCCAGCGACCAAAATGTCATCTTGGAAGACAACAGTGTCCTCCAAACCCTCTAGAACACTCTCCATGATGCGTTGAAAGGCTGAAGCAGCAGAAGCAAGCCCAAAAGGCATTCTCCTGAATTGAAATGTGCCAATAGGCGAAACGAAAGCAGTCACATGCTTACAACTTGGGTCCAACTCCACCTGATGGTAGGCGGATGAAGCATCTATTTTTGAAAAAAACTTGCAACCAGCAAATTTGGCAAGAATGTCATCGAAAAAACAAAGCGGGAGTATCCCCAGGACTCAGCGTCCTAGTTATTTTGAAGAATAGAGAGCAAGAGTAAAAAAATTCTTTCTTTATTTTTGAAACCCCTCACTCACCCACCTAGTTGGTGACATGCTTCATCATCGGGGTCCACCCAAGTAGCCGAATGCCACTTAGGTGTGCTTCAACGCCTGAAATACAGCGGAGCTGGTTTTTTTGAATAATGTGAAGAACAATGTGTAAGTGAATTAAAATTGTCTTTGTTTAATTCCTAAGATTTTTATTTGGAGCAACAAGACAAAAAAATTTCACTTACACACTGGTACTTTTTGGTCAATAGAGCCATTTTAAGTATCTCACTTGGTTTTATATTTTGTCTTGTTGCTCCAAATAAAAATCTTAGGGAATTAAACAAAGACAATTTTAATTCACTTACACATTGTTCTTCACATTATTCAAAAAAACCAGCTCCGCTGTATTTCAGGCGTTGAAGCACACCTAAGTGGCATTCGGCTACTTGGGTGGACCCCGATGATGAAGCATGTCACCAACTAGGTGGGTGAGTGAGTGAGGGGTTTCAAAAATAAAGAAACAATTTTTTTACTGTTGCTCTCTATTCTTCAAAATAACTAGGACGCTGAGTCCTGGGGATACTCCCTCTTTGTTTTTTCGATATATTGACCCTAGGGGACTGGGAGTTTGTTCCCAACGAATTACCCTTACTCTCTCTTTGTTTAGTAAAGAATGTCATCGATTCGGGGAAGAGGATGGGAGTCAACCCAAATCTCTTTGTTGAGACTGCGCAAATCGATGCACACTCTCAAACTTTGATCCTTCTTACGGGCGACGACCAATGGAGACAACCATAAGGAAGACTCCACCGGTTCAATAACACCAGACTCACATAATCTTTTCAGTTCACACGACAGATCATCTCTCACACTATTCGGCACATTGCGCAGTTTGTGCTTCACCGGGGTAGCCTGATCCTTCACTTTAATACAGTGCTTAAATCCTTTAATGCACCCCAAGCCATCGGCGAACACACTCTTGAACTTGTCACACCACTCCGTCACACACTCACCCTGTTGAGACTCATCCACCACCGAAACTTGCTCCTTAGTACCTGGTCTAAGGGTCATTCCAAATAAACCTTGGTGATACCACCCCAAAATGTTGAGTCCTTTCTTTGCCACATACACCTTCCCAAAAATGCGCCTCCCTTTGAAAATCAAGCCAGTTTCAAAAAACCCTTTTAGCTCAATTTTCCTGCCCTTCATAGGATACAGGATTCCTGTCAGGTGCTTCCAGAAGCTTGTCCTGCCAAACACTCTCAAACAACTCTTCTGTGACCATGGTCATGCGCACCCCGGAATCGACCAAGAGTTGAATGGACTTACCATCCACAACCACCTCTACGACTGGATCAACACACTCATCAGCGTCATCTTTAACCACTACGATTAAATCCCTCAAGGAACTCACCATGTCACCCATTTATTCACCATTGTCTACATCCTCGTGAACAGAGTTGACCGGATTGCCCTTTGACATACACATCATCGCAAAATGCCCAAGCTTCCCACATTTGCGACACAAAGCATTCTTAGCCGGGCAAATGCGAGCGTTGGGATAGTGCGAAAAAAAAACCACATTTCATGCACACATTCTTTTGAGGGTTCAACTTCTTCTCAGGTCTGTAAGAGGTGTTCTTGTTTCCACGCATTACATTAACTTGTTTATCCGTTGGCTCCTTGTTTTCCTTTACTGCCCCAACACTCATCTTATCAGATTTCAACTCTTTAGACGCTAACTGAGACAGTTCAATACTTTTTCAATAGTGATAGTCTCTTGTAACGATGGGTTTTTTAACGCCAATAACTTCTCTTGCACATTTTTGTCTTTGCAATGAGCCACAACTTGGTCCCTTATAAGTTGCGACGTAAACTGTTCAAATTAACATTCAGATGCGAGAATACGTAACGCGGCAACATAAAATACAATACTTTCATCATTTTCCTGTTCTCTAGTAAAAATGTATGTCTCGCTACAACCAGACTGCCTTCTACATCGAATTGCTTCTCTAACATAGCTACTGCTTGGTCATACTCGTTGAGGTTCTTCACCTTCTGGAACTTCCAGAGGGGGTAAGTGTTCCAAAACAGCTTGTCCCTCTAGACCTAAGTTGTGTTCAAGAATAAATCTCCTACGTTCCGCACTGAATCTAAAGCCTCCCATAGCTCCTAAATACTTTGTGAAAGCTCTATACCAAACCTTCCATCTTACCGGAGGGTCTTCTGGAAGCTGTAAAAATGGAGGAGGTGCTTGAACCCTCTGCATTGTAAAGTGGTACAAAGAATAATAACACACAAAGATATGTTGTATTACCAAATGATAATTAACCAGAAACCAATTCTATAAGCCTCAAGGTCGACCTGCAAGGGAAGAAACAGAAAAAAAAACCATATGCCTAGAAAAACACTAGAGTCATAAGATAGACACCACGTATTTCCAAAAGGAAAATAGTCCCTTGAGCGAACAACTAGACTCTAATAGTAAAGATTTTTTTTTTTTTTTTTACATAGTATTTACGATGAAAGCAGAGTACTTGTGAAGAGCTCCTCTTGTGAAACGCCGCTCTTGAATTTCTTCAACCTTGTCAATTTTGTTACTCCGTGTTCTCCACACAACAGTATTTTCTTTCCCACAGGCACAATATAAAAACGTAAACTTCGTTAGTGAAGCACATCCAGGCAACGCTTCACGTCAGACGTGAGAAAACACTGATCGCTGCTGCCGTTGTCATGGAGACACACCACACTCTCCATGAAGAACACTGATGACACGTCAGACGTCGGACACGCTGGTACTTCCGTTGTCAGGGACACTACACGCTCTGCCGGAAGAACGCTGACAGAACAACAAACGTCAGACACGCACTGAACGCTCACGAGGCACAACGACCACATTCCACTGCGTCATCAATCGGGACTGGATGTGCGTCATCAATCGGGACTGGATGTCGGAGGGAAAGGGTCGAGGGATGACGGCAAATGGCAGAATCAGACCCGGCACAACAGCAAACAGTACCTTAACTTCGCACCAGTCCCACGAAAAACAACGCCAACCTGGAACTCAGCAGATGGGACTTCTCTGCTATGCGGAAGGAGTCCGAGACTTGCGGAGTCCACACAACTGCACACAAAGTCCAGAGTGCGATACACAGATGGTGGTCGCCTGACAGACACCAGGACCGACGTCCCACTGATGCCAAAACAGTAGTGAGCCACCAGAGACGCCACAGGATTTCGCCCAACAGACACCAGGACCGACGTCCCACTGATGCCAAAACAGGGGTGAGCCACCAGAGACGCTAGAGGACAAAGATTTCAGACAAATCTCTCGTCTGACGCTCCTCAGCTAACCTGACAAATGCAAGGCACTGGAACCAGGGCAAACTGCTGCACACGTGGATGGAGATCTCGAACGGTCAAACCAACTCGTCGCCAAATTTAAAGTAATTACCACAGGACAGGTAAGTGTATGAGCTCAAGGTTTAATGACTGTTCGTCTCCACAGCTTCCAGGGAACTGTCGCAGCAGCCCCTTGGATTCAAACAGTAACATTCCATAGCTCAATAGATGACATCACAGCTTAGTCAAGTAGAGAACAGTTTAGCAGATTACTACAGTTGGGTATAACTTCTGATAGCCTTATAAGAGATGGATCTGGTAATGAAATAATGTATGCTTGGATAGGGATCCAATGTCAGTCCTTTGGCTTTGGAGAGATGTGGTTGAATTTCTTCAAGCCCTTGATGAAATGTGCTGCATTGCATTGCAGGATGCCTTTGAGTGTTGCTAGAAAGGAGTATGAAATGCTGTTGGAGCAGAGCATTGCCATCTTTGAGATGTGAGGGGACAACGGCTTGCACTGTTCTTCTGAAATTACTATCTTGAAGAAAGGGCGGCTGCAGGATGCCTTTGAGTAGTGTCAGAAAGAAGTTAGAAATGTCACTGTGCAGAGCACTGCCATCTTTGAGATGTGGGAGGACTGTGGCTGCGCTGTTGTTCTGAAGTCACTATTGGGGGAAATGGGTTCAGTTTTTCAGAAGGGAAAGTAGCATTAATCTGTGCATGTTTCCTGGTGATGTGTTCCCTGAAGCTGAGGACTGTGTAGAGGATAAATCCCAGTGATTTCACATGGTTTCTTAGCTGAGGAGTGAAACCATCTGGTTTCATGCTAAATAGCGAGGCTCAGATTTATGATTGCTTGAGTTACCGGCAAACAGGAGAAACTCCCTCTTTGTTGGGTTGAGCTTCAGACAGGTACTTGGACTTTCAAGCATTGTTTAGCCAGAGTCCGGCTTTTAGTTGATGAATGCAACTTATTGAAGAGACTTTATGGCAGACTTGAGATTTGGCATTTTGGCAGATCTTGAAGTTGGTGAGAGATTCAATGTAGAGACTGAAGTTTATGGGGAAAAGTATGGTTCTCTCAGGAGACAAATCACCAACTTCCAACTATCTGTACGAACTGTTGGCGGTTGGTGATCTGAAGGTCACCCATTACAGAACTGTGTCAGAGTAGCCATGTATATATCTAGAGTATGAATCAGTGTTTGATGGTCAAATGTTTCAAAGACTGAAGATTGCTCAAGACAATTCTGTAGGCCAGGGTTAGGTTAGTCACTGTTGAAGTGAGCTGTCATCAACAATGTGAAGAGTAGCTGTCTCCGTGCCACAGCATGATCTGAAACTAGGTTGGTAGTCCTCTAGAAGATTGTTCTGATTGACCTGCTACTGTAGTTGGGTGGAACCTACTTCCTCAATGCTTTTTCCTGTGAAGAGTTTGTGGGTGAATGACACTGGTGAGGTTATCAAGGTCCAAATTCTTTGTCTTTATCAGGGAAAAAGCTGTCTTTTACTGAGGGCTTACTTGAATGTTACATGGCTGAGAGAGGGCTTGATAATGTTAAGGAAGGGGTGTGAATGCATTTCCTTGAAGAGATTTGGTGGCGGATGATGGTAGTATATTGTCTTTATATGAGATCGCCTTGAGTGAGTTTGGGGTAGTGTAAGAGAGAAGGTGGATGTTTACCCACATTGGGCAAAGCATGCAGCACATCAAGGAAATACGTTTTCAGAATGGCAAGAACAATGAAAGTGGACGTGACTTACCTGCTATTATTAAAGATCGACAAACATGTTTATTTTACTTATGTGTCATCTTGAAATTCTAGAAATGTAGAGTAGGTAATACATTACTTAAAGTAAACGGAGTGCTTTCTATTATGCCAGTAGAACAAGTTACTTACCTTCGGTAACGCCTTATCTGGTAGAGATGCTATCTAGCAAGAGATTCCTTACCTTAGAATATCCCCAGGCGTCAGACAGGATCTGGAGATTTTCAAGCAGTGCCAATGCGCACCAGTAGGTGGTGTCATTTGGCTCCACGTCGGTGTTGTACGTACCAGAAATGACGTGAGCTGTACCTATATAGGCACCACCTCGGAGCGCTGATGATAGTTACTTTTGTGACACTGCACGCCAGGAGCGCAGAGCCACAATAAAAACTGACAACTGGTGTGGAAAATATTATGGACCCGAAAATGGAGACCCTTACACCTTAACTGGTTTGCAGAGCGGGAGTATGGGAGGTTTGGTAAGGAATTTGCAGCTAGATAGAGTCTCTACCAGATAAGGTATTACCGAAGGTAAGTAACTTGTTGATCTGTTAGAGACTTCTAGCCGCAGACTCCTTACCTTAGAATAGATACCAAAGTAATACCTCCCTCGAGGTGGGTCTGCGAACCCAATTAGTCTAAAAAGTCCTGTAGGACAGAACAGACAAAGTGCCCGTCAGGATGGACCTGACTGTCCAGGCAGTAATGTTTTGTAAACGTGTGCAGTGATGCCCACGTTGCTGCCTGACAGATGTCCAGAAGAGGAATGCAGTGTGCTAACGCAGTGGTTGCAGCTTTGGCTGTGTCGGAGTGAGTCCGCCACTGCGCAACAGATCTCGGCCAAAGTGTAGCAGATCTTAATACATAGGAAGATCCATTGCAAGATGATCCACTTCTGCAAAGCCTTTCCTTTTTCGGCTCCAACATTGCCCACGAAGAGTTGATCATCCACCCGGAACTCTTGTGCGGTCAAGGTAGAACGAAAATGCTCTTTTTGAGTCCAGACAGTGGAGTCTCTCCTTCTCCTCCTCTTTGGAGGGATGAGGTGGAGGTAGCCAGGGTAATGCTCCAGCCTGCAATGAAGGCAGTGACAACCTTCAGAAGAAAGGAGGCATGTGTCCAGAGGACCAGTTTGTCTTGGTAAATGGAGATGTAGGGAGGGTGCACAGAGAGGGCCTGCAGTTCCCTGACCCTTCTGACCAATGTAATGTCCACTAAAAGGGCAGTTTTAATGGTCAGCAGCTGAAGAGGGCAATTGTGCAAGGGTTCGAATGGTGCACACCTCACGAAAGTAAGAATAAGGTTGAGGTCCCACTGAAGCATGATAAATGGTGACGGGGAAAACGTATGTTGCAACCCTTTAAGGAACCTGTCAACAAAAGAGGATTTGAAAAGAGTGGTTGGTGGGCAACCGCAGGACTGCAGAGATTGCAGACAGATACCCTTTGACAATGCCAATAGCAGAGCACTGTTGAGCCAAAGATAGGGCAAACAAAATAACTTTAAATAAAGGTGTTTTCCACACTCCGCATTACGCAGAGCTGTCGGAGTTCCGAAAAACTGGTCCTTTGGACTTTCGGTAGGCTTTTCCCGTGACTCACACGACCCTCCTGTACCAATTGTAGGAGGTTCCTGATCCAACAGCAAGGTCACTTGGAGTCTTTTTATTTTTATATTGGGTAGCACCGGCCCAAGTTTTGATTTCCTTTAGCGATGCTTTGGCGTGCCCTAGTCTGTTCTCCCGGGTCTCCCCACTTGGTGATTCTTACATTGTGAAAGTGTTGAGGTATAAAGTTTCCCTGACTTCCTCAGTCCTGAAGAGGCCTTTAATTACTTTGGATGAAACGTGTCGACTTGTATGGAAGGAGTCCAATGAGGAAGTCTTTTAGACTAGATTAGTATTAGTAGGATTTAAAGGCCATCGGCCCATTACTCCTGTTGGAAAAGACTACCTTCAGGTGGATTGAACGCCAGAAGAGCTTGGACAACCACCTCAATTTTCTTAAAATTGAGGGTAAGCAACAAGGAACTGACCGACTTCACATGTTTCTGCCGTTGGCGGATAGACATCAAAGATGTGATTTATAAAAGCTGTGATTTATAAAAGCTGTTTTTAGTATTTTTTATTCCCTTTTTGATTAGAAATTTTCATTCATGATCTTGTTTTTGGATGGGTACAGAAGTACAGGCATTGTGTAATATATTTATAGAAATATTTTTGCTATTAAAATAATGAATACTCAGTGATAATTAGTTGTTTCATTGAGGTTTAAATAATTCAATTATTTCCCACAGCTTTCAGCTCTATATATTTTCCTGTATTCATCAAATAAGGCACAGGCTCCACTCCGGGAAGATGAGCCATGGTCGGCGTCGAAAGCAGCACTGGACGACGCCAGGGTCATTGGCACTGGAGTGGATGCCGAAGAAGGTCTCAGTCTTGCCGCCGGCTCCGCTCTGGATCGAGCAAGGGATCCATGTGGCCCGACTGGCACTGAAGGCATACTTGCCAGCGTGGATCCAGTAGGTGCCCCTTCCGGACCAATGGGGACCAAAGGCACTCCAGATGGCCGGGCAACCTAAAGAAGAGGCGCATGGCCTCAAGTTCTTTTAGTTGGGTGAGGGTTGCTCTGGGAAAATGGGGGAAAGCATGGAGTGGACCCGGGATCAGGCCCTGCCGACTCAAGAAGCCTGGAGTGCTGATGCTCCCACGTCTTGTTGAAAGACTGACATACGTGATGAAGTGGAAGAGAGTTTGGACTTCATCGACTTCTTGTGTTTACAGGACTTCCACGATGACTTCGAATGTGACGATAAATGTCGAGAGGGGCTCCGCAAACAATCTTGGAACCTCCCACTAGAAAAGGAAGTTGACCAACGTCGGGCAGCGAGGATCTTAAGGGAACGCTCCCTCAGAGCATTGGGGTGCATAGCGAGGCAGTGCTCGCACTGCTTGAAGCGTTTCTCAGCTCCAGGCACCACAAACATACCAAATGAGGCTCTGTCACCGACATTTGTCTATGACAGGCCCCACATGGTTTGAAACTGGACTGTTTCTTTGGGGACATCCTCACACTAGTAGTTGAAAATCTCAAAAAGAGTTGACAAAAAGTCGAAGAAAGACCAGTCAAAAAACGACTTGGGGGTAGCTCAGACCAGATCAGCGCTAGCTGGCGCAGAAAGGAAAGAAGTGACGTCAGTTAGTCGAGGTGATGCCTATATAAGTAGTGTGCATGTCATTTCTAGTACGGATGCCGCTGACACAGAGCCGTACGACGCCACATACCGGTGTGCAGGGGTATAGCTTGAAAATCTTCCAGATCCAGTCTGATGCCTGAGGATATTGTAAGTTAAGAAATCTTTGTCTAGAAGTCTCTATGACATAGATGAGAACAATGTCACCTTTTGGATTTTATCTACTTCACCCACTGGCACGGCTTGAACTGCCATTAAATATGAAAATGGGAGGCACTGTTCCTGATTTCAATAGGTGGGAGCAGTTCTGACATCCCTAACTTCAATGAAAAAATCTTTTAAAAACTTACAGATAAATACTACTAAAGCAATGTGGGAGCTGTAGCAGAATGCCAACTACATGTTGGCCAACCTGGCTGTCACTGCCAAGCAATTTGCCAGTTTCATGTGTTGGATTTTGTTGCTTGTAAAATACTAGTGTTGTGTGTGGTGGCGGCAAGCTATTATTTAAATTTGATACTAATAATTAACAAGCACTGGGACAGCTGATAGGTCCTCAGGCATAAATTGGCTTTAACAGTGCATTTTCTTTTGTCTTAGCCAGCTACCTTAAACATACGCGCACACCTGTTCACTGAGATCATCTTTTAACAAGTTTGTAAAACACGAGAAGTGTGTGCATCCATGGAGGACCTCTTTGGAAGCATTTTGCTATGTTTTAATAAATGCTGCTCAAAGATGGTCGCTACAGATTTACATACATCAGCTGTGGCCATCTTTTAATGCATTTGGTTTGATTTTACTATAGCCTATTAAAAAACAGCCACATAGATGCTTGCATACTTATGGCAAGCATCTTTACATGGAATTTGTTAAAAGAAATAAAACCTGTTCCAAGATGCCCATTGCACGCACGCCTGTGTGCTGGCGGCAATCTTGGAATGGTCAAAAGACCATTTTAAGATGGCTGCTGGTGATAGTGCAGTGGGCGGAATAAAGCATACAACAAAAGAGGGCATAAGGCAAGAAGGCAATGGGCGCTTTAAAGATAAGAAAGAAGTAAGTCAAGTAAGTGACTGAGAAGGGGGGAGAGTGATAGCCCATGCTATGCACTGCAAGCAAGATTGCATCATCCAATCACAACACTGAGACCAAAATGCTTCTAGGCAGGATAAATACAGGAATAGAAGGCAGTCTATCGTATCAGGAGCAGGGAAGTAAGAGAGCCAATAAAGCTATCCAATCATGAGCAAGAGGCTAACTCACAGCCCACTCCAAGGACATGTTATGTATTGGGAACATTAGGTCTGCATACAACACAGTTAAAACTGTCCATAGCCAAGACCAAAAAAAAAGCCATGGGAAAGAAAGCATAAATGTTTGTGCAGGAAAACCTACCTTTCCATTAAGAGACATATGTAGCTTCGATAAAGGTATTTTAGTTTCTTCTTGCACTTTTCCTAACAATTTCTTTCTGGCCTGTAATGAAACAGATACAAAATATTATAATAAAATATATCATTTCTTTAATGCAAGCATGCTGCTAAAGTTATTGCTTTAAAGACAAAATAAATCTAATCTTCAAGTACTGCATTATAATGTAGTCTATCCATATACTATGCCTCAAAAGCTGCACAACGTCGATTGCAAAAGCTATTGTAAGGATGCTGGTGATGGTGCCCATACCCAGAGAGTCAATTTTCTGATTTATTTACGTCACTTTAAAGCACAGCATCTTGCCTTCGGATTTCATCCCCTCAGACCACTGAAAAAGGACTATGTGCAGATAAAATCAACAGATGCTTTTCAGCATGGTTGTCCTTCAGATCACCCTTACACCTATTTGGGGGTGTGCTGGGGCATCCTCATTTAATGGTTCTGTCAGGTTAACTGGCAGACAAATTTAGGGGTAACGAGTGGTGGGAAAGAGAAAGAGATATTTTAGATCTGATTTGACCCTACATGCATAGACAATAGAGAGCTGTGAACACTGCAATATACTTTAGGAGGAATTAATGCAAATAGAAGACATGTTCTGCTAAGGCTCACATACTACAGCAGGAGGCAGAATGTGGGACACTGTATAGGGAAGTGAAAAGAGAAACAGAAAAACACAATATGCATTTTCCAATGAAGTGAGACAGGAGATCCTCAGTCTGAATGCAATTCAGGGATATTTCTGCCTCTATATGTAGGCTGTCCTTCTAGTATGTATGGAAACATAAGTGCCTAGACAAGGGTGGTTTGTGGAAAATAAGGATGGTTGAGTAAAAGTCAGGGGGAGCCTCTGATCGCTCACTTAGTACATGGGATGTCTTCATCTTTAGTTCCTAGAGTGCATCAAGTGGTGTATGTGGAGCTCCATCTCATCAGCAGGAGTCAGACCTGTCCAAAAGTACAAGGGTATTAGAAGAGCCTTTGTTAGGCCCAGAAGAGTGTCATTTGTAGATATTTGTTAATATTGTGTTTGTGGCTATAAAATTAGAAAGGAGTCTTGTGCATAAAGCAGCACAGAATGAAAGCGAATCCATTGCCCATATACATATTCTGAGCTATTGATACTCTTTGGATAGGCTGAATCAGCTGCCATGATACATTTTGTGCGAGGCAAAAAGGACAGGTTGAGCATCAGCAAAGGGCAGGATTAATAGTGGACTGTAAATTAACCTCTTATTATGGCTACATTCCGGTGTTACCAATGCCACCACTATCTCTAACTCCGGGGACAATAGTAAATACTTCTCATTATGTTTTTTTCGGGAAAATAACATGCATGAATTCGTGTTTCCATACAGATTACCACATGTTTTCCACATGTTTCACCCAGAGATGACAGCGGCTTTCAGCAACAGCCAAAATCACTGGATAAAACACCACTGCTATTAATAATATTGTATTCCAGGGGTCAGTGACTCTTATTACTAATCCCATCGAGACTACCAGGGACACTTGGAATAAGGCCCCATCAACTGCATGAGAATGGCAAAGAGACTTAATTCTCTGGAGAAGGGCTGCTTGAGATACCATCTCTGACAAAATGAAGAATGTAACAAAACAGCCTTGCTTGGTAATGCTGCACAAAGAGCAAGTCACATTCCTCTCACAATGGTCAACAGCGAAGGGCTGGTAATGGAGGAATCTTTTGCGTGACAAGACCCCAACCAAATGTGTGAAGCTGCTGGTTCAAGTAATGACAAGCTGTGTATTACTAGTAGAGGTGGGAATGGTAGGTGAAAATTAGCAAAGCAATCATAAAAGGTAGAAGTACATGATAAAAAACAATAAATATATATATATATATATATATATATATATATATATATATATATTCCAACTATCCTTAATGCATAAGGAAATGACGACGCCGTGTTCTGGCTGAAAAATCTTTTATTGTCGGCTAAATTGGACGCGTTTCGCCTGTCCCGCAGGCTTGCTCACCAACAAAATGCATAAAGTTTCAACCATTTTTAAATACGGTGATTGTGCAACATGTCACGTGACAAACTACAAACAAAGTGCATTAGAAAACAGACTCGTAGTTTGTTTAAACTCTTTCAATTATTAACAATAAACATCTAATTACCGTTGTTAAATTTCAGTTTTTAGAGCTTATGAATTTACAATCTTTGCAACATTATAAAGTTACACTCAATAGAGCAAATAGTTTATAAAACAATTTTTTAACAAATAAAACCACAATGTCATACCCAGAGACTCGAGGCAAATCTTATTTGCCCTCCATCACTATTTGAGTAATCATTTGCTCTACCAATCTCATGAAGCCCAAGTGGGCAAATTCACATCCATGTAAAGTACATTCAGCTCAAAAATACTGTACAATTCATCCCTAGTGGGCTAAATGGTCCTACATGCCAAGATAACCATGCAATATCTTAGAACCCTCTAAACTCTAAACAAGTCTGACCTCCAAAGTGCAAAGTGTGCTAATCCAAAATTATTTAAAAACCATGGTTAAAAACAGAAATTACAGGAGAGTGTATTAGGGAAGCGTTGCTGATCAAAATTACATATTTACAAATGGGTATGCAAATCTTCTTCCATATTCAGCCCTGATGGAGTTCTTGTATCTAATTCAAGTATATAACATGATTCTAGTCTTCTCAGTTTTTTCTCTCGGTCACCTCCTCTACTATTAGCTGGTATAGAGTCTATCACAAAATACGTCAATCCCTGTGTATTCTTATTGTGATACAAATCGAAGTGACGAGCCACTGGGTAAGTTTTATCGCCATTTTTTATGGCTCTAAGATGTTGTAACACCCTTTCGTGTGTGTTTTTTTTTTAAAAACTAGCCTCATTTATTATGCATGAGGATTCTTAGTATCACAGCAGGATTAACATCTTCTGTATAATAACTCTGTACAAAAGTCACGGCTATCATCATCCTTGGACGACAGGCCCACAGTACCATGACACATCTAGGTAGAACCCCTGAGGGTACCTTTCGGGTATATAAGTACCACATCCTCGCTGGGCAAACCAGAGGAGAAGCTTCCATGCTGACACAAGACGCTGAAGTCCCTGCACGCAGACACTCCAGCACGCAGTGGTCTGACATCCCTTGCGGGGTGTCCAACTCAAGACCAAGACGGGGTCCTTCATTCTCTCCCATCAGGTAATGGAGTTGGCTCTTTCCTAGGGGGATTCTTGGCTTTACACCTACATACATGCTAGGTACACTTAGCTAGGGTTAGCATTTTAGGAGTACGCATGATTACTGCCATGTATCTATATGCCAGCATATATTCACTGTTTTAGCACCATGGTAGAATTCTACCTTTTATTTACTCTGTTGGTGCTTGTAATCATATATGTCTGTTTCTATCTAATGGTTGTTGCAGCACACATATTTTATATTAGAATGACGCTGGTTCAATAAATAGTTATTGAAAACGTCCCCACTGTTTATTCTGTGCATCTCTCTGAGACAAAGTACTGAACTGTTTCCACGATCCCTGAGGGGTCAGGGTTGTCATGTTCGAAAGTTGCCAGAAACTATTCGCTCCTTGGCAAGGTTGGGGGGCTTATAGTGGCACTGTGAACTAGCTGATCTACAACCGAACATATCCTTTGTGGGTGTCTGGAATCAGTCTGGAAACCAATTGCTTAGTTTATGTTGTCTAAATGCACAGATCCTATATAGATTTGTAGGAACTACACAACACTGGCAGATTGCAAGACTGCTGAATGTTTTTGGGTCTTCAGGTGTTGTTCAATTTGCAAGTTAAGTATCTCTTTGGTAATCTGTAAGACGAACTGAATAGTTGAACTAGGTTTTTAAGTAATGGCATAAAGGAATGTTTGTTGAAGGTGGGGTTAAGGAGGGAATGATCCTTGCAATACTGTTATTTCTGGAATAAACCCACTGTATGGCTCAATCTGTGTAAAATCGTTGATTATCAGAGACTAATAGGCATTTCTATTTAAGCCAACATTATTTGTGATCATGAAACATAACCTTGAAAAAGTAGATAATACAGATGGCTCTTCCCAAACTTACCTAATTATTAAAATACAATTTCATAACTCAATGGTACAATGTGCGGATGACAACAGCTTCTTAATTCCACTCCAAGCATTTCATTTTGTTACTGCTACATTTTCTAGACGTTTCGCTAAAGCATTCTCTAATATGGCTTAAGCAAGATGTGTGATCTCCCTAAACATCACAACAGTAACTCATTAATTAAATTCTGGGAGACTTGTCTCCTACTGAATAATGTACTTTGATGGACTAAGAAGTCAAGATCAAGTTTGACTACATTTTGTAGCGCAGTTTCAGCTAGCATTCTAACTCACCTGCGAGAACCCTTTTATTATTTGGTACTCTGTTCTACAGTAGACTTTGTGTCTGTGTGATTAGGTCACTGAATGCTACAGATGATGTGGGGGTAGCGTTGAAGCAAGTCTTGAATTCTTCATGATTGCAAATGGGTGCCAGTGTGGTGTTGGGTGCAGGGCGTTGTCCGGCCCTGTGCCCAACCCCACACCAAACACTACTGAAGGCCTGGCGGAGAGGAGGGTGGGGGTTGGACACACGTGTGGTGTTGGGCCCAACCCAATGCTAAGCATGGCAATGGACATCTAACTTTACGTTAAAAAACACAGACATTCACTGAAAAACACAAAGGTTAAAGTGACATAATAGTTAGAAATTGAAATAATATCTTAGTTTACATTAAAGAAACCTTAGCTAATCATTTACAAAACACAAACAAAAAAGAAAGGCTGGGATGCAATTTATAATTATCTGCGATAACTATAACTGGTAAATTTCAGTGGTTTTTGGTCCTTTAAAAAAGTACGTTTTAACTGAAGATTTTCCTAGCTATAGACCAGTTGGTGTGATGCCCTGATTCAAACTCATAATTGAAGGTACTGATGTAATTTATTGCTCCTAGTTCAATGGATAACACAATTTTCAGTAGGTTTGTTATTAATTGTAAAACATATTTATAAATAGGCTAGTAGCTGGAGAAAATTGTGGGAGACAAATAAAGTGTATTTAGTAATCGGTGGCTGCGTGTTTTCAAGTGCTGAGAAAATTTGTGCCCAGAACATAATTCTCCTTTTTCATAACGGATGCCTGACATGGCTCTGATGGTTTGAGCACTTGCTGCCCACTAGAATCCAGTTCTATCAATTAATATATGGTAGAAAGAATGAGGTGAGGGAGAGTTATTACTGAGGCAAGTATGCTTCCAGAAAATGTATAGCCTCGTGATGGCATTTCGGAGAGTAAACATTCTTAAGGTTGTCAATTTGTGCTACAATAAAATGGAATGGTAAATTTGTCATTTTGTTGAAAGAGTTTATTAACAGTCAGTAACATTTCATTATACTACAAAAAGTACTAGAACATTCCAAGAGAAAACATTTCTGTGATGTCAAGAAAGCTGACTTGCAACACTCTCTCAGAATAATGGGGAAAGTATGCTTGATGTAAAGCAGAAAATAGCCTTTTAAAATAGGATTTGCTTTAAGCTGTTTTTTTAAAAGTAGCACAATAAATGGCAATGTTCATTAGCATATGAAAGTTAAGGAGTTTGAAGGGCACCCTCAAAAGCCTCATTTATACAGTTTCCACTCTTTATCATAGCTATCATTTTGAACTACTTTGGGTAAAGGCGGGCATTGGCAGGTAGTGTCATACAGACCATAAAAGTATAAAAATGTTCATTAGACTGTGATAGACACATTTTTCAATTCAGCATTTAACATGGCCAGGCAAATGTAAAGCTTGTAGAGCTGCATAGGATGCCTATAATTGAGGCATCACTCTGGAAGAGTCCATGTAAGGACATGGACATTATGCTTAAAGGAAAGATACACAGAGTGAAGAAGAGGCGATAAAGAGTGCAAGAGAAGGCAACATTAAGGTCCAGATGGGCCCAGCTTTTTGGATATGCAAATTAGCAAAGTTGAAGGACAAAGCAATTGGCAGCAAACAGAAGTCTTCTCAATAACACATGCGGTAAGAGACTGACTGAGTTAGTCCAGCATGGATGGATTCTGCCTGATAAGCAAGCCCCTGAGGAGTAC
The DNA here is from genome assembly GCA_963921515.1 of Calotriton arnoldi. Classification (NCBI taxonomy): domain Eukaryota; kingdom Metazoa; phylum Chordata; class Amphibia; order Caudata; family Salamandridae; genus Calotriton; species Calotriton arnoldi. The sequence goes on from CAWUFW010000045.1 coordinate 1,427,734, forward strand.
GGGGTTTAAACAATTCACTCATGGGAGACAGGAATGTTCTGAAACAAAACTAACGTGCAACAGAGTGCACTGAGATATAGGAGTCTTGTCTGGGAGGTAGGATCCAGAATGCAAGACTCAAGGTAGCAGACGTTAATACAAGAAGCATAGACATGATATTGAAAAGAATGTTATCTCTTATCTGTGGGACACTTGTATGGAACTTCAATAAGACCACTGCCTAGGAATTTTAATGAGGACATGTTTGTCTATAGCGCACATGAAGCATTCCTAAATGGCAGCTAAATCAAGTGATCAGATGTGAGCATATCAAGCACCTAAAGGTTAGAGGAAAATCAAAGCATCAACATACCTCACTTGGAAATGAAGTGTAGTCATCTACTGCCATCATGTAATCACCAGCGAGGAAGTTAAAAATAAGATTGGTTATGTCTGTGCAGACAGTTTTCAGCATATGTTTGGCAAGCGTACTTTGCGTCTCATCTGTAAAATGTAAATATTTTGAATAAAAGAGCCATGGCATAACATTATCTGCTGTTCCTGTAACAAACGTTAAAAGGCAAATAGAGCCTTACCTGAAAATAGCTTAGCTCCTTTTTCGAAAAGCCGAATGTTAGTGTAGAGATTTGACACCTCCTCCTGGAATTCTCTCATGCTTTGCTTTCTACTGGATCCTGAAGAATTTGAAGTTGTGGACATGAACACAGAACGAACCACCTCCTGGTAACTCTTTGTTAGAGGTCTGAAAACAGAAACAGTCACTTCGTGGAGATATTGTATCTATATTTCCCATTACTTATCACAAATGCAGTGTAAAACACAATACCACTTACATCTGCTTTTACAAAATATGTTTATCTTGAGGTTAGGTAGTATTAATTTATAAATTGCTTATAAAAAATTCATGAATTGAGGCATATTAACATGGCACTATTCTGCTGAAGAACACCAGGAAAAGGCTGTGAAGCATTTCTTATATTTCACGCACTAAAAGTAAACATCTAGGGCTTATAAACCGTCTCAAGAGAAAGTGGAAGTCATTCAAGGCTACAGCATGATATGGCTGAATCAAATGCAAGATCTTGCTCTGCTCCCGAGCATGGACATAGCTCTGCAACTAAAATTCTGAATTAGAAAAACCTAAAACCTATATCTGTAGTCTGTCTCAAGAAGAATGCTCATGAAGCTTAACCTTGCGGAAAGTAGAAGTGAGTGTTAGGAAAGCAGTGGGAAATGCATTTAATCATATAAAAAGTTTCAAGAGTCGTTTTTTTCCTGGGATGCGCAAATAAGTTATGAAACTTCTCCTACCAAACCTATTCAAATAATACTTAGACAGAACAAAGGGAAAAAAATTATTTCCCAGCTGGTAAAGCAAATGCAGGGATGGTCGTGTACTGCACCTTGCACGATACGATCCCAACGTCTGCAGCCATTCAAAGGGTGACACAAGATGCAACTTGACCAACTAATATCAAGTGAAAAGGTTGTTTTGCAACCTGCGAATGGGAAATTTGCGTGGTGACCTATTAGCTCATAGGTTGCACTGTAAATAACATCCAATTGGCAAACCAGTCAGTGTGCAATTTGCACATCACTGGTTTGCGAAAGTGAATAGTACACCAGGCCCCCAATGACAGCACAAACCCCATTTGTAAGTTTCACTTGTATTGCAAACTAATATTATCATAAAAAAGTGGTGGCACTTGACTTTCACAGAAATGTAATATTTGATATCAAATGCTCTATTATTTTATATAACCAAAGTTTCTAAATATGTGACAGAACAACTGAAACCTGCATAGACAAAGCATTGAATTGTGGCAGGATAATTATTGAAGTGCTGCATAAAATAAGTTAGTTACCTTTAGTAATGTTTTATTGTGTGGATAAATTAAACACAGATTCCTCACCTTTTTTAGGTGTTCCATGTTAACATTTGCAACAGAGAGCTATAGACAAATCCTATATAACAAGGACATTTATATGGTGTCGATGTTTATTCCCACAACTTCGCTGAAGATTTAATGGCATTGCACACTGATGAATAATGCGGAATATAGGGATGACACACTTAGAGGTTGTTTAACTCTCACTGGGGTTGCAATCTTGGCTCAAAAGTAATGTGTATTGCGTAGTTTACCAAACTACGGAGAGTTGTCCATAGTGCCTGGCAGAAAGCGTCTTATCCTTAGAAAATGCATACCCGTCGTCATCTTGACATACCCTATAGGATCTGTTATAATGACTGGATAATGCCATCATTGATGTCATTAATTAGGTCAATTGAGATGTCCTGAGTTATGTAATATGTGAAGTCATAAGCAGTTCATGAGGGGGGAGGTGGGAGGGGATGCAAGTTATAGTTAGTTCATTAAACAATAAGTGGTAAATTTCAGAGGTGTTTAGTATTTTAAACATTAGTTCTTATCGCTTTTTAACACCTAAATATAAGGTCACTTTACAGCTTGTTTGTTTTCAGCAGATATATCTATCCTAGTGGCGGTCACCACTAAGTTGTTATACTTAGGTCTGCTCTTCCATACGAAAAGGGTTTTTTGTGTTGCTAACAACTTTGGCACTGGTGTACGAATCTCCACAAACCTTTCCAAAAAGGTGCTACTTTTTGACTAGTTTGTGCATGGCACGTTTCGGGGTGATCTGTCGAGCGGGCCTGAGAAAAAAAGGGGGGCCCAAAACGAAAAATACCCATGCACTTTCCATTGACTTCTTTAAGACGTGCTACAGCAAAAACTGCTTAACAGAATTTCACCAAATTCTGCAGGAAGCTAGATCTTGGGCCACAGATTGTGCTTTTTGTGATCCCAGTGAGCTTTATTTCCCATGGATCATCTTGCTCCTGCAAGAGTCAGACTCTTGCGAGAGCAAGCGCTCTGTTTGGCTGCCCGCAACATGAGAAAAATGTTGCTGGAAGCCATTACAGGACTCAGAGACTTAGTCCTCTGTCCTGAAGTTGATAAATGTGGGCAGGGTAAGGATACCCTGACCGCCTAGACCCCTTGGCAGGGCTGGGGGGCTATACCCAGAAGACCCCCCCCAAAAAAATGCTGCAATCCCGCAAGACTCACAGGATCGAAAAAAAACTAAAATGGCGGCTGGGCCGCATTTATTTAGTATAAGCACCGGGGGAGCCTACCCCTGGGGCTGAGTTGAGGAAGGGGAGGTGAGCTGCTCGGCCCTCCATCCTAAGCCATTAGAGGCCAGGGAAGCCCACCCCCGGGGCGGATATTATTATTTAGGGGGGGGGGCACGTGGTCCTCCTCCTCGAGCCTCTAAAGGCCCCAGGGAGCCCACCCCCTGTGCCAAGATTGATTTTTATGGGGAGGAGGGCCCTTTCCCCCTGCCTCCTGAACCTAGAGAGGCCCCCGTAAGCCCACTATCGGGCAGAAAATGCACAAAATGGGGAGCGGGCTGCGAGGGCCTAGAAAGGCCCCAGGGAGCCCACTCCTGGGGCAGATTCCTTTAAGGGAGGGGGCCATGTGTCCCCCTCTCCCTGAGCCATAAATGGCCCCAGGGAGCCCACACCCAGGGCCGGCTCAGCTTCTATGTACCACAAACATTTATAACATGTTCAATACCGCTACACAGCTATGGTGCATTACGAGCTCATGTGTTCTGTAAACACTTAAACCGGTTAGCTGGACACAGGCTGTACAAAATTAGGTTTAGAAGTACTATGGTACTTACCCATCACTATGTACACTCTAAAACAAACTAACGCACAAGTTACTAACTTGTGTAACGATATATCTGTAAGAGACAGTAGTTAGTGACAGATTCCTTACCTTAGAATATCCCCAGGCGTCAGGCTGGATCCGGAAAGTTTTTGCATAGCAGTACCCTTGCGCGTCGGTAGGCGGCGTCGTGCGGCTCCGCGTCCGTCGTCGGCGTCGTGATCGCCGGGATGACGTCGCGGGCAGTACTTAGACGCCGCCCCTGCGCGCTGACGTCAGTTCTGTACACGACTTTCCGCGCCAGGAACGCAGAGCCATGCAAGAAGCTGACATAGGTGTCTGAAAAATACTAGGGCCCTGAAAGGGATGTCCTTAACCCTAGAAATCAGTTCGCAGAACGGGGAGGATGGGTGGGCGGTAGGAATCTGTCACTAACTACTGTCTCTTACAGATATATCGTTACACAAGTTAGTAACTTGTGCATCTGAAAGAGACACGTTAGTGACAGATTCCTTACCTTAGAATAGATACCCCAGCAATACCAACCCCGGTGGTGGGTCTGCGAACAAAGATCAGACAAGGAAGTCCTGGAGGACAGAACGGCCAAAGAAGCCGTCCCTCCGGACCTGACTGTCAAGGCAGTAATGTTTTGTAAACGTGTGCAGCGAGGCCCAGGTAGCTGCCTGACAGATAACCGGCAGCGGAACACCGCGGCCCAAGGCCGTGGTAGCAGCCGTTGCCCTGGTGGAATGGGCACGCAGCCCAACAGGAGGCTCCTTCTTAGCCAAAGAATAGCAGGTCTTGATGCACAAGGTAACCCAGCGGGAGATGGTTCGTTTGTGCACCGCCCGACCTTTTTGGCGCCCACGTAGCCAACAAAGAGCTGGTCATCCACCCGGAAGTGTTTTGTGCGGTCGATATAGAAGGAGAGCGCACGTTTTGGGTCCAGACGGTGGAGCCTCTCTTCCTCTCTGGAAGGATGCGGAGGCGGAAAGAAGGTAGGCAAAGTGATGGTCTGCCCAATGTGGAAGGCAGTAACCACCTTTGGCAAGAAGGACGGACGCGTCCGAAGAACAACCTTGTCTGGATGAACAGACAGAAAGGGAGGTTTGCAAGATAGAGCCTGGAGCTCACTCACCCGCCGAGCAGAGGTGATGGCCACCAGAAAGGCTGTCTTCAGAGTCAGAAGACGAAGAGGACAGTTATGTAGAGGCTCAAAGGGAGCGCACATTAAAAAGGTAAGAACCAAGTTCAAGTCCCACTGAGGCATTACAAACGGAACAGGAGGGAAGAGGTGTGTAATGCCTTTTAAGAACCTGTTAACAACAGGGGACTTGAAAAGGGAGGGCTGATCAGGGAGCCTGAGGAAGGCCGAGATAGCACAAAGATAACCCTTGATGGTACCCAGGGCAGAACCCTGTTGGGCCAGAGAAAGAAGGAACAGAAGGACCTCAGAAAGAGGGGCAGAAAGGGGATTCACAGCCTTTGCTGTGCACCATGCCACTAATTTGTTCCACCTGCAGGCGTATACCACCTTAGTGGAGGGACGCCTGGCTGCCAGAATCACATCACAAACTTCGGGAGGCAAGTCGAAAGGAATCAACTGCCGCCGCTCAATCTCCACGCAAGCAGGTGTAGACTGGACAGGTTCGGGTGGAGGACCGTCCCCTGCTGCTGCGACAGAAGATCGTCCCGAAGAGGCAGACGGATCGGGGGATCTACGCTCATACTGAGTAGCTCGGGATACCAAACTCTTCGAGCCCAGTCCGGAGCCACAAGAATGACTTGGGCCCGGTCGTGCCGAATCTTCTTCAACACTCTGGGTAGAAGTGGTATAGGCGGAAAGGCGTACAATAGACCGCAACTCCACTCGTGACGAAAAGCGTCGCCGAGCGAGTGCCGCCTTGGAAATTCCAACGCGCAGAACTGATGACATTGCGCGCTCTCTTCGGTGGCGAATAGATCTAACCAAGGCTCTCCCCACTGTAGAAAGAGTCCTTGCGCCACTTCCGAGTGAAGACGCCATTCGTGATCCATCATGCACCTGCGGCTGAGTTCGTCCGCCCTGGCGTTCAGGGAACCTGCCAGGTGTTGAACCATCAGGAACATGCCCTGATGTTCCAGCCATGTCCAGAGGCGCAGAGCCTCCTGACAAAGGGTCCACGACCCCACCCCGCCTTGTTTGTTGCAGTACCATTGGCGGTGGTGGTGTCTGTGAACACCTGCACTACCTTCCCTTTGACAGAGGGAAGGAATGCCTTGAGTGCAAGTCGGATCGCCCGGAGCTCCAGAAGGTTGATATGGAGCCGGGACTCCGCCGGAGACCAGAGGCCTCTGATCTCCGCCTCTCTCCCATGTGACCGCCCCATCCCAGAAGGGACGCGTCCGTCACAACTGTGTGCTCTGGCTGGGGAAGGGAGAGGGATCTGCCCATGACCCATTGCCGGTTCGAGAGCCACCACTGCAACTGTTTTGCAGTCCCCTCCGAGATCTGGACGTGATCGGACAGGTTGCCCTGGTGCTGCGCCCACTGGAACTTCAGGTCCCACTGCAGAGCCCGCATATGCCATCTGGCATGATTGACCAGCAGGATGCAGGAGGCCATGAGGCCCAGCAGCCTCAGGGTCATCCGTACCGAAACCCAGGATAAAGGCTGAAAGATCGGAATCATAGCCTGAATATCCCGGACTCGCCGCTCGGGAGGATAGGCCCGAAACTGCGTCGTGTCCAGAACTGCTCCGATGAAAAGGAGCTGTGGAGAAGGAATCAGATGCGACTTCGGCACATTGATGGAGAACCCCAGCGAGTGCAGGAGTTCGGCCGTAGTCTGGAGGTGGGAGACGACTGCCTGGGACGAGCCCGCCTTCAGCAGCCAGTCGTCGAGGTAGGGGAAGACAAACCCCTGCCCGGCGCAGATGAGCTGCGACCACCGCCATCACTTTCGTGAACACCCGAGGGGCACTGGTAAGGCCAAAGGGGAGCACGGTGAACTGAAAATGCTCGAGGCCTACCGTGAACCGAAGGTAACGCCGGTGGGCCGGCAGGACGGGGATGTGGAAATAGGCGTCCTGCAAGTCCAACGCTACCAACCAGTCTCCGGGGTCGAGGGCAGTCAAGACCTGAGCTAGGGTGAGCATCTTGAACTTCTCCTTCCGGAGGAAGCGATTGACGTTCCGGAGGTCCAAGATAGGACGCATGTCCTCCTTGTCCTTTTCGGGCACCAGGAAGTAGTGGGAGTAGCAACCACGTCCTACTTCTGGGGTCGGAACATGCTCGATGGCCCTCTTGGCCAAGAGGGCCGTGACTTCCTTCTGCAGAAGCACCAAGTGATCCCCGGACATGCGGTGGAATTGAGGTGGCATGGCTGGGGGGGTGGTCTCGAAGGGGAGGGAGTAGCCCCTTCGGACAATGTCCAAGACCCACCTGTCCGAGGTGATGGGACGCCAGTGGTGAAGGTGATGGCGGACCCTGCCCCCTACTGGCGTGCTGTGCACCGGAAAGGAGGGACTAGGAGGGCTTGGAGGCCGCGGACGGGTTGGAGGTGGTGGCCTGACCCGCACGCTCGTTGCCCGAACCGCCACGGCGGTATCCACGTCCTCGGCCACGCGAAGACGCCTGCTGCGCGGGCCGGTGGCTGGGCTGCTGACGTGACTGGGCGCCCCTTCCATGGCCACGATAGGGGCGAAAAGCAGAAGGTAGCGGAGGGCGTGTAGCAGAAAGGCCCAGGGACTTGGCAGTAGCCCGTGAGTCCTTAAAGCGCTCCAACGCATGGTCTGCTTTGGAACCAAAAAGACCGACTCCATCAAAGGGCATGTCCATGAGAGTATTCTGGACATCCCCTGAAAACCAGTGGTTCTCAGCCAGGCGTGGCGACGCAGCGCCACCGTCGTTGCAATAGATCTGCCCAGCGAGTCGGCGGTATCAAGGCCACATCGTATGGTGTATTTGGCTGCATCCCTTCCTTCCGCAATGGCGCGGGAAAGCAGTGTCTGGACCTCCTCAGAACACTGGGGCAAAACAGTCGCCACCGAATCCCACAAGGAGTGGGTATATCGGCCCAAAAGACAAGCGGTGTTGATGGACCGCAAGCCAGCACTGGAGGAAGAAAAACCCTTCTTCCCAAATTGATCCAGGCGTTTGGATTCCCTATCCGGAGGGGCGGTAGGGAAGGCGGTTTGGGAAGCGGAGGCTTGGACAACCAAGCTCTCAGGAGTGGGGTGGACAGAGAGAAACAAGGGGTCGCCCGGAGCTGGGCGATGGCGTCGGGACACGTTCCTATCCACAGGAGCCCCTGTGTTGGGCTTGGACCAGGCGCCCAAAAGAACGTCAGTAAGTGCATCGTTAAACGGCAGCACAGTCTCCAAGGAGGAGGCTGCCGGCTGAAGCACTTCTGTCAAGAGATTAGTCTTGACCGTCACCGTAGGGAGCCGGAGATGTAAGGCTCCAGCTGCCCTACGCAACACCGTTGCAAAATTGGCTCCCTCCTCCGTAGCCACGGGAGGAGACAGCATGCCAGTGTCAGGGGAAGTATCTAGACCACTGGCATCCCCTAGTTCCTCTGCCCAGTCCTCATCATACTGACACTGCTGTGCCAGAGGGTCCTCAGACCCCTCCCAGTCCTCCTGGTCCTCCTCCGGTTCAAAATAAGGAGGAGGAGGGACATTGGGGACCCAAGGTCCCATCGGGGCCGGAACCGGCGTCGAACGACGTCGGTCCGGCTCCATGTCCGGAGCCGGAGAGTACATGGGGACGACGCCGCCCGGAGCCCCGGGCGGCGTCAGGAACGGCACCGGAGACATCGACGCCGGCGGAGGCGTGGTCAGGTCGACCGGCGTCGATGGGGGTTGCGGTACCACCGGAGCCGGGATCGAGGCCGGGATCGAGGCTGGAGGCACGAGCGACGCCGGGACCGGAGTCGGCGGCGACGCCGGGGCAACCCCATCAGGGCCCGCGGGGCCCGAAGGCGCACCGGAGGGACCTTGAGGCCCGAAGAGGCGGGCCATGGCCGACAGGAATTCCTGTACTTGGGCCGGATCCGCCCCGAACCCGGGAAGGACTGGTATTGCGGGGGCGACTCCACAGGCATGTCCGGGGCCGCGGGGCGGGACGGTGCCGGGAGGGGCCTCAGCCGAGTCGCGAGACCGGCGAGGCGAAGTCCTAGAGCGATGATGCTTTTTGGACTTCTTGTGCTTAGACTTACCGGACGACGAAGACTTGGATCCCGACGACCGGTGAGGACTCCGCGACCGACCCCTCGACCTCTCACGCGACCGGGGCTTGGTGTGGCACGGAGCCGACTGCCGGGCCTCGAGGAGCTTTCGAGACCGCTCTCGCAAAGCTTTTGGGTTGAGGGCCCGGCAGTCGGAACACGACTTCGTGTCGTGGCCTCGGCCGAGGCAGAAGAGACACTCCAGATGCGGGTCTGTGATGGACATCATCCGAGCACAGGCGTCGCAACGTTTAAAGCCGGGCATCCCTACGACACCTTGGAGTCGATTCGAAAGAAACAGTGAAAAAATTCACCCAAAAAGTTAGTCAAAAAATGACTAGGGCACTGCTCTTCCCGGATCTGCACTTGCTGGCGCGGAAAAAGAAGAACTGACGTCAGCGCGCAGGGGCGGCGTCTAAGTACTGCCCGCGACGTCATCCCGGCGATCACGACGCCGACGACGGACGCGGAGCCGCACGACGCCGCCTACCGACGCGCAAGGGTACTGCTACGCAAAAACTTTCCAGATCCAGCCTGACGCCTGGGGATATTCTAAGGTAAGGAATCTGTCACTAACGTGTCTCTTTCAGAAACACTCATTGGACGAGGTCATCAGTGATGTCACCAATGGTGTAATTTGAGATGTCATCAGCTATGTCATAAATGATGTTATAGAACATGTCAGGAGTGATGTTGTACGTGCAGTCATAAGCAGTGCATGGCGGGGACTGAGGTTATAGTTAACGCTGCTAACTATAACTCGTGAATTTCTGTGTTTTCTTTTTAGTTTAAAACGTTAATGTTGTCACTGACAAATTCACTTAAATACGTTACTTTAACCTTGGATTTTTTTCAGTGAATATATAGATTTGTACTTTTTTCTGGTTATACAGTTACACATGGTAACTTCAACAAACACCCTCTATTACTCAGCAACTTTTTTTTGACCATGCTACCAAATCAGAATGGAACATTTTTTATTGTAGCGGTCATTTCATTAACTAAGTTTTCCGGTATAGGTTTTCCAGTATTTAGTCGCGGCTGCCTCAGGCAACAATTATGATGCTTTCATCTAATTTCTAGATGAACAATTATCCCTGCGGAAAGCTATAGGCCCCGTTATCCTATGTGTAGAAATAGACAGTGAAACCGAGGAGGTTGGTTGCGCACAGTTAAAGTACTTGAAAAGCTGGCCTTTTCAGAACATGGCTGTAGGCCAATGTGTTACAGCTCATCTATAAATACTGCTGCTGATTTAAAGGTCGGGACAAGTAGCAAATGCCTTCATGTGACTGACTTGACCTTTAGTACTAAACAATAGCCACACATCTCTGCAATGTGATTCCTTTACGAGTAAGTTAAAAGTCTCTAAACTGTTTGTTTTCTGTAATTCAACACAACGTAACGCACCTTATTAAAGTTCCAGAAAGTTCTGTTATAATTTCTTCTGGGCAATCCAGAACGTTCTTCTTCAAAAAATCCTTAATTTCTTCAAGTGTCAGAAAAGGAATCTCCTGCTGCTTGTTCTTGCCTGTGATAGTAAAACACATACATAAGTACTGATGCTAGGTTTATAACATGTTAAAAGTCTAGTAGTAAAGGATCGAGGAAGAGTCCAGCCCTAAGAAAAGCAAACACACTAGGGGTTCACCATCCTTACTGCAGTGATGAAAAAGGCTTGGGTTTAGTTGCAACCTGTGGCCAATACCAAACAATGCCACAGTGGCCTGCAATAAGAACGTAAACATCACCAGATGCTTCAGCTCCATCTTTAACATATGTTTCATTACAACTACTGATCATCAGTGTTATTTTTTTTTTGACTGGGGGCTACGTAGATGGAGCAATGGATGATGTTAGAGCATATTTAATAATAAAGTTAATTGTTAATTTTCGTGTGTTTAAATTAGCACAAGTAGGCTGCAAAAACAAATGTATTGGGCCTTGGCCTGGCTGCAGTGATAACTGAAGAAAGAAGCACGGGTCAGGGAGGCGAAGCCAGACCCGACAGGGGCCCGTGACAAACGTCTCCCGGAGGCGGGATCCCTCCCGCAAGCCCGCGAAAAAGGGGGCGATCGGATTGGTAGCCCCCAAGCTAGCCTCTAGCCGCCCAATCCAGGCGAGATGGGGCAAGCAGCTGGGGGGGTTCAAAAAGGGGGCACAGGTCCCTTTGCAGTCACTGAACCCACAATCGTATCGTACCTGGAATCGTGGTGTCCTGGAGTCGTCACGCAGAGGAGCATCAGCGGAAGACGAGGCTGCGTTTCCCGAGGTCACCCGGAAGGAGGCCCCGTTCGTCACAAGGGCCGAGCGTGCCAGGAAGTAGTCGGCCGCAACAGAGAAGCTCGTCGAGGAGTTCGTGCCGGCTTCAACCAGTTCTAACAGCCAGCGAGGAGCGGCGGCGAGGCAGCAGCACAGAAGTTCCAGCACCTGGCAGGAGCAGCATCGGGGTTGCCTGGAACCTGCTGGAACCAGCGGTCACCAGCCAGCGTGGAGCGTTGGTGAGGCAGCGTCGCAAGGATCTAGGCGCCTAGCAGGAACAGCGCCGGGGATGTCCTACCCGTAGGCAAGGACTGGGGTGGCACCAGATCGGGAGCTATCCCGCAGCAGGAGCGGTGTTTTCGGCCCGGAAGGCGGGGCCATTTTGGGAGAACTCGTGCGGCGGGGGCAGGAAGAATCGAGCGCGCTGCGGTGAGAGCAGCTGCCCAGCCATCCTTAATCGCGGACTTTGGGCCAAGTAACTGTGTTCTTGTGTGGCACAATTTGAATGTGCTAAGGATTTATCAGAAGGGAGAGCTGGCTACGGAGCACAGGTGTGTTCCCGCAGTAGGGCAACAAGGACTGGGATTCCTTGGGGGCAGTGGCGAATAGGGCAGGGCAGTGATATGGATAATTACGGTGCCTTGCTTCGGCAGAGGATCCAACGGACATTGGGCAGCTTGTGGGTGCAGGAGACCAGAAAAGAATAATTAAAAAAAAAAAAGCCCCCACCCATCGGAGGGAAGGCTCCATAACCGGGTTATGGCTGGGAAACGTGGAGCAAATAGGGAGAGAGAAATGCCAGCAAGATATGGGAAGTGCCTGGAAACAACACAGCCCCAGAGAAGGTTGTGAGGAGGATACGGGACGACTCCGGGCCAGAACTGGATGGCAACCTTGAAGAGCTTTTGAACCAGGTGAGAGTGCTGGTGGCCCTAAAAGGAAAAACAGGGATGTATGAGCACATAAGTGAGGGGCCGGCCAAGAAGAAGCCAAAACCTATGCAGGCACAACCCCCTGCGTCCGCACTGCCAGGCAAGGAGAGGCTTGCAGCCAAAACGGCGGCCCCTTCGAGACCGGGCAGAGGTGTGCCAAGAGATGGACCACAGCACCCAACTGCAGCCCCAAAGCGAAGAGGCCCAAAGTGCAGAAACAGGGGCAGGATCCGGGCAACCACGCCACCAGATGTGGTGACAGACTCGGGCGACAAAGAGGGCAGCAGCAGTGGGGAGGGGTTTGTGGCCAACACAGCGGAACCTCGAGGAGCACACAGCTTACCGAGATCCACGACGGACAGCGGACCTGGTGAGCCTGATGGGCTATGCGAATGGGGCATGCAGAGCAAAAAAGGGCAGGGGCTGCATGGACCCAGTGAAGGGAGGCCCCGACAAAGCACAAACTATGTCACTCAATTAGGGGTAGGCAACTACGCTACACACAGGCCATGGCTCCTTCAGCCCCCTAGCTAGCTAACCCAAGGGGGGGGGCCCCAACAGGATTTCCATGGGGAAGCGTGGGGTCCAATGCAGCCGCCTCCAGCATGGTTGTCTTGGTGGCAGTGGCCTGGGCCAGGGGCGTCATATGGGGAGGAACCCCAAACAAGCACAGGGTGCAACGGGGAGGGCCAGGGGCCTGGGCAGAAGAGGGGACAGAAGGATTTAGAAGTCAGACAGTACAGCCCGCAGGGCAGGGAGAGTAAAGAGGACGCAGGCCCAGGAGGGGGCACGCAGACCGTACAGTGGGGACACAGCGGTACCAGAGGGTGACCAGCGAGGCAGGGGAGGGGCAGAACCCAGGGGAAGCCATCGAGCGAATACTTACGCCTCTCCCCTGGGGACCCGCCTACCACCACCAAACTTCTGGGGCTGGCAAACCTGATCCCGTTAGCAGTGAAGGAGAGAATTTGGCGAAAGTAGTTTATAGATATATTTTCTTTGCTGGAGGTGCGCAAAGCAGGCCTGGACCTCTCAGTGCTGGACAAAAAGGATGAGGACAGAAGGGATAGATGCAAGCCCAGGATAGAGAAAACCATAGAGAACTGGCTAAGGGCTTTCAGGACTCTGGCATGCGTGTTCATATAAAAGTTCCCACAGAGCACAGCTGCACTAATCTTATATGAACAGAAAGTGCATGAAGTGCAACAAAAATATCAGGGGGAAGCATGGCTGAGGTACGATGAAGGTTTCAGGGAGAAGGTGCAAACTTGGCCAGTAATGGAGTGGGACTGCCAAGACATGGAAGGCTTCACGAGCCACATGGTGGCAGCAAGGGAAGGGCTGGGCACGCAAGAATCCAATTTTCGTCTCTCAGGGTTTAAAGGGAAATACAAGGGCCACGGTCAAGGTTTCAAAGGAAAAGGACAAATGGGAGGAAAAACTGGGAAAGCCCGAGGGGCAACATGTTGGAAGTATGATAAAGATGAATGCAAATGGGGATTCGCATGCAGGTTTAAGCACAGCTGCGGTACCTGCGGGGGCAACCATCCCGCCGTACAATGCAGGCAGTCACAAGGGACGGGTACCAACAGGGACAAGGGCAACGCAAAGAAGTAACAGACAGGGAGAAGCAGCTCAAGGGGGGCAGGGAGGAGCGGGCGAGGGGCTGCCACTGCTTACCCCCATAAGGGCTGGGAGACTGATTTCCTTACTGAGTAAATACCCTAAGAAGGCAGATAGACAGCAATTGGCAGAAGGATTCACGGCAGGGTTTCCCATCCCTTACAAAGGACCGGTGGCCCCTCGGCTTAGCTGCAACTTAAAATCGGTACGGGACAACCCCTAGACAGCTAAACACAAGTTGGACAAGGAGATCCAACTAGGTAGAGTGGCCGGCCCATTCGCCTCCCCCCCACTACCAAACCTTAAAGTCTCACCGTTAGGTGTGGTACCTAAGAAGGAGTTAGGGAAATACTGACTCCTACACCACCTGTCTCACCCGCATGGGGAGTCCATCAATGACTGGTTGGAACAAGGCAGCTGCTCGGTAGCTTACGCCTCCCTGGACGATGCGGTTGAGCTCATTAAAGAGGCAGGGAAGGGGGCTCTGTTGGCAAAAACAGATAAGAGTCAGCGTTTCGCCTGTTACCAGTGCATCCTGACAGTCACCACCTCCTGGGTTTCCAATTGGATGGAAAATTCTACTATGATAAATGCTTACCCATGGGCTGTTCAATATCCTATGCTTATTTTGAATTTTTTTAGCAGTTTTCTCAAATGGGAACTTGGTACACGCTACCCAGAGGGGGGAGGGTTCACCACTTGAATGATTTTCTCTTCATTGGGAAATCAGGGACAGAGCAGTGTGCAAACCTCCTCCGCCATTTCGTGGCACTGACTGAAGAATTATGAGTTCCGCTAGCGCAGGACAAGACTGAAGGCCCGGCCACCAAGCTAACCTTCCTTGGGATAGAACTAGACTTAGTGGCTGGGACATGCAAACTACCAGCAGAAAAGGTTGCTGAGCTGCGCCAGATCATATGGCGGCTACGGCAGCAGAAAAAGGCAACGGTAGGCGAGATACAGCAGCTGCTGGGGAAACTGAACTTTGCAACCAGAGTAATTCCCGTGGGGTGCCCCTTTGCTAGGCACCTGGCCTGGATGACTAAGGGTTTGTCACAAAAACACCACAGGGTGCGCCTCACACAGGGGGTAAAGGAGGAACTAGGGCAATGGAAGACTTTCTTGGCCAAGTTTAACGGTACCCTAATGTGGCGGGAACCATGGGTGCAGGCGCATCAGCTAGAGCTCTAAACGGATGCAGCAGGTAGCCATGGCTTTGGGGTCATCCTGGGGTCGGCAGGGCAGCAGCAGGATGGCCAACCAGCTGGCACCAGAGTGGGATTAGATTCAACATCACCTTGTTAGAACTATTTCCGATTATAGTGGCCTTTACCATATGGGGCCACAAACTGGCCAATAGACAGATAATCCTGTGGTCCGAAAACCACACGGTGGTACAGGCGATCAACTTGGGAACAGCAAAGTGCCTGGCAGTGGCAAAACTACTGTGAAGGCTAGTCGAGTGCCAGCTGACAGCAACCATAGCAATCAGGGCAAGGCACATTGCGGGTTTAGATAACTCAATAGCGGATTCCATTTCTCGTTTTCAGTGGGGCAGGTTCAGGGAGCTCGCACCGGAGGCGGACCAAACTATGACACCAGTGCCAGAGGAGCTATGGGAGTTGGTGGAACCAGGTTAAGTTCATTACTGGACAACGCACTGGCCATCAAGATGGTGAACCGCTATCGTAAGTGCTGGGCGACCTTTATCGATGTAACCGGCGCGCTGGGGGCACAGAGTATAGGACAAGAGGAAGTGACAGCATTCATAGAATGTGCTTTCCGAGGCGGGAAGACCAAATCATGGGCCCAAGCACACTTGAGCCCGGTGGCCTATTACACCAAGCTAACAACAGGGGGGGATCCCACAGGGTCTTTCTGCTTCAAAATGGCCATGAAAGGCTGGGGGAGGATACAACCCGCAGCACAGGACAAAAGGAGGCCGATTGACTTTGTTATCCTGAAAAAGGCATTAGGCGCATTAGCAAGGGTGTGCAACGGGGAGCGGGAGCTAAAGCTCTTGAAAGCAGCATTTGCGCTGGCCTTTTTCTGGGCTTACAGAATCAGCAAACTAGTTGCCCCGGCAAAAAGGAACCCGGGGACGGCATGCATACGCAAGACAGATGTAAGCTTGGGACTGGGGTACATGGTAATTCACTTATGCCGCTCAAAAACGGATCAGACAGGTAAAGGGAAATACACCAGGATCGAAAGTATCAAGGATAAGTCTTGCTGCCCGGTATGCCTTGTCCAAGAATATATGCTTCAAAGAGGACCGGCTGGGGGGGCGTTGTTTACACATGGGGATGGGTCATGCCTCAGTAGGTTTCAGTTTGTGGCAGTAATGTGGAGGTCCCTGGAAAGGGTAGGCTTTCCACCAAAGAAATTCGGATTGCACTCCTTCCGCATGGGGGCGGCAACCACGGCGGCAGACCTGGGGTTTAGTGCGGAGAAAATCATGGCAGTAGGGTGCTGGGCATCAAGCGCCTTCAAGCGTTACGTACGCCCCGCATTTTGCTGAGCTCTGGTCTTTCGCCCCCCCACACCATCTAGGTCAGCCGGCAGGATGCAAGAAAGTATGGATCGTGGGGCACTCTTATATAACCCGGGCGCAACAGTGGGCAGAGGCTTGGCGTGCATTCAAAGGGATCTGGCTCCATGACACGGAGGTGACCTGGCTGGGACAATCAGGGATGAAATGGGACCAGCTGCTATATGCAGTGCGAAAGGCACTTCGGCGGGGTGACGCGCCAGATGCGGTGGTGGCTCATCTGGGGGGCAATGATTTAGCGGCCTTAGGGAGGAGAAGCCTCCTGGCAAAGATGATGACAGACTTTGCAGCGTTAGCCAAGTTAATCCAGCCAGCAGAGGTAATATGGTCTGAAATAATAGTACGCAGGGCTTGGAGGGGGGCCATAAACCAAGACGCGGCTGAAAAATTCAGACGCAAATTGAATATTACCATTGCAGAGATATGTAGGGATAATAGTTGGGGCTTTGTAAGGCACGGTCTGATTAACGTAAAGTCCCCAGGGTACCACTTGGAAGATGGCGTGCACCTGACGGGGGTAGGAATGGACATGTTCTTACTTAACATAGTTGGGGTCCTGGAACAGCTGGGTTTCTCTTGAGTAAGGGCGAAGGGAGGTGGCAAAAGGGGGGAGGTGCCTACAATCGTCAAACCGTAGGCAGCGTGGCGGATGACACCAAGAAAAAGATCCAAAAGGGGAAACTACTATAGGTAGATGAGCTGCTCACAGTGTCCTTGGGATGCCTCACGGCAAGGACACAGAGTGAGCGAATGACAGCACACAGTCAGACAAGAGTAGATGAGATGCTTGCACAGGGTCCTTGGGATGCCACATGGCAGGGGCACTGAGGAGCAGGCGAGTGCCCAGCAAGGGTCCAGGGCAAGCAGAACGGCACTTGCAGGCCGGGCTGGTCCTAACGGGCGCCCACAAACTCGGTAGCAAGGGAAGCCTGGAACCGCACAACACAGAGGCCTTACTTGAAAGGGGCACCTCAAGCTAAGAAAGTGCTGTCATAAAAGGACCAACGCCAAACTTGGAGAATAATGCATGATATAAAATGACATGGATGTTTGTGAATCACCAATCAAAAGTTGTGAGATGTATAAACCATGTTTAATAAACTGCTACCTTTCTATGCACCATACCATGTTGTCAATGGAATGATTGATGGGGAAAGGGACGCAGTCGGGCAAGGCGCTGAGAAGGGGGGAGACTCGCCCTTGGGAGGGGTTTGTGGCTTTTAAAAGTTGCACGGAGTACATGATTAGTCGGCCTAATACTGTTTTTTTCCTGTGTTGTATGTAGTTGAAATAGGCTTTACTCTGCAGTGCTGTGCTGAGATTTACTCTTTCATGGCTGTGGTGGAAGCTGCGTTCAAAATGTCCTACTTCTCCATCAAGTTAAGGACTTTCCTATTCTTGTGGATGATGCTGAAAAGTCCATTGTATTGAATACATGCAAAGCTGTGGTGTCATTTTCTTGAATGTAGGTGAAAGGGCATGTTTCAATATTAATTTTAGGTAGTTTCCTAAAGTGAACCTGTTTTACGTAATACAATTTCTAAACTGTTGATTCATTTCTGTCAATGTAACTTTATTAGTACAGCTCACTGGGCCACTTCACACCATGCAAAGGCCTTAAAAACTACAAAATGCACTGTTTTTGGGATGTGTGCCAGAGCTTCTTCCTTATTCTTACTGAGCAGTCTCTATGCCAGTTTGCTCCTTGACTCTGCACTTATAATATTGTTGGAGGTTGACCTATGTTATCCTCTTGCTGATTTCAATTACCTAACTAACTTTTTTTGCTTTCCGTAATTATTCTTGAATTCAAATAAACTTTCATGATTTGTATTTTGAATCTTGTCTTGTGTAGGTTTTCTTTTTTCCTTGTGCCCTCTTCTTCTAGGACTCACACAGCCCAGATCATCTAATCGGCCCTTTAAGAAGAAAGTGCTGACAATGTCAATGAAAGAACTTTTAAAACCGATAGATCAAGGCCCTCATAACAAAAACGTAATGCCTGCCTTTCTGGGTGAGGTTTTAGGTCGAGCCCACCAGTTAGAGGAGTTGTATGGTTGCAAAGACATGTTGAGAGCGTCCCAAGAGTTTAACTGGGCATAAAGTCAGTCCACTGCTTACTATAGGCCGGCTTAATGTCAATCTTACTTGCTTGCTTCTTATTCTATCGCTTTCCTTCTTTTCGCTTCTCTATCTTTGTTTTTTCCTTACTATGAAGCATTGCCAATTTACCACCTCTGTGATTGGCTGGCTTTTATTTCTTTCACTACTGACTTTTACGAAACTAGTTTTTTCCTATAACTTAAGCACTCCATGCTAGTTTGTGCATTTTTCAGCTCTCCCCTCACGCTTTTCCTGCACCTTTTCTTAGGGCTGCATGTTTTTTTGTCACTTTCCCTGCGCTCAATCTTTATTTTCTATCGTTTTTCTCCCCCTGATAATTTAACCACTAACTCTATGAATAATACCTTTCCCTATGTGGTTCGTTGGTGTCCTCTATACATGCCAAAATATTTCCTGTCGAGTTTTTTTTTATTTTTAACCGCGGTCTGTGTTCATTACGTACTAACTCGTACTCAATAGAATCCGAAAGCCATATGCTCGTTGTTTACTGCTACAAAACATTTACATTTATGCTAAAAACCATATCCTTTCCCTTCGTTTCAAATGTTTTTTTCCCTACCATTCAAAAAATATAGCTGCTGGTTTCAAACTCCTTTTCAACTCTCTCTGTGCGAGTGTTATTTTCCACGATGTTAAAACAACCTTTTACATTACAACCCGGAGCCTTCCTTCCCCAAGCGATTTTAGAGGTTTCCTACTCTATACAATTTTAAATGTTTTGCTCTGTATTTCTTTGCTGTTGCGAAGGTAGGATTTCTTTAGTTTTCCCCTCTGTGCAGCTGTAAATATCTGCCTTCCCCGTGTGCTATTACGTTTTTCATCAACCATACAAACTAACGCATGCGGCGTTAAATCTACTTGTTTGCAATTACTGTCCACAAGTAACAAATTGCCCTTACACATCTATTCTAAATCTACAAACACGCTGTGGCGAATTTGCAATATTAAACACAGCCTTTCACTTGCGGATTGACAAGTTTCCTCCTCCATACTATTGCAAAACTACTGCTGCGTGTTTCTCTCTCGTTTTCCACATGCATTCTGTTTAGATGTTTCACTGCTTGTGTACTCGTGTTTATTTAATCTTTTAAATTATCTACACTTCTAAACTCCTGCTGCATTAACCTTTTAAATTACAAATTATAGCTTTACCCGTGCGTTTTAACCTCTATTCAATCTGAAAGATTTGCCTGCCTGTTTCTTTAGCGTTTTCACCTAGCTCTCTGTTTATTACATATCCACCTTCCCCACGTGGTTTCGCATGTTTGCTGTCAATATACAGTTTTACATCATAAATATTTGCTTTCCCCGTCCTGGTTCATTTGTGTCCTCCGCCATAAATCCTTTGGCTGCGTGTTTCTCTTCAATTTCCACTGCACTTCTGTGTTCATTAACTATCCACGTGTAATTTCTCATGCTTCCTGTCAATTTAAAATTTTACATTGGATTTCCGGTTACATGTCCTCCTCGACACAATATCAAAGCTGTGCCTGCATCTTTTCTTAACTTTAAAGTCTTTGCTGCATCTTTTGTTATTGTTTTCACTGCCCTCTGAGGTCTTCAACCACCAGTGTGCGCCTCTTCTGTTTATCACGTCATACGTGCCCTACATATTCATTACGGATGGACATACCCGCTATGTCGTATGCCCGTTTACTCCTAAACATTACACATTATAAATCACAGCCCTTGCCGTCCGGTTTCACTTTGTCTCCTCCAAACCATACACACAATTTGGCGGTTTCACTCATGTTCTCCACACGCTTTTTTCAGTTTTTTTTTTTTTTTTTTTTTTACTTCTGCCCTCTTGCTTCATAAATATTTTACATTACAAAGTGGAGCCTTCTCCTTGTGGTATCACAGGATTCACCCTCCATAAAGTTTTTTTTGTAATCTTTTGATAGGTGTCACTCTGCCGTTGTTACAGAGCCATCTTTTTGGTTTTCCCTTCTCCACAGCTGCAAAGATCCACTTACACGTGTTGTTTCTCATGCTTCGTCATCCATACAGCCTTTCACGTGGTTTTTTCGCATTTTTTCACCTGTTTTTTCGCATTTTTACTACGATAAGTCTACATTTTATTTTACATGTGTGCCCACTAGTTATTTCTCATCATTTACATATAATTCAGGAATGTACACATTGTATGTGAAATGTGACATTGTTCTGACGTTCACCACTACAGTTTTCTATGTGTCTGCCCACCACCGATTCTTTACCTATTGTTTTGCTAACAATCTTTACATTAATTTCTGTTAAGCTTTGCATTTTTTTCCTCTTTCAATATGTGCCTGTCCTTTGATGTACAGACTTAACCTAAGCGGCACCTCAAAGGTGTGAAGCTGAACGGCGGATTACCTTGTTTCCAAAAGTTCTTGGTGCCATAGAGGCTTCACCTTACTGCTGTAGCGACTTGCTACATTTCTTTGAAGTCTGGCATTTCATCCAAAACACAAAGATGGCACCAAGACTTTCACATTTACAAAGCCATGACGTTAAATACAGGAAAAGCAAACTTTTTTGACAAAAAACATTTGCAATTTTACTGCTTTCCAGTAGACTTTATTCACCCCAAAACTACCATGTGGATTTCATTTGTTTGCAAAATCCTGTGGATTTCCTCTCTATTTTCAGCATTCTCACATATATTCTTTATATTACAATTTCAATCCCTGCTTCTATCCTACTTCTTCAATTCTTAGGCCATGCTTCTCTGTGATCACAGATTCCGTTGACATCCAGGCAAACAATTTTATATTTACAAAGTAAAGCCCCACAAATGGCCTCAATAACATTTAAAAAAATCAGTAAGTTAAACAAAAAATAAACATAAGCATATTTAAGGCGAGACCTACTAGTTTGGCCAATACTTGTTTATTTGGTGGGTGGTAAAACTATTGAAATGTAATTACGGAAAATAATCCTTCTCTATCAGTGAGTGTAGGAAAAAGTATGGTTAATGTCACCTGAATCCCCTCAAGGGGACAGACTGGATCTGGAAAGCTGAAATATGTCTCCCGCACCGATAGGTGACAACACCTCGGCTCGGACTTGGCCCAGCCTTTTTTCTACACTTTGAGTCAAGGCTGACAGAGAATGCATTGTGCAAGAACTAACTTGGAACATTTTTAAACCGAAAGAAATCTTAAGACCATTCCTCGGAACAGGAAGATGGGCATGAATGGTGAGGAATCTGAAGTTATCCACCAGAAACGTAGCTACTCATTGTGCCTGCTGATACCACACCTTTTGAGTCAATACCCAAGCAGCACCTCCAGGAGGCGGGTCTGAAGCAATTGCCCAACTAGAAAGTCCTGCATTGAAAATATGGCTCAAAGCGGCCATCTTCGCAGATTTCAGTCAAGAGAGACAGTAATAACTGGTGAAAGTGTGGACCAAAGCCCACATTGCAGCTCTCCAAATATCCAACACAGGAAAACCCTGAGATGTCACAGAGGTGGGGTATGTCCTTGTGGAATAGGCACTAATGCTGTTGGAGGACTCCTTTTTGGCAACGGCATAGAAGATCTTCATGCATAAAAAATTAGCAGGAAATCATTCAATTATGAATCGACTTGTCCTTCTTGGAGCGACGGTGGCCAAGGAAAAGCTGGTCATCAACCCAAAACTGCAGGTCCTGTAATTACATAAAAACTGAGAGCCATGCAAGGATCCAGAAAGGGTAGCCTTTCCTCTTCCATGGTAGAAAGGTGAGGCAGACAGAACATCGGCAAGGTGACTGATTGGCCAACATTCGAAGGATAACCATTTTATGAAGAAGGAAAGTCTTTGTGTGCAAGACCAGCTTGGTCTACAAAAGTCAAAGGCACCCGTAAGCTCTCTAACACACTGAGGTAAGGTAATGGCTATCAGGAAAACACTCTTAATAGTGACTAGCCTCAAGTGGCAACTGTGCATGAGCTCGAAAGATGAAACCATCAGTAAGTGAGCACCTCATTATGCTCCCTATTTGGCATGACAAATTGCGAAGGGAGGGAAAAAGGGGTTAACCCTCTCAAAAATTGCATAACAATAACAAATTTAAACAATGGTAGTTAATCCAGCAAACAAAGGAAAAACAAACGGGCCAACAGATAACCCTTCACAGTGCCTGCAGCAAAGCCTTGCAGAGAAAGTGACAATTCAAAATGCAACATATCTGACAAATGCACCCCTGAGATGATCAACTTTCTCTTTGGTGCACCAAGAAGCAAAACATGACCAAAGTCCAGAATAAACAATTTTAGCAGAGGGGTGGCTAGCTGCAAGATGACGCCCACCACCTCTGCAGGCAGGTCAGAAAAACTCAAGCTGCCCCCCTGAATCTTTAAGCATGAACGTGGAGGTCCTGGGGGGGTTACATGCAGAACCTACCCTTTCATCTGTAAAAGGAAGTTCATCATTAAAGGAAGCGGAAAAGGAGGACACAGGGATAGGTGGAGAAGAAGCAAACACCTCATCCTGTGTGGCTAGTCTGGCGCAATTAAGATCATTGATGCAGCATTCCTAGAACTTGGGAAATCAGAGGGGTGGGTGGGAAGGTTTAGTGGAGATGGAAATCCAAAGTCAGGTGGAAAGCATAACTCAGGGCCCTTCTCAGAGGAAAACTGAAGTGCATGGAACAGAGGGCAGTGAATATTTTAAGGAGTGGCAAACAGGTCCAGAAAAGGGGTGCCCCGGAACGGAAATATGGACTGAACTACCTTCGGATAGAGGCGCTGCTTGAGTTCAGAAACAGGATGCTGAGGTCCTCAGTATGCACATTCAAAGATTCGGCTATGTGAGGCACAGCCAGCCAGCTCCCTCAAGACAAGTGCTTCAGGGCCTCCAGATAAGAGGGGTACAAAAGATATGGAGGTGACCACCCCCCACTGAGCAATAAGGCCACAGTCACCTGCATGGTCTCGGCTGCTGGAGGGCAGAAGGGCTTCCCGCAAGTGAGATAGTTTGTCATTTACCATCCATCACTGCATGTCCAGTGCTTCCTATGGGGAGATACAGATGCTTTCAGAAATACCCAATGCTGAACCCACTGAAAACTGAGGCATCAAGTTCCCATGTGCTACCGAGTGTGGGGGGCCAGGAAGATACAGGAGGTGAGGTGGCCCAGAAGGTATAGGGATGCTAGAGGAAACAAGTTCTGGAAGGAAAGTGTGCAGCGCCATTTGACAGTCTGGAGGACCCAATGATCCACAGGCCGTACATGATGCACCCTTGAAGTCAAACTAAAGCAAGTGGGTGAGAGGGGACAGGGAAGGAGAAGTGAGATGACTGGTGTTGCTGTCTATGAAGACCATTAGAACTGCCACATCCCCCTCAAACTAAAAAACAAATATTAGGGCTGTTGCACGGATTGCAAGAGCAGGTGATGCTGAAAAGGCCGGCCATTTCAAAAAGGCAAGCCCACAGGAATAAACCCCTAAATTTGCAATATTGCTGGTGAACTGGTGTGCAGGGGAAACCAGTTCTAGGAAGCAGGCAGTGGCCAGACTTATCTTGAAGCACTCTAGGGCTGAATCCGTCTTCTTGACAAACAGGTGAACCCCATTATATGGCATGTCCTTAAGACTCACCCACACATTGCACAAAAATCTGGTGGAGTGCATTCCACGCATGGCGGTGGATAGCTCGCAAGACACCCTATGGCCATGTCACTGAGTGCACTGCACCCAGGCCAGGAGGTTATCTCTTTTGCTGCCTCAGGGAGGTGGTCATAAAGATTTGAAACCGTCCCAGTGGAACAAGTTATGGGACTAACCGCTCAGAAGACATGCAACATTATTGGACAGGAGGGCCAGGCTCCACAGAGAGAAGGCCTTCAATCTGCTTAAATTATCTATCAGAAGGAATGGAAGGGAGAAAGTTAGAATTCTGTTTGTAGAAGGAGGAAGTCTGTACAACAAGACTCAATGGGAAAGGGAGAGAAGTCAAGGGGTCCAGGTCGATGGCAATGAGCAACTTCGCGGTTCACAGCAAGTGCACATGAGAGTGCATCAAATTCACAAGAACACTGGGTAACATCTGTAACACCACACTTAATTCTATACAGTAAACCAGGTCTGAAAAGGGCTGGGAGAGACCTCTCCAAAATCGTAAGAACTGAACCAGCGGATTCAATGGGATAAATGTTTACAGGACTAGGGTACGAAGAGAGATTATACTGTAACAGTACACTCCACTGTATACAATAAATCAGCACTGGGAAGGGCCTGGTAATACCTCCACAAAACTCTAAGAACTGAACGTGCGGACAAATCTTTAAATAATAAGGGTACAGAGCGAGATCATGACATCCAAAAGTTGACGCCCCCAAAGATGAAGAATTCGGTGTATAGTAATAACTAAAGAAAATTATGGCGAAAAAAATTGGACCCAGCACATTTTTAATGAAACTAGAAGTGCAGCACAAGTATAGGCTCCGAAGAGGAAGTCAAGTCCAGGGTTGGGGGACAACGTTGCCCAATATAAGACCTCCCTTTTGAGCAGGATTGCTGTTGAGGAGCTGAAGAATCCATCTTGTTGTGCTTCTTATGGGAGAATTCGCTTTTAGAGACCACCTGATTCAAAGAAGCATCTGCAAATAGCAAACTGGATTGAGACATGGAACCATGACAGACCCTCTGTTTGTCTCCGGCCCACAACATGATGGCCTTTGCGTGCACAAGACCCCATTTCTTATGGGATTCAGAGTCTTATTTGTGTCCAAGGCACCAGAGACAAACTTTGTGGGGGTCTGTTGAAGGAATGGCTCTGCTTAAACCCTGAACCATTCGGGGAAGACACATTACTAGCACTCTGCAATACACAGTAATTTTAAGGGAAATGTACCCATGTACAGCAGCTCCCGATATGCGCTGAAGGATGTGGGAAAAAAAGAAAATGATGTCATTGTACTGTTGTGGCCCATATACATTCTTGTAATGTCATTCCTGGGGTTGGTAATGGAGCAGAGTCGGAGCTGTGGTACCAATAATTGACATGGGAGAGCTAATTCAAAATGTCTGGATCCAGTGTGTCACCAGGAGGGAATTCAAAAAGTGAGGAATCGGCAGGTAGATGTATTCATCAAAAACACTCCCAACTACACAATGCTGGAAAACCTTGAGCTGCTAGATGGAGGATTTCATTGCAGCTCTGTGTTATTCTAGGCCTACTAGTCTGGCATCCACTTGCCTGTGGCCTGTTTTTAACCCTGCCACTTTGCCTGATAAATGCTCTAAATCTTTTTCATTACCTTTGCTCACCAGTTCCATGTATCCGACTTTAATAGAGCCCGTTTGTCACAAGTGCATTCCTGCTGCGTCATGGTGTCTATGTCCAGAATTTCCAATGTAGTCTCACGGAAAGAAGCTGCCATAAGCTTTAAAAAAAAGATCTCCCTCCATTTCTCTTGCTGCTTTTTTGTGACACTACCTAGGCTGAACTCTATGCACTTTAGGATTCTCCCACTGCCTAGTTCCTCTCGGTCTCACGTTTGCCAGGTCAATTCAGGGAAAGACTCTGTGTGTATCATTCAAGCAACAGGGACAGCTACCAAGTCTGAGCAGCATCTCCAGTGTGTGAGGAAAATCATGCGTCTCCCTTGTCTGCCTATGGTTCACTGCCCTGAAACTGTGATTCGATATGAACCCACAGCACAGGAGTCTCCTTCCAGCTCAAAGCTCTTCTGTTGCACTGCAGTCCTCACATTCTCACCCTGTAGCTAGTCCACTAATGTCACTTCTCAGTAGTGCCCTCCTTTGTGCAGTGTCTCTTCCTTCTAAAGAGGCCCTCCCCAGATACTGACAAATTTTGGTTTACAAGAGGGCGCTCTGCAGGGGCGAGCCTCCATTCTCTGCTTCAAGGCACCTCTATCACACAAAGGAGCTGAGGGGACCCGCTGTGGAGCGGTATACAAAAGCAACTACTGTCTGATCTGAAGTCAAATGAAAAGCAATGTCAATTTAAATGGACTCCAGGATCTTGTACAAAGGATCAAGATATTTTAACGTTAAAGAATTCCAATGAAGAGCCAATGATGAAGAAAGTTCTTACTTAAAATACCACAACACAAAGACAAAAGCAGAACTGGATTGTAGGGCCCACTGATTAAGGATTTAAAGATGAGCCTAGCAAAATATTTTGATTCATAGATTTCTTAATAATACACCTGAACTGTTTGACCATCGCTGTGGTGTAACATGTTGTCACTGAGATCAGCACAGACAGGAAGGGTTTGGTTGGAAAGATAAAACAGAGCCACTTATCGCCACATTTTTTCTCTATCGCCCTGATGCTTCGCAAAAGTGAAGGCAATGAGGTCACATTTATTTGAGTGATTTCACATATTTCTGAGTCAAAGTTATAACTAAAAGGAATACAAGAGAGAAGAAATGTTTTTTTGCTTCATCTAATATTTATTTCTGCATTTCATATTGCAGTCGAGTTCTGAAACTCAATTAAGAAAACTGAAATCTAAAAATAAACATGTTAATCGAGCCTACGAGGGATCTCTTAACTTAGACATCATTCCACGACATTTCACTGTCATAACTAAACTGCCATCCCACTACATGCCAAATATTTTGGTGACACCCAATTGGAATCTCCGACGCTTCTGGGCAGTGAAGTTCTACTTCAAAGCAGCAAGGACAACCATGCACTCCCTGCCACCTCCCACATATCTAAAGGAAGGACAATTTCGGGAAAGTCAGTCCTGACAGAGTTCCCTCGGCCTCATCATATCTTGCTAATAGCAGTGCTTTAAATGGAAACAAATAAGTGCAGGTACTCATTAAAATGAGCTACAGGTGTAGTGAGGGGGGGGGGCATGGGGCGGGGCTAAGGGCAAGACATGATGATACTTAACGACTTCTAATTAGTTGCAGCACATACCAAAACACATGAGAAATGTGTTTATATAAACAAAGCAGGTTAACTCATTACACAAAACGAAAGAGAAGTGCAATAATATGTTAACATTTCCTATTTTTGCAATAATTGCACCTTCTTAATGCCATACTGTTAATTGCTGTTTGGCACAATTGTACATATTTTTGAGCATGTGAGTAGGAAGAAATTGAAAATACCCCACTTCGATCCAAAGGTCTTATGGCACCAAGCAAATGAAGCAAATCATCATGACCCTCCCCAGAAGATATCTCTCGTCTCTTCCATCGATCTATCCATTCATCCTACCATTTGCCTGCTGATGTCCACCATTTAACCTTTATATTCTGTCGTCTATTCAGTCTTTCATCCATCATTCTGCCTTTCACCATTCTCTCTGTCCACCCTTCATATCCAACCATCTCCAAACCTATCCATTCATCCTTTCACTCATCCATCAATTCTTTTGCTCATCTATCCATCAACCTTTTCACTCCTTTATTACATCCACCCTTTCATTCCATCCACCCTTTCACTCAATACCTCCTTTCACTCATCCATCATCCACCCTTTCATCCATCCTCCCTCCCTTTCATTCATCCATCCAACCTTTCACTTATCCACCCATCATCTGCCCTTTTATCCAATCATCCACCCTCTTTCACCCACCCATCCATGCTTTCACTCATCCATCTATCTATTCATCCATCCATCTATACATCCACCCTTGCTCACTCATCCATCCACTCACCCACCCACCCTTCCCTACTACGTTAGGTATGAATCTTTGTCGCAGAGCAGACATGTACAAAGTGCCACCCATTTTCTTTAAAAACCTCCTGAGAGTGTCTTGATTCTCTCTCTCGTTCTCTCACTTTTTTCTTACAAAAAACAGGCATACACACAAACATAGCAGACACACAAAAGACTTGGGTATGATAAAAGCCATGTTATACCTTTCACCTACCATGGCTTTTTTAATTGCCACCAGGGCCGGACTGGCCGTAGCCTTATTGTCACTGCCAGGGGACTGACATGATTCCTGTGC
Source organism: Calotriton arnoldi (assembly GCA_963921515.1). Taxonomy (NCBI): domain Eukaryota; kingdom Metazoa; phylum Chordata; class Amphibia; order Caudata; family Salamandridae; genus Calotriton; species Calotriton arnoldi. The sequence goes on from CAWUFW010000045.1 coordinate 1,456,046, forward strand.
TTGCACGAACGCACACGATAATGTGACTGTGATTGACAGCACAGGGCCTGAATGGACCCTGCTCTGTCAAGCACAGCGTGATGGCGAGCACCGGACATTATTCAAATGACCCCTGCTGAATAGCTCAGCTTGGGCTCAGATCTGGGAAGAAGCGGCGCCTTAGCTGCCAGAGACACATTCCACTCCTGCTCACCAGCACTCACAGCCTACCTTTTCATGAGTACCGGTACTCTCCTCGGCAGTAGAGAAGTGCCGGTACTCGGAGTGATAAATTCAAGAAGTGCTGGTACTCAGTACCGGTGAGTACCGGCCCATTTAAAGCACTGGCTAATAGTAAAGCACAAAAGTAACATCGAGGAAGCATACACAGCATTGTGCAAAGCGTGGAGGATAAGGGTCAGCAGTCACACATGGTTGACTCAACAGATATAATAATGGGCTCACACACACTGACAGGCCATTCCGTCCTTAGTTTACCCTGTAATATGATCCCTCTCACTCACTCATATCAAAGGTCACAATAAAAGAGGCAGCGCAGAGGTTTATGCATACTGATTTGTCTAGGCAATGCTAATGTCAGAATGCATGAACGATATGTGCATTCTAAGACTTTATTGATATTCAGAATTAGCTCGTCCTTTAGGTTACTGTGTATATTTGCCCTCGTCTTAAAAGGCTTGGACCACATCAATGCAGCATAAAAAAATCACTCCTCCGGCTCCCTAGAAAACAAAGGCTTGACTTCAAAACCCTGTGCCTCTTACAGAAACCATTTCACAGTAAGGCTACTTCTTGACATTATTCTTTCCATTATAGACCAACCAGCTAAGGTTAGACTCTCTTAACTGAATCACACTACTTTGAGTATCTCCTGGCCTCTTCTTAGAAATCTGTAACTTACCTGAACAGCAGTGTGGTCAAAAGATCACAGGACCACACTTGTAAACAAGTAACCAATTGCTATGTTTTTTAAGTGTCTTAGGTCTGGGTAATAAAATGATTTCCTTATCGGTGTCTGATGCAAACTAATAGTGGTAGCAAAAAATACGATGAAATAAAATGTGGATCAGAGTAATTATCAGTGGCAGAGAAAAAATCATGCATTCCACCCATCACTTTTTATGTCTGGCCAGAGACAGCTTTACCTGCCTGTTAGAATTCTTAAAGACAAACAGAAAAACAGAAAGGGCCTTTCACCGGTGACATGCACAGTTAAACATTGTGCCTAGATATTTTTTTTGCATTGTACAAGAGTGCTAAAAAAGAATTCGCACTACAGAGCTTCAGTGACACAAACGCTGCCTCTGGCTCTTCCCTGGATACCACACATGAATAGCAGCGCTACTTCAGCAACCACTTCTACCACCACGGCAGGAACAACAGCAGCAGTCATGATAGCAGTGAGCACAGTAGCAAGGTTAGGTGTCACTATGCAGTGACCACAGCAGCAACAACTGCCAGCACAGCACGGACAACAGTAGCAACCTCTGCTCCAGCAACAGCAAGGACAACAGTGACCACAAAAGCAAGAATCACAAAAGCAACAACTGCATTCCCAGCAGTTACTACAGCTGTAAAATAAAATTAAAAAAATAAAAGGAACGTGGGATTGACTGCAGGGGCCATCACTCGGGGACCAAAGAAGTGACCTCCAGCTGTAACCACACCAGGGACCACGGCATCAACCAGAGCAAAAAAGGCAGCAACAAGTGTGCCCTGACATGGGTCATATAGCTATGCCACAGGCACTAAGGTGTACATCTCAGATGAGGCCAAACAAGGCCAACAAACGTCTGGGGTTGCTTGCATTCGGTTTCGGTGGAGACGAGTAATTTGGTGGTACTGAGAGCAAATATTGATTTACAAATGGGTAGGCACTGTATGCAGTGGCTCGGTGACCAATAAAAGGCGGAGTGGAATGCAGCCCAGTGCAATTACCAGTGCCTGGGAATAATTTAAGCATTACATCCATCACCTGTTGTTCTCCCAAACTGAGAGAAAGCCAACTGAGAAGAATAATAGGAGCAATAGTCCCCTTCTTCAACGTACGTCGATATTTGTAGTGCCAAGAAGCTATCCATGAGATGCAGTAATAAATTATAGGACTAGCTACCTAAGGGACAATGAAGGAATTTAATTAGGAGTATCTCATTCGTACGAGATGTTTTGACGACTGGAAAAATGAGGTGTAGAGACAAATGCATCCCAGTTAGCTGTAGAGTACACTACTCCTGGCTTCTGTGAAGGCAACGTCCACATTAATGGCAAGTCAAAGATAGTAGAGCTGCAAAGCGTTACAGAGATCGTTCTATTGTATTGCAGCATTTATTTAGCCCTTACTACCCTTATGTGAGATACTGAAGCGCTTGTTATTTTTAGGCACTGGTAATTACACTAGGCTGCATTCCAGGCCACCTTTTTCTGTTCCACAGACAGGCATAGCTTACTACAGAGCCTGCCAGTATGCCAGTAGAGGTATATGCAGATTCATAAAGCATTGACACTGAAAGCAAGACAAGCTGTGTTAATAATGTGTTGAAGCAAAAATGCTGCATTTTATTACATTTCCTTCAGGGGAGAGTATGAATTCTGTAATCTTGTGTGTTGCTCGTGCATGGATCGCTTCAGGGATGCTCTGGAGAACGGTATGCTGCTATTGCTAAAGGCATCTTCTGCGCACCACTCCCTTTTAGGTCGAGCCTGAGCAGAGCATGCGCTGCTCTTCGAGGCATGTTGTAATCTAAAATGTTGCTTGGAGCACCTCCCATCTTTTCCATTTGTTCCTGTTTGTGCCCTTTAAACATGCGAGCTTCTGATTGGTTAGCATGCTTAACTAGTCCCGCCTTTTCAAGTTTCTGACCCTCCCAACAGAGTGCCCCCGCTACATGTGGTCCTACATGTTTTATAATTTACGTTCCTTCCTGCACTATTTTTTCTTTGGGGCTGACTGGGTCCTGTGCATCAGGACAGCGCTTGCATTTTTAACGGGGAGAGAATGGGGCCTAACGGCTAGGACGGTCGACCTCGGAGCTGGGGAACCGGGTTCGAGTCTTGGCAGGGACGCTCAACATTCTGTGATTCTGGGCAAATCACTTAATTTCCCCATGCCTAACAAAAAAAATGAATGGGTCTGTCTGTAACGTAACTGGTGCTCATGTAAAGCGCTCTGATACCCCTGGGTCTAGTTCGCGCTATATAAAACTCCACAAAAAACCCCGTTTTTTTTCCCTTTTCCTACTAATGCAGGCGCCACACGCTTAAGTTTTTTACACACGGACACAGTCCTTCGTGTTATAGCACAGCGCCCGCTTTCATGTTTATTTTTTTTATCACCATGGTGCCGGCTTTATTGCCCCCATTCCCATAACTTTTATATAGACGGGTGCCGCGCTTTATGTTTCAGCGTGGCACCCGCTTTTATGTTTAACATCCTAGCTGTAACTCTTGGAGATGCGTAAGCAATCCAGGAGTGTGTGTGCTTCCAAGCGGTTTCCCTCCTGTGCTTCTCTCCCCCTCAGTGTTGCTGTCTCTCGTCCGTCTGCTTTTACATCTCTATGTACAAGTTCAGCCTGTCCGGGTGTCTGAAGCTTCAGGTTGTGCACAGTTACAGTGTGTCAATACTGTGCACCATGTTGTAGGGCACATTGGTGTAAGCTTGTGCAGTGATCCGGTTTTGAGCAGATCACTCGTGTACATGAGATGGTAAGCATTGCCCAGCCGTCTTGCAGTGTAAGACGCTTTAAGGAGAAGGGCCATGTGCTTATGCTGGTCACTGTCCCCATCCGCACACATACGCCAAGCAAGCTGCATCTGTGAATGTAAAGATTGGAATCTCGCCGAAGCAGCGGCAGAAGCACGAACTGAAGGGTGTGAGGGAAGGGAAGGTATTCACTTCCTGGGAGAGCAGCTTACGAACTATAAAGCAAGGGCAGTGACAGGAAGTGGGCCGTCTTTTCTTCTTTCTGTGGTTAGTCTATTAAAGGGCTACTTCTGCTTTCACACACAGTCACTTCTGTTTTTCATCCTGGAGGACATTCGTTTTAAACCAGATGGAAAACAGGATGCATATCTCTTAGAGCCTTCTATATCACGGCACGGAAAAACACTGTATCACAGTACAGTAACACTCCGCTTCCAATCTCAAACAAGCATTTGCATCGCAATAGGTCTCGCATTTACGCAAGTTTGAGCTATTGACATTGCAAACGACAATGCCTTTTATTTTTGTTTTCGTTTTTAAAACATAAATAAAAGGCATTGTGATTTACAATGCCAATAGCTTAAACTTGCGTAAATGCGAGAACTATTGCATTGCAAATGCTTGTTAGGACCGGCATGACAAAAGAAGAAGGGCAGGGCAACAGAAGGGCAGGGGTGGAGACAGAAGCATGGGTAAAGACTAAGGCAGGGAGAGAAACAGAATAGGAGGGAAACAGACAAAGATGCAGGGGCAGGGTACGAGTCGGGGTACCACGCGGGTGGACGGCGTCCCCCCACTTGTTTTACAGGGTGGACGCCGTCCACCCTGCCGTGCTCATCCAAAGCTTGATAAAGCGCGCACCAACCTAACCACGCGAGAGAGGGCGCCTTCTAAGAGGAATCTGCGCAGACCTGGGTTTAAACCGAGCCAACTATGGTGTGAAAGGTCACACCGACGCCCTACGTATTCCTAACAGCTGTGTATTATCTGGCTAATCCCAGCTGCTCCTTCATCGTGGTTATCTCTCATCGACAGCTGCTGCAGGAGTCTCTCGTCCGATCGATAGTTTTCCTGCCCAGCGGTTTGCAATGAGACAGGCCGGACTCGCTCGAGCGGAGGGAGGTTTGTGCCCGCGGCCTGGCGCGGACAGTTTATGGGTGGACATCTGGGATGAGGGGAGGGTCGGCTAAGCCTCGCTACATCCTCGAAGCGCTAGGAGAGAAACGTCAGCAATAGTACGGTGCTAGGGCAAGGTTAAGGAAGCTATCTCTGTTAGAGAGCAGGATGGACATGTTCAGGTACAAAAAACAGGTCTTGGTTCAAGATACTTCCGTTCATATCATATGCATTTATTCCAAGCACAGAATTGCATACGTCACAAGACACAACACCAACGCACACCCAACGCACACGCAGACGTTTAATGCATATACATGCACTGACCTTGCAACACTCACATACCCTCGCCATATGCCGTTCAGGATACCACACGTACATTCACCGCAAACTCGTGGTTAGTGCTGTTTATCGCACTCAGCGAATTCAGAACTTCTGGGTATCGGATTTCAATGGTTGCAGAAAAGGGCATTTTATTTGCAGTTTTTCAATACGAGCAATCAAACAACCGGAAAAGAGTGCACGCCATCTCTTCGTGTTACAGCTTTGGAATGTGGGTCTCGCATTATCATGGACACCTATGGTCCCCATACACCCAGGGATGGAGAAAGTGCATCATGTACACCTTATGAAGAGATATCCGATTATGTGCCATTACCAGGGCCACTGGCAGAGGACAACCAAATTATGCGGCAAGAAAATGCAAATTATTCGACCTAATGCAGCACTTTTTGTGATACTAATTATTAATTGTTTTGTAACTTTTGTACATGTTGACTGCCTGGGCAAAGGTTTTAATCCAAATACAGTAATAAGCAACAGAAAGCCGACCGATCAGCCTTTGCATAGGGCATTCCACTGAGAGGCAACACAGGTCAATTTCAGTTATTTTGGTCAGTTTGAGCTAAAAAAAAATTGTTGTTGTTAAATTGGTTCCATGCGGTAGATGATGGATTATGTGGCAAATGCAGAATGCCTATAATAATGTGTAGAATTATGTCACAGAATCGGTTTAATGGCTTAATTCCAGTGGCTCTAGGTATAATGCACAGAAACCTGAAGTAGGGCTCCCGGTTTTATGGTATTTATTTTTTTAACATTTCCGTCTGTATTTACCCATATTTATCTTTTGGCCATTTTATCTGTATTTATCCATATTTATTTTGTGCTTTGCGTATAAATGAGGTTGTTAAACTGTACATTCATAATCACTATTGTAGTTTCTAGCATGTGGTTTTCTTTGGTTTTTTTCAACGCACAAACTCTGCTTTTGTTCATGGTGCCATGTTTTAGTGTGCCTCGCTTACAGCACTTAATGGCTTGACTAATGTAGTTGTACGCCAAACTTCATCCACATTTGGCTGTTAATTCCTCCATACAGGGACCTTAAGTCACAGGCTTAAGTACTGAGCAGCTTCAATTGTTAAATCTTGCAATATGTGCAAATGATAGATCTGCTGCAAATGTGATGTCACTTTCCGCCGTGATGTCACTTTCCGCCGTGATGTCACTTCCTGTCGTGATGTCACTTCCTGTGATACCACCTAACTTGGAGAGTCCCCCACTTCTTTTTTTAGGACTTGTGCCCTGTGCAGGGGTGAAAGAGAAGCACGGGTAAAGATACAAAGGCCGGGGAGAAACAGAGTGGCAGAGGTAGAGACAGAAGCACAGGTAACGATAGGAAGACAGGGGGAGAAACAGAAGGGCAAGGGGAAAAGCAGAAAGGCAAGTGGAGTGAAAGAAGGGCAGGGGAGAAACAGGAGCCGGATTAAAGACAGAAAGGCTGGGAAGAAACAGACGGGCAAGGAAAGTGACCGATGGGCATTGAGGAGACAGAAGGGTATGGGGAGAGAAGGTTATAGGAAAAACAGAATGTTGGGGGAAGAGACAGGCGAGGGGAGAATCATATGGTTGTTGAAATAAACAGAAGGGAAGGAGGCAGTACAGAAGAAGGGCAGTAAGAAAAGGTTAGGGTATTCCTAGTTTTCATCCCGTTCATAGGGGCTGCACGTAATTTTCCTGTTTATGGGCGGGGTTGGCTCAGTGCGTGCACCAGAGAACACATGGCGGCGGTACGGCGCTCATAGGGCTGTGCACAAGTACTCCTGTTCACAAGGGCTGTGCATTATTTTCTGCTTATGGACGGGGCGTGCTTGGTGCGTGCACCGGAGCACACATGTTAACGTGTACAGCGCTCACAGAACGGGTGACTGCTCCCGTTCACACTAGCTGCATGTTATTTACTTCCTGCCAAAGCAGTAGCGGGCAGGAAATGTGCAACTAGGTTCAAAAGGAACAGGGGAGTCACGGTGCTTAATTCCTGACAACCTGAAACACTCACTAAAACGCTTGTTACCGCTAACCCTGGAAAAAGGAGTCTACATCATTGCTCAAAATATAGAACTGGCCATGACGTCCCCCTTCGTCTGGAGTTACCTGTGCTCACGTAGACCATGCATTTCTGTCACACAAAAAATGTAAAAAATTGAGTTCATGCCGGACACGCGCCATTTCCGATCTGACAGTGCCTCCGTTTTTAACGGGGATGTTTGGGTACTGTCGGACCAGCACCTGGCCTTTCTATTTCCGGTCTGAGAACTGGCATCTAATCTCGGCTCACGTGTTTGGCTGTAGCTTTGTTTACACACGTCCTGGTGAGTGAGTGTGGCGTCTCACTGCCCTTTCTCTTGGAGTTAATTTTCTGCCTCTGCTCACTGATGTCTATTCCGGGCCGCCTGCCGCTTTCCGTGTGCAGCCACTCGTGCTAGACGGATGACCCGCCCCTGGCGTCTGATCATTACATTCCCAAGACGAGGCTTCAATGGCGAGGTGTGGCACACATTCACAACACCGTGTGTCGTGAGTAACAAGCAGCCCTGTGTTTGCCATGTCTCATAACTCTCAGGGCAAAACCCCCGTGCGCACACCCCAGGACTAGGGCCAAACGTGTAAATCCCTACTTAGAAAACTCTGCACCCCCCACGCCCTGCGTTCAACAAAATACAATCGAAAGAGGTACAAGAATACACGAAAAACTGTCCAGTTGTTTCTACGGGGAGGACACAGCAAAAAGTATGAGGGAACTGCTTTGTCTCACAAAAATATTAAATTTCTGCATGACTAAGTATGCTTTGCAAGCACTATAAAATCTGCGGCTGCCCGCGGCCCCCGCAGGGGGCCACCCTAAACGGGCGGCCCCTTTAGTGCCATTTGGGCACTTCCCCACCCCCACTCAGAATGCGGGGCTCGAGGAGGAGCCCCCTTCCAGACGCGTCACTTCCGGCACGCAGAGGAGGTGGGGAGGTATTTATGCCTCCCCTGGCCATCTTGGCGTCCTCTTTGCGCCGGACACGCCGTCGTGTGGGGTCGTCCAGCCACTCCATCGTGTGGAGTCGTCGCACGTAGTCCGGGCCTCAGCCACTCGCAGTGGAATACTGGTGAGTCGTCTCCAGGAGTCATGGGTATCCCGCCTCCCTCCCCCCCTCGGGCTTGCTCCGCTCCCGGGAGTTCCTGGCGGATGCATGGGCAACGGGGGCGCGGGCTCTGGATGGTCGTCCAGTGGCGCCTGGCAGACCTGGGGGCATGGGATCCTAGGCCAATACACTGCGGGTCGGTACGTTTGGCCTGCACGCTTTGCGGTCGGGTACAAGGGGAGGTGATTCGACCAGAACCCCGGTCATGGACTGCGGGCCTATTTCTGGTGAGCCCCTGCCCCCGCCGGGCTGAGGGAGACCCGTCGCGGGCCCCCCTCCACGGGTCTCCTGTGGTGCTCCCCCCCCCCCCTGCTACAGCGGCAGGAGCATCGCCGGGTGCGCCCACCCCGTCCCCTAACTGTGCACCTAAGGGGATTGAGTGGGGCTGGGACGTACGCTTGCAGGGCATGGCTGGGGCACCTAGAACCATAGGCCCAACGGGGGAGTTATACACCCGGGCCCTACATGCGGAGAGTGATGGTAGAGGCACTCGGCAGGGCCGGGGCATGATGCGCTGGGGCACGGTTGTCAGGTCAGCGTTCGATGTGAGGTTAGTGCCCCGCTGCCCAAACACGAGGCCTTGGCCCAGGGGTGGTTTTACGCTCCCCCGTCTCCCCCACCCTCCCCGACGGGTAGGTTTTGGGGTGCCGTGGCCGGACCGAACCATGGGGTATGACTTCCTCCATGGACGAGGGCATGGAGAGTTTGGTTTGGCCACATAGTCGGGGGCCAAGTGTATTCAGCACGACCTTTCTCTACACTCCCTCACGGCAGTGGGGAAGTAACTTTACAGGGTAAGGGACGGCCGATGTGGCCTAGTCAGGTGCCAGCAGGGGAGTGGCGTCCGGGTCATCCGGCCGGCTCACGCCAGGGATATGGCTCGGCTGGTAAGCGCATACCCCAAGGGGAAGAGGCCCCAGGGGATAGCCCCACTACCCCCCGCCACCTATGATTGTATGCCCATGCCGCAGACCGCGATCGGGCAGTGGGTTCAGTCGGGGCCTCCCTCCTGCCCCGGGCATTGCGGTGCACGCCCTGCTGCTCACGCCCCTTGCCTGCCTTGCAGCCGGTCACCCAGTGCCGCCTGGTGGGTACGCCATTATTTGTGTGGGATGAGCCCACTCCCCCCCCCCCCCCACACCCCTCCCTTAGCCACATGGGCAGCAGGAGCTCCGGGGGTCCTGTCCCAAACTGCGGTGCCTGGCGGGGGGCATAGTTGTGGGACACCTCGGTGTTCAGCGGGTTTCCGCAGCAGAACCTCCCTGGGCTTTTGCCGGCTCCGAGGTATGAGATGAGGGTGGGGGTGGAGTTGCATGCCCCCGGCTCTGGTTAGCTGGCCTGAGTTAGTTGCATCCTCCTGCCCATGCCCATTGCTGTGCGCCTTGCTGGAGGGAGCCCTCATCCCAGCATGCGACTTTTCATTGCGGGTTTGCCTAAGTAAGCAACTTTCAGGTTACATCAGCGTTGTAGTAGCGATGTGTAGTAGAGAGGACCACGTGTGGGTGGCACAGTGGTGCGAGGTCAGGGTGGGGACAGCCGGGGGGACCACCTCTGGTTCATGCTCCTGGTAGTTGGCCTAGCTGCAGATGGTTAAACTGGCCCGTGTCCCAGCGCCTGCTGGAAATGCGCATCAGACTGCGGTCAGTCGGGCCTTCGATTTGTCACAAAAAAAAAGGGGGCCTTTCCCGGGCGGCACAGCGCAGGAGGCAGTTCGATCGGGCGGCTTGCCGAGCACAAACTCACGCCGCCCGCCGCAAATGTCTAACGACCGGCTCTGGGGACCTTGTCAGCGTGGCAAAGTCAGGATGTTAGGACAGCCTCTTCTCCTGCTCTGCAACGGGGGTCCTTGCAGCAGTCTGATTGCCAATTGCCTGGGGTCGCCCTCCCGTTTTCGCAGCAGCGCAGGCAGGGTAGTATCGTGAAGTTCGCACCCATTTCGGCATGCTTGGGCTGATTTGAATAGTTCCCATGTTACCCAGCAGCTTCACTCAAGTACAACATTACGCAACATTCATGCTCTGTCCCCTGTGCTTAGAGCGTTTTTTCTGTTATAACCTCTTTCCACAGTTGCAGCTAACTGGCTTTATACCGCCACTCACACCTATGTGGGGGGCAGAGCACTTAACTTCACTATCAAGCCCAAGTAGCCTCAGACTCACAGAGGTAATGTTGTATCGATGTTGGGTAATGTTACATAGACAGGGGACTTCGAAGTGCACGAGTCAGTCATCCATACTGATAGGCACTACAGTTATGAGTGCCTGGTCTGGAGAGGCATAACGGCAGAATTCGCAAGGCCAACACCAGGCAGGATGATGTTTGACTCGGGAAATATCTTAAAGTTTTAAACTGTAAATAGGTTCACATTGCCCTGGTTTCATGCACAAGTCCCGAGTCCATCAGAGCGGACCGTTTCTCGGTAAATGATGACTGCACTATGATTATTGCATGTTGTTTCAGGTTTGCAGACCACATATTCTTGAGCATCGGGAAAATACAGTGTATTTGACGATGGAAGGGTATTTTAGTTAACGGAGTCAGGACAAACTGTTGGCCTGTTCGAATATTAATTCGGTCTGAGCTATCACTCCTCCGGGGGTAGTGTTGCCATCAGATGGCGCTGCTCCATGTTTTCTTCGAAGAGACAATTTGTTAAATAAGATATTGCACGTTGTTTCCTAAGGTTGAGGACCACGAACGGTGTGTTTCACGGCAGTCAGTTCACCACTGTTTTTATTCTAAGGTTAGAAAGAGCACACCGAAAGGACACAGCGCCTCCCCAGTGTCGCTCGAGTGATGAGCTATTACAAATGGATAGCAGGGGTGTGTTCCAGGGGGGCCACCTATGGAACGTCAGCAGGTCATGCTTTCTTGACCCTGTGGCGGTGGTTTGAGGCCCCCGTCATTCTGTGGCGGACAACCCCTCTGAGGTGTGGCAGAGGTGCCAAGAGTAGTTAATGCTTTCTGAGCGCGGTGCGGCGCTCCCGGCCGGGCCCAAGGCGCACGTTCCTGCCAATCCTTCTTGCTGTCGGGCAATGCACAGCCCTCTTCGGACCTGCAGGTGGCTCGGACACGTGGTCACGGCATCTTTAAGCATCATTAGACTCCTGGCAGAGTCCTGCCTTGTTGTCCCAGCCTTCTTCGGTATGGGCAGGGGGCTCGTGAGTAAGTCCACGTCCAGGTTGAGCCTAGGGCTGAGAAAGTGTGTAGGCCACAAGGTGGCACTGCACTACTGTCCTCGCACTAGGCATGCTGCATCACTGAGCACTGCGGTCTGACTGCGGTCTTTCACCCTGGGCATACAAATGAAGGTTCCTTTCGCCCTGGGTCAGGCTGGCCTTGGGCCCTGTTAGGCATGCTTTGGTTCGTTGCAGCACAGGCCGTGTTGCAGTGTTCGGGCGCGGCGGATTATCCTCGCTGGCTTCGCGGACTGGAGTGGGGGGTTCTGCCTGGCTTGGGTGCATATCCTGGCCAACCAGACACCCCATATACATTATTGGTAGAGAATGCCCAGGAGTGCTTTGCGGTCCTGTTGCAACTGCCCCACAGGCGAATGTCTTAGTCCACAGGGCATCTCGCGCTATCATCGCACTGTCAAGCCTAGTCATGAGCGGTTTGTATCAGGGGAGCTGGCCGTGGGTCAGGGAGCGCAGATGCATCAGATGCACTGAGCAGCTTGCAGCCAGTTGCGCTACGGTTGGTATCCGATGCAAGGGGCATATGTTAGGCTAGAGCTGCACCCGGATGTATCTCGGAGGACTGGCCCTTGACCATTATTTGTTCCCGCTCACTCTGAGCCGGGTAACGGACGGTACCCTTCCCCAGATGCACGGCGCCAAACTGCCCTAGGGGTCCCTCCTAGGACTCAGCTGGCTATCTTACTGAGGATTGGTTGGCAATCAGTTGGCATCTTCGTATCCGACTCACATTTGCATCTGGCCCTTTAGACCGTGTGTCGGGTGGAAGGGTCTTTCAAACGGTGCCTCTTTTTAGTTATGTACGTTGGCTTCAAAAGAGGTGCCTTTAACCTTGCAGTACTTCAAAGCCCAGTGAGCCACGGTTGGAGGAGCGTTGTCCTCTGCTGCCACATTTCACACCTTGAGATTGCACGAAATGGCTGATGCATGTGTGGGTGAGCGAGTCGGGCATCATCTTCAACTTTCCTTCGATTTCCAGAGTAGCAACCGATGGGATCGCGGCCAAGTTTTGGAGCATTTTGAAGGGGCTGAACGGAGTGGCCCCCACCCAGAGCAGCAGACGGGGGAGTAATAATTTCCCCCCCCCCAAAAAAAAAAAAAAAAGTGGTTTGTCGTGTGGTTAAAGCTCTAGTGGCGCAATCGGTTAGCGCACGGTACTTATACAGCAGTACAAAGCAAAGCAATGCCGAGGTTGTGAGTTCGGGCCTCACCTGGCATTTAGTGGCACAAGTGTCAGGTTGTCTGTAGAATGGCCTTGCTGTACTGTAGCGCGGGCGAATGCGGATTCTAGTTTTGCGCAATATTGGGCGTCTTGATGTATGTGTCGCCGTGAACAGCTCTAGGTCAGATCTTGTGTTACTCCGCCTTCAGTTGGTGCTGCGGTGCGTCTGCCTTGGCAGTAACCGGACAGGGTGCCCTGGGTGGGGCTAAACAGTATATCAGTTTGGGGTTGATTATTGGTGTATTATACCATTTGTACTGCTACGGTGCCCTAAAGTGGGGAGGCCACTTGGGGGCAGAGTTTCTCACTTTGGCTGGAAATGAATGAATTATGTCTTCATTCACGAATAGCGATAATTGGCATTGCTCCATCCTTGTCAGCACAGTAGACCAAATTGGTTTGATATGTCTTTTGACTTTGATGAACGATTCGTTCAATGCTTTTCTCTCATAGAACTATTTTCGCTGAATTTTAATTCAGTAGTTTTGGATGGCGTCTATGTCCCATATCCAACACTGTGTCATTGACGAGCTGGTGTCTCGCAGTTAAGGTGATGTCCATGGTTCTTTGCGTGGCTAATAATGTTCCCAGGACACAAAGACACCCGTTGCTTAGGCCGCATGCTCCTATTGCTTCAGCCTTGGTTTGGTCGTAACATAAAGGGGGCCAGTCACTTACGTCTAAACAATCAGTTGGCTGCGTTAGAAAGACTTTTCTCACATTTGTTAATGGTGCAGGATAATTATTGTTTTACTCTAGGAAACTGGGATCTCATGCTCAGGTTCTGTCTTTTTTGGCCGTCGGTTACCAGCCCATTGGTGGGAAAGTACAAATTTATATTTACTCTGTGCTGTGTTATGCTAAGTGCAGTTCCTACCGGCAGCTACGGGGTTGTGCTGAGTTGTAAGACGGTGGCCCGATTGACCTAGTGAGTTATGTAATCCCTGTGATGTCATGACGAGGTTTGGTAGCACAGGGTAATAGGGGCAGATGGAACTAGTTTCTCTTGTATGGACGATACGAAGGGTAATCAAAATAACATGGTATGGAGTCTCTTCTGTAATGTGCTACTGTGGATGTGCGGTTGGCACAGAAAATGTACACTGCCCCTGGGATAAGCCATGTCTCTGCCTAGCCCCCTAGGGGGTGGGCAGGTGGCAGCTTAAGTGTACTCCCTTCTGACTAGAGAGGTGGATTCGGACAGGCTTAGGTGCAAACCCTAGCCAACCAGAAACTCCAGTTACAACATTGGTAGAGAATGCCTAGGAGTTGTTTGCAGTCCGTTCGCAACTGCCCCACAGGGCGAATGTTGTAGGGCACAAGGTTTGTGGAGGGCTCTTGTGTGGGAGCCTGGTGAAGAGCGAAGGTCGGGCTAGGATGCCTCGTGCTTTCGCCGCACGGTTTAGTCCCAGTCACGAGCGGATTGTATCAGGGTGAGCTGGCTGTGGGGCAGGAAGCGCCAAGGCATCAGTAGCACTGAGAGGCTTTCAGCCAGATGCGGTATCCGAGGCAAGGGGCATCTGTTAGATTGGAGCCCTACTCAGAGGTACCGCCTTAAGTGCTTGGAGGTATGTTGACACCGCCTTTCGATGGAAGCCATTGTCTAACGGGCTGCTCTGAGCAGAGCATTTGCAGGCGTAAGTAACAGTATCAGCTCCCAGTTCAGACGTGCATCTTTCACTAATTTACTCAGATTCTGGGACCGGAAGTAAGTCGGGCTGGATAACCCTCTAACTGCATTGGCACTTCTTGTCAGGAGTGATTGTCAAAGGGATTGCACTTCAGCCAGATAATGTTAGCACCCATCCACACCAAGCCAATTGTTTAAGGTCACCCTGGGCCGCAGTTACACAGCCCAGTATTAGGCCCTTGTGGTGGTCAGTGCCATGAATTACTAAATTGAACTGAACAGGAGGCGTGACCGTGGGTTGCACCAGCAGAAGTTTGGGGACAGCTAGACTCCACCCATGGTCAAGGTGCAGGTTTAAGTAGTTGGAGTTGGCACTCTTATTTGACCAGGGTTTCGATGCTACACAAGGGCATCGCGCGTTGCGGCCAGAGCACGGGCATTGTGTGTTTCCCAGGGGGCAGCAAGTGAAGGCTAGGCTCCTTCCAAATATGGCACTCGAACACAAGGTAGTCTGGGTCAACTTGTCTGTTGGGTGCCTTGTGTAGGCTCCTGTGTAGTGGTCACTCCACGAAGGGGTGAGTTGTCTTCAATAGCGGGCACAAAACATATATTGTTTCAAACCAGATTTGACACCATTGATGTGTTCACCAGGGTCTAGCAATCAAAGAGGTCTGTGGAATTGTCTGGTCAACGGGCGAAGTAAGTGCACTCTAGAACCAAGGTCAGGTGACACAGGAAGATGGAGGCTGATTAAAGGGACACAGGTGGTGTGACGGCAACGCAGGACTGTCAGCTTACGCTGGGTAGGTGGTTCCGTATCACCAACCAGAAGGGTGCCATGTGGCAAAACCAGTAAATATGTTTAAGAATGATATAGATGCTGGTCAGGAGAGGTTTGTCAAAGGTATTACACTTATGCCTGGCATTACCAACCCATCCACACCAAGCCTATTGCCCAGGTTCCTGGGCTGCATACACACAGCCCGGTACTAGGCATCTGCGGTTGTCAGTGCCATGAGTTACTAAATTACAACTGTACAGTGGGCATACTTGCTGACCGGGCAGTATTGCTACGGCCTCCAAGGGCCGAATAGTCAGACACCAGTAGCAGTGAGTGTGGTTTGCCACAGTGGAGTTGTTAGAAGAATTTAAATTCCATGTACAGGTTATACTGAACTTGCTACCAGCGGGTCTAGTGTGTGAGCGGGTTAACTGCTTTGAAAAAGGCATAAAAGGAGTATGGCATAACGCATAGACCACCAGGAATTAAATCGGGGACCAGCTACTCTTACACATGAATTTCGGTGGAGGGCAATTAAGTCAGGGGTAACCAAGTGTACCGGGTCGAGTGTTTTGCATCTTGGGTCAAAGCGGGTTGGCACACAGGGGATGTCTAGGATTGTCCAGGCACACTCTGCAGTGTAGAATGCAAAAGAACTGCACGTTGCCACCATTGTGAGTGCGACAGATGCAACAATTTGATCCCGGCCAAAGCAAACCTAGGTTCTTATGGTCAGATGCACAACATACAACCGTTCACTCCAGCTTCACTGAAGGTAGTCTGTTAGCAGAGGTATAGAACGGTGACGTCTTGCGCCAGGGTGCGGACATTGCGCGGGCGACACGGCAGATAGTCTGCTGTCAGACGAGGGTGCTTGCGGGCTAGGAGGCCAGGCAATGTAGCAGAACCAATTCCAGGACCTCTCTCCCCCACCGGACTGCCCGAGAATGTGAGTGCTGTGGGATTTGCAATGTTACAGGTATTTTCCTGCCCATACAGGGGCAGAAGGGTACATTGCAGGTATCTGCACAAATAGAGTGGGGGCAAGTATCTACAGACGGTGTGCACCGGTGGTGTTGAGATCAAAATCTCGCAGCGGCAAGTTAGCCAGGTGGCATGCGTCAGTTGGTTAGGCCAGAATGTGTGTCGTGGCTCCAAGAGCGGCTTTAAATGTGTTGGAGCTCTATCGCTGACCATTTCAGAGCACACACTGCACCTCGGCCCAGTAGGTGAAGACCATATGCTCAGGTGCAGCTTGATCTTATGGAAGGCAATATTCCCTGGTATATCAAAATACTAGTTCACTACCTGGGTTGAGCATCAAGGGTCACAGCTGGTTAGCAGGTATGTGTGTATCTGTGATCGAGCTTTAGTTAGCAAGCCTGGTAGGTGGCGTAAGTTGTTACTCCAAATGGTTGCTGTGACTGCAATAGTGTGCGCAACGCGAACAGTCTTGTTCGCGAGGGTTTATTAATTGCAAAGGTCTGTGCACATGTCTGGTCAACTTCAACAAAGTAGGCTGCACTCTGCTCCCAGGGCAGGTTACGGGTTGCTTCAGTGATGCAGGAAATGCCCGTCCGCATAGCCAGAGCATATAGGCTGGTTGTGGAAGCGGTCTTCTAAGCAAGTGTGCTGCTGTTCCATAAATTAGGGAAACAGGTGTTAGGAAGCACGAAATGCTAGAATGACTGCAACTACAGGTTGCAGGAGGTGGGAGCCACATCAGCTTGAAGGGTAATATAGCGATGTGTAAAAGTAGAGCTCCCTCCTGGGAGGCCATCACATTATTGCAGGTAATGCGAGGCACTGGTACATTCCCAGAGAATGATAAACCGCTCCATGCGCAAGTTCGCAGAGCAAGGGGCTGTGGCTTCATCAGGCATGGGCTAGGCCGGGCGAACACCAAAGGTTATTTTGGCAAAGTGGGGTGCACTTGGCACAAGTGGGCTTGGATCTGTTCCTGCTGGACATGAATGAGGCCCGGGAAATTGCAGGTTGCAGTGAGAAAGGAACTGTTTTGGTGGGGGCTCTTTAGGCGACGGGGCCGCCTCCAGAGCTTTGGCGGAGTTACAGGGCGATCTGGAAGCAGATGGGTACAGAAGGGTACCTCTGCGTGGGCACAATAGGGGTGCCAGAGCCAAATCCCAGGAGCCTCATGGGAGGGTCCTGGAACAATTACGTCGGCGCCCCGTTAGTCCTTCAGGCGGTTGTGGGCCTGAACAACCGGGGGCTTGCCTTGCTACGCTCCGCCCCGAAAGGGGCGTGAGTAATAAGGGACCAATGTGTCACGTGATCCAGTAAGGGGATCACCCCCATAAGGGTAGCGCTGATTGGATTCTCCACAGTGCTTGGCTCATCAGGTGGGCAGGGCAGCGTAGAGTGGTACAGCTGCCTGCCCTTGGATCGCCCGTAAGATAACCCACCATATTTGCATACTTTTGTATGGAATAAACCTGCAGCAATATTTTCCCAAACAAAAGTTGTGTTGTGTATTTATTTATGCATGCATACTCTGTTATGGTTGGGTGGGGTGTGTTGCCAATAATGGGACTATGCGGCTGCCCGCGGCCCCCGCAGGGGGCCACCCTAAACGGGCGGCCCCTTTATTGCCATTTGGGCACTTCCCCACCCCCACTCAGAATGCGGGGCTCGAGGAGGAGCCCCCTTCCAGACGCGTCACTTCCGGCACGCAGAGGAGGTGGGGAGGTATTTATGCCTCCCCTGGCCATCTTGGCGTCCTCTTTGCGCCGGACACGCCGTCTCCCACCCTACCGCTTACCCGGCGTGGGGTTGGCAGGCGAAGTACATAGAACGTTGTAATGTTTTCTTTTGTCGTTGCAGGCGGAGTTACAGGGCGATCTGGAAGCAGATTGGTACAGAAGGGTACCTCTGCGTGGGCACAATAGGGGTGCCTGAGCCAAATCCCAGGAGCCTCATGGGAGGGTCCTGGAACAATTACGTCGGCGCCCCGTTAGTCCTTCAGGCGGTTGTGGGCCTGAACAACCGGGGGCTTGCCTTGCTACGCTCCGCCCCGAAAGGGGCGTGAGTAATAAGGGACCAATGTGTCACGTGATCCAGTAAGGGGCTCACCCCCATAAGGGTAGCGCTGATTGGATTCTCCACAGTGCTTGGCTCATCAGGCGGGCAGGGCAGCGTAGAGTGGTACAGCTGCCTGCCCTTGGATCGCCCGTAAGATAACCCACCATATTTGCATACTTTTGTATGGAATAAACCTGCAGCAATATTTTCCCAAACAAAAGTTGTGTTGTGTATTTATTTATGCATGCATACTCTGTTATGGTTGGGTGGGGTGTGTTGCCAATAATGGGACTATGCATCATGTTCACTGGTTTTAACTTTTTTAAGCTCGATGGGTGCAATCTAGGGAACTGGTGTCACTCCCCATTTAAAAAACATGTACCCTCCCAACAGAAAAGACGTGCATGGGTGTAACAAAGGTGCATTTTTATTTAAACTATTTCCATTGTAACCACTGCAGCTGGCCGTCGGGGGTTTTGTGGTGTTTTCAGCCGTCAAACAATGCCCCCGCTGTTCCCCTTTCTGGTTACTGTACTTAGCCATTAAAGAAAAATGTCTGCTCGTAGTCACGAAGGCTGCAGGAGAGACTGCAGGCTGCTCTTAAAAGCTTTTGAAGTCGACAGCAGCCAGAAGTATGTGATCCCCTAATTATCTCATTATCAGGCGCATAGTTTCAGCATCTGGAGCGCCGCATCAGTCTAGGTCCCTCCCTGCTGCCTCTCCCAGCCTAGCCTTTCAGAGGCGCTTCCCTCCCAGGGCTGTCGGGACTGCGAGCAGCCCTAATTACAGCCTACCAGAGCAGAGAGAGTGGGTCAGCCTGCACCCAGTAAAAGACTACTCTATTAAAGCGTGTATACAACTCGCCTGCATGCACTTGAGTCCGGTAAAAGGTGCATTTCAGGGGCCTTCTTGCTTACCATGCATACAAAAGGTATGCAGCCGTGTCCGCTGACTCTGGTGAGCTGGTAGATCACTGTACATATGTAAAATATTCGCCGAGGGATGAGTCCCTGAGCAAACAACATGGCCGCCGGGGCGCGCTGCTGCGCACCAGTACCCGCGTCCGAAAGATCCCACAGTGTGCATAACATAGTGCTGCTTACTGACTAAATGAAGGAACAGTATAACGCCGCAAGGAAACGCTCCAGTCCCGGTGGGCGGGGCCAAAAAGAGACAGGGCGGTAACAAAGAAGCCTCATTTTCAATCGGAGGCCAGCGTTTAGCATAAACTATGACGCCAGCCAATAGGAATGATAGGTGGGGCTTCAAGTCCCCTTCTGAAATCTACTCGATTACAAAAAGCCTCGCAGAGCGAGCAGCGCATGTGCGCTGCAACTCAGGTCTGCGAGACCTAAAAACTGTTGTCCCTCCAGTCACTAACACTGTCTTTTCCCAGTGACTCTGTACAGTGACCGAAGCCTTTCATTGGGTTTGCGCTATACAGATACCATATGTCAAGTTATGATCAGTGCCCTCGTAATCCACCAGCTTATCTGTTCACCCCCTCCCCAAGTGACGTGAATTGCAGATAATGGGGTTACTGGCACACCGGGGCAGAATTAATGGGGGGTCACAGGTTAACACCTGATCTTGCACTAAAAAAATGAAGAGTTACCTGGGGAATTGGTAATTCCGAATCCCCTACGGTAGTTTCATGCAGAGATTTCAGCTGCTTTTGAGGACTAACATCCTCTGGGTGAAACAAACCCGATCCGGAATTGTCCAGCATGTCTCCTAATTGTCTTTCGGTCGATAACTTCTACTACTGCTTCATCTAAATTAAAAGGGACCTGGTAATGTGTTTTAATAGCACAATACATATGTAGTATTGTGTTTTGATTATTTTAAGATGCCGTGGCAGGGTAGTCCATTCTCCATTTAAATGTGTTTCTTTGGTGAGAAAGGAGCCCCGCTCTCGATTTGGAGATTTAACCCTTGAACATAATGTAAGCGTGAGGCTTATTTTCATAGCCTAATAAAAACAAGTTTTTAAGCTTTCTGCACTTTCCCAAATTGTGAAAAGAATGTCAGTTGCCAAGGATCACTCGCTGTAGTCAAGTGGGGAAGCCAGAATTGGGGCCCAGGTCAGACTACAGCTCCCAAGCAGAGCCTTGTTGACATGTACCGAAATGGTTTCCCACCTTCCAGGTAACTCTGAACATTTGGAATTCCTGTGGCACGGCTGATATTTTGTGCTTACCCGACACGTGATTTTGGCTTTTTCATGAGCTCTATTTTGCATACAAGAGTCTTGTTCTAATGGGATCTGCTCTGATTCTGTGCACACGTCTCTGTATCTCCTATGCTCACATACCTGCCTAATCCCACCTGTAAAACCTACTAGTTTTGGTGGACAAGGGGAACATGCGCGGGTAAATGAGTCTAGGCCACCTAACGACTTCTGCAAACGCAGACCAGTGACTTCAACCTCTCCAAGGACAGTTTCCTGGCTGAATTGAAGCTGGCAAGTCCCACTTTAAAACTTGGAGAAGACCAGAGTTATCTCTTCTTGTCCAGCATGTCACTCAATAGGTCCCAACCCTACTAGCCTTTCTACATAGTTCAGTCACCCACTGCCCAGAATAATAGCAGTCGATGACACTGGAGCCCCTTACATTAGGAATAGAATTCTGCCCTACATACCATCCAGAACCTTGCGGTCTTTGACCCAGCGCCTGACGATCGTGCCAAAGTTCGTTCGGTCGCGTATGGGAGGTTGCTCCTTCCAGGTGGCAGCCTCAAAACTATGGAATAGCCTGCTCCCTCCCTGAGACAGGTACAGGACCTCCTGAGTTCCAGGAGAAACTTAAAAACCTGGCTCTTCCAACTGTAGAGGGGGCACCTACTATTGTGTTCCACTGTTATGTCAAGGGGTCACGTCAGCGCCGGGACACTCCTAGGAGTAGCCGTGCGCTCTACAAATACCCTGTAACATAACATAACACGAGTATGACCCTGTTTCTGGCCAAGGTACATCTGCCATATGGTTTCTTGTGGGCTTGCAGGCAGCGCCAAAGGTCTACTACAGAATACCCCGACAGTTGGGAAGTGGCGGCTGCTTCGGTACGGGGGCAGGGGGGGAATTGGATAAAAAAAAACTTGTTAAAACTTACCTTCTTTAGAGCCGCCGCCGCCCCCCCTCTTCTCGGTCCTCACTCTGCAGCGCCGAAAGCGCCGAGGCTCCCAGCCTCTCCCAGCGTCGTCATTGGTCTGAGCAACCTGTTTGGCAGCTCAGGCAGTACCAGGGAGCCTGGGCATGTTCTCCACTGGGCTGTGCAACACAGCCCTGTGAAGAACATGCTAAGTGCGCATGATTGTTTGGCCGGCCCCAGAGGGCTGGCCAAACAATCAAGCGCACTTTGGGAGTTGCAAAAACCACTCCTTACTGTGAACAGCCCTGCACTGACCTGGCTGCAATCCCTCGCATAAAAATAAAATGATAATAATATCTTATTATCATTTTATTTTTACTTTTTTACACTGCTCAAATAGCAGTGAGGCGACGCTCCTCCGCCTTAGCGGAGGAGCCGCCACTGCAGGTGGGACCTGTCGAAAGATGCTCCTCTTCTTTGCATTTTCACCTTTCCTGCATTTGATACTGATTTGCAGTGATATTTTTTTACGTGTCTGGTGCAATTCTGTGTTAATATTTGCAGGACAGTATGATGAAAGTACAGGGACACCTGTCCGGTAGTGCAGCTGTGTGTCCTCCTCTTAAATAATGAAATGGGGCGGTGGTGTTATCGATTAAAATATGTCCCCAAGGCCAGTATTTCCCAGGTGGGAGCGAGTATGATTCCCAGAATCGCTGCGAAGACTTCCTTCCTTCCGGTGAAATCTACGCTTCCCTTTGTGCACTTATCTTTCACAATCAAAGTCTGGCAGTGAGAACCGCAGGTGCCTTGCACTACTAATACAATCAGACTGTACACGTGTGTTAGACCTGGCACCATTGGCGTGGGTCTCCCTTCCATTTTTTGCTGTTGCCTCTGATGTTTTTGTTGGTCTTAGATGCTTTGGGCACTGTGCCACTGCTATCCCGTGCCACAGTGCAAGTGCTCCCTGTGGTAAAATTGATGTATGGATTAGTGACTCCATGATTGGCTTATTTGGTTTACTTGTCAGACCCTAGTACAGTGCACTGCGTGTGCCCAGGGCTTGTAAATCAAATGCTGCTGGTGGGCTTGCAGCACTGGTTGTGCCACCCACAGAAGCAGCTTGTAAAGTGTGTCTCAGGCCTGCCATTGCAGAGCCTGTGTGCAGTCTGTGACTGCCATGTTGACTGGACAAGTGCACCCACTTGCCCATCCCTAAACCTTCCCTTTTCTTCATATCAGACACCCCTATGGTAGGCCCAAGGGCAGGGTGCATTGTAAGTATAAGGTAGGACATGCCCTGGTGTGTGTGGCATGTCCTAATAGTGAATTACAGCCATTTTCGTTTTTCACTATTGCAAGGCTACCTGTTCCCCATAGGCCAGAATGGGCAGTTTGATTATAACATCTTATAATCCTAACTGACCCAGGGAACGTGGTAGAAAAACGAATTTAGTATGCCTGAACTCAGAATGATAAAATACATCTTTTAGTGAAGTTGGTTTTAACATTCTGTGTTTGAAAATACCACTTTTAGAAAGTAGGTATTTTCTTGCCTAACTGTCCAAGCCTGCCTCTGCTAGGTTGTGTATTCCATGTCTGGTTTGTGAGTGACAGGGGCTGGGGGATTCCAGGAGCCAGGTTGAGTCAGCACAGGGCTGAATAGAGATCTACATGTAGAGTGGTGGGAGGAGTTGCACCTGGGACCTGAATAGGGCTGTGCCTTCCCTCCACAATGCTGGCTCCACCTCCTGTGGTGCGTCTCATGTCCCTGGCCCACACGGTCAAAGGCAAGAAGGAGTCCTGTAAACAAAGTGCTCTAAGACTGACCAGAACTGGTTTGGACTAGGTACAGACACACTCTGCCTTCAGAGACAAAGGATTTTGGGGTATAAATACTGGGGCCGTGACCCCAAGACTTTAGATCACGTCTGGGAAACAAGAAGAACCTTTGCTGAGGAGAGGAACCAGAGAGAGAGACTGCAGGAGGAGACTATACCTATGCTGTGTGCTGCTTGAGGATTGGCCTGCAGTGGTTACCTGATTGCCAAGGAAAGGAGAAAGGACTTTGTGCTACTTTCATCAACTTGTAAGAAGATCTCCAAGGGCTTGAACTAGAGCTTGCCTCCTGCCTGAAGTCTCAGGGATACTTCACCAACCAGCTTCTCCCTGCCTTCCCTTGCTGGGAATTGAAGTGCCTGCTGTTGAGCTGGGCCTTCTGACAGACTGCGTGTCGCCGCCGCCGCAGCAGTTGTCGTCGCATCGCCGAGAAAGCGTGCCGCCGCTGCCGCCATCGCATCAACCGAAGCGCCTTGCATCACCGGAGAAGAGTGTCGCTGTCGCAGCAGACGCCGTCGCATCACTGGAGAAGCGTGTCGCTGCAGCTGTCGTCGCATCGCTGAGGAAGCGTGCCGCCGCTGTCGTATCGCATCACCGAGGCGCCCCACAACCCTGGAGAAGAGTGTCGCCGTCGCAGCAGACGCTGTCGCATCACCAGAGAAGCGTGTCGCAGGGCCTGTCGCGGCTCATAAGATTCACTGAGTCGCCGCATGGCCGTCGGGCGTGCACGCATCACCCCTTCGTTGTCGCAACATCAAGAAGACGCCATTTTGTCTCATTGCACCGGGTCATCATCGCATCGCGGCGTTGCTAGACGCATCGCCACAGAAGCGCAGTAAGAAACCGACACATCACCTCTCCACGCGGTGAAGAACCGACGCATCACCTCCTCTCCAGTAAGGAACCAACGCATCACCGCCCCTACGCAGCAGTAGGGAACCGACGCATCACCTCCCCCGAAGCAAGGAACCGACGCATCACCGTTCTTGCGTGTAAGGAACCGACCCATCACCTTCCCTGCAACTCTTTTGTTGTATAGCGTTACGCATCCAAAGGTACATTGTACGCAAAGTGTTGCATTTACCATCTTAAGAGAACTAAGCTATTTCTACCATTTTTAAGTACAGTATTGTGGATTCTTTTTGTCGTTTGTGGTCTTGTGTTAAATCTATATAACAGATACTTATTTTTATAATACAACCTGTGTGGCGTCCCTTTGTAGTGTTGTCACTATATTACTGTATGTGTTCACAAATGCTTTACACACTGCCTCTGAGATAAGCCTGCCTGCTCGTGCCAAGCTACCCAGAGGGTGAGCAGGGGTTATTTTAGGAGTGTACCCCCTTACCCTGACTAGACGCAAGGGTCCCTATTTGGTCAAAGGTGCCTACCTCTGCCAACTAGAGACCCCCAAATCTAACATTGGTGGCAGTGGTGGGGATTCTGGACTTGCATTTGTGACTCATATACAGTGATTGGTCGACACTACTAGTGAGTGAAGACCAAACGCAACCACATACATTTTGGTAGATTGTTTTTCCTGGGATTTCCTATTTTTGCCAAGAACTGCCAAGTTTAGTCACCATGAGTAAAGCAGCATCCATCGCATCTGTGGATTATGATTTTGAAGAGGAGAAACTAGAAAGCTACAAAGTGAAACAGCTAAAGCACTTCTGCAGGAGATTTAAAGTTGCTATGACCGGTCTCTCCAAGAAGGATGAGTTCCAAAAGGCGCGGAGGGCCTGGATGGAAGCAAGGAGCATCCCTGAGCAAGTGGAGGGGGCTGAAAATGCAGATGAGCAGCTGGAAGGGCCATTGGGTCCAGGGGAAAGGAGAGTAGCTTCCCCAGCAGGTAGCAGTGTTTCTGCCAAGGGCCTGTCCCCAGAAGAGCTGGAGGACAGGGACAAGAGTAGGATGCATGAGATGGAGCTGACCAAGCTCAAGTTGAGTGGGCAGTTAGAGAATAAGAAATTGGCCCTAGAGGAAAAGAGGATGCAAATGGAGCATGAGAGAAGTTTGAGGGAGTTAGAATTGAAAGCGAAGAGCTTAGAGATTACTCCCTCTGGTGGCAGCACACAGTCTGTGCCGGTGGAACCAAGAGTGTATATTCCTAAGGATGTGGTGAAAGAGTTCTTTAAAAATGATGACAGTGGACAGTGGTTCAAGGCCTATGAGGTAGCCATGTCCTCCCACCGGGTCCCTGAGAAGGATTGGGGAGCGGGGTTGTGGGGGCGGTTCCTTAGTGAGGGGCGAGATACCTTGGTAGACTTGCCCTCTGAAGTCCACAATTCTTATAGCCACATGAAAGATGCATTGATGTCCAGGTATGGGTTGACCCCTGAACTGTATAGGCAGAGGTTCAGGAATTGCAAAAAGATAGAGGGCAGTACCTGGGTAGAATATGTCACTTTTTTCTGCAGAGAATTGGATGGTTGGGTGAAGGGTAGCAAAGTAAATGATTTTGAGGCGCTCTTTGATTTAATTGCATGGGAGCACTTGTCAAGTAATTGTTTTCCAGAGCTACGCGAGCACCTGATTGATAGTAGGCTGACTAACCCTAGGAAGCTTGCTGAGGAGGCGGACTGCTGGGTGAGCACCCGGGTCCACAAGGGTCACGTGGGAGACTCCGCCAAGGGTGGGCAGGGTCCCCAGCAGAAGAGTGAGGGGGACAAGGGTAAACAGAGGGAGTTCCAGAAAGGGCCCCAAAGTAATTCCCAAGGGAACCGAGGGAAAGGTTCCCAGCCTCCCCCTGAGAAGAAGCGAGGGGCCCGACAGGTAAACCTGTTCAAAGAGGGCCCCTGACCTGTTTTAAGTGTGGCCTAGTGGGTCACGGTTCATGGGATCCCCAGTGTTCCCAGTTTGGGAAGACAGCACCCACTGGTGCAGCGCCCCGGCAGTTGGCTAGTGTAGCCCTGGGGGAGGAGATGGGTGTCCAAGGTGGGTGGGGTCCCGCAGAGATGTCCCTAGTCTCTTTAGGAGACTGTGAGGTGGTCCCCAGGACCCAGCTGCCTGATAACACTAAGAAGTACAGGCAGTGGGTGACCATCAATGACCACAGGGTGGAGGCTCTGAGAGACAACGGAGCCAGCGTGACAGCTGTCAGTTGTCGGCTGGTGTCTGAGGAGCAGGTGGTCCCCAACGCATTTTACCCAGTTGTTGCCGCGGACAACACAGAGAGCCACTGCAAGGTAGCTCAGGTTCCCTTTGAGTGGGGGGAGGGGGGTCTCAGGGACTCTTCAAGTAGCTGTGAGGCCAGCCATGCCTGTTGATTGTCTGTTGGGTAACGATTTGGAGAGCTTCCCTTGGGCTAAGGTGGAGCGAAGTGCTCATTTAGAGATGTTGGGTCTGCCTGAGTGGGCATGCGTAACCACTTGGTCTATGGCAGCCAGTAAGGGTGTTCAAGAGGACCTGGAGCCTGAAAGAGTGGCCCAGGTACCTGCCTTGAGGAGAAGAGGCCGAGGGCGCGGGAAACCCGCCCCCACAGTTCCCACGGTCCAGGAGGAGGCAAACCATGAGGGGGATGCCCTGGAACCTACAGGGGAACAAGTAGCTGAACTGGGGGACCTGCCTGAGCTGACCCATTGGCAGCAGGAAGGAGGACCCTCCAGGGAAGAGTTCTGTGAGGAGCAGAACAAGTGCCCTTCTCTTCTGGGTTTGTGGCAGCAGGCTGCAAACCAGGCAGCAGGTGATCAGTCTGGGTCACATTGGATCTACTGGGAGAATGGTCTCTTGTATAGTGAGCCTAAGGTTGCTGAGCCTGGGTCAGCCCGTGTGCTGGTGGTACCCCAGCGCTTCAGAGCCTTCATACTGGGGCTGGCTCATGATGTACCGTTAGCAGGACATTTGGGGCAGGACAAGACCTTTGAGAGGCTTGCCACCCACTTTTATTGGCCCCAAATGCGCAGGAGTTCAGATACTCATTGCAGGACGTGTCAGACTTGCCAGGAAAGTGGAAAGAGTGGGAGGAAGCAAAAGGCTCCTCTCCAGCCATTCCCTGTGGTCAGCACCCCCTTTGAACGGGTGGGTATTGACATTGTGGGGCCACTGGACCCCAAGACAGCCATTGGCAACAGGTTCATCCTGGTCTTCGTGGACCATGCCACCCGGTACCCGGAAGCCATCCCTCTCAGGACAGTGACGGCCCCTGTGGTGGGACGGGTACTGTTGGGAATTTTCTCCCGTGTGGGGTTCCCTCGAAAGGAGGTGTCTGACCGAGGTACGAACTTCATTTCCAAGTTTATGAAGTCCCTGTGGCAGGAGTGCGGTGTAACGTACGAGTTCACCACTCCTTACCACCCCCAGGGTAATGGGCTGGTTGAAAGGTTCAACCGGACCCTCAAAGGCATGATTATGGGTCTTGAGGAACCCATGAGGCGTAAGTGGGACGTCCTCTTACCATGCCTTCTCTTTGCTTACTGTGAGGTGCCACAGAAGTCTCTAGGGTTCAGCCCCTTTGAGCTTCTCTATGGTCACCCAGTGAGAGGACCCCTGAGTTTGGTCAAGGAAGGCTGGGAGCAATCTCCCAGGAAACCTCCCCAGGATGTATATATCTACATGCTGGCCTTCAGGAACCAGACTAGGCGTTTCAGACAACTCGCTGAGGCGAATCTGGAAGCCAGCCAGGAGGAGATGAAGCGGTGGTACGACCAGAATGCCACTCTGGTTGAGCTTCAGCCTGGTCAGAAAGTGTGGGTCATGGCCCCAGTGGAGCCCTGCGCGCTCCAGGATAAGTGGACCGGACCATTTGAGGTGGTGGAGCGCAAAAGTCCCGTTACCTACTTGGTGGACTTGCGGTCTCCCAGGAACCCCTTGCGGGTCCTGCATGTCAACCACCTGAAGCCCCACTTAGAGAGGTCCGAAGTGGGCATGCTCTTAGCAACAGATGCTGGGATGGAGGAGGAGACTGAGCCTCTTCCTGACCTCCTGTCTGCAACAGAGCAAGATGGGTCAGTGGATGGTGTGAACCTCTCTTCCACCCTGACCCCTGAGCAACGGAATGACTGTCACCAGTTGCTGGGACAGTTTTCTGATCTGTTCTCCCTGATTCCCAGTGTCACTGATTGGTGCGTCCATGACGTAGACACAGGAGACAGTCCTCCTGTTAAGCACAAAACTTACAGGGTGACTGACAGGGTGAGAGCTTGCATCAAGGAGAAGGTCTCCAAGATGCTTGCGTTAGGGGTGATTGAGTCCTCTAACAGCCCTTGGGCCAGCCCAGTGGTCTTGGTCCCAAAGGCTGCCGCACCGGGTGTCACGCCAGAACTGCAGTTCTGTGTGGACTACCGAGGACTCAATTCAGTCACCAGGACTGACGCGCACCCCATCCCCAGAGCTGATGAGCTCATCGATCGGTTAGGGGATGCACGGTACCTCAGCACGTTTGATCTAATGTCTGGGTACTGGCAGATTGCCTTGACTGATGGGGCAAGAGAGAGGTCAGCATTCTCCACACCAGATGGGCACTACCAGCTCCGGGTTATGCCCTTTGGGATGAAGAATGCCCCTGCCACCTTTCAGAGGTTGGTCAACCAGGTGTTGGCTGGACTGGAAGAGTTCAGTGCCGCCTACCTGGATGACATTGCAGTGTTCAGCGCCAGTTGGGAAGAACATCTGCGCCACCTCTGGGAAGTGTTGATGGCGCTGAGGAGAGCAGGACTCACGATCAAGGCGAGTAAGTGCCAGATCGGGCAGGGTTCCGTGGTGTACTTGTGACACCAAGTGGGGAGTGGCCAGGTGGCGCCCCTACAGCCCAAGATTGAGACCATCCTGGCTTGGGAACCCCCCCAAGACCCAGACAGAGGTGAGAGCCTTCCTAGGACTCACTGGGTATTACAGGAGGTTTGTCAAGGGGTATGGCAGCATCGTTGCCCCCTTGACAGAGCTGACTTCCAGGAAGCAGCCCAAGAGAGTGATTTGGACTGACACCTGTCAGAAAGCTTTTGATGCCCTGAAGACTGCCATGTGCACGGCACCCGTGCTCCTGGCACCCAACTTCTCAAAAGAGTTTATCGTTCAAACAGACTCTTCAGAGCATGGTGTGGGGGCTGTTTTGTCACAGATGAATGAGGAGGGCCTAGACCAACCTGTAGCCTTCATCAGTAGGAGGTTACTTCTACGGGAACAGAGGTGGAGTGCGATTGAGCACGAGGCATTTGCTGTGGTCTGAGCACTGAAGAAGTTGAGACCATACTTGTTTGGGACTCACTTCCGGGTTCAGACAGACCACAGGCCCCTCAGATGGTTGATGCAGATGAGGGGTGAGAATCCAAAGCTGTTGAGGTGGTCCATTTCCCTACAGGATATGGACTTCACGGTGGAACACCGCCCTGGTACAGAACACGCCAATGCTGATGGTCTGTCCAGATTTTTCCGCCTTAGTGATAAGAACTCCCAGGAGGTAGGGTAGTTCTCCCCACATTTCAGCTGGAGGGGACACGTGTTAGACATGGCACCATTGGCGTGGGTCTCCCTTCCATTTTTTGCTGCTGCCTCTGATGTTTTTTCTGGTCTTAGATGCTTTGGGCACTGTCCCACTGCTATCCCGTGCCACAGTGCAAGTGCTCCCTATGGTAAAATTGATGTATGAATTAGTGACTCCATGATTGGCTTATTTGGTTTACTTGTCAGACCCTAGTACAGTGCACTGCGTGTGCCCAGGGCTTGTAAATCAAATGCTGCTGGTGGGCTTGCAGCACTGGTTGTGCCACCCACAGAAGCAGCTTGTAAAGTGTGTCTCAGGCCTGCCATTGCAGAGCCTGTGTGCAGTCTGTGACTGCCATGTTGACTGGACAAGTGCACCCACTTGCCCGTCCCTAAACCTTCCCTTTTCTTCATATCAGACACCCCTATGGTAGGCCCAAATGCAGGGTGCATTGTAAGTATAAGGTAGGACATGCCCTGGTGTGTGTGGCATGTCCTAATAGTGAATTACAGCCATTTTCGTTTTTCACTATTGCAAGGCTACCTGTTCCCCATAGGCCAGAATGGGCAGTTTGATTATAACATCTTATAATCCTAACTGACCCAGGGAACGTGGTAGAAAAACGTATTTAGTATGCCTGAACTCAGAATGATAAAATACATCTTTTAGTGAAGTTGGTTTTAACATTCTGTGTTTGAAAATACCACTTTTAGAAAGAAGGTATTTTCTTGCCTAACTGTCCAAGCCTGCCTCTGCTAGGTTGTGTATTCCATGTCTGGTTTGTGAGTGACAGGGGCTGGGGGATTCCAGGAGACAGGGTGAGTCAGCACAGGGTTGAATAGAGAGATCTACATGTAGAGTGGTGGGAGGAGTTGCACCTGGGACCTGATTAGGGCTGTGCCTTCCCTCCACAATGCTGGCTCCACCTCCTGTGGTGCGTCTGATGTCCCTGGCCCACACTGTCAAAGGCAAGAAGGAGTCCTGTAAACAAAGTGCTCCAAGACTGACCAGAACTTGTTTGGACTAGGTACAGACACTCTCTGCCTTCAGAGACAAAGGATTTTGGTGTATAAATACTGGGGCCCTGACCCCAAGACTTTAGATCACTTCTGGGAAACAAGAAGAACCTTTGCTGAGGAGAGGAACCAGAGAGAGAGACTGCAGGAGGAGACTATCCCTAAGCTGTGTGCTGCTTGAGGATTGGCCTGCAGTGGTTACCCGATTGCCAAAGAAAGGAGAAAGGACTTTGTGCTACTTTCATCAACTTGTAAGAAGATCTCCAAGGGCTTGAACTAGAGCTTGCCTCCTGCCGGAAGTCTCAGGGATACAAGACTTCACCAACCAGCTTCTCCCTGCCTTCCCTTGCTGGGAATTGAAGTGCCTGCTGTTGAGCTGGGCCTTCTGAGAGACTGCGTGTCGCTGGGAGCGCGACTCAAGACGAAGAAACGTGTCGCCGCCGCAGCAGTTGTTGTTGCATCGCCGAGAAAGCGTGCCGCCGCTGCCGCAATCGCATCAACCGAACCGCCTCGCATCACCCGAGAAGAGTGTCGCCGTCTCAGCAGACGCCGTCACATCACTGGAGAAGCGTGTCGCTGCCGCAGCAGCTGTCGTCGCATCGCTGAGGAAGCGTGCCGCCGCTGTCGCATCATCGAGGAGCCCCGCATCCCTGGAGAAGAGTGTCGCCGTCGCAGCAGACGCCGTCGCATCACCAGAGAAGCGTGTTGCAGGGCCTGTCGCGGCTCAGAAGATTCACTGAGTCGCCGCACGGCCGTCGGGCGTGCACGCATCATCCCTTCGTTGTCGCAACATCAAGACGACGCCATTTTGTCTCATTGCACCGGGTCGTCATCGCATCGCGGCGTTGCTAGACACATCGCCACAGAAGCGCAGTAAGAAACCGACGCATCACCTCCCCACGCGGTGAAGAACCAACGCATCACCTCCTCTCCGGTAAGGAACCGACGCATCACCGTCCCCTACGCAGCAGTAGGGAACCGACGCATCACCTCCCCCGAAGCAAGGAACCGACGCATCACCGTTCTTGCGTGTAAGGAACCGACGCATCACCTTCCCTGCAACTCTTTTGTTGTATAGCGTTACGCATCCAAAGGTACATTGAACGCAAAGTGTCGCATTTACGATCTTACGAGAACTAAGCTATTTCTACCATTTTTAAGTACAGTATTGTGGATTCTTTTTGTCGTTTGTGGTCTTGTGTTAAATCTATGTAACAGATACTTATTTTTATAATACAACCTGTGTGGCGTCCCTTTGTAGTGTTGTCACTATATTACTGTATGTGTTCACAAATGCTTTACACACTGCCTCTGAGATAAGCCTGCCAGCTCGTGCTAAGCTACCCAGAGGGTGAGCAGCGGTTATTTTAGGAGTGTACCCCCTTACCCTGACTTGACGCAAGGGTCCCTATTTGGTCAAAGGTGCCTACCTCTGCCAACTAGAGACCCCTAAATCTAACAACGTGGTACGTGCTTAGCGGCGTATGGCACGTCTAGCACCAAACACATGCGGCTGACGTGCACCTCCACTGTGAATGCACTTTACACATGCCATACATATAAGGTTTATCTGTTGATGCACTTGCAATTGAAGCGCATCTTCTTTCAGTGGGGCTCTTGCACTTTTCTGTCAATAAGCAGGTGATTTGTTAGCATCCACTTCGGTGCAAGTGCGTTCAGTTACACGGACACCAGCATCCACTTTTGTTTTTCTGCCCGCATCTTTCCCACTCCCGTTTCAGTGGACATTGGTGGCTAGTGCTCGTTTATTTATGTGGTTTTTTTGGCAGTGGAGCGATTACAAAAGGGTTCAAAACATTGCCATTTACAACGCCAATAGCACTAAATCAAAAAAAGTGCGAAACCTATTGCATTTCTAATGCTTGTTTTGTTTTACCCTGAAACCCTTTTCAATGTTTCCTCCTTACCAAAGCGCGCTCCCCGTTAAAGGCAGCATACGGTATACAGGCAGGCCCGGTTCTAGCGGGTGGGCCGGGCCCACCCAAACATGAGCCTGGCCCACCCAAACATGAGCCTTGGCCCTCGCAGTGAGGGCTTGAATCAGGCGCGCAACGCCATTGCGCTCAAAGGGCTTCAACCCCCCCGTCGTGTGTGTCAGCCCGGCTGAGACAGCTTCCCGGGCGCACACACACACAGACAGACAGTTTTCGAGATTATCGCAGCCGCAACAGAGTACTTCACAGGTCTTATAGGGAAGTGAGGGGCACTTGTGGCGTGTGGCAGTGAGGGAATCCTAGGAGGAGGTCAATAGGGGGGGCCATGGAGGGATGAGGGGCACTGGTGGAAGGTGGTAGTAAAGGTATTTACGGAGAAAGAGGTTATTGGTGCAGCGCCAAAAAAGACTTTCGCATCAGCGCTAAAGCCGGCCCTGTCATGGCCTTTCTGTTTTTGTTTATTTAATTAGCAGTCGGGTCATAAGGGCTACTGTGGAACATACTTTAAAGTGCGTGCTAATTATATTTACTGCTATATTCAATGTTTTAAGTTTGAAGGTGATTTTACTAATGTTTTTACCAGGAAAAATGAAAGTGGAGCCCGATGGTGCCTGATATGGGGGCTGGGGCCCAAGGTCAGCTGTGAGATAAGGTGCACTGGAGAGGAGTAGTGGATAATCAAGCCTGTAAGGGAGTGCGTTGCAGAGTCCGGGGTCAGGTGGAGGTAGTAATGAAGAGGGATTCTCCCTGAAGGCTCGCACAGAGGGAGCCCGAGAAGTGTCACTTGCCTGATACTCCCACCTCAGAAACCTCCTCTTCCCATCAAAGGAACATTACATGGAAAAAACACTTTTTGAGAGTGATAATATTTAGAAAGAGATTTGGAAAAGAGTGCGTTTTACTGGGCCTTGTAAGACTAAGAAGAGATAAATGAGGGCCCTGAAGCAGGCCTGCCTAGACATATGTGCGACAAATCGAGCCCGCAGTGGCCCACCCAAACGCACCCTTGGCCCACCCAAATAAAAATTCCTGGAGCCGGGCCTGTATATAGGTTACAGAATAATAGACAAGCACACAGAAAAGGTAAGCAATCCTATTCTAATTCTAAACAGAGTAGAAGGCTGAATGCAAATACTAAATAGAAATGAATGGTGAGGCTCGTCAGCCAAATACACTGCACAGTCAACCGGAGAGGCTAAGGAGAAAGATTACCAACTTGTGTTAGTTGTCACTGACTCCTCATCGCTCTCGTCGTCTTTTCTTCCTTTTTTCTTGCTTTTCTTAATCTTGATTTCTCTCGCATTTCCACAGCCTCCTGATCTCGTGCTGCCACTGCCCTCTAGTGAAAAATGTTCAAATTAGTCATTATGAAAAAGGTTCATGTAAGTACTTAAATGAAGAACACAAGGATCCTTGCCTCAGTGCCATGCACTCAGTGTTGAGTATATATTACGACAGCATGTTTTAGAGGAGGTGCATTTGTTACACAAGCTCAAAATCAATAAGACAGCATGAGTTATTGAGCAACGAAACTAGAAATAGAGGTCGCCTACCAAAAACACAAAAATGGAAATGTGCAGCCTTCATGGGTTACTCTTCACCCTCTACAACAGTTTTGAAACCAATCGTTTCAACCTCTCGCCAGAAATCACCATTTAAAAATTTTAAGTTTGAAGATGGGTCGGTGTACCGTTATTATGCTCGTAATCCCCGACTCGTGACTACAAAAAATATTCTAGCGAATATCGCAGTGTGACTATTTTCCCGTCTTCAGTCACAGGGATTACACGAAGAACAACGGCTTCTTTAAAACACCGAGACTCGATACCATGGGAGCGGACTGAGCACAGGGCATTTCAAGAGCACTTGAGAGAGGTGATAAACGCACACAAAATATCTCATATACCAAGGTAATAATGGAAAAGTACCCATGCAAATAAAAAGAAGTAATCACATTTCAAGTAGAGAAAAGTATTATTTTAAACGGGTTATAAACAAATTAAAAGCCTCTCTCCAATAAACAGCTGGTCAAAGAACTAGGAAAACTGTGGTAAGGAATTCACCTGCCCCGCCATAAGCGTAACGTCCACCCTACAGAAGCTCTCCTCCAAAGCTCGCTCCGTACTAAGCAACAATATACACACGCAAACATTTTAAAAACAGAAAGAGCGAGATTTGGGGGTGGGGAGGGGAGTTCGGGCCAATGCATTTTCCCCATTGACATATTGAAGGAGAGGCAATTGTAGTCTGCATACAACTAAAATAAAGCCATTTTTTGATACAAAAATCGGGAGTCTCCTGCTGGAACAGGGTCTGTGGTCATGTATTAAGATCTATACAACAACTTCGCACCCCAACCAACCAGACAGCCCCACTCGGTCAGCCCTCCTACACGATGATAACACACCAAACAAGCATTTACAATGCAATAGGTCTCGCATTTGCGAGAGTTTGAGCTATTGGCATTGTAAATGACAATGCCTTTTATTTATGTGTATTGAAAAGCTGCAAGCGGTGCGTAAACACGCACTTTGTCCTTCTAGTCCTTGCTTATGAGAAGCAAGGCTGGCAGTAAAAGAGGTGCAGTTATTGCCAGCCTTGCATCCCGTAAGCAAGGACTACAAGTGCAAAGTGCGCCCTCGCAGGTTTTCAAAACACACAAATAAAATGCATTGTCATTTGCAAAGACAATTGTGCACACTGCTCTCCTGGATTTTCTGTGCCTTCCCTTGCCATCTCTCAGACCAGTCCATATTATCTCTAGCATTGTTTTGTAATACCTGGTTCATAGAAATGCTTTCTGTGCGTTGAATCAAATACAATTATTGAAGCAGGAACATTGGAATAGTGGCAAAACACACCATTTAGTCCCCAATGTCATAAATAATTACACAAAATTGTTTACAACTTGGAGAAAATAAAAAAGTTATATTTAAACATAATGCATACTACTTCCTTCCACATTAGTAAAAGGGCAAAACTGCACTCCCAACAGTATATAATGTGGCCATTACGGTTCTAAGGAGGGCCATTAGTAGCTTTGTCTGGTATTATAATTGCTACCCCTGTATATTTTTGGACATCTTTGCAAAATGGCAGCCATTCCTAGCGTATTATGGTAATCAGAGTCATTGTGGTGGTCATCAGTGGCATAACAGTAGGCACCTCTAGACTATCATCTCTTGCATGATAGGGAGGAGGCCTCCCATAATGGTCCTCGTCACTTGCCCACTCGTGTTCACCCCTTGGGATAATGGTGGACATGCCTGGGATAAAGCAGGGATGCCTGCACTAATACTGTCCATCCCTCACAGAAGAGGAATGACTCACAAAGATCTTGCTGTAATTTACTCCTGCGTGATTTCTGCCTTACTCCCGGAGTACTATAAGAGAAAGGCAGCGCAAACGCATTCTGAATCAGCCGCAAACTGTTTTATATAATGCATCGTGGGACGAGGAGAGACAGGAAACATTTGCTGGTTACACCCTATACTTGCAAGCACTGTAGTAATCGAAGGTGGTCGCGCTGTTCGTATTATTTGCCTTGCTGTGACATATGCATTAAATTATCTTAAAATACAAACTAAAATACGAATGCAAGGAATCTTTTGTGATTAAAGACATTCGTCTCACAGTGCGTGCATTTTCCGAGCTCTGAAAACCTGCATAGCTGCATCACACCGCGACATTCTAAACACCTCCCTAAATGGCGGCGTATAATGAAGAGGAGCTTAAATATGTATTGGTAAATGAAATCCATGGCAGTGCTTTGGGAAGGCCCTGCCGGGAACCTGCCTCTAGACAGCACGGCCGACACAAGCATAACGGCACGGACGAGTGCGCATGTTTCTGTAACGTGCAACCAATGCGCATACGGGCGCCAACATCTATTACGCTGTTAGCAGCTTTCATTATACATTGTGTCAGTGAAGCGTGTGTAATCTGGAAGAGTTTCATGAAGAGGGGCGTCCTCTCGCCCCAAACCAATCGCACAGCTCGATTACGCCATTTTGGCATTCATTACTCCTTTATATTCATCAGTATGGTCCTTGTATTCCATCATCTTTTTTCATTTTTGCTACATTTATGTTTTCATCCACACGTGGAATTTTATGCCATTTTCCAAATTTCTAATGTCCAAGCCGGTGTTGAATTTCTGTTGGAAATTAACTTTAAAACATTCATGATTTTAATAATGGTAATGGTGTTCTTATTTTGACAATTACCATCTTTGGAGCGTTGTGATGCAATGGGATCAAGAATGAAGAGCTCGAGCTTCTCTTAGTACATTTAACTGCATTTTGGGAAATGTAGTATTTTGCATGTGAAGAAGTATCAACGGCGGGAAAGTGGTGTAGGAATGGGCCAATTGGGAGGAGTCAGGGAGGGACAATTTGGTTAAATAAGGGAGGGGATTTGTTGTGAATGATTTCTAGCTGGAACAGTGATGTGGACGGTTGATTTTAAACGCTTGTGGCAGGTACGGAAATATACGCGAGGGTGATAACAGCTGTTGGTTAGAAGTGGAGTTGGCGACTCAAATGAAAGTGTGTGAATGTAAATATGGGAGGTTATCAACACATATCAGTAGTTAGTTAGTGGAAAGAGAGGATGGGTGACAGCTGGTTTGGAATATAATGGGGCAACCTGGAACGTTGGTAGAGAAGAGGGAGGAGGACGGAGGGAAAGGGATTGAAAGGCGATTATGGTATCAGGCGCAAGGAATGTTGGTAGCAAGTAAGGAAAGATCATTTCTGGGAGAGAGAGTATGGGTGACAGCTGGCTTGTGTAATATGTTGTCAGGTTGGGACGTTGTTAGAAAAGAGAGAGGAGGTCGGAGGTAAGGGATTAGGAGAGGGAAAAGGGTATACGCGGGTGTGAAATGTTGACAGCAAGCAGGTAATGGTGACTGGGTGGCAAAGATAGAGGGAATAAGAGGTAACGGTAAAGGAAAACATTGGTCTGTTTAATAGAAGGAGGGCGATCATTCATACCATTAGTTAGACTGTGTTTTATTGAGGGGACATACGAGCTACATGAAATGCAAACGAAGGGCGCTTGTAGCCCGAAATGCATTGGGTATTTTCTGAATAAACACTGCCTTTTACGAACTTCTGCTTCAGTCGTGTTCATGTAAAGAGGTCCGGACAGACACATCTTGGACATTAGAAATTTGGAAAATGGCATAAAATTCCACGTGTGGATGAAAACATAAATGTAGCAAAAATGAAAAAAGATGATGGAATACAAGGAACATACTGATGAATATAAAGGAGTAATGAATGCCAAAATGGCGTAATCGAGCTGTGCGATTGGTTTGGGGCGAGAGGACGCCCCTCTTCATGAAGTTGTTATTGATTGGTGTCACATGGGCTGGCACCTTACCGGTCTGCACGCAACCTAAGGAGAACATAGACAAGGTTGAAAATTAGTGAAAAAATGATGTGCATCCTATTCCCACAATTAATCGGGAAGAGTGGCATGCTGTTTCACTCGACCAGTGAAAATAGGTATGGCAGTTTCTACTTGTTCAACGCAATGCGGCTTCGAGTGTGATTCCAACATCTGAAAGACTGTCTTCAGAGGAATTAAAATGGGCAAGCGCATCCCACTGTGTCTGCGGCGGCTCTCATCTGGCTCCTCGTCCGTCTTAACTGACTGACGCGAGCTCAGCTCTACTTAAATATTTAAAATACTTATTCCAACGCTGGCTTCATTTACCTAGGAAACGGTACCTGATTATTTTAAAAACGTGACGCTTGCCGAATGGACTTACGGGGGCGAAATAGACCACTGGCTGTGCCTGTACTCGCACTCAAACAACCTCACACAGTTCAACGCATCGAAAACCAGCCACGTTACATGACCGCTTGTGGCCGCCTAAAAGAATATAGTGCTCGAACACACAAAAGAGGACGAAAACAGTAGTTAGGCGCTGCTGCTTCCGGACTAAACGGAAGTGAGTATCGCATCAACAGCCAATGAAAAAACAGCTAACAAGAGCAATGACAAAGTTAAACTAATGGCAAGCAGCAACAGAAATTACCCGGCAATAGGCGGAGTTTCACCCAACATACTGATTACTTGATGCCTCCCAGAGGCAGCGCATGCGCTGCCTATGCGAGACCTAAAAACGCCATGATATGCAACACCCCCGCCACCCCTGCCAAAACTGCAGACATCATGCACTCTCTTCACTCGGGAGCCCCTTCGGACCCCTACTCACACTTCGCCAAAGGCTTAGAAATCATCTGCCCTGCCCCCACTCTCATCCACAATGCCTTTCACCCCACAGCCACCTTGCTGGACACAAGGAAAAACACCACCACCCTGATTCTATTGAAGAAAAAAAACTGTGGATCCAAAAACATCAGCAAAATACAGACCTGTCTCCCTGCTACCCTACCCGGCTAAAATCCTGGAAAAACTCTTCAACAAGAGACTGGCTGACCACCTCAATGCCAACCACCTCCTGGGCCTCTCCCATATAGGATTCAGACCAAACCACCAAAACTGCTCTCAGCGCCGCAAACTACCACATCCGTCTCATCATGGACCAGGGCGGCGCTGTGGCCCTTTTCCTCCTCAACTTCTCCATGGGTATCAACACAGTCCCCCGCCTGATACTCATACAATGCCTCTACACAACAGAAATTTGTGGATCAGTTCTCAGATGGATAAACTCATTCCTCATAGGTAGCACACAGATTGTTAGCATTGTTTCCTACACCTCTGAACCCACCAACATTGTCTGCGTGTCCCCCACGGCTAATATCTCAGCACCATGCTCTTCAATATCAACATTGCCCTGCTTGCTAACATCGTCCGCGCCCATGGCCTCAACATCATCTCATACACCAACACACAGCTCATCCTTTCTATCTCCGATGACACGCCACATCAAATGCATGTTAGAGGTCGCCCTCTGAATGAAGAGCAAATGCCTGAAGCTCAACTTGGACAAGATGGCAGGGGTACTCTTCGGATAAGGCACCTGGTTCCGGTCCTCAACCAACTAACCACGCTTGGTAGCTAGGGATCATGATAAACTGCGACATCTTGATGTCCAGCCAGGTTAACTCTATTGCCTACTCCTGCTTCCACACACTCAAGCTACTCAGGAAAATATTCAGCTGGCTCCCCCTCAACACCTGTCATACAATCACCCAAGCTCTAATTACCAGCAAGTTAGACTACGTCAATGCAATTTACATGGGAATCTCCACTAAACTCACCAAAAGGTTCCAGGTCATATACAATGAAGAAGCCAGACTTGCACTCAACCTTTGCCCCCCCAATACCTGTATTCCCACTCACCTCAAAAACCTCCACTGGTAACCCATCCACAAATGCGTCCTTTTCAAACTACTTGCGCAAACATACCAAGTACTTCACAACCTAGGTCCTGCCTACCTTAATAGTCCCGTCAGTTTTCACATTCCCACCTGACACCTCCATGCCACCAACCTCCTGCTTGCCTTTGTTCCCCTTATCCGAAGAGCTGAAAGTCGCGCCTTTTCATTCCTGGTTCCTAAAGCATGAAAAAATCACCCCCCTCACATCAGAAAAACTTAACACCCAAAATAATAACATTCCTATAGCCATAAACACCAGTCAGGGGATCCACAGTTTCACAGAGAGCCAAGAAGAGATACATAAAAAAAAGATTTCAGCTCAACAGGCATGCAAGTCTGGAAATAAAACCAATACACAAAAGTTCCTTTGCCCCTTACTAAATGGAAAAATTGCCCTCAAACCATAAACAACCTTGAAAAATAGTAATAAGTTGCAAGGAAAATAAAGGGCTGACAGACTTCACATAGATAATCCTCACGGAGAAGAACAAGGACTGCAGGGATAATTAACGTGTGCAGACAAGGAAAACACAAACTTTTACAAAGGTAATTTTTCCACATCCCTTTACATTATTCAGGTCATAGAGTCCTCTTTCCAAAACATGTCGGAGACGTCAGTCAAAAGTGGAATGAAAAAAATTATGAACAAAGTGAAAATCTTACACAATCGTTACTATACAATAAGTTGCTGTAAGCAAAACAGCCTTGGTCTCTGAAAAAACAGGGAGGGTTCTTTAACACTACTGGAACAACCGTGAGTCATCTGGAAGAAGTAATTGGTACAAAGCCAGGGATTTGAATCACTGAATTATTATCACTGCGTACAATAGCTGCCAACACTAAATATAGTTTCCAGTAAATGTTAGGCTCCCCACCGAACTGTGCAAACCACCAGACATTAAACGTGGCATAAACATTTTTATTGAAAAGAAAAAGAAAAAAGAATTTTCGTGATGCTTGTGCCAGCGAGTTAAGTTACAAAATACAAGACATTGCAAAGTGTTGTAACAATGAAGCCTATTTTCACGTCCAAGGTCAAGTGACAGGACCTGTATCATTTGCTGTAAAGTATTTTCTCAGAAAATAAAACATCAACTTTGAGTATGGAAAGGATATTCAGCAAATCATTTCATTCTGAAGAGAAAAAAAGATGAGCATCTATGGTAGGGTTCAAATACAATTTATTTGACACATTAAAGTTTAAAATTGATTATCTCTGGTCATGTGAAGGATTTCAAAATCAAGTAAGAGAGTATTTCTAAATCTCTGTGAATCGTTGGTATCTGAAAGGCACATCCCGTGGACATCTGGAACTTCCTATGCACGAGGCAGAAACATGACATTTAGAAATGTCATTAGGGGCAAAGAGGTCGACTACAGAAGCTCCACAGACTTAGATTATCCGGTGCAAGACTTCATTAACAAACTTCCACTGTGTAGACTGGGTGGGCCCAGACAATTGTGGCCTCTTGCATACTTATTACTCGCCTCTGCTAGCCTTTGCACTGGATAGGAAGAATAACCTACTCCCAATGTTCAATTTCCAGATA
The DNA here is from genome assembly GCA_963921515.1 of Calotriton arnoldi. Taxonomy (NCBI): domain Eukaryota; kingdom Metazoa; phylum Chordata; class Amphibia; order Caudata; family Salamandridae; genus Calotriton; species Calotriton arnoldi. The sequence goes on from CAWUFW010000045.1 coordinate 1,497,435, forward strand.
TATATTTGTAAATCACTCGTTCAAGTAGAAAATGGCTATTGATTTGTCTAGGTAAAAAATGCTCCTCTTTAAGAAGCAGGGGAAATAACTTGCAGGAGAACTGCTTGAACCTATTGTTTAGAAAAGTTTTAAACGATTCTGTCAGCAAACTAGCATGTGAAGAACTTGTTGAGATTAAGAGAGTTGTTTATTTAGTGGGCAGAATAGGAGAACATTTCTGAGTTTGGCACCCGCCAGAAGTAGTTCAATACCCATAAACAAGCACATTTAAGGATGTCCCTTTCCCTTTTAGGAAAACCCAGTAATGTGCGCCTGTCAAATGCAGTGGTACTGTTTTTCTATGGTGGCAATGACCCAATCTTTAATCTGGGTTTGAAGAAGGGCGTCATCTAGGATAAAACATTGTTTTCTGAAGCAAATTAATAATTTTGAAATTGCTAAGGTACATTTGAGTTTCTTTTACAGATACTGAATGTGCTACCTGGAATAAAATCAAGATGGTTAATTGTTATGCTAAAAGTCAGTAATTTGCCCAAACCTAAGAACAATTATATAAAAGCCGACTTCTGACCTTTAGTTTTGCAAATTTATTAATTGTTATAGAATACTTTCCTTTCACATCAAGAATAATTCTGAACCCCACCTGTTGCCTTCTTTCGCCTCTCTTCCCTTTTGTCCTTTTTACTTGCAGTTGCATTTTCCAAAAGAGAGGCCTGCTTGAAATCATCTTCTGTGATCAAATAAACGGGGCTACTTTTCATTTCCTACAACATAAAAGATGCTCACGATAAGCTACTGCGTCTAAATCACATGAAAAACAAGAAATCATGACACCCGACTTTTAGATAAAATCTTCTGGAAATAAAGCCATAAACATGTGCCCAAACATTCGTCATAAAAGCGTGAGATTTCAGCAAAGCTTTCAAAGCTATGTGGTAGATGGGAATATGTAAACAATTAAAGGTTTCAAAAAATGAGTATGTATGTATCCAACGAGCGCTACCATACAAGTTAGAAATACTATAAATAACCCAGCCAAATAAAGAATACTCCTCTAAAACAAACTAACAACGATGAAGTGCAAAGAAGTGTCTCCATGTAAAAGATGTTAGAATGAGGAAAATGGTACATACCTTTAAACCCTGTACTTCTCGTTACCTCCTCAATGGGTTATCCTCGTTGCAGTCCTTGCTTTCATAAAGAGTTACCCTCTCATTGAGACAGGGTTTCAAACCAATTTACCAAATTACCACAACAAAAATTTAATAACAGTTTTGTTTAAACAAGAAATCCAGGATGTTAGTTTCTCCTCCATCTCTAGTGAATCCTTGAAAACCCACCCAATGCTTGTTTTATATCGTACTGGCAGATGGAGTGAGTGATATTAGGACTATGATGAGGAAGACCCTGGTTCAGTATAATGGAGATTATCGGTAAGTAATCAGCACATTATCTCCTGATTGGATCACCCTTGTCACAGTCCTTAATTCATGAGGATATACTAAGCCATCTTGAGTTTGGACAATGAAGACCAACTCGAGTAACACTTAAATATTTTATTCACCACATTCATAAAAGCAGAAAAAGAAAAATTATGTGACTGAATTCAAAACTGTTATAGGCAAAGCACCCTCAAATCTAGAGATTACATTAAAATAATAGTGATAAACAAAAGTAGTGGTCAAAGCCTATGTGGCTATCCAGCAAAGTTCTGACATTGAGACCCCTTTGACTTCTGCCTTGGGTGCTGCTGCACCTCTGGTTGACCTACCCAAAATAAGTGAAGGAAAGACCATTTTGCCTTGGAACAGGGCCTGGCAATGGCCATCCTGAAACAGCGACTAATAGTGGCTGTAGTAGGCTTATGACTTCTACAATTTGCTGCAAGGGTCACCAACAAAGATTGACAGCATCTGAATGATACTTTACAGTCCAAGTAGATGAATATTTAGTAGATGCAGTCGACTTTCTTCCTCATTGGAAGGGTTTGGAACTAAAATTAGAAGATTTTCTGTTCTAGATGAAACATAGGAACAAACGTTTGACCTTAAGGAATGACCTTCAATAACAAAAAAGTTATCTACCAAATGTTCATGTAAGCATCATCTATGATCAAGGGCGCTATTTGCCCCAATCTTCTAGTTGAAGTTACCATTGAAAAAAGCAACGTTGGCAGAAACAAAAGAGGATGGGATTGTACATTTTGGCTCAAATGGAGGCTACTGGACACTAAAGGAAGATCATAAGACTGAATCAGGAAATGAATAGGTCTGCGATTTTGAAAACGTATGAGCAATTTACCTGCAAACAATCCTATCCGAGAAATGGAATCACCATGCTGTCTAAAGGGCTTGATGGTTGCCTACTAGACCATTAGTCAAGAAGCAGACAACCCCAGTGTAAAACTGTCTTTACGGAAATTCAAGATCCTAAACAGATCACATGAAATAGTGTTCAAGGGCCTCTCAAAACACCAACTCGAAAACCCAACTTTATAATTATGCATTGGCACACATGCTATCATACCCAGGTACAATAGTGTGTCAAACAAAATATTATAAAACGAATTACAAAGTTGAGATTGATCTGGCTTCTTATCTAACAAGCACTGATAATCTGGGCACTATGGCTAATGTTCACTTTTAATAATTTGATCTAATAAAAAAGCTCTGTACTGTCAAGCCCTTTCCATAAGGACTTGTAAAAGCTACTAATCATATTAATATTCAATTTTGCAAGAAAAGTATTTAACAAACTCTGCATGGGTCTAATTACATCTTAAGTAAGGATTTGTTATTAAGTAACACAGACATGTTGCCAATTATTTGAAATAGCACTGCAACAAACAAGGTGATGGAAGGAATGCTTGAATTAGTATCAACCACAGCTCTATTAGGAACAGTCCAGCCAGACCGGCAAGGCGTGGTAACCTGTAGATGGGCACCCAAGCAATCCCAGGCTGTTTCAGCCCACTTAAGCCTCATCAGTGCAGTATAGCTTGTGTTCAGTGGCACAGTGAGCAAGGATCCCACATCTGGGTCAAACCACCGCATTTAGGGAGTATATTTCAACAGACAGCAAGGTGATAGAGGAATACTTGAATTAATCTTAGCCACTGGCAATCGCTTGGGCCCCATCACAGTCTATTGTTTTTTGCCCACTATGCCATATCAGACAGAAACCTTTGAGGGACAAACTAAACCTCCAAGGAAATAGAAAATATGCTGAAACTGATATACAAGTAGTAAAAAATATTCTTATCTTGGAATTATATTTCAGAAGCAGATACATTTTGTCTGACATACTAAAATCTAAGGCAACTTCTATGGCAATGGGCTTGTAACGTTGATTTTTAGATATGGGTAGGCGGAACAAGACAGGTCTGGTTAAAGAATACATTACAAAAATTACTCTACATGGAAAGGAATGCACAGCCCCAAAGCTATTTAAATACTCTGAGAAAATTGAAGGAGAATTGTGCAGAGATTTTTATTTTATTTTTTTAACATAAAAGCTTGTTTACAGAGACAATTCAACTTGAATTAGAAATGGCTGGACAGAGCTTTACAGGTTGTGGTCAAACCTTAGATACTTATATAAATTTCCATTAGCCTACCTAAAAGAATTTGTAGACTGATCTTTGGAGAGCTGGCTTATAATTTAAATATTTATTACACATGCTCCCAATTGTAAATAAATATATATATATATTATATATATATATATATATTCCACCAAATGCCGCTCTTGACCTGCCGTACACCGTAGAACGGGTGCCTCCGTAACGTGTGAGCAGCTTCACGTCAATTCATTTGCCACCAAAATTCCAACAGGAACACGGAGCACAGTGCGGGATATTAAAAATACAATTTTATTGCCGATCACACCAGTAGACGCGCTTCAGCAAACTGCCTTTTTCAATACGGGTTCCCAAGTAGGGTCACATGATCGTTCTTTAAAATATGCACGCACTCACTCCTATTGGATCGCAAGTTGTTAGCTATGGAGATGCGTTGTCCTGTCTCCATTTTCTTCTTACAGTCAGCGTGTAGCCATCTTTGAATGTTTCAGTCCGAATTAATGGCAGTGTCTTTAGACAAATTGCAGCTTAGGTAGTCCTTATTACTAGATGAAATCACCGCACGACACAATCTTGTAATACGTTGGATGCATTTATTCACACATAGGAGCACAATATTCACACAATATTGATTTCTGGTGCAATGCCTGGTATCTATTCCCTTCGTTACCGCAAGTGCCAAGTCAGAGAGAGTGCGATCGAATAGGAGTGAGTGCGTGCATATTTTAAAGAGTGATCATGTGACACTACTTGGGAACCAGTATTGAAAAGGGCAATTTGCTTAAACGAGTCTACTGGTGTGATCGGCAATAAAATGGTATTTTTAATATCCGCAGAGTGCTCTGTGTTCCTGTTGGAATTTTGGTGGCAAAATATATACATATATAGTTTCTAAATTACATGTTGATGTACATGAAGTTGTACCAAAGCAAAGTGTCTTAATTTAAAGATACAGTTGTACAAAATCATTAAGCTATGTAGCTACTATCACGGCTACACCTTTTATCAATGTATTTAACATTTAATTTCTTTGCTTACGCTGAACTTCAGACACATGAATAATATTTAGTAACTAATATATGTTAATTGTGTTACCTTAATTTATTTGTAAAGCATGTGATTACCCGAAGGTGTCCTGGTGCTCAGTAAACACTGACCCAGATACAGTAAGAACAGAAATGCAAAGAAAAAAGAGAAAGCTCTTTGATTTCTTGATACATTGGAGAAAATTTGGTAGTCGGTGCAAACTAAAAGGCTGGCTATTCTAAAGTGAAGCCGCAACTATGGAAAAGGCTTTTTAAAGTGGGGGACATTGTGTCAGAGAATGGGCAGATCTGAAATTGTACGAAAGTTTGTAGAAAGCAAACAAGGGGATCATGTATGAATAAGGTCGTGTTGGGAACAAAGCTTTGCATCAAACGCAGATTGCCTTAAAATAATGCGGTTTGGAACTGGTAACCAATGTACGGACTACAATAATGAGGAAACTGAAACAGATTAAAGTGTATTATAGAAAAGGTTAGCTGCAGCATTTTGTATAAGTTGCAATTTGTGAATCAGAGAGTTAGGGAGGCCTGTATACATAGAGTTACCGTAGTCCAGTCTACTTTATATTAAGGACTGGACTAGTATCTTTCGAGAGTCAAATGGTGACAAGAGGTGGGAGCGTTCTAAATACTTTCATCATAAAGTAACATGTAACTATAAGGTTAGAAATGTGTTTTTGGAATGATAGATTTGTGTCAAAGTTCACTGCCAGGGTAGGGTCAGATGCAGCCAATTCTGGCGGAGTATCAAAAGAGTTGGGCCACCAGTGAGAGGACAATAAATAAGGTATTCCAAAGACTTACATTTGCATCTTGAATGTATTCAAATATAAAGAGTTTTCCATCAGCCAATGAAGCCAAACATGATTGTGCACAAGACTGAGCCTCAGAAAGGGAGCAGTCAGTTGGGAGTTGTTCGCACATACACAGCACATCAATCCAAAGGAGGCTATTAGGTGGGCAAAGGAGCAACATAAAGGTTGAAAGTGTGGGCTTGAGAGAAGATCCCTGGGGGACACTGCAAGGGCAGATTTAAAGGTTGTTTGGGAATTGTCCACAGAGACCGGAGGCGCAAGTCCATTAAAAAAGGAGCAAAACCAGTTGCTCACCAGGCCCCCAAAACCCTTGCCTTCATTCTGGTGAGCAAAATGTCATGGGAGACAGTTTAGAAAGAAGTGGAAAGATCAAGGAGGATGAGGATGGTGTTTCCACCCTCATCCAAGGTTAGTCTGATGTCATTTGTAGCTGCTATCAAACGGTCTCTGTGCTTAAGAACGGAATTGTTGAGAGTACAAAGGGCATGTGATTCCAGAAAGGTGTTAAATTGTTCATTAACACATCTTTCTGTTATTTTAGAAATGGATGGCATGAGAGAACTTGGCCTATAGTTTGAAGATGTAAATCCAGAGAAGCCTTATTAAGCCTTCTTAAGAAGGGAAATAATCACTGCCTGTATCCAGGACTCGGGAATTTGACATAAATACAGCAGCTGATGTTAGAAGATTCTATGCTTATTTTAAGACAGAAGGCCTAAAGATATGAGAAAATGCGTAGGCCAATTAAAGTCGCACAAAAGCATGTACATTATGTGCTTGTCCATGCTTGCCCATTGCAAGATACAACAAATATTTTATTCATATGCCCAGTGTTCGTTGTTCCCAGAAGCCATGCATGCTTCCAATTTTTAGGAAGACAACGTTTATCCCATTTTCTGATGCAATCAATGCTTTATACAGACAATATGAATTCTTTAAGACATTTATTTGTGTTTAATTTTGCATTGCAAGATGTAATATTTGTTATATCGAGATTCTATTGTGCTATACCATCATTTGCATTTTCTTCTGGGGAATTTACTGTGTAATAGATAAGCAGCAAATTTAATAAGCAATGTGGGTGACATTTGAGTCAAATATGTCCCAGAGATTGCAGATTTTGGGAAACAAACCAATGTTTTGCTGTTAAATTGCCAGAACGATTGAGGGGAAGCACAGAAAGGTTTTAGGTGATACTGTAAACAGAGAAGAAGTTGTGCATAATAGTAGGCTGCCACTGTGAAGTAGATACTGTGTGAAAGGACTGGACACTTAATGAGAATTGTGCAGTGATGTTGAACAGAGGATGAACAGAGGCGCTGAAAACAAGGGAAATAGGGGAATACACAGAATATGGTCGAGAAGAGAAGGGCCACCTGGAACGTTGGTTCAGTAGCTCAAAAAACAAAAAATCATAGAACCAAGCTTGGGCTATGTTAGGAGCTCTAATAACAGTGTGAAGTAGGGACAAAAAAGTATGGAAATTACCTGAAACAAAACAATTGAATAAGTCAAAGAAGGCAGAGCACCTTTTCTGCTGGCAAAAAGTATGATCTATACACTAAATGGTCATTTCTAGATCATGTTTGGGGTATACTTATCTAATTGGACAATACAGTGAGCGCTATTATCATCAACTTTCTTATTATTATGGGAATCTGAATGGTACCCTAATGATGAACCACAGGAAAACATTGAGAACACTAGTAGCAACCAAGCCAAACTTGTTTTATCATAGATTAAGAAGGGCAAACTAACTAGTTTCTCAGTGCAAAAAAGGGGTATTTGCAACTCCTGCTAATGGGGTTGCAGAACGAATTGCACCAACCATTTACATGAAGTTCTCATTTTATCAAATCTGTTTAAAGTTACTTGGTGGTCTATATGTATATATTTCCCCTTTATCCAATGTTTTTTATGCGGTTTTATCATCACATTATTGTGCTGTTCACTTATCACAAAACAGTAATATTAATTTGAATGTATGTCATGCAAATAATCGATCCACCCCATATTAGAATAGAAACAAAATAATATAAGATGGAAAATCTTTCCAGCAAAGCCTGGAAACAGTCTGATTGCTAGTCTTTTCACATACATTTTGCTCAATAAATAACCAGCCCCATACAAATGCAAAATGTAAATCTTACTCTGGTATTTGGTTCACATTTTGATGAGCTGCCAGACTGTAGATTGCATTTCTAAATCAGGTAGAGATTTACAGATATCTAGAAGATCTCGCATCATTTTTTAAACTTTTCTTTTTTATCCTTCAGGTGTGAGAAGGAAGGTGGGTTCACCCTCAGCAATCTTGCTTATTATCTGAAGTTGACTAAAAGTATACAAAGTAGCAACACAATAATACTGTACGGTGTGGAAATTCTCCATTTACCTACCCAATGTTCATTCCATTAAGTCTAACAAGATGAGGCTTTAAAGTGTTGCTTAAAATGTAGAAAATTGTGGCAATTTTTGATGTTTATTTGATTTTTTAAATGAAATGTTTTTATTTGAATTTTCTGCATTCAACACATCAAGCATGTAAACATGCCAAGAAACCATAGGTACATTGGAGTAAATGTACAATCGATCAAGCATGTAAACATGCCAAGAAACCATAGGTACAGGCAAGTAAATGTGCAATCGATCGTATTTAACAACACATTTCCGTATCCATAGATATGCAATGAACAGGTACATACTCTGTCACCTATTTACAGGGGCTGTGAGGTTCGGGGCTGCTATTCACTGTCTCCCATGTCAATATCATAGTATATCAACCAGGGACCCCATATTTTGGTAAACTTCCTTATACACCCTCCGGCCTTGTATGTGACTTTTTCAGCTGCCATATAGAAGTCCATCAAATGTTTCCATTCCTGCAGCATGGGAGGATCTGGTGCGCCCCAGTGTTTGGCTACATTTAGTTTTGCCACTACGAGGCCCAGATTACTAAACAGAAGTTTGGATCTAGGGATATCTACCTCCGTAGGGATACCCAACAGGGTGTATTTAGGGTCTATTGGTAACATTTCTCCCAGCACCCCATTGAGTTCTTCTATTATACCGTTTCAGTACTGGTTAATGCTAGGGAACTCCCATAATGTGTGTATGAACGACCCTCTCTCTGCCCCATAGCAAAGGCAACTGGCAGAATCCGCCCTGCCGAAGTTATGCAAGCAGGCCCTGCCATAGTAAAGCCTATGGAGGATTTTAAATCTGATCAGTCCAAGTCGGGAATTAATTGCAACTTCCCTGGTGTGCATTATGGCCGCTTTCCAATCTAGATCCTCAAGATCTCCCGCTTCATTTTCACAACATGCCCTTAGCTTTATCAGGGAGTCGGACCAGTTAATGGTGATCGTTTTGTCCACGACACTGCCTTCTTTGCAATTTACCCCATGAGCAATCTCCCCTCTTGTGGTGCATATTCCGGTATGTTTTCAATATAGAGTCCCTCAGCTGTCTAGACATAATGAAGCTGGAGTTATTTTTAATGTTGTGTTGTGCTGAATTTAGAGCGAGCTAAAGGGGAACAATGCACAACGCTCAATAATGTCCCCCAGTTTAGAAATCCCAAGGGTATCCCAGGCCTTGAACCCCTGCAACTTCTTGAACTCCTTCAGGTGTGTTCCCACCCATAGGGAGGTTTCTCCGGTGACTCGCACGTCCCATTTCATCCACCTTTACACTCCTTTCCAGGTGTCTATAGTCACCTGGGTTACAGACAGTAGCTTCTTTACCCCTTTGCAATGCCCCAATTGTATTGATTCCTTTGCAATGTATGCAGCGCCACTCGCGGGTGTCCCCCATTTCTGAGTAAAGTCCGGATTTCCCCTTCTATTTTGACAAATATTTCCTCTGAGACTTTTATAGTAAGTGGTTTGAAGTACATATAGAACTTTCTTGTACTTTGCGGCCCTACCCAGTAGCATCAGTGGTAGTTTCTCCATCTTTCTAGATCTTCGTAGAAATCTGTCAGGACCCTACGGATGTTGAGTTCTAAGCTATCTTTCTTGTTCGTGGTCACATATAAACCTATGTAGCGGACACCCCTCCATCTACTCGCAATTGTCCAGGGACATCATGTGGGTCAAAGTGTCTTCCTGTCAGGTAAAGGCTAAATTTATCCTAGTTAATCCTATAGCCCGCATGCTCCCCATATGTTTTGAATATATGGGAGAGTTCTGAGAGTGTCGTTTGTGACATACAGTAAAATGTAGTTGGCTATAAGGAGATCGGTTCGTCTCCCGGCGCATCCTCCCATTCTCTGAAGCCTGTGAGACCTGGGAGTGTTCATGAGATACATGCTAGCGGTTCCAGCTTGAGGGCAAACAATAGTGGGGACAGAGAGTACCCCCGGCGCGTGTCCCTCTCATTAGGGAATTCTGTAGCTAATTCCCCGTTCACCCTCACTTGGGCCATTGGGTCCTTGTAGAGCAATGATATCCAGGACTGAAATTTGGGGCTGAACCCATATTTTACCAGGACGGGTCTCAAGAATGGCTAATGGGCAGCATCGAAAGCCTTCTCTGCATCAAGGGATAGAAGCATGTGAGGGACTTGTCTGCATTGTATGGTTTCGAGCCAATTATATAACCTGTGGAGGTTGAACTTAGTCGGTTCTCCTTGGCATAAAGCCCGATTGGTCATGATGACTTAAGGTGGCAATAACAGGCGATAAGAGCTACAGTCTGTCGTGGGTTTATCTGGTTTATGTATCACAACTATTGTAGCACTCCAGAAGTACTGTGGAGGGGTGCCACTGTCTTTTGCCTCCATGAACAATTTAAACAGCTATGGGCTCAGTAACCCTGCATTTCTCTTGAAGAGCTCTGATGGTATGCCATTAGGGCCCGGGGCTTTCCGAGGTTTTAGGTTGGCTATGGCTGCCTGCACCTCTCCAAGATGCCGGCCTCAATCAGATCTGTCTGTGGGGAGGGTGCTCTTCTATCCAGGTCCATGCCTCCTCTGGCGGTTGGAAAAAGGTGGTCTTCCCCTCGAACATGACTAAGTTTGGCTGGGAATAATTGCATGTATTGTATGTTCATCACCCAGAGCTTTATTTTGACTGAATCAAAGGTGCGTCGCTGTTTTTGTACTTCTCATGAGTAGTCGGGAAGACTATTATTTTAGCTTGGGCATATCGAATCTTTCCCATTCGCCTCACTTCTCTCAAGATCAAGTTGCGGTGTTGCAATGCATAGTATTGACATACAGGTTAAAATTACTCAGGATCTTCTCCTAGCAAAAAATAAAAAAGGGATATGTAAGGTAATGAACACAGAGTGCTGTAGCTATTCCCCTGATAATATAAATACTGTGGAGGCCCTTATATTTGATATTTCAATGGTCACGCGATAAGAATATGACATGGGTAGTCCAGGTGTTTGGGAGAAAGTAGCGGGTGGCTGGTAATTGAGGAAAATGGATATTAGGCCTCATCAGTATAGCAGTCGGACTTGTTCTCTTTTTGCTTTTACTAACTTGTGTTGGACCAAGTCTGTGTTTGATGTGCTTGGAATAAGGAAGGGGCTGCAGGCACTCCAAGGCATATGAGGAAAGTTTAGGAGAAACGGATGAGAAGAAAGCTAGGGAATATGATTTTCAAAAAGAGGCATAGCGATTAAATGGCATTGAATGATGAATATTTGGCACATAGTGCCAAGAGTTGGAAATGTGAACATTAACTAGCATTTAAGAAATGTGGCTGATTTACTCTTGTTTAGATCATATGCCCGCACCACTACAGTACACGAGCACAGCAAAGTTAACATTATGAAATTGTAATATGGTATTTTGCTGAGCTCCGCTTTCCTGTGCAGTGAGAATTATTAGGGAGGATGCACACAGTTTCTGTTCTCAGACTTGTAAGTGCATTTCATGGTTGAGTCCAAGCTGGGAAGAATGTTTCTTTCTCTTTAGTCCTATCAACTGTGCCAGGATGAGCTATCACTTATTACTAATGAATGCTTTGTTTTTCTGTATGCATTTTGTAGAAACTTCCACTGCTTGACGAGGGTATATTTGCCCATGCTTAGTGATGAACTGGGAGACATACGATAGTCGGGGCTGGCTTATGATGTTCGTTTAGCTTAAATAAATGTTTCTCTCTCAAAGAATATTCCGCTGCAGATAGTTTACTGAATTGCGCTTTCATAACCCAATAAAATGTGCTACAACATCAAAGAGTGTTCAAATATTTTATCGAAAGTGCTTCTCATGTTACAAAACTATTTAGGCACTTCAAAAATATACGATTCGCAGGTCTTGGGGCATCTAGCTTTCATTGTTCTTTACTCAATTATCCACATTTCTGGTAAGTCCCCTATCGCATTCTGAGCATTGTCTAAATGGACACAGCAATTCAAAAATGTAACCGGTTGTAAACATCAGTACTCAAGTCTAACTCAAGACAATAGTGTCTGCTGAAGTGTGAATGGATTACTTTCCAGACCTCTGCTATGGGAATGTTTTATAATAAAGTTGCAGCTGCAGTTTTACCTGTATTAGAATTAGATTTGTGTCTATCCATTCAGGACTGGTAGCTTTCTGATAGCATAAGAACATTTTAATTGCCCTGCAAGCATCTTTTTGTAGCTTGTAGTACTGTAGATTCTCATGCTCTGCATACTCTTGCCATCTAGTGTTAGCTAGTGTGTTTGCAACTTAGTTTTCTTCTTGAAAGTTTTTCGAATCACAAAGTATGATCATTCTCCCTTAGCTGGCAATGCACACGGGCATCGACTCCATGTTAGATTGTTTTCCACACAGCGGGTCAGAGTAGTATGGAGTGGTGAGTGAACAGTATATGATACACGTGTCTTGCCTAAAGAGGAAAAGGAGTGTAATTGTAAAGATATCTGATCAGAGCCACAAGCATCCGGGGAGGAGGGTGGGTGCATGTGCATCTACAGCACTATGCGCTATGAACAGATTCTTACAGGTAAGTAACTTTTTCTCTTCGTAGCTCTAGAAAAACATGCTCTGCATATACTGTAAAGCAGTACCCTTCTATAAGTGCTATCTAGCGTTTGGATGATGCAGATGTCTGGAATAAAGTCATGGACAACTAATGCTTGTTGTCTAGCTAGGACATCCACACAACAACGTTTAGTAAATGTGTATAGGGATGACCATATAACAGCCTTACATATGCCGGCTATGGAATATTCCCTAAAAAAGCCATTGATGCAGCGTTCGTGTGAGTAAGTGAACCCTAGAAGTAACAAGGAAGGCTGTCTTGGCAAGTCAGGATACACTTAACTATCCATCTTGTAATTCTTGCCTTGGATATGGGTTGTCCCTTTTGAGGCTTTACAAAGGCTACAAACAGTTTGTCTGCCTTGCAGAAAGGTTTTGTCAATGTAGTACATGCAAGCACGATTTAAATCTAAGGTATGTAGCTCGGTCTCTGATGTAGAGTTTGGTAGTGGAAAAAAGGCAGGGAGCTCTATGGTCTGGTTAAGGTGGAATGGAGAAACCACCTTCGGGAGGAACTTAGGGTTTGTCCTATGTACTACTCTGTCCTTCTGAACCTGTATGAAGGGTTCCTGCAGTGTGAGGGCGTGTCGCTCACTAATGCGAAAAAGAGGTTATCGCAACGAGGAAGACCACCTTACAGGAAAGGTCCTGTAGTTGACAAGAATGTAAGGGCTTGAATGGGGGACCCGAGAGTCTTAAGTACAATGCTGAGGTTCCACACTTGCGGTAGTGGAACCCCAGGATGAATGACTCTTTAGACCTTCCATGAACAGGGATTCACAGGGATGCAGGTGAGGGAGGAGTTCTCTCTTTTTTGCGGCCACTGCCGCTAAGTGAAGGCTTACGGAAGCGTAAGCCAGGCCTGATTTCTGGAGCTGGTGTAGGTAGCTGATGATATTTTGGACAGCAGCTCAAGAGTGTCTATTAGCGATGTAGAAGTGGACAAATCTTTTCCACTTTGCAGTATAGCGTGTACTCGTGGTAGGTCTATAGGACTCACGCAGAATGTCCAAGCATTTCTGGGAGAGGCCCAAGTATCCAAATTCGAAGATTTCAAGTGCTAGATCGCTGGATTGAGTTGCTTGGGATCTGGGTACCTCATCGCTCCTTGGTCCATGGTGAGAAGGTCCAGCCTGTTTGGAAGCCTCTTGTGGGGGCTTATGGACACCGCTACCAAGAATGAGTAGTAGAGCTGTCTGTCCCAGGTGGGGGTCACCAGGATGAGGGTCACCAGGATGAGGGTCTGTGATGTTTGCAGCATTTTCCGCACCACTAATGGAGGGAGCGCGAGAGGTGGAAAAGCGTAGGCAACTGTCCCAGACTAGTTGATCCACAGTGCATTGGCCATGGACCCAAGTTGAGCATTTTGCGTTCTCAGGAGTGGCAAACAAGACGACTTCTGGAGTGCCCCAGCGCTGGAAGAACTGCTGTAGGGCCTGTAGGAGTAGTTCCCACTCGTGGACTTGTGGATGCGTCCTGCTTAACAGATCATTGTCCACCCCTGGAATGTACTCTGCCATTAGGTGAATGCGGGGATGAATGGCCCAATACCGGATTGCCTGCGCTAGCATGGTAAGGGAGAGCAAGTGAGTGCCCCCCTGCTTCCGAAGGTAGTACATGGCGGTCATGTTGTCCATCTGGTCAGGACTACTTTGCCTCATATAAGCAGTAGAAAAGCTTTGAGGACGAGGCGGCCTGCCAGCAGCGTTAGGATTTTGATGTGGTGGCTTTGCAGGGATTATATTTTACACACTCTGTACTGTGTTGTGATGGAGGTGAGCCCCTCGCCCACCCAGCTTGGCAGGCCTCCATGGTAATGATGATCTGTGGAAGTGGGTCTTGGAAAGGCCTACACCGCAGCAGGTTGTCGCTGTTCCACCACTGCAGAGAGCAATGGGTGCCACCACTGCAGAGAGCAATGGGTGCTGGCTGTTGCTAACACTAGGCCTTCCATCTGACCCTCCACTTGCAACCAGTGTGCAGAGAGACACTTTCATTGTGAGTTGACATATCTGAAAAAGAGGCACAAGCTGACCAAAGGACGTGACCTTTTGAGGGCTTGGATAGGCCTTACTGCTGCGAGGAAAGGTTGGATTGGGAGGGGTTGGAGACGGGACTTGAGTACATTTATAGTAAACCCAGACTGTGAAAAGGTGAATTGGTCAGCTTATTGTTCTGCAAGTGCTGTTGGCTGCTTGAACTCTTGACCAGCCAATCTTCGAGGTATAGGAAAACATGTATGCCTCCCTTAAGTGGGTGGTCAGCACTGCTAGGCACTTGGTAAAGACCCTTAGGGCGGTGGTGACATCGACGGGGAGTATCTGATAATGCTGGCTAATTACCATGAACAGCAGGTAGTGTCGGTGGGCAGGGTGGTTGGGAATGTGAAAGTAGGCATCCTTGAGATCCAACGCCAACATTTAGTCGCCCTGATGGAGAAGAGGAATAACATCCTGCAGTGTCACTATGTGGAAATGTTTGGAGAGAACATATCTGTTGAGGGGGTCCGAGGACCAGAATGAGTCTGAGGAAGCTGTCCTTTTTGGGAATAAAGAAGTAAAGTGAGTAAACACCTTTATCCACCTTGACTGTCAGGCACTGCCTTACTGGTGCCCTTTTGAAACCGCGCTTGTGCCTTTTCCAGGAACAGTTGGAGGTGTTTGCGGATGAGAAGGTGCTTGCGGGGCGTGGTGGGATAGTACTGGGTGGTGTTGTGAGAAAGAATGCTCTGCACTAGACCTAGCACCCATTTGTCTGATGTGATTTCCTACCAACAGGGAAGAAAATCTTTGAGTCTTCCCCTGACAGACGTTGTGTGGTCGGGGGAAGGGGAGAGAGTCACTGTTTGGCAGTGAAGGCTTCTTGCCCAGAACCTCCCTTGCCCATAATAAAGGGCAGCTGTCCAGCGGTTCAATGGGAGAGCATATCAAATATGTGAGGTCCAACTTAAAGTCCCACTGTGGCATGAGAAAAGGGGAGAAAGGAAACAAGTGTTGCAGGCCTTTCAAAAAACGCATCACAACTGGTGGTTTAAAGAATGAGGGCTGGTCCGGCAACTGTAAAAAGAGCCAAAAGGTACCCTTCAACTGTGTCTAATGAAAAGCCAAAACAAATAACAGAATGTCAGATAACTTCGCCTGAAAGGGGCCAATCTGGTGTATGCCGCACCAAACAATACATTTTTCCCCAACGACGGGTGTATAAAGTTTTTGTCAAGGGGCACCTGGCTGCCAGGATAACATCAACTAGATAAAAGTCAAAGTTGTTCAGCTGTCGCATGCATGAAGGAGGAGAATTGCAAAGGACATAGTGCAGAACCCTGCTTTGTACCTGCAACAGCAGGTTCTCCTCGAAGGGCAGCGTGATCTGAGGACAGATGCTCAAGGCCAGGAGTTTTAGATACCTTACTCTCTGTGTCCATTCCGGGGTCACTAGGACTGTGGCCTGGTGGGTCCTGATCTTCTTCAGTACTCAAGGCAGAAAAGATATCGGCAGGAAGGTATACAGGTGTTCCTAATTCCACTCTAGGCGGAATACATCGCCTAGCGAGAGATGCCTTGGAAATTACAATGCGCAGACCTGCTGATATGGCACATTCTCAGTGGTGATGAATAGCTCAAGCCAAAGTGCCCCTTATTTACAGAAGAGACCACCTCCGGGTGTAACTGCCACTCGTGATACGCAAGGTGTCACCGGCTGATTCTGATCCTGTAGGTGGTTCACCACCAGGAAAATCCCTATATGATCCAGCCATTTCCAGAGGCAGAGGGCCTCCGGGCCCAGGGCCCCACCCTGCTCTGTTTGTTGAGATACCACATGGCAGTGGTGTTGTCTGTGGGCACCTGAACCAGCCTTCCTTTGATGGACTGAAGAAAGACTTTCAACATCAAGAGGATGCCCTGGAGCTCTAGGAGGCTGATAAAGAGGTGGGCTTCCGCCAGACACCAGAGACCTCTGATCTCTACCTCTCCCAGGAAGCCGCCTCAACCCAGAAGTGATGCATCGGTCACCACTGTCAGCTCTGGGTGGGGTAGGATGAGGGGTCAGATGCTGACCCAATCGAAGGTCCAATAAACACCACTGCAGATCTTTTGCAGTCTCTTCTGAAATCTGGACATAGTCGGAGAGGTCCCCTTGATGTTCGGCCCACTGAGACTTCAGATTCCACTTCAGAGTTTGAATATGCCACCTGGCATGCTTGACCAGCAGGATGCCACCAGTTCTAGCAGCCTCAGAGTCAACCTCACTGAGATTCAGGACAGAGGTTGAAATACAAGGATAATAGCCTGAATGTCCTGTACTATCCTTTCCGAGGGAAATGAACGGAATTGAATCGTGTCCAGAATGGCTCTGATCAAGGGGAGTGTCTGAAAAGGAGTCAGGGTGTGACTTCAGCATGTTGATAGTGAACCCCAAAGATGACAGGAGGTTCATCGGTTTCTGGAGGAGGATGGTGACGGCCTGGGGCGAGCCAATCTTTAACAGTCAGCCATCGAGGTAGGGGACCTCTGAAGGTGTGCTGCAACCACTGCCATCCTTTTCGTGAACATCAAGGGGCGCTAGTGGGAAGCACAGCAAACTGAAAAGGCTCATGTCCCACCACGAACAACGGATAGCGCTGATGAGCCTGCACTACAGGTATATAGAAATAGACGTACTACAGGTCTAATGCCATCATCTAGTCTCCAGGGTAGAGGGCAAACAAGACCTGGGCAAAAGTGAGGATCTTGAATTTTTTCTTCCACAGCAAGGTGTTGAGATGGTGCTGGCCTAATTAGGGAGAATGCCTCAGTCCTTCTTTGGCCCCAGAAAGTAGGGGGAATAACAACAATGACCTACTTCTGGTGCAGACACCCACTCCATAGCCCCTTTGGCCAAAAGGGCTTGCACTTCTTGTCATAAAATGAATTGTGAACTTGGCCACATCATGACTGTCCTGTATGGCTTGGATTCGAAGAGGCCGAATATCTTCTGGGACACCTGGGATGAATTGAGCCACCGAATTTCGAAGAGCATGGGAATAATGGCCTAGCAGGAAACTAGCATTCATGGATCTGAAGGCCAACCTGGTGGAAGGATGTACCCTCTTCCCAAAGATTTCTATGTGTTTAGGCTCCCTATTTGGAGGAGAAGTCAGAAAGGTATTCAGGTTTGTAGGACTGGTAGACGATTCTTGAAGGCCATCATACCAATTCTGTTTGTGGTATGGTTGCCCTATCTCATTACCAGCGTCCTAGTGGTTGTCCAAATCTGTATCAAATAAGGAATGCAATGTATGTCCTTGTGGAGGAGGCAAGCCATGCAAGGGGTGGTGGTTAACAGAATGCAAGCAGCGCTGCAGATGCAGAGTCAGAGAGCACGATGGGCATCTCATCCTTTGGCGTTGATAGTGTCAGCATGGTCATCGAGACTCCGGGAACCAGCGTGGAGTGTGGTGATGGAGGCGGACGCGGTACAGAAACTGGGGAAGCCTTGTAGTTGATTCAGAAAGTCCAACTTGCGCCCATGGTGAACCGGCTGGCGGCATCCCTTATGGAGGGCTTCTTGGCTCGTTGGGGCCGTAGTAATACTAGAAGAGTCGCAGCATGGACTGTGGAACTCTGATCTGTTTCAGTGCCACAGATGGCACCGAAAATGTAGGTTGTGCCAGAACAAGTTGTGGAATGTGCTCCAAGGTTGACCTACTTTGGGAGCGAGATAAAGAGGCATGGCGATACTCTTGCGACTTCTCAGGTAAATGTAAGTGGCAGGGAAAGGGCCGAGTCACGCTTGGATTTTTTAATGTCTTTTCTTTGACTTACTCAAATACTTGGAGCACATCGACCTCAGGAACGACTCGTACAACTTCTGGACTGGGAACAGGTCCGGGGCCGACCCTTTTGACTTACACCGTTCTTGTAGTGGGGTCTTCCGGTGCTTGACAACAGAGTTTCGCCTTGTGGTCTCCTATAGACTTCGGGTTCATTGACATCAGTCACTGCAGGCTTTAGAATAGTGGCTCATCTCCAGACACTAAAGGCAACCCTGATGAGTATCTGTCACAGACATTTGTTGGCGACAGTCTTTACAGGGCTTAAAACCTTTAGTTTTGGGAGGTGACATTTTCCTTGCACACAGAAAAGGTTTTTGAGGTAGAGTCACAAAGAGACAAGAGGTAGCTCTGGATCTGCATCTGGTGACATGGAAAGAAAGGAACTGACTTCAGTAAGCGGGTGTGGTGTATACATAGGCTCGGCACATCAGTTCCAGAGCAGAATGGAATCAGTGCAGAGCTGCACAGCGGCACCTACTGGCGTGCAGAGGTACTGTTGGAAAAAGCTCCCGGATCTAGTCTGATGCCTGGGAAAAATTTCAAATGTGAGGAATCTGCAGTAAGAAGTCCCTCTCAGAAGCACCGAACACAGAGGCCGTCAGTACACGTCCAAACCCAATGGTGGAAAAAACACTAACATGGAGTCGATGCCCATGCACATCGCGTACTAAGAGAGGAGTTACTATACCTCATGTCTCGAAATACTTCTTTGAAGAAAAACAAGTTGCAAACATCTAAACCCAACACTAGATGGCAGGAATATGCAGAGAATGTGTATCTACAGGAGCACATGCTGAGGAATTAGATTGTTTTCGAAGTGTATAAAGTGGTTCAAATCAGCCCATAGCTCACAACTAAATGCTAGGTCTTATGAATATTCTTGCTTTAGAACTCTCTTGACGACAGGTTTGTGCAAAGGACATTTTACGAGAGAAGAAGAATTTTTTAAGAAGGGTTAATTGACGGGTTAACATGGAAGCCCGATACCACTGTAGAAACAAAATATGAATGCAACCTCATCATCTCCTTTGTCTTAAGGATTATAGTGTAGGGTTCATCGGCGCTTAGATCCAGGATCTCAATAGCCTTCCTCACTGATTTGATCATTAGCCGGAAAACAGCCTCCCATGATATATGCTGTAAGGAAATCCTGTGGGTTGGCTCAAATGGAGGACACATTCAGTTTGAAAGGACAGCATTGATTTTCTAGAGAGCGGAAGATCTCCTGAATGGTGAAAAAACTTTCAAACTCCTCTGAAGGATTTCCCGGACTGGAAATCTGACATTAAGAGGTTTGTGAATGACATTTCGTGCATGCAGTAATGGCTACAGAAATGTTATATTCCCAAGTTAGGCCCATGTAGTGAAGCAGCTTATTTCTTACATTGTCCTCACAAATAACATTTTCAGCTGTGACCTTTGGCACATATTTGCATGCACGACTATGTTGGATTAGTTTCTCTGAAACTAAACTTGTTTTTACATCTAGCTTCGCACATTATCACAACGCCCTGAACATAATGTACAAGGTCTTGTTTCGCACTAAGTACAAATGTCATCCCTATCTTCATCCATGGGGCGACAGGGCTATCTACATATCCATAACATTGCTAATCTGTACGCACATCGCAAGGCTGCTTTCTATTATAAAAGTTGAGCATCCCGATAGATTAACAGAGGAGGAACTTCCGCTGACATCGAGGCTGCTTGCATGCTGAGAAATCACCACGCAGAGGTCTGACCGCTCGTGAGGGGTGTCCAGTCCGTGACCAGGATGGGGTCCTTCACTCTATCCCATCAGGTAATGGGGTTTGATCGTCCCTTGGGGGGATTCATGGCTCTACACCTACAGACACTCTAGGTACACTTAGAGTAGGGTTCGCATAGTAGGAGTACGTTTGATTACTGCCTTGTTTTACATGCCTGCATATATACATTGTTTTAGCACCATGGTAGAACTATATTTACGATTTTGGTGCTTGTAATCACGTTTCTCTGCTTCTGTCTACTAATCATTGCAGCACACATTTTATGCAAGAATAACGTTGGTTCAATAAATATTATTAAAAACTTCCCACTGTGTAATCTCTGTATATTTCTCCGAGAATAAGTGAGCACGAGTAACTGAGTGAAAAGTTCTTTACTGTTTCCACGATCCCTGAAGGGTCAGGGTTGTCATGTTCAGTGGTTACCAGAAAACCATTCGCTCCCTGGTAAGGTTAGGGGGGCTTACGGTGGCACTGTGGGCTAGCTGGTCTAAAGGCCAACATATCCTGCGGGGTGTCCGGAATTAGTCCTGGCACCAAGCCCCTAGTTTATGTTGTCCAAACAATGCGCAGGTCTAACGGATTAGTAGGAACTACACGACAGAACATTACTGTACAGAAGATAACTCCTATCCCGAATTGGCTAATTAGAGAAGGAAATATTGCTTTTTCTTGATACGTGGTTGTGTTGATGTCCTTCTGCATGTGCTTAACAAGGAATCTCTCCCACTTAAGGAAGCAGTACACTCCTGAGGGAGGTTTAAACTAATTGCATTATTTCAGGAGCCAGGAAGCCAAGCTCAACAGTAGAGAGTGGGTGCAGGGACTGGCACCTGAACCCGGGAAAGAGATCTAGCCTACACAACAGTCACCAGTTTGGACATTTGATAGGTGAAGTAGCTCAGTGAGCCACCACTGCCAGGGACACTTGAGAGCTGTAAGGATCATCCTGGTTGTAAAGTCTGCTAGCCTAATGATATTCAATGGTGTCAGGGCTACTGGTGAAAAAGTATACAGTATCTTGTGACCACCTGAGCGAACTATAACTTATGCCCCCGCAATGCACTGCTTATGACCTCACATATTACATCACTCATGACCTGGTCAGTGACATCACTGATGACATCTCAAATTACATCACATATGACATCATCCACAGAACCACTCACACACCCACTCACACCCTCATACAACCTCTCGTACGTCCACTCTCACACCCACACAACCACTCAAATACCCATTCACAGACCCATACTAGTACTCACATATCCACTCACTCCTCCATAGACACTCTCACACAGCCAATCACTCACTCGTACAGCCACTCTATAACTGTTGAATTTCACTGGTTTTGTACGAATGAAATGTTAGCCTAACTATAACGTCCCTGTTGCCTCTGGTATTTTAAGTGAATTTCTATGGCTTTTTAAGTAGTAGTCACGTTTGCACAGTGGTGGAGAAAGGGGATGTGGCCTTCGACGACCTGTTAGCAATCCCACTGTGTGGGACTTACTTGAGGTAACAGGAGGGGTTCTTGGCTCCCAAGAACCCTCAACATCCAAGACGACTTCATCCCAAACCAGTAATGTGTCAGAAGGTGCATTTGCAGAGTGGTTGAGAAAGGGGGCAGGCATACGATGGCCTCTCAGTAATCCCACTGTGTGGGACTTACTGGAGGTAACAGGAGGGGATCCTGGCCCCCAAGGACCCTCAGCAGCCGAGACTTCATCCCCCAACCAGTAGTGTGCCAGGAGGTGTGTTTGCAGAGTAGTGGTGAAAGGGTGCGTGCCTCCTGCAATGTGGCAGGTGACATTTGTTTTGTATTTTTTCAATTTTTATTAGGGAAGGGGGCAGCGCAGCTCCCATTCCCTGGGCTAAATTCGGCCTCAGGGACCCAGCACCGGGACCAGGCCTTTTTGGAATGGGGAGGGGGGCTGCGCTGCCCTCCTCCCCAGGCAGATTTCAGACCCGGGGACCCCATTCCCCAGGTCAGCCCTCTATTGTGGGTGCCCAAGCCCCACCTAGAGCACCCCCTAACATTTGCTGGCGATCACGGGAGGAGCTTCAAGACCCTCACAGTCCGCTTACTGCGGGAGCCGGCATTGCTTTCACAGACAGGGAGCTGCTGAACATACAGCTCCCTCTCTTGGAAAGCAATTCTGCTCCGCTTTCAGAATAGCAGATCGTTTGCTGTGTCTTGGCAGGAGTGGTAAAGCTCCACCAAAGCCACAGCAAACACCTATGTCCTGGGGATGGGCACCCCGGGACTTAGCAGGAGCCGGCCCTGGGGGGTGGCGGTCACCAGTGCCATCTATGGCTCCAGGAGGGTGGCCCCGCGCCCCTCCCCCTCTATCTTAATTTGCAGGGCCTGCCCTTGGAAGGTGGCGGTCCCTGGGGGCCGAGAACGGACTTGAGAGGGGGGCCACGCAACCCCCCTCCCAAACTTTTTCAAAGGAATATGACCCTAGGGCGGTCCCTGAGGCCCCCCCAATAAAAATTAATTCATGGCCCCAGGGAGGTGGTGGTACCCGGGGCCAGGGGAGGAGGGTCTGATAGCCCATAACAATCAATTAGTCGCTGGAAGTTGGTGGTCCCAGGGGCACGGGGGTTCCAAGAGGCCCCCCTATTTTAATTATCGCATGTGGCCCCTGGGAGGTGGTATTCACAAGGACCCAAGGGGGGGGGGTCCAAGAGGCCCCCTTTTTAAATAAGTAAGCCCTGGGGAGGTGGTGGTCCCCGGGGTATTCATAAGCCCAGGATGGGGGGGGATCTGTGTGCCTCCCTGCTTTATTTTGCAAATGCCCCTGGGACTTGGCCCACCCAGGGGCCGATAATATACAGAGCGCAGTAGCCCGTGCTTTTTTTTTTTTACATTTTCGGCTGGATCAAAAAAAGAAATGCTTTTTCGGCCCTGCAGGGCCCATGTGGGACTCCCCCATAGAGGCCTAAGGGATCAGGATATTTCTACCCTGCCGCCTTTACTTTTTTTTAAAAAACATTTTTTTTGTGACTCGTTCAAGCCGAGTCACAAGATGGCTGGCAACACTTCCTAGTTTGAAGTGTTGGCAGCTAATCAGATCTCAGCATGAGATCAGGAGGGATCGCGGATCCTCCGCGTCCCTATATATCCAAATATGAATTTTCTTTAATATTTCAATAACTACTGAATGGATTTACACCAAATCACAAAAAGGTTGATTTCTGGACCAAAAGCTATCTTTCTGCCAAATTTGGTGTAATTCCGTTCAGCAGTTCGGGCTGTAGTCGTGTCTAAAGTTCCTGTGGAAATTAATATGGGGCAAACACGTTTTTGGACCTTCCCTTTTCCTCAGCCAGTGCTTGATGAATCACCCCAAAACTTTAAAGTCAGCAGCTGAAGTGAGCGTCAAACTAATTTAAAACATTTCGCAAGGATTCGTCAAATGACACCAAAGTTATTGGCAAATAAAAATAAATGATCTTCCTATGGAAACTATAAATATATATATATTCACTGAAAAAAACCATAGGTTTCAGACATGTTATAGTTAGGAATTAGCATTTAAAAAACCTTTGAAATTCACTGAAAAAACCATAGGTTTCAGGCACGTTATAGTTAGAAATTAGCATTTAAAAAACCTTACAAATTCACTGAAAAAACCATAGGTTTTAGGGACAGTTAAAGGTAGTTGGACATTGCACTCTTACAAAACCCGTGAAATTCCGCCGTTATAGTTAGTTCAGCAAACTATAACTCGCGCCCCCGCAATGCACTGCTGATGACGTCACATATTACTTCACTCATGACATGGTCAGTGACATCACTGATGACATCACTGATGACATCTCAAATGACATCACTGATATCATCCAGTGACTGTGTGTTTCTGTAAAGTTTAAATATTTGTAATATATATAGGGAAAGGCGTATTGAAGAATGAGTGGGTGTATAAGTGTCTGTATGGATGATTTAGTAGGTGCGTGACTAACTCTATAAGTGAGTGATTAAAAGTATCTTACTGAATGCATGGGTTAGTGACTAAACTGGGTGAATGTCTGTATCCGTCTGTCTGTTGCTGTGTAAGTGGCTGCATGGGTTTGTGAATAGCTACATGAGTGTCTATATGAGTTATTGAATGGTTCTCTGAGTATCTGTATGGGTGCCTGAGTGTTTGTGTGGGTGGGGTGTGTGCGACTCTGTGCATAGATGTGTGCGTGGGTGATTCACTGGGTGGATGGTTTCAAGAGTGCATCTGTGATAGACTGTATGGGTGGGTAAGTGTGTGTAAGAGTGTGTTAGTGAGTGAATGTATGTCCCAGTGGTACATGTGTGAGTAACTACATATGTGAAAGGCAGTATATATGTGTGTTGGAGTATATAAATAGCTATAAGCGAGAGTGTGTGATTGTGAGAGTGACTGTATGGATGAGTGTGTGCTTGTATCAGTGATTGTATAAGAGCGTAAGAATGTGCTAGTATTTGTATGAGTAAGTGAGCTGGTGTGTGGATAACTGTATAGGTGAGTAAATGGCAGTGTGTTTAATTATTTGCATGACTGACTAGGTGTGTGAGTACCTCTACGGATGAGTGGCGGTGTTTGAGTGTCTATATAGGAGTATGAGTGCATATGATAGTCCTGTACTGAGTGACCGTAAGTATGAGTGACTGTACGGGTGAGTGAGTGGATGTGTGTGTAGACCTAAGAATCAGTGAGTGGGTATGTAGTTATTGGTGTTGGAGTGTATATGGTTTTGCGAATGGCAGTCTGTAATTTAGAGTGGGTGTATCAAAGGTTATATTAGGGTGTGAGGAGGTGCATCAGATTATCACGTGGATGATGTCATCAGTGATGTCATTTGAGATGTCATCAGTGATGTCATCAGTGATGTCATCAGTGATGTCACTGACCATGTCATGAGTGATGTAATATGTGACGTCATCAGCAGTGTATTGTGGGCGCGAGTTATAGTTAGCTGAACTAACTATAACTGGGGAATTTCACGGGTTTTGTACGAGTGCAATGTCCAACTACCTATAACTGTCCCTAAAACCTATGGTTTTTTCAGTGAATTTGTAAGGTTTTTTAAATGCTAATTTCTAACTATAACATGTCTGAAACCTATGGTTTTTTTCTGTGAATTTCAAAGGTTTTGTAAATGACAATTTTTAAATGTATTAATTGTTATATTTATTTTTTGATACTGATTTACTACATTTTTTAAACTATTTATTTTTAGATATTTTATTTTTTAAATTACATTGTAATTACATTATACATTACAAAATATATTTTCTCAGAATGAATTACTTTAGTTTAAATACTTTGCAAATAGGCAATAGACTTAAGTACAGTAGTTACAGTTGTTGCAATGGGCAACACAATTTCAAACACAATGCAACATTAAGCTCAATGTGAATTTCTAGTTAAATGCAATTAGTTACTTTATGGATTACTTTTCTAACCACAGGACTGGATCCTAGATTCAGTCCTGGGACATCTCCTGTAAACAGTTGAGTAAAAGCGTTTTGTTTACAGTAGTGATTTTTATGGAATATTATTGTATTTTAAAAGTTGACACTTGAAACTTTTTCACATAGAATCACCAATGTTATCCTATGGGAGGAAATTCACTTAGCAGGTAAGTAGTGTTATCGTTACTTTTTCTTACTCAGTGGTGGATCCTGGATCCAGCACTGGTGCATCTCCTGTAAATAGTTGAAAGAATGCGTTTAAGTCATACAGGCGATTTTTAAGGAATATTTGTAGTTTGTGAAAATCGACACTTTGAAACTTTTCTGCTGAAAACCAGACAATGGATTCCTATGGAAGGAAATACAAGTTACTGGTAAGTACGGTTAGAATTACTTTTCTGGGTCAATGCTGGGCTAAGAGATGCAGCACTGAGTTCTCTCCTGATAACAGGTGAGTAAATCGGAATTCGTAGTTCGGCTGATTTTAGAGGAATATTATAAAGTTCCAAAACTCCACACTTAGAAGAATTTCCAAGTGAAACCAGTCAATGTTAGCCTATGGAAGGAAATTCAAGTAACTGGTAAGTACGGTTAGAATTACTTTTCAGGATCTGTACTGGGCTCAAAGATGCAGCACTGAGGTCTCTCCTGATAACAGGTGAGTAAATTTGAATTCGTAGTTCAGCTGATTTTAGAGGAATATTATAAAGTTCCAAAACTCCACACTTAGAAGAATTTCCAAGTGAAACCAGTCAATTTTAGCCTATGGAAGGAAATTCAAGTTACTGGTAAGTACGGTTAGAATTACTTTTCAGGATCAGTACTGGGCTCAAAGATGCAGCACTGAGGTCTCTCCTGATAACAGGTGAGTAAATCGGAATTCGTAGTTCGGCTGATTTTAGAGGAATATTTGCACAATGGTGAAGGAAGGGGTGGGGCCTGAGGTGACATGTCTGCAAACACGCCCTGTGGCGCGTTTTAAGTTGGAGAATTAATTCCTCCTCAATCCCGAGGGTCCCTAGGGGCCAACTAGCCTACCAGGAACCTCCAGTATGCGCCAGGGGCTGCGTTGCAGAGAGGTGTACAGAGGCCACGCCCTTTTTACAACACTCTGCAACGCAGCTCCGTGGCGCTTACTGGAGGTACCTGGTGGGCTAGTTGGCCCCAGAGACCCTCAGGATTGAAGAGGATTTAATTCCCCATCTTAAAACGCGCCACGGGGCCTGTTTGCACACATGTCACCTGAAGCCCCGCCCCTCCCTTCACCACTGTGCAAACGCGCCCGTGGCGCGTTTTAAGTTGGGGGATTAAGTCCCCTTGAATCCTGAGGGTCCCTGGAGTCCAACTAGCCCACCATGTACCTCCAAAAGCGCCACAGAGCTGCATTGCAGAGAGGTGTAAAAGGGGCATGGCCTCTGTACACCTCTCTGCAATGCAGCCCCTGGCGCATACTGGAGGTTCCTGGTGGGCTAGTTGGCCCCAAGGACCCCAGTATTCAAGGGAATTCGTTCCCCATCTGCAAACGCGCCAGAGTTGCGTTTGCAGACTGCTGCAGAGAGGGGGCGGGGCCTCCGGCACGATGCCGGTCTTTTTTCTTTTGTATGGGAGGGGGGCCGCGTGGCCCCCCTTCCCTGGGCCTCTATTGGCCCCGGGGACCCCATCACCCTGGGCATGCCCCCTTTTAAAAAAAATATATATATATTTGGAGGGGGGCTGCGTGGCCCCCCTCCTCAGGCCATTTAAGGCCCCGGGGACCCCATCCCCCGGGGCCTGGCCACTCGTTGGGGACCGTGGGGGGGTCCCCAATCCCCGCACGGTCCCGCCGGCTCCCCGCGTCCTGCGGGAGCCGGCATTGCTTTTCCATAAGGGGAGCTGCTGACATGCAGCTCCCCTTATGGAAAAGCAATCTGCTTTGCTTCATTGAAGCGAGAGCAGGTTTCCTGCTCTCGCTTCAATGAGCTAGTGCAGTTTGCAATGACAGGGCGGGAGCCGCGAGGCTCCGTCCTGCCATTGCAAACAGCAGTGTCCCGGGGGTAGGCACCCCGGGACACTGCAGGAGCCGGCCCTGGGGGTGGCGGTCCCCAGGGCCACCACAGGCTCCAGGAGGGGGCTGCGCGGCCCCCTCCCATCCTGTGCACAGCCCCGGGAGGTGGTGGTCCCCGGGGCTTCGAGAGTCCGAAACGGACCCCCACATTTATTTTGTTAGTGCCCCGGGGAGGTGGCGGTCCCCGGGGCGTGTGGGGGGGCAGAGAGCCCTCCCGCACCATTTTGCTTTCAAAGCCCCGGGGGGGTGGCGGTCCCCGGGGCTTGGGGGGGCCTTAGAGGCCCCCCCCACATATTATAAATAAACCCCCGCATGCCCCCGGGACTTGGCCCACCCGGGGGCGAAATACCATCGAAGCGCGGTCCTTGTGGGACCCCCCTGAGCAGACCTAGGGGGTCAGGGTGTTTCTACCCTGCCCCCTTTTTGCGCTTTGCGCACTTGTTTCTGTCCCTCGGTTCTACCGAGGACAAAATAGCTGCCAACACTTCCTGATTTGGAGTGTTGACAGCCACTTGACAACCAATTAGCATGCAGCTCGTGATCGGGAGGGTACGCGGACCCTACTCGGCCATAGATATATATGTGACTTTACTTTTGATTTTCTCAGGAACTACTGAACGGATTTACACCATTTAAGCAAAAGGCACGACACTGAACCAAGGGCTACCTCTTTGCCAAATTTGGTGTAATTCCGTTCAGCAGTTCGGGCTGTAGCTGCGACTAAAGGTTCCTATGGAAAAATGAATGGGGAAAACACGTTTTGGGACCCCCTTTTTCTCGGCCCCCGCTTGACGAATCACCCGAGACTTTCAGGATAGGAGCGGACCGGAGCGCCCCAACAAGTTGGAAGCTTTCGCGAAGATTCGTCAACCGGCGCCAACGTTATTGCAAATAGAATGTTGCGGATTTCCTATGGAAAATAGGTCCTAACTATAACTATCTACTGGCGACCGCCAGTAGATTATATATATATATATATAGATATATATATATATTATCTACTGGCGGTCGCCAGTAGATAGTTATAGTTACAACCTATTATCCATAGGAAATCCGCGACATTCTATTTGAAATAACTCTCTTGCCGGTTGACGTATCTTCGCGAAATTTTCAAACTTCGTGGGGCGCTCCGGTCCGCTCCTACCCTGAAAGTCTCGAGTGATACGTCAGCGGGGCCAGAAAGGGGGTCCCAAACGCGTTTTCCCCATGCATTTTCCCTTAGGAAACTTTAGACACAGCTACAGCCCGAACTGCTGAACGGAATTACACCAAATTTGGCAAAGAGTAGTTCTTGGTTCAGAAAGAACCCTTTTGTTAAATGGTGTAAATCCGTTCAGTAGTTGCTGAGAAAATCAAAAAGTAAAAGTACATATATATCTATGGGCACGGAGGATTCGCGCACCCTCCCGATCAGAGCTGCATGTTAATTGGCTGTCAGCTGGCTGTCAACATTCCAATTCAGGAAATGTTGGCAGCCATTTATCCCTCGGTAGAACCGAGGGACAGAAACAAGTGCGCAAAGCGCACAAAGGGGAGGGTAGAAACACCCTGACCCCTAGGTTTGCTCAGGGGTCCCACAAGGACCCCTGGGCAAAAAAAAATTTTTTTTTTTTTAAAAATCGGCAGGATGCGCTCAGGGAGCGCGAACCCTGCCGAAAAAAAAAATCGAAGCGCGGTCTCCGCGCTCGATGTTAATGGCCCCGGGTGGCCCAAGTCCCGGGGGCATGCTGAGGGGGTTAATTTTATGTGTGGGGGGCCTCTAAGGGCCCCCAAGCCCGGGGACCACCACCCCGAGGCTATGTACAATGGTGCGGGAGGGCTCTGAGCCCTCCCGCAGCCCCGGGGACCACCACCTCCCCGGGCTTCTTTTTTTTAATTAAAAACCTGTGTGGGGGGCTCCAGCCCCCACACGCCCGAGACCACCACCTCCCGGGGCACTAAGAAAAATTACAATGGGGGTCCGTTTTGGACCCCAGAGCCCGGGGACCACCACCTCCCCGGGGCTGTGCACTGAATGGGAGGGGGCCGCGCGGCCCCCTCCTGGAGCCCTTGATGGCCCTGGGGACCACCACCCCCAGGGCCGGCTCCTCGCAGTGTCCCGGGGTGCCTACCCCCGGGACACTGCTGTTTGCAATGACAGGACGGGAGCCTCGCGGCTCCCGTCCTGTCATTGCAAACTTGCTTTGGATATTGGAAGAGAGGCAGGAAACCTGCTCTCTCTTCCAATATCCAAGCCGACAGCTTTCCACATGGGAGCTGCATCTTAGCAGCTCCCCATGTGTAAAGCAATGCCGGCTCCCCTAGGACACGGGGAGCCGGCGGGACTGTGGGGGATTGGGGACCCCCCACAGTCCCCAACGAGAGGGCCAGCCCGGGGGATGGGGTCCCCGGGGCAAGTAGTGGCCCGGGAGGGGGGCTACGCGGCCCCCCTCCCCCAAAAAAATAAAATTAAAAAAAACCGATCGGGCCCGCAGGCCCCGCCCCCTTCCTTCACCACTCTGCAAACGCGCCCCCTGGCGCGTTTGCAGAGGGGGAACGAATTCCCCTTGAATACTGGGGGTCCCTGGGGGCCAACTAGCCCACCAGGAACCTCCAGTATGCGCCAGGGAGCTGCCTTGCAGAGAGGTGTACAGAGGCCACGCCCCTTTTTACACCTCTCTGCAACGCAGCTCTATGGCGCTTTTGGAGGTATATGGTGGGCTAGTTGGACTCCGGGGACCCTCAGGATTCAAGGGGACTTAATCCCCCAACTTAAAACGCGCCACGGGGCGCGTTTGCACAGTGGTGAAGGGAGGGGCGGGGCTTGAGGTGACATGTGTGCAAACAGGCCCCGTGGCGCGTTTTAAGATGGGGAATTAAATCCCCTTCAATCCTGAGGGTCCCTGAGGGCCAACTAGCCCAACAGGTACATCCAGAAAGCGCCACAGAGCTGCGTTGCAGAGAGGTGTAAAGGGGTGTGGCCTCTCTACACGTCTCTGCAACGCAGCCCCTAGCGCATATTGGAGGTTCCTGGTGGTCTAGTTGGCCCCTAGGGACCCTCAGGATTCAAGGGAACTTAATCCCCCAACTTAAAACGCGCCACGGGGCGCGTTTGCAAAGATGTCACCTCAGGCCCCGCCCCCTCCCTTCACCATTGTGCAAATATTCCTCTAAAATCAGCCGAAATAGGAATTCCGATTTACTCACCTGTTATAAGGAGAGACCTCAGTGCTGTATCTTTCAGCCCAGTACTGGTCCTGAAAAGTAATTTTAACCGTACTTACCGGTAACTTGAATTTCCTTCATAGGCTAACATTGACTGGTTTCACTTGGAAATTCTTCTAAGTGTGGAGTTTTGGAACTTTAAAATATTCCTCTAAAATCAGCCGAAATACGAATTCCGATTTACTCACCTGTTATCAGGAGAGACCTCAGTGCTGCATCTTTCAGCCCAGTACTGATCCTGAAAAGTAATTTTAACCGTACTTACCGGTAACTTGAATTTCCTTCATAGGCTAACATTGACTGGTTTCACTTGGAAATTCTTCTAAGTGTGGAGTTTTGGAACTTTAAAATATTCCTCTAAAATCAGCCGAAATACGAATTCCGATTTACTCACCTGTTATCAGGAGAGACCTCAGTGCTGCATCTTTCAGCCCAGTACTGATCCTCAAAAGTAATTTTAACCGTACTTACCGGTAATTTGAATTTCCTTCATAGGCTAACATTGACTGGTTTCACTTGGAAATTCTTCTAAGTGTGGAGTTTTGGAACTTTAAAATATTCCTCTAAAATCAGCCGAAATACGAATTCCGATTTACTCACCTGTTATCAGGAGAGACCTCAGTGCTGCATCTTTCAGCCCAGTACTGATCCTGAAAAGTAATTTTAACTGTACTTACCGGTAACTTGAATTTCCTTCATAGGCTAACATTGACTGGTTTCACTTGGAAATTCTTCTAAGTGTGGAGTTTTGGAACTTTAAAATATTCCTCTAAAATCAGCCGAAATACGAATTCCGATTTACTCACCTGTTATCAGGAGAGACCTCAGTGCTGCATCTTTCAGCCCAGTACTGATCCTGAAAAGTAATTTTAACTGTACTTACCGGTAACTTGAATTTCCTTCATAGGCTAACATTGACTGGTTTCACTTGGAAATTCTTCTAAGTGTGGAGTTTTGGAACTTTAAAATATTCCTCTAAAATCAGCCGAAATACGAATTCCGATTTACTCACCTGTTATCAGGAGAGACCTCAGTGCTGCATCTTTCAGCCCAGTACTGATCCTGAAAAGTAATTTTAACCGTACTTACCGGTAACTTGAATTTCCTTCATAGGCTAACATTGACTGGTTTCACTTGGAAATTCTTCTAAGTGTTGATTTTTGAAACATACAAATATTCCTCTAAAATCAGCCGAAATCCGAATTCTGATTTACTCACCTGTTATCAGGAGAGACCTCAGTGCTGCATCTTTCAGCCCAGTACTGATCCTGAAAAGTAATTTTAACTGTACTTACCGGTAACTTGAATTTCCTTCATAGGCTAACATTGACTGGTTTCACTTGGAAATTCTTCTAAGTGTGGAGTTTTGGAACTTTAAAATATTCCTCTAAAATCAGCCGAAATACGAATTCCGATTTACTCACCTGTTATCAGGAGAGACCTCAGTGCTGCATCTTTCAGCCCAGTACTGATCCTGAAAAGTAATTTTAACCGTACTTACCGGTAACTTGAATTTCCTTCATAGGCTAACATTGACTGGTTTCACTTGGAAATTCTTCTAAGTGTTGATTTTTGAAACATACAAATATTCCTCTAAAATCAGCCGAAATCCGAATTCTGATTTACTCACCTGTTATCAGGAGAGACCTCAGTGCTGCATCTTTCAGCCCAGTACTGGTCCTGAAAAGTAATTTTAACCGTACTTACCAGTAACTTGAATTTCCTTCCATAGGCTAACATTGACTGGTTTCACTTGGAAATTCTTCTAAGTGTGGAGTTTTGGAACTTTAAAATATTCCTCTAAAATCAGCCGAAATACGAATTCCGATTTACTCACCTGTTATCAGGAGAGACCTCAGTGCTGCATCTTTCAGCCCAGTACTGATCCTGAAAAGTAATTTTAACCGTACTGTTGGACTTGGCCCTTTTTGCAGGGTCATCCCTAAACTTTTTGCCTTCCTCCTATATTTTTTCTGACCTGTTGTTGGCTGTTTTATGACTCTGGGCACTTTACCACTGCTGATCAGTGCTAAAGTGCATATGCTCTCCCCATTGTAAATTGTGTTATGGATTAGTGACTCCATGATTGGATGATTGGTTTACTTATCAGTCCCTAGTACAGTGCACGGAGTGTGCCCAGGGCTTGTAAATCCAATGCCGCTGGTGGGCTTGCAGCACTGGTTGTGCCACCCACAGAAGCGGCTTGTCAAATATGCCTCAGGCCTGCCATTGCAGAGCCTGTGTGCAGCCTAGGGCTGCCATGTCGACTTGGTGAGTACACCCACTTACCAGTCCCTAAACCTTCCCTTTGCTGCATGTTGGTCACCCCTAAAGTAGGCCCTAGGGCAGGGTGCGTTGTAAGTACAAGGTAGGACATGCCCTGGTGTGTGTGGCATGTCCTAATAGTGAATTACAGCCATTTTCGTTTTTCACTATTGCAAGGCTACCTGCTCCCCATAGGCCAGAATGGGCAGACTGACTATTACACCTTATAGTCAGAACTGACCCAGGGAACATGGTAGAAAAACGAATTTAGTATGCCTGAACTCAGAATGATAAAATACATCTTTTAGTGAAGTTGGTTTTAACATTCTGTGTTTGAAAATACCACTTTTAGAAAGTGGGTATTTTCTTGCCTAAACTTCCAAGCCTGCCTCTGCTAGGTTGTGTATTCCTTGTCTGGAGATTGAGTGACAGGGGCTGGGGGTGGCTACAGGAGACAGGGTGAGTCAGCACAGGGCTGAATAGAAAGATCTGCATCCAGAGTGGA
Source organism: Calotriton arnoldi (assembly GCA_963921515.1). Taxonomy (NCBI): domain Eukaryota; kingdom Metazoa; phylum Chordata; class Amphibia; order Caudata; family Salamandridae; genus Calotriton; species Calotriton arnoldi. The sequence continues at coordinate 1,530,908 of CAWUFW010000045.1, forward strand.
GGGAGGAGTTGCACCTGGGTCTGAATAGGGCTGTGCCTGCCTTCCACAATGCTGGCTCCACCTCCTGCCGGGCGGCTGAGCACCCTGCCCCACATTCTGAAAGGAAAGAAGGAGACAGAAAAACAAAGTGCTCCAGGACTGACCAGAACTGGTTTTGGGCTGGGCAGAGGCCTCTCTGCCTTCAGAGAACAAAGGAAAACTGTGTATAAAAGGGGACCCAGACCCCTAGGAAATTAGATCACTTTGGGAAAACAAGAAGAAACCTTTGCTGAGGAGCGGAACCAAGAAGGAACTGAGGAGAAGACTATCCCTAAGCTAGAGGGATCTGCCTGCAGTGGTTGCCTGACTGCCAAAGGAAGGAGAAAGGACTTTGTGTGCACTTTTATTCAACTTGTAAAGTATCTCCAAGGGCTTGAGAAAAGAGCTTGCCTCCTGCTGAAGTCTCAGGGACAACAGACTTCAACCACCAGCTCCCCAAGAATCCTTTGGAAGTGCCTGCTGCTGTTTTGGGCCTTCTGAAGGGACTGCGTGTCGCAAGGAGCTGGAAGCGCGACTCAAGAGGAAGAAGCGTGTCGCCGTCGCTGCTGCTGCCGTCGCAACTCCGAAGGAGGGTGTCGCCGCTGTAGCTGTCGTATTGCACCGCATCGAGAGAAGCGTCCCGCAACGAAGAGGAAGCGTGTCGCCGTCGCTGCTGCTGCCGTCGCAACTCCGAAGGAGGGTGTCGCCGCTGTAGCTGTCGCATTGCACCGCATCAAGAGAAGAGTCTCGCATCGAGGAAGAAGCGTGTCGCCGTCGCAGCCGCTGCCGTCGCAACTCCGAAGGAGGGTGTCGCCGCTGTAGCTGTCGCATTGCACCGCATCAAGAGAAGCGCCTCGCATCCACGGAGAAGCGTGCCGCCGTCGGAGCTGCTGCCGTCGCATCACGAAACAAGGGTGTCGCCGCTGCAGTTGTCGCATCAAGCGGAAGCGTCTCGCAACGTCGGAGAAGAGGGTCGCCGCCAAAGCCGCTGTCGTCGCATCGCTGAACAAGGGTGTCGCCGCTGTAGCTGACGCATCGAGTCGAGACTTCTCGCAACCTCGGAGAAGCGTGCCGCATCAGGAAGAACTTGACGTCTTTATTTCTTTGCACCAGAACTTTGTCGCATTTCCATCGCTGCAACATTGCTTGTTGTGGAAGCGTCCCGCATCGTAAGGTACATTGACTTAAAGTGTCGCATCTTAAGAACTGAACTGAACTAAGCTAAACCTACCATTTTAAGTACAGTATTGTGGATTTTTGTCGTTTATGGTCTTGTGTTAAAACTATATAAAGAATACTTATTTTTGATATAAAACCTTGTGTGGTGTCCATCTGTAGTGTGTCACTAGATTACTGTATGTGTTCACAAATGCTTTACACACTGCCTCTGAGATAAGCCTGTCTGCTCGTGCCAAGCTACCAAGGGGGTGAGCAGGGGTTATTTTAGGAGTGTACCCCTTTACCCTGACTGGCAATTGTCGTGCAGTGCCCTCTGAGATCTGAACGCAATCAGGCAGATTCCCTTGATGCTGTGCCCTCTGGAACTTCAGGTCCCACTGCAGAGCCCGCATATGCCACCTGGCATGATCCACCAGCAGGATGCAGGAGGCCATGAGGCCCAGCAGCCTCAGGGTCATTCTGACCGAAACCCGGGATAGAGGCTGAAAGATCGGAATCATAGCCCGAATATTCCGGACTCGCTGTTCGGGAGGATAGACCCGAAACTGCGTCGTGTCCAGAACCGCTCCTATAAAGAGGAGCTTCTGAGAGGGAGTCAGATGTGACTTCGGCACGTTGATGGAGAACGCCACGAGTGCAGGAGGTCGGCCGTAGTCTGGAGGTGGGAGATGACTGCCTGGGGCGAGCCCGCCTTCAACAGCCAGTCGTCGAGATAGGGGAAGACTGGAAGCCCTGATCTGCGCAGATGAGCTGCGACCACCGCCATCACTTTCGTGAACACCCGAGGGGCGCTGGTAAGGCCAAAGGAGAGCACGGTAAACTGAAAGTGCTCGTGGCCTACCATGAACCGCAGGTAACGCCGGTGGGCCGGCAGGACGGGCATGTAAAAATAAGCGTCCTGCAAGTCCAACGCTACCATCCAGTCTCCAGGGTCGAGGGCAGACAGGACCTGAGCTAGCGTCAACATTTTGAACTTCTCCTTCCAGAGGAAGCGGTTGACGTTCCTGAGATCCAAGATAGGACGCAGGCCTTTGTCCTTCTTGGGCACCAGAAAGTAGTGGGAATAGCAACCACGACCTACTTCTGGGACAGGTACTCGCTCGATGGCCCCCTTGGCCAAGAGTGCCGAAACTTCCTGTTGGAGAAGGGCCAGATGATCCTCCGACATGCGATGGTACTGAGGTGGCCACCTCCGCCCGCTGAAAAAGAGAAGGTAAAAAACCTGGGAATAATCATTGACAAAACATTGTCGATGCGCCCTCAGATTCAACACCTCTCTGGTGTATGTTTCGTATACTCCGAATGTTAAAAACATTTCTGCCGCTCCTACCGCTGGAGAGTAGAAGGATCGTCGTGCAGGCTCTTGTGACATCTAAGCTTGACTATGCCAACTGTCTGTACCTTGGTATTCCAAAATCTGTGACCCAGCGCCTGCAAGTGGTTCAATATGCGGCTGCCAGAGCCATCACGAGATCTAGTCCTAGAACTTGTATGACCCCAATTCTTAAATCTTTGCAATGGCTCCGCATCAAAGAGCGGATTGACTTTAAGGCCTTGACCATCTTTTTTAAAGCCTTCCACAAGGTTGGTGCTGAGTACCTTATTAAACGAGTCAACCATTACTCTACATCCAGACCCTTGCGGTCCTCAAACACTAATTTGGCCTTTGTGCCCAAAACCCGCCTTGCTCGTACAGGCGGTAGATTTTTCGGCTTTCTGAGTGCAAAATCATGGAACAGCCTGCCGGAAACCCTGAGGCTTGACCCAAACTTACTTTCTTTTAGAAAGAGCTTAAAGACATGGCTGTTCAATAATTAACTGGTTTCTTTCACTGCTCTCCTATCGCTGCGTAAGCGCCAGGACACTCTTGTTTGAGTAGCTGTGCGCTTTATTAAATACCCGTTTTCATTTCATTTCATGGAGGGGTAATCTCGAAGGGGAGGGAGTAGCCCCTTCGGACTATTTGCAAAACCCACCTGTCCGACGTGATGGTGCGCCAGTGGGGGAGGTGATGGCGAATCCTGCAGCCCACTGGCGATTGGTGGCCCTGAAAGGTCGGACTAGGAGGGTTTGGAGGCTGCTGCAGAGGGGGCTGTGGTGGACTGGCCCGCCCACTGGCCCCCAGAACCACGGCGGTGGTTCCCACGTCCCCGGCCGCGCTGGGGCTGAACAGCTTGCGCTGGCCTGTGGCTCTGGGCGGGATGTGTTGCGGGGCACCCCTTCCGTAGCCACGAAAGGGGCGAAAAGCAGCCTGCGCAGGGCAGGTGGTGGAGAGGCCCAAGGACCTGGCCGTAGCCTGAGAGTCCTTAAAGCGCTCCTGCACGTTGTCCGCTTTGTCACCGAATAGGTGACGGCCATCAAAGGGCATGTCCATAAGGGTGGACTGGACATTCCCTGAAAAACCAGTCGACCTCAACCAGGCGTAGCGTCGAAGGGCTACAGACGTGGAAATCGTCCTGCGTAGTGAGTCGGCGGTATCCAGGCCACAGCGGATGGTAAACTTTGCTGCGTCTCTCCCTTTGGCAACCGCCCGAGGGAGTATGGCCCGGGCCTCCTCCAGGCACTGAGGCAGCACTTGCGCAACTGTATCCCACACGGAGTGGGAAGTAACAACCCAACAGACATGCAGTGTTTACCGACCGCAGTCCCAAGCTGGAGGAAGAAAACATCTTCTTCCCAAGATGGTCCAGCTTCTTGGATTCCCTATCAGGTGGAGCGTTGGGACATGCGCCCTTGGAAGTGGAGGCTTGGACCACCAAGCTCTCAGGGGTGGGATGTTGGGAGAGGAAAGTGGGGTAGCCCGGGACCGGGCGGTGGCGTCGGGCAATCATCCTATCCACAGGAGTCCCTGTGTTGGGCCTGGACCAGGTGCCCAAAAGGATGTCTGTTAGGGCTTCATTAAACGGCAGCAGGGGCTCCGAAGAGCTTGCTGCCGGTTGAAGCACCTCTGTCAGGAGGTTAGTCCTGACTGCCACCGTAGGTAGCCGAGGCTGAGAGCCTCGGCCGCCCTACGCAACACCACTGCGTAAGACGCTCCCTCCTCCGTAGCCACGGAGCCTTGGTTCTCACCGGCTTTGAAAGCAGCACAGCTGAGGTGCAGGCACGAAGAGCACTTCTGGAGGGTAGACTATTCCCCCCGGGGAAAAAAACACATACAAAAAAACCCTTGCGGAGTATAAAGAGCTCATTAAAGCCGAAAAAACTAAATTTTTCGCAGGGAAAATTAGACTAGCAGCAAATTCCTCCAGGGAACTTTTTAAAACGGTTAAAAATTTGTCAAATTGGAGCAACAGCAACTCCTTTGTCTTGGACGCATCTTTCTGCAACAAGCTGGCAGATTTCTTCCAATGTAAGGTCAACTCTATCTTTCAGGTATTCTCTCAGCAGTCTCCTAACACTGACCTTATCTTTAATTTGGAAGAGGCCTCGAATTCGGGTCCATTCACGGGTCGTGAGGTATCTCCCACCTTTGAGAAGTTTTCGCTTCTCACATGGGATAAAACAATCAGCCTCATGAGTTCCATCAAGTCCGGGGCCCCCTCTGACCCTTGCCCTCTGGGGATCATCAATAAGCTGGCTAGTCAGGTGGTTGGGCCACTTAAAGATCTACTGAACCAAGTACTGAGTTCGGGGCACTACCCTGACATCTGAAAAAAGGCCTCTATTCTTCCTTGGGGGAAGAAACCCTCCTTGGACCCCAAGCTGGTGGACAGTTACAGACCAATTTCCCGACTCCCGTTCCCAGCTAAGGTGTTAGAGAAGGCCATGAATGTGGGAATTCTAACTTTTCTGGACACCCATCAATTGCTGGACCCCGCTCAATACGGGTTTAGAGCGAACCACTGCACGGAGTCCGCACTGGTGGCCGCATCGGAAGAAATTAGAGTGAGGGTGGACAAGGGCGGCAGAGCTGCATTAATTCTACTTGATCTCTCTGCCGCCTTCGATACGGGCCACCACATGCTTCTTATGAAACGCCTGCACTCCTTAAGCTTTAGGAGCACTGCACTATCTCTGCTGAGCTCATTTCTCGAAAATAGGCAACAGTGGGTCGAGATGGGAGATGTAAAATCCAGCCCCTTTTCCCTCCCTTGTGGGGTGCCGCAGGGATCGGCGCTCAGCCCCCCTCTTTTTAACGTGTATGTCACCCCCCCCGGTGAAGTTTATTCTGAGCTTTGGCCTGACCGTACTATCTTACGCAGATGACACGCAGATAGTGGTGTCCGTCTCGTCTCAGTTTGAAATTGATGCTAATAATTTCTGCAGTGGCATGGCTGCAGTTGCAAGCTGGATGAAGGAGAATTGTCTCAAATTGAATTTGAATAAAACTGAGGTGCCGATCTTTGGGAAAGAGACCACCTTCTGGAATGCATCCTGGTGGCCCCAGGAGCTGGGGGACCTGCCCAAGCCGGTGCAGAAGGCTAAAAATTTGGGAGTCATTTTTTACACCAAACTATGCTTTGCTGCCCAGATCAATTCAGGATACTTTATGTTACGGGTTCTCAAAAAAATCCTCCCTTTCATCCCAATGGACCTTCAGAAGACCGTAATGCTGGCCCTCATAGGCTCCAAACTGGACTACTGCAATGCCCTCTATCTTGGCATCTCGAAATACCTGTTGGAAAAATTGCAGTCCCTACAGAATGCGGTAGCCAGAACCCTTTTGAAAATCTTTAAGTTTAAACCAGTATCTCATCTGTTACACGGCCTTCATTGGCTACCGGTGGAGAAGAGAATCTCATTTAAGACTCTGTGCCTAATGTACAAGGCTCTTCACTGTACCGGCCCGCTCTATTTTCAGGAGCGATTTACCTGGTATGCGCCCAGTAGAACACTCAGATCTAGCTCAGCGCATATGGTCCGGATTCCCAGAATTAAACGAGTAAACTGGGGTGGTAAAACACTGACCTTCCGGGGGGGGAAAGTTATGGAACTCCCTTCCTCTTGCCGGCCAATCCCAACCCAGCTTGCAGTTAATTCAGGAAGCAGCTAAAGACCTGGCTATTTCTGCCTGTAAACAACAAAGTCACTCAGACCTAACCCGGCTTGATGCTCCTTCCTCAGCCCTTGATTCGCCAAGCGCTAAGACACCTTCGGCTAATGCGCGCTCTATAAAATTACTTCATTCATTCATTCACGGTAGGAGGAGACAACATGCCAAGGTCTGGTGAGGTATCCAGACCACTGGCTTCCCCCAGTTCCTCTCTCCAGTCCGGTTCATAACCTAACTGGTCAGTTAAAGGGTCTCCAGACCCCTCCCAGTCCTCCTCACCCTCCTCTGGCTGCCAATCTGGTCTCAAAGAGCCAGGGTAGAACAGGGGCACAAAAGTACCCGGTGGCACCGGATCCGGCGTAGGTCGACGCCGTTCCGGCTCCGTGTCTACCTCGAGGCCGGGGTCGATGCCGGCTGGAGACACAACCGGCGTCGGCTGCGGACGTGGTGCCGGTGGAAGCGGCGCCGGGGGAGGTGTATTAAGGTCGATCGGCACCGATTAGGATCCAGGCCTAGATCCAAAGAGACCCTGCGGCGCCAGAGACGCCAGAGTCTAAGCCCCAGGGGCTCCAGCCGAGTCCGCGGGGCCCGAAGGCGCACCGGCGGAGTCGGGCTGCCCAAAGATGGCGTGCATCGCTTCGTAAAATTGACGAAGCTGGGCAGGTGTCGCTCCAGGTCCCAGAAAGGGAGGGAAACCTGGAGTTGAGCCTTCGTCGCGTCGACCGGGGAGAAGTCAAAGAGCGACGGTGCTTCTTCGACTTCTTCTTGTGCTTCGACTTACCTGACCCTGAGTGCGAAGACTTGGATGAAGAATGTTGGTGGCTCCGCGACCGGTCCCTCGACCTCCTACGCGACAGGGACCTCGAGGGGCGCACGACTTGGGGTCGTGGTCTCGCTCCAGGCAGAAGAGGCACACCCGGTGCGGATCCGTCACCAACATCAGTCGGCTACAGGAACTGCAAGCCTTGAAGCCGGGCATCCCCGACATGCACCAGGAGTCAAAGACTCAAGAACAATGTCGACAAAAGTCGGCAAAAAGTCAGTCAAAAAGTGACCGGAGGTACCGCTCTCTCCGGATCTGCGCTGGCTGGCGCGAAAAAAGAAAGAACTGACGTCAGCGCGCGAGGGCAAAGATTAAGTCATTTCAACCCCCCATGGGTATACACATTTAGAGTTATTGACCCTTTTGCTTGGCATACAGACAATGATTATATAAAGTATGTCTAAGGTGTCATTGTGCCTATGCTGGTTACACAATTGTTATATCAGTTCATAGAGTTCATTATATGCTCTTGTGTAATTCCTACTCCTGTCTTAGTGTAAAAGTGCTCGTGTTTACTGTGATAATTTTAAATGTCCAGTCTTATTCTTGATGTTACTTCGGAAAACACAAAGCGATTTACAGATGCGTGTAAAGTTCTTCGTCTTGATTCAATCCATGTGGTGTAAGGGTACATAGATCCAAGATGTGTTGTGACTCCCTTTGCCTGAGCTTACGTTCTCTGTCGCCACCTCTTTCATGGCGTTCCACTGTCTCAATTGCATAAAAGCTCAACTTTTTCCAGTCTCATCTATGGTGTAATTCCATATGTTTGGCCACTGCGTTACTGCGATCCTTGTTCACTGTTGCTCTCACGTGTTCTAAGATGCGTTTCTTGAGCTCGCAAATGGTACTTCCAACGTATTTGAGGGCACACAGGCATTCGATTATGTACACTATATATATATATATATATATATATATATATATATATATATATATATATATAAACATACATACATATATATATACACATGCTCACCTGTATGCATTTTCCTCTGTATTGTGCATCTTTAGGAGGTTTATGGCAGTAATTTGTAGTAATCTGGCAAAGAGCCTTCGCCATATTTTTTTTTTGCTTTCCGTGAAAGGACTCTCGATCTCATGAATACCTCATTGTTCAAGCAGTCATTTTTGTAGCCCTATCCATTTGAAATTGTGGGTAACAGGACTTGACAGCTGGGAGGAATGGTTTAAGATGAACCTCTCCAACTTCCAAAACTTTTATTTCAAGACAACACTTTGAGACCACATTTCCTGAACCTGAAGACAACCCATGTACACTCCTCATCCCATCAGGGAAGTATCGGCAAGAATGGTCTGTGGTGGAATCCTTTTATGAAAAAAAAGTAGTCCTGCAATCCACGATGCTTAATTTATGATCTCCCATCCATCAGTCACAATAAAGGTTGAAATTCAACAATTAAAAATAGCTTGGAATAGCCAAAAACTGAAATCCTGTTCTAATGGCCAAGAAAGAGCATACGGATAAAAGTTAAAATATAGTTTGCGAAGGGTGATCAAATACTTAAAATGTATATTTCAGTATTTAAAAATAGTTACAGAAAGACATACTGAGAAACATTGGCCTTTTTTCCCCAAAAGTTGGTATGCTACAATCTAATGAGGCTAAGACAACAAGGTCATACTCTTACAGCACAACACAAAGTACTGAAAAGTGTGAAAGCACATAAGACTAGATTGCCAATGCAGTATATTTCTGGATGTGAAAAAGGCAAACAAACAAGGAATGTCACTCACCTGTTCTGCTCTGTGGTGCATTAGTTCACTGAAAAGAGCAGAACAACTGCTTATGAATTGCTCACTGACCACAACTGTGTCACCAAAAATCTTGGCTGTGGACTGCTTGTTAAAAGACCTCATCACCTGCTGGAGCAAAATGGCTGCATCTTCCACTGACAAACAGCTAGGTAGCAAAGGCTAGAATTAAAAAGAAAATGATGCTTATTTGTATACATGGCACACAAGTTAATTTGATGAATAAACACTATTGAACTAATTACTTAGTTGATTCAGCCTATTCCCTAAAACAGTCCATTTACTCACTTAATAAAAATGTAAAGGGGAGGACTCCTCCTCCTTAAACCTCCTACGGTGTGTAAAACAAAAAATATCTGTTGCTAATCAAAAAGTAAATGAACATAAAATACATTAAACATAATAATGAAAATACTCAAGGGCACACCAATACAATAAATGCCCACCACCAAATAATGTATCTTGGTTCAAATGCATGGTGGCATAACAAGAGTAAACAGAAATTACATTGTGGGGTAACTAGTCTTGTCCATTGTGTTCTGCTATTGGATAAATGTTTTTGTGACCTAGTTCAGCATGTCTAGCCTACCACACAATTGCGTGTGAATACTAAAGATTTTTTTATTGTTGAAGAACAAATCTAGTTCTGTTGCACTTGACTGCCATAAGCCTATTGTTTATTCCAACAAGAGTTCATTCCATATCCCCTTATGTAAGTGTTCAGAAACAATTGTTTGACAATTCTCACCCGATGTACTTTATCATAACTTAGGGCGTATGACCTGGGACACTGATCTTAAGTTTGCAGAGTGATGGGAATATCTTCACCAACTCTTGAGTCAGTTGCTTCTTTGGTGTGTGTGGTGGCACCATACCCACAAAAGAGACTTTTTACAGTAATCCACCTCCTGGTATCATGAAAACCTTTACAAGGAAAAATCTTTCATTTGCCGCTAAAAAAGGAATTGGTGTAAATGCAGGATATTCTTTGCCTTTATCAGCTTAGTGACCAAAGATGAGGTCATGATGACCCACACTGAAATCTATGGATAATCTACAAAGGTAATTCACTTCCCTGAAAGTGACCTTTGAAGTCACATACTCTCTATGATCCTGCAATTATGCCCCAGCCAATTGGCATTGCTGAAGCAAATCAAACTATCCTCAGGCTTTGAGATGCACAGTTCAAGCTCTTGTACTGGGCAGCTTGTATTTTAGTTACTTTACTCGCTTCATGCATTTCTCCGGAGATATTCTGCCTCAACGATACCTTAATCCTCCTGCTTGGGTGTGGGACATTGTTTGCATGAAATCTTGCTTTCCACACAGATGCCTGGCTGAACTCTGGTACCCAAAAATGTGATCATAAAACAGCTGTATTTTAATATATGCTAGTGTCCAGTATCGCAAAGACTTGAGGGAATTGGCAAATTAGTGTAAGGTTAATCACATCTCACCAAAAAAAGGAACTTGCGTCTATTTCTATCAGTTCCGGATACAGACACAAAAGTACAGATAGCAAATGTCCTGCATGGTCTCTTGATTTCAAAGCTCAGAGTTTTCTCTAAACAAAGATGGCAAGTCTCGGACAGCTAAACAATGAGGGCTGCCCAATACAAGATGACATCTAGCTCCAGAGCATCCTCTTTCAGTTAATCATGGTCTGATTCAGTACTTAAAGCATAAGTCCCATGCCTGGAAATTGTGTATGCCGGTGGGCTCTGTCACAAACATCCCAGTTCGCATCTTATTCCTCCCTTGCCTTCATTACTGTGTTCCTGCTTTCCCCTCATGTGATTCCCAAGAACTGGAAAATTTCGAATTCCTCACAGTGGTTTCTTTCTGGCTGAATATCCGATATTAGGCGCTCCTCATCCTTAGAACACTGACCAAGATGTTGATCCGCTTACGCCCTTGGTGGGGCATGCTTCTTTATTTTTTATGTATACAATCTGCAACTTTTACTCTTGTTGAATTGTTTATGCAAATTATTACTGGTCTCGTCTTAAGCAGACTGCCATCTTTGAAAGAGGGGCTGCGTCGTTTACTGTGTTAAACAATTACAAGTGCGGATGTCAATGAGCAATTCTCCCTACCCTATTCCTCTTCCTAGTTTCTCCCAGAGTTCGAAGTTAGCACACTGTATCAACTTTAGTGTTCTGATTCAAGGCTAAGGGGAGACAAAGGACTATCATAAGGGATCAGTCTCACATTCTGCCAGCTGGCTCATATTACACTTTGGAAGTTATATCTAACATTGCTGTAGTACCTTCAAGGCGCTTGTTGGCCGACTATTTTATATTTCAAAGTTTCACCAACTCCGAGAAGTGTGTCTGGAGGCGATTGATAAATTGGGCAGAACTTCCTGGGCCATGTCCCAGAGAGCAGGCGAGAAACAACCCAGGAAACCATTTGCGTTTAGAGATCTTAGGGCCATATTGCCCACCAAAAAAGCCTTCTTGGCGTACTGCTCTATCTTTTTTAATTCTCTATACGACAGTGTGTTGGGGAACGCACCTGGCAACAGTTTAGAGGAGCATGTATCCTGAACTGCAAGGCTTTCTGGGGATCATTGGGATAATAGAAAGGCTGTGTCACACAGAGCTGGCCTGTACCATCTTGCTATAAATCTGTGAATAACCGTAGAGGACGTGTGCTTCTCCTACATAGCGAGAATGGGCTCTGTAAGGGGTTTGTTAAAAGGAGCAAAGGCTTTGCATTATTGGTGATAGTGTGAAGTACTTCCGTGAAGATGTAAGAGGTAGTTCAAGGTCCAATACTTCTGCTAGATTTTGGACAACAGAATGGTATGTTGTGACCTCAGGTAGAGGTAACCCAGTAGGGAAGTACAGCTCCAATTCAGGCAAGTTATCCAGGCCACTTGCGTATCTGAGACCACTAGAATCTGGGTCTAGAGTCATAGACTGCCCATCAGGATCCTTGCAGGGATCTTCGCTGGAATAAGAGTCCTCAAAGAAGTATCGTTACTTCTCCATGAGGCATTGACACTCTCGCAAATGGTGTCGAATATACTCCAGGAGGAGTAATGCATCTGGCCGTTTAGGTTGCAGTGTCGGTGGCGTCTTTTGCAGAGTCAGGGATTTAGATAGCAGCACCAGTGGTGTCAACTGTGGGGGCCAAAGGACACAAGGGGTCTGATGGCATCATTTGAGACGGCAGCATCGGGTGTGGTATTGCACCTGAAGCAGGTGCCAGCAATGTAGCCTGAGTCGGTGTCCAGGTAACATGACAAAATAGTAGGCAAGGAGCAAACGGAGCCGGATGATAACAGCATTGGGAGGGCTCTGAAGATATATTAAATTGGACCCATGGGGCCGGCAAGCGCTCCAGAGGGGACCATGGCACAACCTAAAACATTAAAGATGTAGTTCAAAAAAAGAGCTGGGTCTTTCCCTGGAGATGGGAACTTCCAGTAAGGCTGACCGATATGGAGCCTCTGGATCGACACCGCAGACAGGACCTGATTTTGATTTCGGACACACTACTAAGGAGCTGCAAGCAGTAGATCCTCCAAAGGTTGCTCTATGAGTTCTGGCTCCAAAGAGTACACTTTCGAGGAGGCTGGGGGTCTCAGAAACTTACTTTTAGAAGAATTGCATTGCTAGGACTCGTGGCATCTCTTCTTTTTGTGCTTAAGCTTCAAGAACTTAAACAAAGGTGGTGACTACAATTTTCTTCTTCTCCGATGTTCATGCAGAGCCCACACCACGAACAGCTTGGCTTCTTGTCATCTCGTGGCCTTGGGGTGCATGCTTCAACATGATTTGCAGGTCCTGATATCGTGGTCCAACCTCAGACACCTTTGACAGATTTCGTGTGGATCCATAAAGGACGTCTGCCCAGCACAGTCCTCCATGGCTTAAACCATGATCTTGTAAGGGGAGACATGAGTGCACCTACATCAGGAAAAGCACATTTTTAGAAAAGATGAATCTCCTGAGGAGAATTAAGCTCTGGATTCGCATCAATGGCACGGAAAAAAAGGGAAGTGATGTCAGCACTCAGAGAGAGGCGCGCTATGGCTCCAGTGATGTCATGAGGATGCCATTTACAGCAAGTAGTGGGTGTAGCGCCCCATACAAGCATGGAGACATATTGAAAGGTTTCCGGATTTAGTCTGCACGTGGGATATTCAAAAGTTGAGGAACCTGCAGCCATAGGTACCCATCAGACGGTGTCTTGATGCAATGCTGGCGCTATAAAGTCCTTCTAATAGATAAAAAGTCATATGAAAAGCAGTGCTAAATTTGGGCCGGTGGCTGGAAGTAGCACCCACCGGCACTAACTTCTGGAGACTGGCGCTTAAATTTCCTCATTACATATTGACTCACGGCAAGGGAGAGAGCAACACACAAGCAGGAAAGAAAGGGAGAGAGAAAGAGGAAAAAAATGTTAAAAAGAGAGAAAGCAAGAACGAAAAAGAACCTACAGCAGTAAGATAAAGGGGCAGGGAGGGTCTACTGATGAATGAGAGAGGCAAAAGGTGGAATCACTACTACATACCCCTCGTATTGGGCACCTCTGACATGTGATCGAGCCGGGCACGGGCTTCTGAGCAAAACGTTGGGCCGGGCACTTATTCTTTTACAAATTAAGCACTGACTAAACACAGCTGCGGTGGGAGAGTGATGAAAAGTACAAAAAAAAGTCATTTATGAGTTCAGCATTAACCTAGAAGGTTTTCGTCCGCACATTTTTGACCGCGGTTTCGAAACGTCTATACTAAAGACACTGATAGATATAATTTTCAGAAAATCGGACAAAACTCGCAAAAGGATAAATATATAAAAAAATATTATACATTTCATGAGACATTCTGCATTACAGTGAAAACTACCAAGAATAGGTTCTCATCCAAGCACAAAAGAGATCAGATTGTTGCATAAATCGTATGTCCCTGCAACAATGCACAGCTACGAAGTCCCAATTAAACAAAAAATATTAACTAGGTTAAATAGCACAGAGGACCAAAAATGAAACTACAAGGAATGACATCTACGAGAAAAACATACCAATATATCCACCCATGTTCCGGAGCTGATGGCCTCTTCGACGGAAGCCTCCACCTGATCCACAATCTCACGGCCAACGCAGGCAGCTTTCAGGAATAGGAGCTGTGCAGACTTGTATCTTTTTCTGATGTAATTTAAAGCATCTGGTATACCAAGCCTGGTCACAGCATCAAACTCTACACATTCAAACCAAAAAAACGGTAAGGTGTTAGTCCGCACATAGCAAATAGAAATCAATATTATCAGCAAAATAAAAAAAATAGGTATTGCTTTATTTAAACATACAAAAGACAGACTGCAAAGCAGTGAAATTGAAATGACTTTCAATGCAAGTGTGGCCATCTGTTCAAAGCGCCAGGGACTGCAAAGTGACATCACACATTGTTTAACATTCCCGCTGATGTCATAGGAAGGGGCATGACGTGATTTTAACACCAAAGATTACCTAACTGGCGGTTATTTCTCAGTTGGCCCAGATTAATTTACAGGTACTTCAATAATCAAACTGAGTAAAAGTTCTCTAAATAAATGTGAAATTTTAAAAGAACTTAAACTTTTCACTTAGCTAGACTCGTATGCTGCGCCTCTCTGAGGTGCATTCGTAAAATCTTCTGGATATCATTATCACAAGCACCTAAAATAATGATTTTGCATGGGCTATATATTTCCCAAATCATTGATACAGTGCCAAGACACAAATACAATGTAGAATATAATTGCCAAAATGTATACCCAACCCCCAGCAAATTTTGTGTAGAGGTGGGCACGTGTCCCCCTCCATTGGCCGATTTTGGCCCGGGGACCCTACTCCCCAGGGTCAGGTGCATTTTTATTTAGGGGAGAAGGTACATGGCCCCCTACCCAGGCCGTTTTTGGCCCATGGGACCCCATCCCCTGGGGCCCACAATTATGTTTATGGAGGAGGGCGGCATGCAGCCCCACTCCACGGGACGATTTCGGCCTAGGGGACCCATCCCCCTGGGCCCAGCAGAAATAAAATGAGGGAGGGGGACACAGCACCCCCCTCCCAGGCTGATTTTGGCTCCAAGGACCCCCTGCCACAGATAGAGGGAGGGGGGCATGCAGACCCCCTCCCCGGGCCTATACCGGCCCCCAGGACCCCATCTCCGGGGCCTGACCAATGTGTAAAGCAGGAGGGGGCCATGGGCCCCCCTCCCTGGGCTGATTTTAGCCCTGGGGGCCCCTTCCCCCAGGGGCCCGTCCAAGAAAGGGTGGGTGCCCTGGTGGGTGCCCTGGTGCCCACCCAGGACACCCACCATATCCTCCATGGGGATGGCAGGGTGAGTCCCCCGGCCCCAGCTGGCTCCCCGCATTCAGCGGGAGCCTGCATAGCACCCGCCCGCAAGGAGCAGCTAAGAATGCTGCACCCTGCAGGTCGGAGTAATATTTAGATCAGAAGTCCACTCCCAGCTGGCTGGAGCATTTTTAAAGCTCCCGCCAGCAGTGAGTGGACTTAGTGTTTGATCTCTATTGGCGGGAGCTTTGAAATTGCTTGAGCCAAGTGACTGCAAACATAGGTTTCCCTGCCCGCACCAGTGTGGACAGGGAAACCGCTATGTCCTGGGGGTGGGCACCCCAGGACATAGCAAGAGCCGGCCCTGGGAGATGGGGTCCCAGGGTATTTAATGGCTCTGGGAGGGGTGCCGCGCAGCCTCCCTTATTTTTTTTAATTGCGGCCAGGCCCCAGGGGATGTTGTCCTTGGGACTGAAATCGGCGCTGGGAGAGGGTCTGTGTGCCCCTCTCCCCTTGTTTATCTTTGGCTGGGCCTCAGGGGATGAGGACCCCGGGGCCAACATTGGCCCAGGAGGGGGCCACGTGCCCTCCTCCCAGTTTCTTAGAAAGGCTGGGCACGGTGATGGGGTCCCTGGGGCAGAATATCAGCCCGGGAGGGGGCTGCATGACCTCCCTTCCCCTATTTCGATAGCCACCGGGGGATGGGGACCCCAGGGTCTAAATCGGCCTGGGGAGGGGAGGGGTCACACACGCCCCCTCCCCGCAAATACATATTAGTGTTCCCCCAGCGACCTGGCCCACCCGGGAGGCATAAAAAAAAAAAAAACAAGAGTAGAAGACTGCTTGTTTTTTAAAAAAAATGTTGCAGTGGATTTGTAGATCCTCTGTGAATTCACTGTAAATTTAAAAAAAATATGTTTTGGGCCCCAGGCGGGGTCCCTGTGGGACCCCACCACTGGGCCCAGGATGTTATGGTATTCCTACCTTGCCGCCCAAGATTATGCCAACACTTACTGATTGAAGTGGTGGCAGTCAATCTGATCTCACCATGATATCTGTTGGATCCGCGGAGGATACGGGCCCCAAGATATACATAAATCTTTTTTCTTTAATAACTCCCAGACTACTGAACGGATTTACACGAAATAACAAAAAGAGATCTTTGTGGACCAAGATCTACCTTTCTGCCAAATTTGGTGTAGTTCCATTCAGCGGTTCGGGTAGAAGCTGCGTCTAAATTCCCTGTGAGAAATTGCATGGGGGGGAAAAGCGTTTTGCAACGCACCCTTTTTCTCAGCCCCCGCGTGACGAAACACCACAAAACTTTCCAGACAGTAGCGGAAGTGAGCAGCAAACTAGTTTTGAAAATTTCGTGAAGATTCATCAAACGGCGCAAAAGTTATTAGCAAAACAAAAAACACTTTTCCCATTTATTTTATTTTGGGCTCCCGAATACACATGTGCACAGATCATCCACAGATTACCCCAAGCACATACATCAACCTTTTCAGACCCCCTCTCCTAAAAACGGAATAATTAGCTCATTCTTTTTTATCATAATATGCAAGTATTCACAAACACCTACAGAACAAAGCAAGGGATTATAGAGGAGGTGCTTCACAATGAAATACAAGTTGTGATTCACAGTTAGACACCTTATCTTCACGCCTTACAGTCGCTGGTCTATAAAGTGAGAAACATCCCATTATATTAGGATTCATGAAAGAAAACTAACCAGAGATAGGTTAATACAAGGTTCTTATTTTGCAACCCCGTATGCATGTATATAAAAAAGACAGTGCTTATGTATCACAATAGTCATAGGTGTCCTTTTGTTTTCAATATGCATTTGGATTCCTCTAAATTAAGGCTAACAATTAGTGGTAGTGTTATTGTTTTTATGCTTCATTTCATGTATTGTACAAGATGAGACATTTCACGAAATGGCGCAGAGTGACATTCTGTCATTACTGTAGATGCTAAAAGTGAGGAAACTTGTTATTTCGTGATGAATGCAACTGACTCCTGGTTTCTCCCGAGTCACTGCTAATCCATGCCTTGTCCACTTGACCATGGCCTGAACTTCAGACATGGCAAACTCAAAAGGATAACCTGCATAATATACAAAAGAATGTACCAATTAAACAGCTGCCACATATCACAATGGTGTCTGCAATGAACCATAAGTGCCAAGGACAGGTGTTACCAGAATGTGCCAACAAAGCCTTACTGGTTGTTAAAACTGGCCAGTACAGAAACACAGTGAAAGATTTATGCAACACTAGACCTCGCTTTGAGCTTCCATGCCTGGGGTGGAATGTGTTAGATTTCTAATGTCAGTGTATGAGATAATCCATAAAAGACTGGGTCCTGAATAATTCCAGCAGTGCTTCTCCACTCTCCATGTGCGATGTAAGCACTTTGGGCAACTGCGTAAAGAACAGTGATTCAATTATCTTATGTCTCTGCTGCATTCCTCTGCACCAGTGACAGCAGTGGCCAAAAAAGGCTGCAAGACCCCCATGATGGGTAGCACAGACTCTGAAGAGCAGGTACCCAGAATACAAAAGTCACTTTATTTGCTCTACATAATATGCTGCGGTTTGTTGGAATCCTGTTAAATGAAAGTTTCTTGAACCTTAGATATTGTTTATGATTGTCTGATCTCATGATGGGGTGGAATATTTTATTATGTGTAATCAATTGTAAATTAGAATCTTATCTTATTTACATGTATGTAATTTTGCGATTTTATGTGGACCTCTTCAGAGTTCTGTATTCATAAATAAAAATACACTTGAAACTTGTCCCTAGAATAAAAATAAAAAAATCAGGTCGACAAATTGTGAAATTCACAAATCAGGGACACATGAAATCTCTTGTAGAACTCTAGAAGATATCTGAATCAGTCACTTCTATAGAGACCTGCCGCTCGGTCATGCAATAGATCACTGCAGGAAAAACACTGGGACACTCCCTGAATTTAGTCTTTTGTGGACTATGGATAAATTGGATGCTAAGATCTCAGAGCACAGACCCTACAAGAACCGGACAGCTGTGATGGGCAGGTAGTTGGAGGAAGACAGCAAGCAAATAATCTTGGGGCTAAATTTGGATTTGAAATCAGTAAGAGGCATTAAAATAAGAATGGATTTGAGTCTTATCATAGCAAAGCAAGATATTGCCCTGCAGAGAAAAACAAGTACTCACAAAAACAGAATTGTTGGGAAATAATGATAGATGTATGGTGATGGAGAAAGCAATGTATGAGACTAAATTGTGGCTGCAAAAACTTCAGAAAACATGGGGTTTAAGGCAACAGCACTTTGACATGCCTTCAAAGGCTCAAAGTCTGGGATATAGGACTAATTTGAACTATGGAGAAGCTGGTCATTGAATGCCGTAGTAATGGCTGACAAGGGAGAGACAAAGAGGATTAGATGGTTCTTAACGAGAAAAGTAGGCCTTTCAGTGGATGCGATCTGGGAACTAATAATGGGCTTATATTGCTTCAAATTAAATGATGACAAAACTGTACATTTGTTTCATGCACTTCAATAGTTTCCCATTCAGAATAGTAATAATAAGATTAATGTATTTTTTTTATTGCTCTTATATTGCGAGTGCTCCCTTTGTGCGTTTGTTCCTTCATGTGCTGTCTGCTGTGTATCAGTGTGTGGGCATATATCGAATCATGGGAATAGTTGGTGTGTTGCAGGTAGGGCACTTTCAAGTGTAGTGCCTACAAGTTTTGCAGTCCAAGTATTGACTTGTAGCTACTTGGCAAGTGCAGGACTGGCTGCAACTAAAATCTGCCTGAATTATGCTGATGGGTGTGTATGCCACCACATCAAACCCCACATTTGTATGCTTTTGTTGTGCGCATATTGACTGAGCCTTGTTTGAGTTATGACTAGTGTGCACTTTTACTCTGGGAACACTATAGGTACAGCCAGAAGCTGCAAAGTATCTATGGTGTCATCACAGAATGTTGAAAGTGGGCCGGCTAATGCTCTGTATGAGACAACTGGAGATGAAGGCTGAAGCAGTGGTCACTAGGTCTGCTGAGAAGACCTTATGGGAGTTGTCCCAAGGTAGAGTTTTCCCACTAGGAACCTACCAATAACCCCTTCCATAACCGATTATAAGAGAGGTGCCAGGTCTCTAAATTTGGACTCCAATTCAGTAAAATCAAACCATTGCGTAATGTGGTTGAGGTTAGAGGTGAATCCCGTGATCAAAAGTTTTTCTGGTGAACCACCAGCATCTCAGTTTAAGCAATATTAATAGAAGGTACTCCAAGAGTTTGACATAGGAGTGTACAGATAAGGTTGAACAGCTGTTGGGATGAAAGTTTGTGAACAGAGTGTTAAAAGCAGTGCTCTCTTTTCATGTAACTGGTAGGGATCTTTGATCTATAAATGTCAAATTTCCCTTTCTGAATTTCTAACCTTTGGAGTTGTGGGATTCCTAAACCGTAAAATTAAATAAATATTTGTTCAAAGACATATGCCCCAGTGCAGAATTGCTAGCCGCAGTATTTTGTAAGAACTAGTAGGAAAAACATTTACAGAAAAAAACTGAACACAGATTAGTAAATTCTTTGATTCTGAAATTATCTCATAAAGCAAACAAAGCAGACATTTGTATGATAAATGTAATTCTGATTTGATGTAATTTGTCCCCAATGGCTCATGTGGACAGAGGCACTGTAAAGTAAGACCACAAATCAGTTTGTCGTGCCTAAAGTTGAGATCAGTAAAGGATTTCCCTTACCATCTTTACTTCACTTTGTGAATATAACATTCAACTCCAAAGAAAAAGCCTTCAACAGAATGAAATGCAGTGTTCACAAGGCCCAATATGCCTGCTTCTCCTATGGAATTATAATTAACATTACATGCAACGCATCAAAATTCACAGAATTCACAGAATTTGCACACAAAAGATGGGCACCCACACTTTGGAACAGACTGTGTCCCAGTGAAACGCAATGCCCTAGAATTGCAAATGGCATTATGCTTGCTAGAATGCACAGCCCGTCCAATGGTGTGTGCAGATCAGTGAACTCTACTTCCTCAGAAATAGTGTTATACTTGTTCAGATGCACAACACTAAAATGTCATGATCAGTAGTGCTGTGCACTGTGCTCGAGGTTTACAATCAGATAATCTACGATTGGCGGGTCAGAATCGTCAACGTTTCATTTTTAGCAATACTGGTCACCAATGTTACAATGGCACATTCTTCTAGAGTTCTGCAACAGATTTCATGTGTCCCAGAAATGTAAACAGAAATAATGTATTCAACACAAAGTCCAGGCACCTCCATCAGACTTCTGGTCC
Source organism: Calotriton arnoldi (assembly GCA_963921515.1). Classification (NCBI taxonomy): domain Eukaryota; kingdom Metazoa; phylum Chordata; class Amphibia; order Caudata; family Salamandridae; genus Calotriton; species Calotriton arnoldi. The sequence continues at coordinate 1,551,330 of CAWUFW010000045.1, forward strand.
AGAACTTCGACTATCCTCACTGCCATGCAGTAAACTATTCCCAGTATCCCTACTACGCCCACACACAAATGCATACAACTAACATGTGAAGGAACATAAAGCTACACATACAATTTAAAAATCACTTTTTATCACGGATTTTTCATAGAACTTATAGTCATTCGGTATGCTCTAACAAGGCACTACCCTTGTCACTGCGTCCATATAGCAGTATGCCGCTTACTAGAATGAGGCGAAGGTGCTGCTACCTAGCCCGTGGAAGGCATGTAGTTGCAAGCACTTGGGTATGAAAAGGATGTTGGCTAGTGAATCATTTGTGTTTGAAGGTGGTTATGAGTTTCTGGAGACAAGTTCTTGTATTCCAAAGGGATGAAGAAGCATAATGTAGTGTGGAGAGGCTGCACAGTTCCTAGATGCGTAAATGCAGCTGTAAGGAGACTTGTGCCAACGTCATCTTTGACTTATATAATGTATATGTATTCTGCAGTTATATTGTCTCATTGTATTGCTTCCCTGTCTGTGACACTTCTGCACCAGTATAAACATATTACAAAGAATCCCGCTTAAACGCAAGAGAAAGGTTATTAAAGCTTTCAGACCACACATATCTACAAGTTGCCATGGACAACATTTAGTTGCTCAGCATAAACTATGTGCTTAAGGGCCGGGAGAGCACATTCATTGTCAGAATGTGTTTTTTTTTTTCTTTTAATAAGCACAAAATGTCAAAGTGTTGGCACCCTAAAATACTTCTGCTGTGAAAATCATGGAACACAATCAAATGGCAAAAACCGCATGCACCGCAAAGACTTGTTTCCCAGAGAGAGTTCGCGCGAGAAAGAGGACGAACATCTGTTACCTAGGTAACCATTCTGTCGGAAAAACGCGTCCACCCAACTGCTCTGTGTCCTGGAATAAATGTCTGGAACAAACACAGCCTTGTCCTGTCTCCCGCCGACCACTGCGCCTTTCAAACGTCCGCTGTTAACCAGCTCTCCCAGAACAGCTAAAAGACACCAAAGCAGGCATTACTAAACATTTCCTTTAAGAAGCACATTCAGCAAAGGCGAAATGGCTTTGCTCTTGAAATGCTTTGTCATTGTACCCATAACATTTTCTGGACATCACTGCTCTCAGTGACCGAACGTTCCACATGATGTGTCAGGCTGCCCAGATTATCACAAAAATACTGTTTGGACTCAAAGGTCTTATTAAACTCATAGGACACCGGAGAGCGCCCACTATGCACAGCCAAAATTAAAACATTTTAACAGTTATTTTTGACAATACAGCTTTCAGGCATGGAACTTAAAGTAACATATCATGTGTGCAAACAAACATTTATTGTATCGATTCTTAGCAGTTGGTAGTTGTATAATACGATGGGATCATATATTTTAGGTGACCGGGAGGCAGCTTTAACACCATCCACCAAAACCTCAACGGGAACACAGGGGGCAAATGTAACAGTGCACAATAAGCCACGGTCAAGCAATGGCAAAGTATGGAAAACAAATAGACAAACGGTAAAGGGGGCTGACTCAAACACCATTCACTCTCTACACTACTGCTTACTCTACGTTTTTTTAATACTTAATGACACGAGGTCAAGAAAACAGATCAAGCATTTTTAACAACACCTAAAGAACATGTTACTTAGCTTCGTAAACTCTCTTTCTGTTGAAGATTCTTCATTTTGTGAATATCTCCAGGTGTCAGATTGGATCAGGAAAACTAAAAACCAGCACTCCTGGGTGGCAGTAGGTGGCAGCGTGCCTGTGTCAACCTCATTCCACTCTGGAAGTGATGATCGGAGCCACATATAAGCGGCACCCAGGCACACCGACATCAGTGTTTTTCATAAGCTTATTCATGCCTCAAGCACGGAGCCCATCAGTAATTTGGTAGAACCAGGCTGAAGATTCCTAAGTTGGGACCTTTTAGATGGAAAGGAGACCATTTCACAGAATGGGGAGGTGGGATGGTGGTGAGGTCAGAGTATCCACCAGAAAGAGCTTTACCGAAGGAAAGTCATGTGTTCTTCTGATGGATACTTCTAACCCCAGTGACCTCACCTTGTGAACAAATACCAAAGCAGTACTTCCCAAGGATGAGGAGGGGGGGGGGGCGGCTATAGAATGGCTCAGACTGGAAATTTCTACAGGACAAAATGGGCAAAATGTCCATCATGGCGGACCGGACTGTCAAGAGCGTAGTGCTTTGTGAACATGTGCACTGATGCCCATGTAGCTGCCTCACAGATCCAGGATAGGCACTCCATATGCCAATGCAGTGGTAGCAAACTTAGCTCTGGCAGAATGAGCCCTCAGACCTTCTGGAGGCTGCTTTTTAGCCAATGCATAGCAGATCTTAATACAGAGATCTAATCCTTTGCTTCTGCACTGCCTTGCCCTTCTTTGCCCCAAAGAACCACACAAAGAGCTAAATGTCCACCCAATGTCCCTTGATGCAATCACTAAAAGCTGTGCGATCTCTTGGGGTAAGCAACGGAGTCTCTCTTCCTATTTTGAGGGATGAGGTAGAGCAAAGGATATAAAACTGATGTCTTGTCTGATGTGAAAAGGTGTCACCACCTTCAGTAGGAATGCTGCTTGAGTCCGTAATACCAGTCTGTCTGGAAAAAAGGTGGTATAAGAATGCTGAACCAAGAGGGTCTGAAGCTCACTCATGGGACGTCCTGATGTTATCGCAATCAGAATGAGTGCTTTCAAACTGATGACACAAAATGGACAATTGTGCAAAACAGGTACACATAAGGAAAGTGAGGGCCAAATGTAAGTGTCGCTGTGACATCACATAGGGTTTTTCACAGAAACATATTACAAAGCTTTAAGGATATGTGTTAGAAATGGGGGTCTCTAGTTGGCAATGGCTGGCGCCAATGTCCAAATAGGGACCCTTCTTCCTAAGTCAGGGCAAGTGGGCTACCCCCTTTGATAACCCCTGCTCAACCCTGTGGTAACGTAGCACGAGCAGTTAGGCCTATCTCAGAGGCAGTGTGTGAAGCATTTATGACCATGCACAATAAGGCAGTAACGACACCACAAAAGGACACAACTCAAGTAGGTATAGAAAAATAGTATCTTTATCGAAGGTTTAGCACGAGACTCTCAAAAGCGTTTTAACCAGTCACAATGCACTTAAATCAGTAGGAACTTAAAAAGGCAATAACGTATTCACCAGAACGTGGCACTGACTGAGTTCAAGGCCTGGGTCTACGCGACCCGTTGCGCACCAGATACCTGCCGTTGGACGGGGACTCAGCACGTAGCTTCTCGAAGAAGCGGAGACGGTGACAGGCGGACTCCCAGCGACCACAACTCTGGACTGCAGTGGTCCGCAACATGCACTCACAACGATTCGGGCCCTCGGGGACAGGCGGGCTCTCAGCGGCAGAGGCACGCGGCGGCCCGTACTGGTGGTGGCGATGACTCTCGTCGTGCAGCTCCGTGGTGGGCTCACAGCGGCAGCAGCTCTCTCTTAGCTGCGGCGGCCCACAGGACAAATCACGATGATTCAAAGTAAGCAAAGGTGCGAGCACTCAGCGGCAGCAGCTCTCTCTTAGCTGCGGCGGTCCACAGGACAAATCACGAGGATGCAAAGTTGGCAAAGGTGCGAGCACTCAGCGGCAGCAGCTCTCTCTTAGCTGCGGCGGCCCACAGGACAAATCACGGTGATGCACAGCTGACACAAGTGCGGGCACTCAGCGGCAACAGCCCTCTCTTAGCTGCGGCGGCCCACAGGACAAATCACGATGATGCAAAGTTGGCAAAGGTGCGAGCACGCAGCGGCAGCAGCTCTCTCTTAGCTGCGGCGGCCCACAGGACAAATCACGGTGATGCACAGATGACACAAGTGCGGGCACTCAGCGGCAACAGCCCTCTTAGCTGCGGCGGCCCACAGGACAAATCACGATGAGGCAAAGTCGGCAAAGGTGCGGGCACTCAGCGGCTACAGCTCTCTCTTAACTGCGGCGGCCCACACAGATTCAGCAAAGGTTCCGAAGGTTCAAATTAAGGCGGGTGCTCAGCGGCGGCAGCTCCCTCTTAGCTGCGGCGGCCCACAGGACAAAGGATGATCTCGACCAGGCTGGCACAACGGCGGGCACTCAGCGGCTACAGCTCTCTCTTAACTGCGGCGGCCCACACAGATTCAGCGAAGGTTCCGAAGGTTCAAATTAAGGCGGGCGCTCAGCGGCGGCAGCTCTCTCTTAGCTGCGGCGGCCCACACACAGAGTTAACAAGGGTTACCAGTCCGCGTTCCTCACAGTAGAACTAGAGGTTCCAGATTACTCGACAGAGGCCTCACCTGCAAGTAGAATCCCTAGCACAGGAATTCAGACGGCTGACGGGGTGAAGTCTAATGTCCCTGAGACTTCAGCAGGAGGTGCTCTCAATTCAGGCCCTCGGGTAGTTTCTTCAGCAAGCTTGGTGAAAGTTTCAAAGTCCTTTCCTCTGTTCACTCGGGCAGAGTTTCGTCTTGACATCCAGAAGGAACACACTTGAAAAAGGTTTCAGCGCAGCGTTTTATACCTAAAAAGTCTTTGTTCTCTACAGTCACAAATCACTGAATCCAGCCAGAACCAGTTCGGTGGGGTCGGGGAGCACTTGGTTTACGAGGCGACATCCTGCCCTTTGAGAATCCGGGGGTCTGCTATCAGACGCCCAGTGGGAGGTGGAGCCATCATTCACCTTGCCAGGCATGGCCCTGCTCAGATCAAAGAGTCACCCATCCCCATACTCTAAATGCCGATCTCGCTCTCCAGCCAGGTCTGACCCAGCTGGCCCTGCTGCTCCAAAACCAGACGGCCAATACACACACTAGCAAAGCCTACAGGAAAGCTTAGGCAAGAAAATACCTTGTTTCTAGCAGAGGCATTTTCGAACACGGGCTATGCAAATGATCCTTACTAAAAGATGTATCTCAATGTCCTGAGCTTAAACATATCAAATTCGAATCTCCTATCAGGTTCCTGGGGGCAGGTAGGATTATGGGATGTAATACTCAGCCTGCCCATTCTGGCCTATGAGAACGAATAGCCTCACAATAGTAAACAGTGAAATGGAGGGTAACTCGCTATTAGAACATGCTACACAGATATACTTTAAAAGCTGCTTCGGTGGGTAGCGCAAATCAGCGCTGCAGGCCCACTAGCAGTATTTGGTCTACCAGCCCCGGGCACACACAGTGCACTTATACTAGGGACTGACAGGTAAACCAAACGAGCCAATTATGGTTATCCCAATTCATACAGTTATCTTTACACAGGGAGCATTCGCACTGTGGCACTGATTGGCAGTGGCACAGCGCCCAGAGCATCTAAATCCAGCCAACATAAAAGACAGGAAGCGAAAAGAGGAAGGGAGACCCGCGCCAATGATGCCAGGTCTAACACGCGTCCCCTCCAGCTGAAATGTGGGGAGAACTAACCATCCCCTTGGGAGTTCTCATCACTAAGGCGGAAAAATCTGGACAGACCGTCAGCATTGGCGTGTTCTGTACCAGGGCGGTGTTCCACCGTGAAATCCATACCCTGTAGGGAAATGGACCACCTCAACAACTTGGGATTCTCACCCCTCATATGCATCAACCATCTAAGGGGCCTGTGGTCTGTCTGAACCCGGAAGTGAGTCCCAAACAGATATGGTCTCAGCTTCTTCAGCGCCCAGACCACAGCAAATGCCTCACACTCAATTGCACTCCACCTCTGTTCCCGGGAAAGTAACCTCCTGTTTAGGGAGGCTACCGGTTGGTCTAGTCCCTCCTCATTGATCTGTGACAGAACAGCCCCTATACCATGCTCTGAGACTTCTGTCTGGACAACAAATTCCTTTGAAAAGTCAGGCGCCTGAAGCACGGGTGCGGTGCACATGGCAGTCTTCAGGGCATCAAAAGCGTTCTGACAGGTGTCAGTCCAGTTTACCTTCTTGGGCTGCTTCTTAGAAGTCAGCTCAGTCAAGGGTGCTACAATGTTGCCATATCCCTTGACAAACCTCCTGTAGTACCCCGTGAGTCCTAAGAAGGCTCTCACCTGCGTCTGAGTCTTGGGGGGTTCCCACGCAAGGATAGTTTCAATTTTGGGCTGAAGGGGCGCCACCTGGCCGCTCCCCACCTGGTGCCCCAAAGTCACTACAGAACCCTGCCCAATCTGGCACTTACTGGCTTTGATTGTGAGGCCTGCCTTCCGCAGTGCCATCAATACCTCCCAGAGGTGGCGCAGGTGGTCCTCCCAAGAGGAACTAAACACCGCAATGTCATCCAGGTAGGCGGCACTGAAGTCTTCCAGCCCAACCAACACCCTGTTGACCAGCCTCTGAAAGGTGGCAGGGGCATTCTTCATTCCAAAGGGCATCACCCGGAACTGGTAGTGCCCGTCGGGTGTGGAGAATGCTGACCTCTCCTTTGCTCCCTCGGTCAAGGCGATCTGCCAATACCCAGACGTCAAATCAAAGGTGCTGAGGTATTTTGCAGCCCCTAACCGATCTACGAGCTCATCAGCTCTGGGGATGGGGTGCGCGTCAGTCTTCATGACTGAATTGAGGCCCCGATAGTCCACGCAGAACCGAAGTTCTGGGGTGGTACCAGGCGCTGCAGCTTTTGGTAAAACACACAAGATGATGGACGGAATGCTGCACATTGGCAAACATTCACCCCCAGGCACAGATCTGGGTTTAATCCATCGTTATTTTGCTTCACCACGCCACCCCAGTTCAGACATAGCCATATGCAAATCAGTCTTGACCCTGTGCCTCATGGGAACAGTCCAGACCGAACTGCCAAGCCATGTCTTCCCTGGACCGGAATCAAGCATCCTAGGACCGGTTTCAGGCTATCAGCCTTCATCAGCCAGGATAGCTTGACTCCAGTGGCGTAGTGAGCACGGGACCCACGTCTGGGCATACCCTTCCCACATAGGGCGAAATGCAAAACACACAAGATGATGGACGGAATGCTGCACATTGGCAAACATTCACCCCCAGTCACAGATCTGGGTTTAATCCATCGTTATTTTGCTTCACCACGCCACCCCAGTTCAGACATAGCCATATGCAAATCAGTCTTGACCCTGTGCCTCATGGGAACAGTCCAGACCAAACTGCCAAGCCATGTCTTCCCTGGACCGGAATCAAGCATCCTAGGACCGGTTTCAGGCTATCAGCCTTCATCAGCCAGGATAGCTTGACTCCAGTGGCGTAGTGAGCACGGGACCCACGTCTGGGCATACCCTTCCCACATAGGGCGAAATGCAAAACACACAAGATGATGGACGGAATGCTGCACATTGGCAAACATTCACCCCCAGTCACAGATCTGGGTTTAATCCATCGTTATTTTGCTTCACCACGCCACCCCAGTTCAGACATAGCCAAATGCAAATTTAGGCCCAGATCTCTGTACTGGGGTGAATGTATGACATTGTTCTGCATTCTGTCCATCAACTGTTGTTTTTGCATTTGTCACCCCGAGTGGGACGGGTATGCCCAGACGTGGGTCCTGTGCTCTCCATGCCACTGGAATCAAGCTATCCTGGCTGAAGAGGGGTGAAACCCCGAAACCGGTCCTAGGATGCTTGTTTCCAGTCCAGGGAGGACCTGGCTTGGCAGTTCGGGCTGGACTGTTCCCATGAGGCACAGGGTCAAGACTGATTTGCATATGGCTGGGTTCAAACTGGAATGGCATGGTGAGCAAAAAACGATGGATTTAGGCCCAGATCTCTGTACTGGGGTGAATGTATGACATTGTTCTGCATTCTGTCCATCAACTGTTGTTTTTGCATTTGTCACCCCGAGTGGGATGGGTATGCCCAGACGTGGGTCCCGTGCTCTCCATGCCACTGGAATCAAGCTATCCTGGCTGAAGAGGGGTGAAACCCCGAAACCGGTCCTAGGATGCTTGTTTCCAGTCCAGGGAGGACCTGGCTTGGCAGTTCGGGCTGGACTGTTCCCATGAGGCACAGGGTCAAGACTGATTTGCATATGGCTGGGTTCAAACTGGAATGGCATGGTGAGCAAAAAACGATGGATTTAGGCCCAGATCTCTGTACTGGGGTGAATGTATGACATTGTTCTGCATTCTGTCCATCAACTGTTGTTTTTGCATTTGTCACCCCGAGTGGGACGGGTATGCCCAGACGTGGGTCCCGTGCTCTCCATGCCACTGGAATCAAGCTATCCTGGCTGAAGAGGGGTGAAACCCCGAAACCGGTCCTAGGATGCTTGTTTCCAGTCCAGGGAGGACCTGGCTTGGCAGTTCGGGCTGGACTGTTCCCATGAGGCACAGGGTCAAGACTGATTTGCATATGGCTGGGTTCAAACTGGAATGGCATGGTGAGCAAAAAAACGATGGATTTAGGCCCAGATCTCTGTACTGGGGTGAATGTATGACATTGTTCTGCATTCTGTCCATCAACTGTTGTTTTTGCAGCTGCAGCTTTTGGTACCAGGACCACTGGGCTGGACCAAGGGCTGCTAGAGGACTCAATCACCCAAAGGGCAAACATTTTGGTAACCTCATCCTTAATGTAGGCCCTTACCCGGTCAGTCACTCGGTAAGCCTTGTGCTTAATGGGAGGACTGTCCCCAGTGTCCACGTCATGGACACACCAATCAGTGACACTAGGTACCAGGGAGAACAGATCACTGAATTGCCCCAACAGTTGGCGACAATCACCCTGCTGCTCAGCAGTCAGTGTGGTGGAGAGGACCACACCCTCCACTGACCCATCTCGCTCCCCTGCACACAGGAGGTCAGGAAGGGGCTCGCTCTCCTCCTCCATCCCAGCATCTGTGGCCAGAAGCATGCCCACTTCAGACCTCAAAAAGTGGGGCTTCAGGCGGTTAACATGCAGGACCCGCAAGGGGTTCCTGGGAGACTGCAAGTCCACCACGTAGGTAACAGGACTCTTGCGCTCCACCACCTCAAAGGGGCCGGTCCACCTATCCTGGAGCGCACAGGGCTCCACCGGGGCCATGACCCAAACCTTCTGTCCAGGCTGAAACTCGATCAGAGTGGCATTTTGATCGTGCCAGCGTTTCATCTCTTCCTGGCTGGCTTCCAGGTTTGCCTCAGCAAGTTTCCTGAAACGCCGAGTCTGGTTCCTGAAGGCCAGCATGTAACTAAACACATCCTGGGGAGGTTTCCTTGGAGATTGCTCCCAGCCTTCCTTGACCAGACCCAGAGGCCCTCTTACCGGGTGACCATAGAGCAGCTCAAAGGGACTGAACCCTAAGGACTTCTGTGGCACCTCACGGTAAGCAAAGAACAGGCATGGCAAGAGGACATCCCACTTACGCCTCATGGGCTCACCTAAGCCCATAATCATGCCCTTGAGGGTCCGGTTGAATCTCTCAACCAGCCCATTACCCTGGGGGTGGTAAGGAGTGGTGAACTTATATGTTACCCCACACTCCTCCCACAGAGACTTCATGTACTTGGAGATGAAGTTAGTTCCCCTATCGGACACCACCTCTCTGGGGAATCCTACACGGGAGAAAATCCCCATCAGTGCCCGTCCCACCACGCGGGCCGTCACAGTCCTGAGCGGGATGGCCTCAGGGTACCTGGTGGCATGGTCCACCAAGACCAGGATGAACCTGTTGCCCATGGCTGTCTTGGGATCCAGAGGCCCCACAATATCAATGCCCACTCTCTCGAATGGGGTGCTCACAACGGGAAAGGGCTGTAGTGGGGCCTTAATCTTCCCCCCACTCTTCCCACTTGCCTGGCAAGTCTTGCACGTCCTGCAGTGAGCATCTGAGCTCCGACGCATCTGGGGCCAATAGAAGTGGGTGACCAGCCTCTCAAAGGTCTTGGTCTGCCCCAGATGTCCGGCCAGTGGCACATCATGAGCCAACCCCAGTAGGAAGGTCCTGAAGCGCTGGGGTACCACCAGTACACAGGCTGACCCAGGCTCAGCAACCTTAGGCTCGCTGTAAGGGAGGTCATTCTCCCAATAGATCCAATGTGACCCTGTCTGATCACCTGCTGCCTGGGCGGCGGCCTGTCGCCGCACCCCCTCAAGAGAAGGGCAGGTTCTCTGTTGCTCGCAAAATTCCTCCCTGGAGGGCCCCCCTTCCTGCTGCCAATGGGTCACCTCCGGTAGGTCCCCCAGTTCAGCCACTTGTTCCCCTGTAGGTTCCAAGGCATCCCCCTCAAGGTCTGCTCCCTCCGGGACCGTGGGACCCGCTGGGGCCGGTTTCCCGCGCCCCCTACCCCTTCTCTTTAAGGCAGGGGCCTGGGCCATACTTTCAGGCTCAAGACCCTCCTGAACATCCTTCTGAGCTGTACTGGAACGAGTGGTCGCACACGCCCACTCAGGCAGACCCAACATTTCCAAATTAGACTTTCTCTCCACCGTAGCCCACGGGGAGTTCTCTAGATCATTGCCCAACAGACAGTCTACAGGCATGGCGGGCCTCACAGCCACTTGAAGAGTTCCTGAGACCCCCCCCCCACTCGAAGGGAACCTGAGCCACTTCACACTGGCTCTCTGAGTTGTCTGCTGACACTACGGGGCAGAATGCATGGGGGACAACCTGCTCTTTGGACACCAACCGGGAGCTGACAGCAGTCACACTAGCTCCGGTGTCCCGGAGAGCCTCCACCCTATGGCCATTGATGGTCACCCACTGCCGGTACTTCTTAGTGTTATTAGGCAGTGTGGGGTTAGGGACCTTCTCAAAGTCTCCTAGCGAGACAAGGGTTAACTCTACGGGATCCCACCCACCTTGGACCTCTACCTCCTCCCCCCCAGGGCTACACTGGCAATCTGGCGGGATGGTGCACGGGGTGGTGCACGAGGGGATGCATTGGGGTCCCTCTGGGGACACTGGGGATCATAATACCGTTGGCCCACTTGAAACAAGTGAGTGGCCCCCTCTGAACAGGCCTACCTGTCGGGGACACTGGCTTCTTCTCAGGGGGAGGCTGGGACACCACTGCTTGGTTCCCTTGGGAATTACTTTGGGGCCCTCTCTGGAACTCCCTCGGCTTACCCTTGTCCCCCCCACTTCTCTGCTGGGGACCCTGCCCACCTCTGGCGAAGTCTCCCACAAAACCTTTGTGGACCCGGGTGTTCCTAGGGTTAGTCAGCTTGCTATCAATCAGGTGCTGGCGTAGCTCTGGAAAACAGTTACTAGAAAAATGCTCCCACGCAAACTAATCATACAATTGCTCGAACGTTTCCACTTTACTACCCTTTACCCAGCGATCCATTGCTCTGCAGAAAAAAGACATATTCAACCCACGTGGTACCCTCTAACTTCTTACAGGTCCTAAACCTCTGCCTGTACATTTCTGGGGTCAAACCATAACGGGTCATCAAACCTTCTTTCATATGGGCATACACCATCCTGCTCTCCTCAGGCAGGTCCAACAGGGTATCCCGCTCCCCAATCCTTCTCAGGGTCCCGGTGGGACACCATTGCTATCTCATATGCGGCAAACCATTGCCCAATATCCTCACTCTTGTGAAAATCCTTAATGGCATCCTTAGGAATATAAAGTCTACTCTCAGGAGTTACTAAAGGTATGCTGCCACCAGAGGGGGAGACCGGGGCACTCCTCGCCCTGATCTCTATCTCCCTCAACATTCTCTCATGCTCCATTCTCATTTTCTCAAGTTCAATTGACAATCGATCCTTCTCAATGTCTAACTTCTTACTCTCAAGGTCCTTCTGACCTTCCAATTTAGCCATCTCCAAACTATGCCTCCTATCTCTCTCCCTGTCCTCCAGCTCTTCTGGGGTCAGGCTCCTTTGGGATACACTAGTACCTGGATTGGAGGGTGTTCTATCTCCCCCCCCCTCTACTGCATCATCCTGCTGCCCTCCAGCATTCTCTTCCTCATCCCCAGCGGACTCTCTCACTTCCCACGAGGCCTTCAGCGCCTTGTGGTACTCCTCCTTCCTAGAGAAACCTATCACGGGGACTGCGAATTGCTTACAAAATGACTTCAGCTGTCTGGCAGTGTAGGTATCTAATCTTTCCTCCTCAAAGGTGAGATCCTCCGAAGCATTGGATGTTGGCCTTCCCATATTAGCTGTACTCATGGCTGCGATCAACAATTCAATACTAGAACCAACCAAAAAAAAAATTCGAGGAGGGGAAAAAATCAGTGCATAGCTGCGCTTTGGTCTGTACTCACTAGTGGCGTCTACCAGTTATTGTACGTGGATCATAAATGCAAGTCCTGATCCTCACCGCTGACCGCCAATGTTAGAAATGGGGGTCTCTAGTTGGCAATGGCTGGCGCCAATGTCCAAATAGGGACCCTTCTTCCTAAGTCAGGGCAACTGGGCTACCCCCTTTGATAACCCCTGCTCAACCCTGTGGTAACGTAGCACGAGCAGTTAGGCCTATCTCAGAGGCAGTGTGTGAAGCATTTATGACCATGCACAATAAGGCAGTAACGACACCACAAAAGGACACAACTCAAGTAGGTATTGAAAAATAGTATCTTTATCTAAGGTTTAGCACAAGACTCTCAAAAGCGTTTTAACCAGTCACAATGCACGTAAATCAGTAGGAACTTAAAAAGGCAATAACGTATTCACCAGAACGTGGCACTGACTGAGTTCAAGGCCTGGGTCTACGCGACCCGTTGCGCAGCAGATACCTGCCGTTGGACGGGGACACAGCACGTAGCTTCTCGAAGAAGCGGAGACGGTGACAGGCGGACTCCCAGCGACCACAACTCTCGACTGCAGTGGTCCGCAACGCGCACTCACAACGATTCGGGCACTCGGGGACAGGCGGGCTCTCAGCGGCAGCTGCACGCGGCTGCGGCGGCCCGGGCTGGTGGTGGCGACTCTCGTCGTGCAGCTCCGTGGTGGGCTCACAGCGGCAGCAGCTCTCTCTTAGCTGCGGCATCCCACAGGACGACTCACGGTGATGCAAAGTTGGCAAAGGTGCGAGCACTCAGCGGCAGCAGCTCTCTCTTAGCTGCGGCGGCCCACGGGATAAATCACGATGATGCAAAGTTGGCAAAGGTGCGAGCACTCAGCGGCAGCAGCTCTCTTAGCTGCGGCGGCCCACAGGACAAATCACGATGATGCAAAGTTGGCAAAGGTGCGAGCACTCAGCGGCAGCAGCTCTCTTAGGTGCGGCGGCCCACAGGACAAATCACGAGGATGCAAAGTTGGCAAAGGTACGAGCACTCAGCGGCAGCAGCTCTCTCTTAGCTGCGGCAGCCCACAGAACAAAACACGATGATGCAAAGTTGGCAAAGGTGCGAGCACTCAGTGGCTACAGCCCTCTCTTAACTGCGGCGGCCCACACAGATTCAGCGAAGGTTCCGAAGGTTCAAATTAAGGCGGGCGCTCAGCGGCGGCAGCTCTCTCTTAGCTGCGGCGGCCCACACCCAGAGTTAACAAGGGTTACCAGTCCGCGTTCCTCACAGTAGAACTAGAGGTTCCGGATTACTCGACGGAGGCCTCACCTGCAAGTAGAATCCGGAGGTCTGCTATCAGACGCCCAGTGGGAGGTGGAGCCATCATTCACCTTGCCAGGCACGGCCCTGCTCAGATCAAAGAGTCACCCCTCCCCATACTCTAAATGCCGATCTCTCTCTCCAGCCAGGTCTGACCCAGCTGGCCCTGCTGCTCCAAAACCAGACGGCCAATCCACACACTAGCAAAGCCTACAGGAAAGCTTAGGCAAGAAAATACCTAGATTCTAGCAGAGGCATTTTTGAACACGGGCTATGCAAATGATCCTTACTAAAAGATGTATCTCAATGTCCTGAGCTTAAACATATCAAATTCGAATCTCCTATCAGGTTCCTGGGGGCAGGTAGGATTATGGGATGTAATACTCAGCCTGCCCATTCTGGCCTATGAGAACGAATAGCCTCACAATAGTAAACAGTGAAATGGAGGGTAACTCGCTATTAGAACATGCTACACAGATATACTTTAAAAGCTGCTTCGGTGGGTAGCGCAAATCAGCGCTGCAGGCCCACCAGCAGTATTTGGTCTACCAGCCCTGGGCACACACAGTGCACTTATACTAGGGACTGACAGGTAAACCAAACAAGCCAATTATGGTTATCCCAATTCATACAGTTATCTTTACACAGGGAGCATTCGGGCTGTGGCACTGATTGGCAGTGGCACAGCGCCCAGAGCATCTAAATCCAGCCAACATAAAAGATAGGAAGCGAAAAGAGGAAGGGAGACCCGCGCCAATGATGCCAGGTCTAACAATATGCATCACAACAAATGATTTGAACAGGATCGGCTGGTTCAGCAAGTGTTAAAAGGCTGAAAGGGCCAACAGATAACCTTTAATAGTGCCCATAGCAAGTGTCTGCTGGGCAAAGGACAGTGCAAACAATACATTCGATATTTTGGCCAGGAACGGATATGGGTGGCGGGTACCACACCAAGGCACAATCTTATCTCAGGGCCCGGCATACACAGATATTGTTGTAGAATGCCTGGCCACCAGGATGACAACTTTGGGTGGAAGGTCAAAGTAGATTAACTGGTGCCACTCAATCTCCACGCAAGGAGGTACTGGTTAAGCAGGCCAGGTGCAGGACCCTGCTCCAATGCTGTGATAAAAGAATCTCCCGAAACAACAGCATGATTGAAGGACAGATGCTCAGGGCCAGAAGTTCTGGGTATCACACTATCCTGGCCCAATACGGAGCCACTAAGATGACTTGGGCCGGTCATTCCTGATCTTCGGGACTCCGGGCAGGACAGGCAGCAGAAGTAAGACAAACAGAAGTCCCATTCTCCACTCTAGGAGGAATGCGTTTCAGAGAGCATTCTTGGGAACTCCAGCATGTAAAAGTGCTGACATTGTACATTCTTGGTGGTGGGGAAGAGATTGAGCCAAGGTTCTCCCCATTGCGGGAAAGCACCCTGCGCCACATCTGGCTGTAAGTGCCACTCGTGATCTGCTAGGTGTTGTCGACTCAGTGTGTCCACTTCAGCATTTAAAGATTCCGCCAGGTGGTGTATGATCAGGGAAATGTCAGACGATTCAGCCAGCTCAAGAGGCATACAGCATCCTGGCATAGGCCCAGCACCCCACCCTACATGTTGAAGCACTACATGGCTGTGGAGCGATCCATGAGAACTTGATCCAGTCTCCCCGTCGGTGGTTGGCAGGAAGGCCTTCAATGCCAAGCGAATCACTGCAACTGTAGTAAACGGATGCTAAACGGATTTCTGCTTACCAGAGTCCTCATATCTACAACTCACTCAGAACGCCGCCTCAACCGAGTAGTGATGAGTTTGTCACCACTGTCAACTCTGGATGGGGTAAGGAGAGGGGAATGCTGCTGGGCCAATTACGATTGAGCAGCCCCCACTACAGATCTTTTGCATTCTCTTCTAACACCTGTATTAAATCTGACCAGTTCCCCTGGCACTAGGCCCACTGAGACTTCAGATTCCCTGCAGAGCCCGCATATGCCATCTGGCATGGCCGCCGATAGGGAGGCTGGAAGACCAAAACGCCTCAGAGTCATCCATACTGACTCCCAGGACATAAGCTGAAACATCAGAATCAGTTGGAGCGGTCTGGACTCTATGCTCTGGAGGAAAGGACTGACAGCACATCATATTTGGAATTGCCCGATCAACTGAAGCCTCTGCGCAGCAGTCAGGTGCGATTGCTACAGGTTGATTGAGGACCTCAACAATGTTGTGCCAGACTGGTGCCGACATGCCCAAAAGCGTGCAATTGCTCGACTATCCTTAAAATGGTCCAGGGTTGAATCTGCCTTTTCACAAAACAGGCGGTACCATCAAAAGGCATGTCCATTAAGGATGCCTGGATGTCGCCGGAGAAGCCTGTGGATCACATCTATGTGTGCCACAGGAGCACTGTGCTGGTCCTAACTGCCCTTCCTAGACAATAAATGGTGCCTAGGGCTGCATCCTGGCCACTCTGCATGGTTTGCATCAAGGATTCACGTACATCATCTGGGACTGCCTGTAAGATCCAACTGTGTCCTATAGTGCGAGGGAGTAATGGCCAAAGAGGCAACTGACCTCGTAGCAAGGCTAGCTGCAGAAAACATTTTCTTGCCAAAAGATTCCAAAGGTTTGAGCTGTCAGGAGTAGTTGTCAGAAAGGTGTTGGGGCTGACTCTGCTGGTAGTATGAATGCACCACCAAACTCTCAGCAGTTGGATGCAGAGTTAAAAGATTCCGGGTTGCCTGGAGCTGGTCTAGGCGACAGGGACCTGTTTATCGACCGGGGTGAGATAACATGGTTTTGCCCAAGGGCCCAATAGTGTGTCTGTAAGGGCCTCATTGAAGGGTAGTAGAGGTTCAGTTGGTGCATGACCAGGCTCAGTGAGGACATTCATGTACACCTCCATAATGGGGACGTGGAGGTCAAGAACCTAAGCAGTCCTCCAAACTGCAGTATTGAAACAAATACTTTCTTCCGTTTCTTCAATAACTGGTGGGGGGGAAACCAAAGGAGTATCGGGTGAGGTGTCTAACACACTGATCTCTTGCAGGTCCATGTACCAATTGTCCTCATCATAAAGTATGGGGAAACTATTCCCCGTCCCCTCCATTGTAGTCTTCATAAGTCTAGCTCTGGTTGGAGTGCGAGCAAAAGAGATGGGGTACAGTCTGTGAGAAAATGTGCAGTAAGGGAATAGTGTCTGAGTTTGAGGAATTGAGTATTGCCTGTGGCACATCGGGATCTGGGTGCAGTCTCAGTCGAGATGAATTTGGCTCGGAGTCAGATACTGGGTTGTAGCTCAACCTCTGGCGGCATTGATGCCAGTGTTGACATCCAAGGCACCGCCGTAGATTTCTGCATCAGGCCGAAAGTTTGCACTGATGTGGGTACAGAATCCGAAGCGGGTTCAAGGGGTACAGATGGCGCAGACAATGTATCTAATGGTGGTAACTCTGGAGGCACCTGTGGATCCTTGGGCCCCGAATGCGCACTAGAGGGAGCCAGAAGCATACGAAAGATGTGCAGCATGACCTCCCGAAAGGCTTAGACTACACCGGCAGACCTGGGAACTCAGGGTGGATCGATTCAAAAGTGGAAATTGACTTCTCGGTTGAATGAAGACCTGAAGGCACTGTGATGCCCTTGTGCCTTCTATGGAGACTAAGAGTGGTGGAAAGGGGCAAAGTCCTGCTTGGACTTCTTATGTTTTTTTCTTAGACTTACTTGAAGAATTCCACATCAAAGATAATCTGCCATGGGAAGGGAACAACTCCACACACTCGACTGTGACCTAGAGTGGGACCTGCGTATAGTCTTGTTGTGCCTTGCCCTGTAGGCTTTAGCTTTGTGTTTACAGATGGCCTTAAGATTCATATGGGTGCAGGCATCGCGAGCCTTGGGTTAGAGCACCAAACACCAGAAACACACCGCGTGGGGATCTGTTACAAACACATGCTTGCAACAATTCCTACAAGGCTTAAACCTATAGTTCTTGTGGGGGGCTTGATTTGTTCCCTTGCACACTCTAGAAAGATTTAGAGCAAAAAGTCACTTCACAGAGTGAACAAAAAGAGGAGTGAGCTCCGAATCTTTGTCTGAATGTGCAGAAAGAAAGGAATTGAAGACAGCGCGCATGGATGGTGCTTAAAGCAGCTCCAATAGTCAGTTCTGGATCAGAATGAGGTTGACATGGAGTTTTACGGGGCCACATACCAGCATGCAGGAGCACTGCTTTTGAGTTTTCCCAATCCTGTTCGGCATTGTGAGGATATTCGCAAGGTGAAGAATCTGAAGTTAGAAGTATTATCAGAAAACAAATCTATTAAAGTTGCTTTTAATTTTTATGTACTGCTCCAGGATCTCATCAACCCTACTGATTTTTTCCCCTGGTGCTGCACTCATGTTATTTTTTTGAGGGAGTGTTCTATTTCCATTTAAACTGCTTAAGTGGCCATTTCATAAATGTTTGGCCTTATACAATCCCGATAGCAGCTTCCCGTAGTCCATACTTGTCAGAATAGTAACAGTGTTTATTTTATTACACAATTTAGTATCCTTTAAATGGGCATTCCTTCAAATTTTCCAATAAAGTTGAGCTATTTAATAGAAAAAGTGGCATCTTTTTCTTTGTACTGTTGTCTTAAGAAAGGCAAAAAAGAAAATAAAGAGACTAAAACAAAAAAATATAAGAGGAAGTGAGTAAGATACATAAAGGTTTTCATCTCAAGTGAAATGTAATCCTCCACTAGAATGCTTATGGCCTTAATGTGCAGCTTTGAGGGCTTCTTTTTTGGCTTTGTAAACGAGCCCAGTATCTGCTTTTCAGGATTAGTCCAGCTAGGTTGCCTTCAGAGCCTGCTTGCCTGCTTTATTAAGACTTTGGAGAGATGAGGACATAAGTCGAACGTCCAAAGCACAAATGTATTCCAATGTGTTTTAGGTCTCTCTTCCTATACACTTTTTTGGGAACAATGACTAGGTTAATGAGCAATTTTGTTTTCACTGTAAATGATTCACAGACCATTGGTCATTCTATCAACAAACAAAACACTACTGTGTTCAAAGAAGCATTTATTATTCTCTTGCACAAGGAGTTCCTCCTGAAAGAGTAGTTAACATTTTACATGAGTTACATACAGGAATGTGTACATATCAATGGATAAAAGAAAAGTTTACATTTGTTAAGTACAGAAATACAGGTCCCCTGATCCTTGTTATGTAAACTTACCTAACCCAAGAGGAATGCTAGCACGAAGGCAAAAGTGAACATGTTCATAAGAGAGCAATGCTATTTTCCTCAATCCTATTTCAAAAGCTGTCTTATAAATAGCCCAGTTTTTTTCCTCTGCACAACCGTAGTCATTTTTTCCTTACTACTATTCTTCACGGGTCTCCCATCTGCTAGCAGGGTTGAACTTGCTATTCTATTTTTAATATTATGAATATTACCTAAAGTATCAGCACGGAGAAGAAAAGGGTAATTACCCGTTACATCATTTCTCCACCAAGGGTATCTCAATTAAGTTTATGGGACCACCATTCTTCTATTCGAGAGCAATCGGAATGAGAGCAGGAGTGTGAGGCATTCCCACTTTCGTCACAAGATTGTCAATACAATCTGAGGGAGCAACTGCCACTGTGATGCATGCTTATGTTTTTGGTGGGCTTTGGTTGCCATAAATTGAGAGGATGAGATAATATCCCTCTCGAAATAATTATCTTTGATTTTTCTCTATTTTAAACTGAAAGAATATGAAAGATTCGATACTGTGAAAGCAAAAAGTTCCTATAAAGATTAGTCACTACTAATGATAATCTGCCTTGGGATTCAAACATGAAATATGCATTTTAAAATGACACACAGACATTTGGTGCTGAAAACATGAGGCTTTCATATTCAGTGCCAGGCCTTAACTAGACTCTTTCCCTTTAATAAAAAAAAATGCTTTAGGAAATACTGAACAATGCACAAATATACTTAATGTGATTGCCTTAAGATGTTGTCCTAATTGTATAAATGTGCTTTTTGTATTAAAATTACAAAGTAAACCGTGTGCAGAATTAATATGCAGTCTTGTATTAAATTAAAACTACATTTAATGGAAGCAAGATGGTGCCTGTGTGATTCCCTGCCTCACCACCACCCGCGCCACGAGATCACTCGGCCGTCGGCTATGCGGCCTGACCTCGAGATCCTGTTGTGTAAGGAACAGTCAGCGTTGGATTGCCGTTCCTGGTGCTTCTGTGGATTCCCTCCGCGACAACTAGAATCACCACGAGCACCGCGACCGCGGATATTTGCGAGAACGCGGAGAAACCCGACAACTCCGGGGCGCGGACCGGGAAGCAAATATTTTAAAACTTGGACACTTTCCTTAAATCCCGGAGCCCGGACTGTGCTGCTTGTTCTCCTGGGGCGCCGGAGCGGCTGGAGTGGTCCCGGTCTCCTGTTTGATCTTTTTCTTGCTTGGTTGCTTTTTCTGGTTGCTTGGTGCTGTCATTTACAAAACTCACGGGACTCAAGAACCCCAACTGCCGAACCTGACTCTCTTACTGGTGAGTGGGGCATGACTTCTCGCAGGGTCCGGGGGGCAAAAGGTAAAATACCAGTTAATTCCAGCTCTGGTACTCCAAATGCAGTGCCCATCCCTCTGGAAGCAGAACCCACCCCCAAAAACAAGCGAGAGACCTTGGGCCCTAAAAAAACTTTAAACAAACTTGCTGGTGGAGGACCTTCAAAAGATGGAAGCTCCTCGCAACCTTCAGTTGCAAAATTGTTCTCTACTGCGGGGATGGGTCCTGGTAGCGGGATAAGATCCACAAACAATTCTAATAAAGAAAGTGACTCGACAAAATCAGTCTCGGCCAGTCCAATCAAGCTTCCCGATACACAACTAGAATCGCAGCCTACTCCTCTAACTGGCATACTCGAGTTAGAATCTGGCCTGATAGTTCAAGATCAAGGGTCTTTGATAGCCGATAAAACTACATTCAATATCAATATGGAAGTTTCAGCTCCCTCCGCGGAGACTGATCTGCTGACCGGCGCTGGCGTTAGCCTGAATCCAACTGCAAGCGCTCCCCAGGATCACGATATCTGGGGCCCCTCGTCCGCTGATGTCCTTGATTTAAAAAATATCAGCACACAATGGTTACCAAATCCAGGATCCCCAGACCCCTTGGGGGAGCACTTTTTCTCGGTCTCAGATGGTTCGAACTCTCCAGCCGAAGTAAGCTCTTCCTCTTCCAGCGACCGTGACCTCTCGGAATCCAACCTTAGCAATATCTCCAAAGGGAAAAACACGGTTCGAAAACAGAAATGTCAGGGGGCAAAAAGCAGAGGGAAGAAGCAAGACAAGAAAGATCATCTTAAATGGGACTATTCTGGGTCTCAACTTTCTTTTTCCCACAATGACGAACCCATTAAAACGACCTGTGTCTCACAAGCCCAGTCTGATGAGCCCTCTTTGGCTGCTATTTTGGCTTCAATTAAGCAATTTCAGGAGGAAGCCCGGGTAGACAGACAACAGGCCAAATGTGCTGCTAAAAAACTCCAAGGGAGTATTCGAAAACTTAACAAAACTTGTTCTGACATCTGCGAAAGAGTGACAATGGTAGAAGGACGTACTGAAAGCCTTGAATCGGACGTTGTGTTGCTCAAAACCAATGTACCTCCCAGGGCGATCGCATGTCAGACGTCCTGTGGAAGTTGGAAGAAAAGGAAAATAGGCAACGCCGAAACAACCTCCGCCTTCTTGGGATTCCCGAAGGAGTCGAAGGGGAAGACCCTCGGCGCTATATTATAAAACTTCTAAGAGGGGCCTTTCCCGAACAGACCGAGTGGTGTTGGGAACACGAAGTCCAACGAGCCCACCGCTTCCCCTTTACACTAAAGAAGCAGTCTGGCAGCACTAACAAATCTACTAAGCCACGAGCCTTCCTGTTTTTTTTTGGGAACTTCTTATCGAGGCAGTTAATCTTCGACCAAGCCTGACAGTACTCTCAAAAATCCTTTGAGGGGGTATCCTTTTTTGCCAAGCCTGATTTCTGTCACATCACCGTGGAGCGAAGATGGCACCTTCGCCAATTAATTGGCCCATTTCAGCAGCTGGGAGCACAAGTCTTTCTTATGAATCCCGTCAAATTGAAGGTCATCCAGAACGGCGCTTCACAAATTTTTACTTCAGAAATCAAGGCGCAAGAGTTTCTCGCTGGACTTAAGGCTAAAAAAGTGCTAAAATAACACTAATTCTATACTAGGATGATTATAGCTAATTTTCTCTGGCTGGAGATCTGTCATCTTAGAAAACTACCCCAATAACAAGATAGCCCTAAGAAATGTATCTAGTCTACTCTCAGCAGAGAGTCATTTGAACAAAAAATACTCTTTTTTGTTTTCTCTCTCTTTTTTGCTCCCTCTTTTCTCTTTTTTTTTTCTTTCTTTCTTTCTGCTTTCTAATTAGGTTTTTTTTCCTTTCCTTTTTTATGAATTAGTACATGCCGCATACCTAAACCTGGAAGTATTTTACTTGGCAAGGGAAGGGTGGCGGGGTGTTACAACAGGTTCCATCATTCAGGTTATCCCTGATTGCTCATTTTGGGGGTGGGGGGTTTTGGGGGTTAGGGCAAGGCTGGGAGGGGGGGGTGCTCAGGGGGGGGGGGGAGGCTGAGTTTAAATTAGTTGCTCTTGCTTTTTCAATGTGCCTAATGCTCAACTTTTATGTGCAATCTTATACCAAAAGTACATACAGAGTGTCTTACAGCTTGATACGTGCATCCCAATCGCTCATTTTGGGTAGGTTTCCATGTTTTCTGATGCGTTTTATTCATATGGGTTATTTGGTATATGGGCTTAATGGGCTTAATAGGGACTTTTTACACATATCGTATATATTTCATGCATATTCACTCACAGTGTTCTTTAATTGGGGGAATCTTCCTTTAAAACCTTGATGAACACAACAAATCTTAAAATTCTATCTTTGAATATTTGCGGGTTAAATGATATTCGAAAAAGGCAGAAGGTAGCTCGGAGCTTACGGCTGCTGGGGGCCAACATAGTTTGCCTCCAAGAGACACATATAGCAGGCTCTCAGCTGCATCTCCTAAATACCCTGGGATATAAAGTCATTGGGGGTACAACACAAGGGACTCGAACGAGGGGTGTTGCCATTCTAGCAAGCTATAATTATCTACCTCAGTCTACTAGAGTTAAATCTGACCTCCAAGGAAGATGGATGTTTATAGAATGTCGTATAACCCCTGCCTTTTCCTTCACCCTGTGTTCTATTTATGGGAGTGTTTTGGATGACCCTAGCGTGATAGACCGGGTCTCGGCAGAATTGGCGCATTGGCCCCTTCCTGTCATTATATGCGGGGACCTTAATATTAATCTACCCTGCAACTGGGGGTTAAAATCTCAATGCCACCAGACCACCCGCAAACCCAAAGTGTTTCAAGCACTAAAAAATCTTTTACACATTCATGGGCTTGTGGATGCCTGGTCTTACCTACATCCAACTCTGCCTGGATACACATTTTTTTCTGCACCCCACAAATCTTTCGCACGCCTGGATTTTTTTTTTGGTTTCCTCTTCTTTAATTCACTATAGCGAAATTGACCTGCTTCCTTGTATTCTATCCGACCATAACCCCCTAAGTCTCAACATTCGGGGTTTGATTACACGTAAGGAAATTTCATCCTGGAGTTTTGAAAGAGCACTTTTGCTGGATGAGGGTTATCAGACCCACATGAAACAATGGATAAAGACCTTCCTTGATAACAACCTAGGCTCAGCCCCCGTGATGGTAGTCTGGGATACGCTAAAAGCCTGTGTTCGGGGTGAAACCTTACAATTTTCACTAAAGAAAAACAAGCAGGAGAAGGCACAGCTGATGGAATTACAAGCTAAATTAGCTAAAACCGAGGAAAATCTTATTTCGGTAGTTCAGTCCAAGGGTGAGGTTGATCCGGCACAACTGGCAGTGGCTGCTGCCAGGGCTGAGATAGGCTCAGCATTGGCCGAAAAAGCCGCCTTTAAGTGGGCTGTTGCACAAGAAAAAACATATGAGTGTAGCGAAAAGATCGGCCATCAGCTGGCAATGAGAACCAGGCAACAGACCACCGCTAACGAAATCCAAAAAATTAAGACACCTGCAGGTGCTATAACCAGCAACCCGGAAGAAATACGTACAGCCTTCTGCTAATTTTTCCAGGGTTTATACTCGGAGGAAGCGGTGGCATCCCAATTGGATGGGCAACCGGACCTCAACAATTATTTGGACTCAATTGTGCTGTCATCCCTTAGCAGAGAAGAGCGGGAGCAACTTGAAGTCGCTCCCTCATGGGAAGAAATTGTTAGGGCTCTGATTAACCTACCAGATGGGAAAGCTGCCGGGCCCGACTGTATTCCAGTCGAATTTTACAAGGTCTTCCTCTCCCAAATTAAAGACATTTTTAATGCTGTAGTGACACAAATCTTCCAGGGTGCTACTCCTCCTCAATCTTGGTCTATTGCTAAAATTATTATTTTTCTTAAAAAAGATAAATTGCCAACTGAAATGGGTTCGTACCGTCCAATCACCCTTATTAACGGTGATTCAAAAGTTTATTCCAAAATTTTTGCCACACGACTTTCGGCTAGAATTGAAGGTCTCGTATCCAGGTGGCAGCATGGATTTATCCCTGCTAAGGGCACCACTGAGCACATTCGGAGGGTCATCACTCTGCTTGACGCCGCACATTTTTCAGGAGACCCGATGGCTGTAATATTCTTAGATGCCGAAAAAGCATTTGATCGGGTTTCCTGGAACTTTCTCTGGGGCGTCATGCAGAGGATGAACTTTGGGCCTAAAGCCATTCAGGCCATTAAGGGTTTATATCTTACCCCCATGGCCAGGGTGTCTATTAACGGGGGATTGACCGAACAAATAAAAATCACGCGGGGGACCCGACAAGGCTGTCCCTGTTCCCCACTACTTTTCGCTATATATATCGACCCGCTTATCAAAAAACTCGAAGGAAACCAGGCTATACCGGCAGTGAGCAGATTCGGCCTAGAAACCAAAATTATGGCCTATGCCGATGACCTGGCTCTAGTCAAGCCGGATCCAGAGAAAGCCATCCCAGAAATTGAGGCCGAGGCTCATTTATTCGGTTCCCTATCTGGATATAAACTAAACAAAGGGAAAACCCAAATTATAATCAACAAAAATGTCGCCTGGAACGATGGAAGAGTAGTGGCCAAAGCTAAATACTTAGGTATTGACATCCTGGCTGATACTGACCTGATAGTTAGCCAGAACACGGATCCTCTTGTCTTAGAGACAAGGAAAGCCTTGAGCCGTCTTAACAATCTACATCTCTCTATTGTTGGGCGTTGCAATTTGTTAAAAATGATTTTTTTTCCAAGAATGTTATATTTGTTTAGGGCTATACCCTTGGAGTTTAATAAGTCAACACTTTTAAGGTTCGAAAGGCTATTCTCTCAATTTGTGTGGGCATTCTCTCAACCCAGAAGGGCTTTTAAATTCCTGTCTTTATCCCGGGAAAGAGGAGGGTGGGCTTTACCCAACCTAAAGCTATATTATTGGGCTACTGTTTTACAATCATGTCCCATACTGTTGCAAGACTCCCCCCCCCCCCCCCCAACTCCTGTTGTAGGTTTGCCCTCACCCTTTGAACTCCTGCTCGGCCCGACGCTTGGGGTTGTCTGTGGCGACAGCTGGAATTTGGATACTAAAGAAGAGTCAAATTCAAGACCCTTCTAGGTGTCTATAAAGCTTTCTCAGCTGTACGTAAGAATTTAGGTATCGGTAGATTGAACTTTTATACTCCTATTAAAAATAATCCTAACCTACCGGATATCTTTGGTCCATCATACTTCCAAACCTGGATAGATGAAGGAGTAAAGAAATTAGGGGACCTTTGTTCACCTGAGGTCTTGCCATTTGAAGTTCTTCAATCCCTTTATAATTTAGACAATAGGTACTCTTTTAAATATCTTGCTATTAAATCCTTTTTTTCTCGGAAGACAGGGGGGCCTTCAGGTTTTGCTAACTGTGAATTGATTGAGAAACTTTGCGGAACCACACCTCCACGCATTGGTATCATTTATAATTTTTTTAATAGCTTAATGCCCGACGACCTGTCCACAGTTTCAACCAAGTGGCAACAGAAACTGAACATTTCTAACAACGTTTTATGTCTGGCGCTTAAGTCCGCTCAAAATGATTTGCTGTCTGCCAGTCTTCAGGCACAGTTCTTCAAAACCAGTTTCTTTCTATATTTCACCCACTCTAGGATTGCGAAATGGGGGACTGGGAAAGGTACACACTGTCCGCATTGTGCTGAATTCAGGGCTGATTCAATCCATATGTTTGCTACATGCGCCAAGTTAGGACCATTATTAAATAAAATCCAATGCTTCCTTGGTCAGGTGTTATCCCACAATGTACTTGTAACACCTTCCACTATTTTACTGGGCACACAAGACTCGATAGACAGAAAGAACGGAGGGGCCTTAATTTTCATTGCCATGGCCACTCTTAGACTGTGCATTGCGTCTGCCTGGTTGGATTCTAATCCCCCAATGTTTACGCACTGGCTAGCTCGGTTTTACTCAATTTACTCGCTTGAAAAGGCAATATATGCTAAAAAGGGACACCGAGCAAAAAAAAAAAAAAAAAAAGGATCAATCATCTGGGAACCTCTCTCTCGTTGGCTTAACCCGTCAAGCTCTGAAGCTAGAGAGGATAGTGTTTAAGGTTCATTCTTTTTTTGTCAGTCAAATTAGGAAATATCCTTTTCTCTAAACATGTGTTAGTCATTTTGCTGCGGTCTCTTTTTTTATGCACTAGTCACTTTACCCTATGCTTCTTAGTAATTTTCTATAATATTTAGTCTGTTGGGGTATTTTTATTCCTCTTAAAGATGTACTGCTGCACTGGTCACTTTATCTTGTGTTTTTTACCAAATTGATCAATTTATTTCCCTCTCTCTTGCTGTTTTGCTGTAGTATGGTATATTGTACTTTGTTACTTTGGACAACGATATCTGTGCTCCTACATTATATACTGTTACAGGTTCTCAAAGACTTGGCACTCGCCGTACAGTCTCAGTCTTGGGGGGGGGGGGGGGGCTGCTACACTTTGTACAAATGTCTCCTTTGTTATGTATTTTTTTATTCACTGCAATTCAAAATAAAAAAATAAAATTAAAAAAAACTACATTTAATAGCGCAGAACAGTGACAGCTTGCTAAAATAACAGTTGAGAAAGTGCTTTCAGACGCGCTTGAAAAGCTGACCTCAGCTTAGCCTTCAAATAACAGGAAAGGAATGTGCCTTTTGTTGTTGCCGCTAAATGTTATCACACAGAGCACCATTCATAATTGTCCTAAAAAGCTTCTTTTTATTTGCTGAAGGAAAGCAGAACACAATGTATTAACAATTTCATGTTATGATTTAATGAATTTCCTGCTTAATAATCTTTTCTTACAGCTAATGTAATGTTTTACACACAATTATTTGCTTAGTTAAAATACAGTTTGCTTTAGAAAGGCCAGGGAAGTGAAGTCAAGTAAGTTAGGAAATGTGCAGTGTGGTGGAGATTTATTGTTGCAGCAGAGAAGATAACCAGCTCGGATGACGTGTGGAATCGAGAAGAAACGTGCCTTTTGGAGAATGCTGAATTTTCATTGGATGGAGACGAGAACAGGCCACCTGTTTTTTGCGACATGATTACTGTCCTTAAAAGCGTGTTCCTAGTTTAGGAGTTCAGATCGGCTGGGACGAGATCAGATGAGAGCTTGACAGCAGACTAGCCAGGAGGGTGACTCAGATTTAGATGGGCAGCAGCAGTTCGTAGAGAGATTCAGAGCAGACCAGAGCGAGAGACAGGCTGAGTCCTTTTGACATTTTTTAAACCCAATCTTTATTACCTAACTAATTGGCTTTTGTCAAGGCTTATTTGTTCTATGCTTTATTTCTCTTTATTGGAAATTCTGAAATTATTAATTATTGCTTTTTCGCTTCATGCTAATCTCACTCTTGCCTTTGCTTTTGAACTCTTCATGGGTTCTGACTGACACCATTTGTGCCCCCCCTCTCTTAGAATAGACATTTTTTTCCTTCATGGATCATGCTGAATATATTTTTTAACCATATTTTTTATTATCAATTCTGTAACCTAATTGATATTTGACTAATAAGGAATCATCATTTACTAAACTTTTAATTAGAAGATAAAACCCTTCTAAACTATTCACAACTCTCATTGACTACAACTAGGAATTACATTTAAGATTTATTGTGATGAAGTAGCTCTTTTGATCAAAATATGGTGGCAAACATCCATCACCCAAGGGAGAAGAAAGTGGTGTGGTGATTGAAAGGCTGTGACACATTTATTTAAAATTTGACCCAAAAATTCCACGCTCACAAATCCAATGTTTTTCTATTTAGTTTTTTAACTAATTTTCCTTTTTGTGTGTTTTTAAGAATTTGAACTCATTTTCTTAAAAGATAAAGAAAAGGTTACCTCAATCAGGCATTGTTGGCTTATGGTTTGAGACATCATTTGTGTCGGTTACAGATGTGTTCTGGGATCCTCCGCGTGCTCCGATGTTTATATTCTGTATGATGCTACCCATGCTGGAGATATGATGTTACAAGGCATTTACAAGGCATGTAACCTTTTCTTGCAATTGTAGCCAAGTCCATCTAAGTATGCTCAAAATTGTAATATTTACAGAACAGACATCAAAAGATTGTATAGATTTGCGGTTGCAGACAACGAATTAGTAAAATCAAACAGACGGCAATCAAACTGGTGAATTGGTCATCTAGTGTCAAGCTCACAGACAAATGCAAATGCTTTTATTGCTGTATGCAAGTTAGTAGATCCAATTTAGAAATCAATATTTCGTTTCATTGGAACTACTTAGAAACAATGAAGAAATGCACAACGTCCACACTTCAACTTACAATATAGCAGATGTTCCTGAAATCCATACTGAGAGATCAAAGTAATTACTGGTGTCGGCCTAGGAAGAGAAAGAAAATAATAAGTAAGGAGATTAAAAAAAACAAAAGAATGATGCAGGAGTTTATAGCTTTTTTCAGCAATCACATTTTTTCATTATTTGAAAGTAAAGCAGACGTTCACTAATGTAGCAATGCCCAATTTATATACTGTGGTGTGTACAGTCACAAATATTTACTAGACTTCCTCCAATGCTCGTTAAATAACCTGTTAGTTCCAACTCCTACAATAATCGTTCATTCCAGTTTGGAGTGTCTCACTTACACCACATTCCATGGTGAATCTGTTTTACACATTGTACATATC
Organism: Calotriton arnoldi; assembly: GCA_963921515.1. Classification (NCBI taxonomy): domain Eukaryota; kingdom Metazoa; phylum Chordata; class Amphibia; order Caudata; family Salamandridae; genus Calotriton; species Calotriton arnoldi. The sequence goes on from CAWUFW010000045.1 coordinate 1,580,132, forward strand.
ACAGTGCAAAATAATTACATGCAGGATACAGATAAAGGATAAAGTTATATTTACAGTTTAAGAAAGCGAGTCTTAATTTAAGAGTTTTTAAAAAGTGCTAAACATCTCCTAGTAGTTAGTTTACAGCACTTAATGGCTAGGGTCTTAGTAAGGTGAAAGAAAGAAAGTCAGAGAGAATAATCAGTGAGGACAGTGTCCCAATCCTTTTTTTCCAATATCTACTCCAGGGGATTTAGGTGTTAGTAATAAGCTCAGTTTTCAGGCAACTGCTGAAACAGATGTGTTTTTTCCCCACCGAGATTGGGGTAGATTGGAGGCGAGGAGAGTGAAGTAGGCTGGAGTATATTGCAGTGGAGTGGGGTAAAGTGGACTGGAGTGGGGTATACTGCACTAGAGTGGAGTGGGGCAGAGTGGAGTGGGGCAGAGTGGGGATGGGTGGGGTAGAGTAGAGTTCGGTATAATGGGGTAGAGTGGTGTAAATTTGAGTGGTGTAGATTGGGGCAGATTGCAGTGGAGTGAAGTGGGGTAGATTGGGGTAGATTAGATTAGAGTGGAATGGGGTAGAGTGGGATACAGTGGGGTGGATTGGGGTAGACTGGAGTGGGGTAGATTGTGGCAGACTGCAATGAGTGGGGTAAATTGGGGTAGAGTGTATCGGGTAGAGTAGAGTGGGATAGATTGGGGTAGATTAGATTGGGGTAGATTAGGGTGGGGTAGATTAAAGTGAGGTAGACTATGGTAGATAGGGATGGGGGTAGTATGGATTGAGGTAGATTGGGGTAGAGTGGGGTAGATTAGGGTAGGGTGGGGTACATTAGGGTAGAGTGGGATAGATAAGAGTGGGGCAGATTGCAGAGGGGTATATTGGAGTGAAGTGTGGCAGATTGGACTGGGGTGGAGTGTTGTAGATTGGATTGGGGTAGACTGGGACGGAGTGGGGTGGGGTAGATTGGATTCTAGTGGGGTAGATTGGGTTCATTGGCGTGGGCTAGATTGGACTGCAGTGGAGTGTGGTAAACTGGGTTAGATTGGAGTGGTGTAGACGGGTAGTTTGGACTGAGGTAGATTGGGGTTGAGTGGGGTAGGTTGAGTGGGGTAGATTGAGTGAGGTAGCTTGGGGTAGAATTGAGTGGGGTAGATTGTGCTGAGTGGGGCAGACTGGGTAGAGTGGAGAGGGGTAGACTGGGATTGAGTGAGGGAAGATTGGGGTCGGGTAGATTCATAGCTGCCAAGCTTTCAGATTGCTATGTGTGACATTTTCATAATTTCAGTGATATTATGAGTGACATTTCAACGACTATGTGTGATACTTTCTCGCAAGCAAAATCAAGCAATGAAGAGCAGGGAAGCATATAATTATCAGAAATGACACCTATTTGAGCAACGAGAAACTCTAAGAGGATCTTAAAATTGCTGTAAAGCACCAGAAATGAAAGTGGCCTTCTAACCTGATTGGACAGTAGTCACTGACACTCAGCATCGGGCAAGCATCAGGAGAGTGAGGCTGAAGCACACATAGGTTACAGCCAGGTAGGGCAAGACTAAGGAATGTGCACGAGTAAGATTATGCAAGACAGTTTTATTCATCCAATTAGTGATCTACAGCCCTAAAATACCAAAAGCAAAAAGTACTTGCAAAATGTAACTAGCACCTACGTCTGGAATGAAAGGAGAAGAGCCATGGGTGTGGACTGAGTGGCAGGGTTTTAAAACACAAACTTCACAATACCACATGAAGAAAAAAAGAAATAAACATAAGTCAACTGTCAACGTTATTCCAGGTAAGACAGCTGAGTTCAAGTGGAAATGCACACAAACAGACACCATGTTGGAATGGAAAAGTTTTCAGTTTTGTTCTGTTAAAATTAACCTGAACCAAATGTTGGACGAAACGCTTTCCATAATAGAATCAGCACTTTTTTTTATTTTTTCTTATATATATTTATTTTATTAAATTTTTATGAATACAAAAGAGAAAAAGAGCACAAAAATTCAAAGTAAATTAAAAATAAAAAAAGTACAGAGACCGATTTCAGGCATAGCATGAATTACAGTGTACATCAGTAAATACCGTCCAACATTCATGTTGTATATCATGTATCATAACATTACAGCATCGTGCCATCCGCGTCTCGGAATGGTGAAAACCAAAGTGTGACATCAGGCCGCAAAGAACAGAAACAAAGGATTCTTATATATTTCCCCATCTTCAATCACCAAGGCAGGTACCAAACGCTCCAGAACAGTAGAACAGAGTAGGTCCCCGACACACCGTGTGTGAATACAATCTGGAACACATGTCAGGCAGCCCCAAGTCGCATCATTCACTGAGGCTCTGGGAGCCCCCCATTCCCAGCATCATTATCTTTAGTAGTGAGGTATGTCTTATACAATTCCCAAACGTTTTTCGGGCGATTGCGCGGGGGAAGCAGCTCGCTGTAATTTTCGGTCTGGGTACAGCAATATATCATATCTTTCGACCAGCTAGCTACTGTTGGGAGTGGGCCACGGGACCAGCAAATAGCAATCCTACGCCTAGCAATCAGCAGCCCCATATCAGCTAATCTCCTTGTAGCTTTGGGCAACGAATTGGAGTATCCAAGCAGAGCAAGCATGGGGTCTGGGGTTAGTGGTATATCAATAATGTCCCCTAGTAACTTAAAAATCTGTATCCAGAAATTGGCAAAACACACCCATGCGAGATGAAGGAAATCAGCTACGCCAACACCACAATGCTCACACGCAGCAGCGTCGCGCAGCCCGTACCTGTGCAGTCTCTCGGGAGTGTAATATACCCTGTTGAGTAATTTGAAGTGGATCAGCCTGTGTCGCCCATTTAAAGAGATACGCTTCGTGCTTTCGCAGCAATATTTCCACATCTCATCATCTATTTCTACCCCCAGGTCCACCTGCCACGCCAATGTCGCCTTCGTGTAGTGGTTGGAACGGTAACTCTGAGCAATCTTGTATAGCTTTGAAATGATATGATTAGGAGTATCAGTTCTAATTATATATGTGAGGGCAGCCACTACAGGCGGCTCCGCCAGATCACTACCCAAATTCTCGAGTAATGACCGCCTCATCCGGTGGAACTGAAACCTAGTAAGTATCGTATGTTGCTGTACCGCCGTGGTCACCTTATCCCAAGTTTTAACTATACCGTCAGTGAACATGTCTCCTATCGTCTCAATATGAAGAGTCCTCATTGCCCTCCTAACCCCTCTATCCGTGCATGCAGGTAGCCAGAGGCACCAATCCAGCAGAGTGTAAGGAGAGTACAAGACGACTCCCGCCTGTAGTTTCAAGAGATGCTGCCAGGCATGCACCGTCGCATTGATGGAGTCTATAATACCAGTCCTACGATCCGGCGGGTTAAATAAGAGCGCTGGCAAGGGGCGTGGAGCAGCTACTACCCTCTCAATCTGTATATGCGGCGTGTCGATCGGGCCGTGTATCCAAAAGTGCGCGTGTGTGCTTTGCGCCACCCTATAATATACATCCAAATCTGGGGACCCTAAACCCCCCATGTGATATGGTAACGTAAGTATGTCCCACTTGACACGCGCATGTTTACCTGCCCAAGCAAGTCTGATTAATAGGGATGTAAGCGTACTAAAAAAGGAGCTAGGTAGCAAACAAACAGAAACCGCGGCAGCACAACCATTTTCATAATTGATATTCTACCTTCAAGGGATAATGGCAATCGGATCCAAAGTTCAACGTCGTCTTCCAACTTGCTCATAGCAACCCCATAGTTCTCCCTAAATACCACCTCCGAATCCGTGTGCACCTTGATACCCAAGTATCGCACTGGGTCAGTTGTCCACTGCAGCGGGAAATCAAGAGTGAAGGGAACTGAGATAGGGGTAAGAGGGAAAATGATCGACTTGGTCCAGTTGACCTGTAAGCCGGAAATAGCACCGAATTTGACCACCTCACGCAGGGCTGGAGAAAGGTTAGTTTCAGGGTCCCAAATATATAGCAGCGTATCATCCGCATAAGTGGAAATGATCAATTGGTATCCCGGGAAACGGATTCCACGTTATCTGTGATATTCTCTGAGTGCGCAAGCCAGAGGCTCTGCAACAAGCGCATAAAGTATCGGGGAAAGGGGGCACCCCTGCTGCGTGCCCCTAGTGATAGGAATTTTGTCCGTGACCATGTCACCCAGTTTTATCCTAGCCGACGGGCCATTGTATAAAATGCCCACCATTTGTAAAAAAAAAAAATGCCTCCCACCCCCATCCTAGTCAGCACTTGGTACATAAAATTCCACTCGACCGAATCAAAGGCCTTCTCCATATCAAGGAATATGGCAACAGCCTGGACATCCTGTCTCGTGTGTTGGATTGCACCAAAAACCGTTCGTATATTATAAGTCAAATTCCTGCTCGGGACGAACCCGGCCTGCTCCGGTGCCACGAGCAGCGGCACAAGTGGGGCCAGCCTGTTCGCCAATATTTTAGCATATAGCTTGGCATCCACGTTCAGAAGTGACAAGGGGCGATACGAAGCACACTCAGTGGGTGACTTATCAGGTTTCAAAATCGCAACAATGAGCGCCTCCCTCATCGAAGGCGGCATCTGGCCGCTTTCACTAATCTCCTCAAAGAGCGTGCCCAGGTGCGGTATAAGAACGTCTTTAAACTCCTTATAAAACGAGACCGTGAGTCCGTCGACCCCAGGGGCACTACCAGATTTCATCCCCATCAAGGCCGCTGTGATTTCCTCCGCATCCAAGGGATGCATCAGAAATTCCCTGTGGGCATTTGTCAGCCAAGGAAGTTTAATATGTGCTAGGTAATCGAGCATTTCGGCATCTAAACACCCTGCCTTTGAAGCATATAGCTGTGTATAGTACTGCTTAAATCTATTAGCTATATCTGACGAGTCCGTCAAAGGGGCTCCCTGGTCGTCGTTGATAACTCCCACCCCAGACATCTCTCTACGCTTCCTTAACAAGGAGGCCAGAACCGAGCCAGGGCGGTCGCCCTCTCCATAAACGCGGGCCGTCGCATACTTCCCCATATGCTTGAGCTCCGAGTCGGCTGCCTCATGGTATTCTGTTATGAGATCCTTAAATTCCTCCGTCAGTCGGGCATCAGCACCATTAAGGAGGTCATCTCCATGGCATGTAATTTCTTCTCCAGGTCCGAAAGTCGCCCACGGGGGGACCTAAGGACGCCAAAATGTTTAGCCATAGCTATCCCCCTGATATATACTTTAAAGGCCTCCCAAACCGACAAAAAGGTATCCCCTGACCCTAAGTTACAATCAAAAAAAGTGTTTATTGCTTCCAACAGCTCTGATCTAAAGACCGGGTCCAGTAGAGACTATGGAGGGAAGCGCCATGTAAATGGGGGTATCTGCGTGTGTGGGCAGTCCAAAACTAGCAATATTGGCGAGTGATCCGAGAATGTGCGAGGCAGCACCGAGCAATCCTGAATTTGTTGGAACAGTTCCCTTGAGGCGAACCAGTAATCAATTCTGGTGTGTAAATCATGATAGGCAGAGTAGTGTGTAAATCCTCCTTTACCCTGTGATCTCGTTCTCCACTCATCTAATAACCCAAGCTGCGTCTCTACTTCTACGATAACTCGCGCTGCAGCAGAGGGCCGCCGGTCAGGGCCTCCTGATCTGTCAAGCTGTGGGTTCAATACGCAATTGAAGTCACCTCCCCATAGAAAGTGTGCTCCACTGTGGACTCGCATCTTCTCCATCAGGTGCGTGAAAAATTGCGGGCTGTCATAGTTTGGGCCGTACACATTAACTAGTATTAGATCAAGCCCCTTCCCACTGCATCGTGATATGGTGAACATCCCATCTGTGTCTATATCAATTGGTATCAGCTGAAGCCCCGCTTTAGGATTAACCCAGGCGAAGACAGCACGAGCATGGGTCGTGGATACTGCGGCATGTGTATTACCCTGTAGTCCTCTGCAGCCCAGCATTCGGCTGCCAAGAGGCAAGTGCAATTCTTGCAGTAAAGCAATATCAACAGCATGCCTGTTGAGATAGGAAAGCACCTTTCTCAGCTTCCTGAAATCATTCAGTCCGCGGACGTTCCAAGTCAATACCTTTAGTTTATGAGTTTGTAATTGTGTCATGGAGGTTGGTAAGTGTGATGGGTAGCAATCAAGGCTGAGACATTCATGCCGCCCTGCTTACATCCGTCCATATAGCAACAGTACACCATGCGAGCCACACATGCCACAATATTATTGAAGTCCCAGACAGTTCTCTGCACCCCCCCACCCACGCCATACATACCCCAACTTTGCAATGGCGAATATACCCTGTCCACCCCATAATAAACAATAAGGCAAAACCAAAAATCAGAACATCCTGAAACAAAAAACTAAGTTGAAAAGATTCCAGGGTGTGGGACACACGCATGGGCAGATGTTACCAAAGCCCGCTGCCTATTCTGTCACAACTAGAAAGGCGTCCCCTCCGCCCGCCATCTAGCACATCGTGTGAATCAATCTGGCCAATCAGCAAGAGCAGAAGAATTCTAAATTTTAACAGTAGCATGCAAAACCCCACTAGAACTTGTCTCCATATTGCAACAGAACCGTACAGTATTGCTGCATAGCGTCCATATTACTGCAAGAAACACAAATGGACCCCCATTTCCGCTACCCTAATTATGAATTCAAGGCAATAGTAGTTAACAGTTCCCGCAAAGCCCCATGCAAACACAGAGTCTTATCTGCAATGTGGGAAATCCTAGGTATCAGTCCTGGTCGTCGAGACTGCCACCCGTCACTCCCTCGAGGGTGGGTGACACCATGCCAGGAGGCTTTTCTCTCGCCCATTCTTTCAGAGCCTTCTGTAGAGTCTGTGGATCAGTGAAGATGCGGGAACTACCAACGCGGTTCACCCTGAGCCGCGCCGGATACAACATGGCATAATCATGATTTTGATCCCGTAGCTGCTTCTTCAAAGGGGCAAATTTTCTGCGCGCCTCCTGGACTCGCACTGTGAAGTCCGGGTAGAGAGAGATGGTCAACCCCTCGTATTGAAGTGTTTGTCTCTGCCGGGCCGCCTTCAGAGCTGCATCCCTGTCTATGTATTTGAGCAGTTTAGCAATAATAGGTCTAGGCGGAGCACCAGGTGGGGGTTTTTGGCCCAGCGATCGATGCACTCTCTCCACCACAAACATTGTGGAAAACGTGTCTCGGCCTAGCATCGTAGTGAAGAGCTGCTCGACAAATAACTCCATATTCCCGACACTTGTGGATTCCGGCAGCCCGGTAATTCGGATATTACTTCTGCGGGACCTCGCTTCAAGGTCCTCTGCCTTGTCTTGTAGTGTCAGCAGAAGCTTGCCCATCTGTTTGTGTGCAGAGTCCATTTCAGTCTGCGCTTCCTCAACCTATGTGACCCTACGTTCCGTCATATCCATCCTTTCCACCTGCTTGTCCATGCGCTCCGTCATGCGATCCATGCAGTAGCATAAAGAGTCCATCTTGCCATCTATGGAAGATCAGCTTTTTTGCATGGCTGCCAAGATGACACGAATATCACCCTCTGCCGGTTCAAGCTCTTCAGGTCGCGCATTCTGTTCCTCCTCTGTCGTCTGATCGCGAAGCCTGGATTTTCTGGGTTCAAAGTTCAGCTTAGGCTGAGTTTCATCCACCTTTCCTATGTTAACACACTGAAGCTCGTAATTTTTAACCAGTAGAGCGTGAGGGGAAGAAGGAGCAGGTCTGCGTGGATGTAGCTTATCTGAGGGGCACCCCGCGGCCTCAGTGAGGTCTTTGTGTCGCTGTCCAGGAAGGCGCTCAGAACAGGGCGCCGCAGAGGAATAGCGCTGTCTTTATCTCACCCGAAACAGGCCTTGACGTTTGGACCGACACGGAGCGTGGGCTGTCTCCTTCAGAGCGCCGAAGGGCGCCGTTCGGGCTCCCTCTCAAATGTATACTGAAGATCAGAGTGACCGCCACAACAGAGATGCTTCAGCTAGCCCAATCAAACTGCGGTTCTCATCTAGGCCAGCAGCAAAGAAACCAGGAGGGGCACCTTACGATCTCTGTACCCCCGATGTCAGGCGTCAAACTAGGGATCTCTATCGCGCTATCCTCCAGCGCCAAATCGCAGCGCAGGTCTTTATGGCCAGGGTGGGGGCTGACTGTGTATTCGCACATGGCTCCGATTCAAATGGTGCGAGGGGCGCCGCGCCCCGGATCACCGTCCCTGCGCAGCACCTCGCATCCACTCCAGTGTCAAGGGGGAGAGAGCAGGGGCGAACACCAACAATGAGCCCGTGATAGGACTGATTCAGCCCAGCAGCACGAGGGGCGCAGCAGGAGAAGAAATGCTCACCGTCACATCGGGGGGGGGGGTCCTCGCTCATCCGACCTCCAAAATATGACGCCGGGGCGACTTCTGCAATCACTGTGCCAGGGCGCTGATGGGCCACGACACCGTCCCCCGCAATGCGCCCAAACACCTCACAGTGTTGGGCTTCTTGTGGCCTCAGTCAAAATGGCGCTGTCCAAGTCGCCTCCGACCGCCACCGACTATCCGCCTCGATCCAAGCAAGCCCAGGCACCGGCAGAAGGAGGGGTGGGCGGCCAATAGCAGCAAATGGTACGGGCTCGCAACTCTCGCAGCTCGTCAGCCTAGTGCGCGCTCACCTCCGCATCGCAGCTCCCTCAGCCTTTCCGGGCACAACGAACAGCTCTGAATCTTTTCTGTCAGCCTCCGTACCACAACGCCGGGGTCCAGAAGCTCCTTCCCCGTAGCACTCCGGAGGGCCCGCGAGGATCAGCAGCACTGCTGACTTCCGGATGGTCTCTCAAACCCCCCAGGTCGTAGAAGGTGCAGTCCGTCCAAGTTTAGCTCCGCCACTAGCTGCGTCACGGGCCCAGCCTCGGGTCCACAGCGCCTGGCCGGATCGCTCTCCTCTGCCTCACGTCAGCTGAGGGCACCGCACAGCTCCGAAAAACGGCACAAGAGGGGCAGTGCAGCTTCCGCTTCAAGCGCTACCGCTTTTTAGCATTTGGCAGCCAGGATTGATGCAGGATAAATGCTGTATCGTTAGATAGTCGGACGGAGCTCTCTGTTTACACCGCCATCTTGGGCTCAGGCAAGCTGGGCCCCCCCCAGAATCAGCACTTTAATGATATAAATGTAGCAGATATTCTTGGAAGTAGTGTTCGGGGCAAGGCAAAACATGAATGCACATACTTAGAAAACTTTGGGTTTCCTTTCAGAGTTTCACTTTATATAGTTTCTAATGCTGCGGTTAAGGGGAACCTGAACCGACCCCCAAGAGTCTGACATCTCAAGCCGTGCTTTCGGGTGGCCATAATAATCTTCTTTGATTGGACTCTTTAGCAAAGCAATGCAGAGAGCTGCACAAATATTTGTGCGTTGGTTCACACTAGTAATGCGTGAATTGTGTTCGTTTTCATGTTAACAATATACTGCTTCCCGGTCAAAAATACAAGTAAGTAAAAGCGCCCTATAGTAACGTGTTTAGTTTAATAGGTTTAATTGTTTTTTCTTAAAACATGTAACAGGTACAACAGAACATGAGTATTTCCAACAATCCTTGCATGTTCTTAACATTGCTGCTGAAAGTAAAGGACAGTTGGAGCTGTTGGCTGGCCGTGGGTGAAGTGAAAACTTACAGCGGCAGACAGCAGCATGAACCCCCGGGAAATTGGGGCAAGGCAGCTTCAGGCTCTCTGTGAGGCAGCACACACTTGGTCGCGGCCCACCTGCAGCCTCGAGCCTGCAGCCATGCCCAGGGGAGAACTTCAGCAACACTGCAGGCAGCTGGTAACGTGCTGACGCTTACACTAAAAAACACATATTGTAGGTAACATCAACTGCCGCTTACATTAAAAAAACACATATTGTAGGTAACATCAGCTGCCGCTTACAATAAAAAAAACTGCAGGTAACACAGTGTTTATCTGACTCACTTCAGCTCGCGAGGCCCGCCTGCCTCCTCAGACTCCAGTCCTGGCCTGCACTGTCACTCCCTCTCAATTGGCAGTGGGGAGGAGGGGCCCGTGGGAGTGGAGGGGACGGTCATCAGGATGAAGATTTTTAATTTACTGCAGCCACGCAGTGGTACAAGCAGCGCTGCCATGATTTGCTGCAACCACGAGGGAACACCGGCTCCGGCAGCACTAGCAGAACGTGACGTTGCTGCGGACGGGGCGACGCGCGCCTAAAGTCTCTGACCCTGTAACGTGAACTCAGAGTCGGCTGATGATGTTGTATGCATTACGCACTATCTTCTCACCCCATGACATCAGTCAAAGCCCTGCTTGCGACAATGTCCTTCTATATTGTGGGTACATTATAGTAGCCAGCTGCTACTAGCCCAACCAGCTGACCCCCAATAGCCTGCGGGAGCAGCGTGTGCACGCTACCAGCCGCTCCAAACTGCTTTAGTTTAGCATAGGCAGCGCTAACGGCTTGACAGCTGAAGTGCTATGCCAATAATGCATGACAATGCATTTCAGTGCGGTGATGCGCAGCACCACACTGAAATGCGTTAGTCTAAAGCCCGATGCGTGGTACTTGGCAGGGGTGTAGATTGGGGTGGAGTGGGGTAGCTAGGGATGGGGTAGAGTGAAGTCGGATAGCTTGGGGGAGAGTGGAGTGGGGTAGATTGAGGTATACTGGAGTGGGGTAGACTGGAGTGGGGTCGATTGGGATATAGTGGAGTAGGGTGGGTAGGGTAGGGTGGAGAAGAGAGGGGTGGAGTGGGGAGGGGTGGAGTGGGGTGGGGTGGAGTTGATAAGGGTGGAGTGGGTGGGATTGGTAGGGGTAGAGTGGGATAGATTGGAGTGAGGTAGAGTGGAGTGGGGTAGATTGCAGTGAGGTAGATTGGGTGAGACTGGAGTGGGGCAGGTTAGGATATAGTGGAGTGGGTGGATTAGGGTAGAGTGGGGTAGATTGTGCTAGAGTTGAGTGGGGTGAATTGGAGCGGGGTAGATTGGGGTGAGTGAGGTAGACTGCGGTAGACTGGGGTAGGGCGGAGTGGGGTAGGTTGAGGTAGAGTGGAGTAGGTTGGAGTGGGGAAAATTGGGGTAGTTTGGTGTGCGATAGAGTGAAATGGGGTGGGGTAAATTGGAGAAGAGTGAAGTGGGGTAGATTGGGGTACGGTGGTGTGGAGTAGATTGGCGTGGGGAAGATAGGAGTGGGGTAGACTGGAGTGGCTAGATTGGAATGGGGTAAATTGTAATGGAGTGGGGTAGATTAAGTAGATTAGAAAGCAGTAACAGTCACCTTGGAAGATGCAATTGGGCCGCATTCTTGGTAACAGTTTTAACTGCATGAAATGACCAGGTCACATAGATGCCGCTGGCCCTACAAAGAGGGTGCCTTCCAGCAACCCTGTTTTTCAGCCAGTGCAACGCAGCCACCATGTCCAGATTTGTAATATGAATCGCAAAAGTACACAGGTAGAGTGTTTACTGCTGCTGACTGAAAACAGCACTGCCCGAAGCCCACCCACAGTGGTGCATTAACAGCTCAACAACTGCAACAATGGAGGGCTTCGGCTGACAAAAGAACAAGTGCAGTGGCCTCAACATCCTGCGATTCTGGACAAATCACTTAACCTCTCGGCATAATAAAATGAATGTGAACTTGTGTTGTGTAACTGGTACTCATGTAAAGCAGACAATACTTTCCCGTCAGATCAAGTATGCACTATATAAAAATGCAAAAAAATAAATAAAATAATTGTACCTCCCTTTACAGCAGGAGCCGTGCACAGACACCAATTAAGTTAAGTGTTTCCTTCCCTGTATATCCACTTTCGTCTACAACTGCCGCAGATCTCACCAGTCTTGCTAATGTGGGCCTGCCCCCCCATATGCTTAAATCTGCCCTTGCAGGATATACCCTACTTGCCATCTTGGTAAATGTTCCATCACTCAAACAGGCAGGCAGTGAACGAGAATACTGTTTCATTAATGAGCAAAATTCTTTTTTAGGGAAGCAAAACATGTATGAAAGGGATCTGGCAGCTCCTGTCGTTCTAATGGGTTGCAGTGAGCAGGAAATCAGGGAAAACTATTGTTGGGCAATTTGATTGTGACATTCAGAAGCCACTTGCGTTGTCTCTTCGAGACATGCTGTATTGAGGTATGGACTTGAAGCTCCGCCCACTTTCCACCCATATTTTTCATTGGCTTTTGACATTGTCCTTTGTAAATGTTGGCTTCGCATTTATTAATAGGTCTATTAGTCCCTCCTTAGTACCTCCCTGTCTTCTGTTGTTAACTCCCACGAGGACTGACCCTTTTACATGTGTCCTAACTCGGGAACTTTCATTAGCAGTTCAGAAAACTATTTACTTAATGTACACAACTCGCGGGACGGGACGCAGCTGCTTGCACTTAGCATTTCTTGGTTTCCTACCCATCAGCATAACAAGGGCATCTGTTCTGTGCACTTCCCCCTACCGTGTTACGTTTAATTTGTGGCAGGCTTGTTTACATTGAATTGATCCGTGCAGGATTCTCTGCACCATTTGTTTCAGTTGGTTTCAGATGCTTCACTTGCCCGTCCCAACCGTGTGTTTTCTTTTTGTCTCTCCCCACCCCCGTCCGAGATCACGGTTTATTTACTTTTAATTAATAGATCCGGGCAGAAGATTAAGTGACACAGCCCACGCCCAGTCTCGAACCCTGTTCTCCAGCTCCAAAGTCAGCTTTAGATGTTAAGCCACCTCCTCGCTTAAAGACAAGCCCCTTAAAGGGGTTTATCTCGGTTTCCCTCACCGAGCGACCCTCCCACTATCCACCCACCCTTAACCCCTTCCTCCCTTTTGCTTCCCTGAACTCCCCCGGGAGCTCATGGAAAGTGTGTTCCCTTCATTACACAGAAGTGTACAACAAGCGCTTTCACTTTAAATTTAAACAGCCTGGGATCCTGACTCTCTCTTCAAGAGCCCCTCCCTGCCAACCCTCACAACATTCACACATCGTGCATTAGAAGAGGTCAATTTTAGTTCTTTTCTGCCCAGCCCGTGTTTTGGGAATGATTACTTTGTTCTGTTTTAACTGGGCCACACCCTGTGAACGAAACCACCTTTAGGGACTTTAATATATATTTTGAAATCGCAAAATGCAAGCCAGTAATCATGACACACAAGTTCTGTGAGTTTGGGCTTGCTTCCTGGCCCATGTGCCTGGTTCCTGCTCATTCTCCTACAGGTGAATTTAAAATGCGGATTTAAAGGCCGCCGAAGACCTCACTGCGAGAGCACCGGAAGATGAAATACCCTGCAGCAGAGGGTTGTATGACGTTACAACGCATTCCATTGCAACGAATGCCTTTACCACGCATGCGTTACAACGCGAATGCCATTCCCACGCATAACCTTTACCACGAATATTCCTTTACCACGCATACTTTTACAACGATTTGCGTTGTAAATTCATGCATGGTAAGGGCATACTCTTGGTAAAGGTTATTCCCCCACCCCTAAACCCTTCGTACAAATACCCCTCCCCTGCCCTTAACCCTAAAATCTGACTCCTTTTTTTAAAATTAAATTTAAAATTCCCCTTACCTCTCCACATCGTCTCTTCTCTTTTTTCTTCCGTGTTGACGTTGCACGTCGTATAGAGGAAACGGCAGTGTTTTTCCGTTTCCTCTAACGACGCCGATTGCCTCCCGATTGCCTCCACATCCCTACTTAAATAGGTGCGGTTTCTTTTTTTGGGGGGGAAACCCCCCCAATCCCCCTTTTTTTCACTTTTTTTTTGTAGTATGTTTAAGGCTGTGTAAGAGACAATTAACATGGGTGTAGCTGAGCATTTACTTAAAGAGGATCAACAATTTATACTATTTTAAATCTGTGCCATTAAAAGTAGACACGTTACCAATGCACCTTTATTACCATGTGACTTTAAAAAATAAAATAAAGGCATTACTTTTCTGTCATACTTCTCCATATAGTCAAATGGTTTTCAGATAAATTAGTTTTAGCCCTTAATGATTCAAGCTGATTGTGTTTCCTCATCTTTCGTTCAATCAAACCACTTAATAACATGAGCATACAACATAGTTTTTTTTGTTCTTAATGCATTGCAAAGGGGAGTTGGAACTTGCCCTCTCTCGCATCCAGAATGTGCCTTCTAAGAACATGTGTACTAATTTTGGTAAGTGTGAATGATATAAGATTAGGACTGGCGCTACATAAAGGTCCATAATGGGAGCAGCCTCAGCGGCCACCATAGATGGCCACAGGTGTTCACCAGATTGCAGCAAATGTCCTCATAAAAGGTCTTATTGATCGTGGAAAGGCGAGAACCCAAATGGCGAAATGTAATTTTGCCTGGGGTTCAGAAAATCCTTTCAGCTGAGCCGAGTACGGCTAGGGCCTGCAGCAGGCACTCGGGAACGCATGCATACAGAAAATTGCGTAGGTGCCATGACGGAATGGCGCAACTATCTAATCCCTTACTGGTAGCCCTTGAAGAACGTATGCACAAGTGGCCAAAATATACGTTGTGGGTGTTTTAATCCAACTCCCCTTAATCCAGGAGGACCTCAGAGGTCAATGTGACTGCCATATTTACTCCATGGGTGAAATGTTGCTTCTGGATGACACAGGCCTACTGTCCAATATCGATCAAAAAAGTTCCTTTGTGTGACGCAAAGATGTTGCATTTCTCGCTGTGTATTTAAGGGAGTAAAATGGTTATGAGCTGCAATGGCAGTTCCAAGACGGACAACACTTAATATTGATACACCCAAACCACTCGTTCTTTGTCCGTTTTAGAAATGCATTATTTTGTATTCCTTCATCTAGCTGTTCCTATTATGTACTATTTGCCTCACAACCAGGCAACTAGAAAATACACTTACTTCCATTTTAACCCGGCCACTTACAATGGTAGTAAATGTGCCATTTTCACAATTGACTTTTTTTTATCGTTTAGTGGAATGTTTAGAGCGTCTAACATGACATGCTTCTAATATGATCTGAGCATTTTTCATTGCGTGAGAGGAGGGGTGGGGCCTGGGAGACGTGGGGCTTTATGCTAAGCTGATCTTTACATACCTTCGCCTGTTGCAGTGTCCTTCTTTTGCCTTGGTGACTGCTTTCCTTATAAGGTCCCAAAGGCCACTGCATTGCAGACCCAAACATGGGTAAAAGACATATTGATTTACAACACCAATAGCTCCAACTCTCGCAAATGCGAGACCTATTGCATTGGAAATGCTTGTTTTCTTGTGGAATCGGATCACTATGGTGTCTTTAGGCTTTTCAAAAGGCTCCCTTGATCTCGTGCAGCCTTGGATCAACAAATATCTGGGGCGCGTACAAGTGGGTGTGAAAATGACAAGGTGACTTGTACCTAGCTCTTTGATTGTACTGACTAGGCACCCAAAATTAGACGATGAATTAGTGGCAGGAAACAAGTCAGACTGATCAGATGAATCCCAAACATCAAGTTCTGATATTTATTTTTTTGTCTAATTATCAGATCGTTACTAGGATACAATTGCATGCATTTTGATGGTTATCGGTTCTTCCTAACTCATGCAGTGTGCTCACTTAAAGGGTGTCCAAATGAAGTTGGGGGGAGGGTATGCCCCTGAGCTGTGGGTCTCCTCCAGACTGACTTGCTCAGTGGTCCCTCTTCAGACTACTGAGACTAGGTCCAATCATTTTATGAAATGGTTTCTAGTTTGGAAGAAGGACCTTAGTCTACTCGTTATCGATTACTACAACACATGTACTACCACTATCTGATTTCCTTGCTATAGCATACGACAGGCCAATCATGGGGAATTCTGGATTGCTTTTTTACTATATTAATGAGAGAGTTCAATGCCAAGGTTAGCAGATGGCCACATTTTCTGATTTTGGGAATTTTTTCCATGATATATTCTTGGAAGGTCCCACAAGCAATCATAGCAAACCCAGTGTTGGTAGGATGGGTGGATATTCACTGGATGTTTTATCACACTATAACATATTTAGCTGTTACAGCGTTTTTTTGATGATAGACCAACATGCAGTATCTATATGGCTCATGGGCCATGATCAATCGTTGATTATATATTTATCCCGGGCTTGTTGTTCAAATACATTCTTCATTAAGCAGTGAAGAGAGCGATCATGATATATTGACTCTGGTCATGGCAATACCTACCAACACATTCACTAGACTTCCAAAGCAAATTAGGGCCAGGGTCGAAGTCTCCTCTAATGATTGGAGGTGTCTGTAGTGGACAGAGATAGAACCAGAGGAAGCTACTGCTGCTATCCCCAAAAAAGCGGTATCTACTTTTCTGAATACTCTGCAGCCAGAGGGCGATGATCATATGGTTAGAGCTGGGTCTCCGCTTTTAAACCAGTTTCAAGATCCCAACCATAAGGTGTAACAGTAAGATTTAAAGCTCCCCAAATGGGTGGTTCAATTACTTGTGTGCTAAAGTGCAACACAAG
This sequence comes from Calotriton arnoldi, assembly GCA_963921515.1. Lineage (NCBI taxonomy): Eukaryota > Metazoa > Chordata > Amphibia > Caudata > Salamandridae > Calotriton > Calotriton arnoldi. The sequence continues at coordinate 1,596,576 of CAWUFW010000045.1, forward strand.
CTGTGCAAGGTGGCAAAATATTTCACCTCATGATAAAGAATCGATCAAATGAAAGCATACTGACTATGCATAAACAGCCATGTGGGTATACAACAGGAAGGTGTTTGATAATTTTGCAGAAGCAGGGGAGACCTTTAGAATATGGTGGGTGGTAGAGGAAAGAACAGCTACCCTAACAATGCACTGAAAGTTGTAATGTGCAAAGAGAAATTGCTTTACACCATTTAACGGGTATTCCTAGTATTTTGCATTGAGCTGCGTCCACAGGGCAGCAGTTTCAGTAATGCAAAACTACTACTTTTGAACCCTTTATTAAATTACTTGGAGAATTTGTAATTTTCCTTAAAATATTCCAGCAATGAAGTTCAAAACATAAATGAGCCTTCTGGAATATTTTGGGAAACACTGCACTTACCTCAAATATTTTAGGACTGGAAATAGAAGAGTACATTTGACCTCCGATTGACCGCACCCTCTGCTGCCTTGAGTGCACAGCTACGGGCAAGAAAGGAAAAGCAGTCTTGGATTTTGCTGAGCTTATTACTGTCATCACGGAAAGCCAGTCCAATAGGCGTATTTGACCATATGGTGTTCCTAGAGAGCTATAGAAAGACAATTTGGAATGGTGGTCTCAATATCTCACTGAGGTTGGTAATACATTCTGTGGATCCCTTATGTTGCTAGAGACTGGATATCTCTCCCTATAATTATTTCCATCTTTAAAAAGGCAACCACAGTGATCCCTGTTGTTGCTTGTAGGGAGACTGCATCCCTAGGTCTAGGATGATAATATGATCCCAGATATCTAGTAAGGATTCTCAGAGAGTCTGGGTACTGAGGAACAGTGGTAAAATCTTTAACTGTCGTCAGCTATGTTGTTTCGAAAAAGGTAACCATTCACTTAGCATTCACGGATCTATCTTACACTTTTAATATGGTCAACAGGTCTAAGCTTTGGGCCATTATGAAGCACTCGGGAGCAGACTCAGTTCTAGTTCGGGTCCATTATTAAAATCTACGGGCATCTGTGAAGTATGGTAGCAAAGCTGCTCCCTTTGCCTCAGAGGGAGGTGTACAGCATGGGTGTGTTTGACTACTTTCCTATTTACCCCTTTTATCAAAAGGCTGTGTATTCTCCATGTGTGGGCCCTAGACGCCTTCCACTGTTTCTCTATGCGGACAAGACATACTAATTTAATGTACTAGTTCCAGCCTAGAGAAATTGGTGTCTAAGTATATTTTCTGAATGAGTATGATTAATGTTAATACGAACCTTAGGAAATCAAGGATAAGGGTTATGGGCCAATTAATAAAAAAAAAAAGCATATGTGGGTTAGTAATGTCCATTTTCAAAGAGTTGAATCTTTTCATTATCTGGAGTCTTTGTTGACCCCAAGTTTAGCAGGAAGCCAGCAATATCAAAAAATGTGCCACAGAGCAACTAAATGAAATTAGGTCATTTTGACCTTTCCTAAGGATCACACTGGCATACTTTTTCCATTTTAAACATACATACTAGAGGACTGCTTCTTCTGTGGTATATGGATGTGGAATTTGGGGCTATGCTATCATTAAAAGAATGGAAGTGGGGGGAAATAAGTTCCTCAAACCTGTTTCGTGACTGGCATCTGGTATTTCTAGTTTTGCGTGCCAAGAGGAATTTTGAGGTGATGTGCCAAGAAAATCAGATGAGGCCTGCCCACTTGGGTTTGTGCATAACTATTTGGATGAATACTTTTGATACACTTCTAGACTGGGTAGAGAATAATATTTCTAAGCTGTAGAAGACATGCCTTATCCGTTGGTACAGTTATACTTATGTTCTGCTAGTCTTTCAGACCCACTCGGGAGTCCAGAGACCCACCAGGGTTTCTGAGCCTCAACCGAGGTGGTGGAGTCTATCAGCACAGATATCCCAGGGCATGGCCTACTATGGGCATTGATTAGTGAACATGTACACCTCTTTAGTGTACTTGATCACCCTAAGAGTCAAGTACACCTCTTTAGTACTTGACTCTTAGGGCGGAAGAGCAAGAACTCCACAGCATACTTAGGGAGCTGGTGTCTGGTTAAAGATTCAGAGCTGAACAATGAAGCCAATAACACCCATCAATACAATGTCAAGTCAGGGCTTTCCATAAATAAGAAAAAGTATTTCAATTACCTCACAAAGATATGGGATATCAGAATACAAGTATACTATAAATATATTAATCTTCAAAGTCAATACAGAAGCACTCCAAGAAGTCCACAGTCATCTAAATATGTTCAAAAAAGCAGTGAAGAGGACAAAAAACCTACTAGAGAGACCCCCCTATGGGAGGGAACTAGACTAGTCGAGATTGGGAAATTGAGAGGCTTTAGGCGGTGGGACTTAATAGGCATTTCTAAAATAGGAGATGTTTTAGAGAAAGGCGCATTGGCCTCATTCAACACACTACAAGCCACATATCAGCTCCACGACACTCAAGCCTATGCATATCTCCGACTGAAACATGCATGGGTAGCAGAGGGGTTGGACAGGGAGACACTGCCGGAATATGCCCCGCTAGAAGGTCGACTCCTGCAAGAGTCAAAGCCATTTCGTTTACCTATAAAACACTACTCAACAACATGCCTGACAAACTGGGTCCACTTCGAGCTAGATGGGAGCGAACCACTGGCTTAATAAAAGACATTGACTGGGAGGCCGCTCTCATGCACCCACGTGAAGTGGCAATTAACCTAAGGCTGCGTCTTATTCAATATAAAATTTTACATCGGACTTACTTTGATAGAGCAAGGTTATATAAAATAGGGAGGGCTGCAAAGCCGGACTGTCTCTGATGCCGCACGGAGTGCGGAACATTTATACACACCCTCTGGGAGTGCAACAGGATTCAAACCTACTGGGGGAAGATTGTGAGAGAGCTTAATAATATACTGGAAGACCAACTTGAGTTGGAACCAAAGTTTCTCCTCCTGGGAATCCCTACGGATGTAGATATCCCACAACATAAACTCACACTGGCTAATTTGGGGCTGGTGGTAGCTAAGCGGGATATAGCCAGATACTGGGGTGCCCAACGACTTCCTACACTTAATGAATGGAGAACAAGTCTTGATTTATATATGGTCGCGGAACAAGTGACATACAGGGCTAGGGGTTGCCCTCGGAAATTCCGGAAGATATGGGCTCCTTGGGTAAAATACTATGGTTTGGAAGTAGGGGAGGAAGAGGAGGGAATGGGACTGACACCGGGAAGATCGGGGGGAGAGCCTTGAATACTGTGATGTTTGACCCTACTGTTGATAACTGTGAATAACACAAATGTGACCCTCTCTACTCGTACACATGCGGCGTTAGAGCCCATCCACATACTCACCTTCAGAGGAAATGTTGCTATTATATTTGCCCTTCAAAAATGCTATGGACGGACATTTAATTTGTATCCTGTATTCATGACTTGTTTGATGTTATGTTCAATCTTCAAAACAAAAATAAAAACATTTAAAAAAAAAAAAAAAAAGCAGTGAAGCGAGGTTCAACTAGAGAAGTAAGAGGTCGGGCCTTGATAAGGCTTAGCACGAATAGCACATCCTTCCAAGAGTGTTGCCGGATGATGGACTCACCTCGTTCCGGCAACACTCTTGGAAGGATGTGCTGTTCGTTATAAGGCTCATCAAGGCCCGACATTGTACTTTTCTAGTTTACACCTGTGTTACACTGTTTATCTACAGGCTTACTGGAGCCTCACAGCATTTTAATTGTTTGCCTATACACCTTGTGGGCTGCTCTATTCCGATCCCTACAGGCTTACTAGAGCCTTACAGCATTTCAAGTGATCACTTACACACCTTGCGGGCTGCTCTTTTTCAATCCATACAGTGAGGCACCATATTGAGGCGTGCTCACTCCTCAATGTTTCTATTTTACTATTTCCAGCTTTGAAAAAGTTTCTGTCACGAAACACGTGTCACCTGCCTGCCTGTATTTGGATATTACGAATTGATATAAAGAATGTGCAACACTGTGGAAAGAATAAATCACATGGAACTCAACCACAACTGTGCTTCATTGCTTTTTTGAACATATTTACATGACTGTGGACTTCGGTATTGACTTTCAATAGTTGTATGCCGATTGGGGGATTCTCCTGTTCTGGCCACTGTACCCCAGGTGGCAGGGTGTCTATACCAAGGAAGAACCAGACCTTACTTTGTTGTTGGATTTGTACATTCAATTCCGTTAAACAATTGTACAGCTTTGAATGTGCGGATACTTTGGCATAGCCACCTTTAATTTGTGTACTACTATAAATATATTATCTAGGATTTAAGAAAATATGTGCTATAGTGAAAAGGTGCAGCTCATGAAATGTAATGTAAGTTCAGTAACCCAAAGGTCTGTCACTGTAACATGCAGTATTGTTTCCTTGCCCACAAATCTAGTCTGTTGCCGTTCTCCGCCCTATAAAGGGGATCGCATTGTAAAGGAGTAAGGTTTTCCTGCTGTACCTGCAGCAGAGACCTGATACTCGAGGCTGCTGCCTATAAATTCAATTTGTGGTCTGCTTCACTCCAGCCCCACTTCATCCAGGAGGGTCGCACCTTCCAATGATCCCAAGCGAGACAAAATACAATTTAAAGAAGACATCTCTGCAATTGCAGAATGGATGACGGCTAACTTTCTGCAATTGAACTCTACCAAATCAGAGATTCTCCTGGTTGGCAAAGAGTCTCATCTCTGGACGAATGAATGGTGGCCCCGGGCACTTGGTGATCCCCCTGATCCCAAACCTGCGGTGAAAAATCTAGGCTTCATAGTTGATAATAACCTCAACTTTGAAACACATGCCAAATCAGTGGCCGGGAAATGCTTTGGACTATTGCGCGGCCTCCGACCGATTTTGGGTCTCTTTGATGCCCAAACACGCCAACTGATTATCCAAGCTTCTATTCTGGCTCGTCTGGACTACTGCAATGTGCTTCTTCTCGGCTCTAATAAATCCGTGCTTAATAAATTGCAGCGGGTCCAGAACGCGGCAGCTCCTGCTATTTTTGCCCTTCCTAAATTCAGTCATGCTTCTAATCTTCTCCGCCGCCTGCACTGGCTGCCCCTCGAACAGCGTGTTTGCTTCAAGTCGCTCTGCATCACGCATAAGATACTGACAGGAAGTGCCCCAGATATCCTAGGCGACCTCTGCACTCTGTACACCCCCTCGCGTGCCCCTACGTTCGGCGAACCAGAATCTTGCATGTATCCCTCACATACGTAGAGCTAGATCGGGTGGCCACTCCTTTAGACGCCTGGCCCCCACTCTCTGGAACGCTCTCCCTCTATACATCCGCAGCAACCCGGACCATCAGGCTTTCAGACGCCTTGTGAAGACTTGGCTCTTTTCCCAGGTCTAACTCCCTCTGTCCTGTCCCTTGTTCTTTCCCAGATATATTTCCCTTTGTCTTGACTCCTGCTTAGTCTGGCTTCAGCGCTGGGACGCCTCTTTGCCGAGGCAGCCATGCGCTTTATAAGTATTTTAATCTAATCTAATCTAAACAGGTCACAGTTGAGCGGTGGAGGTGCTTCTCAGATTCATGGAAACCCCCTACCCAAAGTCTAGAGCTCTAGAATCCCTAGGTGGTGTGAAAAGGTTCACTGGGTCTTTAAGGCACTCAAAAGCGTTGCAGCAATCAGTTAGTCAGTCCCTAAGGGCACTCAATCAGCCCACTTCTTCTCAAACAAGGCTGCGTTTATGCTTTTTCCAGTGCAGCATGCTGAATATCAGAGACAGATATATGGGTACGTGGATAGGAATTTTGTGGAACCCTGCGGATTTCAGACATTTCTCTCCCAGAATTGTGAGGAAAATGCAGATTGTTTTGCCAAAGTTTTAGGTTTGAAGGATATTGTGGGTAAGAAACGGTAGGAGGATCCATGTATGCCAGATCATTTTGAACTGCACTGGGTGTCTGGTTTTCAGAAATGTCTGGGTTTGGTAGGTTTCCCTAGGTTGCGGCCAAGCCCCGGTCCAAATACCGCAGCTACACCCGCCGACAAACCAAGTCTTTTTGGTTGTTGTTTTTTTTTTTAAAGGTAAGTTTGATGTTGCCATGTTGCTTTTTGGGCCTCTTGTGTAACCCACAATCCACAGCTACACAAAGCGTTGATTTTGCTGGGTGGGAAGTGATGTCTCCAGGTCGAACTTTGGGGTTTTTGTGTCACAGGAACTAGGCTCAGCCACACAAGTGGTACCACTTGTATTGGAAGACATGTTGAAACACTCATAATTAGAACATTTCTTACCACCAATTGGATTTCCCTGCATTTCTGGCTTTCCGAATGTAAGCCACTGTGCAAGAATGACACATTCTTTAATCACCTTCTGAATTACATGACAGAAAGTGTAACCTCAAATTCAGAGGTGTACAAATAATCACTATTCGTAATTTAATATCTTTTGCATTTCAGAAATACAGAGGTTTCCATCTTAATTCATTCAACAGAGTTTACCATATGAATTTCTGCAGGGGCAGTACACAATGAAAAATCATTATAAGCTGCAGATCAGTTGTTGGCTCTGGGTAGTGTATATTTGTAGGAAAACCTACAACCCATATATATCCTTGTGACCCCTATAGACTGATGGACATAATGGTATATTGCTTTTGTAAATCGGTCATCGCGATAAAAATTAGAGATGAAAATGCTGTCATGAAATAGTCTTTTGTTTTTATTTACTTCCATAATTTTTTTAATTTCAACAATTAGTTTCTTTGAGAAAATGTTCATGAATTTACACAAATAAGGTGTCCTATTTATTAGAGGATTTGACTCTGCTTTAAAGAGTTTCTTGAGAATTTCCTGATCTAGAGCAGCAGAAAGAACCTTACGAAAATCTAACTAGACATCTGAGACAGAGTTGAAATAAGGAAACTAGTTTAGAGAAGCACCCAAGATTTCAATAAACATAAAAGGTTAATTTTTTTCTAGACTTGGGATAGAATATGTTTACGGTTTTCAGAGGGGCGCTTATTATTTTGTTCAATATTAAATTTGATTAGGTTGCGATCTGACATATTAAAGGACGTTATATGTGCGCTTACGTTATGATTTGGGAAAAATCACAAGAACTCATGTCAATAAATTAATGTGCCATTGTGTCTTGCTCTTTATCAATATGGAAATTAAAGTCACCCAAAATGGTTAATCTCCGATAATGAAGAAGTGTTGGAGGTCAACCGTGGCATTCAATCACAATTAGATGGATGATATATCAACATAAAATGAATTGAGAATTCTGGAGAGACTGAGTAGTTGAAGGGTAATGCTTCAACATTATACCCCTGAGGAATACATAAAAAGTGATGGATGGAATGCTTGACTCATCTCAGCCACTAGTAATTGCTCGCTGCCGCATCCCAGTCCTTCATTTTCTTGGCAACGGACTACCTCAGACAAGACATAGCAATATCCAAAATCAGTCTTGGTCCTGCACCAAGAAAAACAGTCTAGCCCGAACTAATAAGGTAGGTCCATTCGGAACTGGAACACAAGTAATCCCCGACCAGTGGCTGAGATTAATTCAAGCATTCCATCTATCATTTTGTTCTTGTAGCGGTAGATGTCCTCAGCATGTCAGGTATGCTCAGATGTAGGTCCCGTGCTTACTGTGCCACATGACTCTAGCTAAACCTCACTGGTGAGACCTATGTAGGTTGAAACAGGTCTGGGGTTGCATTTGTTCCCGTTTGGAGAGGACCTGGTGTGGCAAGTCTGGCTGGACACATTCCAATTGGAGCAGGGAAAAGACTGAGCTACACATGACTGAGCTCTATTTGGAGTAGAATGCTGGGTGAAAAACAATAGACAGGGATGCGGCTCCAAGTGCTTGCCAGTGGCTGAGATTAATTCAAGCATTGCATCCATCACTTTGTTCTTCTTGCTCAAGATTATCCCCAACATAGAAGTCTGTGGTAGTACAATTCCAAAGATCTTAGTAGATGACTGCAATAACCTCCCCGCACCCTTACGAGATACTCAATCTAAATGCATTTTACAAACTTTGGAAATAGGAAGTGCCAGTTCATTAGATGAGTGCTCTTTCAGCCATGTTTCTGTTTAAAAAAAAAAAAAAAAAATCCCCACACTTGCCCCTGCAAAATGTTAAATATCTGAGTTTTGTACAGCCCCCTCTAAGTTAAGATAAGCTAAGCTAGAACAACTCAAATTTATAATATCAGGAACGAATATCATAGAGGTACCTGGCAAGCTAGAGAGCTTAGGGCTCCCTTTCAAGGCCTTCTGCAGCTATAGTCTACATAGTTTGAAGTAAAACTTGTTGCACTGTCGTGTAGTTTCTATATTACCTATACAGGATCTGCGCGTTTGGATAACAAACTGTGGGATTGGTGGCGGACTGATTCCGTGCACCCCCACCGGATACGTTGCCAATCTGTATTAGCTAGCTCACAGTGCCACTATAATCTCCTCTTACCAAGGAAAGAATAGATTCTGGCAACCTCAGAACATGACAACCCTGATCCCTCAGAATCGTGGAAACAATATACTACCTTTCGCTCAGTCACTCGTGCTCACTTAGTTTGTCTCAGAGAGGTACACAGAATAAACAGGCTGGGCGTTTTCAATAAGTATTTATTGAACAGTTGTTATTCTAGTGTAGAATAGATGAGCTGCAACAACCATTAGACAGTAGCAGAGATATATGATTAGCAGTACTACGAAAGTAAAAGGATGGTATAGTTCTACCATCTTGTAGAAATCATAAATATATACAAGTACATAAAACACATGATAAAAAGTGCGTACTCCTACGATGTCTCCCTAACTAGATGTACCTAAATGTACCTAGCATCTGTGTAGGTGTTATGCCAAGAATCCTTCTAGGATCTAGTCAACCCCATTACCTGAGAATGAGAGAATATGGGACCCCGTCCTGGTCTCGAGTTGGACACCCCACAAGGGATGTTAGATCACTGCGAGCTGGAGCGACTGCATGCAGGAACCTCAGCGTCTCTGGTCAGTGTGTCAGCCAGGAATTCTCGGTCTCCTCTGTCCTTCTATGCAAGATGTGCTGTATATATACCCATAGGTCTCCCCAGGGGTCCTACCTTGCTGTGTTAGTGTGTCGGCCTAAAGGATGACGTTGGGCCTGAACTTTATACAGAGATATTATACAGAAGATGTTCGTCCTGCTGTTAATCCTGCTGTGCTTCCAAGAAGCCTCATACATAATGTATGAGATTCGAACTAGGGGGAAACCCGCGTTCTGAATGCAGTGTCGTATCTAGGTAAAAGGTCAGTCCCGGATGCAATTCTCATTTTCCTGAGAAAAATCCAGAATCTGAAGTATTTATCGCAAGCACCACATGATGTTGGGCTTTACCAGATATGTTAAATACCCCAACCCATTCCTGTCATTAGTGGTCAAGACTAATAATTAGGAAAAATTACTTTCCCCAATGGTCTCTTTGAAGTATTTCCATTTGAAGTCTTTCTTCAGGTCTCAAATGGCATACTGGGCAATGCATCATACAATTTCTTCTACTGAAAAAAGAGACATTGGAGAGCCCTGGGAACACTTGGCACCGACAAGTTCAAAACGCAATAGCAAATCGAAGGCCCTGCGTAAAACTCAGACGCTGTCCCTTACACAGTCTGGAAAGGATTATCAACAAGCAGCTGAAATCAACCCCATACTTGCTGGACACCCGCTCTTTAAAGACCTCAAACATCTCATCTCCCTTAAACAATTCCTACCTATTAGGGAAGCCACAGCTATACCTCTCAGAAGGCAAAAATAGACGAGTCCTCAAAGCCATTTTATTTATGCGCTTGTAAGGCCTACCAGTGGCTGACTTTAACCCATGGGACCACACTGAAACAAGATCCTTATCGAGGTGTCTACATCAAAGCGCATGAGGACCTACTCTGACCCCATTCTGCAGATCATCTGGCAATTTTCTCTCAAAAACTGAGAACGGACTACTTCACTGCAGCACAACACTAAGAGGGAAAGTGTTCCCTCTTGCCTACCCCCGCCACTTTCACCCCCAATATGCACCCTGCATAGGGCCAGCTCAATGTACTTAGAACCTCTCCCCCCCTCCAACACCCTTCGGGAGCATCAACATTTGCACTTTATACGTTTTACCCACTGCCTTGAGCAGATTGGTCAGGACGCTGCATTTCACACACACATATATATACACAGGCTACAACTATGGCTTCTTTTTTTACTGCACAATCTCATCTTTGCACATGGACAATAACGGTGCTCTTTCTTATCTTTTTAAATATGTTTTATTGTAAAATTGTTATGGTTTTAACTAACTAAACATTAAAATCTTTTGCTTGATTGACAACTCACTTAAAGTGCAAACAGTGTTTGAAATGTTTAGCTTCTAGAGCATCAACACTTGCCTTGTGATTGCGCTGAAAAGACCACGGATGCGTGCACGATGTCGAGCTACGAAGGCCTCTGTGAAAATCACTCCTCTGTTATTCTGGTCTATTTGTCCATGGATAATTCTACCAAGTCTTAACGACAACACCTGTAAATATCACACATTGAATCTATGGAGACTGCGAATAATCCAGAAATACATTTTTACACAAGCTTGTCACAGCTGTCAAATCAATTCATGTTCATTTAAAAAACAAGTCAGGCATTTATCAAGGCAACAATGATCTCTGTGAGTAACCTTGTTAAGTACCCTTCGCCCATATGCATCCATGGCCAAGTTCTGAAAACCTTACTCTATGTTTTGCTATGATCATTGCCGGTGGGATCCTTGAAAGGACCAATGCCTTCAAGGATCTATTACAGAAGCTCCCTTTTCTCTGAGGAATACCGGCTATGAAATGGTTAGTTACTTCTTCCGCAACACAGGACTATTCATTGAAGTCATAAACATTAGAATAATTCCCAGCTGCGTGTGAAGACCCAGGAACACTTTAAATTCATAATTGTCTGTAGAACAGTATGTTCAGGGTGCCAAATTCCACATGAGAAGCACCCATCAGACATCTATCCAAGGCATGATTTTTCCAGAACGTAGACTGAAAATTGCTCAAAAGAGTTCATTTAAAACTACATTGCAGCTTTGAAATTATAACAGGTAAAATCTGTCAACCACTCATTGTGGAAAAAAGGGATTGCTGTGTCTTTAAGAAACCAGGAACTTTTAAAACCAATGAAGCAATCTCACTGGCAGTTGCTTCCCGAGTCAATTCTTTTTCACAGTGAGAAAATTCTAGAAATAAGAAACGAAACATACAGTAATTTCATTTCAAATGCCCAAGACAACCCATCCCATCCATGGAGGCTGGTGGGCCGCTTTAGATTTCAATGAAGATACCTATGATGCAGAACCAGAACTACAAATAAGTAACCATTTCTTCTGCATCATAGGATCTTCATTGGTAGACAAACATCAGAATAGGGTAGCAAGCTACTATCCGTTGCATCATGCAGCTATTGAGTATAGGAAACAAATTTCATAGGTAACATTATTACGAGATGTAGTAGCTCATGGTTAGACAAACAAAATGTTCCGGGTGGCTTGATCTCCTTTAGCATCAGCCGGTGTATCGGACTCTAAGCAGCAGTGCTTTGTGAATATATGCGCTGATTTTCAAGTGGTAGTCTTGTAGATGTCGGTTAAGGGAATATTTCTAAACTATGCTGTTGTTGCTGCTTTCCCTCTAACTGAATGAGCTTTTGGTCTGCCTGGAAGACTTTTTTGTGCTAATTGGTAGTGTAATAAAATGCAAGCCACAATTCATCTGGAAATGGATTGCTGAAATGTGGCTAACCCTTGTTGGATGTGTCTGTAATCAACAAACAGCTGGATAGATTTGCTAAATGTCTTCGTCTTATCTATGTAAAGAAGGCATACTTTTCTAACATCAAATGTAGAGATCTTTCTGCTGGAGTGGAGGGATTGTGAAAATATACAGGTAATGTTACTGATTGATTTATGTGAAATTGAGAATTTACTTTGGGTAGGAAGGATGGGTGTGTTCCCATGACTACACCGTGTGCATGAAATATTGTGTATGGTTCCACAGCTAATAGCATGAGAATTTCACTTACTCTTCTAGCAAATGTAATTGCTATCAAAAAGCATTTTCACATGACAAATGATGCAGTGTATCCTTGTTTATTGGTTCAAAAGGAGGACTAATTAATCTGGCAAGACTAAATTGAGTTCCCATGGTGGTGATGGTTTCCTTACCAGAGGTAACACTTTTCTGAGACCTTCCAAAAATTGGGATCATAGGTATCTCGAAAAGGAAATCTGGTTTGAGGGTTTTCTTATAAGCTGTTCTCATAGCAAGATGCACATTTATGGAGCAAAACTGTAATTTCGATCGAGCAAGATGTGAGAGGTAAGAGGCAAGGGCATTTCCCTGACATGAAATTGGTTTATGGCCATTATTACTGTACCATATGGAGAACCTCTTCCACTTCACTGCTTAAACATTTCTTATTGAAGGGCGTTTTGCTTCCATAAGAATCTCCATGCAAGCAGGTGGGAGATTTAGGTGGCTGTACTATCTGACTTCAGAAGCCATGCTATATTGAGATGTGGAATTCGCTTTAAAATCTGGTGGTTTCGATTCTGTTTGTGTAGGAGTCTAATGTGAGGTCTGATTGACATCTGAAGGAGGCCTGGTTGCCACCACAGCATCAGGAAATCTGGTGCTATCAGAATCATCTTAGAGTGAGTTCTGCGTGGCCTCCAATAGTACTATTGGGAGGAGTGGGACCTGTGGAAAGGCATGTAGAGAAATCTCTTCGATAAGTCTATTAAAAGGCATTGCCCAGTGAATTCAGCGCTGGAACCCTGCATGGGAATTCTCACCACTGTTTTGAGCGGTCATGAACAAATCCAAAGAAAGGGTTCCCCACTGTGAGATGTCTTGCATCATCTAAAACACATTCATAATTGTTTTCGTAAAATCGGCTTGTTGATTTTTCGTTCCCAAAATGTGCATTGCCTTCAGTGTCAGACCCCTTGCTTATGTCCAGTGCCAGATTGTTTGCCTCACCAGAAAGAGGCTAGTCTTTGATTTTGTGGCTCCCTGTTTTTTCAGGCAGTGCATCGTAGTGGTGTTGTCTGTCTGAATCAGGAAGTCTGATTGTAGCAATGGCAGAAAAGCTTTGAGTGCTAGATGGACAGTTCATAATTCTAGATAGTTGATGTCAAATGACTTCCGTTTCTCTGTCCATTGATCCTTGAAATATAAAGCCTTTAGATGTGCTCCCCGTCCTACTAGTGATGCATCTAGCCTCTACATATACTCCCCGTCCTACTAGTGATGCATCTTTAACAACAGAAATGCATCTGTGACAACGGTCACAGATCCATCACTCTTGTTGTAATGGGGACTAAATGCAAAAATTCCAAACTCTGCACCACCACACTGGAGACGGTCTTCCTGGTACTGTCATACTCGCCCTGACATCCCAGTTGTCCTGTTTTCTAACTATGGATCGTCAAGGCATTGCTGCAATGGCCTCATATGCAACCTTACATTTGGGACAATGGGCATACAAGAAGCTATGGAGCATAGTAGTGATGACATTTGATTAGCCGTAGGTTTGTCATTGTTTAGCAACATATGACACTTGTTCTTGACAGATAACTGTCTTTCCTCCGAAGGAAACATTTTTCTTTTGATGGTATTTATTGTGGCCACTGGATAGGATGTGCGTTCATTTGGGGAGGACACAATTGATGTTTGCAGTTGTAGCTGAAGACCTAGTCTGCCCAGGAGGGCGACAGTCTCCTGAATAATTTGTTTTCGTTTGGAGTGATTGAGAGCTTTGAGGAGCCAACCGTCTACATAAGGGGAAAAATGTACACTACTGTCATGCAGTTTGAGAACGTGCTTGGAGCCGATTTCAATCCAAATGGTTGGAAGAAATACATGATATGCAAATTGGCTACTACAAACCTCAAATAATTTCTGTGGTGTTTTGCTATTGGAATTTGGAAGTATGCATCTATTGCGCACATCCAATCTTTCTTTTCTCACTAAAGAAATATTTGAAGAAGCATCAGCATTATGAATTTTTCTCTTTTTACGTATTTGTGGAGAAAACAAAAGTCCAGAATTGGTCTGCATTCTCGTTTTGGCGCATTGCCGTGAACCAGGAAACAGCTTGATTATATTCCCTGACCTTTTTGTCAAGATGGTATTAGTTCTATTGCATTTTAACAACATTGACATTTCCCTTCTTAAAGTTGTTACTTGAAGTTTCGATGTGGATTTTGGGAGCCTGGCCTTTAGCTGTGAGGAGTGTATTGACTCACTGTGTATAGCACCCACTTGTCCGATATAATGAGGTCCCATTCTGCCAAGTGACAAGATACTGCTCCCCTCTCTCCCATGATAGCCTTTCACCCCCCCCCTCCCCCCAGAGTGGCAAATAGAGGGAAAGTGGAGGTACAAGGTTGTCAATTTCTATTCCTGAAGGATGGTCTTTCTCCAGAATTAGACAGTCTCTGAGATGTTGACTGCTGCTCTGAAGATTTTCTTCTGTAAGGCTCTTGCTAAGTTTGGTAAGGGAAGCGAGGGGATTGACCCCTACTCAGATATCTGGTATCTTTTGATTTATATTAGAGTTTGAAAAAACATTTCCTTTTTAGCAGTCCTACAGCCTCTTTGTGTTGAACAACTATTTTAGCACCAGGGAAAGGTAGGTTCATAATCTTTTATTGAGTATCTGGTTTAAGAGAGATTAATCGCAACCAAGATGACCTGCAGAGCAAGGCATCATGGAAATAGCCTGCAGTGGTCCATCCATTGCTGCACTTATAACCTGGTTTGCCAGCAAGCAGTCTTCATTGACCAGCTGTTCAAAGTATTGTTGTCTATGCTTCGGTAGGTCATCTATGAATGATTTAATTCCTTCTTAGATTTCTCTGTGATATTCGCCAACAGGGCCTGTGGCACTTGCATTCTTTAATGCAACTACTGTAGAGTAATACATTTTTTTCCCAGGTATACCTATTCTTTTGCTTTCATTTTTGGGTGAAGCAGTGGTCTCTTGTGCATGACACTTTATGACCAACCAAAGTCACAATCACAGAGACTGGTTTAGGGTCAGATTTTAAGAATACATGAGCCAGTTGTGTTGATTTTATTTCTTTTGTAGTCTTGGAATGACAGCTTTAACAGTAGCCAGTGTCAAGAACTTACCCTCTGCGCTCTCTAGAAGCCCCGGCACCAAAGGTAACAAAGGTCTTGGAGATGCCATTAGCTGAAGAGTCTCAATAATAATAGAGACGAATGTTTGAGGTACATCCAATATTTGCCGCTCTCACCAAAACATTATGGAAAATTGTAATGTCATCCACTGGTATGATTCTCACAGGGGAAGCAGCAGGAGAAATCAGGGTATTAGAAGAGTAATATCAGTCACTAGATGTTGAACATGACTTAGTTCTTGATGTTGATGTTCTTGTCTCTGGAGTAGGTACAAGGGCTCCGAGATAGTGAAGTTGGTGGTGATGCAGGAGTCACAGGAGGTAAAGGTTTGCTAACCACAGCTGACACAGATGTCGGTCTTGACACCATTTTTGGTTTTGGCATCAGTGGAAACATCTCTGGCAATGGTGTAGTGTGAGGTAAGTTAGAGAGGGACCAAAAGAGTTTGTAGTGGACCCTCTAATGAAATAAAATAACGTGGGACATCCAGTGGTCATGGTGTGTCCTCTTCAGAAAGTCCAAGTCTCATTTTAGAAGAAGGAGTAAACTAAAATGCTGAAAACATTGGATTTAACTTGGACATCAGTGAAGGAGAGTCCAGTCTTGGTGAATATATTGACAAATGGATTGAATGATGGATGGTGTGGGAGATGCAGAGAAAGTCATTGAATGGTTCAACTTCGATGGAGATAGTATCAATGTCGACCAGTACTTTTTTAACCTTATTGATTGTGTTGATATATATCTGTGCCTCTTCAACATCTATTTCAATGGTGAAGGATTTGCTGCCAATCCATGGTCTGTTGGTCTCAAGGTTGACGGTGTCAGTGACCTGCAATGGTGCCTCATCGATGATGAAGCTTCCCTTGAAGGTGAACATTGGTTATGAGGCTTTTGACGTGGATATCTTCAACAGAACACTGGAGTGAAGTCTGGAATGGCGCTGATGATGGTGTTACTGGTCATCTGTTCTCTTCTTATCTACATCTTGGGAGGTCTTTTGTGATGTAGGCATCCTCGGGGGAGAGAGAGCACTAGCTGGTTGATTTCTCAGCCCTCAAGTCCTTCTTTCTTTCTTCATCATCATGTCTTCAAGATTTTGTATAAGCCCGATCCCTTCTCTGTCCTTTAATGTCCTTTTGCAAGATTTTTGTCATTTCTTTGTTGAATGGGATGATGGTAAGCACATTACACAGACTGTGTGCGAGTCTGAGGATGCCCTTCTCCTGTGACAGGGAGGACACTTTATGAAAAGTGAAGGCATTATGCCACAAAAAAGATAAGGTCTTCAGAAAAAAATATTTACTAGGTAGAGATTTGTAGATGTCGAGTAAAACAGTAAAAATAAGTTTTCTACTATAAAATTCTGGAAACCACAGGTGTGCAAACCTCCAGGTGTTCTAGGTCAAGAGCCAGAAAAAAGAACCGACTGAGGGAGGCAACTGCCAGTGAGGTGAGTCATGGGAAGTAGAAGCTCCAAGATTCTTAAAGGCACAGCAATCTTTTTCTTCACAGCTTAAAAATGTAAGCCTATCAGGCTGCATTTTTCCCTTAATGATAGACAGATGTTCCTGTTTTACACGCTGCAATGGAATTTTACATAGAATCTTTTGACCGTTATTAAGCCTGGATTTCAGAAAACTCTTGCCTTAGATAGGCCTCTAAAGGGTGCTTCACCTTTTAGGGACAGTGCCATCCCCCAGTACCCAATTACCAGACACAAGAAGAAAGGGGACAGATGATGACTTGCAAAAATGGGCAGACACATTGAGAAACAATTAGAGAAAAAAAAATACACGCTTAGAGAAGTACAGTCTAATTAGATATCACAGACAGGCTCAGGCCTCTCTAACCTGCATAAAGGTATTATGGAGGAGTAGAGGTCAGGGGATACAATGGAAGCGGGCCAGGGAACTGCAAGTTACATCATGCGTGTCTGTTGGCTTCAATGCTAAAGCAGATTCCTTTCCTCTCAAAAGCTTTAAAAAAGGAACACAAATAAAACTATTCATTGGTAAAATCACAGAAAACATCACCTCCGTCAAGAAGTCTCCTGGAAGGTCGTATACTTTGCAGAGTTCCGATATTGTCACTTGTCCAGTTTCCTGAAGTTTATCATTCACTTCTTCTGCTATCTGATCAAGGTAGTTACTAACAAGAAATAAAAAAAAGAATTAGTACAATGAATTTTACATACCCCTGCCCATCCTAAAACAGCAGCTCTGGATATGATGGCACTCTCAAGCATGTTATTTGTTTACATTTCAATCTTCTGCTCAGCAACATCATCTCACATTTTGATTGCTCCCGTTGTGGGTGAGGGGGAGAAGAATCGCAGGGGTTTACAACAATCTACTGATGAACACCATCATGTATGGCCTACTAAAGCGTCCATCTTGCACAGTGAGAAACCAGAGGGTGGGTGGGCTCATTCTTGTATAAGGAAAATGTTGCTTCCCTATAACAAATGTTTCAAGGCAGCACGAGGCTGGGTTCATAATAAACATTCTGTTTGCATATGTAAAGTCTTTTTGGATGTCGACTACAGGCAAATCACTGAAATTCATAATGACATCAACCTGAAGATCATAATGCAACATACTTTAGACAATACTCAAATTATATTTTTTCATTTCATGGTACTATGTCGGGGGTGTATGCATACAAATGTATATAAACAGTGTTACATGAACAAAAATTACATTGGAGACTGTTGAGCCTATCGTAGCAAATGACAATATCCCCTCTATCTATTCAGAATAACCCAGGAACACTGGAAGCAATTCTGTAAAAGGGCACACATTGTGAAATCACCCCCTAGATGAAGGAGAAGTAGATAAGACATCAATTGTTTCATGGAGAGAAGGTGGGTTAATAGGAATGGGCGATCTTTATATAACTGGCAGATTACTCACATTTGAAGAAATGCAGACAACATATAGAATCACATGTTCACAGTTTTTGGAATATGAAAGAATGTGAAAAGTAGTAGGAGACATGGAAGAATAAAGACTGGCAGCGGAGAAACCTGCAGTGTTTGAAAACAGACAAAACTGAAGGTTCACCAGCATGGAGGAAAAGCCAAGATGGGACCTGGGAGAACCAGCAAAGAGAAGCCAAAGTAAACAAGACTGAGATGAGTCAGGAGTCAAAAGGCGCAAGAAAGCCAATAACGCAAGAGAAGCTGTCCATAAACCAGAAGTATCAGAAAGAGCTCTGACCTGATCTGTGACGTTGACATTGAGAGTTGAGCGAGGAGAGAGTTGAGGCGAGGAGAGAGTTGCAGACAGAGGTGGCGTAGGGGACTGCCTAACATTTAGTAACACAAAATCAGTGAGAGAGGCTAAATCATGGGAGTGAGAGGAGGCCACTGCCCACCAAGGAGGCCACCCAGCAGAAGGAGAAGAGGGTCACTTAAAAACGTCAGCCCTCCTGATCCCGGCTGCAGGTCTAGAGATGCATCTTGTTTCCAATGGCAAAGTAGATGCTCTTGTTACACAGGTCACAACCAGCTACGCTTCACTTTCCCGATGGCCTTCTCTTTTCTACATGTCCCAGGGATACAGTGAATCTCAAACTTCACTTAAGTGGTCCACTCAATAGGATCCCCACTAACCCTTGCTCCCTCTCCTCTTCTTCACAGGGTCCTCTGGTCTCAGCAGGCAGGCAGATGCTGGTGCTCCAGGGCAAGTGGTCTATATGCCCGATAGATTTGAGAAATGATGAGCGGATTGATTTTTTTTTGATTGTTCATTTGGTAAATAAGCGGTATGTTTACAGACTAGGGTGCAAGGATCTTCTATCTGTCCAGTTGTATTTTGAGCACAACATTCCGTGTTTTTTTTTTAGGTCTCGCCTAGCGACGCAGCGCATGCGCTGCTTGCCTTGGGGAGACCTATTGTCGTCGGTTTCTTGGCCGAAGGGGGACAGGAGATGTGCACTCCGTACGCGTGCACATCTCCTGTCCCCGCGTAGGGCTTGCACGCTCACGGCGTCTCTATCAGCTTGCCCCCGGACAGCAGATGGGCACGCGCACGGCGTCGCAGACCACATTGACAGGATGACAGGGGAACACCTCTTTATAACTTCACGTTATTTATTTGTATGTTTTTATATGCTGTGCACTGGGAAAAAATGGATGAATGGAAGTTTGTAAAGGGAGTTTATCCTTTCCCTTCTGCAATAAGAAACATGCACAATGCATGAATGCATACGCTTCTGAATAAGTTTTGTTTGGCCAAGCAACAAGCTACAAAAATACACTATAGTTCTATCTATAAGCGCACACGGATTATGTATGACATGCACTACGAGGTTAAGTCCACACATCCCTTAGAAAGTCACTACGAATATTCTGAACTAATACATTTCTGTATTGTCTTGTTTTTATCTTTTCATATATGCATGTTGTCCTTGCCCTATGGCTCCATAATGATCCTGCAGCAAGGCACAATGGCATGCCTCTTTACCGGAGGCTCAGGCAAGTAGGGCAGCCTCACATTTTCCTGTATGTTTGTCTTTGTCCTATATTTGTGACAACCAACCAATGGAAGACTCGACAAAATAAACTGTGACAATAACATTGAAAACAAGCATTTGCAATGCAATAGGTCTCGCAGTTACACGAGTTAAAGCTATTGGCATTGTAAATGACAATGCCTTTTATTTATGTTTTTAAAACGAAAACAAATATAAACAGCATTGTTATTTG
Organism: Calotriton arnoldi; assembly: GCA_963921515.1. Taxonomy (NCBI): domain Eukaryota; kingdom Metazoa; phylum Chordata; class Amphibia; order Caudata; family Salamandridae; genus Calotriton; species Calotriton arnoldi. The sequence continues at coordinate 1,616,507 of CAWUFW010000045.1, forward strand.
CAATGTCAATAGCTCAAACTTGCGTAAATGCGAGACCTATTGCATTGCAAATGCTTGTTTTTTATTACGAGGACTCTCACAAGGGCAAATTGTGAGCAGTGACCATCAAGGAGAAATTTCCAGGTGAATGGGATCTCTACTTGGTGAAAGCGGTACCTTTTGATACTGTTCACACGTTCAGGTTTTAAACCGTAATTGCTGCATTGTACTTGTAACTAAGATATCGATATAGGGGCACCTTATTATTTCTGTCTCGCTTGCTGATTGTGTCGCATGAATTGGAAATCTCCACCGGGCACGGATGCTGAATAGACAATGTTGAGTATGCACGTTTATCCATTCACCTTATAGGGCTAGACTTGCCCTATGGAAGTGGGTAGCTTTTATAAATCATATCTTCTCCCCCTAAATTTTTAATCATGCAGGGTTATTCCATTTGACTATTGAATTCAATCAGCACAGAATGCTGTATGCTTTTAACGCACTCCTGATTTTGGGATTAATAATGTGAATGGAAGTATGTTTGAAGAAGTGAGATACAGGCTGACCATATATAAATCGTTCAAGGATTCCTGTGATTGGATAATCAAAAGTGTTGGTCTACTTTGTTATAAGGAAAATAGCGCTTCAACACCCCATCAGGGGTAACAAGCTCTATATAAATGCAAACCTTTTTCCCTCTTCTATCCCTCCGCTATCCTTCTGAATCCAAATAACTGACTAACCTATCCACCACTCAAATTACTTTCATATTTCACTATACTAATTCAACACTAATCCTTTATGGGTTCCGTAGTAGTGTGCTACTCACCGAAAAAGCACTTTGATGCCTCGTCAGGGGTAGTAAGCGCTATATAAATGCATTACAATAAGGCACAGGGTCACAATTATGGCTGTTGAGATGCAGGAGCTGTTGGACCTCAGGTGAGGTCGGAGTCCGCTCATGTCCCACTTTTTTCTGGGAAATAACAAATGAAGTAGGTGATAAATATTTATTCCCCTCCTTACCGGGGCAACCCGACCATTCCAACATGGCGGACGAGGTGATCCAGACCGGAAGCGGACTAGGCGGTCTAGACAGTAACACCGGAACTCACATGCCGGTAGCAGCAAGCCACGGAGGTGGGGCCGAGGGCGCCGTTTTAAGGCTGGGGACTGAAACTACCAGCAGCGCAGAGCGAGGGAAGCCAGAGGACGCGGACCCAGAGGAAGAGGAGAACGAGCCCTGCATCCAGTTGAGAAGAGACGTGGAGATGCCGCAGACCAGGAACTTGTCCGGATGCGAGGAGGAAGGTAGCAACGTTGACCGCTCTAGGAGCAGCGCCCCAGAGTCCGGTACTCCAGCAAGGGAAGCGGAGGCTGTGACTCCCCTCTCCGCGGCCCAGGAGGGCCGTGGGTTCAGGCAAGTGCCTGGGTTGTGTTTATTTTGGGGCTAGTGGGCGGGGTTACGGGGCACCGCACTGTGAAGCACCTTAACCCTTCCCACACTTAGGCACCACACGGGAGTAGGAAATAGGTGATGGGAGCACCATTCCCTTATGTATAACGCCAGGACGGCAGCCTGACTCGTTTTTCATTCTCCTTTTTCCGGTTCCCATCCGAGGAGACGGACGAAGCCCTTCCACAAAAAGACCAAGACCTGGGATACGCCTTCTCCCATATCCTTCAACCGCTTCGTGTATTACTGGAGTGGGAGGGACGGTGGGCACCCGCCGTGGTCGAACGCTCACAGTGGTGTCAGAAGTGGGATTGTGTCTAGCCCAACATGACACAACCCCTCACCATGGAGTCTAATATCTCAACTGGCGGAAGGCCAACGCCACCTTCAACTCGTCTTTGAAGAACAGACTAAACTGGCCCAACGCGAGCGAGAAGCCCTACACCTGGCCTTGAAGGACCAAGCATCCCTCATGGCATCAAACCAGCAAGTCCAGGATACAGCCATCCTGCGTCTAACAGATGCCATTTCCAGTGCGCGGGTACATCCCAATGTGCCAGGCACCGTTTTACAAAAATTCCAGGAGGGAGACGACCCTGATTTCTTTTTTGTTAATTTCGAGCGAGTTGCTTCCACCGCTGCTTGGCCCCAAGAAAGGTGGGGACAGTACATAGCCCCCTTGTTATCCGGAGAGCTACAAGCAGCTTTTCAAGCCGCCAACCCAGCCGGAACCATCCCCTACTGTGACATAAAAAAGGCCATCCTGGAGAGGCTGGGCTGCGGCCAGGCGTATTATCGCAGCCGGTTTCGCAAGGAGAAGTGGTCAGCAGGGGACAACCCTAGAGCCCTGTACTACCGAATACGTGACCTAGGGAACCAGTGGTTACAATCTGCCTCCTCAACCATGGACGATGTCACAGAAAAGATATACCTAGAACAATACCTTGAAGCCCTCCCCCTCAACACCCGGACCTGGGTTAAACAGCATCCCCACTTAACTGTCACCCTGGCTGTAGACCTGGCATGCGCCTTTCACAGGTCCCCCGAGTTCAAGGCCCATCCCCAACGTCAACCCTTACACATGCCCAGGCCCCTAGTTAGGATCCCGGAAGGTAGGACTCCAAACCCAGCGAGAGCTACACCCAGACCCACCCAGGGAATACCAGCCCTACAGGGCCCCCAGTGTTTCCACTGTGCCGAATGGGGGCACATAGCCCAACAGTGGCCTGCACGCAACCCTCCCCAAGAGCCCATGGAGGTCGGGTATACCAGTGGCCGTGTCCTAATAGCAGGGGAAACTCCGCAACTCTATAAAAAGAACATACACGTAAAAGGGAAGCCGGTGATGGCCCTGCTAGACACCGGATGTCACCATACCGTCGTCAGCAAGGACCTTGTCCCCGATTCTCAGCTCCTTGGGAGGGACTACATACAGGTCACATGTGTACACGGGGGAAAAAAAGATGTACCCCCTTGCTGAGGTACTGTTAGAGATAGACGGGGAGCCCCAGTTAAGGAAAGTGGGCGTAATGCCCTTTCTCCCTGAATCCATCCTTTTAGGGAATGATCTGCCCAGGTTCCAGGAGTAGCTCTCATCCCTTTCCTCTCCGTCTTCTGTGTTGGGGTGGTTGGGTCACGCCCCGTTCTCCCAAGAACGGATAGAAGGCCCCAAACCCAAAAGAACAAAATCCCGCAAAGAAAGAAGAGAAGAACAGGCTTTGTACCTTAAAAACCATTGTGCCCTACCATCTCCTATCCTTCTTTCCTCAGATACGTCCCAGACGCCAGCTCAGAACTTCTGTGCCGCTCAGAGAGATGACGGCACACTGAAACACGCCTGGGACCAAACCCAAGAGGACCATCCTGAGAAGGTAGGCCCGCTGTTTTGTGTAAAACGGGGTTTGTTGTGTAGGGTAACCCGGGAGGCAGGATGTTTAAAGGAACAGTTATTGGTCCCAAAACCGTTCCGGGAACAGGTGTTGGACCTAGCCCATAGCCAAACAGGAGGTGGCCACTATGGGAAGGATCATACGCTAAAATATCTCTTAGAAAAGTTCCATTGGCCTGGAGTTTATCACGAAGTAGTCAGATACTGTGCCTCCTGCATCAGGTGTCAGCTCGTCAATAACCCCTCACTTCCCAAAACCCCGCCACAGCCACTCCCGATTATAGATGTTCCCTTTCAGAGGGTGGGGATGGATCTAGTGGGACCCCTTGTCCCCTCCTCTCGTGGGCACAAATATCTTCTTGTACTGGTGGATTACGCCACCCGTTACCCGGAGGCGATACCCCTGACCAGCGTTTCCACCACAGCTGTAGCCCAGGCCACGGTCCCCTTCTTTTCTCGAGTGGGATTCCCCCGTGAGCTGCTGACCGACCAGGGTACCCCATTTGTATCTCGCCTTATGAAACAGACATGCGACCTTCTGGGAATCAAGCAAATACGCACGGCTGTATACCACCCCCAGACAGATGGCCTAGTCGAGAGGTACAATAGAACAATTAAAACTATGCTAAAGAAAGTTATTGACAAAGCAGGAAGGGACTGGGACCGACAAATACCTCTTGTGTTGTTTGCTATACGGACCCATGCACAAAAATCCACAGGTTTTTCCCCATTCGAACTACTGTTCGGGAGGAAACCTTGTACACTCCTTGGCATGGCAGTCGAACAGTGGAAGAGGACGAAAGTAAGCCCCTCTTACAATATAGCAAGACACTAAGAGACACCCTGATGTCTCTTTGGGAGGAGGTCCATGCAAACATGGAAAAAGCACAGACCAGACAGAAAGATCAGTATGATAAGCACACCAAACTCAGGGAATTCAAAACGGTAGACCACGTCCTGATCCTTCTTTCCAGCACAGAGAAAAAGTTGTTAGCCACATGGCAGGGCCCCTATAAGGTGCTTGATAGGATCACCCCGGTCTCTTACCGTATAGCTGTCCCCCACAAACCACAAACAGGCCAGACCTACCACGTGAACCTCTTGAAAGCTTGGGAAGGCCCCTTACCCGTGTCTCCAGGTAAAGACAAACCGTTATTACATGTATCCCTTGACAAACCCCTTGACATCCCCCTAGTTGCTCCCTCTTCTATAGGGTACGAGTCTGTGCGCTTGGGGGAACAGCTGTCAAAGACACAAACACACCAATTGCTTGCCTTATGCAGTGCCTATTCGGACGTACTGTCAGGAACACCAGGACGAACATCCTTGGTGGAGCACACGATAGACACAGCAGGGCCCAGACCCATAAAACTGAAACCATATCGCATACCAGCTGCACGAAGGCAGGCCGTAGATATTATCGAACCTTCCCACAGTGCCTGGTCCTCCCCAGTGGTCCTCGTCCCCAAACCGGATGGGAGCATAAGGTTCTGCATCGATTTACGTCAGCTTAATGCTATATCCAAGTTCGATGCATACCCCGTGTCGATGAGCTCATAGAACGACTGGGGAACGCCAGAATAATGTCCACAATCGACCTCACAAAAGGTTACTGGCAAATCCCCCTTGCTGCGGAGGCCAAAGAAAAGACAGCCTTCTCTACCCCATCGGGCCTCTTCCAATTCAAAGTCCTTCCTTTCGGCCTTCACAGCGCCCCGGCCACATTCCAGAGACTGATGGATGTCCTCTTGGGTGATCACCACACATACACCGTCGCTTACCTGGACGACATAGTTGTTCACAGCCCTGACTGGGAAACCCACCTCACACATCTAGAGGCAGTCCTAGACACAGTCCTAGACACTCTCAAAAGGGCAGGACTCACAGTCCACCCCAAAAAGACCACTCTTGGTACGGATCATATTGAATATCTCAGGTATGACATCCAGGCAGGACAAATCAGACCCCAGGTAAACAAACTAGAGGCCATCACAAACATCCCCCGTCCCATCACCAGGAAAGACGTCCGCTCCTTCTTGGGTTTGGTTGGGTATTATCGGAGGTTTATCCCCCACTTCTCTGACATCGCAAGTCCTCTCACCGACCTCCTGAGTAAAACCACATCAGGGAAGCCCCTCCAATGGTCTCTTCCTCAGCAACACAGTTTTTCTCTCCTGAAAAAAACCTTATCCAATGCCCCTGTCCTTACTTGCCCTGACCACAATAGGACCTTTGTTCTCCAAACGGATGCCTCTGCTAGGGGGCTTGGGGCTGTCCTTTACGAACCTGACAATAGGGGCGATCTGCGCCCCATCCTTTTTCTGAGCAAGAAGCTGTTCCCCATGGAGACAAGGTATGCCACCATAGAAAAAGAAGGTTTGGCCATCAAATGGGCAGTATAGGCTCTGCAATACTATCTCCTTGGACGACAGTTCCTTCTACTGACAGACCATGACCCCTTGACCTGGCTTTCCCTAAACAAAGACTCAAACCCAAAAGTTATCCGCTGGTTCCTTGCCTTACAACCTTTTTCCTTTCGTACTTTACATATTCCGGGGAAACTACAGACAAACGTGGACTTCCTCTCCCGGTATCCAGTGTCCGAATGGCCCACTCGTCCATTCCTGGATGGAAGGCAATGTGGTGGATTCCCCTCCTTACCGGAGCAACCCAACCATTCCAACATGGCGGACGAGGTGATCCAGACCGGAAGCGGACTAGGCGGTCTAGACAGTAACACCGGAACTCACATGCCGGTAGCAGCAAGCCACGGAGGTGGGGCCGAGGACGCTGTTTTAAGGCTGGGGACTGAAACTACCAGCAGCGCAGAGCGAGGGAAGCCAGAGGACGCGGACCCAGAGGAAGAGGAGAATGAGCCCTGCATCCAGTCGAGAAGAGACGTGGAGATGCCGCAGACCAGGAACTCGTCCCGACGCGAGGAGGAAGGCAGCAACGTTGACCGCTCTAGGAGCAGCTCCCCCGAGTCCGGTACTCCAGCAAGGGAAGCGGAGGCTGTAACTCCCCTCCCCGCGGCCCAGGAGGGCCGTGGGTTCAGGCAAGTGCCTGGGTTGTGTTTATTTTGGGGCTAGTGGGCGGGGTTACGGGGCACCGCACTGTGAAGCACCTTAACCCTTCCCACACTTAGGCACCTCACGGGAGTAGGAAATAGGTGATGGGAGCACCATTCCCTTATGTATACCGCCAGGACGGCGGCCTGACACGTTTTTCTTTCTCCTTTTTCCGGTTCCCATCCAAGGAGACGGACGAAGCCCTTCCACAAAAAGACCCAGACCGGGGATACGCCAAGAAATGACAGCCATAGGACACTGACTGCCTCACGTGCGGAAGCCTTCGTTTTTTTTTCTCTGTTTTCCCTTCTTATTATTCTTCTTGTTCCTTAAAAGACCCTGTCCTCCCAACCTGAGAAAAGAAGGGATACACCCAAGAAGTATTGGGATATACCAAAATTAAGGACTGAAAATAAAAGAAACCCTTCTCCCATATCCTTCAACCGCTTCGTGTATTACTCGAGTGGGAGGGACGGTGGGCGCCCGGCCTGGTCTAACGCTCACATCCCCCTTTCTCGAATTCTATCTACATACTATGCATGAGAGCATTTGTGCACCCCTGGGGAGGGAGGGGGGATGAGGGGGCGGCGTATATGAGGTTCCTGGCGCAAGAGACATCTGAAGTGTGTGGTTATAACTACACCTATTGTGATGCATGAGTTATGTGACTGCGGATGTAGTTGGAGCCTAGTCATGGCCTATTCTCATCGGGTATGGCACAAAATATGGGGGCGGTTATATACTTACCACTTCTCTTTAACCCTGTCAACTTATGGATAATGTGCTAAATGTCTGGCACGGAAAAATAGCGTGGGAATGTTGGTGTGATGGGTGCATATTATGAGGTGAACCACTAGGATGATGCAGTATGCCTTACCGTGCTAGTGATTCTGCTATGATACATGGCGTAATTGCCCCTAGATTGAGCAATAGGTAATTACAGAATGATCTATAACAATAGTGTATGAGTACTCAAAATGCTAATTTAATCCTCTTAGGTGTCAACTGTGGGGAACACTGTCTCCCCATTGCAATATGGATGACTACAGTGTTGCAGTATCCAAGTCCATGTATTGAACAGAGGCAATCCTTTTGAAACTTGATATTGGGAATACTTACATCTGTACAGTATGTTGGATCTATATTGAAAAATAGGCCAATTGGAATTAATTAGCAATCTTAATAAATTTAGAGCAACTGTTACTTATTAAACAGACTCCCTTCTTTCCATTGTGTTACATGTTTTCACAATGAGGATTTGTTGGTGTATATGTTCAGCCCTAGGCCATATGTTTGGTTTTGGATGTGGAATATGTAGCTAGGCAGGACCATTTTTGTTTAGGATGTCTTGCATACAACTGCCACCATGGGTGTGTTTGTATTAATGGATTATGGGGTCCTTATGAAGGGCTGCGTTTTTTAATTATCTGTTTTATTAAAATTGAATTTATGTTATATGTAGTTTGTGAACGTTGGTTATATTTGTGGTTTATGATGTATTTTATGTATTATTTATAGCTGTGGGGAAGTTCAATGTTCTTGAACAAAAAACATTGGCTGTTGTCTTGGCTGCTTTTATAAAAAAACTTCGAAATACAACACAGAATAATTTGAAAATATAAGTAATTAAGGATTGACTATTTCTTGGGTGCACAATTTCATCTATGATCTTCATTTGTTTCTGCCAAGCAGCAGTATCATTTCAACGGCTGATACTGGGAATGATGTGCACCAAACTGTAACTAATAAGGAACTATCGGAGAGGTGCGGCTCCGAGTGTCTGCCGTTGGTGTTTACACAAGTGGTTTTGATTCTCCTGGGTGACATCCCCTCACGTACGATGAGACTACCAGAGACCTTGGTCCCCATGCCTGTTCTCAGACAGAAGTCCTGCTTTGCTTCTACACACTGATGTACACCTGCAGTTTGACACTTTGGGACACTCAATCTCCCCTTTTTTATAATCCATTTTCAGACACACATGTTATTTAGTGTCTCATGTCTTTGAGATTTGTGCTGTAGATGCTGCTTCCTTTGAAGTGCCCACTCCTCTGTCCTACCCTTTGCCCAGGGAGCAGTCTGTGACAACAGGAGTGACTCCACGACTCCAATTCGGATAGCCTCACAACACAAGCCATGAATAACTAGAGCATCACACCTGGATGTAAGCTTCACTGATATATGCCTAGCAAAAGGTTATGAAGACCCCAGCACTCCTCATTATGATTCCCAGTCTCTGCAGAGTTTCCCTTATCAGCCCCGTCATCTCTCTGACAATGTGCCCAGGCCACACAGACCAGTGACCTTTCCAGACTCATGGAGCCTGTCTCCCGCTTTCTTTAGTGTGTGTGTGTATCTGTGTTCCACCCAGCTCTCAGGAGTGCAAGCAATCCACAAACCTGTATGGGATGGTTCTTCCACCTCTATTTGCTTTTCCGAGGACCTGGGTTTCCAACATGGAACCCACAAGCCTACATGTACTGTACCACAGCCAGGCACACATACATTACCGCAAACACTACACAGAGCTAAACACTAACATGATGTAGGCCAAGGGTGAGTTAAGTACACAGCAGGAGAACTTTCCATTACTGGGCCTGTAGGTCCTACACCAGTGAGACACGCAAGATATCAAAAAAGCTTTTGATGCACAAAATTGGAAGAATGTACATATAGAGACGAAAGAAATAGGAAAAGGGAATGAGTTTTGAAGCTGGACTGCACTGCTGAATGCCAACTCCACATCAATTGCGGGGACTGGGAGAGAAATCTCAGTACCATACACAGCGGACAAAGGAACGAGGCAAGGACGACCCTGTCCACGCTCCTCTTCGGAACAGCAATGGATCCATTCACAATCGAACTACAGGCAAAGCAAAACCAGATTAGAAAAGAAATTGTTTGTGCAACATAGCTAACAGGAAAAAGTAGCCTTATTTTGGTCATAGAACCTTCACCAATATATAGTGGCATACTAAATGCTTGATGTGGGTGAGGATTCTATGTCCAAAATAAGGATACTCTTTTCACTTTACACAATTTCTTTTCTAACACGTTTCACCTTCTTTGTGGTGTTTTGCATGTAATTTTGGGAGCAGGTATGGGTGAACCCTTATCCCTCTCACTCCCCCTTTTTGTGGTTTGATGTAAACCCAACTAGACATGAAAGAACATTTAAAGGTATCAGGGTGGATCACACAACCCACTATATGTCTATCCGCAGATTACAGTGATAGTTCTAGAGGCCCTACATGTCAAAGTAGAGAAGGCAATCTAAGTATTAGAGAGATTCGGCACCATGTCTAGTCTTAAAGAAAACAAGAGTAAGTCCTACATTTACTCAACACAAAACGACTTGGATGCACAGTCCCTTCCTGAAATCGCTGAGACTGAAATGGAAAATATTGCAATGGGAAAGCTGGTGGTACAGATAGGCCGAGCACAAAGTGATTTACTAGATGGCACTGCAGTGAAAAGAAGTGGAAATAGCTTCTGGAATACGCTGCCACTCTCAACAAGAAATAAACTAGCCATTTCTAAAATGGAGGTGCTACGACACCTATTCTATTACGTTGCAACACTGTTGATAAGCATTCCCAAATAAATGTTCAGAAAATTCAATAAAATGCTCCTCGAATTAATATGCTGGGAAATGAGACCGAGTAGCACTGGCCAAATTGAAATTGTCAGCAAAGTTATATTACGCAGCTGTGCAAATGAGTTGGCAACTAGATCTATAATTATTTAAACCAAGATGAAGGCAGGACACAACTCCAGGCTATTAGAAACCCTCAACTACAGTTGGAATCGTTGCAGACAAAGAACAAAAACAAAACCCTCCTAGGCTTGTGCCATCCCACACAGGGATTGCAGGCACTCCAGCAGAGGGGACTACAGCTGTGGGAAGAGAACAGGATCATTCAGATAGGATGCTTTTATAAAGGAGGAATGCTTAAAACTTTCAGCCCCCTAACCGATGAATATGGGATAGCACAAGTAAATTTTCTGCTGTATAGAGTGGTGAGAGCTGTAATACAGCAAAGATACAAGATGGAACGCTCCAAGCCACCCACACACACAGGGTTACAGCTGATTTGCACAAACAGAGGCACTGTCAGGGTGATAATGTGATTTTATAGGGCCATTCATCAACAGGCAAAAGGCGCACTAGATTACCTGGAGGATAAATGGAGTGCAGACGTTGGCAGACCTATAGAAGACACAGAATGGAAACACGTACTGATTAATACAAACACCCACGAGACTAAAAAAATTCTACCCAGGGGTGCAGTCGAGCTCCTCAAGAAGATGCAGGGTGGCGCCGATTTTCATCATATGATATGGAATCGCCAAGGCCTCAGAACATATTGGGAGACATCAGCAAATCAGCTTAACAGGACCACAAACAGACAGATAGAATGTGGTGTGGGCGGTATGCCTACAGGGCTCCTATCCATATCACACAGAGGAAAAAAAATCAGTAGCAGATTTACAGACCTTGCATTAATCATAACTAAAAGACAAATTGTGATGAGCTGGAAAGCAAAGTAATCACCTTTCACAGTGAGATGGCAATGGGGTGTTTTGAAATGGAAAGCATCCTCCATCATATGGAATGACAAAGGGGAATGAGAAAGACAGAGTTTGCAGAGGCATGGGACACAACAGTAACAGAGAGTAGAAGCAGTAACACGAAAAATGAGCAACCCAAGCACCTAGTAATAAAATGCTAACTGAAGGAAAATGGGGTTGGGGGAATATGAAGAGAGTGAGAGTAAGAAAATGAAGGCAACTGGCTCAGAAGCCCGATCATGGCCTGGAGTGTGGGGCAAAATACCCACCCAGGAAGGTGTACAATCTCTGGAAAAGCTTGCACTGAGCGATTACCACTAAAGTGCACAAATAAAGGGAGAGCATAGCAACCGAGTAATACGGGAGATCATGATGTTGGCATTGTTTTTTTTCCCTTTCTTTCCTTTCATATTGCTAGAAGCTCATTTCTGAAAATGCCAAAGTTATTTACTAGAGCACAGAACTAAGATTGCGGAAACTAATCTAACATGGACATTTCTTGTTAGAAACTGTCAAAATATATGGATGACATTATTGATAAATCCTCAAAAATATATTTCAGAAAATAAGACAATAAAATCTGTTTTTAATAAAAACATTTAAATTAGCACAATTCCCCATTTTACACCTTCCAAGCACAACACCACCACGGACTTGAAAAAAATGGATAACCCTCAACAAAGAAGATGCCCTGGATTAAAAGGCAATTGCGGATTTCAATAAAATGGCAGGGAGCTGTGAACAAATACTGGAAGAAATGTGCAATAGAAACAGCAGTGGGTGTAAATATGTCATGAACACTCAAATCTTGTTTATTAAAGATTAAGAATATGATGAAGAGAAAAGGAATAAGATTGGCAACGATACTGGCTTGAAGAAGGATTGACACAAAGGATGGCTAAAGATAATCCAACTATAAATTAATATTTGAGGGACCAATTTTCAGAATGGTCAATAGAAGAGGAAATAAGACTAGCACAGGTGAGAAGGGATGACAAACTAGCAAAATATTAAGAACTATGGAAAACATTTGCAAACATTGCCATTTGCTGAAAACAATAGACTCGCCTTAAACAAAAGAAAATCAACAACAGAAATAGATAAAACACACAAAAAAAGTACATCACTTAAAAATAACGGGTAGAAAATAAAGGAAAGGATAAAACAGTGAGAGGGCTGGGGGAGAGTGCCTATGATAGAGGACGCTTAAAAAAATAAAAAAATATATGATCAGTCTTTCTGGAAAAAAAAATATCAGGAGGACAAGGATGGAATGCGATAGAGGAACTGTTTAATGGTAGTCTGTGTTATGTTTATTATGTACTGAATGGTTAAATAAGACAAAAAGAACTGAATCCGGAAACTGTGCTAAAGCTATTGCCACAGAATATCATGATTACATAATAAGGTACTGTTAAAAAAGTATGTATATATATATATATATATATATATATATATATACATATATATATATCTGTGTGCTAGCACATCTCTTCACTGAAGGATTGGGAGGGTGGCAAGCAAATCTAGTTTAACCTCAACCTCCAGAAATATTGTTTGTGGTGTCCTTCTCCTTTGAAGTATGACCCGATTCTAGATTCACATGAGGTGCATCAATTGCAAAGCAGAATCCCCCCTCGGGTCACAATGAAACTGGGCGCCCGCCCGAGTAATGTTAACACAATAGTGTTCTTTATGTATGTAGAGTACCATTCTTGCTTTAGGTAGAGGTAGGTAGGTAGGAGACCCTCCTAATGAAAGTCAAATATATAGCTTTCTTTGTAGCTGAATGCACCAGTGGCCCGGGGCGCAGTGCCGGGGTTTACTAATAAAACACACATATAGACACTGTACAATTCAGCATTCAATGGTTCATTTAGCAGCAGTTTTACTTTTACTAGCAGCATATAGGGCAAAGAGTTGCTGATAGTTTTTCATGTCTTGTGTCCTGTTGATTTGGTACATACGAGCTTATCTCACATCGAGAATATGTAAAAACCCTGTCTGGAATTGGCTTTGAGCCCTGAAAAAACACTAAGAAATGCAATGGTTTAGTGCACCAGAAACAGACTACCTTAGGTACAAACTATGGGAGAGAAAGCAAAACTTCTCGATCCCTCGTTTTCTTTTTGTAAACAAACTTTATTCAAGTATCAGCAAATGGAGAAAAAACATTACATTAAGACTTGGGCATGCACATCAGATAGCTGTCCCTGAGTCCAGATAATCACGATCAAAGATTGTCCAGTATCAGCTGTAAGTTATCAACAGGTGTGGTCCATAGGTCAGTTGATCCTAACAGGCACAATACAGTGGAGTGGGCTCACAGAGGACATTCACTGCGTCCTTTCAGTAGGAGCACTCTAACTTCACAGCTCAGCCCGGTGCCACTGCCCAACATCCCCATGAACAAAATTAGAAATCAAGGAATAGCCCCGCCCCCCTCCCTCCCTGATAAAACTCCCCCCACCCCCACCCTCGCAGGCATGTCGCCCGCATCTCAGCGGAAGTGTGACCAGACATTGAAGACATTAAATACTATGAATCTAAGGAAGTGATCCAGTAAGGGGAAGCCACCATGCCCTAAGCTCCTTTGAGCTCTCAGGTCCTATGTTAATATGAGGTCACATATCCATTCACCCCAATGACTGCACTCACTCAAGGGGTGGGCGCATCAATTTCCAGCGGGCGCTTAAGCAATTCTACTAGCGCCACCCATGCTCTCGCCGCCTCCAGCATCTTGTCGTTATCCCGCCTCTGGGCCATTTGTACCCTCAGGATCCCGTCATAATCTGCCCATTTGATGAACTCCCTCCGCCACCTTGAGGCACTAGGGGCGCCCGTCCCCTTCCAATGACTGGTAATTTCCCGCTTAGCCAATACTAGACCCAGGTCAATGAATTTACTAGTGACTTTATTTCGGGCAGTATGGGGGAACCAATGCAACAAGCAATATCCCGGCGTCTGCATAACGTCTCTGCCCGTTACGTCCTTCAGGGCAGTCGTTACCTCCCGCCAGAATCCCTCCAGCAGCGGGCAGTCCCAAAACATGTGTAAAAATTCGGCATTGTCGAGGTTACACCGCGGACATGCCGACCGAGTTCCAAAATACTCGTTTATCTTGTGTGGTGTGAGGTATGCCCTATGGAGAACGAAAAAGTGGATCAGTTGGAAGCGCGCATTTCTGGAGCTTTTTCATGCCCTCTCCACTATTGCATCCCAAGGCTTCTCCTCAAGGGGCACCCCAAGGTCTGTCTCCCACCTAAGCCGCAAGCTCTCCAAAGGTCGTCTCGTCTCCTGGGTAAGTCGTCTGTAGAGGCAGGTAACTGCCTTAAACGTCCCAGCCGCTGAAACTACGTACTGACACGGTAGGACACCGGCGGCTCCACCAATCCCGCCCTCCAGTGCTTGCGGATAGCTGCCGTCAGGGCTGCATGCAAAAAAAAGTCCCGTCCAGGTAGGTCATAACGCTCTATCAAGTCATTAAAGGGTAGCAGGGTGTCAGCCTCATACAGGTCCCCAATCGTGGTAATCCCCGCCTCCTCCCAGGCCTTCAGCCCCTGCCAGTCCCCCCATGGGGAAGAGCCTCACAAACCAGCAGAGGAATCTCAGGTGCGTAAGGGGATCCCCGCTTGGTTCTCCTGTGAACCCGGTTCCAACACTGGCGCATCGCCCATAAGTCCCCCGGAGTTTCTCTTTCACTCAAAGGAAGCCGCAACAACACCCGAGAAAGCTGCCGCAGGTCCGGGTCCGTGCCTACTCGGACCTCTTCAGCTCGAAGCCTACCAGCCATCCACTTCGTGAACCACTGCAATTGCGCTGCATGGTAGTAGGCCTCAAAATCAGGCACTGCAAAGCCCCCCTCTCGTCTAGGTCGCATCATGGTGGTAAGCGCCGCCCTGCGTCTCCCAGAACCCCATAAAAATCCCGTAATCATGGTATTGAGTTGCGTAAAAAATTTCCGCGGAATCCAGAGCGGTAAGGAGCCGAAGTAATAAAGCAAGCGCTGCAACGTGACCATCTTTAGCAGAGCCACCCGTCCTGCCACCAAAAGCGGTAGGGACCTCCAAAACTCAAAGTTGCTCTTGGTGGTTTGAATTGCCCGTGCAACATTGACCTCCAATAGGTCGGCAGCTGCATGATAGATGCGGACCCCCAAATAAGTTAGGCACCTATTCTCCCACGCAACGTCCAGGACATCCGGCGGGCGGTCTCTACCACTCAAGACAGGAAACAGGCATGTCTTGTTCCAGTTAACCCGTAGCCCCGCCTCCCTTTCCAACTGGGAGAGCAGGTTCCTAGCGCCCGCAAGTCAGCCTCCGATCGGCAAGAAACATCAGGAGATCATCAGCATATAATGCTATAAATTGGGGTTGGCCCCCCCGATCCAAGCCCCGATAATATCGTCGCGAGCGCGCATGCACAGCCAGTGGCTCCACTGCCAGCGCGAACAGGAGAGGAGACAGCGGACATCCCTGCCTCTTTCCCCTGGCCACGCTACAGGCCGCCGAAATCACGCCCCCCGTCGCACCCTGGCAGTAGAATTCTTGTATAAGATTGCCGTCCAGGCCACAAACCCCTCCCCCAGTCCAAAGGCCCTTAAGACTCTAAAAAGATATGACCATTCTAGACTGTCGAAGGCCTTCTCTATGTCTATCGACAGAACGCACGCCTCGGCATCAGCGGGAGTGGAGTCGCCCAGCAGTCTGATCAGGCGTTGTATATTCATGGCCGTATTCCGAGTCGGAATAAAACCTGCTTGGTCAATGTGCACAAGCGCCGTCATGTGTGTCATCAGGCAGCTGGCTAAGATGCGACTCAGTATTTTGTAGTCGAGATTGAGCATGGCAAGGGGGCGATACGCAGTGTGGTCCCAGGCATGCTTATCCGGCTTTAGGAGCGGCACTATCACTGCTTCCCGTGTAGATACAGGCAAGCACCCAACCCTCCGTGAGCTATTATACAGGGTCAGTAACCGAGGAGCCAGAACATCCACATATGTGGCATAGAACTCAACCGGGAGCCCATCAGTTCCCGGGGTTTTATTTCTGGCCATGTGCTTAACGGCCTCCCTGATCTCACCGAGTTCTACGTCTCGGCCTAGAGCTGTCGCCGCCCCCTCATCAATCTGTGGGAGTTCAATGCCCTCCAAAAATCCCTCATCTGCCAAAGCCAGTGTGTCTAACTGGCTCTGGTATAGAGTAGCATAATAGTTCAGGAACTGCGTATTAATATCCTGCTGCCCGTAATAAGTCATGCCATCCCTCCCTCGCAATTCCAGGATCGGTGTCCCCCTGCGCGCTGGATTAGCTAGCCAGGCCAATAAGGCCCTAGATTTATCACGCTCCGCGTGTGCCCTAGTCTCATAGGCCCTACGATCAAAGCAGCTCAGCCTTTACACCTGCGTCGCAAGCTCTTCCCTAGCCTCCAATAGCTTGTCTTGTTTGTCAACCCTCCCCGGTCTATCCTTTTCCACTTCTCGGAGCCGCTCCTCTGCTTTCTGCACGTCAGTTAAAAGCACTTTCCGAACGCCCACCACCTCACTAATGCAACGGCCCCTTATAACAACTTTGAAGGCATCCCATTCAACGTGGGGGCTGGTGGCTGTACCGGTATTAGTCAGGAAATATTCTTCTATGGCAGTGCCTATGGACGCCTTAAAGACCGGGTCCTCCAAGGACTCCGGCCTGAGACGCCAACTGGGAATCGTGGGTCTAGTCCTCATCCAGTTCAGAGCTACCAGCAGCGGGTTATGATCAGAGATCGTCCTGGATAGATATTCACTAGAGGTAATCCCCCCCATGCACGTCCGGGGAACAGAGGATAGTGTCCAGTCGAACATGCAGCTCGTGAAGAGCCGAGAAATAAGAATAATCTCTTTGCGTCGGGTGATGGGTCCTCCAGGTGTCTGTCAGTCCCCATTGTCGCTGCCAATCCCTACGGGCTTCTGCAACCCTATGTGTGGGGGCATCAGGAAGCGGTGGGTGTGATCTGTCAAGGAGGATGTCCGTTATACTATTGAAGTCCCCCCCCCAAAGAGGACCGGTCCAGTCAGGGCCTGCGCCAACGTCCACGAAAGCTGAGCCAGGAATGCAGGTTGATCGACATTGGGGGCATAAATACTCCCTATAGTAATGTCACGGCCATCCAAGCGCCCCATCACCACCACAAATCTGCCCTCCGGGTCTATGATTTGCCTAACACACTGAAAGGGCACTCCCACCAGCACCCAGACTAGGGTCCCCCGAGCAAAGGCAGAGTACGTGGTGTGGAATACCTGCCCTCTCCAACGGCGCTGTAACGCTACCCCCTCCTGACGTGTAAGGTGGGTCTCCTGCAGTAAAGCAATTTGTACCCCCCTTCTAGTGAGATAGGCATGGATTTTGTGACGGCGGGTCATGGTGTGCATCCCCCTAACATTCCAGGTCATACATTTAAAACCTACGGCGGAACCCATAAAGTAATCTCTAGTCCTCCCCGATGTAGTGTTCCCTCAGCGACATGCCTTCCCCAAAACTCATTCCCCCCCCTTCCAAACAACAACCCAACTCCCATTCCCCAGGACAGGTCTACACAAACAGGTCTCCATCCAAACTAAGACACTCAAATCAGAAATCATGAAAGTAACAGAGCGTGCTCCACCAATGGTGACCCCAGAACCCCCCAGTCCTCCCCCCCACAGCTATGACATATGCAGTAAGTCCCAATAATGCAGTGGTGCCCCCAACAGTTCGCCGCCTAAATCCTCGGAACAAGAGGGGCAGTCATCAACAAATACGTTTCAATGCATACGCCCTGGGAACCAGTCAGCCAATAACGCCATCTGCGGTCTGCGGTGTGACATCTGGAAGTTCAATGTCCGAAGGCCCATGGTCATCGCTGGAGCCCGAGCTCCCAGAGCGGAGCCGGGTGTGGTCTGTGGTGCCGCTGATCGGGCTCGCGGCTCCCCGACTGATCTCCGTCACCGCCCGCACCGCCCCGTCCCGCTCCTGGCGTTGCCCAGCAGGTGAGGGGACCCTCCGGGGCGGCGAGGCCGGGGCCGTCCGGCGTCGGGGCGAAGCTCGGCGCGGAGAACGTGTCTCCCCGCTTCCTCGTAATTCCAGCCAATCCCAGGCTTCACGTGGTGAGAGGAAGAAGTGTGTCTCCGCATCTGCAGACACCCGAAGTCTGGCCGGGAACAGAATAGCGTATGGGAGCTGAAGCTGGCGCAATTTTCGCTTGACCGCCAGAAATGAGGATCGTTGCCGCTGCACCTCTCGGGTATAATCCGGAAAGATCACCACCCTACTGTTCCCGATCTGTAGGTTCGGGTGCTCCCGAGCCCGCTGTAAGAGGTAATCCCGGTCCCTATAGTGTAACAGCCGGACCACCAGTGGCCGAGGTGGGGCGCCCGGTTTGGGGAGTCTGGCCGGAACCCTATGAGCACGCTCCAGAGCATAGAAGGGAGAGAGGCCCTCCGGGGCCACTTCTGTCTTCAACCATGTCTCCAGAAACTGCACAGCGTCTGCCCCCTCCTCGCGCTCCGGCACACCTACGATGCGCAAGTTATTTCTGCGCGAGCGTCCCTCGCTGTCCTCAGCCCTCACCTCCAGCCGTTGGACCCTGGATTCCATTACCTTCAAGGCCTGCTGCAGCTCGGTGACCGTGTCCGGGATATCCCTTAGGGCAGTTTCGTGAGCCGTGACTCGTTCCTTGAGCTTGCAGTGATCGTCCTTCAAAAGGGTGAGATCCGTCCCTATGGCGTCGATCTCGGTCTCCAGTGCCTCCCTCGATGAAGTGATGGCTTGCAGGATATCAGCCAGCGTGGGGTCCTGGGGTCCCCCGGTAGTCCCTCCGGCCGTCTACTTGGCGCGGTCTCCTCATCATCTGTATGGGGCTCCGGCTCATCCACTCGCAGGACCTCGAATCCCTTCTTTTTGGACACTCTCCCCATCCTGTAGCCGTCCGGGGGGGGGGCAGTTGGGCCCCACAGCAGTCCCGGGAGACCCAAATCCCCAGGCAAGGGGCGCGGGTGACCCAGTGCGTGGCCCAGCACCGTCAGTCCACTGGTACCGGACGCCCTTGAACGTGCCCAGGTGCCCCCCTGCAGAAATTTGATGGGAGGGAACCCCCGGCTCTCAGGAGACCCACGTAGTCGTCCGGCGGCCGCCTCAGGGCTCCCAAGTGCAGGCCACAGCCCCCCACCAGGGGCCGCACCAGCATCCGCCGCAGCCATCCGGGTCCAAGGCCAGGTATGGGCTCGGTAGTCCAGAAGTCCCGCAAGCACTCCCCTGAGCGCCCCGCAGCATCAAACGGCGTGTCCGCAGTCACCCGTTCACTCGGGGGGCATGGGCCAACACAGTTACCGTCTACACCTCCAGGTGCGCCTCGCCTCTGGCTCCCCCGGCAAAGCAATGGCCTCCGTGGACTCCAGGAAGGCAGGGCGGCCTGCGCCTCTCAGCACTCTCCACCACCGGTGAATCACGTGTCACCTCTGCAGGGGGGCCCCCAGCCAGCGCAGGTAGTGGTCGAGCTCCGCGTGTGCCTCCCCTCCGGGAGCTCCACAATATTCACTTCTCCGGGGCGTCCACAGGCTCCTCCGGCCAGTCGTCAAGAGAGCGCCACCCCTCACCTGGCAATGGCTCAGGGAGAAGTCCAGGCTCCGTAGGGCTCCGTAGGGCCCCCGCTCGGCAGCACATGCAGTGAGGCTCGTCCCAGGAGGCCCGCTCGCAGTCAGCAGTTAACCCTGGTGTCTCGTTTTGCCGGGAACTGCACGAGCCACCATCTTGGGGTCAGGCGAGCGCCGTGGGGAGCGTCGAAGAGGTCGCCACCGCTCCATAATAGCCACCGCTGCACCTCCCGGGCGACCCCCACTCACCAGGCAGATTGCGCACACCCCCGATCCGATCAGGGCGGTCAATCAGCGCGGCGGGCACTCTCGGCAGTCAGCGCCCTCTCAATGCGGCGCGGCTGCCATTTTGTCCGCGGCCGGGGCAGAGCACGGGCAGAGGGAAGAGACCGCAATTTTCTCGGCGCTGCAGCGCCCTCGCACCTCGGGACCGCAGCTAAGGGGGCACCAGGTATTCCGCCAGCCGATCCTGCGTCAGGGGCCACTGTAGCTGGTCAGGATTAATTGCTGTGGGAGGAGGCCGCGGAGGAGCTCCGAGGTCTACCTCTCCCTACATCGGCGTCAAGCCACGCCACTTCTCAATCCCTCATCACGCAAATCTCTAGATACGAACTTGGGGACTCATTTACAATATTTTGATGAACGGCAGCGCAGCAAGCCTTTCTGATGTGCTGCCGCGCTTCAAAATAAAAGGGTAGGAATGCGCCGTATCTACAAGATACGGCACATTCTTGACCTTCTCCCCAGCACCGGTGCACAAATAACAGCGGTGCACCAGCGCAGACACCCTTGCGTCATTTTGCAAGAGTGCCTGGGCAGAGGGGATGATTGTTTTTAAGAAGGAAGGGACACCTTCATGCACAAAAACAATCATTAAAGGCATTTTCAATAGAAAGAGGGGAAAAACGAGGAGAAATAAAAGTATTTCTCCTCGTTGCACCTCCTTACGCCTCTCCTGTGGAGGCGTAGGATTTTGAAGCATTCCCAGGTTTACAAAATGTTGTAAATCTGGGAACACGTCAAGTTCCATGGATGTTGCGTGGGAACACCCACAGCAACACCCATGGAAAGCCCCTTTCACGTAGAGTTATGCGTGAAAGGGAAACATTTACAAGGCCATGAAAAGTCACGCAGGGTGACTTTACATGGTCTTGTAAATATGGGGAAGCCCATTACACTGCCGGTGCATCAAGAAAAGTGACGCACTGGCGGTGCAATGGGCTTGTAAATAAGCCCCTTAGTGTTAATAGCGTACTTCAACTACAGAGTGAATTCTGCCAGTTAAAAAACAACCTTTGAGGAAACATGCTTGATTGAACGGCCAAGCATCGGTTCAAGTGGGGGTAGGATCAACCTACTAAATCCTGTATTCAAATTTCATGTGAGTGAAAGGGTGAGTGTGGGAGATGAACTCATATGAGTCCCTGGTGAAATACATATACTCTGTGCTTAATTTGAGCCAGTGGTTTCCGGTGCTCGGTAGTGGACCTTAATTGTCAGCACCGGCAATTATGACAGTCTGCACTGTTTATCTTTATCTAAATTAGAAAGTAACACAACAGTTGTTTATTATTTCAACAAACATTAAAAATGACTAATATCTGCTGCCCAAGTCATTATTGTAGCTCTGGGGTCTGGAATAGACTGAAATGCCATACTTGTAGGGTGTGTTGATTAGTAGTTGTGTTGATTCTGTTACTGGCGGCACGTACAGGGGCAATTAGTAGTGCAAGCTGCCTCTTGACGAGGGCCCCAGCACATATTTGTTTTACAAATTAAGCACTGCATATACACCTGGCAACCTAAACAATGCAAGTGGTGTCATTTGTTTTGAGGTAGGCCGACAAGGACACCAAGTGGACCATGATAAACAGGTAACGCAAATGAGCATCTAGCAACTGTACATGATTTTATATGCTGAGGCTGAGAACGGTGTAATAGGTGGGTGACGACACCATGCAACAAAACACTTCTACATCACTGCACACAATTCCCCATATTTGGCCTTTTTGCTCACCAAATGATGTCCTTGGAAGCTGTGTATCTGAACCCCTCCCTGTCCCCAAAGGAAATGGGATAAATTCTATTACTTTAGTGGTCATGCCTCGACGAACTTCAGTTGCTCAGCGTCTGGGCCGCATTGACGAAGTAAGAAGCCTGCTGTCCATCCCAGATCAGACCAATCAGATTGAGTGTCATGGGATTGTGTCCATTCCTTATCTGCATATGGAATGAGTGGGAAAGACTGAGAAGCATCCACAATAGCCTATTACTATTTGATGCACAGGTTAAAGGTAATATGGACCATTTGTGCTTTCATATACACAGAAAAAATATCAATCTAAGGGCTTTCCTGTTCTGTAAAGATGTCTTTTAGAAATACATGATTTAGCTAGCACTCCTGAATGTCACCTGACTCCGTGATGAATGTGTCTGTGACGTCGAAATCACATGACTAACTGCACACAAGTACTGATCAACCAATGTGATATATGTTGTACATGTCTGGAAAATTAGAACAATTTTGTTCCCCTTGACTGCTCAGATAAAAGACTGCTGTGGTGGTGATCGTCAGATATGCACAGTCTTGTCTAGAAGATTGGTCTGAAAGTCTTGGTAGTTCCATGCCCAATGTCTGTAGTTCATGAACACAGACATGCGACCGGACTAAAACTGTAAGCCAAATAGGAACAGTAATTTGATGGTCCTCTTTCTGCTGCTTGGCATTCTGGGAAAGAATGCTCATTTACCAACCAATTGCCTAAATATAGGTACACTTTTATGGCTTTGCAGCATAGATGTTTTGCCACTACCAAGAAACTTTGCAAAAACGAAACCGTGATATTTCCTCCGATTGGAATGCACCTTCATGTGGAAAGAGGATAACATCTGGCTGATCAGTCACCAAGTGTGAGATGATGGGTTTTGCCCATCTAATCCTCACCAATATTTCGCTTTTTGATCACCTTGTTCTCGACTTTTTACTGTGGGGTTAGCATCATAATCTGTGACTCACCAACAGTAAACTCATGGTAAATGGACCGCACTTGTTTACCACCAGTGTCCACCTTTTAAGATAAGGCCGCTGTGACGTAGCAAGGTTAAGAGGCACTTGGCTGGTTACAAGTGAACAGGTGTGCACCTGTGTGAGGGCTGTGCGTGGGAGACTCCTACCGTGCGCAGCCTGGTAACTGTGTAGTAATTTTCCTTCTGAGGCCACTTTGGTTCTCCCTT
The DNA here is from genome assembly GCA_963921515.1 of Calotriton arnoldi. Lineage (NCBI taxonomy): Eukaryota > Metazoa > Chordata > Amphibia > Caudata > Salamandridae > Calotriton > Calotriton arnoldi. The sequence goes on from CAWUFW010000045.1 coordinate 1,639,315, forward strand.
AGTTTTGCCTATTAGATATTTTAGGCTGCCTTTGCGTTGCACAGCCACACATAACACATTTGTTTTCGTGATATTTTTAGGAATACGCTGTACATGTTGTTTGTTATTCAGTGATTCTTCTCGGGAGTCAGTCAGCACATTTTGGACAGGGTTGGTGAAATGAATACATAACAAAATGGTGTAGTTTTCTTTTGCCCGGTCAGCAACAGCTCCCAATGTTTTAGACAAAACACGGTAGCACAGCTGCAGCTTTCCAACACAGTAGTTTTATCATATAAACTGTGTCTCGTCCCCCTTGGGAGCAGAGAGAAGAATTCCGGCAGACAGACCAGTCCTGGAATGAACACCCGCAGAGTCTGACATCCAGTCTTGCGTAAACTGAGTTTACACTCATGATGCAGACCACCTAATCACATACATTAGGTATGGGGCCTGTTGCCAATCCCAGAGATCATTTATATGTCCCTGTGTCCTCACAGTGAGGATAGGTCTAGACAGATAGATAATTTGCCATGTTGGGAATATTTATTTTATACAGCCTGATAGTAATGCTAATTACTTTTAGTTTCATCTGCGCAGTGATCGCAGCACATTTGCTTCATAATAGACCAAGACAGTTTCAATAAATGTAGTGTAAACTTTCTTTGTGTCTTTCTTATATTCACTACGGGTATGCATGAGTGAGAGACGAAAGGTGATGATCTGTTTCCACTGTTCCCTTGGGGACTAGAGGGTCATGTTCTAGGTTGCCAAAATCACCTGTGCTCTAGGAAGGTTAGGTGTTCAGGTGAGGCACTGTGAGCTAGCCAGGATTTAGGCCGACAGATATTGACGTTGTAGAGAGACTCAGTCCCTACTTTCTGACGTCCTGTCATCCAAAGGACAGCTCTGCTTTCCCAGCAGAATCGCTGAGACAACTGCACACAGGTAGCCTGGTGCAGAGGGAACTCTGCAGGATTGGATATAGGGAAAGTCAGTGTGGTAACTGTCTTGCCTGCAGTGACACTCAATTATACACCGGGGGCAGCCAGCGGGGTGCCAAGGTGGGACCAGGCACCCCAAAAGAAAATGGAAAGGCCACGCGGCACAAAAAAAGAAAAAGAAAGGCAACGGCTCTCCAAACTCAGCAGGAAAACCGCTTTTTGATTATTCACTTCTCCCAAGGGAGCGCCCCATAATGTCCTGCAGGGCTTTACCATTCAGCACATTTTCTCCCCTCGTGGTGGCCCCAGGATAATGGGGCCACCATCAAAAAAGTGCAGAGGAGCTCCCCTCATGGGCCCAAGGAGATGTTTTTAAAAGTGCTGACCCCAAGTTTGGTGGGACTCAAAATTTTCCCTGAATTTTCAAGCACTCTCAAGGCTGGAGCATGTGCTCTTCAGCTGGGAGTGCACTGAGAAAATGCATTCTTAAAACAGTGGAATAGTAACCTTGAAGGTTGACATCATGAACGTGATGATGCAAACATAATTCAGCGGGTGCAAATCTGAGAAATCTGGCAGATCTTGATGGTTTGACAGACAGTTGGCAAGTATTCAATAATCCTGGAAAAGAAAGATAGCGGAGACACAGGCTGTTAGTTGGCAGAAGAAGGGTCAGAATTGTGTTTTTTAAAGCAGTAGTTGTTGCAGGGATTCTGCACATATACAGAACTATGCGCAGGAAAACGGGACCTCAGTGAATAGGGGTGTACCAACCTACCACATTAGGACCCAAAATCCCAAACCGACTAGCTATAGTGTCTCATTCGTTCTCCGACTAACAGCGAAGCTACCAATGATTAGACAACCCAGAACACGACACTCCCGACTCTCTCAGGAATCGCGGGAGCCAGACAACTCTTTCGCTCACTCACTCATACTTGTCCACAATGCGAGTAATCAGAGTCACGGTATAGTTTAAAATGTTTATTTTAACTAACGCGCTCTATGGTACAGTACACGGGCCATTACTAGCAGCAAAATGCATAAACACAATATAGTCAGCATTGTCACAATCCCATAGAATATAAACGGGGATATCATTTTGTAAAGACAGTGGAAAAGGGCTACAATACCTAACCACCCTCCCCGTGGTAAGATATAGTTTATTATAAAAAAGAAGACCTCTGGGCTTTGTCAGCAGACCCCATACCTCAAGGCCTAGATGAAAGGTTTACATCTCAGGACAAGCACAACTCTTCTCTCCGGAAAGGAATCTCTCCAAGTGCCTGCACCAAATGTCTAGCTTGCAATATTAAAGCATACGATTTTCAGTAGTGCAGCTGTGTGTCATGTCATGTCTAGGTGCGAGGGACTGACCAGAACAGAACAACAAGGGGCATTGTTGATCGACCTTGTACATCGTGTGCAGGCTAAACCTCAGAGCACAGGAGAGAACGCGAAAAGCAGACCGTTCTCATGTGAAAGGGCACAGAGTCTTGCGAAATCAATGCATGCAGTGTTGTGCGCAAAAGCAGCCTCATGGCAGCGAAGCTCATGCTAACTTAGCAGATGTCAACAATGGACCCACAATCCATACTACACCCTCCCCCTGGTAAGGTCACCGCATATAGACATAGTACGAAAACAGAGTTCAAAAAGTGTGAGCAGAGGTCAAAAGTGTGAGTGAAAGAAAAAAAAACAATTAGGAAAAAAAGTAAGTTTGTTTAAAGGGCTTCAGAAATTCAAGGACTGGTGAATTTAATCCATCAGAGTGTAGGAACAATAAAATGCAATACCCTCCAGAAGGAAATCATTGTTGTTGGTAGAAAAAAGCGATGACATCCAGTTCATCAAATCGAATGAACAGGTGTGCTCCTCATATGCGGGTGCCTCCATTAGCATTTCCGGACAACTTGCGTGATATTCGATGTAACTTTGAAGGAAGAGATTCAGTGCAGCCTCACAGACATCCCATTGAGCCAAGATTCCAAGTGCAGCCGCATGCGCCATAAAGCCAACCCCAGAACAGTCCCGCTCATGGGCCACTAAGGGACCCACCAGCTGGTCGAAATCCGGGTCCGGACATGACGAATTGGAGAGGCACAAATCCAATGACCATGTAAACGGACATTGTAAACATGAAAAGACAGGTTGCATGCAAGTGAAGTATGGAAAGCGGAAGGACAACCCATAAGACACACTGAGAGCTGCCAGTGGTAGTGTACCGAAGCATTCATGCATACAGTCATGGAGCAATTGCAGCCAATATGGTCTGTGTAGTACCAAAAGAGGAGCAGCCATTGCGCAGCAGACACAGGAGAAGCAGGATTCCAGCAGCTAACGCCAGCATTAAAGGGAAGCCACCAAAGACGCTGGAAAAGATAGAATGAATGAATGCAGGTATAACACCAAATATTGTCTGAAAAGAAGTCACAAGGCTAGAGCCAACAGCTTTAAAAAAATAAGCAAGGCCACTTGTGTCAGACGCATTAAATATGCGGTGTATTAGCTCCCCAAAATGCAGTGGGAGATTAGTGGTTAAAAGTGTTTGAATTTCACTAGTAGTGCTAGCCACCTGCAGGTTGAAGGTTTCTCGTGCGTAGGTAAGGGCGACTTCCTGTTGGGTTAAAAGCGCCTTTAATCTGCTCAACTTGTTGAAATCTGCTTTCAAAGTTGGTATGGAATGCCAATTGACGTATCGAGCTGCCCATGCGGGGCAGGAAAAAGCACATTTTTACAACAAATTACGTGCTGTGAAACCGTTACTATGTATGGTATGCCAGCCAGCAAGCCGCAGCATTCTTGGTTATTTAGAATAAGATAACTACCGTTAATAAGCAGAGTGAACGTGGGAATTATTGCGGGAACCGGATTACCTTTTAAAACACATGCAAGGTTTGGATCCGACATATTCCATGCTCCGTGCAACTTGATATTTTTGCAAACAAGGGAATGACCCACTGTAGAATCACAGTCCTCCCCTGTAAGGTATACTTCAGTTTCTTCCCGCAAACAGTGGTAGGTAAAAGGTAAAGACCACAGTTCATGCAGAAAAGCGCTACCCAGGGGTTCAAAGTGGCCTATCGGGTAATGTTTCATACAGGAGCTGAATTGGAACAGCGAGAAAGGCAAAGATATGACCTCATGAATTAGCCAAACAGCAGTGTCCGTTTCCGCTTCAGAAAAGGGCAAAGGGTCTATTTTTTCTATGTGTAGAAGAGTGTAAGTTGCATCTTTCATGGACATGAACTGCTGTTTATCAGTTAAATTAAATGGTAAAAACAAAGCAGTCGCATTTAAATAATCCCATGGTACTTTTCCCATTTTTAGAGTTTGCAAAGTCCATGCGAATTGCATGACAGAACGCAATTGATTTTGACCAGGATATAACAGAGACACATCTTCTTGCACAATATCAATAACAGAAGAAACAATATTATCTAATGTGTAAATGCGGGAAGATAGTGTGTTAATACTATTATCGACAACAGCTAGAACCTTTTCTAAGTTCGCTTGGTCAATTTCCCGCAGACGTGACGCCGCTTCAATCTGGGAAACTTTCCATATTTCATTGTAAGATGCGTAATAAAATCTCTTTGTTCTAGGAACCCTGGGGCCCAAGACAAAGTCGGCCAAATTAATGTTGTTGGACAACAACGATAAATGTTGTTTAACGGACGATAGTGTAGAGTGCTGCAACCACTGTTGACATAATTTTCCAACCGAATAGGTTGTTACCGAATGTGTATCTGGAAATCTTGGGTCGGGTCTGTCTTGCATATAACCTGAATTGGTGTTATGAAAACGAAGCTGGCAGGCATTCAAACTCGTCTGCCAAACTAGCCAACCTAAAGAATCCAATTCAGACACATCAAAAGTGTTATTTTGAAATAAAGATTGTAAGGCTTCAATGGTATAATTCGTCTATATGCGCCAATTATTATACTCGGCTAAAGAGGGAATGGCAGGGGCGTTTAACTTTTTTGCAGTTGCCAAACCAAAGCAAGTTGTCTGGTAACGGTTTCATTTAAAAACAAAATTTGTGTTGGGATAAGGCAGGCACGATGTACGGCTTCAGTGCCTCGCACCTGCCATGACCTAGAACCCTAGATCGATTTCAAATCAACAGTGGCCCTCCAGTAATCATAACCCTTGACAGACAGATCATGTCTGAAAGAATTTGAATAAATTAATTTTGTATGGGTCAACATTACTTTGGGAGTTGATGGAACATTTAATTTAAAATAATACGACTCGGGTGTTGACCTATCAAAGTCTGTAAAATATGTAAATTTGTCTCTAAGAGTTTTCGAACTACCTTTTAATGGTGCAGTGCAATGTTCCCACTGTGTGTAATTGACAACAGGACGTAATGTATTAGTCTTATGTAGGAAATGATGTCCATTATGTTGATAACAGAATAAATCAGCATAATTGGCAGAATGTACATATAAATCTTCAGCATTAAAAGCAGCATAATATTTCAAATCGGAAACCAATGATTGTATTGCATGCACATCCCAGTCATCTGAGCGTATGTCCTTTGTTACCACATCACCCATGGAGACGCGAAAGACGTATGGAACGTTAATAATTTCCGTCGCCCCATGGACCTGATAATCCACTTTATCCCAGATGATGCCATCCGCAACTGGAAATGCTGAAATGTTAACAAGAGATTGGTCATGTTTCATGATGTGGGAAGATGAGTGAGGGGCCAGAATACCATCAACCAAGTTCACAGCAGAGCGTTCAGGTAAATAGTGACCATTGATGAGTAGGAAAAACACCGTCACAAACCCAATTGACATAAAAAGAAAACTCGTGATCCTTATTAACCAGATGTATGTCCAAGGAGGGACCAAATAAGTCTGTTTAAACCAAGAAACAAAAATAGAGAATTTGGTAGGGCCAATTGAAGTGGTGGAAGACGAGTCAAAAGAAAAGCTGCCATGGTGTAAAGAGCCTTCAGGCAAGCCATGCAAAGACTCACTAGTGGGATAAGTATACTCAACGTCCTCGTTGCAGGAGGGAGCAGGAGGGACAGATAAATGGTCAACAGGGTCCATCTCGAGGACAGTGTCATTAGGTGAGCTGAAAGATGCGCTAACCCCAGGATTTCTCGAAATTGTGGGGCACGAAACAGCAGGCGTCACACTATTCAGAATCGGCCAGATGTTGCAGCTTGACATTGTCAATAGAGATGTATCTGTTGTCTTTGCGACAAGGAAATGGTGGTAAAATGACTGTACGAGTGCCCTTCAAGCCAAGCACTGGAACCGGTGCACGATAAGAGGGACCAAATTCTTTTTTGTTCTCCAACTTCTCTCGGACCAAATCACCAACTTTTGGAAGCCAGCCGGCCACCGGAATCAGCAGAGCAGCATCTGTTGCCGAAGGCAAATGTTCAGTAGCAAGACGGGCACAGGTCTCTTGTAGGTCCAGTAACATAGTAGAATGATTATCTACGTCAAAGGTCGCGGCTCCCGCCGCAACGTCTAGACCATCAAGGTCTGGCACAAACATTTTGATGCCAAAGAGCATCTTGTATGCAGTCCGCCCACCCAGAGGTCTTCTAGGGAGATTATTAAGTGCACGTTGAACCCCATACAAGTGGGCCAGCCAGTTCCTGCCAGTACCTAAGACTCTAGCTGTCAAGGATTGCTTTAAGTCAAGGTTCATTCGCTCCACAATTGAATTGCCCTCAGGCCTGTATGGAAACGAAAACTGCACCAGCACCCCCAAAGACTTCATTGCATCCCTGTATGCCTTAGAGGCGAACGCAGAACCTAGGTCTGAATGAAAGGTGCCAGAGGCAAAAATCCCTACAAAGACACGCAAATCCCTGATGACATTTCGAGCGTCAGCACTGCGTTGTGGCCAAACCCAAAGGAATCTAGTGCACGAATCAACTGCAACCAAAATGTATTTATATGCAGTATCAGAAGTAAAAGGACCGCAGTGATCAAGATAAACACAGGCAAAGGGGCGATTCGCAATGCAAAGCTGTGTTTCTGGCGGACGTGTTACCGTAGAAGGCTCGATTTGTTGACAGATGTCACACGAAAGCACATAAGTACGGGTCTGTTTATATAAACCACGCCACCAATAACGTTGCTGCAAGATAGAAACAGTCGCGGACACTCCAGCATGGGCCGAAGCCATACCTTCGTGTGCGGTTTTGATCAAAGTGTGTCTGCGGTCCGCGTTGGGAATCAGCCGATCTCCAACGTCGGGTATTCTAGCAAAAGGAATATTTTCAGAAGTTAACTGATAAGAATACTTTGAAGGGAAACCCTGTGGATAATTAGAGCCCTCCGTAGTTGCAGCAATTGCTGCCAAAATGTCATTATCAATTTTAGTCGTGGACCTTGTAACGGCTGCTACGGAACACGTGGCTACAGCAGATTTGGCTGCTTCATCAGCCAAACAATTTCCAAGAGCGTGTGCTCCCACACGCTGATGGCCAAGAGTATGTATAACATGTGTGAGTGGCAGACGTTGTTTAAGATCCGCCACTCGAACCCAAAGCGTTTTATGCTTAATTGTGCTGCCTTTAGAATTTCAATAATCATTTTGAGACCAAAAGAATAAGTTGTCATTGAAAGACTGAACACAGTAGTAAGAATCGCACACAATGAGTGTAGAAACACTCGGATCTGCAAACTCTAGAGCAAGAACCAAAGCGCGCAGCTCGGCCAATTGGGCGGTACAGTCCCCTAGCGCCTGTGTATGCACTATACTAGACTTGAATTCACCATTCACTATCGTACCAGCCACAATAGCGCAAGCTGCTGAATAAGCATGTTTAGAACCAGTGGCCGGTTGCGCCGAACCATCGGTGTAGATGATACATGTGTACTCCTCTAAGGGAAGCAAAGACAGAGGAGGTGGATGAACGTGTTTATACTGCAAGAACTCCTGTGTCTGAAGAGAGGGGTCAAAGATAAACGTGACATCCGGAGACGTCAAAGAAGTATCCCATGGTATCCAACAGGGATGTAATGCTTTAGAGTTTGGCACACTCACCTTAGTTACTGCTTCCAAAGCAGGAAAAGGTGTAACCACTAAAATGCGCTTCCCCTGTGCCAGTGCGCGTTCCTTCAGGACCGCCATCTGCACAGCTGTCAAAATCTTTTCGACAGAGGAAAACTGCATTTCGGGCGAAGTGTACAAGTGTGATTTGTATGCAATAGGTACTGTGTCGCCTTCACTGTATGTCAAGTAAGTGAAACCCACTGCGCCTGGCATGATTCGTATCACCAGGTTTGTGTGGTTATCACGTGTCAACAAGTACTTAGATTCAAGTAGATCAGACTGCAAAGATTGCAGAATAGCAGAATGTTCCGGAAGCCAGCTTGCTTTTGAAAAGGTAGGTTGTATCAAAGCATAAAGAGGCTTGATACTCTGGGCATACTCGGGAATGTAAGACCTCCCGAAATTCAAAAATCCCAGCAAAGACTGAAGTTTTTGCAGGGTAGTCGGAGATTGCAAGCGTGCGCATTTCTCCAGAAAGTGGGGTGCCAAGCCCCGACCTTCATTATTGAGCTCATAGCCCAAAAACAGCACCGCATAGCAAGCGATGTGTGAGTTAGCAAAATTAAATTTGTGTCCGCAAACTCAAGGATGATGCGGTCAACACGGCATAGATGCGGCCATAATTCGTCGTCTGAGATAAATATCATCAACATACGAGTATGCATCTGGGTCTATGCTGTCTAACAAAGAGACAACAAGCGCAGCGAAAACCCCGGGGCTATTCTTATACCCCATAGGTAAACGCCAAAAGATTTTCTGTTTTCCACCAGCCGTGAATGCGGTCCATTGACTACATTCAGGGGCCAGGTTATGACTGTAAAAGCCATTGGAAATGTCAAGTGTCGTCTTATATTTTTTACGCACTATACTGTCCACAAGAGCAAAGCTATGGGTATTCTGTACTGCACAAGTACGACAATGAGAGTTCAAATGCCGGTAATCTAAAACTATGCGATAAGACCCATCGGGTTTGGACACAGTAAAAAGAGGTTTATTCATCGGTGATACACATGTCTCAATCACTCCTTGATACTCCAACTCAGTTAGAACATCAGAAACTGGACCTTTGGCTTCCCGCCGGATGGGATATTGGGGTTGAGGTTGAGGCATAGACCGCAATGGAATCTCATGTGGCTGAGAATCTTTATCCCAGCCCACTTGATTACAGTACACTGCCGGCGCCAGGGCCAAAGCCCACTCAGCTGCAAAAGCCTCTGCATGCTCCTTTGGTACGTAACGCGATTAACTCGGAAGAATCACTTCCTCCCTCCTTGATGCGGCCAGTACAAAAGGTGGGGGCCAATCTGCCTCTGCTAACAAAATGTCATAGGAAGCGGTCAGATTCTCCAAAAAAATCCCTGTGACTACACGTTTAATGTCACCTTCAATTTGAAAAACTATATTATACAGCCTATCCGGGGGGGGGCAACCCGGGTGTCAGATGTCTCTACTGTAATGAAAGTTTCAGTTGCTGTCGTCTCCAGACAAGGACGCAGTGCCTCCCGCACTATGGTAACTTCCGCTGCGCTGTCGAGCAGAGTCACCGCCCAAGTCCAATCCAGCAGTCGGGTTCTCACCGTCTGAGGCATATCTCGCTGTCAAAGCGGCAACCTTTTTCTTTGGAAACGGGGGATGGAAGCGTGGTTGCTCCTCTTGTTTCCCTTTGACGTCAAATTGACGAGGCTGATCACGTCCCTGTGGTGCAGGATGACTATTGCCACGATCCTGGCGATCTCCACCACCGACTTGAGAGCCCGATGTGTCCTGTAAAGAACGAGGAGAACGCTGATCAGGGACTTGAAACCTATCAGGAGACTTCATTTTCACGCGGTCGCGCAAGTGATAAGTACGCTCAGAAGTGTCAGGTGTTGGTGAACCAGCACGCGAACCCTGCTTCTGTTGTTGCTGCCCCTGTTTTTTAGTTTTCCAGGTCTTTTTAGGAAAGAACGGACGTCCATCTTTATCTGTCTGGACCTTTTGTGTAGTTTGAGATTGAGTTTGCGTTTGAGTAAAAGGCTTAACCCCCAAACTATTGCGGCCTATGGTCTTATAAGCCTTTGCAATAATTTTCGGTAATTCGCGTGGTTTGTCTGCATCAGGCACAGCCTCCAAGCGATTTGCCACTTGAAAGCTTACCGCATCGCCCTTGACATTTGCAAGGATCATATCTGCGACCACGTCGAACACCCCCACAGGTCTCATTCCCAACTCTACAGCCGCCTCGGCTCCGTCTTCATCTTGAACACGTTTAATCACGAAAGGGAGTACGGTCATGGAAGGAGTGCCGAAACACTTCGAATATACCGCTGCAAACACCTTACCCCAGGTGTTACAATCAGCCAACTCGGGAAGTAAGTCCTTTGGCAAACTAATAGTCAATATCCTGTGTTTCTCCACAGGAGATGTGTTGGAAAGTGGGTTATTGGTAGGGGCAAATGTAGGTCTGCCACTAGTAATAAGACCACAAACACTTGATAGGACCCAGCATAGGTCTTAGAAATATAATCCTATGCTCAACCCTTGGTAGCTTGGCTGCGAGCAGGCAGGCTTAACTTCAAAGACAGGTATGTAAAGCATTTAAAAACACCAATTCAGTAAATAATTAAGACACATCTCATAATAAAAATCCAACACCAATTTATAAAAATAGGAAATATTTTTATCTTTAAAATGACACGAAAACGACAAAAATCCAATGTAGGGAACCGGAGATATGAATTTTCAAAGTTTAAATAAAAAATAGCACTTAGAAGCATATAGCACCATATTGGGACATAGGCTCGAGATAGACCGGGCCAAAGTCAAAGTTTCAGGCCGACCGCGATGGACCCCTGAGCGGCTACCACCCTCGGAAGGTACCGGTTAAAGTTTTTACCTTCACACTTAGAAACTTTTCTGGAGCTTTTTCTCTCGAGGCCCCTCGAAGCTCCCAGCCAGTCCGGATCCGGTGAGGGTTCGCCGGCTTGACTTGTGACGAGGTCCCGGTAAACTTCCCTGGGGCAGACTTAGAAAATTTCTCAAGATCGCTTCAGCGGGGCAATCCAGAAGTCCAGGCCGACACGCGAGTGAAGACAGGCGGCTTGGCTCTCGCGGTTGCTCCCGGTCGGCTTTTCTACGAGCGGACTTAGAAGCTTTTCTGGAGCTTTTTCTCGCGGTGTCTCTCGATGCTCCTCATGTAGCCGGATCCGGTGAGGGTTCGCCGGCTTCAGATTTTCTCTAGTCCCGGTCAATCTCTGGAAGTCGATGCGATGGAGCTTTTAGCGGGACGAACCTGGTGGGCTTGGCCGGCTCACGGTTGAAGGCAGGCGGCTTGGCTGACCAGGATGAGTCGGTCCCCATATGGAGCTTTTTTTCAAAGTTCCTCCAAAGTTCCCCAAACTTCTTGAACTTCTTCCTGAAGTTCCTCAAAGGGTCCCAAAGTGTCTCAAACTTACTCCAAGGGTCTGGAAGCTCCAAGATGGTCCTTGAAAGTTGAGGACTTCAATTCCCACAATGCACTGGATGTCACCCTTACAAATCCACTGGTAGCTCCCCAGGTTGATGATTCTTGGTGGTGAGGGTCCAGATGAGCTCCGTTAACCTGTAGCTTGCAGGGAGTCCACTCTTGACTTCTTTTACTCAGCACAGTTAGTCCACAAAGCTGTAGTTTCAGGTGGTGCAGTCTCCAGAGGTCAGGCCTTAGAAGTCTTTGCACAGCAGAACTTTTCAGCAGGGCCAGTCTTGCTTTCTTCAGCCGATCTGAGGGGCTGGGCCTCTCTCAGATACTTATTCCACAGTCTCTGGGTCATCCAGGAGGTCAAGCTTCACCAATAGGAGAAGGGTAACTTCCCACTTGAGTGACTCCTTCCTGCAGAGTTATGTTATGTTAGCAATTTCTAGAGCGCACAAATACCCATAGGTGTCTCGGCGCTATGGACTGTAGAGGAAAGCGGAGAGGCCCCTTATTGCTCAAATAGCCAGGTTTTTACTTGTTTTCTGAAGGATAGTAGCGTTGGGCTGGTCTTAATTTGTAGGGGGAGCAGGTTCCAAAGTTTAGCCGTTGCCACTACAAATCTTCTGTCGCCCCAGTTGACTTTATTTGTTCTGGGAACGATCAGAAGGTTAGCTTCTGCGGAGCGTAGGGCTCTGCTGGGCGCATATGCCCGAAAAGCTTTTTTCAGGTATTCGGGTCCTAAACTATTAACTGCTTTATAAGCAATGCATAGTGCTTTAAATTTAGTTCTGCTTTTTATGGGCAGCCAATGTAACTGGCGCCTTACATTGGAAATTGACTTAAACTTCGGAGTACCAGACAATATCCTGGCGGCTGTATTCTGTATCCGTTGCAGCCTGTTCAAAACATTTTCTTGAGCGTTGATTAAAAGGCCGTTACAGTAATCAACTCTTGACATAACTAGGACACTGATGAGTATTTTTCCAGTGCTCAACGGAAGAAAAGGTAGCAATTTTTTTTATTATCCTTAAAACATAAAAGGAAGAAGAGGCCACTGCGTTAACATGCTGTTTAAAAGTGAGGCTCTCATCAAACATGACGCCTAAGTTTCTGGCCTTCTTGACAGGGGTGGGGAGTAATCCCAGTTCAACTGGCCACCATGTTGGAGACCAACCAGGGGTAAGGTTACCGAAGACCATTACCTCGGTCTTGTCTGAATTTAATTTAAGGCATTATTCTATCCCAGAGTGCAACAAAGCTTCCAAATCCATAATGGCTGATTTTCCAGCAAGGAGGTAAGAGCTGGCTAAACACTCCCACTGAGTTGGCTAATTAACCTAGCCTCTCCTCCCTACATCTGCACATATCTTCCTTAATCCTGCCATCTGGCTGAGGTGGAGGTTCAAAGTTGTAAATGACACTGCTCTGGGCTCTGCCCCTTTGAAGCTCATTGTTTACGACCCCTCCCCCTGGCCTGGCATTCTTGCAGAACAGCTCACTGCCCTCCCAGTCCATCTGGCTGGCCCCAGGGGATCTTTATCACCTCTTCAGGCAGGCTGGCTAATCCCCTTAACTCTGACCAATCAGGGCAGAGCACTGGAAGGCTGGATTTGGAACTAAAACTAAGAAAGTATTATAACTTCCTGTCTGTTCACTTTGGGAAAAATTCAATAACATATTGTAGGATTTATCAATACCATTCTAGTGAGTCTTTGAATGGAATCTTTATCCCTCTCCTATCAGAAGTTATTGTTTAATAACTTTCCCCCATGTTAATCTATGGGGCATGGGGTTTGCAATGGGAAAAATGACATGGGCCATTTTTCCAGTACCAGGATTTACAAAAACATATTTTATAAGTACTTGGCTTATTTTCACAGGACCCCCACCCCATAGGTCACCTAGGGGAGACCCTAGGGGTGCTGAATCTGTAAAAATATTGCAGATCCTCCATGCCCAGTGCCCCCAGCATCAAAGTCGAATTTGGACAGCACTTTACACAATGGGGAGAGTGAAATGTGAATTTCACTTAACCCAGGGCATATATAAACTCATTTTATAAGGGTCTACCTTATAGATACCTGACCCCCCACCCCTGGGATACCTAGGGGAGACCCTGGGGGTCATTATTATGCCAAAACATTTTAGGTTGACCAGTTTTAAGTGCCCCAAACCCCAAAGTCGAGTTTAGCCACAATTTACATGTTTAAGAGCAATCCTGGCGCACAGAGCTGCTTTTAAACTGACCACAGGCTTCAGCAGTACACACATGCAAGTGCAAAAAGGCTGCTGGCCTCTTAACTGCCATGCCCCAGGATACTGGGGACTTCTAGGTAGTTTCAATCCCCTGCCCTATTATATACTAGGGGCTTATGGGGTAGGTCATGCCAATTACAGGGGTACCCCACCATCCCATAGTGTACCCTAGTGTATGTTGGGTGTCTTAACTGTATTCTAATGTGTTCCTTTCAGCTTGGCACTGGCCCTGGGCCTAGTTAGACAGAGCCCAGGGTCAGTCAGAGTCAGTTACCACCAGTTCCAGTCAGCAAAAAGTTGGGGGGTGCCCAGGGCACAGGATGACTTTACAACAAGATGTGTTTGGAAAAACAGCCTCAATTTGTCCAAACTTTTCAGCAAGCCAATAAGGTAATTCATCCTTATTCTGTGGACGCTTGCCCGTTACTGAATTTACCATAAGGGGACTGATGGCCACACCACCAGGTCCCGCAGGTTGCGCAGCAACTCCAGGTGGTCTCACCTGAAAGTTGCGCGACATGAACTGTATAACAGCTCTATGCACGCGTATTAAAGACATATGTAACACGCGGAGTTCTGCAAGCGTCGCCGTTGTCAAACGATGCAGGTGAGGGGTATACCCAGCCAAAACGGGCCACGTGGCCCCATCTATCGATAAAGGACCTAAACGTACCAGCGTTATTGGGGGAGGAAGGGCGCCATTAAACCAAATTTGGTGTTGCCAAGCTGTAAGCGGAACCTCAAGAGCCCGATAGGGCTGATAAGCATTAGGAAGGGCCGTAGGCGTATATTCGTGAAACAAGTTATCTGTTCCATCCACCGCCGGAAAGGTGACCCAAGAATAAAACACTTCGAAGCGGTAAACCGCATCTGCTTCTACTACAAAAATCAGCGCAACACCAGCATTAGGGACTCCATTCTGAGTCAAATAAGCTGTGAGTGCTGCCCTATTAGCGGCCGGAATCGGGACCGACATAACCGATAAGAAAGAATAACAACATAAAGCGCGGCAGCACAATAAAGGGTTTATAAGAAAGAGAAACCTTTTAAAACTTCAAGCTTGAAAGAACCTATAAAAGCATCAATATAGGAGGTTACACCGTCACAACTGTCTCCGGAAACAGAGGTGAGGGGATTGTGGACAAGCACAAGCACTACTCAAGCGTCTCGCAGATAAGAACCAGACCAAACGTTGGCGGCGCCATGTTGCAGGGATTCTGCACAAATACAAAATTATGCGCAGGAAAACAGGACCTCAGTGAATAGGGGTGTACCAACCTACCACATTAGTACCCAAAATCCCAAACCGACTAGCTATAGTGTCTCATTTGTTCTCCGACTAACAGCGAAGGTACCAATGATTAGACAACCCAGAACACGACACTCCCGACTCTCTCAGGAATCGCGGGAGCCAGACAACTCTTTTGCTCACTCACTCATACTTGTCCACAATGCGAGTAATCAGAGTCACGGTATAGTTTAAAATGTTTATCTTAACTAACGCGCTCTATGGTACAATATACGTGCCTTTACTAGCAGCAAAATGCATCAACACAATATAGTCAGCATTGTCACAATTCCATAGAATATAAACGGGGATATAATTTTGTAAAGACAGTGGAAAAGGGCTACAATACCTAACCATCCTCCCCGTGGTAAGAAATAGTTTATTATAAAAAAGAAGACCTCTGGGCTTTGTCAGCAGACCCCATACCTCAAGGCCTAGATGAAAGGTTTACATCTCAGGACAAGCACAGCTCTTCTCTCCGGAAAGGAATCTCTCCAAGTGCCTGCACCAAATGTCTAGCTTGCAATATTAAAGCATATGATTTTCAGTAGTGCAGCTGTGTGTCATGTTATGTCTAGGTGCGAGGGACTGACCAGAACAGAATAACAAGGGGCATTGTTGATCAACCTTGTACATCGTGTGCAGACTAAACCTCAGAGCACAGCAGAGAACGGGAAAAGCAGACAGTTCTCATGTGAAAGGGCACAAACAGAGTCTTGTGAAATCTATGCATGCAGTGTCGTGCGCAAAAGCAGCCTCATGGCAGCGAAGCTCAAGCTAACTTAGCAGATGTCAACAATGGACCCACAATCCATACTACATAGTAAGATCACAGCAAACTCGAATCATTCAGAGTAGACATCTGTATCGTGTTTGCATTTACATAGAGCTTTTTCTACCGCCTGTTAGTCACAAAGCACTTTCTAGGTAGACGAAATAGAAACTACTCTATTTTTGTATGGTTGCAAAGGTAATGGATGGTGAATTGTTTGACATGTCTTGCGGTCATGCATGTAGGAGTGCTGCAACCATGTTGTAGAATGCATGTGACAGCGTTGTGCTACATGAATAAAGAAGCCAAAGAATGCATGAGATAGGATTCCCTCTTGCAAATACAGACCTGTAGTTCTTTTAGGTTTCATTCAGTTGGTGTTTTGAGAAACAGCCAGGTCTATATAACCGTTCTAAATGACAGGTGGTTTTGGATTAAACATTAGTATTGTAGGTGCATATTCAAAAACCTGCATGTCTGTAGAGAGAAATAGCATCCATCCAGTAGAGTTTTTTTTTTTATTACAGCAGAATGGTGGTCATTTAGGATTATAATCCAACTTTCCGTTGGTGAAAAACAGACTCCGTTCTATAGCACACCCAGTGGGTGAGGCAATGAGGTTTTAATGAAATTCTTCTAGCAATGGCTAACCAGTGCAAAGCCTTGAGAGCAGCAGTGATATGTTCTTGTCTGCCCAAGTTTAGTAAGTCTTGCAGCACCATTCATTAGCCACTGTAATTTGCAGATTAGGTATTTCGGTAGTCCAATTCATACCCTAATTTTGTTGAATAGTCCCACGTGAGGGAAGTTCTTGCATAGGACTCCCATGGTGAAAAGTGTTTTTGATCTCTTGGTTAACCTGTAGTTGCAGTGACAGACTGGAAGATATGATTAGACCAAGGTTTGCTATATGTGTTGAGGTTTTTGGGAATAGTCCCAAAAAGTTATGCGGGACAGTAGCGGAGTCATAATTTTGATGTTGAACAAGCGAGTTGGTTTACAATCTGGCGAGACGGAGACTGAAAACAGGTTTGAAAGCAGCAAGACAAGAGTGATGAAAGACCTGCTCCCACCACCCATGAACAAACTTAATGCTCCACACAGGAAGAAGGTGTTCTCCAGAATGCAGAAGGGAAGGGGCATAGCGATTAATTCTCAGACTAATACAGCCAGGGACCAAACAAGAAAATCTCAACACACAAACACAGGCACTCAAACTGAATGTGCGGAGAAGGGAGAGCCAATGCAAACCTCACTAAGCTACCAAGACATGGTCAAACATTCATCAACTGAAAACAAGTACTGCAGTTTCTGAATCATCCTAGCTTAAAGTCCTAAGTAACAGCAATTTGTATTGCTTGATAAAATTCCTGTACCCACCACTGGAGCTCATGGATGTTGAGGCAAAAATGTTAAGATCTTGTTCAAGAGCCTCACCCGGTACTTCTGTAGGAGAGTCAATGATTGCCATTGCCTGACAAGGAATGTAGTGAACGAGGGCATGGGCACACTCAGCAGGCCCAACACTGATAAAGGAAGCATGTTCTACTGTAGGAAAAGTAGCAGAGAGATCTAAAAGAATACGGTTGGCAGGGTGGTCCCTGTTGTGGTCTAACCTGAACTAGTTTAACACTTCAAGGTAGTTTCTATCACCAACCCGGGTCACTACCTGATTTCCAAGATATTCAAGCGCATAAGCTCTGGGGTAATTTCAAAGCCAATGAGCCAGATAACTTTTCCCCAACCTGAAGGCATTTATTAATCATTATTTGGAGATGGAGACTGTACTACGCTCCCTGCTGCTTCTCCTCTTGTTGCTGTGGATAGAATAGCAACATCTTTGTTGCTCGAGGGACTCGACCTGACAATCAGCAAATGCTTGGGTTGGGATAGGAGAAACTAAGTGCTATAGCTCAAAAAGGGGATAGGGATTTGATCAAATTCAAATTCTGCCTTTAAACTATGCAAGCTCAATTGTGTAAGTTACTAGTTTATTACTACAGGACTAAGTTATTTCTCTCAAACTACAACAAATAAAGTGAATCAATATCAACGGTCCAAAATGCTGGTTTAAATTTATAGGGCATACAAAAATATTTGTGTTTGCCGAGTCACAGCACAATCTGGAAATATTAAAAACACATTAACAAACTACAATGCTTCATGAGGCTCCACCCATTTACCATTAATCATACTCACTCATCCACAAGTTGTCCGAGAACAAGTTGAATATTTCGATCAGATTTTACAACGTCACTTGCTCGATTTTCAATATGAATTAAATCCACATTAATGATCTGAAACAAAATTAATTTACATGCATGTTAACTTCTGGGCAAAAGGATGCTACTTGCACCTTCATTTTTCTATACAATTTTAAAATTGTTGGCCTGTTACCAAACTGAAAATGAGACTCTTTAAAATAAATACAGTGCTTACAGTTTTAACCACCTACCTTTCTTCGCATGTTTCATAGTATCAAAATGTAATACCAGAATGCACATGCAGACAGCCTGCATTTAGGCTTTGTCCCTCAAAAGCCAAATTAACTTAATCATAAGAGTGCAGAAAGGCAGAAAAGAAAAATTACTTTTACTTATAACATCCGCAATCTTTTATGGGCATCTTCATTAAATTCATAAACATCGAATATCTCCACTTATGAGTGGACTGATTGTAAAAATCATTCTAAGTATAAAACTCTTTACAATTATAAAACTGAATGCCTATATAAAGGCAACATTTTTATTCTCTGTCTTTTTCATAGATGTTTATGAGTAAATATCCGTAAGCTAGAGGAAAATTAAAATGGGTCTAAAATAAAAAAACACAAGGGGTAACATTACGAACATAAACCTCTTTTCATTTTCCCTTTGGTAGAGAAAAATGAAAAAGCTACTTACTGTTGATTATGCCTTATCTGGTAGAGACTCTAATTAGCCGCAAATTCCTGATCTTAGAATTATCCTCAGGTGTTGGAGTGATTCCGGAAATTTTTTATAGCATGCCGGTAGGTGGCTTCATTCGGCTCCATATGGTGGTGCCGGAAGCGAAGTGCATGCTACCTATACAGGCGCCACCTCCGTGCGTGGATGTCAGTTACTTTCAAGACTTTCCACACCAGGAGAGAGGAGCCACGATGAACACTGACCACTGGTGTGACCAACTAAGGCAGTTACAAGGGTGTTCCCTACACCTTAACTGTTTCACAGAGCGGGGAGGAAGGAAGGGTCGGTAAGGAATCTACAGCTAGATAGAGTCTCTACCAGAGAAGATGTTACTGAAGGTAGTAACTTGTTCATCTGAAAGAGAATTCTAGCTGCAGATTCCTTACCTTAGAATAGATACCCAAGCAATACCTCCCCGGAGGTGGGACTAAGAAAGCAATCAGATTAGAAAGTACTGCAAGATCGAACAGGCCTAGTGCCATTCACAATGGACCTGACAGTAATGCTTGGTGAACATGTGCAGTGATACTCACGTTGCTGCCTGACCGATGTCTAGGACTGGGACGCTGCATGCTAACGCAGTGGTCGCAGCCTTGGCTCTGGTACAGTGAGCCTGCAAGTCCTCAGTAGACTACTTTTTGGGCAATACGTAGCAGATTTTGAATCACAGGACAATCCATTGCGAGACTGTTCTTTTACTATGTACTGCCTTCCCTTTTTTGCTACCACAGAGCCCACGAAGAGTTGATCGTCCACCCAGAATTCTCTCATGCAGTAATGGTAGAACTACAACGCTCTTTTTGGATCCAGGCGGTAGAGTATCTCCTCCTCTTTGGAGGGCGAGGGTGGAGCAAAGAAAGTAGGCAGGATGATCGTCTGGCCTACATGGAATGAAGTCACAACCTTCACAAGAAAGGAGGCTAGTGTCCAGAGGACCTGCTTGTCCAGATAGATGTAAAGAGGGTGTGCTGAGGCATTTTAAATTGTGTAGGAGGAAACATATGTTGCAGGCCTTTAAGGAACCTAGCCATTATAAGTGACTTAAAGAGAAAGGGTTGCTCCAATAACAGCAAAAAATGCTGAGATGGCAGAAAGGTAACCCTTAACTGTGCTCAGAGCCCTGCTGGGCCAAAGATAACGCAAGTAATAGGACTTGAGATAGGGATGCAGAAAGGAGGTCAGTGTTGTGGGAAGCACGCCATGACACAAACTTGTCACAATGGCATGCGTATGTCGACTTGGTGGAGGGACGCCTGGCTGCCAGAATCACGTTACAGACTTCCAAAGGAAGATTAAAAGCTGTCAACCTTTGCCACTCAACCTCCACGTATGAAAGTGGAGAGTAAGCAGGTTCGAGTGGAGAACCCTCCCTGCTGCTGCTGCGACAGGAGGTCATGCTCAACAGCTCAGGATGCCAGACTCTCCATGCCTAATCCATAGCCATAAGAATGACTTGGAACCAGTCGTTGCTGGTCTTCTTGAGAACTCTGGCAGGAGTGGTACTGGCTGAAAGGCATATAGGAGGCCGGAGCTCCACTCGAGATGGAAAGCAAATTGAAGCGAGAGTCGTCTTTGAAACTCCAGCGCGCAAAACTGCTGACATTGTGCGTTCTCAGCAGTGGTGAACAGATCTAACCAAGGCTCTCTTCACTGCTTAAAGAGACTTAGCATCACCTCTGGCTAGAGATGCCATTTGTGATCCGGTTGAGTTAGCCAACTCCTGAGATCAGAGTTGAACCACCAGGGAAATGCCCCAACATTCCAGCTTTGTCCAGAGACACAGGGCCTCTTGACAAAGGGTCAACACCTGTACAAACCTTCTATTGATCGAAGGAAGAGAGGCTTTCAGTGCTAAGCGAATCGCCCAGAGCTCCAACAGATTTATGTGGAGCTCGGACTCTGGCAGTGACCAGAGGCATCTGATCTCCACCTCTCTCAGATAGCTGCCCCAGCCCAGAAGTGACATCTGTCACTGCGGTCAGCTCTGGTCGAGGAAAGGAAAGGGGTCTGCCACTAACCCAATCGCAGTTCGTTTAGCCACCACTGCAGATTTTTCATAGTTCCCACCGAGATCTGGACCATGTCGGAGAGATTCCCATGATGCTGTGCCTAATGGGCCTTCAGGTCACACTGCAGAGCCCTCATATGCCAGCGAGCATGTGCTGCAAAAAGGATGCAGGAGGCCATGAGCCCCAACAGCCTCAGGGTCAGTCTCACCGTAACTCAGGATAGAGGCTGAAACATCAGAATCATAGCCTGAATGTCCTGGACTCGCTGCTCAGGAGGATAGGCCCGAAACTGCACCATATCCAGAACGGCTCCGATGAAAAGGAGCTTTTGAGAGGGAGTCAGGTATGACTTCAGCATGTTGACAGAGAACACCAGCAAATGCAGAACGTTCGCAGTAGTCTGCAGGTGGGAGACGACTGCCTGGAGCAAACTCGCCTTCAACAGCCAATCATCAAGGTAGGTAAAGACTGGAACTCCCGATCTCTGCAGATGATCTGCAACAACTGCCATCACTTTTGTGAACACCCAAGGGGCGCTGGTAAAGAAGAAAGGGAGCACAGCAAACTGAAAGTTCTCTTGGCCCACCGTGAACCACAGGTAACGTCTTTGGGCAGGCAAGTCAGAGATGTGGAAATATGTATCCTGCAAGTTCAACGCTACCATCCTGTCTCCCAATTCGAGTGCAGACAGATCTTGAGCAAGCTGAGAGGTTGAGAAGGGGCAAATCGAGGATAGGATTAAGTCCTCCATCCTTCTTTGGGACCAGAAAGTAGCAGGAATGACAACCACGATCTACTGCTGATGTAGCCACCTTTTCTATGGCTTCCTTGTCCAAGAAAGCCTGCATGTCATGAAGGAGCAAGGAGAGATGGTCCTCTGTCAGTCAAGTAGCCCCTATGGATGATCTAAAGAACCCAGTTGTCTGATGTTACGGACCACCAGTGAGGTAAGTGATGGCATATCCTGCCTCCTACTGGATTCCCATGATGGTTGGAGGTCCAACTGCCTTCAGTGGCAGTGGACTAGCTAGACAGATGGCCGCCTGTCCTACGCCATCTGTGGGACCGGCGCCCTCGGCCACGAAAAGGCTGGAAAGCCTGCTGTCCGTGGTGGCTGGTAGGGTTTGGGCGTGGTTGGAGACACCTTCTGTGGCCACGAAAGGTAAATTCGGGTTGGCGAGAGGTACCTGGCCATAGCCGTGCTGTCCTTAAAGAACTCCAGCGCTGAATCCACCTTCTCTCCAAAGAGGCGGGAGCCATCGAAGGTCATGTCCATGACAGAAGACTGGACATCCCCTGAAAAAACAGTTTTCCAAGCCTGGGTTGGCGCCGCAAGGCCACCAACGAAGTAATCGATCTGCCCAGTGAGTCGTTTGTGCTGATTACGCAAAGTATGGTGTACTTTGCTGCATCTCGCCCTTTCCACAATAGCTTTGGGGAGTATGGCTCGGGCCATTTGTCAAGACCACTGGCAGCACTAGCGCAACCAAGTCCCATATCTTATGGGAATAATGGCCCAAAAGCACACTGTGTTCACCTACCGCAGAGCTAGGTTGGCAAAAGAGAATATACTCTTGCCCAAGTTATCCAGCCTCTCGGGTTCCCTATCTGGTGGAGTGGTAGAAAACGCGCTGGGGTTAATCCTGAATATGGAGGCTTGGACCACCAAGCTCTCCGTTGTGGGGTGCTGGGTGAGGAAACTGAGATACCCAGGAGTGGGGCGATAGCGGCGGGCAATCGCCTTATGCATAGGAATCCCTGTGCAGGGCTTGGACCAACCCCTGACAGTCGTCATAGTGAGTGGACTGGGTTTCGCTTAGAACGACCTAAACCAGTATCCCATGGTCAATCACCAGACTCTTCTGGGGAACCTATGGAGATAGGTTCCATTAGACCAGCTCTCACTAAAGAAGAAAAGGATCTATGTCGAAGAAATTGGCTATGTATGTATTGTGGGAAGAAAGGACATTTTGTGAAGGAATGCCCAATAAAACCTAAAGGAAAAAATATTGTACCATCTGTGAAATTTGTCAACACCAAATATGCCTCTTGGCCCCGCATCCCATTACCCCGCATGTTGTTACAACGCGGTCGTTACAACGACCGCGCTGTAACAACGCATACCATTACCCCGCAAGTCGTAATAACGACTTGCGGAGGGGGGCGCTGGATGTTGGAATAGTATAATTTACTATTCCAACTCCAGTCTGTGCGGACAGTAGGGAAGGTGTTGGATTTTAAATTCAACACCTTCTCCTCCCCTCCGCAAGTCGTTGTTACGACTTGCAGGGTAATGGTATGCGTTGTTACAACGCGGTCGTTGTAACGACCGCGTTGTAACAACATGCGGGCTGACGGATGCGGGGTCAACGTTGTTTACTGTCAACACCACATACACCCAGGCGGAAAACTAGATCATCAAAAGATGAAATGGGGATCTTTTGAGTATAAGCAAAACCCCTCATTGAACACTACTGTTGGTGATCATGTTGCTCATTTCATATTGCAAATGACTTTGCTAATACCACCTTGTACCAAACAATCCATAAATGTGCTTATCGATTCAGGAGCCACTGGCACTTTTGTAGACACCACCTATCAACACAATGAGAGAATAAAAAGCACTTTATACAAGTGCATACAGACTATTGAAGTTTTTGAATGCTTACGGTGTGCCTAGTGGGGACGCTGACCTAACCTTTATTCCATGCTCCTCCAATTTATACCAGCTTGTATTTTACTAAATACAGAGACGGCATTGCAAAGGAGTCTTAGGAAGAACAATTAACATAAGGTCTATGTTGACATCTACTTACAAAATAAACAAAAAAATAGGGGCTTGAGAGAGCAACGAGAGGAAGAAGTAGGGGAGGAGTAACAAGAGGGAGTGTGAGAAAGAGAAGGAGCAGGCAGCAGGAACGTGGAGCGACACAGAGGAAAGAGCGATGTTTAGGAAAAAGTATCAAGGTACACACACAGCTTAAGTCACAGAAATCTCCTGCAGACAAGGACTCCAAATATGGCAAGCTGTCCAACACAAGAGAAACAGAGACCATTTGTCAGGGTCTAAATCCCTTTTGCTGTCTGAACCACACAGGAGCAGAATGACGCTAGGTCCCAATACCCTTCTCAGAACCAACCCTGCTAGGTCTTTTAGTATTCCATTGCAGGTAAGTTCTAAGGGGGGAAAAGGGGTTGGGGACAGAGAAGAGACTGCTCCAATATTCTGCCTGTTCAGCTACGTCTTCTTCTTCTTACTGGACTGCAACATTAACATGTAAAAAACCTTTATTTATTGTGCCTTTTAACTTACTGTTTTTTCTATGGTGTATAAATAACTTATCTTACCAGAATGTTTACTGAAGCTTACTTCTCTTCTACTTCTCATGTATTGTTTGCTAGGTTGTATGAGAAGTCTTCACTCAGATCTCTTTCCTTTTCGTTCTCAGGTACAATCTGCACTTGATCCTGCTATTCCTTAATGTAAGAAAGATAAGGTAAGTATTTATTTCTGTATTCCTAATTTATGTATTATTTGGGTTTCTCTTTCTTTCTATTAACTCACTGTTAAGAGACTGGAGTGGGCCTTGAACTGGGGTTTCTGTAGTAGGATGACTGGTTTTCTGTCTTTAATTAGTTTTTTAAACAATGCTTCAGAACTTAGGTTAAATGTTAAAAGGAAGCGTTCCTTTTATTCAGGCCTTTGGTT
The DNA here is from genome assembly GCA_963921515.1 of Calotriton arnoldi. Lineage (NCBI taxonomy): Eukaryota > Metazoa > Chordata > Amphibia > Caudata > Salamandridae > Calotriton > Calotriton arnoldi. The sequence continues at coordinate 1,663,691 of CAWUFW010000045.1, forward strand.
TTTAATGTTTGCTGGAAGCACTGCCATACGTGAGGAGAACATTACTGGAGTTCTCTAACACATGGCATGAGAAAGAAACATGCCGGGCCTTTGACCCTGACTTCACCTTTTAATTAATTCTCAGAAGAGTGAACAAGTTTCAGTCTAAGAAGACACTGCGTGTTGAAAGGTCACGCCTGCGTCTGACAGATTCTGGAACAGCTGAAAAAGACAGCTGATTCAAAAAGCTTTTTATTTAATCTTCTCAGCTAAGGAAAGCAATTACTAAAAAAAGTATTTCCAGTTTTCAAATGAAGGAAAATATATTCTGACTTGTTTCCTTTTTTTCTCTTTAAATAGAAATTTACCTCTGACACAATAACCTTTTCTCACAGAATGTTTTATATTAGCTACAAGTTTAACACTAACCTGATTAGTGAGGGAATGTAGTTCCGACGAAGCTAACCCCGATTTTATCGCAACTACCCTAACTGACTTCCACGACGCTGGGAAAACAGGTGCTCTTCAAATTATTTCTTCAGTGAAGTGCACAGTGGAATGTTGAAGCACACTTCACCTGATGTCATGAAGCCTAAAAGACTAGACTGCTAACAGTGGTGTGCTGTCGCAGTATGTGCATGTTGGCAGCCATCTTGGAGTTCCATCGGTGCCAACAAGCACTCCAGCTTGAGGGATTATCTGACTTTTGGTAAGTTTGTAGGGGGAAAATGGTAGCCAGCATACAGTTAGAAGGAGGAAACCTCCCGTGAGTCCTGACAGTACCCCCTCCCAACGGGGTTTCCTCCGGTCGTGGTTTGGAAGGGAATTTGGCATGAAAGGCTCTAATTAAACGGGGGGCATGGACATTAGTACTCTTTTCCCAGGAACGTTCATCAGGTCCATAACCTTGCCAATCAATGAGGTAGAAAATTTCATTGCGGATGAGTTTTGAATCCAAAATTCGTTTAACTTCGTACTCCGCCTCACCATTAACCATCAGAGGATCAGGAGGGGAAACCCTACGCAACCCCGGTTGAATTGGTTTAAGGAGAGAAACATGAAATACTGGATGAATTTTGGTAGAACCAGGAAGAGATAGTTGATAAGTGACTGGATTTATGACCTTCTCAATTGGATAAGGACCCATAAAACGAGGCTGAAATTTACGGGGACCTTTGAGTCTGAGATTTTTTGTACTCAACCAGACTAAGTCTCCTACATGAAGCTCAGGTTCTTTTTTACGTTTTCGGTCAGCGAAGTGTTTGTAACGATCCTTCGCGATTGACAAATTCTGGGTTACTGAGTGATGAATTTTAGTTAACTGTCGGGCAATATCTTGAACAGCAGGAACATTAATATCATCAAAATTAGCATGAGAATTGGGATGTCTGCCTGAGTTTATAAAGAAAGGGGAGTGGCCAGTGGATACATTTAGAGCATTATTGTGAGCATACTCCGCAGTCCATAAGTGGTCAGGCCAGTCACCCTCCTCATCTAACAAATAAAGTCTGAGGTGTTGTTCTAGGTCTTGGTTAATGCGTTCAGTCTGACCATCAGTTTCTGGGTGAAAACTGGTGGAATAACGATGGTCAATATTAAGGCCTTTGATGTAAGCCTTCCAAAATCGTGATAGGAACTGAGAGCCCCTGTCTGAAACGAGGACCCTAGGAATCCCATGAAGGCGAATAACATGTTGATTGAAAAGTTGGGACAATTGTTTAGCAGTGGGTGTACCTTTGAAGGGTATATAATGTGCCATCTTACTAAAAGTGTCGACAACTACAAGAATGGTATCATACCCATGGGAAGAAGGTAGATCAACAATCAAATCTAAGGAGACTGTGTGCCAAGGATATGGGGGGTTGGCATGGGTTGTAGGAGACCTTTAGGAGCTTGTCTGTCCGATTTTCCCCGTGCACAAATTTCACAGCCTAACACATATTGACGGACGTCTCGGCACATGTATGGCCACCAGAAACGACGTTTGAGTAATTCTTCGGTTTTCACAACACCTTTGTGGCCAGCCAGAGGGTTGTCGTGACATTCCTGCATTGCCTTCAGCTGAAGCTCCTTGGTGGGTAAATACAGGGTGGTACCTAAATAGGGAGGCCATTGCGAATGAAACGTTGTGGATCTTCTGTGGCCCAGTTCTCCATTTCAAGGTCGGTCATCAAATTTCGAACGTGATGTTCAAAAGGTTCTAAGGAGATAGTTCCAATGAATTTTCCATCAGGTATGATTTGCTGGTTTTCAATGACTGAAGTTTGATTTTCTGTGTCGAGTCTAGAGAGGACATCAGCCTTTCCATTCTTGGATCCGGGACGAAAAGTGATAACAAAATCAAAGTCCGCGAAGTAAAGAGACCAACGCAGCTGACGTGGTGTGAGAGTTCGAGCAGATCGCAAAAATTTTAGGTTGCGGTGGTCCGTAAACACCGTTACAGTGTGTTTTGCCCCCATTAAGTAATGCCTCCAATCTTTGAAGGCATCTTTGATTGCCAAGAGTTCTTTTTCTGTAATCGTATAGTTGCATTCCGCAGGGTTGAGTTTGCGGGACCGATATGCCACCGGGTGTAACTGTCCCGTGTCCTTGTGCCTCTGAGAAAGTATTCCCCCGATGGCTAGGTCCGATGCGTCTGTCTCCAAATAAAAAGGCTCAGAGGGATCTGCATGAAGCAGCACCGGTGCTGTGGTGAAACTGTCCTTCATCAACTGAAAAGCTTCTTCTGCTTCTTCTGACCATTGGAACGGAACTCCTTTCTTCAGAAGACGAGTCAGCGGAAGTATCTTATTGGAGAATCCATTAATGAATCGTCTGTAAAAATTAGAGAATCCGATAAAGCTTTGAACCTCTTTGATACTGGTAGGAGATTTCCAGTCTGTTATCGCCTTCACTTTTTGCTCATCCATTCGAACTCCTGCAGGTGATAACACAAAACCTAGGAATTCTACTGTATCTGTGTTGAAGAGGCATTTCTCCAATTTAACGTATAGAGAGTTCTCTCGTAGACGTTGTAAAACTGCTCTGACCTGGTTGTGATGTTCTTCAACCGTGTTGGAATAAATCAGGATGTCATCTATGTATACTATAGCGCATCGGTCAATGAATTCACTTAAAACATCATTGATAAAGTACTGGAAGGCCGCTGGTGCGTTACAGAGACCATATGGCATCACAAGATACTCATAAAGGCCAAATTTGGTCCTGAACGCAGTCTTCCACTCGTCGCCTTCCCGGAGTCTAATCAAGTGGTACGCTCCTCGTAGGTCTAGGCGAGTGTATATCTTTGCTTCCTTCACTTGATCAATTAGTACTGAAATGAGAGGCAATGGATAACGATTCTTCACAGTTATCCTGTTAATCGCTCTAAAGTCAATACAAGTCCTGAGATCTCCCCCTTTTTCGGCACGAAAAAAAGTGGGGAAGAGACAGGGGACTGCGACGGTCGGATAAATCCGTTCTCCAGATTCTTAGCTAGGTATTCCTTCAAATGGATGTTTTCCTTCTCCGTTAATGCGTAAACTCTGCTGCATGGTAGATTAGCCCCTGGTTCTAGATCAATTTTGCAGTCATAGGGCCTGTGGGGGGTAACGTCTCTGCCTTTTTCTCATCAAAGACGTCTGCAAAGTCTTGGTATTCATCTGGTATCATGGTAGTTTGGATCGCACATACCGAACCTCCACCTTCACACAATTGGGTGGCAGCGCAGATTACAGAAGAATGTGTCTGGTCGTCGAAACAATTTTTGGTGCAGTAGTCTGAATTTAATTGAATAGTTTGGGCTCCCCAATCAATTAACGGGTTGTGTTCCGTTAGCCATGGTAGACCTAGAATCAGTTGAAATTGGGGGCGTCTATTAAATTAAATTGCAAGGTCTCTTGGTGTCCTTCGACAGTAGTCATGTGTACCAATTCAGTATGACTGGTTATGGGCCCTGAAGTTAAATCCGTACCATCCACCGCTCTGACCTTCTCACTTTTCTCCTTCTTGATAGCTTGTAAACCGATCAGGCTAGCAAATTTGTGGTCGGAGAAATTACCTGTTGCCCCAGAATCTACCATGACGATGATTCCTGTCAAAACCACATCTCTAAACCTTAAGGTCACAGTCATAACCAAATGGGGAGAGGAGACTTGTAGTGTGTTTGCCAATTGGTGATTTGTTGGAGTCGTTTTTCCATTCGCATCCACAGGTCCAACTCCCTTACCTGTGGTGCCTCTAGTTTTCCTTCTCCTTAGCAGGCAACTTTGGTCTTTTTAAGCAATTCTTGACAAAATGTCCACTTCTTCCACAATATAGGCACAGTTTGTTCAGCCTTCTCTTTTCTTTTTCTTCTTTAGAGAGTGGACCTCTGACTACACCGATTTGCATGGGTTCAATTCCCGAAGAACTCTCTACTGTCCGTGTGGATTCTGTTTTGACACGGTCAAAACGAGGAACACTTGGTCTAAGCTCCTTCCGCCGTTCTCCTTTCCGCTCACTTTGCCGATAATCGATCTCTAAGGTTAAATCCACTAAGGCAGAGATGTCGGTGGGTCGATTAGGGATTTGAGATAGAGCGTCCTTCAATTCCTCTCGCAATCCTCTATAGAATACTGCTGCTCTTTTATCCTCGGGCCAGTTGGTCTCGACCACTAGTTTATTAAATTGGGCTAGGTAAGACACGAGTTCTCGGTTTCCTTGCTTTAATTCCAACAGTTCGTTGTCTGAAGCTTGAGATGCTGTTCTTCTATCAAAAATTCGGAGAAATTCCTTCTTGAAGTCATCTAAACTGTACAAAATTGGGTCATCCTTGGTTACTAGTGGCATGGACCATGAGGCGGCGTCCCCACTAAGGTAGGACAAGATAAACGCCACTCGGGATTGAGCATCGGGGAAGATCGTTGGACGGCACATAAAATGCAGAGAGCATTGGGTCAAAAAAATTTGCGCTTTCTGCGGGTCTCCATTAAATCGCTCTGGAGGGGCAAGAGGAATTACTGGGGATAATGAGTGGATTACTTGTGTGGGGGCAAAGGATGAAGTGCTGATGTTAGGACTCTGGGTTTCAAAGGATGCGGTGCTTGGCCTAGATCCCAAAGCTGGTGTTCCCGTTTTAAAGGTTATTATCTCCTGTCTTAGTATTTTATTTTCCTCTCTGACTGCCTCCAAGTCCCTTTGTATATTACTCAAAATCTCGCCCAAATTTTTTAAATCAAGTCCTTCTGCCATTCTGCTCAGGTGCTTGTACCAACGTGGGCACTTCACTCTGTCAGGGTCTAAATCCCTTTTGCTGTCTGAACCACACAGGAGCAGAATGACGCTAGGTCCCAATACCCTTCTCAGAACCAACCCTGCTAGGTCTTTTAGTATTCCATTGCAGGTAAGTTCTAAGGGGGAAAAGGGGTTGGGGACAGAGAAGAGACTGCTCCAATATTCTGCCTGTTCAGCTACGTCTTCTTCTTCTTACTGGACTGCAACATTAACATGTAAAAAACCTTTATTTATTGTGCCTTTTAACTTACTGTTTTTTCTATGGTGTATAAATAACTTATCTTACCAGAATGTTTACTGAAGCTTACTTCTCTTCTACTTCTCATGTATTGTTTGCTAGGTTGTATGAGAAGTCTTCACTCAGATCTCTTTCCTTTTCGTTCTCAGGTACAATCTGCACTTGATCCTGCTATTCCTTAATGTAAGAAAGATAAGGTAAGTATTTATTTCTGTATTCCTAATTTATGTATTATTTGGGTTTCTCTTTCTTTCTATTAACTCACTGTTAAGAGACTGGAGTGGGCCTTGAACTGGGGTTTCTGTAGTAGGATGACTGGTTTTCTGTCTTTAATTAGTTTTTTAAACAATGCTTCAGAACTTAGGTTAAATGTTAAAAGGAAGCGTTCCTTTTATTCAGGCCTTTGGTTTTTAATGTTTGCTGGAAGCACTGCCATACGTGAGGAGAACATTACTGGAGTTCTCTAACACATGGCATGAGAAAGAAACATGCCGGGCCTTTGACCCTGACTTCACCTTTTAATTAATTCTCAGAAGAGTGAACAAGTTTCAGTCTAAGAAGACACTGCGTGTTGAAAGGTCACGCCTGCGTCTGACAGATTCTGGAACAGCTGAAAAAGACAGCTGATTCAAAAAGCTTTTTATTTAATCTTCTCAGCTAAGGAAAGCAATTACTAAAAAAAGTATTTCCAGTTTTCAAATGAAGGAAAATATATTCTGACTTGTTTCCTTTTTTTCTCTTTAAATAGAAATTTACCTCTGACACAATAACCTTTTCTCACAGAATGTTTTATATTAGCTACAAGTTTAACACTAACCTGATTAGTGAGGGAATGTAGTTCCGACGAAGCTAACCCCGATTTTATCGCAACTACCCTAACTGACTTCCACGACGCTGGGAAAACAGGTGCTCTTCAAATTATTTCTTCAGTGAAGTGCACAGTGGAATGTTGAAGCACACTTCACCTGATGTCATGAAGCCTAAAAGACTAGACTGCTAACAGTGGTGTGCTGTCGCAGTATGTGCATGTTGGCAGCCATCTTGGAGTTCCATCGGTGCCAACAAGCACTCCAGCTTGAGGGATTATCTGACTTTTGGTAAGTTTGTAGGGGGAAAATGGTAGCCAGCATACAGTTAGAAGGAGGAAACCTCCCGTGAGTCCTGACACCATTGCTTCTGGTGGGCCAGGGGTCTAACCTCCAGGTCTAAATGATGCTCCTAGCCTATAGGGATGATGCACCTCGTGATGTTAGAATTTCACCATTAGCCTTAATAGGCACAAATAGGCAAAAAGCACTGTGTCAGTATACGCCCTCCCTAGCATAGATAATGAACCCAAAGAAGTAGCAGTCACTAAAACAACGTATCAAATGAGCAACTCAAGCACACAATTAATGGTGCTTGGAAAGCAGTTAATCATCTGGGGGTTTCCCTAATAAGAACAAAAGGCCCTCACCCACTGAGGTGGTATACTTCATCATCGGACCCCTCTTCATCGTAAAAATCTGAAGGTCAGCAGCATGGGCTTCCCCTGGAGCTTTATTAGGAGGGTTGTGAAATATACATCCTGTTGGTATGCAGCTGTGTCCTTAATAAGGAATACACATGTGCGAGGGATGGCTAGAATTTTGAAGTGTTTATTGATACCTTCCAAACACATCAATAAAAGTTAATACACTTCAGAATCGGTTTAATGCAGATCCTAAAATAGTAGAATTCTGGGTTCTCCCCCCCCGAGAAAATTTTGAAAAATGAGTGGGTAAATGGTGCATTTTCAAGACTTTCAGAAGCCACTGTGCTAAACAGAAACAGGCCACTGCCTCCCCTCAAACTATCGCCAGTTCCAAGGCCTCATGAATGAGCCATTCTAAATTGCAATAAACCACAATTAATTTTAATAATGTTGCATAAATAGGTTGGATCGGTCTACTGAGCCAGTGCCTACGTGAGATAAAGTGGCATTCAAGATGGCCCAACAGAGTAAAATGCCTACAGGACAGGAGCGGCAGCGACAGGATTAGGGTCTCCTGTTACAGCAGAAGCTAAATACTGCTCTGCAGCCTGTCACTGCACTGCACGAATGAGAAACGTGTGTATTGTGTAGGTGTATCGGTTATGTATGTGTGGGTGTCTGTCTGACTGCCGTGAGGTATATAAATCTGAAGTGTGCATGTCTCTCCTGTGGGTGTGTTTGCTCTGTGTGTGCGCCCTTCCGCTGTGTTTGTCTGTTTTGGAAATACAATGTGCGTGTTCGTGAGTGCGTATGTCTGCACCTCTTTGCATGTCTGCTTGGTCTGAGCATGTGTATGTCCGTCTTCTGCGCGTAAGGCATGTACGCATCACACATTTGCCAGCACATCATGTTGCGAATGCACCATATGGGGAAATGTCATACGCCAGAGCTTGCTTCATGTCTGGAAGCCAAAAAATGTCATCACATCACTCCTGTGTTAATAATACCCCAATAGCTGCCTATTGGTCCCAGAGCACACTGCAAATAATTTTGCATCACCCACAAACTTTTACACATAGATACACCCAACAACAAGACAGAAAAGCTAACATTCTCTTGTCGTTTACTTGGGTGTAGTGGGCGTAAAACTTTGTGGGTGATGCCTTTGGAACTCACTTCCTGTTGCAATTCCTCTGTCCCACCATCCCCTCTCTCATTTCTCTTTCTAACCTTTACCCTGTGCATCTGACAACATATTTGGTGTTATTCCCCTTTCCGTGCTTCCCACGTCCTCTGCACTTTCATTTTCTCTAATCTACTTGAATTCGTTTTGTCTGCTTCCCCACGTAATTTGTTCTTGTGTTTACTTGCTATGTATGATCTATGCGGGCTGACATTGTTTTCTTTCGGTAGGCAGGAGCCTTCGTCCAGCTTGGGCTCTCTATTTAATGCTAAGACGATGTTGGCAATCATAAGATATCGCTATTGGCCAGAGCACCGAAGGGGATGGTGAACAATTCTCTTTCCATTCACATTCCGATATTTGAGCTCATTGCTGCAAAAACGATGCACCTCACATCCACAAACATTTACATCCAATAAAAACATGATGGGGTTCTGTTTGTTACACGACGTTAGTAAGGAGCAGAGCAGGGGTGAAGTTGAGAGAGGACATGAGAAAAAAGTCAGAAAATATGCAAGTAGCTAGATGAGAAAGAAAATGTCAGAAATGGATGGCATAAAAGTGGCAGAGAAGGCAGAAGGCACAGCTGGACTAGAGGTGAAGCTACAGTCGGTCATTGTTAAAAAAAAAAGGTCAGAAATGAGGCAATAAGGGAAAGAAAGAGAGAAAACAGAGAATGGCACAGAACATATGGAGATGACAGTGAAAAGGCAAAAACAACAAGGAGATTGCAGAAATAAACGATGTAAGATGGCAAGAACTAAAGGTGGAACAGCAGTCAGGCAGAGTTAAAAGCAGGTCAGAAATAAGGCAAGGACAGAGACAGAGGGAAAGGAGAAAGGCACCGAACAAATGGATAGGACAGTGAAATGGCAACAAAAATGAGGTCATAGGACAAATGAAAGAAAATGGACAAAAACAGACAATGCGTTACTTGACTTAATTTAAATGGGTAGGCCAGTAGGCATTTCCCTGTTTTTTTTTTGCAGCTTTATATAGCGCGAACTCGACCGAAGGTATTGAAATGCTGCCACAAGCCGGGACCTGGGCAAATGGATTAAGAAACATATTCTCTGACAAATATTCACCCACATTCACATGATGGTTTGGACCTTGAGGTAGGTGGGGTCACACAGACTTGAAGCCATTCCTCCTCCAGGCCAGGTTGTATGCCCCTGCACCTTTTGGCATTGGACAGTTACTAGGGCATAGTAATGACAGCAGGCGGGAATGCAGGCAAGGCAGTGCCATCACCACTTTTAATGACATTTTTTTGGATGCCATGTTGGGTTGGTTCTACACAAACATTCATTGCCTCACCTAACATCGCTCAGAAATTGCCGAACACTAATTGTGAATTTTGCATAATGGGAGTGCAGCATATAAAACTGCAAGAGAATACATTACATACACATGAAAATAAACGTGACACGTCGCCAGCCTGGGTGTTGTGAAAAGACCTGCCTGCCACCCTCTCATGAAAATCCGACGGAACAGATGGAGGGGCAGACACGGGACGGAGGCATGATAAACGGGGGTAGGGGACTGGACAAACGGCACGGAAAGTTGGAAGCAGGGCAAATACAAAGGGAGAAAGGCAGAAGAGACGACGGGCAAAGGGCAGGAGTGGACGTCGAAACGAAGAGGTGTTTGGAAATTGGAATGGGACCCAAAGCAAGATGGGGCAGACCTGGGAGCGGCAAGTCTTACCTTATCACGCAGTCAAAAATGCACTCGAGTCCGACCACCAACTGCCACAGTCACTCAGACTCATGCGCGGGACGCCTGAGGTGGTCGAGTCTGCGCAGACTCAATTCCTGCTTCCCACCTGCCACACCCTTTCCAAACTCGTCACAGGGAGGGGTCCCACCCACTCCCTGTAACGAGTTGGGAAAGGGTGTGGTGACAAGCTCCACTCTCTCTGATTGACGTGGAGGGTTAGCGATCCCGGGCCTGTATTCAAAACGCCCGGGGCTAACTTTACCTCCACGCCATCAGGGGGTGGACCCTACTGCTTGCAGCTAGGTCTTTGCCGAGCTGATGACATCACAGCCTTCAGGGCTATGAGGTTCTCAGCCGGCAAACACGTAGCCTGGGCAGGGTGAGTCACGTGATGTGAGGTCAACTCAGTGACTGACTGCTCAATCAATTAACAATGTGGTGATAGTATACATATCAGAGGTGAGTGAGTGTGGGGCATACAGTGCCCCGTGTTCAAGGCATTTTGGCAGCTGAGCTCCGAGCTCGTAAATTAATCATGGGTATATTAAATCAGTGCTCAGTGCTCAGCTGAGCATATTCAGCAATGTAAGGGGGGCAGAGCCCCGACGCCCTCATAAAGAAACCGCCACTGATCTGCAGGAAACCGAGCACTTATTTGAATAATTATCTTATATTTTAATCTTTAACAAAGGGGGGCAATGGGGTCAATCAACAAATGTATCCAATTTGCTCTCAGATCCATTTTCAATTTCGCAATTGGTAATATCTATAGGTAGGTATATTTAGGTTATTAACAGAGTAAGAAAAATATGCAATATTTAGGAAGCAGTCTGTTTTGTTTATTTAAGCTTAAGAGTTTTTCTCTGCATGCAAAACGGCAGTGACATTTTGGGTTTAACTACGATCCTACAATGCAGAAATAATGAAAACATGCCTATGTAAGAAAAGGAAGCTATTGCTTTCATTTGGTTGCCAAAGAAAGGGTGTTATAACGAAGAATACTGAGATTACAACACTGAGCATTTTGTTCTTATACTTGTGTACAGTCCCCCTTCCTTTCAAATATGTGAAATGTTTTTGCCAGGACAGTCAAACTAAATATTGGCTTCAAATGTGACAGCATGAGCAAACAGGTTATCAAACGTGCGAAGAAGATGCTTTACAAAAGATGAGAAGAGTCAAAGAGGTTTGCACCTTCCTTTGGAGAGCTTTTGAGTGTACACTCCACAATTCATTATTTGAGTGTACACTCTACAATCCATTATCACAGGGGCATACATTAGAATGCTAGGGCTAATTAATGTCGGTGGAGCGAAATACTGACTTTTTGGGAACTGTAAACTATTTCTATTTCACTATTGCTGCTGAAGCATCACGTGTGTATACTAGACATTATTTTACTGCATTAAAAATGTGTTTTTCCTGAGGAACTTTGTCTATTTTGAGTTGTTTCATTTCTTCAACATTAGTCTATGAAAGATGGAACAGAGAGTACAAATTAGGTCATTTCACCGAGTAGGATGGATCAAACTGTAGCAAGTGCATCACTTAAACAAGTGTCTTCCCTGCAAAACAGTCTCTGCACCGTAGGGTAAGCAGCATGCTAACTTAAAATGGTGGACAGTTAGATCATTGGGTTTGAGCATTAGCTGTTGACTGCCTGAACTCAAGATAGGATTAAAGTATTTTTCCAAGTAAAAAGGTCTGGCAACAGTTTGGCAAGGTGTGCCTGCAGGAGTAGGCCTCTATACATGGATGTATCCTCCATCTAAAAGGCCAGAATGAGTTTGGGTATATAATACAGGAAGAGCACTTACGAGTGTTGTATGCATTTTAGAACAACCACAGATTAAAAAAAACAATGAAACGGAGAGATAATGTAATGAATTCATCAACTTAGGATAAGAAAACAAGTTACTTACCTGTAACTTCAGTTATCCAGTATTGGTATCTTTCATAGATTCACATGCTTGAATCATCCCCGCCGTCGAGGTGGGAGTCTCATGGTATAAAATATATAATAGTAGTAAAGCATATTACAATAGGCTATAAGGGACTGCACAGTAACTGTAGTAGCCTGTCCTTGTCCTTTTGTAAAAAAAGAACCAAAGTTGAAACAAACACTCCACAGAGAGGCAAGTCCCTCAGATTTTCGAGCACAAGTGACAGCAAGTATAAATAGCAATAAGGGAAGCCTCTCCGGGGAGGAGGGTTGGTCGCATGTGAATCTATGAAAGATACCAATACTGGATAACTGAAGTTACAGGTAAGTAACTTGTTTTCTTATCCAGTATTGGAGCTTTCATAGATTCACATGCTTGAATCATAATAACTAGCAGTTAAAGTATTCTTGTTCCAATATCTTTATTATTTTTAAGAAAAGGAGTACAAATAGTTAAAATACTATATAAAGCAATACTACTAGCAGTTAAAGTATTGACATTTTTAGCGGATGGAGGGAATCATACGAAAGACATTTAGATACCTTGTAAAAAGATATACATCAACATATCTACAACATATGCAACATAATATGAAAAAAGCACTATGCATGAAGAGAAAGAGACAGCATTAACATGTGAAACACATACCTTGAATTAGCATTTAATAAATAATCACCTCCAAACAGAGGCTTACCTTATTGGAAAAGGTTGCGTAAAACTGCTTGTCCTACAGCTGATTCTGCTTCTGTAGCAAATCCAAGCAGTTATGCCGTGTAAATGTATGTTCATTTTTAGGTCTCGCCTGAGCCAGCGCATGCGCTGCTCTGCGAGACATTTAGTAAGTGGGTTTTGAAAGTGCTACCACAGGCTTTTGCTGGCCTCAAGCTTGCGTTCACGCGAGCGTGCATGCGCGCAGCCGCCATCTGTCTTTCCTCCGTCACGGGTCATTAAGTGCATCGCGATCGCGATCACTTTCACTTTCGCGGCCGCGTCTCTTTCACGGCCGCGCGGCCAATGCTTTTTTACACCAGACCTTCGCTGGCTTGTTTTTTCAGAACGCATTAGTTAGGTGTATTTAATAGCCGAAATTTGTGGTTTAGCATGTGGGTGCTTTTGTACCGTTTTAGTCTTGGCCTCCAGACATTTAAAAATGGGATTGTGCCACAGCTTAACTTTTGAACTTACTGTCTAGAAATGTGTCCCATTTGCTTACTGATGGAAAGGTTCGAATCGGGTGTTTTTTGTCCCCTTTTGGATTTCCATGCCGCTATTCGCCTGCTCTTCACAATGTCCTTACTAAAAGTGATGTACAAAGGGCGCGGATGCTCCCAAAGATTCTAGCTTTTATCTGGCTATTGCCCTTCGTAATATGTACGTACACCTTGCCCCCAACGGTGTGCCCGCTTTCACTCAGGCACTTTATGCTGGTCACTCCCCTTCAGTATGTGCTGCTTTTACTGTCTTGTTTAAAGACCTTCTGTTTTTATTATATATACACATCATTTCAATTAGCAATGTTATTGGTAACTTCGTGCCCAGTGGTTTCTGAAGACTGTTTATTTGTGCAGCACTTCAGGTTTAAACAAGCATTGGCATAGCCAATAGGTCTCGCCTTTGGGACCTTATAAGTGTTTAGCTATGCAACAGTTGATGTTGTTGCACCAAGGATATTGTGCTGGTTAACTAAACACGTATAAGGTCCCAAAGGCGAGACCTATTGGCTATGCCAATGCTTGTTCCAAGTTGCAGCACAGCAGATTTTATCCAATGGCACTCCAGCAAAAAGCGCTGCTGATGATGAGACTGCTCTTGTGGAATGAGCTTTAGGTTGGACAGAAAGAGGACTTCCTGCCTTAGAGTGGCAAAATTGAATAGCTGATGCAATCCACCTTGCAATTGTTGCCTTAGTCACTGCTGTACCTGGTTTTAGTCCACCATATGACACAAACAATTGATCCGACCTTCAAATGGACTCAGTAAGTGACAGATTAAATTTTAGACGTCTCTTTACATCCAGAGTGTGAAGAGCCTTCTCAACCGGGGAAGTAGGACTGGGAAAGAATGTACGCAGAATAATAGGCTCATTAAGATGGAAAGATTATGGAATCTTAGGAATAAAGGTAGGATTAGTTCTGAGGAGAACGTAGTCATTGGTAAAGCGAAGAAATGGTTGTTTAATAGTAAACGCCTGTATTTCGCTGACTCTCCTAGTGGAAGTAAGAACCAACAAAAGGTCAATTTTCCAGGAGACATATTTAAGCTCAGCTCTGTGAATTGGTTCGAAGGGATGCTTCATGAGCTGCGCTAGAACCAGATTAAGCCTCCATTCAGGAGGAGGAGCTCTAATAGGAGGAAAAACTCTGAAGAGACCTTTCATAAACTGCTTGACCAAACGGCTAGAGCAAAGAGATGGGCCACCAGAGGAACGCATGTAAGTGGAGATGGCGGCTAGATGTAACTTGATAGACGTGAACATAAGGCCAGATTTAGCTAGTGAAAGCAGATAAGGAAGAATTTTTTGTCTGGAGAACACTCAAGAGGATGTACATTATTATTAAGACACCATGAACAAAAACGTTTCCATTTAAGAGAGTAGGTCTTAATCGTGGATGGTGCTCTTTGCTTTAGCAAGGATGTCTCTACAGTCCAGAGGTAAATCTAATTCCTTGAATTCAGAGAGTTCAGAAGCCAGGCATGTAGCTGCAGCGGGGCTGGATGTGGATGGAGAATCTGGCCCTTGCTCAATGTCAACGGTTTTCCCGATACTGGGAGGCGATAAGGTCTGCATTCTGAGAGTAGGAAAGGGGGGAAATGCGTAGGCGAAGATCCCCGTCCATCTCATCGTAAAAGCGTTTCCCCAAGAGCCTTTTTCTGGTTCCCAGCTGGCATAGAATTGGCATTTCCGATTTGTCTCGGAAGCGAAGAGATCCAAGTTGGGCCTGCCCCACACCTGGAAAATGTGTTCCAGGACTGTCTGGTCTAGTTCCCATTCGTGGCAAGAATTCAAAGTTCTGCTCAAGGTGTCTGCTAGCCTGTTGTTTATTCCAGGCAGATGTTCCACCTTTATAGATATGTGGTGAGAGAGCAGCCATTTCCATTTCTCTTGAGCTTACTGAGATAGGTTGTGAGAGCGCATTCCTCCTTGCTTGTTTAGGTAATGCATGCATGTGGTATTGTCTGTCCTTATGAGGACGGAAGATCCCTGACGTCTTGGGAGGAAAGCCTGCAAGGCAAGAAATATTGCCCGAAGCTCCAGAAAGTTGATGTGCATCTTTGACAGTGCTTTGGACCACTTCCCCCTTAAGAGGAGATCTTGAAGGTGAGACCCCCATCCTTCGAGAGAAGCATCTGTAGTGAGGACGAACTCTGATGTTCGAGAAAGGAAAGTTAGCCCTATCGAGAAATTGATGGAGCGCTGCCACCAAAGTAGAGCTGTTCGCATGACTGGAGTTATCCTTACCAAATTGTCGAACGATCCGGTTACCTTAAGCCATTGATTGTCTAGTTCTTCTTGCATCAGTCTCATCCTGAGACAAGAATGAGGTTCCAATAGGATTGCAGAGGACAACATTCCAAGAAGAGATTTTATCATCCTCACAGAAGCGAACTTTCTTCCTCTTAACTCTGTTGCTAGGGAAATTAGGTGTGATTGTCTTTCTGTGGACAAGAATGCCTTGTCTTGGATAGTGTCCAAAACTGCCCACAGAAATTGCGTCCTTTGAGAAGGATGTAGAACAGACTTTTGAAAGTTGAGAGATAGCCCCAGGGATTGAAACATCTGAAGGCAAGTTAGTGTTGCTTTTGAGGCTTGTCGAAAGGACGGTGCTTTTATTATCCAGTCGTCTAGGTAAGGGAACAGCTGCAGGCCCTGCAGCCTAAGATGAGCATCGACTGGCGCTAAACATTTCGTAAAAACTCTTGGAGCTGACCGCAGACCAAAAGGGAGAACCTTGAATTGAAAATGCGCACCTGCCACAGTGAAACGGAGAAACTTTCGATGATTGGGATGGATAGGGATGTGAAAGTATGCATCCTGCAGATCTAGTATCGTCATGAAATCCGCATGATCGAGGAGCTGCAGAATCTCTTGAAGAGTAACCATTCAGGAGGACTTTTTCTGCAGAAATTTGTTTAATCTCCTTAGATCTAGAATTGGCCTCCACTCTCCAGACTTTGTCTTGACCAGAAAGAAACGGGAGTAAAAACCTTTTCCCACTTGGGAGTGGGGGACTCTCTCTATAGCTCCCTTCTGGAGCATAATCCTGGCATCTTCCTTTAGGAGAGTAAGATGAGGTGGAGGTTTCTTTAAAGGTGGATGGGGTGGAGGGGTCTTTATAAATTCTAGGGTATGACCAAATCTATGTCCAGTACCCATTTGTCTAAAGTTACTTTCTTCCATTGGTCGAAATGTCGAGAAATATTCGGAGTCCTGGGTAAGAAGTGTGGCCGAATTGTTGCAGGTGCTGGGAAGGTGTCACTGATTCCTAGGATTATCTATGGCCTGCTGGGGCTGTTTTCTCCTGTTTTGCTGTTTGGAGTAATCGGCAGCAGGGGGGCTCTGTAGGATTGTTGCTGTTGATAGTCATATCTATTTTGGTAATTCTCTGGCTGATATCGTTGGTAGGGACCACGAAAGGAGTAAGATCCTCTGCCACGGGCGCCTCGAAAGGGTGTCTTTCTATAGTGAAGTGTACCCAAGGCTTTGGCTGTGTCTGTGTCCTTTTTTAATTTCCTGTAAGGCATCGTCGATGTGTTTGCCAAACAGTGCATCCCCATCGAATGGCATAGCTAGCATCTTGCTCTGTACCTCAGGACGAAAGGTGGTAGACTTGAGCCATCCTTGTCGACGGAGAACTGCTGCCCCAGCTAGCTGACGAAAGCCAAGAGAAGCCAAATCCATAGAGATGTCTATTATCTCGGATGCTGCCCTTTTCTCCTTCAAGGAGAATTTTTCGCGCCTCCTGTTGCTTGTCATCTGGCAAAAACTCGAGGTACGGAGCAACATCAGACCACATTTGGCGGTCGTACCTTCACAGAATTGCCAAGAAGTTTGCAGCACGCACAGAAGCACCTGCCATGGTGGTGAATCTTTTCACTATATTATCTAGTCTCCTTCCATCCTTATCAGGTGGTGCAGTTATTGGCGCTGAAGGATTTGTAGATCTGCGCTGTGCAGCTTGGAAAATCACGGAATCTGGCCTAGGATGTCCGGACAGGCATGCAGGGGCATCGTCTGGGGCCTTACACTTTTTGTCAATTCTAGGAAGAATTGCAGGCACAGAGAAAGGATTTTTCATAACTTTAACACCCTCTTCCCAAATATGGTCAATGATGGGAATAGCGCGGACCAATTTCCTGTTCTGGTCCTTAAAATCATATAAAAAGCAGTCTGACTGCTTAACAGGCATAGGAAGGTGGAAACGATTTGCCGCCCTTTCCATGATGGCATGAAAACCTCCAATGTCCTCCGGAGGAGAATCAGTTGCCTAAGGAGCCGGTGGGGACAGTGTTGGGCTTAAATAATCCTCCCACTCATCGATGGTAGTAGGTGTCCAGGGGAGTTCACCTTCCTCAGCGACTGTCTCATCGTCATCATCTTGCGCTCCTTGATCGTGTGGCGCAGGCAAAATATCTTGAGGTTCCGTGGTAGGAATAGAGGGTCTTGCTGTATGCAGAGCAGGCGGAGGAGAGGGTTGTCTGTGAACAGAACCTGCTGCAGTAAGAAAACGAGTATGGTGGTCCTGCAGCATAGCTGTCAAGTCCTGCACTAATGCCACAGGCATTTGAACCATAGGTTCTTGAAGAGGCAACAAAATTTGAAGCCTTTGCATAGATTGATAATGTTCATAATACTCCTCTTCATCGTCCTCCTCTTGGTACTTTACATGAAGTTGAGAGGGGCTGTGAGCTGGACTGAACAGCCCATCATCCTCAGATTCCTCCAAAAAATGGCTAGGAGGTAAAGGAGATACATATGAAGGGTGTAGGAAAAAACCTCGTCGACGGGACCGTGGACGAGAATCTGGATGACAATACAGGTGTTAATTGCAAGGAAGTAGGCCTTCTCCGTATAAGCATCGACGAGATGACCTTCGACGGTGACACAGAGATCGTTGAAGTTGACATGACCGTCGTCAACGTTGATGTAGTCGTCGTCGAGGCCATCGACGGAAGAACCATCGTCGACGATGAGGTCGTCGATGCTGTGGTTGTCGTCGATGGAGGAGGCGTCGACGGGGGAGGGACCGTTGACGCCGATGGTGTCGTCGGCAGGCGAGAGACTGTCGTCGCCGGTGGTACCATCGACGGTGCCATCGCCGACGGCGAAGAGATTTTCGTCGACGATGGTACAGTCTTCGTCGATGGCTCCGTCGACGAAGGTGGAGGCGATTTTGTCGAACATGCTTTTTTCAACGACGACGATGATCTGACAGACTCTGACTGAATCTTAGGCTGTTTGAAGGCAGCTTTCTGGGGTGTTTTAGAAGTATTTGTTTGTCCAGATTTTTCCTCAGAAGAGAATGTCAGCTTCCCTTTTTTAGAGGTAGAGTGCAGAGCCTCATGATGGGACTTTTTAGATGACTTTCCAAGTCTCTCAGGAGATTCCTCAGACCTGTCCCTCTTCTTAGTCAGCTGGAATGACGCCTGAGAACTACCACTGACTTCATCCTCAGACACCACAGAGGATTTAGATTTTAGCCTCTCCAGCCAAATAAGCAATCTGACTTCCCTGTCCTTTAAGGTCTTAGATGAAAAGGTCCTGAAAATCCTACAGTCCTTGACTTTATGAGCAGGGTAAAGGCAATAAATACACTCCTTGTGGGGATCTTCAAAATGTAGTCTCTTTTTCCCCATAAGAGCCACAAGGCAAGAATAAACCTTTTTTAGAAGTATCTGACATTCTGTACTCACAAAATTCAAGAGAAGTAGAAAACACTGAGCAGAGCTCAGGGAGACTCCCTGTCACACGACGTGCGGTAGAAAATCTGAGGAACTTGCCTCTCTGTGGAGTGTTCTGAAGGGTGCTAGAGCCTGATTGGCTGTGTTTCAACTTTGTTTTTTTTTTTTTACAAAAGGACAAGGACGGGCTACTACAGTGACTGTGCAGTCCATTATAGCCTATTGTAATATGTTTTACTACTATTATATATTTATTTTATTTATATCGTGAGACTCCCACCTCGACGGCGGGGATGATTCAAGCAAGTGAATCTATGAAAGATCCAATACTGGATATCACAGTATACCTGTATGGTCAGAGGACTGTGGCACAGTACACCTTGGTTGCACTGCTGCTGAACTCATCCTTCTTATCCACTTGGAATATGTTCCTGCTTAGAGAAGCTTGTGTCAGAGACCGCTGAGTGGTGCTTCATATATTTTATATTGCTTTCTCTTCAGCACAGTTAATGGATACACATCAGAGATGGAGTCAGGATACACATCAGGTTTATCCCCACCCTTAGTAGGGGATTCTACTGCCTTCCAACCAGTCTATATCTTGACTAGCTTATGGTGGCAGCTAGTGCTTAATATGCACTAGTAGTTGCAGGTAGTGGACACAGCACTCATTTTTGGGGACCGGGCCATTTTTCTTTTGATCATCAAACTTTGGCCCCGAGTAAAAGACATAAAGGTGGAAAACTGAGGAGGAAGACAAGAAAATAGAGACAGAAGTGTAGGGTGGAATCAGGTGGAAGGAAGGTATCCGGTGGAATCAAGAGTAGGCATCCTTGGGATTCGGCAACTCTGGAATTCATCAGTAGTGTGGTCTTAAGAAAAACTTCACCCTCACACTTATATTTTTAAAATTAAGGACTAGACAGCTAATAGAGGGCTAGAATTTTTTCATGAACTCCTAGTCAGACGGCAGCATACAGCTCCCACACCCATAGAAACCCACATCATATCTCCCGACTGAGGCACACCTTTATCACTTTCTTAGCTTTTAAACATCAAATCACTTGACTGGGAAAAGTTTGTTTTGGAACATTGCAGATAATTATACATCCAATATTTGGGTCTTTATGAACAGATGCGATTCCTTTTGTAAGATGATCCGCACCATCTATTTTTACTTCGCTCAGCCTCATCTTCCTTCTTTTAGTTTTGCCATACTTGTTAATGAAAGTGCAGAAAGAGTCAAAAGAAAAGGTTCAGATCTGGTGGCACTTAAAGATGGCCGCATTAATCTGAGCTCCTGACAAGGTCTGCCTATTTCTGCTTGGTCTCCCTACCACTCGTGGCAAGAGAAGGCAGTTTCAACTCAAGGGCATAGTAACACAGCAAGCACATACTGAGTTTGTAGTAAAATAAAAAAGCCCCCGATTTAAGCAAAGGGTTTGTTTGTTACTAGCACCCGTCTCAGCAGTACCAAGTGTGTTCAAAGGTGGTGATACTGCTGGTGGCATGGCCCTGATGTAAAAGGGTTGGGGAACTCTAGCACAAACACCAGCATCATTCAATGAGAAACCAAAGGACTACAGAATGGTAATGGGAACGGTATGGATGAAAACCAAGCTGTGACTTATGAGAATAGGAGAGGTGTGCATCAGTGTAATCAGTGGTAGCTGAAATAAAGAATGAGAACTAATACCACAGATATGGTTCTCTGTCAGCACAGAAGATAGCAGAATTTATTGGAGACCAACAAACAATGCAAAATACGTGCAGCACGGTGACAGACAGTATAGTCACTGAGTGTCCAAAGATGTGACGTTTCTGACAGCTTTTATAGACCCAAACCACAAGAGGATGCAGCATCATAACATATGTAGCACAAATTAAGCATGGGCCACTTGGCCAATTCGCACAGGCCTAGGCTGTGCTATACCATTTATGGTCCGAAATGTATGTTGCTGACCATGTGTCCCAAGTAGGCAGCTTCTGGGACTTTCCACTGTAATGCAATGTATCAGCCTTGGTACTTTACCAGTTAATAATTTGCAATACCATAGAACGTACCAGAAATGTTTCCAAACAGGATATGCTGAAATACTTCTGCCGAAGCTCGCATCTTCCTCTGTTCCTGTAGCTTTCTTGAGCAAGCCTTGCGTTACAAAAGCAGTTCTACTGAAGCTCAATGGAGAAGTACCAAACATCTTGTGCGGCGATTCTTATGTCAACTCAACAGGGCATGAAGCTTCAAGCATTTGGCATCAAATAAGAAAGATGGCTTCTACATTGCCCCATCTGATACCAAATCACTCATTTAAATGTTTGTTATTATCATCTCTTGCCCTTCATCCTCGTGTTCGTGGTGTTTACTGCTAACGCTTCTTGGCATGCAGCGAGCACAGCTTGCTGTGAAGGCTGCGCAGCATGCTAGACAGACATGGATCATTACGCACAGGGTGATCAATGCTGTTATAACTATGATGATAACCTCTAATATGCATGATCCCCAGCTTCCTCTTTTTGATGACGTGGCAGACTCCACCCTCCTTGGCCAGGATGATGTCTAACGCAACCCTGTTTTGTATCACTACGGCCCTCATGGCAGTTAGTTCCTCTGTAATGTTTCCTAGCCCTGCTGCTGTTGAGTCAGCCAGGTCCTCAATCATCCTTGCTAGCGGACGTATCCTCACTGTGGTTTATACCACTCCCGCACCAGGGATCATTACCCCAAGACCGGTCATGAAATTATCTGCCCATTCTGCTGTTTTTCTAGCTCTCCTTGGCTGATGGCCCTGGTGCTTGGTCTGCAGTAGGTCAGTGAAGTGGGTCATTCAGGGCAGGATGGAGGCAAGATAGCAACTGCCATACCATCCTGGGGGCAAATAGAAATATGCCCATTGGCCGCAGACAAAGAACAGTCCTTTGTAACCCACTAGTCCAGGTGAGGACCGCTGGTCACTTTTCCTAATCCGTGACAGTCTGGTTATGTGCGTGCAGTTACTTTCACCAACGAAAATTGGTGTAATGTCTGAATTTTCTCTTTTGTCTGAAAGTCCTAGGTCTTCATCCGTCCTTTTCTCACATTCCCTCAATCCTTGCTTTCCCTTTGCTAATTCTGCAATGCTACATCCGAAGCTGCATTTCTTCCATTTCCTTCACTAGTTGTGCTATTGTACATGGTTGTTTAGGTGGGCGCATTGGTACTTCTAGCTGCTTAGGGGCCGTCTGTTTATCATTTTGAATGCAGGACGGTGCTGTGAGCTGTTGTGTTATCCTAAACCTTGGTATCTTTAACTCTCCTTCCTTCTTTGTGCCCAAGTTAACCCAACCTGCCCTGCCCTTCCATTCCTCATTCCGGGATGTTGTGTCAAATGCATCTAGCATCTCTTGGTCCCTTTTTGCATGTTCGTGCATGGCACCCTCTTTGCTTTAGGCATCGCTGTTCCCTGTGACGTTGCTCCCTTGCTACTCTCTGGAGGTGCAACTGCTACGGACATGGTGTGCTGACTGAAGAGCATATTGCGCATTAAGACACATCCCACATATTTAGAGACAGGTTGGAGCTCATGCTGCTTTCTGCGTCTGTAGGCAGGTGTGTGCAAACATAACATCCAGATATGTTCATAATGCGTACATACATTTTTAGCATTTCAAAGTATTGATTTCCATCATATTCATCCCAGAATTCCCGTTCCCCTCTGCCTTTAATGTCAACTTTTCCCAATGTATCTTGTTCTAGCAAGTCCGTTTTTTCCTGGTCATAAGTTACATTTGCATCGCTCCCATCCCCCTCCTGACCATTGAGGAACGGTATTTCAAGATCCTTTGCATCTATGATTAATGCAGTCACTATTATTCCTGGGACTGGCGATAATATTGCCACTAGCACTGCTGGCCATTTTCTTTCCTCTCTTCTTGGACGTTGCATGGCTCAGCTGTTGGTACTGTTTTCCAAATGCCAAGAAATACTTCCTTAATCTCGTTGAATTTTACTTGGGAATGGTCCCTAATTTTTTTCTTCTTCCACTCTGACCTATACTGTATAACTACGTTCTTTGGAAGTCCTCTTTACAGTTCACTGTTCAGTTAACGTCTCTGATAAGACCAAATCCAATGTCCTCTATTGCGTAGATCACACAATCTAAAATGTCGAGGCATGTTGCTGCGATATCTTGTGCTGGTGCCTGATAACCAAAAGTGGGGAATGAAATGTCTTGCAAAATCAGGCTTTGTAACCCACTCAGTAGTGGGGGGTTTGGCACCGTCAATTGCAGTACTCCGTTTACCTCTAACCCAGGGGACAATAGTTCTATACGAATTACTAGTTCTGACTCTTCCACTTTCACTTGTATGGATCTGAGCCTTCCAGATCTTATTACGGGCATTTGTGATCAGACGAGGCTCCTTATTTTTGGGCGTATCCTTGACAATGTTTATTTGAGGTTGGAAAGTTCTGCATATTCTTATTCGAAGAACTTTTGTCCTTGGTATCTAACTAGCAGGTCCTGCACCCCTATGGGTGTATTGGTGCAGATGCCAGCAACACTTTGAAAGGAATCGTTGGTGCCTTTGTTGCTTACCGTCAGATGTTTACCAGCACATGACGGTATTTTCCCTTTTGGGCCTATCCATTTTCCCTCTTCTGTTCTGTTTTCCTACATCATCCCCTTTTTCATTTTTCCTTCTCTTCCACACCCGCCCTTTGTGCAATATACTTTGGGTCATAGTACAGATCATCATCCTTTATCTTTATATCATGATATCATGTGGAGTAGAAGCAATTTGAACCATTGTGTTCTCACAACCAGTTAATGCTATTCCTTTTTTATTTCTGCATCAATGAATGTTTTACCTCTTGATACATAGTCCTTGGAGGTGGTGTGTGCAGCACATTCTACAATTGAAACTCTCGTTGGTAGCAACAGGCCATGCAATAGTTGTGCTATTAATGGTGCATGCTGTATTTGTTGGCCAGCTGAGGTAAGGAATCCCCTCATAGCCCACAGCTGGCTAAGATCAGGGGCCACCCCAAAAGCATATTTGCCGTCTGTGTAAATGTTCACTATTCTTCCTTCATGTTGTTAATCTTGCAGTACATTCCAGTACTTTTCTAGCCGTGCCCACTGATAAGAAGTTTGCAGTGAGCCTGCGTTATTGCTGATGCATGAACCATGAACAATTAGATCTACATCCGCAAAAGGTGTGTCTCTTAAATCAGGTTGAACATTTGCATACTTATCTGTCGCTAGCACACATGGACTATTCTTTACCAAACACTCCCTGTCTATGACCCATTGCTAGGTGAGAAATCAGGAGTGGCGAAATGTGTGGGCCAAATTGTCAGAATTATAGAACACATTTGCACCAGTGGAGCTTTCTAACCAGATATGAGAGGGTGAAAACTTATCATTAAGCACATGCATGCAAACATTTTGAAAACAGGAAACCTATTTCACTCTGTAGGGGGATGAAGGTAAGAACCTAAACTGTACAAGACTCCTTTTTAAAAAAAAAAAAACCATTATCTCCAAAAGCAAAAGAAGAATTAAAACATTGTACTATAGCTTGTCCCAACAGCAAACACAGATGAAAATCTCTGTCACAGTAACACCTTTGGGAATCAAAATACTCATAGTTGTCAAACTGGGCCAATCCCTTATACCTTGAAACCTATTTGCAAACACCCTTAAAGACTGCACCTGTATATTAAAAGACATATTAAATCTGCACACATGCATTTTGGCACATTCCTCTCACAATCTAAGCCCTTTAGAATAGTATCTTCTGCAAGTCTGAAAATCCTAGAAAATGAAAAACATGAATATACATACACATTATGTCTTTTAGATACATACATAAAACAGTACTTCTCCTTGCACCACTTAATCAGGCAAAGCCCTCAAGAACTCAATATACCTAGTGCTATTCTATATGTCCTTGTGAGGATGGCGGTGTTATATGTTAGGGGGCGGTCTGTGGAGTGAGAAATGGGGAAAACAAGCCAGCTACCTAACCTGACCTAATTGTGTGATCCTGGGCATTTAATTTCCTTTAATACTTTTGCTGAACTATTATTGCCCCCTGCTTTTTAATTAAGTAGCTATTTGCGCAATGTAATGCAATCTTTTGTTCTTTAAAACAGCAAATGTCTCCTGTTGTAAATGACTCTGGGAGATGGGGGTGGGGGACCTGTGGATGCCATCACTCTGGCCCTTACAATGTCAATTGACAAGAGACATACCATGAAGCAAGACATAACACAGACACGTACAAAAAACAAACATCTTTTCTCCCACATTCTTGCATCTGAAAATGAAAATGTTAGGAAACAAACCGTTGCACCAAAACTTATTAAAGTGCATATACACAAAATAACACTTCTCTTCGTTAAGTATTTGCATTCCTTTCCATTCTCCGCTGCGAAGAATAAATTTTTCTTTTAACCAGTTCTGTTCATACCCACAGAAAACGGTTGTAGTGTGTGGTTTGGTCTTGGCGCAATGCCCAGAGTCTGTGGCCAGCCAGGATCGTTATTTCAAAGCCACTCCAAAAGAGTTTTCTTTAACCCTTCAATATATCATAATATCAAAGGCCTTGCTGGGCAGAACATTTCTCGGTAACTATTGTTTTTCACTCTTTTTACTCTACGAAATTATCAGGGGTGCTAAGTGTCTCAGGAGAGGTCATGTCTCCTCGGGCGGTCTGAAACACACTTTCCAGTGTATTTTTGTGCGTTAGAAGCTTGAAATCATATGTGGCCAGCTCCAAGCGCGTTAATTGAGAGACTATAGCTGCTGTATTTAAATCTAGTGGTCCTGGAACAATGAGTATCGTTAGTCTGCATTCCATTCCACCTATTTGTCTCTCTTCCTGTCTCTTTAGTTCTCTGTACCCTCTTCTTTGTTCTTCACGTAATTTCTGAAGTTTTTGGTAAAGGACATGAGATCTGCTCTGGACCATGTACATATGCTACTATTTTCCTTCTCCCCAGGTGGAGGGGACGCATTTCACAGGGGCATTATCAATGTGGGTGTTGTGGGCACTTGGAAATAAATCTGTGAACGTAAATTTGGCTACATCCCAACTATAATCTGGAGAGGGGGGGCTGTTCCTGTATTCCGTCTTTTCTTAGGGCCATGGCTTGCAGCTCATACGCACAGTGGGCCTCAGGACCTTTGCCCATTAATTCTGCACGTGCTAGCGAGAGCACTGTATCCTGGTATGATCTGGAGTTAGTGGCTGTAAAGGCTTTTACTTGTAGCCTTCCCTCTACCAGTTCGTCAAGAAGTGCTTGGCATTTAGAGGTGTCATTTTTAGTCGTATCTTTTCAAAGTAAATATTCTTTTGTACTACAGTGGGGAAGCGCGGTGTGGTGGTGCCGGAATTAGGACAACTAAACTCGCCTTGTGAGCCTATTGAGGCAGAGCTGACTGTGTTCTATTTAAGGCCTTTCTAGTGTGGTGATATCATGGGCTGTCTGATGTGCAAAAATGCAGATGTCCCATACCAAAGTTCGCCATGCTTTGGCCGTAAATGTGTCATCTAGCGAATTATCGTCAGAATGTTTTTTTTCCTACTTATTATCAATAAGACGCGGTATTGTATTTTGTTTTTCTGTGCATAATTTTAACAGCTCATCTTTCTTTCTACAGAACTGGAAGCCGCATAGGCTGCTTCCTGTCCCATTGTTACAAGAGAAGCAATATTTGAAACATTCTATTCAAAGTTCCATTTCGTTAACTTCCCCATTCATGAGTTTGTGCGGGAGAGATTTGCAAAAGGTCTGTTCATCATGGGACAGCTCGGTGCGTTGTGCCCCTGTGGCAGAAAATGCCGGTGTGTAATCTGTGTTGGGCAGGGGAGCCTGAACTTCCCCATTCTGCTGGCTTGTTTGTATTAACATAGTATTGTGACATTTCAAAGTAACATTTGTAGTAAGGCGACTGGTAATCTGTCATTTGACATATAATCCGCATATGAAATGTCAGTCGCAAAATACTAAGAATCTCAATGAATCACAATACATTGTGACAATCAAAGACAGCATATCAAAAAATAAAAGCACTTCAAATGAATGCATATAATGCAATACCAACCCCCTCCTTGTTGTGAGTAGGTGGACACCTATTCACATCTGGAGACCACCCTTGGTGTCCAACAGGAGGCAGTGCACCAGAGCCGACCGCTCTCTGGCTACACTATAGTGTGGCTACCAGCTCCAACACCAGAGTTGTCACAAAAACCAGCTAGTTCCACACCCTAATCTTCCATTCCCCTCCTTCCAGGAGAATAATCACGGTCACAAGAAAGATATTGCAATCTAAACAAAACACAATATTCAGTCCTTTGTCATATTTGTATCCCCCATTTTCAAAAGATAGGAAACAGCAATGCAGTTGTGTTACTTGTAAGGCACTCGTACCCAAATTATTACTCTTTGTAAGTGAATGTGGGAAGGAGCTCGGCTGTCCCTATTGCAGTAGACAAACTTACAGACACACTTTGATACAGTGACACTGAAGGTAGCCAGCAGACTATTTCTGGCTGCTCATTCCTGAGGTGTGGGGGTATGGATAACAGATACGTTCAACTAATCATGCAGCGATCAAACAGCCAGCTGCGCATTGTTAAATGAAGCAGAGCAAGCGCCGTTCATCAGACAACGTGACATGAAATGGCATTTGCTACAAGTTCACCGAAAATATTCATAGATAGGAAGAAAAGAGACATAGGTAGAGTAAGATATTTCGTCCCCTTCCTTTCTCTTTGGGCCACGTAGACCCACAGAGGTGCGGCTGAACGACATTTGTAGAATCACATGAAAGGTGAGACAAAAACAGGTGAACTCTGCACTTACACAGGCACACACATATGACACAAATAGCCGGGGTCTATCCCTAGGTGGTGCGAATCTACCCGAGCACCTGTTCCCAGTGTGTTATTTAATCCCAAAGTAGCATGAGTGTAATCATAAGGAGAGCTGGAATCTGTCATTTCATAAGTAGCAGTGCACAGACATAGGGTAATGTGCAATATAAAAACAATGTGAAAGTGTCTATTTGAGCAGTTTAGAAGCATTATTGTATGAAAAATGGCAACATAAATCAGTGTCATCGTGTCAAAGTCAGATCAGTCAAAAATGTAGATGTACAGTCAAATTTGATAACTGATAAACACAGGTATTAACAACAAAAATCATAAAACTCAAGAAACCTATTAATGCAAATTAAGGAAAACAATGAATTACGTATCCCTCCCCTGTGTGAAACAAGGCGTTCACCCCCCCCTCCTTTTCTCAGCACCGGACACCTTCCACCCCTGGAGCCAGTGAGTGTCTGCAGGCAAGACAGGAAACTGCAGAATTCCACCCTCCTTGAAACATCAGTAGTCTTGTGCTGCCTATTTTCAGGGAGTTACTGCGTGGTCAAGGAAAAAATGCGAATGTTTGCCCTCGCCGAACCCCAGTGGTGAAGGTGACAGTGCAGCAAGTATAATCCAAGTACAAAGCATATCATCAAGGAGCGAGGTGAACCCTGAATCATAGACAGCGAGAGAATACCAGGGGAGTATCTGCAGTTACAACCCCTTGTGACGCTGGGTGTGCTCAAACTGCGACGGCACCCATTGGCCCACTTCCGAGAATTCCCACCGAATCCTCCTGACCCTGCTCCCACCGAGCAGGGTCCCCGGACACATCAGTCTGGTTGGAGCGCCACTGGCTGCCTAGAAACACAAATGTAACCCTAATCTAAATTCTGAATGAAGCACCAGCTGCAAACAGTTCACACCTCTAACTAATATGTAAATCTGGAGGGGATGCTAATCACCAACCTCCGCCAGTCCCGCCAACCAAGGTCCTAAGGGGCTCGTCAGCCCACTCTTGACTGAGTTCCCTCAGAACTCTGGCTAGCCAATAGGGGTGCTCTAGCTGCGACGGCACCCGAATCTTCCCTTTTCTGTCCCCTCAGGAACAAACAGATGCATGTCCCCTTTGGACCAGAAAAGAAAGCTAGGCAAAAAATGCCCACGCACAGAGCAGTAAAAAGAATACACAGAGCCACTGTGGAGACATAGGCAGCAGGTGAAGTGAACGGAGAAAAAATATAAAATAGCGGAAAAATCTTACCAAGGAGTTGACCAGCCAGTGCTGAGTGGAGCGTCCAGCCCCCCTCCCTGCTATGAGAGCTACCGCAGGCAGGAGGAGCAGCATTTTTCCCACTCTGAACCGTCCTCAGAGTGTCACTGCAGGCTGAAACAGGGTCTGGAGGCAGAAATCCGCCCTCTCATAGGGGGGGCCTGGAAGCGAAGGTAAGCAGCAGATGGCCAAGGCCCAAGGGACCGCAAAATCAATGGGGCCTGTGACCCAACGGGTCACCCAGTGGCAACAACAGCAGACGGAAATATAGAGGGAATAAAACAGAGGACAGCACAATCAGAGGATACACATGAGAGGTAACCCAAAACCGATACCAAAACAAATACTCCTCCCAAATACTCCTCCCCTTTGTAACTGGCCCACCGCCAGGGACAACCGAAAGGAAACACACAGGGAAACGGCAACCGTGTCTGCCAGAGGCTAGAGGCAACAAGATGGTGCAGCACTGGCCCAGCGCCAGAAGTGCAAACCAGAGAGAGACAGTCACCAACAGAGCCGTCATTGACAGCGTGGCGACAAACCTGAAAACACAAGAAAGCGAGGGGCCAAGACTCCCACCAGCAGGGCAACCACAGAGATTACACAATGCCAAAAAAACCAACGACGAGGGGTAGGGTGAGGCAGAAGGAGAAAGAGCACACAACAATAGGCACAACAGCCACCAAAGCTGGCCCACAAAGCCATCATTATATGCTGAGAGAACCTGGGGAAACATGGAGCAAGAGCAGCCCAGAGATGTGACAACTACTCACAGCTATTGGCAGCATCCAGCCCAGAGCGGAGGAAGAGAGAGAGACCTCGAAGGCAGGGAAGCGTCGTGGTCGGACCTCAGACCTCCGCTCGAAGGGGAAGGCAGCAGCCTGCCGCAGCAGAAGACATGCATTCTGGAGTCGCATTCTCTCACCAAATGTGGTAGCTGAAATAAAGAATGAGAAATAATACCACAGATACGGTTCTCTGTCAGCACAGAAGATAGCAGAATTTATTGGAGACCAACAATGTAAAATACGTGCAGCACGGAGACAGACAGTATAGTCACTGAGTGTCCAAAGATGTGACGTTTCTGACAGCTTTTATAGGCCCAAACCACAAGAGGATGCAGCATCATAACATACGTAGCACAAATTAAGCATGGGCCACTTGGCAAATTAGCACAGGCCTAGGCTGTGCTATACCATTTATGGTCCAAAATGTACTGTTGCTGACCACGTGTCCCAAGTAGGCAGCTTCTGGGACTTTCCACTGTAATGCGATGTATCAGCCTTGGTACTTTACCAGTTAATAATTTGCAGTACCATAGAACGTTCCAGAAATGTTTCTAAACATGATATGCTGAAATACTTCTGCCGAAGCTCGCATCTTCCTCTGTTCCCGTAGCTTTCTTGAGCAAGCCTTGCGTTACAAAAGCAGTTCTACTGAAGCTCAATGGAGAAGTACCAAACATCTTGTGCGGCGATTCTTATGTCAACTTAACAGGGCCGGAAGCTTCAAGCATTAGGTATCAAATAAGAAAGATGGCTTCTACAGTGATACTGCTGGTGGCATGGCCCTGATGGAAAAGGGTTGGGGAACTCTAGGGCAAACACCAGCATCATTCAATGAGAAACCAAAGGACCACAAAATGGTAATGGGAACGGTATGGAAGAAAACCAAGCTGTGACTTACGAGAATAGGAGAGGTGTGCATCAGTTTAATGGGGCACCCAATCAGAGACAAGATTTTTGTAGCTCATGTAGCATGAAGGCTCAATGGTAGGTCTCCTCAATACTTTCCCCACCCAACAGCATTGCCCGGTTATTAGACTAGAACACCTCAAACTACCAGATCCTTAAGGCAATCAGTTCAGATTGATAGAGAAGTGATATGTACTCTTAGAAACTAAGGGGATAGGAGGAGGCATCTACTTACTTAGACCACAAGTCACTCTTCAACCCAAAACCTCTCAAGATGAACAGCAGTTTTTGAAGGGCAACAGGGCAGTCCTTTGGGAACTTAGACCTGCACAGGGAGCAAACTCCAAAAATGGATCACATTAAAAATCTATTGGTCAAGCTGTGGCCAAACCTAGAACACTTTTGTGAAGTATAATTTGAATAGAGCATTTTTTTTATTTTTTTAAATCGTAGGGCTGAGAAAAATATCACTTTTATACAACAGTAGTCTGCTCATTTGAAGCTTACATGCTTTCATCAATAGACAGTACAGTGTCCGAAACCAGAGAACAAAATTGAAATGCTTGAAAATGCTAATCGTTTAAGGAATGCCCTTGGACATTAAGGCGGAAGGTCTTTTAAGAGTAACAGCAGAGGTGATTACAGGCCTTGCTGAAGAATATGCTAACTAGAGTCAAAAACTGATTTATAGAATATTCTAATTACGGACCGGAGGACTAGGGAAAGGAAAAACAGGGGACTTGCAGTTTACTGTCTGGTTAGGTCCCCGAGTAGTAGAGATAAGATTTCATGAGCAGCTATTAAGAGAAAGGAGATCACAAACCAGATCAGACATGGCAGATAGGATGAAAAATTAACTGCAGTGGTTAGAAATTCCGGGAAGCATTGGGCACAGCAAAAAATCACACATACCAGAGGACTTTTTGTATTCATTGCATGGGGAGAGGATGTGTCCCAACAGCTAGAGCGGTCGACCTCAAAGCTGGGGAACCGGGTTCGAGTCACGGCAGGGACGCTCAACATCCTGTGTGCAAATCACTTAATCTCCCCGTTCCTAACAAAATGAATGTGTCCGTCTGTAACACAACTGGTGCTCATGTAAAGCTCTCCTATACCTTTGGGTCGAGTTCGCACTATATAAAACTCCAAAGAAAAATGGCAGCGAGAAGCTTCCTTACAAGAATTAAAGGCAATAAAATATTAAATAAAAATCGAATATTGGTGTTGTTGGAGCACATAGTTGGAGTATGGGTTTGGCAGCTGTAGGCCCAATTAGCCTAGTTCATAAATGGGCCTACAGCCAGTGGCGGCTCCTCCATAGAGGGCAGAAGGGCGGCGACCCCCTAACCATCACTGCCTCACGCTGCATCCAATGTCTTATCTATTGCAGCTTTTACATAAAAACAAATGATCTCACTGATCGTTTGTTTTCATGCAAAACCTGCAATATAACCTTCCACCAGAGGAGGGCTTCCCTGGGTATATTGTGCATGTGTCAGGCGTGGGCTGTTACAGCCCGTCCTCACACAAACGCAATACATATCTGACATGCTGCACTGCCTGATAATGGTGATATGGGGCCTGTCTTTCATGCGCCCTTATGCCCCATCAGAAGCCTCGATAAAGGAGAAAGGAGAGCCTCCTTTCCTATCTGAGCTTCTGATTGGGCATAAGGTTGTGAACCTTGTTCTGGCGCCATACGGACTGAGGTCACTGGCAGTCAAGTGAGCGAGAAGAGTGCATCTTTAACAAAAACCTCTGGATAGATAAAACCATTAAATAAACCGATGCTAACGTTTGACCATGACACGCAGCTTTTGGAATATAGCAGGTACGAGAATACGCAAGAAAGGGTGAGTGCCAGTCCGGAACTGAAAGGGGTTTTCCAAACTCATGTTGCTTATTTTTATGCGCATTTGCTCAGAGTTTTGAAGTCGCATCACATTTGTTTAGAAAGTCCCTTCACTTTTGCTCCTTTTTATAGGCTTGGAATTAATACCCCTGGTTGCCTCAAGTGCCTAGAGGTGGCTCAGATTTAAGTGAGGCAGACAGTATTCTGACGCTTTCTAACGCTGTAGCTGTTGGGCAGTTGCTTGGTTGTATATTTGTCACACGCTCTCCAGTTTATTATTTATCGTATATTTGCTGCTTTTAAATGTTTTAATGTTTGCCTTTCCGGTGTCTCCTGGTCACTGGCAGAAAGCACAGTCATTAGCACACCCTACACATTAATCAGTCATTTTGATTATGTTGCCAATTCAATCATCCTACAAAAATTCAGGAAGGCACAGAAGACCTGGCCATTTCCCCATTAGCGGCCACTGTTTAGCTTTCCATCTGCTACATCTTACACTATAGTTTAGCGCCAGGATACCATTTTTGGTCACAGTGCGCTCTATAAATAACCCCTACAATACAATACAATACTACACAGGAAAGCAGCTGGGTTTTAGGCAGCACCACAAACCTGCTTGTTTCGTCATTCTGCTGATATTGATATCGAAACAGAACTCCATTCTTGGTAAATGATGCACAATTCAGAGCTCTTTTCTGGGAGAAAAAGGTGGGATCAGACAATTTAGTCAAGCAGAGTAGCAGAGATTGATCACAGTTTTTCCAGTTTCACCCAGTGCAATTAAGTCACAAGACTGGTATCTCTTTCGGACATCAAAATGTTAATGGTTTGTCCTTAATTCTTGGAGGATCAGACCAGCGCGTTGGACAAAAGACACCCACTACATACATTTTTTGGGCACGGAGAGATTTGCCAGGATTCAATACTGCTTTCCATGTTGCATGGTTGGCAGCTGTAGCTACTAAGCCACGTCACCTCCAATATTTTTAAACATGAACTTAGAAACATACACCTCCCCACCCCTGACGACAATTCCATTAGTGAACTAAAAGGGAAGTCTGTTGTAATGCCCACCTTTATTTGGGCCTAGATTCTTATTATATATAAAGCAACATTATATATAGTCTATTAAATCCAACATGAGAGATTTTTGTAGAGCGCACATCCTGAACTCACATATTTGAAGGTGCTCGCATATGTGATAATGGAAGAAAAGGAGGGCAGCTGGAATAAAATATTTTCCTATGATCACTGAATTTGGTCAAGAGGGGAAGCCAGAACGATATTGTGCAATTCATCCACTAGATGGGTATCTCTTACTTATTTTTTACCTCTGAGGTTAATACTTGGAGTTTCATTCTTGGGGCATGAAATTAGAGAGTGGGTGGCAGGAAGAAGCCACATGAAAGCTCGGTTTGTTTTAGCCTCGAAGGTCAAAGCAGACCTCAATATGAGCTAGACATCTGGCTCAAGCCTGCAATGGCTCGGCTACTATGTTGATTTTTAGGTCAATGTGTGAGATAATTGTAATGTAAAATGCTCCATTTTTTTCCTCTTTTTGCAATCTTTTTTGCCAGTGAACTCACTGATCCCCAAACCCACCTGAAAATAATATGGCTCATTTTCTTCACTGTCTTGCTCAGTCAAAATCAAAGACATTATTTACGCCCCACTACTTCCTAAATTCACCAGCCGCCACTGCCTACAGCTAAGGAGATGACTTCATAATATATAGCTCTGTAATGTTACTTATCTTTTGCCATTATGCCCTTCTCTCGCCCGTGCTGTTTTGAGGGAGTTTAACTAGTAGTACTCATAGCATAAGAGTGTAATCCATATTGAAACAGAAGCTATTTTAATTTTTTTCTTTTAGTATACTGCAGCTCTGGTAGAATTATTTCTAACAGAAAAGCAGAACTGGGTATTCCGGATTGCAAAAACAATGCAATAAGTGTATATGGGAAAAACGCAGGCAGTACAATTCAAAATTATTATTTTAGCATCACATTCAAAAACAAAGAAAACAGTTCTTGGCAAAATGACTAACAAACACTATATAATAGCAGGTGTAAGACACTCTCAAACAAACGTGAGCCATTTCATTTCGTTCGGATCTACAGCAATGCACAACTTCCTCACTTTATTTTCAGCTGCAAGCTAGGAGCTCCATATACTCCCGACCAGCAGCTAGCCGATTTATGATCAAATAGCTTTGGCCACAGGGCATTAACCTTCCTTTTTGTCTATGAATAAAGTGGGTAGAAGGGTTAGTAAACGTGGAGTAGCCAGGACGGGGTGGAAAAAAACTCCTGTGCTTTCAGGAACTACATTCTATTCTCTTACTAAAATACTGTCATTCGGACATGTTCCGCTCAAAATAAACTCAGTGACAGAGCTTATAGAGAAAAGAACAGCCTTTGAAAAACATATGCTGATGCCCAACAGACTCGGCAAAAGGAAAAAAATTGAAAACTTATTGTTTCAAGGTGGCAGGCATGCTTATTTTGGAGCAGTAAATTTATAAATAGTTTGCAGCAGTACTTTAGAGAAAGGAGTAGACAGGTAGAAAATTGCAGCTGCCAGGCCCTCTAAAAAAATAAATAATAATAATTGGGAAACAAATGAGACATGGATGACCAGGGTAGCAACAGAGTGGTGAGGGAGCAACGGCGGAGTTGGTGGGTGCAGAGGAAACAAGCATTGGCATAGCCAATAGGTCTCGCCTTTGGGACCTTATAAGTATTTAGTTATGCAGCACAATATCCTTGGTGCAACAACATCAACTGTTGCATGGCTAAACACTTATAAGGTCCCAAAGGCGAGACCTATTGGCTATGCCAATGCTTGTTAGCTATAGGTAGCCAGCAGAGTGATTGTAGGACTGGAGTCATGTGTTTTCTGAGGTGACGGAGGAGTCCTCTTGAAGCAGCATTTTGGATTAGCTGCGTTTTGAGTATACTGAATCGAAGTATGCCAAAGTATACATGGGCTGCTGGCACAGAAAAATTTGGAGATTATGAGCGCAAGGATGGCTTGTGGTTTCTGTTGATATTTAGCGTATTGGAAGATGCAGCGCAGTGTTTTCATTGTGTATAAGGCACTCTTTATGTTAACATGGTAGCAAGGATAAGCCTGAATCCATGCTTATTCCTAGGTTTCTGACTCCTCTTGGAGGGCCTTCAGTTTTGTGCGTTCTAGTACGTTGAGTTTTGCTTTCATTTTTTTGCCGTTAATCTATGTGGTGGTCTTATTGGTCAACCCTGGGCGTTGTCTTTATTGATATCTGTTAGTCCAGTGCAGTGGACATCCAGGTTTGAATGTCTTGCAGCCACATATTTATTGAAGTTCTTCAAGATGGGAGTTCAGGTCCAATTAATTTTTACCCGTGTCTGTATGAGGGTTTGTAGTATGCTTTCGATGGCTTAGAAGTGTTGCCATCGATAGGTGAGTTGATCTTGAACGTGAGGAGATTGAGGTCGCTCCATCTTACAGAGGGGTTTTCCGCAACTGTGGCCTGTCACAAGGGGGCGAATATGAACTCAACAGTGTGTCCAGCAGAGTGAGTGGGGCCAGAAACCATTTGTTGGAGGTTGAAGGCCTCAAGTTCGATTGTGATTGCTGTGATTATATTCTCGTCAAACCATATGTTGAGCTTGCCTACAATGTAGGAGCTTGGGCGTTTTAGATGGGTCTTGGTCACTAATGTCTAATAAGACACCTTAAAAGCTTGCACTGCTGGGTGGTGGTCTATACATTGAGAGGAAGGAATATTTAATAGTGTGAATGGCCTGACAAAAAAAAATCCCCCCCCCCCCCCCAAAAAAAAAAAAAATCAATGGTGTCGTTGGACGTGTTTTTATAGATTTGTTTTTAACGGATGATGGCCAGGCCTCCTCTAATTTTGCCAATACGATTTTTATAGATGATGCAAAATTCAGGAGGGATGGCTTCGTGGCACTTAGGTGCAAAGTCATCGCTGAGCCATATTTCTGTAATAAAGATGATGTTTGGTGTGGTTTCTGAGAGCAGATCAGAAACGCTGACGTTTTTTGTTTGTGGATCTTGTGTTGAAAATTAAGGATCGCAGTTATGTTTCTTTGCTCTTCGTGTCATGGTGTTTTGAGGGGGTGTGTAGTATGGGAGGAGGAAAATGAGCATAGTGGATTTTGAAGTGGGTGGAGGGAAGGTTGCTGGGGGTTGCAGTGCATAGGGGCAAAAAATGCAATTTATGAAAGTACATGTCACAAATTGATTTGCAGAATAAGATCTTGTGGAATTTTACAATCATAAAATGGTAGAAATCCAGCCGAAATGAATTTTCAAACTTGGTAAATTTACACTATTTTTTACAGTGGGTCATTGTTCAAATAATGTGAACACACAAAATCCTGGGGTTAATTTCAGAACCTGATAACGTACAAATGTATGCCTGTGAAAAGCAGAGTAAGTTGTGTTCCAGGATAGGAAACTTAATAGAACCAGTAACTACCTACTTGATAGGTGTTTAGGAAAAGGAGTTTCCCCTAGCCGAAAACATATTTAGGGAGGAGATGGAGATTAAGTAGCTCACATACTAAAAAGCCAGGGAACCAGTTTCCAGGTGAGCATTGAACTCCAGGTTCTAGTTTCCCGCACTGCTGGAGGTTCTACGACTTGGCACATTCTTAGTGCATATTTATAAATGAGGTCCACTGTGCTTGTTTCAGTTGGCTGTTATTTGCTAGATCATGTGACCTATAAATGTCCACCACTCCTTTCAAACTTTATCTGTGCCATTAGCTCTGAAACTCTAGTGCTACTTCGAAACGGAAGTAAAAATGTAACTTAAGTAACAAGCAGCCTTTGAACACGCAGCACAGCGTGGCACTGACCCGTGCCGGATCAGAGAGGAGCGGGGGCGAGCGAGCGCGACAGCATGCTGAGCTGACCACACGCTCGTGCATCGTGCCTGAAACGTGCGGGTAACCGCACGGAAAAGGCCATTGTGCACGTGCGTGTGGTCAGCTTTCAAAAGCCCCTTACATAAAGTCTCGCAGAGCAGCGCTTGCGTGCTACTCGAGGCTCGACCTAAAAAAGCAAAGCAAGTCACAGAGGGGTCTGGGAGGCAACAGAGGAGCTGGAAGAGCATCACGGATAGCAGGGGAGTGAGGGTCTGAGGGGGGAGCAGCAAAGGTAGAAGTGAGCAAGAAAAAACACGCACACTCATGGAATGCTCAAAGAAAACTAAAAATGTAGTTCCCTGAATGTAAGTAGTCAAAAGATACGAATCATTAATTCAATAGGGTGGTAAAAATGCTACAATTGACGGGAGGGACCAACACAACAAGAGGAAGGAAAGACATTGAATAACAAGCAAGCATATAAGATTGATAAGAAAGCCAACTAATGATAAGCAATGGGCTGACCCATAGCCCACTGTAAGTAATGGTATTGAACACAATAAGTCTTGGACAACAAACAACCAAAAGCTGCCTGCAGGCAAGACTTAAATAGAACAGGGGAAAAGTTACAAAAGACGCTTGAAGGCATGCAATATTGCGTACTTATTTTACGAACGCTTAATGCACATTTTTAAATACCTGTACGGATAACCATGTGTTTTTTGTATACAGCTGGCAAGTGGACATAATACTATAAATGACTTTGCATCATTTCTGATGGATACATTAGTTTAACAAAAACAAAATCATACATATTTACCTGATGCAAGTCGACAACGTTTACTCGACCTTTAAAGAAAAATAAACTTTTTTTAGTAAAAAATTAAAATAAACTTTTTTTAGTAATTAGAAATTGACACTTCACAACAAAAGTTTGACCTTTCTAAAATGTAACCGCTTATGTTTATGCTTAGATAGGTCTCCAAATACAACTTGAGCTCTTACAGTGTTGGGAGATCTGGACAATATACTTTTGCTTGTTAGCTCCGACTGCACTTGAAAGAGCTGACTAGGACCTGGATTACCAAAATGAAACATGAGGCAGTGAAACCAACTGACAAGTGCAAGAACAGCATTTGCATCAACCAAATGGAGCAAAAGCTACACTTTCTACACAAGTCGTGCTAAGGTTGTTATTAAGGTCTGGCGTCAGTCAAGACCTTTTGATTTTACTGAAATTATATGTACAATTTAGTTAGTTAAAGAGGCTGTCAGACAGATCACTTCATCAATTGGTCTGTTATGTCATTCATATTTTTTCTTCCGCCCACTACAGCATACTGCATGGGGCAGTGGGTCAGCCCACTTCAGCCACTGGCTAACTGCACAGTGAGTGACCGCATTCCTGCAAGCATCTGTTTTAATGGAGGACTATAGTTGTACTTGTAAATCAGTTAGGTGTCAGATCTCCTGTATATATTGCTTCTATGTCTTTCTAATTTGCTTTATGTGCTCGTGTGGTCTTTTATATAGGCATTTATCAATTGGGTTACTAATTGAAGCTATAACATTCATTCACATTTCGTGTCCTATATATCTATGCAACTCCATCTATATATCTAACTTTATCCATGTATCTATGCAACCCTTTCAAGCTATGCAACCATCTCAATCTATCTTTGCAACCCACTATAACTATCTACCTCTCTCTCTCAATCCCTCTCCATATCTGTCTCTCTACCTATCTAGATTTGCACCACTATCTATCCATCTATCTAGCCAGCTATCTATCTACATTCCGGCCCTTTCCATTTATCAGTAATAAAAAAAATTACGAAAACATTATAATAAAGCATTGATAAAGGCAAGAAACTGTCTGCCAGCACTTACCTATTGTTATTGACAATGTTTGTTAAACTGTTATGTTGGCTCACAATTTAACTGTGCTGGGGAACATTCATATAATTGAGCAGATCA
The DNA here is from genome assembly GCA_963921515.1 of Calotriton arnoldi. Lineage (NCBI taxonomy): Eukaryota > Metazoa > Chordata > Amphibia > Caudata > Salamandridae > Calotriton > Calotriton arnoldi. The sequence continues at coordinate 1,702,900 of CAWUFW010000045.1, forward strand.
TTTTCAATCACACAGAAGAGTATAAACTACTTAGAACAGCAGCGATAAAGCCCTCTCTAGGGGCAAGATGCTTTGTTCAGTTACAATTAATGTCCTCTGCTGGATGCAATAAAAATACCAGCCCGTTTTCTCTGTATGAATACAGCAATGAAAACAAAGATAAAATACTATCCGTTGCTCAATCACTATAATTGCGAGCACTGGCCTGCACCAGTCAAGTGCACTGGGAAAATAACCTGAAGTACAAAGAACTTGTAGTTCTACATGGGGAGGTAGGCAGCAGTTTAGCTTGCTAGACTGCAGGAGACATTGGCCGGAGAACTATGCATGTGAATTTGCCACTCCTCCCATTGAGCAATTTGCTCCCATTGGGCTGTATAGATTGAGGTATTGCAGTCTAAAAGAAAATAATTTTAGTCTCTGCTAAAAGGAAGTCTAGGGAGGTGGGGAGATCTGGGGGTTATGCTGTAGGAGGACATCCAAAAGTTTGTTAGCAGAGCCTTGATGTTATTTTGTTAATAGTGTTTTAATCCCTCTCATAGTAAAATGTATGATGGGTCGGACCTTACCTCTGAAGATGTGTTTTTGAAAATTTTAGATGCTGCTACAGAAACGAATTTAGGGAATGTTGACTATCAGAGTTAACTACATGCATCCTAGTAACGTTTCTCCTTTGCTACTTCATAAAAATAGGCTATCCTGTATTAGGTTTAAACCGATGTTAACTGATAAAACCTTATAAAAAGTGAAACAGCCCTCATCCGTGTAAACAAATGAACACTGAAGAACCTGCACAACCACAAACTAAAACGGCATTCAACGAATGGAAAGTGAGAGAGAATTAGTTATTTTATTTCTTTTTGAAGGGGCCAATATAATGTAAATTAGCTATACAAGGTAGCAGCAAGAAAGACTGGTCAAAGATTATTCTGCTTGAGTTTTGTTGTTTAGGGATGTCACTGAAATATTGTTTCTTCTTCCGCTTGTTTTTTTTCCCAGTTTTGTGTGCTTTGATTAATGGTGAAGGTCTAGAAGCATGTTTTAGGTCTGATCTAATGATTTTTATACACTGTAGAGAATCTGGGAATATTAAAATCACATAGTCTTTTGACAGTGTATAATTATTTCACTGACTGTTGAAACTGCTGGCTCATAATAATCATGGCCAATATGTACTCTCACATTTACCCTTTGACATATCAGTCCCTTTTTTAGGTCTCGGCCTGCACCAGCGCTTGCGCTGGTCTGGCCGAGAGTTTTAGTAAGCGGGTTTTGGAAGTGCAAACCCACTGGCTTTCAGCTGGCGACCAGCTTGCGTTCACGATGGCGTGCACGCGCCATTCCTCGCATCGCTGGCGAGGCGCCATCTGCCTTTCCTCCCCCTCCCTCACCCCTCCTCCCCCTCCCTCACCAGAGAGCGCGTTTCTTGGCCGCGCGGCTTGTTTTAGTGGAAAGCTTTCTACAGTACTGCACGTTGCCTCACAGGTACGTCAGAGCTCTGTACATTTCGGATTGAAAGTCCAGGACCGTGGAGGAGTGGTCGCGAAGGCTCGTAAACGATGCTTGTGTGAAAACATGCAGGCGTAAAACATCTTAGCAATTAGGTCGTTAACACAGAAAAACCAAAGGGCCTTATTCCCAAAAAGAAGTGTAAAAGCGCGTCCAGTGATTTTCTCTGTCTCTAGAAGAAGCCTTTATGTTTTGAAAAGTCGCCTAGCATTTCCATAAGTGTGCTTTCAAAGCTCCACCCGTTTGCGTGATTTTTACTCCACGTGCAAAACGCTAGCACCAAGAAGTCACTGGTGTAAAGCACACATGTTCGGACCAGCGGGTCAGTCAGGGCTAATGTCATATTTGTACCGGTCTGTCGGGGCAAATGTTGAGGCCAAGTTGTTCTGCACTGGTGGAAATGTTATGTATTCTTCTTCTAGGGGTTTTAAGCAAGAGCCTACATACCAGACTTTCTCATTCAGTGCCCCTCTCTGGGCGAGACATTTTGTAGTGGGCTTGCAGAAATGCGACCACAACTTTTGGCTGGCCTAGAGCATGCGAGTACGCGCACAGTAACGTGCATTCCTCGCATGCTCCAGGCGCCATATGGCTTTCCTCACTTGCTCCTCCCCCTCCCCCGAGCGCTTCTCGGGGCCGCGCGGCCGTGTCACTTTCACGGCCGCGCGTCACTTGCTCTCCCGCTACTCCCCCCTCCCCCACCACAGAGCGCGTCTCGCACGGCCGCGCGGCCAAGGCTTGTTGCTTTGAGCTGAGAAACAGCACTTCTGCAATTAATGCATGTGAACTGCATTTGGGAATGCCTCCATTTACATGCCTTAGCAATTTAAAACCAGGCCTATTCATTTCCTTTGTACATTCTTGCCTTTTTGTGTAGCAGTATGCTTGTAACAATTACCACAACACAGACGTTTTTTTCCCCGGAAGTGCTAATGTCCAGAGAGTATTTGTTTCTCCCACCAAGACAGAGGAGACCTTGGAAAATACCAGATGTTTAGGTAGTTGTAAATCTCAGCAAGCGTATTACAGTTAGTTTCCTCACAGCTGTCATGGGAACTGTATTGACAATCGTTTTCGCCCCTTCCCGGAAGGCGGTTAGAGCATGCATATGTATATACCGTGCTAATATACCGTGCTAATCTTCCATCAGTAAATAGCGAGCACTGTAAAATATACTGCCTTTTCTTTCACTGCAAACCACTGCTTAAATGCTCAGCAGATGAGGGTCCGGGAAGGCAAATAAGATCCGTCCCTGTGAAGGGGGTGACTCGTCAGCGGCTACATTGTGCACTGCGCCTGCGCAGCCCGAAGGCCTCGATCCAACAGGCCTGCAAAATGCAGATTCACAGGGCGCCCCCACATCAGCATCAGCGCGAGCTGCGCCAGTCAGCAGGTGCGCCATTTCGCATAATTGCAAGTTTGACAGTTTAGAATACGGATCTGAATGCAAACTGTGCATGAATTCACCTATTGTCAACCGAGCAAGTTTTTTGTCCTTGTGTATGAACAAATTGCATGGAGTAAACATTATTTTCCGATTGAAGCTCAAACGCTGTTACTTTACCTTGTCTTTCTTTCAGCTGTCCACATCAATGCCTATACACGTGTTTCCGTATTTCTATGGTTCGTTTTCCTGTGATAAAACTAATTTAGTCGTTATTTGTGCAGAGGTTGGTATGTTGAAGTTTGTAAGCTGTCATTTCTGGCATTGTAGTCCGTCAACGTTATGAACGCATTTTTGTTTTCAGCATGACCCACATAAATGTGTGATTTTTTTTTTTCAATTGTCTTTTGCACTTCTCGCTTTTGTTGCTTGGCAAACAAAGCTTCTTGCCCCCTCGTTTGTCAGGGCTGACGCCCGACTGTTGTCCTTGTCTGCCATCTGTTGTGGTCTGAAGAGGGCCTTTTGCCACCATATGCCAGGTAGTGGCAGGGGCGCCGTCTTCTGCCGTAAGGAGCAGATTGCAGTCCACTCGTTATTGAGAAGCATGTGGTGTTTTCGGTGTTTTTAGGACACATTGCAGGAGGGGGGTGAAGCAGACCATCGCGAGACCGGCGTCTCCGTGACCATGCCCTTTATATGTGCGTTTACCTAATGCTCCTGTTCTTCACAGAACATTTACCCGTAGCATGTACGAAACTATTGCCTCCATTAACCATCCACTTTCACCTCAGAAATGTTCACGCGCTCTCCCGCATTTTTTTTAATGAAATGCACCTCGTGCTCTGTGACCTCCGCTGCCTTCAACGCTTCATAACTACCCCCTCGCAGAGCACCCTGTTCTCAGGCTGCCTCCTTCTGCCCTCATGGGAATACTTCAATCTACTTTTAAATCCGAGCGCACTAATGCCTTCTACCCGAAGCTTGTACTAAACTGCCCATAAGTGGAGAATATGGGTTCTTATTCTAGTATTTTTCTGACAGTAAACAACTACCTGCGGGAATTGTAACAAATTGTTACTACTTGAATAAAAAAAATTAAAAAAGACGACTCCTTCAGGCTGTTATCTTGATGACCCGTTTTACCCATCTTTTTACCTCAAAGTACTATCCCTGGCTCTCTTTCTTGTGCACATTCTATATTAAGTATTGCATAAGTACATCTTAATGTGAATTAGTCTAGCCTAATGTGTATAATGAGTTTCCATGCTCTGTATTTTTCACAGTGTTTTAATTGCGTTCAACCTGACATCCATGGAATGTTGTGTTGTCTTTTAAACTTCATAGGGCTTGCCCTAGTGGCATGCCTAGCCTGATCTATTCGGAACAACGAGCATAGCCAATAGGTCTCGCTTTTGGGACCTTATAAGTATTTAGTTATGCAGCACAATATCCTTGGTGCAACAACATCAACCGTTGCATGGCTAAACACTTATAAGGTCCCAAAGGCGAGACCTATTGGCTATGCCAATGCTTGTCTAACAAGTGAGTATTGATAGTACAGGTCACAAGCCAAACACTGCAGGCTTTAAACATTTGATGCAGGTAGTGACATGTACCTGTGTAAAGAGTGCTGTCACCATGCACATGGAATAGTGGGGAAATCATGACAAAACCTTACACATACCAACAGAATTCATAGCTGCAAGGTGTCCCATTCATATGTGAGATACTTTCAGCTAATCCTGGCTGTTTACCCAACTGCATTTTACTGCTGGGGTTTTTGAGCCCATGCTTACAGTGCTAACAGAAAAATGTCAAGTTTCAGAATACAATATCATGTTTGTTCTGTTAACTGGTCAGGGCTGACTTAAAGTGAGACAGTTGTCATGGGGGCACTTGGCAGCTATGAATGCCCACACTACAGCAGCCCCGCCTTAACACAGTCCGACAGAGTGTAGAAAAGTTGTGGCGAGCTTGCTTAAAGAACGAGTTACTTCCCTTCGGTAACGATGTATCTGGTAGAGACTAGCCGCAGATTCCTTAACTTAGAATATCCCAGGCGTCAGACTGGATCCGGAAAATGTTGCGTAGCAGCAACTCTGCGCGTCGGGGGGGCGGCGCTGCACGGCTACGACCTGACGTCGTCCATGGACGTGACGTCAGCGGAGCCACATATGCCCCGCCCCGGCGCGCCAACATCAGTTTTCATCAGAAGACTTTTCCGCGTCAGAACGCGAAGCCACCACCAAAAACTGTGAAAATATGGGAACAGTGTGCAGAAAAAGAAAAAACAAGGTATGGTGAAAAACATCACCATAGAAGGACAGTGCCAGACACTGGACACTGTAAACTGAGGGAGGGAAACGAACAGAGCTCCACTGTGGGAGGGACCCCCGCAATTGTTAACTCCAAAACCTCCCCCGGAGGCAGAAGAAGATGCAGAGCATAGGCAGGATTCGAACCATTGGCTTGTGTGAGCCTGTGCCACCAGAGGCACAAGACTTACCATTGATCAAAAGCTCCTTGGGGAACTATCACAGCAGCCGGCAGAAAGGCTGCAACCATAATATATGACAGTGAAGGACAACCAGTCCCGAACCCAGGAGTAAGGACAAACTACTATAAGGCGTCACCCAAAAGGAGACGTCAGATCCGAATAAGGGACCTCCCGAATGCAGCAATGTGAGAGACTGCAACCGCTAGAGTGCAGGGGAGGCAAGAGACCTCAAGCGGTTGAAGAAGATACAAGGGAAGGACGGGGGGGGCTAGAAGAATTTAGACTCACATCGGACAACCCAGGGTAAGGGTTGTAAAGGACACATGGCATATGAGCATACCGTCCAAGCACAAGGATGGGTAGAGCAGAGCCACGAAACCGACTGTAGGCTTTTGAGTCGGAGTGAGGACAAGACGTCACCCCGCAGAGGAAGAAAGCCACCCAAAGGGAGGCGAAGGCAAGAAGCCCAACCTGAAAAGGTTGTCGCAGGACGGGGAGGACGGGCGAGCGTTAAGGAATCTGCGGCTAGACTATGTCTCTACCAGATACATCGTTACCGAAGGTAAGTAACTCGTTCATCTGATGGAGACGTCTAGCCGCAGATTCCTTTACTTAGAATAGATACCAAAGCCATACCCCTAGAGGAGGCGGGACTGCGACTGAACCCCACTAAGGTCCATAGAGAACCTAGTCGTCAATAATATGACGAAAAGAGTGCCGCCAACCAAGGGCGAAACACAGTGGGGACAGAAATGACAGCACAGCCAACCCCCTCACCCCTATGCTCTGAAGAGAGCGGGAAGTGGAACCAAGGGGAGGCTAGGGCACCACAGCCCATCCAGAATAACACGAAAACCCCTAAATGTAGAGGTGATGAGAGAAGGAAAACACCAAGCCAGAACGCTGGTGCCTGAGCGAAAAATGCCAAACTTCGAAAGAAGACGAGCAAAGGGGCATGAAGGATCCGCAGGATCCAAGGTGTTGACAAGAAGTCCGAGCTAGCCCCAGCTAAACAACTAGAACAGCATAAAACACTGTCGAACCTACTCCTGTAAAGAGACGAAGGCAACAGGATACCGACCCCTGCCCAGCAAGGGCCGATATGGAACAAAAACACACCCAGTAAAGAAACCGGCGTGAAAAGGGAGTTCAGTACCTCGCAAGAAGTAGAACTAAACCTATGGGCCCAAAAGACTGGTAAGTAGGATGGGGAGAGAACGCGTACTGCCCCCGCATGTACCACAGAGGAAGAGTACCGCCGAGACCCTCGCCAGCCGGACATGTGCGAGAGCATTGAAAGGATGCCCATACACCACCAGAAGGATGCCCATACGTGGCTAGAGGGTGCCTGTAGTATCATAACAGAAAAGCACCAGGAAACAAGACAGCAGGAACAGCTGAGATGCGCACAATAGCAAGAAGGCAACGGGCCACAAACACCAGAGAAGATCTGGTGATGAAAGTTGGCCGGGCGAAGAACAAGGTAGGAAAGCCCGCAGAAGCCATTAGGAAGATTATGGTGCAGAAACAGCCTCAAGAGGATGCCGAAACTGGGCCAACCCCAGGGACTAGGGGACGCTCAAAAGTACCCGCATTTATACAGAAAGTGGAACTAGTCCAGGCTATAAGCCGTGTCTGCTTCCGGTCTGGAAGAGAGAACAGTCCCCTCGCAGGACAAGTAGAAGAAGAGACAAGCCTAACAAGGGAGTACTCAGGACCAACTCACGGGTCCTAGACGCCAGAAAGAGTGGAGTTCAAGGAGAACCGGCCCCATGAGTCCGCCACAGTAAGAATGCCAGCAAAACGTAGAAATCCCTGCACAGAAGCAGCGGGGATGTGGAGAAAACTGCTGGGGAATAAGCCGAAAGGCCATAACAACGTACAACAGAGAGGTCCACGGCAACACCTTACTGGCGAGGACAACCCAGAAGGGGCTGGCGCCAAAAGACGGGCCATGTGACAAAAAGCAGGATGCCAGGCCATGCGAAGTAGCCTGCTACCAGCCAATACCCCACATAGGGCGACGGTCAACCCCTGGCAAGAAAGGGGGGTCCTCTTGGCAAAACAGACAGTCAGAGGACTGAAAACAAAAGCAAAAACAACCCAGCCATACGGCTATACAGACAATACAGAGACAACAACCGGTCTCTGATAAAAACTGGGCCGTAAAGGAAGACCCGCAACCAGGAAGAAAGTCAGTCAGAGGCACGGCAGAATTACAGTAGCCCTGACAGAAGCCTTGAGATCGCAGAGTCCTCGTGGGACCCAAAAAGGTCTATTCTGTTAAATGGCATGTCTCGGAGGCTCTCCCGAATGTTATCAGGGAAGCGATTGTCGCGCATCCAGGCATGGGGGCGCAAAGCCACTGACCGTGCAAGAGCACGGCCCACAGAGTCTGTGGTATCCAGGGAGGAGCGTATTGAAAAATGTGCCATCTCCTTGCTATCAAGGACAAGACGGAGAAGCTCCGGGCGCAAGTCCTCCGGAAGGGAAGGAAGAAGGTTAGCCACGGAGTCCCAGAGTGCGGAGGACACACGTGCAAACACGCATGTAGTGTTTAAAGCGCGGATGGCCGCGCTAGAAGAAGCATTAAGCTGTCTTCCACATGCCTCCAGCCACCGGGATTCCCGGGTGGGAGGAAACAAAGGCAAAGTGGAAGAGTCTTGTAACCCAAAACCCGCCTGAATCACCAGGCCCTGAGCAGTAGGGTGGAGGGACAGGCAAAGTGGATCCCCGGGGCAGGACGGTGCCTACCCGCAATGGCCCGATCAACCGGGGCTCCGGAATAGGGCCGCGCCCATGCGCTACGCAGGACTTCCAATAAAGCACCCCCAAGGGGTAGCAAGGGCTCCACGGTAATGGGCTCGAGATGAAGCAGATCCATTAAGGGATCGGGAATGAGGGGTACCACAGGAGGCTGAAAGCCGAGGAAAGCAGCTGCCCGGTTGATAGTCCGCGCATAGGCAGCCCCTAGCTCAGTAGTCACACTAAGAGGGGACAAGAGGCCGTCTGTAGGAGACGGCTGGAGACTAATCCTCCCAGTTGCCATAAAGAGAGGGGCTGGGGAACGACCCGAAGGCCAAGCCACACTAGGGACCTGCACCAGTGGCCCCTGACCAGGTGAAGCAGCAGCTTCCATAAGGGCTGCAGCGGACACCGGTGTCGCCTGACACCGCTGAGGAGTCAGAAGCAATTAATCCGGCGGGGGGTCAACCTCAGGCATGGACGCTGGTGTAGATGAACGTATGGACACCGGCGGCGATGGATGCGGCGACAGCGGCATCGGTAGGCGCCGTGTCGGAGTAGACTGGACGTCGACGGCCTCCACTGGGGACGCTACCTCGAAGTCGACAGGCGTCGGATTATGCGCTGCTCCAAACGTGGGATCAGGCTTAGAGCCGGGTGTGGGTGGTGTCGAGCCCGACTTCGGGTCCGACTTGGAGCCCGGCGCCGAACCCGGCGTCACCGACGCCGCTTTCGTCGTCCGCACAGGAAGCCGCACAGGGCTAGGCGTTGACTGGCGGTGTGTCGAGCCCGGCACCGAGCCCGGCGTCGCCGACGCTGCGTCCGCCGTCCGCGCAGGAAGCCGCACAGGGCTATGCGTTGACTGGCGGTGTGTGCTAGAGCGACCAGGACGGTCTGGGCCACGGCCCAGCGTCGTCGCCTCGGCTCCAGAGTCGGAGTCGGTGCACACAGCCCTGGTCGGGGAAGGATCCGCCGACGAGGGTCCGGCCTGAGTACCCTCCGCCTCTGTGGGGCCCGAAGGCGCGCCAGGGAGAGAGGGGGACTCGAAGTAGGCCTTAAGAGCCCGGGAGTAGGCCTCCATTTGGGCGCGCGTCGCTCCAACTCCAGGGAAAGGAGGGTATGGAGGAGGTGACATCAGGGCGCCCGTAGCTGGCCCCTTACGAGAGGAATGGGCGCCAGCGGCATGCCTACGGGATGTGGACCTCAGTGGACGCTTGTGGCTCCGCTTACCTTTTTTAGGGCGCCAGTCGCGGGAGCGGCCTCAGGAACGAGCCCCCTCTGGAGAGGGAGAGCGGCGACGAGAGGAAGCTGGGCCGGACAGCCGTGCGGCCAACAGCTTCATACGACGTTCCTGTAGGAACTTCGGCTTCATCTGTTGACAGTCGCCGCATTCTTTGGAATCGTGGTGCACACCAAGGCACCACATGCAAATAAGGTGCGGGTCAGAGACAGACATCTGACGCGCACAGGCCTCACAGGCATTGAACCCGGAGGGCATTGCACACTGTTCCGGTACGACACCAACGGTGCCGAGAAGGCCCAAAACTAGGCCAGGAACTGCTGGTTTCCAGGATCCACGTCGTGACGCGGAAAAGAAGAAAACTGATGTTGGCGAGCCGGGGCGGGGCATATGTGGCTCCGCCGACGTCACGTCCATGGACGACGTCAGGGCGTAGCCGTGCCGCGCCGCCCCCCCGACGCGCAGAGTTGCTGCTACGCAAAATTTTCCGGATCCAGTCTGACGCCTGGGGATATTCTAAGTTAAGGAATCTGCGGCTAGACGTCTCTATAAGATGCATCAAGTTTCAGGTGCATTAGATGCTGGACTACCAATTACTCTGGTGTAATTCAAAATGTTAAAGGTTTCACAAGGTATTAAGCTGTTGACAGGGTTGACTGCCCCTACAATGTCATAATATTCAGTAAGGAGTAGGTTAATGACCCCCAACTGTGTCCAGGAATTTGTTTATTACAACATTGTAATCCATTTATAGCTCTGTAATCCAGACAGCGTCCTGACAGAATGAGTGTGAGATGTAATGAGATGTGATAGGGGGATAATGAGAAGTGTGGTTAAGAGTGCAATACACAGACTTTCTATGCTTAAAATGTTTTATCATAAGTCCAGTGGTCACACTGCCAATGGGAAGTCACAACATACCCTTGAAATTATGTGATTTATAACAATCACTGCAAAGAACAACATGCTCTGTAAACACTGGAAATACAGTTTTTGTCTAATTTGGGGATTAGACAGCTGATAAACACCGATTTAAAAACGTTCCGAAAACTCAAGAGAAACTCCATTAAAATCCACAAAACAAACACTAACAATAGGACGTCGCACTTCTAAAGATAGTGAAGAAGAAAGGCTCTTAGCATCTGTGAAGCAGCATTTCACCACAGAGTAAGCTGCATTCGCCACACTAAACTGCATTTTAATTAATGATAGAATGGCAAACACACAACAAGTGGACATTCCAAACCTTATTTACATACTCAATTTAGAAACACTCAATGAACACTCTTGAACTGTCATTGACTCTCTTGTCCCCTATGGCTATGCCGTCATACGCACTGACAGAAAAGAGAAACAGAAACAAAGGGCAGATCGCCCACATTCACTATGACTCCCTGAGCTGTAAACCATTCCCCACCAGATCATGACTCAAATTCAAATATCTCTAAAGTTCAAGTACTCTCTCCCAGTCCCAGACTCTGAATTTATGCACCACGTACCATCTACCAAAAGCAACTTCAATCACCGCATACTGCAACTGGAGCACGTCACACAGTCTAATGGCAAACAAGAATTACATATTTCTTGGAGTGTTCAATATCGATTGGGGCATTTCTAAAGGCAAACAGTCAAATGTAATAGAAAATGCATTACAATTTTACAACTTTGTCCAAATCTTCACCTTTCTGACACATAGCAGATGACTACACTTGATCTCATCTTTACAGGCAAGGATTAACATCCCCACCAATGCAAGAAATGTCAGACTATTTTCAAATACATTTCGAAACTTCATTCACCTTTACTCACACACACACAAGAATCAACATCTGAAAGCCTGATCCAGTCAGCTGAGGAAACTAACATCTACAACTTTGTAAGAGACATCTCCGGCACATCTATACTAACTAGACACCAAGGCATTTAGAATATACACACTTCACATTATTAGTCGTAGACACTAAGGCCACCCATCAGTTAAAACACCAAAACAAGAAACTGAGTCTGCCAGGTTTTACAGAATCTCTATAATATAACAAGAGAACTATGAAACTCAGACATTAAAAGAGAAAATGGAAGTCACCCATTCTACACACCAGGCTAAACAGCTTAAAAGAGAGTACAAACAATGAACATCTACATGATGAACTTTATCAAGGAACAAATAAACACTAATACGACCCCAATCAAAATATTGTTTAAATACATACATGCAAATGCAATACACCAAGCGAATTCTTGACCAGTACCTCACTTGCAAGCAGGCAATGAATTTCTTTCCTCATAAAGTCAAGTTCATAAGAGAGAATGTTAAGCCCAGTACAACCTTTGACTGACTGCCTTTGCCAAAAAGAATACATGGGACTCCATCATGTCCATCACAAGAGAAAATGTTGGGGAAGTCACAAAACACCTAACACCCACCTATCACCTCCATGATCTATAAGCTAATATCAAAAAATAAACTTTCACCTATATGAGGACACTTACCGCAACCTGATCATAGCCTTGCTCAACTATAGAATATTAACTGGCTATATTTCATCAAATTCCAAACAAGCCCAACATATAGCAGAAAATAATGTTTCAATTTGAGAACAGTCACCTACTTAAAATGGATCCGGAATACAAGTGAAGGGTGTGTTGTCAATCAGCTAAACACCTTCACTAAAAAAGAAGCCGCTATTCGCAACCTGCTAATCATGCTTTTGTATCAGATAGAGTACCAAAACAACTACTTTCAAAATGCATGCCGACATTCACCCTATGTTTAGAAGAGGGAAATTCATGCCTTCTCTAGGAAAGTAGGATCTGCTTTCATGGTTACCCTCACTTTTTGCTGGTGTCATTCTGTTTTCTTACTAGTCTGACTGGGATCCTGCTAATCAGGACCCCAGTCTCTGTGCTTCCTACCTAAATTCGACCATGGTGAGTACTAAGGTACCCCCCCCCCCCCGATTGGCTACTGGTGTACCCTTGTAAGTCCCTAGTATATGGAACTAAGGTACCCAGGGCATAGAAACATCAGGGGTCCCCCATAGGCTGAAGCATGCATTATGGCACCCATGGGAGACCACTCAAATTGTGACTACAGGCCTGCCATTGCAGTCTGTGTAAGCTGGTGCTAGCACCACTTATGACAGATATAAGTTTTCTTATATCTGAGGTAACTGCACTTAAAACCTATAAGTCACCCCTAAGACATGCCTTTCAATCCTGAAGGCAGGGTGCTTGGTTATAAGTGTGAGGGTGCCCCTGCATGAGCAGGACACCCCTACAATCCCTGGAGTCCATTCTCCAGGCGTTGCATGTGCATCAGCCATCACAATACATAGAGTGGCCATGAGTCATAACGTGATGGCTAACTCTAAACTGGCTGTAACGAACCCTGGCATGTTTGGTATCCAACATGTTGGAATCATACCCCAACACCGTGAACGGTGTTGGAGTATGATTCCATACACTGTGGGGCTCCTCCGGGAAGTCCTCCATGCTCCCGGTATCAGTCTTCCAGAGTCTGACAGCAGGCTATGGCTGCTGCCGACCACAGACCCGATTCTGCCCTCCTGCTGCTGAGCCAAGTTCAAGCGGGGGAAGGTAGGACAATAGGTTTAGTGACATAGGGAGGTGTGACCACCTCCCAAACAGGACTTAGTGTATTGGGCCAGGGTGGGGGCGCTTGCCAGAGCCACTAAACTGTTGTGAATGGCACATTTGGTGCCCTCCTTACATACTCCAGTTGGAACCAATTCAGGGAGCCATTGGCTCCCGCGCGAAACTGGACATGAGAGTATACACCCCACTGTCCAGCCCCTCCTCTGGGAGGGACCCCTGAATCGTCCCAAACCTTTCCTTAGGGTACTTAAGGGCTTACCTGTGGGTGGCTCTTCAGATTCGTTGTGGGACAAGATTCAGATCCGAAATCACTTCATCTTCAACTGTCTGGGCACTTTGGACTTCGTTGGCCTTCACTTTGCAAACCGAGACTGCACCTGGAAGACTCCTGGTCTCGTCGTCCTGCCAGTCTTCAGCGCCGTCTGTGCCTGTGCTCCATACACGTTCTTCTCCAGGCCTGTGGGCATCGAAGACACCCGAAGGAATCTCCCTTGGAGTGAAGGAGTCACTCCCCTGCATCTGCAGGCACCGCAACGAAGCTGACCTGTTTGCTGCTCCTGAGCTCCCACGGACTCCGAAAGGTTCAGTAACACAGGTGGTGGTTCTGCAACTCCCTCGAGCTAACTTCTTAGCAAGTTTGAAGTCAGTAACCCTAGTCGGAACCACTGGAGCATTGGCTTCAAGAAGCTCCAGCCTCCAGCATCTCTTGCTACTAAGATGTTCATCCTCACCACATTCTCTGCACTGCGGGCCTGCATCATTGGTGAGCTGCTCGAGGTCTTCTTGCGACTCCTGTGCCTTTGGCCTGTGGGTCCTCTTAAGGATCTTCTTTGGCTCCAATGGGCTCCCTGCTTGATGGGGGCCTGCTCTGACCTACCTGCCCGTGGTGAGTCCCTTGGACCTTGCTAGTCCCAACACTGCACATTTTTTGTCTGCCACGTTTGTTGCCGCTGCCAAGGCTTGTGGGTGCTCCCGCCGGACACCGACCCCCTGGCTCTTGACATCCGACGTGGGACAGTTCGCGAATGGCTCCTGGTCTTCCACAGCGTCGCCTGGTCTGCACAGCTGCAGCGCCAAGGTCACCGTCAACTCTCCTGCATTTGCCGACATAAGTGGACATTCGTCTTCTGTGCCCCATGATCACTCATGAGTGGCATAGACTCTGTCCCCTCTGCTTGCATGTACCTCTTTTCCTGAATCCACCCTTGGATTCCACCGGACACTTTCACCTTCTTCGCCAGTGGCATCTTTACTGAAGTCCTCCATTGTATGCACCCGGCTTCCCTGGTGTAAGTATCCTGGTTCCCGGGGTATCCACGGGTGGGGTGACTCTCCATCCTTCCGTCTTCCACTGGGATTCTTCCGGTTCCTCTGTTGAGGGTCCTTCTTCTTAAAAACTGCTACCGCGACTTCCCCATTGACTTGTATTGAGCATGTGGTTATGTTTCCACTCTACACACGGCCTCCGTGGGTTTCCTAGGTACTTACCTTGTGTGATTCCTTGGGTCTACAGCTCTTCCAAGTCTTCTGGGTCCAGTCTCGACTTCGGTCGTGGGTCGTATTCCACTTTATTAGTATATGGTTTGGTCTCTCCCTGGAGACCATTGTGTATTTGTGCTACTTAAGTGGTCTGTTACTGAAGTTTTGTGATTATATCTCTGGGGAGGAGATATTGCAATGTGTTAGTGAGTGTTTATAATACATACATGTTTTTATGACTACACTGCGTGGTTCTTTTTCACTTAACCTACACTATATGATTAGTGCTGGTAAAACAAGCTGCTTCACACTCCTTCTGGACTAGGTCTGAAGACTGCTCTCCACAGCTACCACTTAGAGAGCTTTCTAAGGTTGTCTAAGACCACTAAAATCACCATAAGGATTGTCTGGATTAGTGCAAGGTGCTCCACTTAAATAAGTGTGCACCACATACTAAGCCAGCCTGCTACACCTTCTCATCAACCTTCACTTTTGAGGGCATTTGACATGATTGTGAACGAAAGACTTATTGCTACCTTGGAACACGCAATGGGCTTCTAAGAACAAGTTCTACGCTATTTTTGTCACTTATTTCTAATTGATATCTGTAAATAAAATTAGGAACAATTACATCTGAGAAAACTCTTATAGGAAGCGTCACAAGATTTACAACATGAACCGGAATTTAGTCTCTGCAGGAATACAACAGCAATTCTAGTCAGCTTGGAGTCTTCTTATACTCAAGGCTAGATTTTTGGTCCCCACACCAGTTGACCTATACAACCGCTGATCTGGAGGATTTGTCTCCACTCAACAATAGGTGGACAACACAACTTTATTTGAAGACCTCTTCTATAAATGATGTACTAAAACTTTGCACCTGCTTGACAACGTTCCATACATCAATGCTGAACATCTTGAGGCTGATTTAGAGTTTAAAGGAGTGGGTGCTCCATTGTAACAGAATACCCTCTCCATCAAACTGAAGGTCTGACCGCCTGATTTACAGATGAATGGACCTAACATACGTCAGCAACAGAGACTACTCCATCTACTTTGCTGACATACTCATCTGACAGCCCAACAGAGTAAGGGCCGTCAGAGGTTTGATCATTCGACCGCCCACCTGGTTTAGAGTGGATGATCAAATGGCTAGTTTTGGTTCACTGACATAACATCGATGTAAAAAATATCGATGTTAAAAATATCAAGTAAAAAATACAGACAACAAAAATATTGACTCCTATACTTAAACAGCTAAGTACAAAAATATTGACTAAAAAATAATCGATGTAAAAAATATAGATGTATAAAATATCAACTTTTATATAGTTATAAAATAAAATATATATTAAATATAATTTTAACAAAATAAAATAAATGTAATATACATTTTAATAAAATATAACAAATAAACTTAATAAAAAAGATACACACAAACATAATTTATACACATATTTACTTTAATACCATTAATAAACTATTATTTTTAATTTATGTTAAAAGTTTAAAATAATATAAAAAATAAAAATATATATTAATGATATAAAATATTAAAAAAACAAAAATCTATAATATATTAAAACAGACTATTAACAAATATTTAAAACTTAAATTTCAAAATACAATCAATGCAACAGTAGGGAAAATGTTGGATAGCAAAAGGGTAAAAAGAACTATTCCCACTCCAGTGAGTGCAACAGCAGGGAAGAGTTGGATAGCGGAGGAATTAAATTTACTATTCCAACTCCAGTGACTGCAACAGTAGGGTAAGTGTTGGATAGCGGAGGGGTAAAAATTACTATTCCCACTCCAAACAGTGCAACAGTAAGGAAAGTGTTGGATAGCAGAGGGGTAAAAATTACTATTCCAACTCCACTGAATGCAACAGTAGGATAAGTGTTGGATAGCGGAGGGGTAATTCTTTTTATTCACACTCCGGTGGGTGCAACAGTAGAGAAAGTGTTGAATAGCGGAGGGGTAAACATTACTATTCCCACTCCAGTGAGTGCAACAGTAGGGAAAGTGTTGGATAGTGGAGGGGTGAAAATTACTATTCCAACTCCAGTGAGTGCAACAGTAGGGTAATGTGTTGGAATAGCGGAGGGGTAAAAATATTTTTTACTCAATATTTGTGCAACTCGATATTTTTTATTCCATATTCTGTCTGCACACCGTTCGTTTTTACTCTCCCTTACAACCATGACAAACGTGGTGGTAAGGAAAGGTAAAAACGTTAAAACGTTAAAATGACCCCAATATAATGGTAGTGGGGGGGAACATTAGTTTTTGGAAAAAACAAAAACATGTCAAAAGTTTGATGGACGGTACCATCATCATTTTGACGGCATTGCCCATCAAACTTTTAATAGGAACAGCCAAGCCAGTGGTTCATGTCAATGTTTACAGTTATCCGTAGGGCTGGAGAACAACTCTAAATCATCCCAGTAGTTACCTTATTCACAAAAACATGAATTCTTACTCATTATCTCCAAGCACAAAAATAACTTTGATCCATCACTCAAGAAACTAAAAGACTAAGTTGGGTAGGATCTTACAAAATCACTATTCCTTTCTTGTTGCTCAACTGAAAAATAATAGTTCTATTTTTATTTGCGTTTCTTCATCATAACTTTATTTGGACATACTTGCCATCAAAGGGCAAATAATCAACATGCATCACTGCTTTTACAAATAAATCAAAACATAAATTGAGTTTAAAAAGCATAAAATAGTATAAAAACTTCACTATGCATATATAAAACTATGGTACGTTAATTCATTTGCGTTTCAATTCTTTATTTGATTTTTCATTACAAGACAAGCCATACACTCAATGCACACTGTAAACTGAGTGTAAACTGTATAACCAAAAGAAGACACTAACAGAAACCGCTTCTAGATCATCTATGCCAGAGTATAAGTATATCTATATCCCTCAACGCTGGTCACTTGCTTCAATGCTCCCATATTCTGCCATGATATAAAACAGCATATACCTTCACTAAACAATAAGCACTTATTAAAGGGGATCTAGGAGAAGCGGAGGTCCCATCATGGTTTCATGGTCTCTATATGACCAGGGAGTTGGAAAGTCTACTGCCATAGGTTGGTTGTTGCTAATGGTGTTGGGCCAGTAGATTTGGAGGATTTTCCTCAGACAGGTGTTGATGAAGGTCTGGACTTTGTTGGTGTTGGTCACTACTCTCCTACAAGTTTCTGCTCCATACAAAAGGACTGATTTTACGTTCATGTTAAAAAGCCTGAATTTTGATTTGCAGCGTTATGTTCCAGTAGCCCAAGATATTCATTAGCTGAATGAAAGCAGTCCTTGTTTTGCCAATTCTTGCCTTGACGTCGGCTGTGTGCCGCCCCACTGGTCTATGACACAGCCCAGGTAGGTGAAGGACACTGGAGCTTTCCTTCACAGTATCCCACATTTCCTGACAATACCCAGACACTTTTCAATATTCCCACAAAATTTGCACTATATAAATCCATCCCACAGACAATCTCCAAAACAGAGAACCGGGGCAAAGATTGGCCTTACATAGTTTAACTGGGGTTCAGTGCCAGTGTTGGAGGATCTTGAAATAACTGCATTTCAGGCAAGCTTCCCTAAAACCCATATCATGTTAATCTAATACTGTTGCCCAGTCCCCACCTTGAAAGTGTTTTTGTAACCGTGTTTCTTATCAGAGCCAGAGTGCATTTGAGCTCTTTTGCGAGATAATATTGTCAATCAAAATTGAGTAGATGCCTTCCAAGCTAACAATTAATGAAGAATAGAAGATTTAGTCAAAGAAATGTGTGAGTTAGCTAGCTTCAGTTTCAGGGTATAAGACAGCTAACATGCCTCCACCTTTGTGTTTGGGGAATGTTGTATTCCTGCAGGAGCTTTAGAAATTATTTTATAGATACATTTTAAGTATATCTTCTACGTATGTGATCCTACGCACAGTCCATAGTGACCACCTAATTTCCTCCCCGTCAATCCTAATTTATCCATTCCGCCACAGTGGTGCTTTGGAACATAAAAGCTCTGGGAATTTAAGAGCTTATGCATCTTCTACCATGTGTCTCTAGAGAAGTATATTATTGGATTATAGTTTGTCAGATGAGTTTGAGGATTGCAGCATATTGCTAATTTTTCTATCGTTTTAACATTATGGGTCCATTGGGACTCAAAATGTTGTCTCCAGATGTGCTTTGACTATGTATATGGAATGAGTCAACTGATGAGGCAACCAATAGAACTCCATATACAGTAATCTTAGGCCCCCGGCTATCGTGGTAGCATATAAATTCGAACCTTTCAGTCTTGGTTATTCTCCTTCCCATATTAATGTTATGATGTCTTTTTCGATTTCCTGTAAGAGGGGTTTTGGAATTAGTAATGGTAACATTTCAAATGCATAATTAAATTCGGGGGCAATGCTCATTTTTAGGTCGAGCCTAGAGTCCGCGCGCAAGCGCTGCCCTGGTGAGGATCTGCTGTAGATCAGTACGTGAGGGAAGCCCCGCCCACTGCCAAGCCCATTTTTTCATTGGCTTGTGTCTTTGTCCTTCGTAACTGCTATCTTATGATTGATTGTGGGGCTTGTTAGTCCCTCCTTATTATGGCCATGTCGTAATTTGTACCCTCCCATGGCTACTGGCACTTTTACTTTGAGTGTTACACGGTACGGTATGCGTTATTTAGACTGTGAGCACTATTTTTTTCCGTGCCTTCTCACCCCCTCCCCCGCCTGCACTCCCGTTGTCCGTGATGCAATGCAATAGGTCTCGCGTAAATGCGAGTCCGATTGCATTGCAAATGCGTGTTATTAGATAATGATCTTCTAGGCGCGCAGTTTTCAGCTGCTGAGGTTTAACAAAGACTTCTGAGGTCAAGTAATTTGTTACCTTAAAGAAAAAGTCTCTACGAAGTAAACACAACATGGTCTTTAATGCCCTGTGCTTATTTTTTCTACAGTTTTCAGTATTTATTATGTGCTGCCCATGGCTCATCATTCTGTTGAAATTCCACACATACAGCGTGTCATGTTTTATTAATCATTTGTGTGTTGATAATCATTTCTCAGGTATGGGCTGGGCTGGGCTGGGCTGAGCAGGTCGAGTACACTTGGGATGAATTTCAGGACAGCGGTGGAGGTTAAGAGAAGGAGAGAGGGGACTGTCAAGCAACGTCAGTCCTTCCACTGCCCTAGTGGCTCTCAGCAGTAGCAGGCATATTCCTTGCCGCCATGGATGGTTGCTAACGAGAAAGACACCTCGCTTTTATTATTAAGTTTGTGAGCTTATTTTTTAACATGCCGCCAATTTTGTACACATATAAGTAAGATTTCTTCAATACATAGCTATCCTTCGGAAGCCATGTGGGACATCTTCAGTGAATCCTGAATTTTCAGACAGCAGACCTTCGAAAGCTGCACTCTTACGTTCCCAAAGTCCGTGACCGAGGAGCTCAGCCAATTCAGATATTTGTTTTCCATTATGGGAACTGTAGTTCCTTACACCATTGTAAAATCATCAGAAACAGAAGTCGCAGAATCTAAAGAAAAAACGTGGACTGGCTGAGCTGCTGCGCATGGACCTGGGTAAATTAAGAGCTCTTTTGCGTGCTGGGATTTTAAGCCCATGTTTATCATATTAAAACAAGGCCAAGAAACTGTTAAGACACAGCTGTTTCCACGGAGATTGCAATTTCCAAGGCCCATGCGTGTGTAGCTCATCTAGTTGAGATTTATTTGGTTTGCATTATAGGACTTGTAGTCCTTATTTATATATTATTATTTTAGACTACAAGTCCCAAAATGCACAGAAAAAAAAATCTGTTACTTAGTGTGTGGACCCGTGAAATTTGACTCCTTTGTTTCTGTGGTGGTAAGAAGAGGCAGGTTTAACATACTCTTTTGTAAGTGGTTCATCTGTGGGGACGAATCTGTGTATCTGTATGAAAAGAGGTCGTTGAAGTGCACCACGTGCCCTCCTCCTCCCTCCTGACGGTGCCCTCATTTGACTCTTTCCTGCCCTGCAGTGAGTGCCGCCCTGACGTCTCACAGATAGTGCACCTCTCGGCACATCAGTCAATGGCGGCCCTCTCTTCCAACAGATTTTATAGAGCACACACCCCTCATGTAGTGAGTGTCTTGTCGCAAAGTGCACACGTCACCCCATGTTACAATGCACATTACCCCCTGTTGAAGTAAACTATTCTCCAGGCTCCGCCATAACGTCCTCCACAATTTCTTATCATACTGTTCCTGTCGCACCTTATTACCACTGCACAATTTACGTTCTCTTTATTTTTCAAGCTTTGTCGTTCCTGAATTCTGTCTTTCTCTTCCCACGTTCTTTTCGTTTTTTTCCCCTATTTTACCGCTTTTTTGCCTTTGTTTAAGAGGGTGTCCAGACACTGTTATAGCAGCTGGGCATTATTCCTGCTGGCTATGGGAAGGGCACAGGTTTCCAAGTTGACCGCAGAGCCAAGGGCAGCAGCTCGCGGGTTGTGTAGTAGAGCTTTGAATGTGCAGTTTTACAGTAGGGCAGCAGTAGGGCACAGGTTGTTGAATATCACAGTGGATGCATCATGCATTTGTACTGCAGGGCACAGTGTATTCACAGTATGGCAAGGTGTTAGCAGGCCACAACGTGCGTGGATGCGATCTGCCCACCAGTGGCTTAGCTAGCCCTCTGGCTGCCCGTGGCGGTCCCTGCGTTTGCCACCCTGCAGCAGCCGCATTGAAGAGCGTGCTGTCCAGGGCGAACAGCACCCCCCGTCCTCCCTTGCTAAGCCACTGCTGCCCACTATGCACTGGTTATGCACTTTTTTAGTACTGCTCACAGTGTTCACTCTCACAGAAGTGCCCAGGTTGGCATCTGTTTTGAGTGCCACTCCCAGCCTCTGTGGTAGACAAAGATGACCCTTTCCCTTTAAACTCCCCCATGTTGCACAGACCACGTCTTGCCCTTCCATGACTTTCAGGGCACCCTCTGTGCCCCATTTTTGTACCGTGTTGTGCTGTTCGCTTTGTTCCGGTGTTACTGTGCACACGTTGTTGTCAGAGTCTTACAGTTGCTGTCCCCTGCCTTAGATTGCACCCTCTTCCCACACTGCTCTACAACATAGCTTAAAGACACTGGCAAAGCCAATTGCTCTGGCTAAACACTTATAAGGTCCCTAAGGCGAGACCTATTGGCTATGCCAATGCTTCTTATGACTTGTGCTTCACCCCAAAGAGATAGTTGAAAGTGGTATCATTTTTAAAGTAAGATTTAGCTTGATCTATTAATGGTAAGATCTTGTCACGTATCATGTCCTTATGTTCTTGATTTCTATACCCCTAGGTATTTCAGTTGCGCTCTTTTCTATTTGAAGGGCAGGGAGTTGTCCTCAGAGTGCCATGTGAGATATGCCTGAGCTCGCTTCTTTGCTTTTATTTTCAAATTCCAAAAGATAACAAAATCGCTCATATAGTACCTGCGCAGATCATTGTATAGTCAATACAACACTACTCAGAGGTAGTTAATCTTCATTCAATGGATACATGAAATTGAAGGGATTGAGCTCTAAACCAGTCTCTCCATGTCACATTTATTCATGAAAGTCCCTGCCAAGATGGCCACCACTGTTAATGAAAATTCTTATTTCCACTTTTGCCACTTAATGCCCCGAGTCACTGGTCCAGGCACTTCATACTACCCTCACAGTTACAATCTTGGGAGTATGTGCTCTTCTGGAAGCTGCATGTAGGTCCTGTTTCAGATAGTTTTGCCTGGTCTCAGCTATCAGTATTTTCTGTGTCTTTGAGACGGTGGCCGTTCGTTGCTCCCAGGGAGCAAAGATTGGGATTGGGGGCTTGGCGGGAGGGGGGTTTGATGAAGTCTTATGTTTGCCAGTCATAGTGCCCACCAATTCGCCTCCTTATTGGCACCTCTGATGAAGTTGGTATTGCGGATCTGATGCTGTTGAGAAGTCTTACATCACAGCCTGCAAGACTTCTCCTTAGGATCTGCCCTCCGGCATCTGAGCTTGCCCCTGGAATCTGAGCTTGCCCCGGGGGTGTTAGGTAGCGGTCCCCCACCAGTGAGGTTGTCTCATTCCAGCTGGTATGCCAACTGCGGCTCGGGACCTGCAAGCGCCGAGTCCAACTTTTTACAACATGCTGCACCAATAGTATATTTGTATGGAAAACGGCCACCCAGGCCTTCTGAAGATTTCAGTATACAATGTGTCTGACATATATAGTTTGGGGAGGCTGTTCTATTCTCCAATATTTTGCTTATCTTCCTCTCCTATCCACCTGTGAATGCATGGGCAGCAGCAATCTCTGCCATACGTTTATGGGATTTTCTGCTTGGTCTCGGTACACAAAGATTGGACATAAGAGAATTGCGAGGTTTACTGGAGAGTTAATGTGAACATTACAGCTTGAACATATTTCATCAAACTTCAGGTTTCAGCAGTTCTCCCACTGCATTATACTTGGAAATGCGCATTATGAAATTCCCACCGTCTAGACGCACTTAGCCATGTGCCACTTTCAACTAAAGCAACTGCTGATTGCAGTGACGTAGTAGGAGTGCCATGGGCGCTAATGCAATGAAGGTAAATGTGCAGTGATCTACTCAAAATATTCTGCAGGTGAGAGTAAATGCACATATCTGTGACGCCATGATCATTTTTAAGTGAATCTTTTCAATCTGTTTTTAAAACTTGAACTTTAAAGCAAAAAAACAACTACAGCGATGTTAGATGAGCTCTTTCTTTAACGCTGTATACACTATTTCATTAAACAGCATAGAGTGTTAAAGCCAATGTATCAGTTCCCTATCAAAAAATGGTAGAAATACAATTAAAAATATAGAAGTTAACCATTCAAGACATTACGAGAGATTTGCACTGCATTCAAAACTAAAGAAAACGTAAATAAATATCTACAGACCACCACGAACGTGAAGTTCATCCAGCATCTCCCTGGCGATTTGAGCAGGTGTGATATATTCCTTGCCATCAAGAGTGTGTACAACATCCAGCTGTCTTTCAGCAATCAGCTTTGACACTATTTCAATGCAATTTCGTTCAGACAACCTGAGCGTAAAGAAACAATAAGTTACTTCTTCCATGATTTAGTTAACATATGGCTATACATAACCTCGTGGACAACAAATAATAAACAATGGCAATGTATACCTGGTCATATTGGTCAAGACAGCTACTTATAATATTACCCCTCTAATAAATTATTGTGGACTGCGTAGCTCAGCATCACTTACTGTTTCTTTAAAATTATATTTTTTTTACACAGCACTTAGTACAGCACTTCTGCTGATAGTGAGGTCGATAACAGATGTTACAATAACCCAGATTAATGGTACCAAATTTACTGTCCTTAAAAGCTTGCTATTGTTATACTCGGATATGAACTTGCGAACTTCGATCATTGCAGATGTCAACAATGCTAACTCACTGAGTCATCCAGAGGCAAATCTCATTTAAGTTATGGTACCGATGGCTTTGCCCATCTCCCAAGTTTACATGCAGCAATGTGGTCACAGGTTCTGACACTTTCCATGGAACAGATCACATCTTGAATGTGATTAAAGAAGATTGTTTGATAGCCTCATCACACCAACGAGACAGGGTCCTGTGTGGGATACTAATGTAAGATAGAACGACACAGCAGCTGGATTCGTAAACCTCATTGATCCTCTCCGGTTGTCCTCATCTAGACCTTATACATCTTCACATTTCTTGGCAACGTTTGATGATAGATGATTTTTGGTCACAAAACTTTATAATATATTGAGCACACCAACTCCCCCATGGGTATGAGCAAGGCTATAAAAAGCTCAAAAATATACAAACAAAAACAATTAATAGCACATTTTGTGGTAGTGGATATCATGACTCTGTGGCATACAGTAATAATACTTATATACATCTGCTGAACGTTTAGAAAAATTTGAGACTTTCAAACTACAGCAATGGAGCAGAAATAGTGAAATTACTTGCCCACTTACTGGGGGAACGTAAAGAACAGAAAGACAATGGAAAAGGAAGTATGAAATCACAGGGACTGGGAGAAACCTGGCATTAGCAAACGGGAAAGAGTCAAGCCTGTCTGTTCGCATCATACCTGTAAGATCTGCACTGAAATAGAGTGAGCTCTAGAAAGAGACACAGGTGCCACTGTTCACACTTTTTTTACCCGAGTTTTATATACCACGAACTTGACCCGAAGGTATCGGGTTTCAGAGCACTTTACACAAGCACCAGTTGCGTTACATGAGGACACATTCATTTTTGTTAGGCACGGGGAGATTAAGTGATTTGCCCAAAATCACAGGATGTTGCGCGTCCTTGCCGAGACTCGAACCCAGTTCCCCAGATTTGAGAACGACCGCCGTAGCCATTAGGCCAACTCCCCTCCCTTCATAAGTTAAGTGAAGAAGGTGGATATATGTTTGGGAAAGCAAGCCATCATTTTGTGGATTATATGTGCCATTACAGAAAGGGGACCAACCAATCTCAAACACTAACCCTCATCCACTTCTAAATGTTCAATGTCTATATAAAGTTGCCCCCTACAAAGAAAGAATTTATTCTCAATATCTGGCATGCTAGATCCGGAGAGCCTGGTTCACCCTCGTTCCTCTGAATGGGTTCCCGTGGACAAAGTTGCGACATACTGCGCAGGATGGCTGCAGAAGCCGCTAGACAAGGAGGTCTGCAATCACATGAGGGCAGAGTGCCCGCATCCCCCCTAGACAATAAGGTAGCGCTTACCCCTGAGATAGATGAGTGCATGGCTACTTTCTTTGGGAAGTACATGCGTGACCCTAAAAAGGGGATTGGTCGGTCCTGGAGAGCTTTCTAGGACAAGATCTTGGATATTGCAGGCCCATTGACCCGCATCCTGGATATGGCAGAGGATACTGATTTTTCCCGAAATTCGGACAGGATGGGCGCAGCAAGTCATCGTCTTCTTGGGGAATGTGAATTGCATCATCTCCACGGAGTGGCATTGTTTGCTCCTCATTAAGATTGACCCTAAAACTGGGCATCTCGCCACATCAGAGGCTGGCCACGTCGCCTAAGGGGGGTTATTTGGTGACCCGTTTATCAAGGAGCTGGGTAAATTTGTGCAAACAGTTAATTCTTTGGATGAGGCTCAGGCATCCACAAAGTGCATCTTTATGCCCTGGGTTTTCTCTGGGGCTGGCCGAAGTAGGGGGTGTTAAGCCAGCTGCGCTCAGCAACCAGCCTTCGGCAGAGGATATAACAGTAGAAGAGGCCAATAGCAGGATGTCTCCAAATTCTGAAACTTCTACCCCTCCAGAGGTCATCCCTGTCACCGGGGCGCAAGAGGAGGACACCGCGGCAACAAGGGAACCAATTAAGGTGAGTGTTCAACTGTTTCCTTTACAACGCCTGGGAGGCAGGCTCCAGAGCTTCGTCCACAACTGGGAATCGCTTATCTCAGACGCCTGGGTCCTGCAAACAGTATGCAGCTTCCACATAGAGTTTTACGGTTGCCCCTTCCAAAAGAGGCCCCCTGTCCCTTTGATTTCCTCCTCCGCACACGCCCAACTGGTGTACATAGAGGTGACAGAATCTGCGCAAAGGGGCTATAGTGCATAAAAGGTTTCCTGGTGTTGGGATCCTCTGAGGCTGCCGACTATGCCAGTGTGACAATTTAGGTTACATCCTCTTCACAGGTAAATGAAGTTGAAGAGCCAGGGATGTAATGAAGATACAAGTTTCTTTATTCACAGAAGATCCCAGCCATCCATCAGCAAGGCAGCTTCCAACTGACCAGTACATTCAAGTAATGACATTCCATCCCCATGGTAACCCACAGCACATGACATCATAGTGGCACCCACAGCTTGTGCCAGATCAGGGCACAGCTGTGATTACCAATTAAACCCACTTATGAGGAATACCACAGCATACACTCCCACACCCGGGTTTTTAAAGTAATCTCTTTGTGGTAGACAAACAGGACGGAGGTCAACTGC
Organism: Calotriton arnoldi; assembly: GCA_963921515.1. Classification (NCBI taxonomy): domain Eukaryota; kingdom Metazoa; phylum Chordata; class Amphibia; order Caudata; family Salamandridae; genus Calotriton; species Calotriton arnoldi. The sequence goes on from CAWUFW010000045.1 coordinate 1,729,396, forward strand.
CCGTAATCAACCTGAAGGAGTTAAACGAATAGGTGATTTACCGCCATTTCAAGATGGAAGGTATTCACCTACTCAGGGAGCTCCTTCAGCCCAACGACTGGATGGAATGCTTGGACCTAAAGGAAGCCTTTTTTTAGCATCCCAATCTTCCCTCCTCACCGTCGCTTCCTCCAGTTTCCATGGCAGGGGACACATTCAAATTCTCCACGCTTCCCTTTGGTCTGTCATCTGCCCCATGGTGTTTCATCAAGGTAATGCGCCCAGTGGTGGAGTTCCTTAGGACACACGGCGTCCATCTAATCATCTACCTGGACGACATCCTCTTCATGGACCAATATCCGTAGACACGGTCTAAGCACCTGCAAACAGCAGCATCTCTCCTGGAGTTTCTAGGCTTCATCATCAACTAGGAGAAGTCGGTCCTCGTTCCCTCTCAGTCCCAGGTGTTCTTGGGCTTTGTGGTGGACTCGGTCAGAGCCACCCTTAGCCTTCCCTCCGGGAAATTGACCAAGATCAAGTATGAGCTACGTCGTCTCGTGGCAAGACTTTCCACCTCCCTGAGACAGATTGCACAGGTGGTGGGACTGCTGTCAACCTCCATACAGGTCATTTTCCCAGGGACTCTTCTTTACCGGGCGCTCTAATGTTTGAAAGTCTTTTACCTCCGGAAGGTCCTCACATACTCCCAAGTGGTTCCCCTCTCGGAGGAGGCTAAGGAGGAGAGCCAGTGGTGGCTGGCTCATATGAAGGTATGGAATGGAAGAGTCATTTTCAGTTCCCTGCCGGATCTTGTCATAGAGTCCGTTACACGCGGCATGGGCTTGGGGGGGGGGGGGCGAGATGTGGAGTTTCCTCCACCGGAGGAAGATGGACAACGTGGCGGCAGTGCTTTACATAAATCACCTCGGAGATACCTACTCCAGGAACCTCTCGGATATCGCCTGCAGCTTTTGTGGCTACTGCCTAAAGATCTCCGTGACGGCGGAACATCTCCCAGGGGTGGCCAACCAAGTGGCAAATTGGCACTCCCATCACCTTCTGGACACGAGCCTCTGGCGCTTGCTCCCCTCGCGGTTTCAGGGCCTCCACAACAGGTGGGGCCCGTTCTCGCTGGACCCCTTTGCCTCTCGCTTGGATCATCATCTTCCAAGATATTACAGTTGGCAACAGCCACGGATGTCTTCCTACAAGACTGGCGACCTGAATGGGGCTCTGCCTTCCCTCCATTTGCGATGGTCAGATGCCTCTCGGCTGAAGTACGGAGGCAGGAGGCAGACATCATCCTGGTGATATATACAAATCCTCTGCACACGTTCAAAAGTACATACATAAACTTACATAAAATATCACAATGATGCTTGTCTTTGAATTTTCAGATGTCTTTAATTCAAGATCGTTAAGCCTTCTTAGCCAATGCGTGTTTCGTTGCTGTTATAGGGGATTACCCCGCGACTTCTTCAGGGCTGAGGTCAGTTTCAAGTAGTCTCTTAATTCCGGTGATAATTCCAATCCGGAAGGGGTTCCTATAAGTTCTGCTCCTGGAGAGGTAGACCAATTAGTCTTGTGTCCGGAAAGCTAAAATTGCTTCCAAATGTAAGGGAGTTTCTTTTAGAAGAGCTGCCCCATCCGGCAGTATTAGGTAGAACCCTTCGGATCTCCAGGCCGTGGCGTGTTCGTGTGTATAACTATCATCCTGGTGACTCCGACGTGGAAATCACAAGTCTGGTATCTGGTTCTTCTGGAACTTTCTTGCGGTTTTCCAATCCTTCTACCCCTGTTTCCAAATCTCGTAAAGAGGAATCCCCATCCTCTAGTCCTACATGGGTCTCTGTCGCTTATGGCCTGGAGGATTACAGGGAACGTTGGAAAGTCCTCGGCCTTTCGCGATAAGCTGCTTCCCTCCTCTCCAGAGCTTGGGCCAACAGCACCATCAAACGCTACAAGTCAGCGGGGTAAAGATGGTTGGGCTAGTGTCATGGATGACACCTGGATCCCGTGGTGACAGACATTGTCCACATCTTCAATTTCCGGGCCTCCCTGGCATCAGAAGAACTTGCCTATAGGTCAATCAATACTTTCAGGTCAGCAATTTCAGCAGGCCGTGCACCTGTTGGTGATCATCCAGTTGGGGAACATCCCCTGGTGCGGAAACGTTTGACAGGCATCAGCCTACCCCTGCCCCCGGAACCCAGATATTCCATTCTATAGGATGTAAATAAGGTCCTCAACATGTTCATATTCTAGCATTCCAACAGATATCTGTTACAAAAGGAGCTTTCAACTAATCTGGCCACTCTCCTCTGCTTGGTCTCATGTCGGAGGGTCTCCGGTTTAAGGGCGTTGGGTCTAACAGGCAGAGTTTTTACCCCAGATGGGGTTACTTTCCACATTTCACATCATACAAAATGCAGTTCTCGTGTGGTTACTTAGCCTTCCTTTCCATATTCCCCGAAACTATGCTTTGTGCGGTACATAAAGAGCTATGAGGCTAGGACGACCGACGTCCGCCCACACGGTGAGAGAGAGTTCTTAATAGCCTTGAGGAAACATTTTCTGGCAGTCTCCTCACCTACCACTGCCAGGTGGGTACGATGGGCCATGCAGGAAGCTGGCATAGATACCAAACTGTTTGGTGCTCACTCTGTCAGAGGAGCTATGGCCTCGAAGGTGTTCTCCCTTGGAGCCCGTCTGGAGGATATTCTCAAGGCAGCGTACTGGTCTTCAGACTCTACATTTAAGAGGATCTACTTCAAACCAGCCCCTTCTATCGCTTCGCTGGTTGTGGATAAGCTTTAAACCAGTGTAATCCTCACCTCCGGCCCCGACATAGAATAAAAAATTTCTTAGCTATCGTGATGGAAATTTTCAATTCAATGAAGGACCCACAGGCGAGGAATAACCCACCCACTATTGATGTTCCCTCCCCAAGAACAGGAAACTACGTAAAGGTGGGTATTCATTGTACTGTTCACATTGATCTTCTACTGTGGATTTGTCTTGTTCGTAATATTACTGAACCCGGAAAAGTATGTGCTGTAAATATGCTCCGGATATCAACGTTCCTTTTCCCTAGGATCTCATGGGTCGAAACATGACTAACAATACCACTATCTGTCAGCAGTCGCAGGAAGACAGAGGAAGCGGTGACAGCAGCAGGGGACTATGGAGATGCCATGGCTGTAGCTGATTGAACACTCCCCAAGGGTTTTGGGAATTGTAGTCTGTTAATGTTTCTCTAATGGCTGCTGTTAATAAAGTGAAGAAGGAACAGCGTAATCCTCGCCTCTATGACCTTAATAGAATTTAAAATTTCCGTTAGGATAGCTAGGAAATTTTTACCCTGTGTCAGTCAGGTCAGTGAAGCAATTTACATTGGCTAGAAGGGAAAGAGGGCCCTCCCTAGGTACTGTAAGGCTTAACTGCAGTGGAGCACAGTATATCCACCATGAAAGACTGCTTTACTCTGTATTTTCAAAGAATGCTGTTCCATGTTTTGAATACAGTTGAAAAAAGTGTCTGAGTGAGAGAAATTAATCGTACTGCTAAATTTAACAATGTTCACATTAGAATGAGTTGATGTCAGTATTTATCCGGTGAACTTCAACTCCCTGTTTTATAGTGCAACAACCACAGTAAGTAACAATGTCAAACGTCACCAAACGTAAGGCAGACCCAAATACAGTGACGGATTTGCAGAAATGTGTCCCTCCGTTAAAATAAACTGGGGCACTGATTTGACACCAAGAAACTGGATACTACAATAAGCTCAGTCGAACCGACAAGTGACGTCTTCAGAGTTCAGTATTATCATCTACTTATATCTTGCGAAGTACAATGAATGTGTACTGGCTCCAGAGAACTCTGGCTTTTTTAAGGTATCCCCCCAAAAGGGACTTCGGCTTTTCACCCACTGTAAAAGGGTAATATCAACTACATTCTGGCCCCCAAGTGATTTGGTTTTATTCAAATAGCTATTTTAATAACACTGATTCTGTGGTTCAAGGCACCCACAAATGAACCAATATATCCGACGGAGAAACACTCCGGGAACCTTGCTTCTCAATTTAGAAGAGGGTAGATAAGGCTTCAGTATTCCTTTTTAGGTACATCCTAGAGACAGCTTTAGCTGCCTTGCCAGCCTCATACTTTCAAGAAATTCATAATAAAAAGTACATGCATAAATATTTACATACAGGGGTTTGGGGTTAGCCCTCTTCATGCATTGGTCAGTTCAACTGTCATTCAAATTTTGCGTACGCCCATTGTACGCCTACAGCATATGGCATGGGGCAGCGAGTCAGCCCTCTTCAGTGGTCCTCTTCCACTGTGAGTTACAGCATTTAGCCACCTTTCCATATATTAAAGAAGTACATCTCTGGTCCCAACGTCTGTCATCCATGGAGCTTCTACATTAAACTAGGCTATAAGGCCTGTGGCAATGCCAATTGTTCCCAAAGGATAGCCACCACACTACTACCACCATTAATATGGCACACAAAGTATGATGTTAGCAGCGCCTGTAAGCACTGCTTTGCCACAGGCCAGCCGGTCTCTAAAAACATCATATTACAAGACGGTAGTTTCCACATTTCATGTTTGTGTGGAGCTCTCCTGGCTGCACTTGTGTCTAGCGCTACATGCCATTTAAACAACAACTGCCTCTCAAATATTTCCAATTGTTGGCTTGTGTGTGAAGCAACCATCTGGCAACCGCACTACCGCCAGAGCCGCAGGCACAGCACACAGATGATGACGGGAGCAGAGCCTGTGAGCTCCGCTGTGCTGCTAATCACCTGGCCTCTAGTCATATTATATTAGAAAATAAAAGTCTCTGCAATGCATGCATGGTGCTACCATGGTTGTGCTTGTGCCTATTGTTTGGTTTTACCTGTAAACTCCTTTCCTCAAATGTTCACCAACCCTTAAGCTATTTAATCTATTAATTTATTCATTATCTATGTCGTATCTCTCCCTCACTTCAGAAGTAGCATATTCAGCAAAGGGGTCTCACTTAGTAGGGTTTATTGTTTGTATCTTGTACACCTCTAGAACACATTTTTATCTGTATGATACTACAGATGTGTCTTCAGCATCACAGCACAACTACTCATATGTTTCACTGGTAACTAATCTTTCTTTTAAATTTGAACCGCTCCTTCATGCACCCCAACATTCCTTTGACTCATCACGCCCCTGTAGCGCTGTGGTAATGTTTGAGGTCTGTCTGATAGATTTCTCTCATTTAAAATACTCAAGAAACTTGAGACAGTCCAAAGTCAAGCGGCCACACTCCTTTTTAACATCCATCAAAACAAGATGCTCAAAAAAGTCAGGTCTAAAATTCTAGACTGGCTACCTGTGACTACACAGTTTGCTTCGGAGCACTTTATGTGGTAGACCGGGTCATTTGCAAACGAGGTTGAAGCTACCAACAACCCTGAAGCAAATAGTGTACTTCAAGGAGACTCGAAAAAAAGCTCTCTCTCTCTCCATGACAATTCAAAGATGATATAAACTTAATTTTGAACAACAAATATAGGCAATGCAGGGTCTTGTTCTCTAGAACTCTCCTGGAAAATATGAAGATTTCTTAAGTCTGGCGATTTACTAGGGCCATTTCTGGGGTTCCATAGTTTTCTGTAATGAGGCTTCCATTACTTCATCACATTAAATCTTAGCGAGAGCCAAAGCAAAGCAACAGATTTTTACTGAATCCGAAAGGCAGCAGCGCCATGTTAGCACACAAGCACTAAATCAAAACAGAGAACCCAGTACATACATATATTTTAATGTCTCTTGTGTCAGAAAAAACAGTTTTTCTTGTAAAACCCTCACCCACCAGGGTTACCCACCCCTTGGTGGCATGCTTCATCATCGGGTCCATCCCGATCCCCTGCGGATTGGGACGTGCTGCGACCGACGAACTACGTGGGATCACTTGTTGAGCTTTATATAATGATAAAGGAGATGTATATAGCTAGAAGGGGAGGGAGTGGAGACAGTTAAAAAAAACCTGGCTAGTAGGTATATCTATTTTATTCCTGCCTCTAGTCGGTATGATTAAAAGTTAGGGGTGATTAGGAACGCAAGGTTGGTAATGCACCTGCGGTCCTATGGGCCAACATGTTTCGGGTCGCGCCTCTTTGACTCTTCTTCAGGTTCTCTGTTTTGATTTAATACGTTTAACTAAGAAGGACGAACCCGGCGAGAACCTCTTTCTGCCCCCCTTTTCTGAGATAGCACACAAGCACTAACAAAAATTGATAGTCCCGGAAGAACAGGCTGCTTTTGAAGTTAGATCCGGTGCAAAACATTTTCATACGCATGGCCTTTCTGTAAACTGTTTTATAAAATCTCTACCACACAAGCTGCAAAAAATGTTAAATAATGTGTTTTTGTATTTTTGCTCCACTGCAAAACCTGACGCAACGTAACTTCAAACGTTTAGGAATAAGAAAATTGACATGGCTCACTTTGAAAGGACAGGTGTCTGAGCGTTGCTCATGCCTTCATGCTATAACTACACTGACCAAATAGAGAAAACCTTGCAATCAAGAAAACAGCTTGATCTACCCTTTAGTGAGGAAGCTAACAAGGTTTGATCTAAATCTCTTAAATGCAAATACTTAAGACTTGTGTAAATGTATCTTCTTATCTGCCTGTTTAACCCTAAGCTTAAATCCTGCACTGGTTTGAAAGCTAAATTCTTCTCTCAAATCTTTTTGCCCAATCCTTTTGGAGATCTGACCTCCAATTATGGACCTGGATGGCTTGAAGTGGTTGAGGCCCTGTCAGTGCGGAGCACTGCATTGAAAAAAGTCTTGGAAAAGGTCCCTATGGGCACTCCAGTTCTGAGCGAGAGTGACAAAAATAAGTAGCTAGAAAGTGACGATAATGATTTTATTTATTTATTTCGTGTTCTATAGAACGTGACCCGTTAGGGTATCAGAGCGCTTTACAGGGATAACACGTTGTATACAAGTATGAAATAGTCCAAGAAAAAAAAAACATAAGTAGGGGTAGAAGGAAGTGAAACATTTGGGAAATAACAGGGTGTACACAATGTTCAGATCATAATTTAGAGAAATCCAGCAATTACATTTGTGGGAGTACAAGGTCAGTAATCTTCATTCCTCAGTAATCTTCATTCTTCAAAGTCATAGTCTTCCTGGTCACTGTCCTTGTTGGTTAAGCCCCTTGGACAGTGTTCTTTACTTAAGCCAGTAGCTCTAAAATGTGTATAAAGCTGTGTAATGTAGGCGTGACTCTCCAAGAAATATTCGTAGACTGGCTTCTTTTCAAGGTGTAAATGTAGACAGGCTTTACAAAAGGGAACAGGTCTGCACAACTCAGCAGCCCCAAGCAACTGTCCCCTGAGCAACTCCCAGCCTAGAACCTCAACACGTTCTAATCTATGGAGCAAGAACATTAATATCATCACACATCCCCCTCTTTTATTACACAAGAAAACACACACCCATCTCCTCTCCCCTTAAGCCCAAAAGAGAGAAGAAAAAAAATAAAAACAATCTAGTGCATTACCACTCTACCCACAACATAATCCTTCAACCATCCAGGTAACTCCCTTCTGCATTTGCCATCCTCAACTTTCCCACCCTCCAGGCGAACATCGGGCCCTCCAACCGCATTCTGGCTTGTAGCAGGGCTCACTTCAACAGCCTTCTGTAACTCAGTAAATCGTCCGAGGTGCCTTCAACACCCCCATCAGCCTGTGCTACACCTGCCTCCTCAGCATCGAACCATTGAAAATTTTCACTCTTTTCCATATCCTTTTCAACCATACCTCCTCCACAAGGTGCCACTCTCTTAAGGTTCCACACCTTACCACTGCTCACTCTGACCGCAATCTGTAAAATTTCAACAACTTCCTCTGGTGGAAAAAATTGCCTTTCACCCACACCCAATTCTTATTTGCGCCAGCTTAGAACCAGGTTTATTGTCATAGTAACTCAAGCAACTGATTCAAATTCTGTCCCACCAAGTCCAGTGACCATTGCTCCACTTTGCTGTCACATAACCACGCCAGATTGCATATGCTCCTGGGAATTCTCCCTCCTATTATCAGTCACCCTACACACCACACAGCTTTCTTCACTTTGCCAGTCACACTGTTTTCCCACCACAGACTGGATAACCCCCTAAACCACGCAATTAAATCTTTCTTTCATACCGTTCCCAATGGGATTATAAAGGGAGGTAGTCTTATATTTAATCCTAACACTCTCAAAATAAGTTTTGGCAGCATTAGAGATAAACTGCCCTCCATTATCACCCAGGAGTGTGGCTGGAATCCCCTCAGATAGAAAGGTCTCATTCAAAAATCTCAAAACAGAATTAATGTCTGCTCTTTCCACAACTCCCACAACTGGCCATTTGTAGAATAAATCAATAAGCACAGCAAACTACTCCTGCAACTCACCGATTGGACCCAACAAATCCACGGCCACACATTCCCAAAGTTGTTTGGGAATTAAACATTCACTCATGGGTGGGTGTAGGGTGCACAGAGACCTGTCTGCTGAGGAACACGCCTTACACATTCTCACAAACCCTTCAACAGCCAGATACAACCCCAGCCACCAAAATAGATCCTTCACAACTGCCTTAGTTCGCACAACAGCAAAATGTCGCTCATGACACAGTTCCATAATTAAATCACATTGCCCCTAAGGAGGGACTACCTTACTCCCCCCTAAAAAACAAATCCTTCTCTGCAGAAAGTTCAGATCTCACCTCCCAAAACAGTCTGAGAAACTCCATGAGCTGTTCTTTTTTTGACACGCCATCACACATGCACTTTGTAATTTCCTGCAAAACAACACAATTTTCATACTCTCTTACCCAGTCCTACTCCTTAATGGCTGCCATACCTTCATCGTGCACTAAGGCCACTTTAAAATCATCCCAAGAGTCATCCTCACACTCTTCCAGCGGGCATGGTATCCTAGACAAGTAAACCGCCATTACATGGTCCTTGTCAGGCACGTATACAATATGGCACACATAGTCCTTCCTGCGCCTGGACAGCCTTGCGATCCTTGCAGAAGCAGTCACACTACCTTCGGTGGTCAACAACTTCACAAAGGGTTTGTGATCGTTATTGGTTTACCCCACATGAATGAACGAAAATTATCCAATGCCCAAACACACGCTAAGGCCTCCTCCTCGATAATCGAATACCTTTCCTCAGCGGGTGAGAGCGTTCTCGATGCAAACAAAATTATAGTTTCCTCCCCATTAGCATCCCTCTGTGCCAACACTGCCCACAACCCTTTATTGCTAGTATCCAAAGTTATAAAACATTCAAGTGCTGGTTCAAAACTACCCAACACAGGTACTCTAGCCACATCACGTTTGATCCAAGAGAATTCTTCCTCACACTTCACATCCCATGCAAATCTCACCTTTTTTTTTTTTAGCAATCGCTGTATGTTATACATTTTTCTGCGAAATTCACAATTAATTCGGCCCAATACTCTGTCATGCCAAGGAAGGACCTAACTTCATCCTTGCTGACCGGTGCAAGGACATCCACAAGAACATTGATCAATGAGGGTTTAGGTTAAACTCCCCTCTCACCAATAACATGACCCAAGTACGTGACACTACTCTCAGCAAACTTGCACTTGGCAAACTCCACAGTCAACCCCCTGTTTTCCAAAATAGATAAAACCTTCTTCAATCTTGCACAGCCTCGTCATTCCCAAACACCAAAATGTCATCTTGAAAAAACAACACTCCTTTCTCCTTTCCAAACAACCTGCGCATCAATAGCTGAAACACAGCGGCTGCTGATGTCAGTCCAAACGGCATCCGCTTGAAATGGTAGCAACCAAACGGTGTAATAAATGCAGTCAGTTGCCTGGAAGTGGGTGTCAGCAAAATTTGGTGGTATGCCAATGACAGGTTGTAATTTTCTATTTCTTCTATCTCGTCTTTTCCTTTTTCTCTTTGTCTCTTGCCCTTTAATTCTATCCACTCCTTTCCTGACGTTCTCTCTTCTAGAATCTTTCCTTTTGAAAGATTCATTCTGTGCTTGCCCTTCGCTCGGAGCAGTTCCCTCTGCTGTGGGTCCTGTTACTCTGTATTCTTCATATCCTGATAATAAAGAGAACCCCTGGATTCAACATCTACTCCGCCTCCGGTTTCCTTTGCTACCGCTACATATTTGGTACCAGGAGTGGGGTAGAAAGAAAAAAAATAATCGCCACCAGTTTGATTCTTCCTGCGACGGCGGCAACTTCTCTACCACCCGCATCGAACCGGTCGCTGCTAATTATCCCTCTTCAGGACCCACAAGCCTTCAGGTGTGTGTTTTGTCCGGCCATCCCTCAAGGCCTCAACTGTAAAGATTTCAGCTCGCGAACTCTCGAGCTAGCACGCACCTCTTTGATCCTCTGCTCGTGCTCTGCTTTAGGACAGTTGCCTGGCTCGCATTGCCACTACCATAGCAACACTCGCAAGCACATTCCTTCCCGGCGCTGCTCCTCTTCTCTATTGTGACGACGTTTCCATAACAACTTGTCAGCATTCTTCACGGAACCCGGCCTGCTCGTAAATTACTCTCAGCTGTATGACGTGTACACAAGCTGGGCGTCTCCACGATAACTTTCCAGCATTCTTCACCCAGCCCAGCTTATCTGTTATGCTCAGCTGATTCATAGTCCTTTAGTTTGGCTGTGGGAGCTCCGCTCCAGCCGCGCTGTTCATCATTCTATTTCACTCAGCTGTTCTTCATTTACTCTTTAATTCTGGCTGTTTGAACTACGCTCTAGCCGCTTCGTTTTCTCACAACGACAGTACAGTCACTACAGTTAACTTTGCAGCTAATCGGTTGTGGGAGCTCTGCTCCAACCACTTCATCTACTTTCTTACAGTTTCCTGCACAATAACAGTAACTTGTGGAGCATTCTGGTTGTGGGAGCTCTGCTCCAACCACATTGTGCTCCCTTAAATCAACTACTTTTCCAGTGTTTTCCCATTTATTGGCTGTGCCTACATGTCGTCCACCGACAATGCATTGCATCCTCCTCCATTTCTTCAAAAACCAGGTAAACACGAAATCCTCTGGAAACAATTACCTCATCGGTATTGATGGCTTGGAGTATTCACCAGCAAGAAAAAATGCACTTCTGTACAATCATCTTGGCATTGCTGCACAGAAGTTTTGATAACTTGCCTCCCATTCCACGACCGGCTGGTGATGGTGCTTGGAATGTTTACCTCGAACCCAAGGAAAGACTTAAAAAACAGTTCTCGAAAGAACCTAACGTCCTTTTGGAAAGACATAGCTTCTTTAAACGCAAACAAGCCAGCGACGAATCAGTTGAAGAATACGTTGCTGCCCTACGTGTCCTAGCTTCTACTTGTGACTTTATGAATTCTGTTGATATTTGTATCAGAGACCAATTCGTCATTAACTGTTTTTAAAAACAAATGCAGGAACGACTTCTTACTTGTCGTAACCCTTCACTTTCAGAAGTCATTGATATTGGTAAAAGTATCGAACGCTCTATTATTTCTTCCCAGGCCTTGTCAGGGCAAGAAGGACATTCACCCATATCCTATGTATCAGATAATTCGGATGATGCCACTGTTTCTGCCATTAAAATTAACAAAGAAAGAAGTAAATGCTTTTGCTTTCGTTGTGGTTCTAAAACCCACATTGGCAAATATCCCTCTTGCCCTGGGAAAGAAATGCACCAAATGTAAAAAAATAGGGCACTTTCAAGGAGTTTGCAGATCCCAGCACACCTCTGAAAACGTTAGAATCCACAATTTGGAGTTGCAAATTCCTTCTACTTCCTCTAGTGATTCCACTATTTCTAACTGCACCAATAAGTTTTCCAATCTCCTTCTCTCCATTGATGAGCCTTTGGATTCTGTAGAGATTGAACATCCCCTCTGCCAAGCTTTTATTGATGGCAAACCCTTAGAGGTCATGGCTGACTCAGGGGCCCCCATCACTGTACTAGCAGATACCACTTTCAATACCCTATGGAATCATTCCATTACCCTTCAAACTCCCGATATCTCTCCCAAAGCTTTCGGTGAGAAGGACATTGATCTTCTTGGTTTCTTTGTTGGTTCTTTACAAATTTTGGGAAGAATCACAAAAATAAAGTTTACGTGGCCGTCAAAGGTAGAAATTTGGTTGGATGGAAAGATCTAGCCAAACTAGGTATTATTTTAAAACCCGGCCATAAATTTCCCATTGTTTTAGGAGATGCTCCCCTCCTTTCCATTGTCAACACCACTCTTAACGATACCGACCTTCTTTCCTCGCTTAAAAACAACTTCTCCTCTGTTTTTAGCAACAGCATTGGCACCATGAAAGGATTTGAACATACCATTAGACTTGAGGCTAATGCTACACCTGTCTCACACAAAGTCAGATCTGTTCCAATCAATGTCAAACCTAACCTTAAGAAACTCTTAGAGACTTTGACCAAGGATGGCATCATTGCTGCTACTGACTCTTCCGAATGGGTTTCTCCCATTGTTCTCGCTAAAAAGAAGAACGGCGATCTTCGTCTTTGTGTTGACTTGAGGTCTTTGAACCGTAACATAATTATTGATTGCCACCCTCTTCCCCATATTCAGGAGATGCTTTCTAACATTGGCCACTCTAAATATTTTCTACCATTGACCTGCATTCTGCGTACCATCAGATAGCCTTAAGTACTGAATCCCAAGAACTCACCACCTTTGTCACTCCTTTCGGAGCATACAAGTACTTAAGGCTACCTTTTGGTTTGGCTTCTGCAGCCTCAGTTTTTCAGAAAGCCATGGACATTCTTTTCAAGGACATTCCCCACGTTCAGGCCTTTCAGGAGGATATCCTTATTTTCACTGAGACGAAAGATGCTCATTTAGATACTTTACATAAAGTTTTCTCTATTCTTAATGCCAGAGGAGTTACCATTCAACCAGAAAAATGTAAATTCTTGGTTGAACAAATTGATTACTTCGGGCATACCATTACCCCGGAGGACATTAAACCCAAGTTTTGTAACGTAGAAGCCATTGTCAAAGCTCCTCCTCCACTTGACAAGGATGCCTCGAGATCTTTTTTAGGTCTTTGTGAGTACTATGCTCGATTCGTTCCTGATTACTCCTCCTATGTTCAGCCTTTGAGATCCCGCCTCAAGAAAGGCACAAATTTTGTATGGACTGACGACATTAACACTGCCTTCACACTCATTAAGAAACTGGTCATCAACGCTCCTGCCTTGAGTCCTTTTGTTCCAGGTCATCAATGCTCCATTACTGTTGATGCCAGTTTGAAAGGCCTTGGTGTTGTTTTTGGTCAACAGGTTGAAAACAAGGACCCCACTGTTGCCTTTGCTTCCAGGAGTTTATCCATTGCTGAGTCCAAATACAGCACCATCGAAAGGGAAGCCTTGACTTGCGTCTGGGCCGTTCACAAATTTAAGACCTACCTCTGGGGCAGTCATTTTACCATTTACACCGATCACAAACCTCTTGTTTATCTGTTACAGGGTGACGGTTTAGGCAAAGCTTCTGCCCGCCTTGTACGCTTGCTCTCCAAACTACAAGAATATAATTTTTGTTATTAAATACATACAAGACGGCAGAAACTTCAGAGCAGATTGCCTTTTCCGTCTACCTTTACCCTCAACTGATGATCTTGATGACGAATGAGTGTGTTGTAGCTACCATTGATGCTTCTTCCTTCTCAAATGGGGTCATCTCTGAGAAAGAATGGCTCGATGCCTCCTCCCTTGACTCAACTCTCAAAAAAGTCTGTGATTTCATTGTTAAAGGTTGGGCTCCTATTCGCAACTTATCTCACGATTTAAAACCATTTGCTCAAATTTCTTCTGAATTATCCCTTGAAAATGATCTATGCATCAGAAATGGTTGTTTTGTTCCTCCTTCTTCCCTAAGGAATAAACTCATTTCTATTGCACATGATGGACACTTAGGAGTCACTGCCACATGTAAAAAAACTCAGGGAAAATTATTGGTGGCCCTCCATGAATACCCAAGTTTCATCCTTTGTGGATTTGTGCCCCCTATGTATTGTTTCCGACAAACATTGGAGAACCACGCAGAATCCCCTTCGTCCAGTTTCATTACCGGATAGTCCCTGGGCGAAAGTTGCCTTGGATTTCGCTGGTCCTTTCAATCTTTTACCTAACTCTTCAAAGATTTTATTGGTACTTATTGATTTCTACTCTAAATGGATTTATTTTTCTTTTGTGGAATCTGCTTCCACCCAATCTGTCTTACAATTCCTCAAAAATGTTTTTTCTCTGGAAGGTCCACCAAAAGAGTTAGTCACCGATAATGGCACTCACTTTGTCTCCACTGCTATGAAAAACCTTTTAGTAAGTTTTGACATCAAACACCTACAGGTTGCTTTGTATAGTCCTTCAGCCAATGGATTAGTGGAGAGAGCAAATCGCTTCTTAAAAGAAGGAGTTCAAACTGCTCTTTCCTCAGGTTTGGATTACAATCTTTTTCTTAAGGAGAAGATTAATGCCTACCACAATTCACCTCATTCTACCACTGGTTTCACCCCATTCGAATTACTTAGAGGTAGGAAATGTTGTTCCAAACTCCTGCCATCTTGGCTGGAGCGACATTCTGTCATCCCTGATAATTCCATGAATCGGGATTCCATTTTACGCAACACTGTATCTGTGGCACAAGATAAACCAAAATTTCACTATGACAATCTGAAACATGTTCATGACAAAGATTTTTCTGTGGGTGCTTGGGTTCTCATCAAGAAACCATTTGGAGTTAAAAGGGGGAATCTTCTTTTACTCCACCTTGTAAAATTGTAAAGGTTGGTCTAAGTGCTTGTTTTTTGCAAGACAGAGGGTGGTGGAACAAGGGCAGACTTGTTCTAATTTCTGATCTGCAAGCTGACATCTACAAGAAAACTGCTGTACCATGTCATACTGATGATTCCATTCTGTTGGAATCTCAAAAAAATGCCCACACCTCTGTGATTCATTCGGATGTTCATACTCATGTGGATGATGTTCGTACTCATGTGAATAGTTCTGATGTTTCTCCTCCCATTGTTAATTCTCCTTCGCCTGCACTCTGTGTTGCCCGCGAGAAGAATTTGCAGGTTACCGCAACGTTATAATGATTTTATGATGTCATAATTTGTTTGTGAGAAGGGAGATATTGTAATATTCTATTTCTTCTATCTTGTCTTTTCCTTTTTCTCTTTCTGTCTCTTGCCCTTTAATTCTATCCATTCCTTTCCTGCCGTTCTCTCTTCTAGAATCTTTCCTTTTGAAAGATTCAGTCTGTGCTTGACCTTTGCTCGGAGCAGTTCCCTCTGCTGTGGGTCCTGTTACTCTGTATTCTTCATATCCTGACAATAAAGAGAACCCCTGGATTCAACATCGACTCCGCCTCCGGTTTCCTTCGCTACCGCTACACAGGTCTATAGTTAAAAAACATTTGGCTCCTTTGAGGCTCGACAATATATATTTTTTTTTTAGAGTTTCATATAGCGTGAACTAGACCCGAGAAATCAGGTATCAGTGCGCTTTACATGAGCACCAGTTTCGTTACAGATGGACACATTCATTTTTATTAGGCACGGGGAGATTAAGTGATTTGCCCAGAATCATAGGATGTTGCGCTTCGTTGCCGAGACTTGAACCCAGTCCCCCACCTTAAAGGCGACCGCTCTAGCTGCAAGGCTACATCCTCTCCCCTCTACATTGCTGTTCATGTGGCGCAGGGCCAAGCATAAGCAGATCTTCCCATTGCTGCGACGAGCATCGACCACCAGAGAAATTCACTCTGCAACCTCTGTGGGTTCTATGACATCCATCGCCGCCAGTTTTTCCAATTCTTTAGACACATCCTCCTTGACTATCATGAGTACAGCCCTCAGTTTGTGCACCTTAGGGATAGTATCACTCTTAAGTACAATGTTATGTTCGAAACTCTTCAGCTTCCCCAAAGTTTTTATCAAAGAATTTCGGGAACATTCCAGTTATCGTGCTGCAAATGGAGCTTCCATCATCTACTACCAAAACCTTCTCTGAGCGGTCAGGGTCCAGGATGATATACAAATTCCCCTGCTCCACCACCCTAATATGGAGGGTCCTTTCTTAGCAAAGTATAACTATCTCTTCATAAACAAGAGGCTTAACCACCTAAAAACTAACATTTCGATCTTTTCTCCGGTATAATCTTCAGGTTTTATATCTGAGATCAACAAGTGTGTGCCAATCTTTCCCACAAATTTCTCCTTCTACACATCCTCATTAATTATGGTGAAAGGTGATCCAGAATCAGCGTAAATTAGAATGTGGCCCCCCCCCCGATGGTCATGTTACACTCAGGTTTGCTCTTCACAGTGTTATCTCCTTGATATTCAATACAAAGTTTTCATTCAAACTCATAACACTGTTGGGTTCCAAACATTCCTCCTCAACGTCGCCATCCTCTGCACTTCTGCCGTCCTCGTAAATGCATTTTGCCCGACTCTTCCTTCTTTTGCAAACTTTCCCAAAATGACATACAATGCCGCAATGCCTGCATTTCTGCTTCAGGGCAGGACATGACTTACTGTACGCAAGATGATCCTTACTGTCACAACTAACATTTACTATCTTTTTGCAAGAATTCCTCCTTGAAAGTAACTTTTTGTTCCTTTTCCACTATGCGTGTAGTTATTTTACACACGCACTCCGTATCCTTGTCAGCTTGCTTTAAAACAGCGGGCCACCTCCCAGTTATTTCTGCCTTGCGCACAATGGCCAAAACCTCTTCCAATGGTGAGTCCCCATTAATTCACAACCGCTCCTGGATAGCAGAGTTATTGGCATGCATGACCAGTCGGTCCCTTACCAAATCATTGTGTAAGGTCTCAAATTTGCCGTCAATAGCTAACTTTTTGAGCTCTACAACATAATCATCCCCAACTCATCCTTACTTTGCTTGCGCTGGAAGAATTTGTACCTTGTAATTCCAAAAACAGACTTTAGGGGCAAAGTACTTGTCTAAGTCACGCAACGTCATCTCAAAAACATTCACATCACCAGAAATTGTTGTTTTAGGCATGCGACTAAGTTTTCAACTCCACCGGTCCCACCAAGTGCATAAGTATCCTCTTTTTCTGGGCCGCAGGCATCTTTTTAGAATCATCCACAGCTTCTATGTAGTTAACCAAGTACTCTTTCTACTCGACCCACTTTAATGAGGACTCATTCCCTGAAGCTCAGAATGCATGTGGGGAGTTTAAGGAAACATTCTGTTGAGTCATAATGCCCTCAGAGCTTTGCCACAACCACTGCAACAGAATCTGTCCTGCCAAGCAGCTTCGTGATGCCGATAACCTCGGAGAGTTCCTCACATAAATTATTCTTTTTTAAATGGCCACCGACGTGAGGTATCGTACGTGACCCGACTCGCTGGTCGTGACATGTCCTCCATCACACGCAGGCTGACATCAGAGATGGAGCAGAAGGAATCTCTTACAGTCACAGTTTTTCTCCGTTCAATGGCCCGACCTCCCACCGTCACAGGGAGACCAGAAAGGAATCCCACACGGCTTCAGCTTCGCTCTGCTGCATTCGATGGTGCCTGACCTGTGATGTCAGAGTGCAACCATTGCAGTAAGTTCAAAACACGCAGTCTCTGTGGCACAGCCAGGGATACTCCAATTGCCTCTTCACACCATGTAACACATCCTCAGAGTGCCAGGTACTTGGGGGGAGTGTAGCTCCCCAACAGCACTGCGAAGGCAGGAGAAGTGCTACATAGAAATTACACAGCACAGTCACAGCCTCCACTGAAGTTAAATATCCTCGTTTCCAATCAAATTCTTCACCATCCTTGTCGCCAAATTGTTGTGTAAGCTTAACTCTCCAAGAAATACTCGTAGCCTGGCTTCCTTTCAAGGTTTAATTTTAGACACGCTGTACAAAAGTAAACAGGTCTGCACAGCTCAACAGCCCCCATTAACTGTCCTCTAAGCAACTCCCAGCCTAGATCCTTGATACGTTACAATCTATGGAAAGAGGAGAGAGAACATTCATATCATAACAAGCTGCAATTTAAACATTACCCCTAAACATAACTACGTCCTCAAACCTTGGAAGTAAAAACATCACACGCCCTCCAAACTTCTTGGTTTGTTTCAATGTCAGTTATAGAAGACAGTAAGTGGTATTTCTTGTGGAATCTTTTATTTACTACCACTGACCTTCTTTAGTGGTCATGGATTTGTCAAATTTTCAGCCATTAGAGCTTAGCAGCGAGGAGGTAAGGATGTTTATCTTAATGTGTGCATAAAGGGAGTCCGAGAGGAGCTCTCTGACTAATTTTTCAATATCTGACAAAATGTTACCTCATTTTCTTAGTTTATTTTGGGTGGTTAAGTGTCTTGCTTATAATGCAAACAGATTGCCCAGAGTACTACCAAAGGAAGAGGAAGGCAGAGATCTCAGCACAGACCTCCTTTGCGTCACACAGCCCCTCAGTCATTAAACGTATGCTTAAGGTAAGGGCATGAAGAAAAATAGCACGCTGTATTGCAAGTTAGATAAACAATTCTACTAATAATGAACACGCATATAGCCACCCAACTCAGTGGCACTCATTTTATGTCTGAAAGCTAGAGTTAGTTCAGCAGTCTCAAACCTGTGCCATTCTCATTACATGCAGGTTTCTGCATCTGTTGCAAAATTAATAGAACTATCTTACTGTAATTGGAACTTGTGAACTGAATGTTATATCTGATTCTCCACAACAATCCTGAGTAACCTGCAGATTACACACAGTGTACTACACCAGACAAGGGAACCGCCTGGGCTATTTCAATATTATTTGAAGTTGCTAACTGCTGAATACAAATTTCTTCAGTAACTGTCATAACCCATTCAACTAGATTACCTGCTCATACCATTGGCCAGCCAATATGCATATTACGTTAGCTCTATGGATTAACTGTTCTACTGTGGCGTCTGTAGACAAAGTGAAGGCCACAGATTCAAATCTCAATGAGGCCAACATAGTGTTTCTCCTTCTCAGGTTGATAAAATTAATACCATGAGGTAGGTAATACCTACTAATTATTGTGCTAATTAACGTCAAGACTATAGTGCCAATCAGCATGTTAAACAAGCATCTGCAATGCAATAGGTCTCGCATTTACGCGAGTTTGAGCGAATGGCATTGTAAATGACAATGCCTTTCATTTTGGTTTTTAAAACATAAATAAAAGGCATTGTCATTTACAGTGCAAATAGCTTAAACTCTGGCAAATACGAGACCTATTGCATTCCAAATGCGTGAAGGCATCGCTGAGTTGCCCCCTTCTGTCTCCCATGGCCCCTGAAACGCTCCCCATTTGCTACGAATTAAATAAAGAAGCCGGTGGTCACAACTGCGCACGAGAGACCCTCCTGCAGTAAGAGAAACTCATTAAAGAAAATAGTGCTTACAGACTACAGAAGACCTAATGTGTAACAACCGAAGTAAAAGGGCCAGTCCTCATGGGAGGTTACAAATGAAGAAGAGGCGGTACTAAGGAGGGACTAACAAGCCTAATAAGGAATCAGAAGCCAGCATTTATGAAGGACAATAACACAAGCCAATGACAAATATGGGCGAAGAGTGGGCGGGGCTTCAGGTATATACTCCAATACAGCATGGCTCGCAGAGCAGCGCATGCGCTGCCCAGGCTCGACCTAAAAAGGGATGTACAAATGTGTCATGTTTGAACCAATATGTGTTGAGTGGGGAATGAGCATGTTATGTTTTCACTTGGACTGTGCTAGTCCTGATTTCAAAGGTGGTAACGGAACAGTGAATGTTCATAATTCCAGTGTATGAGGTTACTTCGATTTTTCATGTAGTTTGTCAAGTGCATTATTGCTAATGACCCTGGAAATGAGTGCCACATAAACTGCTAAAAGTTGTGCTGTTTACTGTTTTCAGTTATGCTCATTATAAACAAAGGATATATTTATTAATTTGTGAGGAGTGGGATAGTAAGCCACATTATTTACGCCACTTCTTAGTTTCATAGGCCACGGCTCATATAAAGGCAGTCTTAATTCACGTCCCCATCAGAGAGCCCCTCACAATAGAGTGACCAGACGTCCCAGATTTGCCGGAGTCCTGGTTTTTCACCAGCTGTCACTGCAGATTTTGACAAATTTAGCTCATGTCCGGGTTATTAAAGAGGACGACTGAAAACAGAGGTATGGAGGTTTTTATGCGCTCAAAGGCAGGACAAATTGGCAGCTCTTATCAGAACACTATTTAATCAACACCCATGAGGCTGGATTTAAAAATTGCTTTTAGTTTATTTCCTTAGTCCCTCCTTGTGTGTTTCTATGTTGATGCACGCTGTCATTTAAGTCATGTTGTGCCCCTCAACTGACGTAAACAAGCATTGGCAAAGCCAATAGGTTTTGCCTATGCAAAATCTATTGTCAATGTTTTTTACAAGGTGGATAGCAGTTAACCTGCAGTGCAACATGGCTTAAAGTTTTTTTAACAAGCGCTAAGATGTGGCCAGCTTTGACCTCGTTGTAGCATTTTTTATTTACTTTAAGACATGTTCCAAAGCAGCTCAACTGCTGTGCAACATGTAAAAAAGCATTGACAAAGCTAATAGATTTTGCATAGGCGAAACACACAGGATGTGCCATGTTGGTGAACGAAGCGTTGTTTTACTCATTGCATTCTGTACTTGTACACAGTGCCTGAAATAGGAATGCAGTCAGGGGAGCAACTAGACATGAACTTTGGGGGCGGGGAGGGTGCTAATACACTAAGGAATAGGGATGGGGTGGAGTTACATACCAAGCAATAGGGGGAGGGGCCATCTGCATCGCTAATCTGATAAGGACTTAGAACGAATCCATTAATTTACCACTAGGTCATTCTTGCATTTACCCACTTACTCTTCTGTGATCCTGTAGGACTGCCTCGCGAACTGCGGAATGCTAACAAGGGCCTGGCAGAAAATGACACCTACTAGGTCTTCCTAAGATGGTCTTGCAAGGCTTAACCAACACCAAAATCTTGCTTTATCACAGTGTAATAAGAATCCACCCTTAAAGACCTATTGGGGCAACATATGATCTTCACAATATGTCAGGCCTGTAATAATTTTTCATAATAAACAGATGGAGCTTATGGCATTGGACATTAGCTCATTAAGAAAAAGTAATCAGTCTTAAAACCTTAATAGCTCATTACCAAAACCAACTCAGACCTACCATAACAAACATAAGCTTTCTCACAAGGCAGGCATCAGGCAAGGAGCCAGCAAAAGTATTAATACCAATAAAATTACTGTTGGCAAAACTTCTTAGGAAGGTCTAACAAGGACTATTACAGTGCAAATCTTCGACCCCAGGGGTTTGTTCAATGGGGAAACCAATACCAAAACCATTGCCTACTACAGTAATTTGTGAGAATCTGTGTAACAGTATCTATCTGCAAGCATGTTTTACACAGTGCTATAACAATCCTCCCTTAACGCATCCACCCATAACATTTTAGACTTATGGCCTCCAACATAGCTTTTCCATTGACCCATATCTATATTTTAAAGTATTGGTAACAATTTCTCCTCAGGGTTTTGTCTACCCCTTTGCTCACCAATGTACCTCTCCTTTCAGACGCTGGTGCTATTATACTTCCAAATTATGCTGGTCCCCTTCTCTCTCCTCCGTGTACTGGCCGGCTTCTCTCTCCCTCACTATGCTACCCACACTTTCTCTTAGGGTGTACCCCTCTCAATGTGCGTTTTTTCTCTCTCTCTATTTCCACCAAGAGGCTGCTGATCTCTTGTTTTCAGAATGTGCTTTCCTGTCACAATCATGCTGTAGCTGTCTCTTAGGGCGTTGCACTCTGAAGAGGGATATTGCCCACATTGTGGCTGCTACATCCAGCTCCTCATCAGGGTAGTCTTCTCTCCTTTCAAGGTGCTGTCTTGTTATTCTGAGCGTTACTGTCTTTTTGGACGCGGTCTCCCCTCAGGTGATGTTTTCGCCTCTGGATTCCCCACTGTCCCTCACTAAAACACACCTACTCTTGGGGTGTTGCTATTACTTTGAGCTTTGCCCAATGCCTCTTGGATACTGAATCAATTTCAAAGGGCGTGCGCATCACACAAAGTCCAATAGTCAATTGTATTTTCAAAAATTATGATTTCTTTATTTTCATCAGTATAAAAAAGCATTGAACATTAACACTCCAGCCAACGCGTTATCTTGATATTCTCAATCACTGAGCTTGCGGTTGTACGCGTCTTCCTCCTTGTTCTCGTGACACGAGAACAAGGAGGAAGTCGCGTACGATTGCGAGGAGTTATCATACTCAAGACCATATTGTTGGGTCCTAGTGGAATACACAGGACCGTGCCTCAAACAACCGCAAGCTCAGTGATTGAGAATATCAAGATAAGAGGCACATTGAAAAACGTATACTTATACACATGTCAGAGGTGATTGCACCTCAATTGTGATCAGTTACACGAGGAATATAAAAACTACGGACTTGAAACGATTTTTTTCTTCCTTTTTAATTCGCCCTGATGAAGTTCCCAGTGTGGGAATGAAACGCGTTGGCTGGAGTGTTAATGTTCAATGCTTTTTTATACTGATGAAAATAAAGAAATCATAATTTTTGAAAATACAATTGACTATTGGACTTTGTGTGATGCGCACGCCCTTTGAAATTGATTGATTTTCTGATCTGGAGCACAGTGACGCCACGCAACTGTTGGCGTAGGGGCAGATTTGCACATCAAAACTTTATTTTTAGGAACTGGCACGAGGTGCGGTACCTGTGGTCCGCCGTTGTTCAAACTGATACGCCTCTTGGATACTGCTCCAGGTATGGAAACCCTCTCGTCGTACTGCCTTTCAGGAGTGATGAGCACCCTCTGGGAAATCCTTTGAAGGGTGCTATTTTCTTTATACATTTATTGCGCTGCTGTATCTCGGGGGTGCTGTCCCCTTCATGTGAAACCTTTCTTGGACTGGAGACTTCTCTGATATCTCTTCTGAGTGACACCTCTCTCAGTGTATTGTTCGTATTTCTAGTACTGTTTTCTAAGGTTGTTGCTGCCCTCTCACTCTGGTGTTATTTCTCGGGTACTGCCCCCGTTCCATGGGAAATCCCTATCAGGGTGTATATGGTTCAGTCTACCTTCTCAGAGTGCTGGCGTCACTTTATGTTATTGCCCTCTCTTAGGTACCACCCTGTCTCTACTGCCTTTTAAGCTGCTCTTCCGTCAATCTGCTTCCTCCCTAAAAATACTGTTCTGTTTTTCTTCTCAATGTGCTGCCCTCACTCGGAGTGCAGTCCCATCCTTGAAAATCCTCTCTCTAGTGTGCAGCTCTGTGAAGATGATAATCCCCACAATGCACTACTGTCCCTTTGAGATGCTGATGCAGAATTCCTGTGAAGCCCTTCTCAGGATACTGCTCATGCTTCCTGCTTAGGGTACTGCTCTGTATGCCGCTGCCCTCTCCTGTAATATACCTTATGGTTCTATCCCATCTCTCTGAAACCCCTGAGGGTACTGTTCTGGCTTCTACTTTTATGTGCTGCCTTCTCTTAGCCCCCTTTCTGTCGAATGCCTCTCTGGAATCAGCTGTCTCTCATAGTGTTTCTCCATCTTAGGGGCAGTTCTCTGCGCACTGTTGTTACTGGAGGTGTTACTCTCTCAGGGTGCTGCTGCCCTCTTTCTTTTGTGCTGTTTGTCAGGGTGCTTCTACTTCCTTCTGAAACACTTCTCAGGTCACTGTACTTTCTTCCTGCCAGGGTGCTTGGCTTGCTCAGAGTGCTTGTCCTCTGGTACCTTGCAGATTGCTGTCCTTTCTATTTTCAACTCTTATGTTACTGTTCCCCTCATGCCACTGCTGGTCTTTCAAATACATTCACCTGGTTGTCCCATCCACTCAGGGTGCTCTGTCTTTCTACATATATAGTATTGTCTGAAGAGTAGGGTTTTGACTGTGCCAGGAAGTGTGGCGCCTTGCTATGTTTACGTTTTATATGTTTGCTATAACTGTGACACGGTGCAACCAGGTTGGGGGAATTACCCTATAACCCCTATATGTGTGTGGGTAGAGACCCGCACAAATTTCAGAAAAACAAAGTCCGGGGCACACGTTACAGGGTAAAAACAATGGTTAGTAAAGTCTCTTGCATCTGGAGAGTTGCCATATACGGTCCACTCAAGTAGTTTAGAATTTCTTCAGTTATTTAATGTTAATCCTTAATGGACACAACCAGCCAACACGTGTTTCATCACAATGGGAAGTATCCTGTGACTTCTTCAGGGCTGTATGGGAAAGCGTGGATGTCTTTGAGAAATCGATCCGCCGGTGATAATTCCGACCCGGTTGGACTGGTTTAAGTATAAAAGGATAACAGAGGTGAACCAGTGCCTGCATTTCCCTTAGCACACACGCTAGAGGTTCTGTTGTAGCGGCGGACCCGCCACTCAACTTGACTACAGGCACTTACTTTCTGGGATCTCCGGTACTCCGGAGCTTCCCATTTCTCTTTTTTACATTCCTAAGGACTATTCAGTTTATCCTTTTATACTTAAACCAGACCAGCCGGGTCGGAATTATCACCGGCGGATCGATTTCTCAAAGACATCCACGCTTTCTCATACAGCCCCGAAGAAGTCACGGGATACTTCCCATTGTCACGAAACACGTGTTGGCTGGTTGTGTCCATTAATGATTAACATTAAATAACTGGAGAAATTCTAAACTACTTGAGGGGACCGTATATGGCACCTCTCCATATGCAAGAGACTTTACTAACCATTGTTTTTACCCTGTAACGTGTGCCCCAGACTTTGTTTTTCTTTCTACATATATCTTTGCCGTGTTATCTATTTGAACCTTATTTGCCCTCCGATCTCACTGTTTCTTGCAGTTTTGTTTTTTATGCAGTGAGCTTTGTGTCGCAAAACGGTCACTGTTCTGATTATGTCTTACAATGAGGATCCATTTGTTGTTACTCTGACCCGTTCCTAGACTCAATCAGCCTTTCATTTATGCAAAACAAGTATGTGATTTACAAAAATCTAACACGTTCATTTCACATTCAATTTGTAAACCTGTTTATTTTATTTGTTGTTTTTGACCTTGTAGTTCTCCATCCCTTAGCACTGGCCTCCTTTTTCCATCCATTAGCTATGTTTGGCTATCCATCTTTGGACCGGGTTTTCCTCCCTTCTACTGGTCCACTCGCTATCCTTCCCTTGGCATTGTCTATGTGCCTATCCCTTGTCTCTCCACCCAATGCTCGCCTATCTACCCATCCCGTGTTCTTGCCTGCCCATTTATCTATTTACCTTGTCTACCATTCATCCCTACGTTTTGCCTCTCAGCCTCTGCTTTGGCCCTCACTTTCCATCTTTGGCCTTTATCGCCACCCATTCCTTGATCTTGTCTCCAAAGTATGCCTTTGTCTTGGTCTGAACACCTGTGTATCTCCTATCCCCTGTTTCACCACTAATCTCAGTCTGTCCTCACAGTCCAGGCCATGACTCACACCCCTCCCCTCCCATTTTCCTTCCGCCCATACTTTGGCTCTGTTTTTTCCTATCTTTAGCATGTCTGTCCTCCCATTCTTTCACTCTTATTTCTCGACTGGTTGCTAGTATCGCAATGCACCTACCGTCTGTCTGTCCATCCCTGACTTCCTCAGCTATCCGGTCCCTCCAAACGTCTTTTGGCCTTACCCTCCCTTGTCTCCACCCATTCCACGCCTCTCCACCATTTCATCATATCACTCTGCCCTTCTATTTAACCATTCCTTGCCTCTCTGTTACACACCGGTACCCACCTGTCCTCGGTCTGCTGCCTGTCCCTTTTCCCTCCACACACCACTTGGATTTGATGATTCAGACAAGTCAATTTTTAAATTAATGACAGAGCTGATTTTGTTGCCAAATTTAAGAGACCTTTACACTAAATTCTGATATCCAATAACAAGATGGCACTGATTTAAATCCCTTTCATAAAAGCATGTATATCTCCTGAGGTAGTACAGCTGTTAATGTTCTAGCTGCGGTAATCTCCGTGTGGCCTGTGGGTTATGCTTGCTTCCTGGCAACAGTGGCCTGCCTCAGTATTTCATACTTCTGATACAACAAGATGACGCAGATTTAAATCCCTTTTATAAAAGCACATTTATCTCGTAAGGTAGCACAGCTGGTTAAGGTGCTAGATGCAGTAATCGCCATGTGGCCTGTGGGTTATGCTTACATCCTGGTTACGGTGGCCTGCATCAGTATTTCATACTTCTGAGGTCGGCAATAGGAGCATAAATTAAGGTGCGGAACAAATCCATCTGCTAAACAAGAAATAGGGTGCTGTACTCACTCAGGGCCTCCAGTTCCCTCTGCAGCCTCTTGTTGTACCGCCATCAGCATCTGACCCTATAAGGGCCTCCAGCACTGCTGGTCTCCCAAATGCACTACCTTCCTCGTTCAGTTTCTCTGCCCCAATGAAGCAACTTTTAGGCTTGTGCTGGCTCTTAGATAATCATGTTCTCTGGGGAGGGCCGAGCCAGCTCCTCAACAGAAGAAGCACCACAGGTCAGGATTCCAGTTCCTTCCGTCAGGTCACGAACTTTGGTTGCTCATTAGGCTTCTCCTGGCTATTCAACTGAAAAAGGTATGCCACTCATAAATGGTGCCCTGAGGTATGGATGTGTATTGAAGCCCCTGAATGCAGAGCTAAGGAGACAGCAGAAATTCTGGGGAAAAATGCTATTTCTCAGCATCCTACACTTTCACAATCCCTTGTTGTTTGCCTGCTTCCCACTTGATGCACGACCGCCAAATTGAAGTCAAATCCGTGCCCTGAATGAGAAGTTACAGCATGTCTGATGTCTGGGTTGAAGAAGGCGACGGGGTGGAGGGGGGCTTGAATGAGCAACACAAAGATGCCATAGGACAACTGAAGTTCCACACAAAAGACAGTGAATAGTAAAAGCTGCACGGGTTAGCCGGAGGAGGGTAGGGAGAGTGCAAGGTAAAAAACTGTGACACATATTTCTTACGGCGCTATGTAGCTCTTCAGCACAGCTGATATATTCATACTGTTGGAAATTACCCTTTTGCAGGGTTACCCCAAACGTTTTGCCTTCCTCCTCCTCTTTTTCTGAACTTGTTTTTGTTGGCCTTAGGATAGTGAGCACTTTACCACTGCTAATCAGTGCTAAAGTGCATGTGTTTCTTCCCTAAACGTGTGTAATTGGTGTATACCTGATTGACATATTTAATTTACTAGTAAGTCCCTTGTAAAGTGGTATACCATATACCCAGGGCGTGTAAATTGAATGCTATTAGTGAGTTGCAGCACTGATTCTGCCACCCACAGAAGTAGCCTTTCAAACATGTCTCAGGCCTGCCACTGCAGTGCCTGTGTGTGCAGAGTACTGATACTTCGACTTGGCATTTAAAACTACTTGCCAAGCCTTAAACTCCCCTTTTATTGCATATAAGACACCCCTAAGGTAGGCCCTAGATAGCCCTAAGGGCAGGGTGCTATGTAAGTAAAAGTAGCACATGTACTGTTGCAGTTTGCATGTCCTGGTAGTGACAAACAGCCTATTTCTTTTTTCATTACTGTGAGGCCTACCCCTCTCATAGGCTAGCATTGGGAATTCGAGTATACCTTTTTAAGTGGTAATGCCTGATCAGAGAGGAGTAGATTTTTGATGTTTCATATGTTTGGAATCGTATTGATAATTCTTACTTACTGGTGAAGTCGGATACAACTTAAATATTTTAAAAATGCCACTTTTAGAAAGTGGACCATTTTCTGCACTTACGACAGCCTGTCTCCAATACACATCTGGGCTGGGCGACAGCTACATTTGTGCATTCCCTCTAGACGGCCACAACAGAAGACCCTCAACTGCATCTGCATTCACCTGCATTCTGATGGGTCTTCTTGGGCAGGGAAGAATGGGCAGGGTGGGCACTTACATTTCAATAAGTAGTGTCCTGTCCACACACAAAGAGCTGATTAACCCCCACCAGTATCCTGGCAGACAGGACAGGGTTGAAAGGGATCCTTGGGCACTTCAGAGGGCTTCTTTGAAGGCACCTCTACATCAAAGGTATTTTGGGTATAAGTACATGGGGCTCTGACCCATTCAAAGCAGACACATTTTGGACCTGTAATCAGACATCGCTGGCATTACATCTGCACATTGCCAAAAGGATAGCTGTGCTACCAGGAGGGACTGCCACTCTGGTAACTGCTTTGCTGTGTTGGCCTGCTGCTAGCTGTGCTGCAGGAGGGACTGCCACCCTGCAATCTGCCTTGTTGTGCTGGCCCGCTACCTTTTACTGTGCCCTATCAAAGTGCTCTCCAAGGGCTTGTTGGCTTGCCCCCTGTTCCTTGAAGTCACAGGGTCATGAAAGACTTCTATTGCACTGGTTGGGCTGCCGTGTCTGCCCTTCCAAAGAAAACTGCTGTATTTTCTTAAGTATTTTACATCAGCACGCATCTGCACTGCATGCAGACAGATCTCCGTATCTCAACGAGGATTGCCATGTTTGCCAGTGTACTTTACACCCGCTCACATCTGCGCTGTGTGCCGAGTGAGATCGCCATGTCTCAAGGAGGATTGCCTTGGGTGCAACTGTATTCTACATCCGCACACGTCTGGGCTCTGTGGCAACTGAGCCCCCACCCCCAAGTCTGGCCTGCCTGAAGGAGATCACCGCGGCCACTATCTTCACCACAGATGCTCCGCTCGCAGGCAGCACAGCTCAGTCCTCCTCCCTTATAATTCTGTAAAGAGGGGCCGACCGGAGAGCGCCTTTGACTGCACGACAGGTACTGTGAATTACGAACTGTGGGGCCTACTTTGGAACCCTGGTCTTGAGTGGCTGGCCACAAGCTTATCTGTCACTAGGTGTTAAGGCACTACTTGATTAATGATCCACTGCTTGGATCAGTACTTAGTCCCTATCGGGCCTGTAAACATAAGAGGAGAGTGAGTGAGTGAGTGAGTGTGTGTGTGTGTGTGTGTGTTACTTTACCTCTTTTGATAAGCCTGCCTGCGCAAAGCTACCAGACGGTGAGCACAGGTTATCTCAGTTGTGTAACTAGCTTACCCCGACTAGAGTAGTAGATTCTGCCTGGCATGGGTGTATACCTTAGCCAACCAGATACCCGATTTCTAACACATACCCTGGGGGAAGCAACAAGGTGGGTCCTGGGAAGAGGTTGCAAGACCACGTGGAGGAGAGAGAAGGCCTGCAGATGCACTCGTATGGAGTGCTCGTTCGTAAATATAAAAAAAAGAAAGTACCTGCAGAGTGAATAGCCAGTGGAAGGACATAAGCCAATAACCGGAAGCTGTACTTGGTCCAATCTCCACACCAGGCAAGGACGGCAAAGCAAGAGCGGAAATTAAAGTGGCCGACGTGCAGATGACTTGCTGGCCAATCAGAAGCATGTACATTAGAGCGACATGGAATAAACTAATGGTAAGTTCAGGTAAGAAAGGGGCGGGTTCTATCCCCTTTTAAGAATTTTTTTTTTTTAACTTCCAAAAGACTGCGCAAGCACAGCGCAAAAGCAGTGCAGGCGAAAAATAAACATTGTCCTTCTTCTATGTTTGCTAAATGTCCCAGTTTTGGGTTTCAAAATCTGGTCACCCTATCACACACATCTTTTACACTCCACTTAATGCACTTTTGTTTCAGATGACACCTAATCAAAGTGTGAAAAGTCTAAACCAAAACCGTTGTTTTTGCTGATGTCATCTATTCCATTCCATCCTATTATGGGCTCAAACAAGACACATACACAATAAAACACAAGGCTGATTACGGTTTTAAGGAGCAATCCACTTCCTTTGTACAACGTGAAATCATAAAGTAACAAGTAACTTTCAACAAACCATGCACTGCTAACATCAATGTAACAGTGTACAATATGGAAGGTCCAGCCGTAAAGTGCCACCTGCTGAATTAATTGCTTAAACCACCTTTGGTGACTACGTAAACACAACAAATGTACACTAGTTATCTCGTGTTAATGGCTGAATAGGAACGTTTGATTGTAAGAGTCAGAACAGTTTAGAACGGCTCGAAATGATAAATGTCGCTTGCCCATTAAGTTCTGTAGATAGTTTTTCTTTAAATCTTTATATTTTGAGAGGATCATGCTAAAGTCTGCCCTTATTGACCCACTCTCACTGCAGCTCCCTCCATATCCTGCCACAGCTCTCTTCTTTCTCTCCTCTCACAGTTTATCTGCCTCATTCCAGCCTTCCATCTCCTTTCTTTCACTTCCATCCTCCCTCACCTTTGCACTGTTTCGGTAAACTGGGCACGCTGGAAGTCTGCAGCCAGACGGCGAATCTCGTCCCAACCCCCGGCCATGGTTCCACTATAATCAGAGCTCAGCACCAGCTGCTCGCAGACAGGAACTGTCCTCGTACGTTGTCAGAACGTGGTTACGTCACTACCCTGCGAGTGCGCACGCTCTAGTGTTCCCGGGGGGGGGGGCGGGGCTGGGCTGTGCTGTGCTGTGCTGTGCTGTGCTGACGCGGCTCTACAGAGAGGTCAAGCTGAAAAGGTGATAGGAGGGGGCAAATGTGAGAGACTGTAAGCTCTGTACTACAGCAAGACAATTTGCTTTACCTGCACAGGACTTGCTGTAGTATGTTCACCCCATGCCGCAAGTTTAAATTTCTGTAGAGATAACTCGCAACTTTTGAATCACGTCTTGCGTTGCCCCCCCTTTACAGCATTCCTCTTTCTGTAGGTTATTTTATTTTTATTTTATTGGATTTTATTGCCGTATTTATGTTGCACGGGCTTAGCCCAAAGGCTTTTGAGGGCTTTACAAGAGAGCAGGAAGTAATTTCTGGCCATCAAACAGCATAAAATCAACATATTAGAAGTAGGGAATAAACGGTTCATACCAGCAGGACAGAGACGTTGACCCCCTGATAAAGCCAGCTCTGTTCTTCAGTCTTGCTCCAATGACCTTAAGAAATTCTTAAACAGATTGATTTAAATACCGTTTTCTTTTGTTGTATTTTAAATGTGAGTGTTGTGTGAGTGTCTATTGGAGCCATTTTTTTCAGAGAAATGTGTTTGTTACATGCAACATCCATAAAAATAGTTTCTTTTGCATCAAATCATGACCTCGCATTTGTTAAATGGGAGGGTGTCACAGAAGTTATTTGCAATAATATTAGTGAGCTGCTGTTGTGTTACAATAGTGAAAACACACATCACTATCCCTAAATATTAGATGTTATCACATTTGGAATATGGACCTGTGCCTGTGTGCTGTCAGTGACTCGGCCAAAGAGGGCATGAAATCTAAAATTGGGTCATAAATTGAAAACTGATCTTAATGGGGGCCCCCAAAATATGCTTGGCTCCGCGCCCACAAAATCCTTAAGATGTCCCTGCAGTAGGGACGTTACAGGATAAGGCGTAGTTAGTTAACCATCATATTAATTCAGCAGTAACTAAATATGGGAGTAGAGAGAAAACATATTTTGTAACTGGAGAGGCAGGTCAAGTAAACTCAAGAGATGCAAGCAGTGGTCACCACTTTAACCAAAGGGTCTCTCAAATAGGAGGATTTTGGGTCCATTTTGAATGTGAGTAGGCAAAAGGGTGTGTGAAGGGCAGGTTGGAGGGAGTTCCAAAGACTTGTTGCTCTTCTAGTTAATGCCCGTCTCATGCAGTGTTCTTGCCTGAAAGTCAGAGGTTTGAGCAGGAGGGAAAGAGCTTTTTTTATGCAGTTTTTTATAGCGTGAACTCGACCCTAAGATATTGGATCACTTTACATGAGCACCAGTTGCATTACACAAGGTCAAAGTAATTTTTTAAAGAGACAGGGAGGTTAAGTGATTTGCCCAGAATCACAGAATGTTGAAACACTGAGACTCGAGCCTACTTCCCTTGTTCTATAGTTTGCAGCTCCGGCCGTTACCTGAATTCCTCTCCCCTGGTATGAGATGTTTGTTCCCTACTTTCTTGGTGCTAATAGGTTGGTTTTATGATGTTTGTTAGCCAGGAGCATTTCTTGTTCTTTCTTGAACTCCTGAGTCACTCAGTTTTCCAACCAGGTAGGAGGGAATGAAGTTGTGGAGGACTTCATGAGCAATGCATGCAATACCCAGGGCCCTGTTATGTCGCAGCGGTGACGGAACCGCGGCGACTGAGAGGGTGCCCCCATTAGTGTGTTTTTTTAGGGGGAATCTCCTAGTGTCTCCCCGTTGTGACTGGACAGCATGGTCTGGTCCAGTCACGTGATGCATAGTTAATAAAAGCGTCTACCGCGCCACTGACGTCACTGGACGGGTGTGCGCGGTAGCCATCACAACCAACACAACAGTGGCTCCGTGTCTTCATTGCCAAATGCCCTAAACATACCAGCTGGTGGTCCCGCGAGGTAGTGCCCAGCCCCACCAACATAACACTGGCGACGAGGGCGGGCGTGTTCCCGTCGCGTTCCTGTACAGGGGCGGCCGCGCGAGGTTGGAGGAAGCCCCGCGGTGCTCGTGCCCCTGTAACTGACTGCTGCTGTCCGACGTGGGAGGCATCTGCACCGATCCCTCAGGTGTGCCGCGTTTCGCTGCTGGAGCGTGCGCTGTGCTTCACGGCTGCGGTGGCTCCAACCCTCGTTGTGTCCCCGTAAGCGCTGGCACTGAGCTCAGGGCCTGCGCGGTGTGGAGGGCCGCGCGCATGCGCCGTGGCCAGGTGCGGAGAGCGGAGTCCTGGAAGGCCGCACGGCAGCGCTTCCAAACGCGGCGCTGCCCCCAGTGGTGTTTGCAGGAACTGCAGAAAGGCAGCTGGCACTGCAATTGACACGACGGAAGGGCAACTCAGCAGAGACACAGAGGCACTGGTGTCTGAACGTGCTGCAGGGTGACAGCCAGCTGACTCAGGCAGAAGCAGTTGGGGTGCATGGTGCATGCAGCCAGCCTGATCTGTTTCACAGGTGCTGCAGGGGAATAATTGACCTGTGGACGGTGGCGGCATCTGTGCCGGTGGAGACAGTCTCGGCCTCATCTACCTCTCAGTTGAGGGAAGGACAGTGTTCGACGACACAGCATCACACCCTACATCCACCTGCCCTAAGGAACTGTCACCATGTCTACTATTCCCCCCATTGAGCCTTTTGTAGTGGAAGGATCCCCATCCGCCCAGGCATCCAGGTGGAAAGAATGGGTAGAATGCCTTATCATATTCTTTGAGGCAACAAAGGTACACAAAGACCAGAAGAGGGCCATGTTACTCCACCTAGGAGGGAAGGACATCCACCGCATCACGAAGACTCTGGTAGAGGCGACGCCCAAGACTCACATTACCCTCATCAACGCGCTCACGGGACATTTTGAACCGATGGCCAATCAGGACTACGAGCGCTTCATCTTTCGTCAAACGAGGCAGCTACCGGAAGAATCACTCAACACATTCCACGGCCGGCTCAAGCTCCTGGCATCCACATGTGGATTTAGAGACGAGACGGAGGAGATTAGAGGGCAGATCATCCAGGGGTGTGCCTCGGCGAAACTTCGTGAAAGAATATTGGAAGAGTCGGGCAAGCCGTTAGCGGACATTCTAACCCTGGGACGCACGAAAGAGCTGTCCAAGGCTAGGGCAGCGCACATGGAGGCAGCACTGCAGTCACCTATCAAAGTGGAACCAGTAAATGTGGTCATGGCGAAGCCGGTGGACCGTCGCAACAGAAAGCCGTCCACCAGTGGCCCACAAGGGGGTCAACGATATTGTGGGTACTGTGATGGCCCGCCTCACAAAGCAGCTGATTGTCCAGCGAAGGGCAAGAAATGCACAGGCTGCGGCCGATTCAACCATTTCGCAAAGGTATGTCGTTCCAAGCAGTACCGAAAGCCCAAGCAAGCGGTTAATAGGGAGGGAGGTGGCGAGTCTAGCGACATGGACGATGATGAAGAGGAAGAAAAGGCGGTTCATAAGGTGCACATGATTGGTGCTGCGTCGAGTAGGAGCAGGCGTCTGCCCCAATGTCGCATTCAGGTGGGAGCCCAGGATGTCACGGCCGTCGTGGACACCGGAGCCACCATCAACATAATGGCAGCCGCTCTCTACAGATCCATACACCCAGCACCCACTCTAGAGCCCACCAAAATCACGGTCTTCGCGTACGGACAGGACAAACCGCTAGAAATGAAAGGAAAATTTAAGACCACCGTCACCCATGAAGACAAGTCAGTCAGCACCATGGTGTACGTCACGAAGGATGGACAAGGCATGCTCCTGGGATGCCGGGCCGCAGAGGATCTTGGCATCGTGGCATTTGCATTTGGGATCCATCAAGAGTCAATTCAGCACATACTCCAGGAGTTCGCATCAGTCTTTGAGGGCATCGGAAAATACAAGGGAAAGGAGATACACCTGCACATTGACAAGACCGTGCAACCCGTGGCCCTACAACACCGCCGAGTGGCTTTTCATCTGCGACCATTGGTAGAGCAAGAGCTACTCAAGCTGGAGCAGGCAGGCATAATTGAGAAGGTGTCGGGTCCCACGCCGTGGGTTTCTCCAATTGTCGTAGCCCGAAAACCGAAGCAACCCGGAACCGTGAGGATATGTGTCGACATGAGATTGCCGAATGCAGCCATCAAAAGAGAGCGACACATCACCCCGACTATTGATGACTTGATCTGAGAAATGGCCGGGGCGTGCTGGTTCTCAAAGCTCGACCTGCGATCGGGGTACCAGCAACTAGTCCTTGATCAGGCGTCAAGAAACATCACGACCTTCTCCACTCACGTAGGTCTTCGCAGGTACACCCGTCTGAGCTTCGGGATATCAAGCGCGGCCGAAGTATTCCAGAATGTAATCCGCGAACTGATCATGGACATTCCTGGAGTCATCAACGTGAGTGATGACATCATGATACATGCCAAGTCAATCCCCGAGCACCATTCTCGACTGGTGCAAGTTCTCCAGAGGATCAAGGATGCAGGACTAACACTACAAAGAGAGAAGTGTGAATTCCTTAAGAACAAATTGCAATTCTTCGGTTACACCTTCTCGGCTGATGGGGTGAACCCGGATCCTGACAAGGTCAGAGACATTAAGAATGCACCAGCCCCCGTAAACGTCACAGACGTCCGCAGCTTCCTGGGCATGGTGAATTACTGTGGGCGTTTCATCAGAGACCTCACTACCCTCACTCAGCCCCTGAGGGATCTCACCAAAGACTCGGTCCCCTGGGCATGGGGAGAACCACAAGCAAAAGCGTTCCAAGACATCAAAAATGCCCTATCTGCGGCCACAACTCTGGCGTTTTTTGACCCCCAAAAGCTCACACTGGTTGCAGTTGACGCAGGTCCAAAGGGACTGGGCGTGGTCCTCATGCAGCGCCGCACGGTGGAAGAAGACTGGGCCCCGGTGGCCTTTGCCAGCCGCTCCCTCACTGACACAGAGCAGCGGTACTCTCAGATTGAGAAAGAGGCCATTGCGATCCACTGGGGATGCCGCCACTTCCATCTGTATGTCTACGGCAAACCGTTTGTGGTAGCCACTGACCACAAACCCCTTCTGCCTCTGTTCTCCGGCACGTCATCCAAACCGCCGCCGAGGATAGAAAAGTGGATGCTGCAGCTGCAAAATTACAACTGTCGAATTGAATATCAACCAGGGAGCCGCAATCCCGCGGATTACTTGTCACGCCATCCGAGGAGTGCAACAGCTCAAGAGGAAGAGGAGGCTGCAGACACGGAGGAATATGTCCGATGTGTCATGGAGAGATCCTGTCCCATTCCTCTCTCCATGAATGATCTAAAGCAGGAAACAGACAAGGATGAGTGCCTGCAAAGAGTCAAGCAGGTGGTGAAACATGGCAACTGGCACAAAGCCAGAGAAGAGTGGAAGAGACTGACGGAAGGGGCTCGCATAATACTGGAGAGCTTATATCACGTACGTGAAGAGTTGGCAGAGGACAATACAGGGTGCCTCATGAGAGGACACCGGCTGGTAATTCCCTCGTCTTTGACCGAGTCATTCAGCTGGCACATAGTGGACATCAAGGAATGGTCAAGACCAAGTCGCGACTGAGAACCAAGGTGTGGTTCCCCCTGATGGACGAGCTCGTCGAGGCCACCGTCCGGGAATGCCAGTGGTGCCAAGTAACTGGGGCAAACCCCAAACCTGCTCCTGTGATCACAGAACCCAGGCCCCCTCGGCCATGGCTAAGCGTGAGTCTGGATTTTCGGAAGTCTACCGGATGGAAGACACACATTTGTGGCTATTGATGACTATTCCAAGTATCCGGAAATTGAGATTGTGAACACCTTAAGTGCCGCTGAGATAATCCCGAAGTTGGAAAAGGTAATAGCAACGCATGGCATTTTTAAAGAACTTAAAACTGACAATGGGCCGCCGTTTCAAAGCCAGGAGGTTGCAACATACTTGGCCTCGCTGGGCATCAAACATAGGAGGATTACTCCGCGCTGGCCGCAGGCCAATGGGGAGGTAGAGAGATTTATGCGGACCTTAAATAAGGTCATCCGCATAGCCCATGAACGTCACCAACCCCTGGAGCTAGCTCTCTTCACATTCCTGAGAAATTACCGCCAAACTCCTCACACCACAACGGGTCTGGCTCCCGGACATTTGTCAATGGGCCGAGTGGTCATGGACTCAATTCCGCATCATCCTCAATGGTGCCCGGAAAGCCCGGATGATCGCCGGATTGATGATCAAAGGAGCAGGCTGCACGAGCAGGTCAGTCAGCGCCGTGGAGCTCGTAAGGTCCATCTGCAGCAAGGAGACAAGGTGTTGCTCAAGAACCGTACAACGAAGAGCAAGTTCCATCTTCCATATGAGAAGCGCCCCTGGACTATCATTAGTGTGCAAGGTACGCGAATAATGGCTCGGAGAGGCGGAGAAATTGTGACACGGAACGTGTCCCACTTCAAGAAATGTCATTTTGCAGAGACCCCTGCGCTGGACCAGGGAAGGGAGCGCCAAGTACAGGTTCCGATCCACCATCAGATCCTCCCTGGAACACTGGAAGAAGTGGAGGGAGCGTCACCCCCGATACCTGTGATGGACACTCGCCTATCAGGGGACAGTGATCCCGAGGTGGTAGGGCATGATGGAATGCCCGAAAGCTCAGAAGAATCCGTGCCCCCACCATCTAGCGAGGCTGCGGGAGTCGAGTCCAGTGGGCGGGGAGGTTCCCAGTATCAGCTCCGACGCAATCCTGAGCCAACCAAGAAGCTGAGAGACTATTTCACGTAAGACTGTTCTTTTGTATTTTTGGTTCTGTTTTTGGGAGGAATGTTATGTCGCAGCGGTGACGGAACCGCGGCGACTGAGAGGGTGCCCCCATTAGTGTGTTTCTTTAGGGGGAATCTCCTAGTGTCTCCCCGTTGTGACTGGACAGCATGGTCTGGTCCAGTCACGTGATGCATAGTTAATAAAAGCGTTTACCGCGCCACTGACGTCACTGGACGGGTGTGCGCGGTAGCCATCACAACCAACACAACAGTGGCTCCGTGTCTTCATTGCCAAATGCCCTAAATATACCAGCTGGTGGTCCCGCGAGGTAGTGCCCAGCCCAGCACCACCAACATACCTAAATTACTAGGAGTGGCCATATTTGGCAACACAGGGAGTAATGTAATAGAGTCCACTAATTAACATGAAAATTTGTTAACTTAGTAGCTGAATATGCAATGATAAATGTAAAATTCAATGCTCAAATGACGCTTTTGAAATGTGCTGATTTGCAATAGGCAGTCATAGTTATCTGTATAGGCCGTAGAAAAGCTAAGAGGCAAGTTTTTTTCACTAAAAGCAAACCTAATATTGGTGAAATGTGCACAATGTGAATTAGAAGCTTGACCTTAAAATGACAACCTTAGAAATATTCTTGATAACTACAGAATGTTCCGATTTAATAAATGTATTACTTTAAAAGCAATATTTTATTCTTGAATGTCAAGAGCTTCCTATTTTTCTCATATTCTCACAAAAATGCTTGAAAAAGATAGTTATGTATTATAAACAATAATTCTTGTTCGCATTAGATGGAATGCATTACCTAACATTGACTTTGTCTCTTAGTATCATTGTTCTCGCAGTGAAACAAAATGTGATGCAGAAGGCCGACCTGTGCTCAAATGCCTATGGGAACTAAGTCTTATGTTTCCAGAATCTAACTACGCAAGAATGTTTGTTGCTAACTTTGTGCTAGCTTTACCTGCCGCATGTATTTTTCATGGGAACGGAGGAGCTGAACCTGCTCAGTGACGAGAGATGCCATCTGATTGGTCCGCGGTTGAAGGAACCCGATACAATGTCTGCATTATGTATTCATGTCTTTTATATTAGTGTGTGTTCCTAGGTAGAGGCAATGCCTTTTTCTCTTCTTCCCCTTGCAATACTCTTGATGGTTGAGGCTACTGCTGCTGCTGTTTCCCTATTGCCCTGTTATTGCCATTTAATTTTGATAGATTTCTACTGCAACTGTATGCTTATTTATTTTGGATTCAGTGAGACTCAGCTGAGTTTCATAAACACTCTTTATGGAGAGTTCAGCAGCTTTAGTTTGGCTTTGAGCTTTATGCCCCTCTGATCTCACTCTTTTGCTTTTGAATCTGAACTCTTCTTGGGCTCTACGAATCTAAACTCTGATCACAATCGCTAGTACAGGGATTTAGTCCTTTATGAAACGCGCTTAAATGTAATACTTGATGTTGGAATCTAACCATTCTTTTTGATGAGATTTCTGTATACTTAATTTGATTTATCGACTAATCGAAATGTAACTGACCAAAAGAACTTCACTAATCTCTTACTGAGAATAAAGTTTAAAACTTATCTAAACTCTCATCATTGACTGAACTTAAACTATTAATGCAATTTAAGTTTATGATGCCTGATTTGCTCTTTCACTCATGATACGATATTCAAAGGTCCATCACTGGAAGAGAGAAAGTTCCAGACGGGAAACAGGGCCTACCCCTGCAAGTGATTGTAATTTGACAAATTGGTAATTAACCGCATCTCATTGAAGGAGAGACAAAGTGAAGAAAAAACATTTGGGGCCCAGTCCATGCGATCAGGAGTTACACAACCTTGCACAGCAATAACTATATCAGGTGTGTCAACAACATGTGGGACTACTGATTTTCTAAGCCAAAATTGGTCTGTTTTACCCTTCTGGTGGAAACGTCTTCCAGGTCGATGCAAGTTAATGGTGACATTAAATTCCACTACTCTTTTCCCTCGAAAACTTCCTCTTTTCTGCTCCAAAATTCGGCTTGTATTCTGAATGCTAAGTTATAATCAGTTAACTGATAAAAAGTTTTCATAAGAAATGTACAGTGAACAAAACAACACCCAATGGTGACAAAGGTAGGTTTGACCCACAATTGCAATGGCTGCATAGATCCAAATTAAGTGTTGGTTGGGGGCAGTAAAGGTTTGGGGTCATTAAACGTAGTGCCACGTGTCAAAGTGGAATCCCTTACCACAATAATTAGAACTTTACCTCAATAATCATAACACAATTTACCTCAGGAAGTTCCACTTCGTGTTTATCTTGTGTACAAGTGTGAAAATGTAAAATCTGAATCTCTCGTTTTTATAATTAAGCTGTGCTTCATCCATTTTCACCCCTGTCCTGTTTTCAGCCTGGCTCTATCCTTGACCCCGCACCTGCATCAACATTGGTAAAGAATCTAGATTGAGACATTGTAGGCTGCGTAAACATGCAAAGTCAGCACAAAAGAACAGCTGATGTCTGCACTGGGTTTCGTTTGTTTGTTAAACAATGGTAAAGCCTTAGATAAAGTTTGCTCAGATAGCCTATCTTAATGTGCAGCTTCAGGACTCGACAGTTACACAAGGCACCAAGGTTGTTGATTCTTACCGATTGTCTCATTTGTATGTTCTTCCCAAAGCTCTATTTACCTCTGGGCGTACCTTGTCTATGATCTTTACTATAAAAACTCATGTAACCATCGTTCAGTGTGCTCTCTCCTTGTGTATCTTGATGGTACTTGTCGGATGGAGACCCATTCATGAATGCTTAATAAATAACCTATGGTTTGACCTCGCTCCAGTGTCGATTCCTCCTTACTTGTTAAAGAACCCGTGGCGAAGTGGTGATCCCTGCACCAGCAGGTTATTAATTAATCTGCTCCACAAATTGGCACCCGAACGCGGGGCCCCATCAAAGGCTTGCAGTCAGACCGGGGGAGGAGATCGTGTCGGTGAGACGAACTTTGCTGAGGGGCGCCCCACCTGAAGAGACTAGTGTTGCTCATGGTCCAAGGTGATTTTTCAGCTCTCCGACTCTGATCTTCCTGGCGGCTGCTGGCCTTGACTGGGGCCTTCAGTCGGTGATTTTCTTTGGATTAGGGAGGATCGACAGGTGGGAGTCGAAGACTACGCATGAGGTAAATCTGTATTGAACCGGTTCATTTGTTCATTTGGTTAGGATCTGTTTGATCTTTGCTTGACTTGGTATTTGTCTTGACTTGGTATTTGTTTGGTAATCCGTTCGGAATCTGCATGGAATTTTGAAACCTAGGATCTGTTTGGTATTTTGAAACCTAAGCTTTGTTTTGAGACTTGCTATTTTGTTTTGACTAACATTTTTTCTTACAGGTAAATGTGAGAATATTTTTTATTTATTTCTGGTTATAAGTTTTTTATATCTTGTATAACATGCCTGTACTTAGCACCCTTTGGAAGTTTTGTTGTTGCTGCTGCGATAAGCAGAGCATTTTGGAAGCAAGTCAGCCGGCGCCACCAGAAGGTACGCCGAATTTTGAGATGTACATCAAATATGGTATTTGTCCCATCATGTATAATGCATTGTGGAACAAATATACAAAAGGGGATCCCCAGTTACAATGGCCATTAGAGGGAACGATGGACCCTCACAAACTCGAGTATTTAGAGAATCGATTGTTTTTGAAGAAAGTTAGGCCGGCCATGTTTGACAGTCTGCGTATGTGGAGGAAAGAAGTGTAGGAGCGGCAGCTCAAGGCAGAGAAGGTACAAAGGAAACAGGAAAGGAAGACGGAGTATCAGAAGTATAAGGAATTGAAGAATAAGGAAGTTCAAGAGAAAAAGGAATGTTTAGATAGAGAGAATAGATTATTAACATCTAAGGAATATATAGTTAGACCAACTGTAGCAGTTCAGGTCCACCAAGAAGATGTGGATTCAGATATTGATGGGTTGTTGATAGAACAACCCCCACCCCCATGTGTACCTTTAACACCTCTTTCCCCAGGACCACCGAATGTTGTTCCCCCTGTACCCCCGGTTCCACCTCCTTTGCCCGCGGTTGTCCAGCTCCCTATTTTCCAACCAGTACCGGTACATTCCTTACCCCTCCAACCCAGGCCACTGCGCCCCCATCCCAGGCCTCTGCGCCTCCACCTCAGGCCACTGCACCTGAAATGACTAATGATCCCATACTTCCTGCATCTGTCCTGACCCCTCCAGTTCTTCGTTCTACTGTATCCCAATCACGTCAGGATGCGATAAGGTTGATGGTATTAAATTGGTTGAGTGATTTAGAAATGGAGGTAGGAGAAATGATAGATCAGATACAAGATTTCTCTGAGAGCGAGCTTCTTTGTCTTATAAATAAGCTTTCTCATCAACTTATGGTTCAATGGGAGATGATTACAGGAGGAAATGGCCCAGATGATGTTAGAGCTATTAATAGACGGTGTCAGATAGGAGCCTTCCCTGTAAGCAGAATTAACACTGCCATAGTAACAATAATTGGATATCGTGATGAACTCTCTTCCTCTCCCCGAATAAGACCTATGAGGGAAGCTGCGCCACAGTTCATTCCTGGAAGAGGGAATGCAAACGATGATGACCCAAATAGTGCTAATGCTAGAGCCCATTTTTTGTATAATTGGATATATACGCCCTGGAAAAGGACGGATGTACTCACTTTAAAAGCCTCCTTACCAGACATACGGAAACATCCTAGAGGATTTTATGATGATGTACAGGCAGCCATTGATTCTTGTATCATGACCTTAGCAGATATTGATATGTTTTTTGGTATGATCCTGCCCCCAGATATGTGGCGACTTACAGGATCATGCCGTTGATTTGGGAGGAGATTGGGCTGCCATAATAGCAGCTGATAGGGATAGGAAACCTGGTCAGAAACCTAGTCAGCTTATACTGGATCTTCCTGGTAACATACTTACTTATATAAAAACGATGGTTCCAGCTAGAAAAATAGACTGGGCACTTCTTACTGCTTGTAAACAAAAGCAAGGAGAGGCCGTCCCTGATTCCTTTACTCGCTTTGAGGAAGCGTTCCACGATTTTAGTGGGCAAGATACGTCTACACCTACGGGTGCACATTTATTCGTAGATCGATTTGTGGGAAATTTACTCCCAGAAATATCTGTTTGTTTAAAGAATTCAGAGAGCACATGGGCTTCAGTAACCCCGAAAGCTATATTAGATATGGCTCAGTATTATCAGAATCAGGTGACCACTGAGCAAGAACGAAAAGAAGGAAAATTAAAAGAATTGAAAACTAAAGTAATGAGGGTTCAGGCCTTTGGACCCCAAGGTCGAGGCCGTGGCCAAAATTATGGTCAGAATTATAGACAAGCACCTCCAGTAGGGCCACCGCGTAGACAAACTTCACTAGGGCTAGATCAATGTGCTTACTGCAAGGAGAAAGGACATTGGCGTTCAGAATGTCCTGTTTTAGCTGCTGGTGGGAGAGGAAGAGGACAAGTGAATGGTAGCCGAGGGACTTTAGCTCCCCGACAGCAGCCACAGCAGGTTCAAGTTCCAGAGAGAAATAGGTCAGGAAATTATTTTGACCAAAGAAATAATCAATATTTGATGGAGGATTGGGAATCAGAGGAAACTGTGGGAACACATTTTGCCTAGGACAGGGTAGGACAAGGAGGACCAGTTGAGATACCTGTAGACCAGTCAGGACCCTATATAACAGCCACCATACTTGGGCAGGATCAGAAATTTTTAGTGGATACAGGGGCGACACGTAGTGCGATATCTCAGAAACTGGTCCCGGGGACACCCTTGTCTGGCCAAGTAATGACATCGATAGGGTTTGATGGAACACCAACTCCTAGCCCTGTGTCCCAAAAATTACCTTTACAGGTTGAGAATTTCATCACTACAGCCCCCTTTTTGCTTCCCCCACATGCTCCAGATAATCTGATGGGACTTGATCTTTTGAAATACTTCCATGTTACTATACATTGATCCCCATCTGGAGTACGTGTTATTTTTGGGAAAAAGACATTGCCTAAACAATACAATTTTTCTTTATGTTCGGACCTTTATTCTGTCCCTTCATGTGTTTGGGCTACTGCTGACACAGATGTGGGAAGAATGGACATTTCCCCAGTACACATACAGGTTCGGGAGGGTGCTTCCTTACCAGGAGTCCCGCAATATAAAATATCAAAAGAAGGTGAGGATGCACTGATAT
Source organism: Calotriton arnoldi (assembly GCA_963921515.1). Classification (NCBI taxonomy): domain Eukaryota; kingdom Metazoa; phylum Chordata; class Amphibia; order Caudata; family Salamandridae; genus Calotriton; species Calotriton arnoldi. Next base: position 1,772,928 of record CAWUFW010000045.1, read on the forward strand.
CTATCATTGATGACATGATACGTACAGGAGCTGTTGAGGAAGTTTCCTCTAATGTATGCAATAGTCCCATTCTCCCCATTTTAAAAAGGGGCGATGGAACAGGAGATAAGATTTATCGATTTTGATTGACAAGAGAAGTCAACAAAATCGTGATTCCTCAATATCCTGTCGTCTCTGATATTACGACTTTGTTGACATTAATCCCACCTACAGCCACTGTGTTTTCTGTTATCGACCTCAAAAATGCCTTTTTCTCTATTCCTATACATGAAGAGAGCCGATATCTTTTTGGATTTTCATTACGGGGCCGCTCATTCAGATTTTGTAGGGCTCCACAAGGATATACAGAAAGTCCTAGCATTTATAGTCAGGCACTTAAACAACAGTTGGATGAACTTCTTTTGCCACCTGGAGTTACACTTGTGCAATATGTCGATGACATTCTGCTAGCCGCAGACACAGTTGAGCATTGTAAAGAAGCCACTCTCTCTCTCTTGCATCATCTTGCTGTTAAGGGACATAAGGTCTCTAAGAATAAGCTACAATATTGTCAGTCTGAGGTCACTTATTTAGGTCACCTCTTGTCTAAGGAAGGCTGCACTCTGACCAAAGACAGGATTCAAACTATCCTAAAAATTCCTATTCCAAGTACTCAAAAAGAAGTCAGGGCACTTATTGGTATTACTTCCTACTGTAGACAGTGGATCCCCAACTTCTCACTAATTATCAAACCTCTTTTGTCCCTTGTTACTAAAGACACTCCCTCTCCTCTACCATGGACATCTGAATGTCAGGAAGCATATCAGCAGCTCCGTGCATCCCTTTGTTCTGCTCCAGTGTTAGGCACTCCGGACTATACAAAGCCTTTCATACTATATGTACACGAGAGAGAAGGATGTGCATTGTCAATTTTGACACAACCATATGGTAATAAGCATCGTCCATGTGCTTATTTCTCAGCTGTATTAGACCCAGTAGCCAGAGAACTCCCAGGTTGTCTCAGAGCGGTTGCCGCCACAGCGATTTCTATACGCCAATCTGAGGGGATAGTGTTGAGCAACAAGCGTATGGTTATGGTACCACATTCTGTAGATGCACTCTTGAATCAGACCAAGACACAACACTTGACTAGTGCTAGACTCACAGGCTATGAACTCACACTTTTGGCACATCACCCTCAAGAGATGTTTAACATTGAACCCAGCTGCATTGCTACCTTTGCCAGCTGAACAAGCGCATGATTTGCATGATTGCATTTTCTTAACAGAAGAACAGACTAAGGGAAGAATTGATCTAAAGGACACACCTTTGTTAGACCCTGAGGGAGAATTATGGGTGGACGGTTCTTGTTTAAGACTACCTGATGGCACCACTTCAGCATCCTATGCCATTACCACCTTACAGACTGTGGTAGAAACAGCCCGTATTCCACAAAAATCTGCCCAAGCAGCTGAACTCGTTGCGCTTTTGAGGGCTTGTGAACTTAGTGAAGGATTAAGAGTGAATATTTACACAGATAGTCAGTATGCATTCGGTGTGGCACACAATTTTGGCAAGCTTTGGAAGGAACGGGGATTCCTAACCTCCCATGGTTCTAAAATACAACATGGTGAATTGGTAAATAGTCTTCTTACTGCCTTGACATTGCCAAAGAGTGTAGCCATTATCAAATGTAGTGCCCACAAGAAAGTTACAGACAAGGTGGGACAAGGAAATGCTTTTGTTGACGAAGTTGCACGAGAGACCGCAAGTGCACTCGCAAGTAAAATGTATGTGTTACGATCCCAAGCTGAAAGATGAGAGAACATGTATACAGAGATTAAGGACATACAGCAGTCAGCCACTGAACAGGAAAGGGCAGAATGGCAAAAGGAAGGAGAGTTAGATGATGAGGGATGTTGGAGGTCAAAAGATATGTTAAAATGGAAATTGCCCTATGCCTATGTATTGCCTTTTGTGACTATGGCTCATGGACCTGCTCACGTTAGTGCCAAAAACATAATTTCCCAATTATATCCAGTCTGGGATAGTCCGCTCATTCGGAAAATGGCTGAGCATTTGGTCAAAAATTGTATGATCTGCTTACAGCACAATCCTGGGAAGGGAGTATCAACCCCTACTGGTGGATTTTCTCCACCTCAGGTTCCCTTTGAAGCACTCCAAATGGATTATATTCAACTAGAACGCTGCAACAATTTAAAGTATGTACTAGTTGTGGTTTGCTCCTTCAGAAAGTGGATAGAAGCCTATCCCACCAACTCAGCACAGCCTTGACAACAGCCAAAATCTTGTTAAAGGAGTTCTTCCCCCGTTTTGGGGTTTGTAGAGTCCTATGGAGCGACAATGGCCCCCACTTTACTGGCCAGATAATAGAGTACCTAATGAAGGGTTTAAGGGTAAAGCAGAAGTTTCATGCTGCTAATTATCCTCTGGCCGCGGGTTTGGTAGAAAGGTACAATGCCACGTTAAAGTTAAAACTAGCGAAAATACAGGCAACAACGGGCCTTAATTGGCCAGATGCCTTGCCTTTAGCATTATTATCTGTTCGTTCCATCCCACATAGTAAGATTGGACTTTCCCCCTATGCGATAGTCTTTGGTAGGCCTATGAATGTATGGGGACCCCCAAGGCCAAATATGATAAAAGAAATACAGTACCCTGTTTTGAGTGATTATCTTAAAAACTTGACTGAAAAACTGTCTCTGATTCATCAGCAGGTGCATGAAGCTATTCCAGACAAGTCAGAGGGTCCGGCCCATGGTCTTCAACCTGGAGAATATGTCCTTATAAAAAATTTCCAGCGTTCTAAAAACTTGGAGCCTCGCTGGAAGAATCTGGAACAGATCCTGCTTGCAACTCGAACTGCTGTCCATGTCACCAACAGACGCCACTGGATTAATGCAGGGCACTGCAAGTGAATCCCAGCAACTGTTCTCCAGCCAGAAGGCAGAAGCGATCTGAACGATATCTTACAGACTCAGAAAAGTGTTGCTCCTCTGAATGAAGATACTTTGTTTCCTGATCAAACTACGCCTTCAGCAACAAGGTGCGATTTACGACCAAGGAAGGGAAGGAGCAGATAGAGATACCGTAGGACCGATTTCAATTAGTGGAACGGTTCGGCTGTGACACGGTAGGATCACAGAATCGGATGAACTAGGTTCAGAGGGGATTGTGATACGTGTTCAGTGGTACCTGGATCTCTCTCCAACCTGTGGTTGTATTGATACTGAGAAGGAGAAATGCAGAAATTGGGATCTAAGTTGCAGATGCGAAACAAAGACAAGCCGCTGTGCATGGTGATTTTGATTATACTCTTGATAATCTTGGCAGCAGTATTTTGGACAATGGAGAAAGTGATTCCGGCCCGAACCCTATTGTTTGCTACTACTCCTGTCCCCACAGAACATGTGTACTATACTCTTCCCTACCATGAACAAAAACACTGCATGTCCTACCTCAATAACACTTTCATACAAATGCTACATCATACCCACAATGCTACGAACACTACCAACTGCTGGTTGTGTGGAATGATGCCAGCTCATCAGAAGAAGGGAGGAACGCCTTTTATCCCCTTGCCATTCTCACATAATGGCTCCTGTAGAGCCTGGTTTGCATTATTGTGGGCCTCTGAAATAAGTCACAAAGTTTTTGCTGATGTAGGAAGACTCAATGCCCAGTTAAATAGGGTATGTTACCCCGATGAGGAAGGAGATCCCCAAGCCAAAGGAACTGTATGGGAAATGGAGGAGTATCGCAGCGGGAATTCCTCCACCAGATATGTCTTCCCCAACACTCGAACAGCCAAGGGTAATGGGCCTCCTGTTATCGCTGTAACCAGAGCCCGAGCAGAACTTTGTGTGAGCAGTATTGGAAGTATTCCCGTGGATAAAAGTGACTGTACCACTGTTTTAAATATCACTGGAACGAACAATAGCACCTTTCTATCTTCCCATAACACTTACTTTATTTGTGGAAACAAGGGTTACTATCATCTACCAGTCAGTTGGTCTGGCATCTGTTATGTGTCTTTCTTACTTCCTCCTGTGTTTTTAGCACCTGCCTCTTATCACAAAGACCTGAAATTATTTAATGACATCTCTTTAAATAGATTCAAACGGACCATAAATAATGATGAAGTAGATCAGACCGATACAGCCTTGCAGCAATATGTAGATTTCAATTTGGGACTCTTTTTCTTCGTTGGTGCAGCCCTAAACAGTAGAAAAATTAGACACCTGACCCGAGTAGTAGAAGCAGTAACTAATCAGACAGCAATGGCTCTAGGAAACATTACCGAAGAACTCCAGATTACAAGAATTGTAACTCTTCAAAATAGAATGGTGCTTGATGTACTCGCTGATCGTGGTGGAGCATGCTGCATCATAGGTAGTAGCTGCTGCGTGTTCATACCTGACCACGCCTCTTCTGTCTATAACGCCATTTCCAAATTACATAAAATAGCTGCAGAAATACATCAAGACCAAGGAACCTGGTCCTGGTCTGAATGGTTACAGGGACTTATCTCCACTTGGGGTTGGAAATTATTAATGGGAATAGTAATCATAGGAGCCATCTTTCTAACTTGCTGCTGTTGTATTCAATGTGCCCCTATGATATGCACCACTTGTATAAATGTTTGCAGTAGTATTAAACCCACCCCAATCAATGTTCATGAATTAAATAGAGAAATGATTATGCACACTGAAATTCATGAATTAATGAATATTAATGTACACGACTAATACATGTACCCCTTAGAATAGATTCAGCACAGCTGAAAAGGAAGGACTGTGAAAATGCAAAATCTGAATCTCTCGTTTTTTAATTAAGCTGTGCTTCATCCATTTTCACCCCTGTCCTGTTTTCAGCCTGGCTCTATCCTTGACACCGGACCTGCATCAACATTGGTAAAGAATCTAGATTGAGACATTGTAGGCTGCGTAAACATGCAAAGTCAGCACAAAAGAACAGCTGATGTCTGCACTGGGTTTCGTGTGTTTGTTAAACAATGGTAAAGCCTTAGATAAAGTTTGCTCAGATAGCCTATCTTGTTGTGCAGCTTCAGGACGCAACAGTTACACAAGGCACCAAGGTTGTTGAGTCTTACCGATTGTCTCATTTGTATGTTCTTCCCAAAGCTCTATTTACCTTTGGGCGTTCCTTGTCTATGATCTTTACTATAAAAACTTATGTAACCATCGTTCAGTGTGCTCTCTCCTTGGGTATCTTGATGGTACTTGTCGGATGGAGACCCATTCATGAATGCTTAATAAATAACCTATGGTTTGACCTCGCTCCAGTGTCGATTCCTCCTTACTTGTTAAAGAACCCGTGGTGAAGTGGTGATCCCTGCACCAGCAGGTTATTAATTAATCTGCTCCACACAAGAGCACCTTACCAAACATCAGTTTAGCAGACTATCATAAATAAGTCATTAAGACCACTTAATAATTGAGTTCTAGATCTGGGGAAAAGTTAAAGGGTTTTATTAAAGAAATCATAAAATAAATTTGTACAGAATAATTGATGCCGCTCAAATGCGGAGTTATACAGAGTAGTCAAAATCAGAGTTAATTCTAGGTCTCAAAACGAGCAGCAAAATCAAGAAAAGGTCAGACAGCATTCCAATAGACAAAAGGAAAATCTTGGAAAATCCCTAAAGTATCTCTGTCAGAATTATAAGAAAACCGGGCAGCATTTCTAGTAGTAAGGGAAAGTCTTCTGAAAAATATTCTGTCTCACCCCCCAAAATCAAGGAATTCTTATTCACAATTCTTGTATAGAAATTTAGCTCAAAGCATGGATTCAGCATGTATCAATTCTTTGTGACATCAGAGTAATTCATGTCAGCAGCATTATATGTTAGCACTGTCCCATTTTCTAAGAAAACATCCTGTTGTTCCATGTCACTGTCACCCAGAAATGCTTCGAACAAAATATGCAACATTAAACAAAAGCGATTAATAAATTAATGACTGAAATGAGCTGTGGAAGCACAGCGGAAGGACCCTGGGATAATATTACTGTTAGGAACACCAGAAAGTTAATTCAGAGCACAACAGGAAAATTACATCAACTTGTTTTCGTTCTGCAGAGCTGTGGAAGGAAGGAGAGAAGACGCACAGAGGAACCTGATGGCAGGGGGTAAATCAAGGAGTCAAAACAGAGATAACAGCAGTATCCATTTTATCCAAAAGGTTTTTTTTTTAATCAAACTGTGGCATAACTAAATCATGTTAAAAAACACACCTCTAAACCTAATTTGATTCTTGATTTTGCTGAAATTGAAAATTGAAATTTGTACTTGTAAAGCGCACCCATACCCCCAAAGGGGTGTCCAGGCGCTGTACGCATACCGCTGTGGAACCCTTCCTGGCTTTTCCCTGTGAAATGTCCACTCCTGGGCACCCCCAGGGTGAAGCCAGGCATCCCAGCGCTGTTGGGGCCGTTGTGGAGATTAAACAAGCTATTGCCCAGAGTTGCAGAGTGGGACCCATGATTAGAATAGGCACCGAGGCGAGAATTATCAGGTCCGAGGAAATTGAGCCCAAGACCCGCCGAGGCGGGAATTGAACCCTGGTCCCGGGCCAGATCTCTGCATCAGGGTCTGCCGCTCTAACCATTGAGCCACACTTCTCCACTCCGATGCAATTATATTAATTCAGCATTTGCTATTTGGATCCAACGTATTTGAAATTAATACATGATATTAATTATTACACAAAAATATGAACTTAAACTATATTCTAACAAATTCCCCCACAGATTATTTTATAACCACTAAAACCCAATAATAACTTTATTAATCAGAAAATCAACCGGTCGACATTTCTCTTTGCTTTTTTTCCAGAGAAGTCTTCTGACATCTTTAGCTGGTTGTAATCATAATCCTTGAGGGTCTCCATCTCATTTTCTTTGAGTTTCTTCTTCTTCAAATTGCTCTTTTCCTTTTTGCACTTTTTAAACAAACCTCCAGAACATTTTAATAATAGAAATCGGACAATTGCACAAATCATGATTATTATAGGACTTAAGCTTAAACGTATAGTACTTGCTGTTACACTATCCATTATAGGAAGCTGGCTTTTTATGTAGTAGGCCAATGAAAGGGAGCAACATGCAAAAAGTCCAGACAACCCTTATTGGTTTACAAGGGCTTACTTTAATAATCCCAAGTGCTCTATTTGTGGTAGTGTGGTCGAGCAGCTTAGGCTTATCAGAGGGGAGTGTTAAGCATTTGTTGCACACACAGAGTCAAGAAATGGCACACACTCAAGAAGAAATCGGAGACCAATTTATAAAACACAGATTTTTATATAATTTTAAACACCAAGATCACCGGAATCAGGTAAATACTTTCAGAGTTATGGATTTTACAAGAAAACCCTTAAATACATGAATACCGTTTTTTGAGGTATGAGCCTCGAACGCTGTAATGTTATCCGATGAGAGGAAAGACATGTACTGCAAACATACACTTGTAGTCAAAGTTTGGAGGTGCCATTTGGAACTTAAGGTGCTAGGGGGCCAAGGTCCAAAGAACCACCAGCAGTTTTAGTTTACCTGCCCTGGCGTGTCCGAGTACTGGATGAGTTGGTAGCCTCGAGCGCTACACAGTTGAAGTCCGTGGGCACCTAAAAACAAAGGCTGCAAGGCGGGACTTGGGGACAAGTCTGGCAGAACCCAGAGGGGGGGTTTGGCTCGTGAGGGTCTTTGGAGCAAGAGGGCGCAGTAGGTTGTCGTGCAGCCGGGCTCAGGTGCAGAGGTGTTTGGCCAGATGGCCATTTGCGTTGGAGGCTCTAACGGTTCTCGGTTGTCCTGAAGAGGGGAGGAAATGACAGCAGGGCCACTCGGTATAAGCATCGTGTAGGTCAGCTTTGACGGCAGTGGTGTCCAGACTGGACAATTATCAAGCCTTTGTTGCTGCAAGTGCTTTGGCACCCATGGTATTGGTGCGGGGGGGGCTCCTGGAGGGTCTAGCATCTCGAAATTCGGTAGAGAGATGGGGCTGACCTCTTGGAACCACAAAAACCTATTTCTGGCGTGATGCTTCCTCGGTGGGCCTGATGTGCAGCAAAACGCTGTACCAGACAAGTGCAGTTGGTCCCCACAGATGCAGGGGGATGGCTCCTCCACCCCAGGAGAGATGCTAAGTGATTGTTGAAGCGCTGGACAGTCCTGGGAGGATGCACAGCTTTTGGACAAGTCGGGTCTTTGTAGTTGTCGAGGTGCCAGCAGCCAGGAAGGGTTTGGTGCCAAGTTCATTGTTGGTCCTCAGTTCTCACAGTGACGGCTCTTCGTGTCCTTCTTCGGTTCCCAGGTAGACAAATCTGTCTCTCTGCTGTCAGAGGGGACCCCTAAATGCTCAATTTAGGGGAGTATAGGCTACTGCCAATGGGCTACCTACCACTTGGGGACTACTTCCCTATTTTACTATTTCCTTTGGGAAGTGGGTGTGAGAACTTGGCCTGGTATATGCTGTTCACTAATTAAAGTGGACACCTTGCACCAGGGCAAATCGACTCTTATGGTAGATAGGTTTAAGACAACCTTTTAAAGAAAGCTATCCTAGTGGTAGCTGTGGAGAGCAGCCTTCAGGCTAAGTCTCGGAGGAATGTAAAGCAGCTTGTTTTACCATATAATCTCTTGAATCACCAAATGAAAAGACACCACACAGGTATATATATCAAATATATATGTATTTATTTCTAAATAACTCTCTACTAATCTCTTTATGAGATTAGAAGACAAACATATGCACAAATCAACGTTTCACAATAAGTTAAGCACAAAATATGGCTGGGGCCCTAGGGGCGTACCAGACCATATACTAAGTAAGAGACTTAGGGACAACGACTTGCAGGGAGACAAGGCCTAGGGCCTTCAGAAGTGCTGGGGCCTCACGAAACCACCCAAGGCAGGTAAGTAAAGGACCCACGGGGGACGCGTGCAGTGTAGATACACAGGCGCGGATCGCCGTTGACTTCAATGGGGCAAGTCGCGGTTGGAAATAAAGAGTTTTAGGATACTTCTGTAGAACCTACAAGCAAGTCACTTACAGGGTAAGTAGTTCTAGGGCCCACACCCACAGGAGCACCGTAGTGCTGGAGTTACCTCACCCAGGGAGGCCGGGTGCACAGGTGTCCTTTGGTGTCGGGTCGCGGCGTCGTTTTCAATGGCGAACAAAGAAGACTTGCTGCTTGCGGGAGCTGAAGAAGTGTCCGGTGGAATCCAAGCCTGGATTCTGAAGAAGGATGACCTGAAAGCAGAGGGGACAGTGTTCAAAGTCACTTGGCAGTGACTCGGGGCAAGGAAGATGGATGCCCACCGTCGTCGAGTGATTCAGGTCGGCTGCGGGTGCCTTGACTCTTCAGCCACGTGGTCCAGGAGGCGTCGACGACGACCAGGAGCTGGATTCGGTGTGTCCCTCGACGTCTGCAGCTGACTGCGGTGTCGGCAACTCGATTGGAGCCAACAAGCCTTGGCAGCCGCAAGTCTCGGGGAGATGAAGAAAAGTCGATGGCGCAGACCAGCAAGGTCTGTGGAACTCACCCAGCGAGGGTAAGTCAGGGCAGGCCTGGAGCAACCAGGGGAGCCCTTTGGTTTCTTTAAGAAGTCTTCTGGGGACCCACAAGCCAGCGGGCAAGGGATCGCGAAGACACCTCGGGCGGAATCACTCAACAGGGGCCCACGGTCACTCGGGACGGTGTAGGCCTCTGATCTTCGGAGGGATTCCTGCTGGAGGTCGGGACCACACGTGGTCCAAAGCACAGGTTCGTAGAACGTTGTGAAGGGGTTGCACTCGACAATAGTGCACGGTACCCAGGGGTCGCGGTTCCTCGTTACTCGTGGGGTCCACTTGCCTCAGCTTCGCTGGGGACTCACGATGGCCTGGGAGAGGTCAGGAAATCCACTTCCTGGGCTGCAGGGACTTCGGACTCCGGCGGGAGCGGCGTAGTTTGCGACCGTCGTTGTCGTTTTTGGTGCCTGCCAAGCAGGGGAGTCACTCCTTGACTCCAAGGGAGATTCTTCTGTCTTCCAAAGGTAGTGGAACGTCGAAGGGCCAGGATTCTTCTGTAGAGTGTCGTCCAGGGGTTATCTGCTGTGCAATGGCAAGGTTCCCCTCTTATACTAAAAAGAGGGGATGGACTAGCTCTATGACCCCACCTATGGGAGGGTCAAGGGAGGGGGTGGCTACACCCACTTCCCTTTGTCCAGTTTCGCGCCAGAGCAGGGGCAGGTAGCCCCTGAGCTGGTTTGAACTGGCATATGCACAGAGGAGCCTTCTGCTCCCCCAGTGCAGGACTTCAAAGCACTCTAAGAGTGCACCCACCCAGCCCCAATACACTAAACCCTGTCTGGGAGGTGGTCACACCTCCCTGTGACAGGATGCCTATTGTTGGGCTTCCTCCACTGTGAGTTTCGGTCATCAGCAGGAGGGCAGCCCAGTGTCTGTGACTGGTGGCATCCATTTTGTGATGCCAGGGCTCTTCAGGATTCTACCGCGTTTCCACAGCAGGTACATGTCTTATCCCTCTAGAAGGGTGGAATGCTACCCCCGCCGCCAGTATTGGCGGGGGGTAGTATTCCAAGATGTTTGACACCAAACACGACATGTTTTGATGCAGCCATTCCAAAGTTAGCATTTTACCGCGAGGATATAATGCACTTAAGAGTATATGGTTTAACCGCATCCACAAACAGCACCAGAGAATAGACTCTGAGAGCTGCAGAGGGGCCCTGCTCAGGCAGAGGCACCCCCTCACATAGAAGCCAAGCACCCTGCCCTCAGGATTGATAGGGCCTGCCTTAGGGGTGACTGATAGGTTTATATGTGTGTGCAGGAGAGATATAGGAAACCTATATCTCAGTGAGGGGTGCTAGCACCACCTCACCCAGGCTGCAGTGGCAGGCCTGTGGTGTCAGATTTAGTCTGCTTCCCAGGGGTGGCATAATACATGCTGCAGCCCCTGGTAGGCCTGTGAAGTACCTATGCCCTTGGTACCTAAGGTACCATATACTAGGGACTCATAAGGCACCACAGTATCCAATCACTAGTGCACCTAGAGTGCACTCCATGTCATTTAGAGAGAGCAGATAGACTGGGGCCCTGAATAGCAGGGTCCCAGTCCAACTAAGTCATAAACCAGCAAAACACCAGGAAAAAAGTGGGGGCAACCATATAGTCAGATTCCACCTTCCTACATAACCCCCTCAAACGAAAGGAGATAAGGCTAACCTTGACCAGTTGAGCCTTTATTGATTAAGTGGCCATATAAGGAAGCACCTGCACTAGCATGGTTGCCCCCGGTCTTATGGTCCCCTAAGCAATCCCTCACCCTAAGGGTATGAGAGGGTCTCCACCATGGGGAATCACTACCTCTGGTGTGCTTTGGTAAAGTACAAGGCTGGTGGGGTGTCTGAGTAGGGAAGTGAGGCCCTAGGAAGGTTGGCCTCAGCTTCCTCAGATCACTGGTCACCATGTATGCCTGTCTTTCCATGACTGAGTTGCACTTTGCTCTAAGGGTCAACCTTTGACTGCCTACAGCTGGGGGTTGGGTCCCTTTGGATGGAACACTGGAGGGACATGGCATGTTTGGAACCTTTTGGTTCCAGGTTTGCCCTTGCCTAACAGAGTCCTTCTGGGGGAGGTCCCTACATAAAGGTATGGGGGATCCCTCAGTGGGTTGAGGAATTTTCACCTGGCTAGGGCTACTAGACTGGGTGCCCCTAATCTGCTGATGGGGGGTTCCTCTGGACAGGGGGCCCTGGGGGTCCACTGACCTCCCTGACCTCTGCAGCCCTGGGCTGACTGAGGCAGGGTAGAGAGGGGCAGTTTACCTGCTCCAGACTGGGTACCACCTTGGAAGGGTCCTCTGCCATCAGGGGTGGGGCCAGGCCAGGCCTGACTACCTCTGTGGCAGTTCCTTCACTAGGGGTAGGGTCAGTTCCCTGAGGAGGCTGACCCTTACCTACTGTCTGGAGGGAAGAAGACTTTTCTTCAACCCTTGTGCTCTCTTCTGGGGGAGAGTGGGCCATTCTTCCAGGCTCCATCTCTCCAAAATCTTGGGCTGGGGCTGTGGCCATCACAGCCCCACTAACCTTTACAGGGACACCCAACATCCTCAGATGGGTTTGGTGTTCAATTTCAGCCCAGGCTGAAATTTCCAGATCATTGCCCATCAGGCAATCTACAGGTAAGGTTGGGGACACTGCCACTCTTTTTGGGCCTGTGACCCCCTCCCAGCTGAGATTGACTATGGCCATGGGGTGCTCTGTTCTGACACCATCAATGTTGGTCACCTGGTATATAAACTCAGGTAAAAGCTGGTGAGGGGGACTAGTTTCCCTGCCACCATGGTGACACTAGCCCCTGTGTCCCTAAATGCCACAGCTTTCTGACCATTAATTATTGGCTCCAGTCTGTACCTGCCCAATGCTGTGGGACCCACGGTAAAGGTGGCAAATCCTATACCACCATCAGAATCTGAGGAGTCTGTTGAGGGGGTCCTGTCTGAACTAGGGCCCACCTCTGTTCCTCTTGCAAAAGCACCTAACTTTTGGGTGCACTACTCCCAACTGGAGGATTACTACTGGTAGTACCAGGAGGGGTGGTAGTAGTTGTTGGAGGAACATTTTCTTTATTGCCAATCCTGGGACAACTGGGATCAGATTTCCAGTGCCCAGGCTTTTTACAGACATGGCAATAGGGTTTCTTTTCAGGAGAGGAAGGAGTTTGGGACCCACCCCCAGAAGAGGACTTTTGGGGCCCTGTAGTGGACTTATCCTTAGATTTATCCCCACCTTTCTCTTGGGACTTGGTAGAATCTTTCTTGTGGTCACCACCCTGATTCTTAGGCCTTACCCTGGTTCTGACCCATTTGTCTGCCTTCTTTCCCAATTCTTGGGGAGAGGTCAGATCAGAGTCCACCAGGTACTGGTGTAAAAGCTGGTTTTGACAATTATTAAGGATCTGTTCTCTCATCATTAGATTATACAATCCTTTGAAATCGGTAACCCTACTGCCAACCAGCCAACCCTCCAGAGCCTTGGATGCACAATCTACAAAGTCAGTCCAGTCCTGAGTCTGTGCCTTCTGGGTATCTCTGAACTTCAACCTGTACTGCTCAGTGGTTAAGCCAAACCCATCTATCAGTGCACTCTTCAGGACCTCATAATCATCAGCATCCTCCTCTCTAACAGTGAGGAGCTTGTCTCTTCCTTTATCTGAAAAGGAGAGCCACAAGATTGCTGCCCACTGCTTTTGGGGGACCTGCTGTACTCTACAGGCCCTCTCCATAGCAGTTATCCACTTGTGGATATCATCCCCACTCTGGTAGGGAGGAACAACCTTGCTCAGGTTCCTATGGTCAGGGACATATTCTCTGCCTCTAGGGACACTGTTGCTGCCACCAGGGGGTTCTAAACCCTCCCTTCTGGAAGCTCTCTGGATCTCCAGGGCTTCTCTATCCAGTGCCAACTGCTTGGTTCTGAGGGCCACTTTGGCTTCCTCATACTGGAGCAGTTTGCACCTTCTCTCAGAGGAGGTCTCTCTTAAGGGAAAGTATGAGTTCCTCTGCTGGACAGATTCTCTGCCAGAGTGATAAGAGTGGTCAGATTCCCTGGAAGGGGATCTGTGCCTCTCCTCCTCTCTGTCAGTTCTCTTATGGAGAATTCCTCTGTCCTTTTCAGGCCCCTTGAAGCCTGGCCCTTCAATCACAGAGTCTTGGTCATTCTGATTTTCATCATCTGACCCAGATACTATGACTGACCCACCCACTGATTCAGACCCCCTAGCTCCTAGAGCCAATCTAAGGTCATCTGCTGTCAGCAGATCTATCAGGTGAAGTGTTGAGGGACTCTGTCCTAGCTTCAGGTGTCTTTCAACACACATGGCTCTCAAGTCAGAGAAAGCCATGTCCTTATACTGAGGCTGAGTGGATCCACTGGGTCCACCCCTTAAGGACATTCTAGTGTTGTGCAGTGTTGTACTACCTACACTAGTTTGTGGCCTACTGATCCTAGCTTGAGCTGTGGAAAGGGTGTGCTATCCCTTGGCACGCAGCTCTAAGTTCAGTAGAACTTATTGATACTAAGCTTGACTTTATATGTACCTTGAGTACCTATAATGGTTTTCAGTTAGTAATTCAAATAGAAATTTTCTGGTAAAACAATGGCAAGCTGGAATCCCACACGCTGCCCACCAATGTGAGAAGTTGGCCTGGTATATGCTGTTCACTAATTAAAGTGGACACCTTGCACCAGGGCAAATCGACTCTTATGGTAGATAGGTTTAAGACAACCTTTTAAAGAAAGCTATCCTAGTGGTAGCTGTGGAGAGCAGCCTTCAGGCTAAGTCTCGGAGGAATGTAAAGCAGCTTGTTTTACCATATAATCTCTTGAATCACCAAATGAAAAGACACCACACAGGTATATATATCAAATATATATGTATTTATTTCTAAATAACTCTCTACTAATCTCTTTATGATATTAGAAGACAAACATATGCACAAATCAACGTTTCACAATAAGTTAAGCACAAAATATGGCTGGGGCCCTAGGGGCGTACCAGACCATATACTAAGTAAGAGACTTAGGGACAACGACTTGCAGGGAGACAAGGCCTAGGGCCTTCAGAAGTGCTGGGGCCTCACGAAACCACCCAAGGCAGGTAAGTAAAGGACCCACGGGGGACGCGTGCAGTGTAGATACACAGGCGCGGATCGCCGTTGACTTCAATGGGGCAAGTCGCGGTTGGAAATAAAGAGTTTTAGGATACTTCTGTAGAACCTACAAGCAAGTCACTTACAGGGTAAGTCGTTCTAGGGCCCACACCCACAGGAGCACCGTAGTGCTGGAGTTACCTCACCCAGGGAGGCCGGGTGCACAGGTGTCCTTTGGTGTCGGGTCGCGGCGTCGTTTTCAATGGCGAACAAAGAAGACTTGCTGCTTGCGGGAGCTGAAGAAGTGTCCGGTGGAATCCAAGCCTGGATTCTGAAGAAGGATGACCTGAAAGCAGAGGGGACAGTGTTCAAAGTCACTTGGCAGTGACTCGGGGCAAGGAAGATGGATGCCCACCGTCGTCGAGTGATTCAGGTCGGTTGCGGGTGCCTTGACTCTTCAGCCACGTGGTCCAGGAGGCGTCGACGACGACCAGGAGATGGATTCGGTGTGTCCCTCGACGTCTGCAGCTGACTGCGGTGTCGGCAACTCGATTGGAGCCAACAAGCCTTGGCAGCCGCAAGTCTCGGGGAGATGAAGAAAAGTCGATGGCACAGACCAGCAAGGTCTGTGGAACTCACCCAGCGAGGGTAAGTCAGGGCAGGCCTGGAGCAACCAGGGGAGCCCTTTGGTTTCTTTAAGAAGTCTTCTGGGGACCCACAAGCCAGCGGGCAAGGGATCGCGAAGACACCTCGGGCGGAATCACTCAACAGGGGCCCACGGTCACTCGGGACGGTGTAGGCCTCTGATCTTCGGAGGGACTCCTGCTGGAGGTCGGGACCACACATGGTCCAAAGCACAGGTTAGTAGAACGTTGTGAAGGGGTTGCACTCGACAATAGTGCACGGTACCCAGGGGTCGCGGTTCCTCGTTACTCGTGGGGTCCACTTGCCTCAGCTTCGCTGGGGACTCACGATGGCCTGGGAGAGGTCAGGAAATCCACTTCCTGGGCTGCAGGGACTTCGGACTCCGGCGGGAGCGGCGTAGTTTGCGACCGTCGTTGTCGTTTTTGGTGCCTGCCAAGCAGGGGAGTCACTCCTTGACTCCAAGGGAGATTCTTCTGTCTTCCAAAGGTAGTGGAACGTCGAAGGGCCAGGATTCTTCTGTAGAGTGTCGTCCAGGGGTTATCTGCTTTGCAATGGCAAGTTTCCCCCTCTTATACTAAAAAGAGGGGATGGACTAGCTCTATGACCCCACCTATGGGAGGGTCAAGGGAGGGGGTGGCTACACCCACTTCCCTTTGTCCAGTTTCGCGCCAGAGCAGGGGCAGGTAGCCCCTGAGCTGGTTTGAACTGGCATATGCACAGAGGAGCTTTCTGCTCCCCCAGTGCAGGACTTCAAAGCACTCTAAGAGTGCACCCACCCAGCCCCAATACACTAAACCCTGTCTGGGAGGTGGTCACACCTCCCTGTGACAGGATGCCTATTGTTGGGCTTCCTCCACTGTGAGTTTCGGTCATCAACAGGAGGGCAGCCCAGTGTCTGTGACTGGTGGCATCCATTTTGTGATGCCAGGGCTCTTCAGGATTCTACCGCGTTTCCACAGCAGGTACATGTCTTATCCCTCTAGAAGGGTGGAATGCTACCCCCGCCGCCAGTATTGGCGGGGGGGTAGTATTCCAAGATGTTTGACACCAAACACGACATGTTTTGATGCAGCCATTCCAAAGTTAGCATTTTATCGCGAGGATATAATGCACTTAAGAGTATATGGTTTAACCGCATCCACAAACAGCACCTGAGAATAGACTCTGAGAGCTGCAGAGGGGCCCTGCTCAGGCAGAGGCACCCCCCTCACATAGAAGCCAAGCACCCTGCCCTCAGGATTGATAGGGCCTGCCTTAGGGGTGACTGATAGGTTTATATGTGTGTGCAGGAGAGATATAGGAAACCTATGTCTCAGTGAGGGGTGCTAGCACCACCTCACCCAGGCTGCAGTAGCAGGCCTGTGGTGTCAGATTTAGTCTGCTTCCCAGGGGTGGCATAATACATGCTGCAGCCCCTGGTAGGCCTGTGAAGTACCTATGCCCTTGGTACCTAAGGTACCATATACTAGGGACTCATAAGGCACCACAGTATCCAATCACTAGTGCACCTAGAGTGCACTCCATGTCATTTAGAGAGAGCAGATAGACTGGGGCCCTGAATAGCAGGGTCCCAGTCCAACTAAGTCATAAACCAGCAAAACACCAGGAAAAAAGTGGGGGCAACCATATAGTCAGATTCCACCTTCCTACAGTGGGCATCACCCTGACTTAGAATTCTCTATTTTCACCAAAATCAAGATGGTAAAACCCTTTTCGGGCTGTCCACTTCAGCTAGCCCACCTTAGGGGTGTGACTAGCCTGTAAGTGAAACACACCTCCTGAATATCTAATTTCCCGCCTGCTTTGGTGCCAAATGAGCCTCAGGGCAGGGGGTGGTGTTCCTCGGGTCTGGAGGTAAGCCGGGGTTGTATTTAAAAGGCGGTAGAGGATTTGAAGCCTCTGGCCTTGAGATCTAACCTGATAGCCTTCCTGCTGGAGGAGGAGTAATTACCCTCTGCCGAACAGGCATTGTTCATGACCTCAGAGAGCTTGGGCTCTCATCTGCAGGGGTCAGAAATACATCTGTGGTGGCAGGCTGGAAGAGACCAGCCAGCACAATATATGACTAGTATGGCTCCAGGGGGCACCTCTAAGGTGTCCTCTGGGTGCATGTCATAATAAATCGGATACTGGCATCAGATTAGATATATTAAGACAAGGTGTTTGATACCAAACACCATTATTTTCAGTGAAGGCATCATGTAGCTGGGTAACTCGTAATGACCAATGCCCAGTACTTGTCCTTAAAATGGCTTCCTGATCACTTGCAATGTCTAGCAATGGAACTAGGCATTACAGGGATACATCCACTCAAGCAGATGTGCCCTCTCATGTAATATAATGCACTCTGCCTTAGGGCTCTAAGGCCTGCTGTAGGGGTGACTTATATATATTACATGGAGTGCACATGGGCAAGGCACACATTGAGTGTGCCATGTCGTGTTTTCAGAATGGCTTGCACCATTTCATGCATCCTGCAATGGCAGTCACCATGCAGTTTGTGTGTGGCATAGTACATGCTACAACCCTTAGGGACCCACTTTAGTACCAATGCCCTGGGGACTAGAGGTACCATTTACTAGGGACTTACAGGGATTCTAAAGTTTTTGCCAATTGGGTTACAATTGAACATTTGCTTAGTTTTAAGGGAAAGAGCACTGGCACTGGGGCCTGGTTAGCAGGGACCCAGTGCACTACCAATCAACATCAGTACCAGTGGGCAAAAAGTGAGGGTGACATTGTCAAAAAGTGGCACTTTCCTACATCTATCCAACTAAGTTTTCTAAAACCCATCACTATCTCACTAAACCAGGAACTTACAGTTTGTCATAAACCCTGCTCTTCAAAAGATTTAACCTCATGCGAAAGATGAGTCAGATTATTAATGAAAGAATCAATAACGCTTCTGTTACAAGGAATAAATGTACAACACCTTTTAGCCTTTTCTCTCTTACAGACTCCACCCTCTTTACCAGCAGAATATCTAATGAAATGAAATGAATTAATGAAATGAAATAGAAATTTATAAACGCACACCAGGGGTGTGTAGGCACGAAACTCAAAACAGAAGGCAGGCCGACTGAAGACTGAAAGATAGCTTAGCGAAGTAACTGTTTGAAAATCCACGTTGTAAGGGCCTTCCTCAAAGTAAGTAGGTCAGTTTCCTTTTTTTAGTGCAAGTGGGATGGAGTTCCAAAGCCGAGAGGTACACCTAACAACCTCCCCATTGTGCTTTTTTGAACCTAGAAACAATCAGATTGGAAGCTGTTGCTAAACGAAGTGATCTAGAGGGGTGTACCAGCAAAACGTTTGCCTGAAGAAAGACCTATATCCCAAGCACTCGCTATTATGATTATGTAAAAATGTCAACTTTCTTTTAACAATATTCAAGAGACAATCACAAATTTTTCTTTCTGTTCTCCGGTTTCGTATGTTCCAATTATTTTATTCTTAGCCACAAGCCAACACGTGTTTAGTTGCTGAATGGGATAGTCCCACGACTTCATCAGGGCTAAAGATACACAAATAATGGCCCTATATGTAGTTATTACGTTCTCTAATATGGATGGTAACCCCTCAATATAGTGACAATAGAGGCAAATTTAATATATAACGGGATAATGTATGCTTTGTGAAAGAAAGTTAACATATTTGCATAATTATAACAGTGAGTGCTTGGGATATAGGACTTTCTCAACAGTGATCGTTGGATCAGATTTGGGGAATGGGGTGTTTTTCCCTACCCGTAAGCACCATATTTAAGGATTTTGAAGATACTAATATATGTTTACTGCCATTTGAGCGCCACTATCCAGAACAGATCACCCATCAAAATAGTAACGTTGCCTGAAGAAAGCTGATTTTTCTCCATTCAGTGCCCTAAAGACAATGCAGAGGGCCTTAAAATTGATACGTTTATTTATAGGAAGCCAGTGGAGAAGGGAAAGAGAGGCAGAGACATGAGGAATGCCTAGAACTAAGCGGGCTGCAGAATTTAGCAAAATCTGCAGTTTGTTAAGACATTTCTTTCTGATGTTGACAAAAAGGGCATTGCCATAGTCTATCCTAGAGGGCACTAAAGAGAATGTTACTGTCTTCTGCAAGTCCCTTGGTATAATGGGAAAGATTTTCTGAGAAGTTTCGCAATAAAGAAGGGGGCTATAATGATGGAATTTATGTGACCCTCGAAATGAGTTGGTTGTCAAAAACTACTCCCAGATTTTAGACTTTAGTGACCAGGGTAGGGAGCAAACCAAGTTCTGTAAGCCACCAGTTGGGGGACCAAAAGGATGTATCTTTTCCAAAGAGCAGAACTTCAGCTTTCCCTAAATTCAGCTTCAGACAATTCTGGGCCATCCATTTCCCTATCTCCTGCATACAGTTGTGGAAGCACCTGGCTGTATCTGCAGGACCGGTTCACACAGAGACCACAATTTGTTTATCATCTGCGTAGGTTACCGCTGAGAACCCGTATGACTTGATCAGCTTGGCCAATGAAGCCACGTACACATTAAAAAGGGTCGGACTCAATCACGAACCCTAGGGAACACTGCAGGGAAGAGTGAAGGAGGCAGAATTTAAGTTTTCTAAGACGACTAACTGTTTCCTGTCAGACAGAAATGATTTAAGTATTAAATAGTCTTTATCATTAATGCCAATAGTGCAAAGACAATTCAGTAGAATATTGTGGTAGACTGTGTTGAATGCTGCTGATAAGTCTAAAAGAATCAGAGCAGCATTTCCACTGGAATCCAGAGTCTAATTTGTTTTGACGCATTTATCAGATTCAGCTCCGTACTGTGGTGGCTTCTAAAGCCAAACTAGCAGGGGTCTAAGTGGCTTTGCTCCTCACTGGAAATCGGACGGTAATTATTAGGATCTTAGGGGTCCAATTTGGGCGTTTTGAGGAGGGGAAGGATAGATGCTAGCTTCCATTCCCTTGGGAATTGCCCTGAGCTAAGCATCTGATTGAAGATATTGGCTGGGTGTTCAGAAACAATTTCCGGTGCAAGATGTATTATTTTGGGAGGACAGGGATCAAGACGGGAGCCTGACTTGGTTTGAGTATGTAATAATTGCTAAACGATTCTGCATTACTATGACTCTAATACCCATCATCTCTACATTTACTTGCTTCAATGAACCTGCCATATCTGTGCAGGCAGACAAATGTCTAATTTTCAATTCATTCAGTGCCACACCCACAGTAGGAATTATGGCACTTAATATATCAAAAACTATTTGTCCAAAGCTACGTTTTCCTCTTCCCAAACTATTTTTACTATCTACTTCATCCATATGTGAAACTTTAGGAAACACTAAAGCTAAAAAATGAGACCCAATCAAGTTCCATGGTATATTGAAATAAGCAGTCTTCCCTCAAACATAATGCATTCCTCTCAAAAACGGCTCTCCACCCTGCAATTAGTTCCCACATATTTCGCAGGTTCTATCACATTCACTCTCTCCTACAAATTCAGCCATTCCTCCCTTCAAAGGACTACGTCTTACAATACACAACTTACCACTTTGTTCCTGCTTTATTCGTAACCTATGATGCAAACTTGACAACCTGAAATCTTTCTCCTCTTTTATCTGCTCTAGCGCAACCTTCCTCCTTCCTAATTTATGACAATCAAAATACATACATGACCTTGATTAGTTATTTTAGTTTGTCCATCTAACCCCACCTAACCTGGTCAGAGAATACTCAAAATAGAAAAATGGTATACAGTAGGGATCAATTAATGTAAGAAACATTCATGCCACAAAGAAATAATTTCCACCAGGAGTATGACTTTATCAACCATGAATTACTTTATCATAAATGTTATGAATCTATCTGTGCATCCAAATGCATTCCATAGTTTTTTTGATCTCTGGTGCAAGGGTAAAACGTAAACAAATTAAATTACACCAGACATAAACAAGACTTGAACATTCAACACATTCCAAGTGCCAAGCCCATTTGTTCCTCCATGCTTTCTTGTTATTTGAGACAAAAGAGGTGGTTGTGTAATGAGTCCAACTTCCATTCCATTCGGAGGTAGTCACCAAGTCAAGGGGGTCCAAGGGCACCAACCTCCTTACTTTCTCCTCATCACTCCACAAATTAAATATCAATATAACTTGTTCCACTCCTCCTTGAAAGGTCGATGCATTTTGGCCCAGAATCATTAAGGGCCTCCTCAGGACGAAGAAGACAAGAGAACCCAAGCCTAAAAATGAAACAATCAATGTTCCACATCTCAAAAGGTTATTACAACATGTATATAAACAAGGCAAACGACCAGTTAGTGTGAATTTTCATATCATCCTTTATGCCAGAGACCAGAATTGCCATTAAGATATCCATGAATTTAGGACCTGGACTAAACAAACTATCTATTGCCTGGAAAACTGTGTGTCACGTGCCAAGGCCATACTAATCATGCCGGTGTACACATGCTTTTGAAGATCAGTATGGAATCATAGACTATCAATGAGCATATGAAGGTCTTATGCAACTCAATGAATTAAGAAAATTATTACCAAGAATGAACAAAATATCGAATTGACTTGAAAACTCTATGTCACATGCCAGGACCACACTATTCATGCTGGTACATACATGCTTGTAGAGGTCACCATGCTAGTGATAACTCATGAACATTGAAAACTTTGATCAAATTGGCAAAATAGGTAAACTGTATATGAGGCGATCATGAAACAGCATAAACGAGTGAACCACAGCTGCACTGATTACAATCAGTGCTCGACATTTACCATACATGTATTGTCATGCATGGAGACTCAACACATGAGCAAAAGGGCTATTGTTATCTGTGTGATGGTCGCAATTCATATTCCACAGACCACCGCTTATATAAGCTTCCACCTGGATGGAGGATTGAATTGAACAACTCACTTACTGAAAACAGTGCCCATGCCCGTGGTGGCCATCTTAAAGTGAATGTGGGAACTTTTTCCAGGCAAAGATATTGCTGGGAGGCATTTATAAATCATTGGACAAATAAAAAAAAAACCACTCCAAATTCTTGCGTGGTAGGGTAAATTGCACGCATGAATGTTAGGGCTAAATTACCAGCTTAATGTTTAAAACAAAATGAAACAGTTTTATGGTCTGTCTTACTTAAAAGTCAATGGTCATATACAGGCATAGACAACACCTGGAGTTATTGAGATGTGATCCAAGGTAATCACTTGTGGGTCCATCTCTAGCGAACACAAGTTAAGTTCCTGGTAATAATACATTGTTTGAACATCTGTAACCACTTCACATAAGGTCGGGAAACTAAAATGAATGAACAGGAAATAGTGCAGCCATCAAAACACAAGTCATAATAAGCATTATATCAAGGACCATATTTCGTACAAGTCATTGAAACTACCAGTGGCTGTAAAAAAATTCTCAATCATTTTGGCCTCTGTATTTGCCAGGACTAATGAATTGGAGCCACCCCTGGGGTTGTGTTGTGCAACGAAAATGACTGACCATCTAAACTCGTCTTATGAGTAGTTCATAGTGCTATAATGGTCAATCATAGGTGCCCCTTGTACAGGGCATATGATCTGAGACCTGTGTTGGAGAATACGTGTCTCAACAGGTTGTGTTGTTTGACCTATATATATTTTCTCGTAGGGGCATTTCACAAAGTATATAACAATCTTCATTGTACAATTTGGTCTGTTTGTGCACATTACCATTCAGTGTTACATATTTAGTGTTGTTAGTGAATTTACAGACAAGACAATTTTGGCACCTGAAGTGACCCACTATCGTTGGAAAACTCAACATTTCTGGAAGTGCTTTATTTCTTTCAGTAGGTCTGGCTGCTCTAACCAGTTCTTGGTGAAGGTTTTTTCCTCTTCTGAAAGAAAACCTTGAGTTTGAAATGTCAAAGTTTAATAGGATATTCCAACTTTTTTGTAAAATATTCTTAACTTTGTTGACTTTAGGGTTCTAGGTCAACAGGCATGTGAGTGGGTTGTTATTGGTTTTATTTTTGGGTATCAAGAGTGTTTCACGTGGAGTGTACCAAGCTCTTTTCAAAGCTCCAACCAAAATATTTGCGTTCTTAAAGTAATGCTCCTTATATGTACAATTCCTCTTAATCTGGAGGAATAGACCGAAAGGAAGATTTTCTTATAGTGTTCTCGGATGTCTGCTCAAGAAATGAAGTAAAGTATTACGAACTGTGGGTTTAGTATATAGAATCACAGCAAGTTTGTCAATCCAAAGATCAAGGAAATTCACTTTATTTGAATCTCAAATCTTTGATTCTTTGGTTAAACCATTCATAAAATCTCATCATAGTGGAGTGTGAGCCGGTCCAGATCATGAAAACATTGTTGAGGTAGCAATACCAATTTTAATGAATTTTTTAAAATTATCGTCTATGCCAAAAATCCACTTCTTATTAAAGTATGCCACATAAAGGTTAGCTATCTCTGAGGCACACCTACAGCCCATCGCTACCCCTTTTGGTTTGTAGAAACAAATCCTTTTTGAAGGAGAAAAAAGTATTTTCAGATAAATTAGGCTACTTTGGATAAGAACTCTGTAGGCACTCTATGGGGCAGGGGGTATTCTGGAATTCATCACGTTTGCTATAACTGCAATAGCTTCCTCTTGAGGGATATTGGTATACAATGCTTCTATGTCAAAAGTTACCAAGGGGTCTTTAGTATTGTCAAAGATGGACCTCTCTATTCTATTAATAAGATCCAGAGAATCTCTCACGTATGGTTCTGTTTGCAAACAACTGGTTTTACAAACGTTTTTATGTATTGGGCTATAGGCTCAAGAAGGGAACCACAGGCTGAAATGATTGTTCTCCCTGGAGGATTGTTGGTGTTTTTATGCACTTTTGGTAACATGTAGATGACTGGTATGCGGGGGTCCTTTTTCTTAGGAATACATAGTCTTTGCAACAGATCCATCCTTCCTCCAACACCTGTTGCGTGAGTTCTTTGATCGTACCAGATAAATCTACAGTAGGGTCATCTCTGATATGTCGGCAATGTACTGTGTTACTCGGCTCACACCGAACCTCCTGATCATACTTGTCACTGTCAAGTATAACTATGCCTCCACCTTTATCGGTTGGTTTAGTTATAATGGAATCATTTTTGGCCAATTGATGCATTGCTTGGAGCTCCGATTTCTTGCAGTTAGGATTATAATATCTCTACTTGGTGTTAAAGTCATCGATTTCTTTCAACACTGTGTTTTCAAAAACCAAGAGTTATGGTGGCATGACTGAGGTTACTGGGCAAAACTTAGGGGCCTATTGCAATGTCAGTCAGACGAGCTTCCAACCAACACAGTAGCTGGATGGAATCCAACCGAGTATTGAAGCTTGTGCGGCGGCCGGAAAAGTCCCACAGCACAAGCTGCAATAGAAAAATTTATGTTTTCAAACATCCATGCACCTTGTGCCAGGCACCATGCGGTGCCAGGCACCATGCGGTGCCTGCCACACAGTGCATGGATGTTTGGGGGGGCACTACAGGTGCCCCCTCCCCGGCCCCATAGTGGAGGCCCAGGAAGAATGGGGATCCTGCTAGGGGCACCAAAGTCCCTTTCCGTCTGCCTTTCTATGGCGGTCGGACTACCATAGCAAAGCAGACGGAAAGGGACATCATAATCCCTACGGCGGTGCCTGAGCAGGCACCACCTCTATTAAAGGGATTACTGTCTCACCGCTGCCCCAACGGGCTCCTTGAGCCCATCATAACAGCAGCGGTTGGTCCCTCCCTTAAATGGCTCTGACCGCCGGATCGTAATCTGGCGGTCGGACTGCTTCATCGGATGTCAGTGTGCCCGCCACTGACAGCCTGACAGTGGCAGGACCACGGCATCAGAATGAGGGCCTTAGAATTGTTTTTCAGACCATTGAAATTCTGATCGATAGGGTCCTCGTTATCAGCAAAAAATATTTTTTACAAAATTTAGTATAGGAACTGGAGAACCTCTGTTTTAGTCTCAACTGGATCGTGCAGTGCCAACAGGACAAAGGAAAGACCTTTGTTAAGTACTGATTTTTCTATGTCAGATATATGGTGTTGAAAAAGATTGTAAATAGGTACCATGCCCTTATTTATTGTATTTAAACTCACTGACTTGTCTTCTTGTCTGAAACACCTGAGTCTTGGATTGTTCCTCTCCCTCTCCTTCCCCCTCTTCTTCCTTTCGTACCTCCTCTGCTAAAAAAAGACTGGGCACTTAGGGGGGAGACCTGCACTTGAAGGCTCTGAGCCTTCCTGACTGGAATTTGATGAAGACTCAGAGAATGTGATGAAGCGTTTTCTAGATCCTCCCTGATGCTGAAAATTCTGGTTACTGGAAGAATTCATTTTATAAAAGTCTTCCTTACGGTATGGATATATATTTTCAATGTTATAATTCTTTATGTCCTTAACAAATGTTGTTGTTTTTTGGTTAACAATAAAGGTTTTGAATTTGGAGATAGTTTTCTCTACGTTCGAGCATTTTGTTCATGTCATGTACATTTGTATCTTCCCAAATTAATTTTTCTAGGGCTTCAATTTCCTTGAGCTCTGCCTCACTACTACGGAGGGCAGTTTCAATCAATAGGGCTAGCCAGTTCCTGGAACATTTTGTTTGGACTCCACTAAAGTGTAATAAGTAGTTCTTATCGTAAATAAAGATCACAGGGATGTTCTTTACTTGTAACCCCAGCGGAATGGTGTTATTCTTCAGGCATTCTAAAAGAGCCTGAGTATGCAATTGAGTCCTAATATGTTTCTTTTTTAGCTGTTTAAATTTTTCTATTTTGTTTAAGTTGGTGTTAATCATACACAAAACACACTCATGAATCGTTTTAATATAAATATTATCCTTATAATCACTAACTAAATTTTCTTTGTGCACTGGTACATCATGTTTTAATTCATTTCCAATATTAATAAACTCAACATGATTAGAAATGTTTCCCACTGAGGTAAGTAGGCTCCACAGTACCACTAAAACTAATAATACTGTTGATATTAACACTAACTCTGCAATTTTACAGCATTTGCTGTACTCCATCTTCTAACTGAGACAAAAAAAATATATTGTGATAAACAAATTCAAAAGCAACAAAAAATGCCTTTAAAACAATTATAGATTTCTCATTTTCTGTTTATTTCTTTAAAGCAATGATAAAAAACAAAGTTCATAAAAATAGTCTCAGGTTCTTTTTAAAATTTCATTCCAATTCTGAGTTTCAGTCTTCTTTCTGTTCAAAAACTGTATCTAAATATTTTCTATCGCAAACGTATCTTTTACCAATTCAAGTTGATTCTTCAATGTCAGTTTCACTCTCATATATACTCTGAAGCCTGTACTTACATAGGTTCCCTGATTTTTAACTTTACAATGATGCTTCGTCTTCTTCTTCTAAGACTGTAGCTTGATATACCCACTCAGGTGAAGCATATTTTCTACTTGGGCCTCTACTAGTTGATTTTTTTGGCAACATGTGATTTACTCCCACTAGTTAAGACTCAATTGGCCTCTCAAACCTTCTAGTTCACATTACTTCCTTTTACAAGTTGTCTTTCTTGGGATACCTTACTCTACTTTACTTGAGCTTGAACTTGCACTTAAACTTAAACTTTGATCAGAATTGTCAGATCGATTTCCTGCAAACTTCTTTTTTTCTCTGTGGGTTTGTGTAACTTGAATTGAGTTTCAACTGCAACTTCTCATGATTTTGATCAGAGCCTACTTCTCCTTGCTGCCAATCAATCTTTTGGCTTTTACAGTGTAACAACCCTTCACTTTGATCACTGCATAGAAACTGGACTTTAGGCTCTTCAGGTTCTTCATCAGAGGTTCCACTGACATAACATTTTATTATTTTATGTCTTTCTTCATCATTTCCAAAAGTTTCACCCCCTCTGGATCCACGCTGCAAACTTGAGCCTTATGTCTGAACAGTACTCACTTGTGTTTTACCTTGTGTCTCCATAGTAGATTCAGTAGTGGTCTCTACCACTTCTTCTGCCTCTCGTACTCTCTTCATGTGAGCATTGTGGATCCACTGCTGTACTTCATCATATTTTACCCATGTTCATTGTCAAAATCAGCTAGAAAGTGTTGAGGTTGTGACAAGCAATACCTCTTGTTTCTTCTGTTGGCACATTCACCTAGTGAGATTTCACCATATGAGCCAGACCTTTGCAGGTATCTAGTGCCATGTCTTCAGTTATTGAAACTAGTATAGGTGAAAGAGTGTATGCAAGCCTCATTGCCCTACCTTTGATCACCCATGGGGCAATAAACCAGTCTTCATGTCAGGCATACTTCTCATGCTCATCAGAACAAGAAGAGGTCCATCAGGCCAATTCAAACCAGTTGAAGTACACAATTTTGCCAGTTTGTTCTTGAGAATCCCATTAGCCCTCTCTACCACACCTGAAGATTAAGGGCAATAACTACAGCAGAATTTCTGACTTATCTGAAAGGCTGTACTGAGGATGTCTAAAACCTTATTTTTAAAGTGAGCACCGCGATCTGTCTCAACTGAAGTTGGAAAGCCATGCCTTTGAATCAACTCCCTCAACAAAAGTTTGGCAACTGTAAAGCTATCTGATCTCTGAGCCGGCTAGGCTTCCACCCAATTTGAGCATAAACAGACAATGACTAACATGTACTTCAAACCATTGTATTGTGGCATCCCTACAAATTCTGCTTGGAGTCTCGTAAGTGGACCCTCTGATTTCCCAATATGATTCATCAAGGTTATGGTTTTTCTTCCTTGATTGCTTTTCTGGCACTCCAAACACCTGGAACATATGTCATTAGCTACATTTCTAAATCCAGTATTCTCCCAGTATTTTCTAAATGTTCAGTACATACTAACCGTACATGAATGGCTTTATGGCTTTGCTTATGTAAGTATCTACCCATTGGATACAGCATTCTATTCAAGAGGATGTAGTTATTATCAGCATTAACATACAGATCTTGATAATTTTTCTTGTAACCCAGTTTTTCCCATTTCCTTTTCCCTTCTTCTGAAACATCCTCCTGCAAATCTCTCAACTCATTCAAAGAAGTCCAAATTGAATTCATGAAGAAACAGTCTGTTTCCTGCATTTTGTACAGTATTTCTTCTTGATTCATCGTTCTCATTTTCTTGTACCACTGTCACCTCTTCTAATGCACTGTATTTTGCCACCTGATCTGCATATCTAGTTCCAAAGGTAACTAAATCTTTCCCAGCCTTATGTAAAATACATTTTCCCACAACAATTTCCTCTGGCAGTTGTATTGCTTCCAACAAATCCAATATATAAACTCTATTTTTAATAGAAGCTCCAGAAGATGTCATAAAGCCCCTCTGTGACTACAGTTGACCCTAATCATGCATCACTCGAAAACCATATTGGCTGTCTGTATAAATCTTCACTTTTAAATCAACTGATACAAAGAAAGCTATTGTCAGTGCCACTAATTCTGCCAACTGTGCTAAGTTACATTTAGCAGATAAAATGCTGCAAGCGTCTCAGTGATGGAACTTACAGCACAGGCAGCTCTTAGTGCTCCATATTGGTCTCTTAAACAAGAACCAAACAATATCATCAGATCAGAGACTTTCAAGGGAGTTTCTTTTTTATCTGGTCTTGATTTAGTGCATAACTCAGTAACTGCTGTGTAGTAATTATTTGGTTCATCATCAATTTCCTTACCCTTTTTGTCTTCCCAGGGCCTGTTTGAAATAGGAAGCAGTGTTGTTGGGTTCAGTGAATTACACCGTCTTATTGAAATGTTCTCAGCTGCAAGAATGGCCTGCTCCCAGATCGAATTTGCACGAGGAATGGACAAAAAGGGGCCCAAGCATAGAGGGCAAGCGGACAAGCTCCACACACAAGATTTGACTACCCAGGAGATGCCCTAAAGAGTCGGTTCCAAATAGGGAAATGGGCCCCTGACACCTCCAACCCTTAGAATATTGCTATATGAGGACAAAAAAAAAAAAAAAAAAGAATGGCCTGCTCATAACAAGTCAATCTGATATTTGTTAAATGTTGTGTTCCTTTTCTCATCAACAAAGTCTTTACTGAGTCAGGAACATACACAATTAGTGTATGCCCCATCACTATTCCTTCACTTTGTTCAATGGCAGTACAAAAAGTGGCAACTCATTTTAAACATCCTTGAAGACTTACAGCTACTGGTTCCAATATTGCTGAAAGATATGTAATTGGGTGCATCATCCCACAATATCTTTGGGTCAGAATTGATAATAAGCATCCATTTCTCTCATGCCAGTACAAAAAAATGTTAGTTTATAGTCCGACATTCCCAGTGTTGGTGCACTGCACAGACTCTCTCTTCCAATTCTTTAAATGCTTCAGTGCATTCTTTGTCATATGGAACCGGAGCTTGTATATCACTGTGTGCCAGCCTTACTAAAGGCTTTGGAATCAAGGAAAAGTTTAGAATCTACTGACAACAGTAGCCAACAATTCCAAGAAACATCCGAACCTCCCTCTGTGGAGTAGGTGGACTCATTCTCAGAATTGACGAAACGTGTTCTGTTGAGACTTTCCTTACATCTTTTTCAATTTGATGTCAAGATATACCACTTCTCTTTTCCAGTACTGCGTTTGCGTGATGTCCACTGTCAGTTAGATGATTTACAAAGCAATCATATAAATTTGACAGTCCTCCTATGTTTAGGATGCCACTAAGAGATCATCTATATATTGAACTATGAATAAACTGCAAGGAGACCTCAAATTGTCCAGATCTTTCTTTAATATCAGACTATAAATTGAAGGACTTTCAGTTTACTCTTGTGTAATTCTACACACACTAGAACTTTATTTTGAAATTGAAATGTAAAGAGGAACTGGCTATCCTAGTGTAAAAAAATTGAACAGAACACTAAGCATAAGTCAATGATTGTACACAATTCAGCAACTAATAGAATCTGGAACAGTGTTGCTGCTGGACTCGGTACCACAGGACAACATGGAATGACAGTTTTATAATTTTTTCTCAAATCCTGAACTATTTTCCAATTACCACAAGGCTTCTTTAGTTCCATCACAGAAGAGTTAAAAGGACTACCAAGTACTCCCGGAGGATTCCCTGCTTAATAATTTCTTCGTTCACTGGGTTCATTCCTTCCTCTGCTTCTTTTGAAAATCTGTCCTGTTTAGTGCTAGGAAAAATTGCATCTAATCTCACTTTTATTTTGACTAAGCACTTTTTTATCAGACTAATTTCTTTTCAAGTATAATCCCATACCTCATCTTTGACAGTGTGTCTTATATCAAGAGGCAGGCCATCTTTCGTTAAAGCTGGAAATAATTGTTTTTTAGTCACTTGTGATTTTATTTTAAACAGAAGAGTCTTCATCTTGTATTTCAATCAACACACCATCCGATGTGCAGTAAATTGCACAATTCATTTTTCCCCGAGAGGGGTAGATTTGGGACTTCCACAGAAAGAATTGTGGAACTGGCAGCTTACGTATCAACCAAAAATTAATTGAGATGGCCATCAACATATGAGCCACTTTGGCCTACCTCTAGCACTGCTCCAAGTAGGCAATGCCCCTCTCCCCTTAGGCACCGGCATTGTGAATGACTCCTTGTTGAATCATCATGCAGAATTAATGGATTCTGTTGGTACCCTGCATTATATGGCATTTTAATTCTGATGTTTTGCTGTATCATTGGAGCTGAAGACATTGTTATTCGAAATGATTTCTGATTTGGCACATCCTGCTCAGAACTGAAACAATTAGGACCATCATATTGCTCTGCATCGGCATCTGGGGAACACCATCACCCTAAATTCTATCAAGATTCTGATGCACTCGCGTTTCCAGTGCTCGATTCTCCCACAAAGTGACAAGCAGTGTTTGTTTTCATCATTTCAACACTCGTATTTATCCCATCATTTATTCACCACTGCTCTCCCACCACCTTGCGTTTGCATCATTCAATTTCCCATTACTGAAGCCTGCATTTGATTCATTCCATTCATTACAGACTGAACAAAGTTTGCATATAGACCCATCTGGCTTTTAAGATCCTTTTTCAAATTGCTTTGTCTGAGCAATCATCAGCTTCTTCTTAATCTTTTTCTGCTTTGCATCAAAGTAATCAGCAGAGGGAACAGTGAAAACAATTACATCACACAATAAAAACAAATGTGAAAAAAAGAAAGTTTAACTATATTTAGAATCAATAATATGCATACAATAATTGCATATAAAGGTTGCTCCAAAGATGTGCAACAGAGTGCTCAGAAAAATTGCTTGTGCATAAGTTCATAGAAAAAGAGAATACAAAAAGAACATATTCAAATTTCATTCAGAACCAAGCCTATCTGTACATCATTTAACATCATTATAGTTTCTTTCTGCTATGTAGAGACATTGCCCAAATCAATATTGCCTCTCAGTGAATAATCTGTTCCATCCAGGCTGTAATATAATGTCGACGTTTTGACCCTAAAACTAAACAGGAGAGTACTTTAAAAAAAGTGACTTGTAGGCTAACTTCAAGCCAGGGTCCACGCAAAGCTACAGATCGAATCAATTAAGAACAAGATATTTGGGGCCCCTCGTGAACAGTATTAGTCAAATCCATTTTATAATTTTGTTTCACATTTTTCTTTTTGCTAATGTCAATTTCACATTCATCAGCTACCTCCTCTAGCTTCTCATGTGCTTTGTTTACTCATCTGGCTGCTTCTTTAATTAAATATCTAATTTCATCCGCATTTTATGACAACTGTCCTGTAATACTTCACCTAATTTTATTTTCAAAATGGCAATATTAACAACTTTAGGAGGCTCTTCGACCACTGCTATTCTTTTAGGTGAATCGACTTGAACCTGTGCAACAGGTTGGGCATCCCTACTTGTACTAGGCATCGTTTTTGTCACCTCTGTTGTTGCACTTGGTATGCAGCTATAGGAGCTTGCACAGTGGTACCATCTCCTCCCACTCCCATGTCAGCCCCGAACCAGAACAATCTTTCCCTGCTGCAGGGAATATGGAGGAGGTCTAGAATTCAAGAGATCTTTAAAGAAAAAATCCTAATCAGATTCATCATTCTGTTTTCTTC
Organism: Calotriton arnoldi; assembly: GCA_963921515.1. NCBI lineage: Eukaryota > Metazoa > Chordata > Amphibia > Caudata > Salamandridae > Calotriton > Calotriton arnoldi. The sequence continues at coordinate 1,805,349 of CAWUFW010000045.1, forward strand.
CCTTCGCTTTGGTCATTTGTTCCTTTAATTATAGCAGGATAAGCTTTCACTCCTTCCATTGTATCCTCTCTCCAGCATTTTTCTTGTCAATCCCACTTCTTCTCCAACCACTTTTTAAATGCTCGATTCACCTGTTTTGGCATTCTTTTTTTATCTTTCTCCGTTGCCATTCGGTTCCCTTTGTTTACTGGCTCAAATTGTGTATATCTGGGCATTGTCTTTATGATGTTCATAGTCTGTCTAAGGAAATCCAACTTTTTAATGTCAAAGGTACCCTCTAAAGGAAACTGCAAGTCTTTATTAGATGTGGTATAATCATGCCATTCAGAAATACAGGTACAAGTATAGAACCCAATGTCCATCATCATTTTGTATGCAGACGTTTTCTCATCTGGTCTTTTCTTACCTTCAATGGCAGGTACAACAAACACTTTAGGCTTCTTCAACACATTCCCCATTATTTTTCACTTAAAACTAACTCAACATCACTACAAATGAACTAGCTGACAGCAACCAATCTCAGTGCAGCTCTGTCAAAGTTTAACCTTTCACAAATCAGCTTTGTCAGCAACCAACCAATGACAGCACAGCTTTGTGGTGACATCTTACCAGTACCTGTGAAAATAACAAGGTCGTGTCCAATATGCTGACCAGGAACCTGGGAATTAAAATATATAACAAATAACAATGATTCACGGTAGACTCATTTGAAATATCATTGCTCAATAGTTTGGTGGACGCAGCTGCTATCCACAGAGGATAAATACATCAAAAGTAGTATACAATTCAGACATTTTAGGACCTGGTTATAGAGTTCAGGACCCAACCACAACAAATTACAATTCATGCAATTTATATACAAAATCTCACAAATAAAATCCACAATAAATCTACTTAAGAAAGTGTTCACAACTGTGAAAGGGTTCAACTGTGAATAAAGAGGGAAAAGTGCATCAGAATAAAAGACGTATAACTCTTGACTCCTTGAGTGAATTATAGACTTGGGAGTCATAAAAGGAAGTCTAAATCTTGTCTGCCTTTCAAAACAGCATTATACGGTAGCACTATCACATTTTCTAAGAGCGCATCCTGTTTCTCCATGCCACTGTCGCCCAGAGATGTTTAAAGCAAAATATGCAACAATAAACAAAAACAATTCATAAATGAATAAGACTGAACTGAGCTGCGGAAACACTGCTGAAGGATTCTGGGATAATGTTACAGATAGGAATACCAGAAAGTTAATTCATAGCACAACAGGAAAACTACATCAATCCATCTGCGCATTGGAACCTGATTGGAGGAGGGTGAATGCAGAAGTGAAAACAGAGATAGCAGCATTCATTTTATCCAATATGGAGTTTGTTCCCCAAAATGTGGCATAACTAAATCATGTTAATTTACACACTTCTAAAATCTCATATTAAACTCTTTCTAACTGCAGTCATATTAATACAGCATTTGCCATTTGGACCAGACATAAAAATCATTAATACTTAATATTATTTGTTATACGAAAAATGAACTTTTAAAAACTCTAACATAGGAGGTTGACAAAGAATGATTTATTTATTTATTTGACGAGTTTTATATAGCGCTGGCTAGACCCGGAGGTATCAGAGCGCTTTACATAAGGATCATTGCGTTATGAGTTACAAATTACATCCGTTACAAGAGAATAGTAAAGCACAGGGAAAAAAAAACAATGTTACGGTAAATCGTAGGAGGGAGGGGGAGGAAAGGAGACACAGCGGGGAGACGGGAAGAACTGTGCCCAATGTCCGGCTGGGTAGGTGATGGTCGAGGGGGTGAGCCTATGCCAATCTCCTCTATAGCTGTCTAGCAGCTCCACCGGGCATCAGCCATGTAGCTCAGGTCTCAGCGGTCAGGAAAAATAAAAATAACAGTTTTGCATAGTTTCATTAGATACAGTAGCATAGTCAAACATAGAATAACACGTCCCAATAGCGGATGGGGGGAAACGGGGAGGGGAGTTGAAACAAGGGGCTGGGAAGCAGGTCAATTCTGGCAGACCGGCAGTGGAGGAACAGTGCATCATGAAGGCCCAAAAAGTTAGAGTGAAAAGGACAATAGCACAGGTGGAGTCACATAGTCATTAAGTCCAGCGTCAAATTCAATCCCCGCGTTGGGTTATCTTGGCAAAGTTGGGGGACCATAAGGAGGGGGTGAGACAAGGGAGCCCCATAAGTGGACAATCAAGTCTGGAGGGGAGAGAGCGTCCCAGTGGGGGCCATCCAGGGGCAATGGATGGGCAGGCGGCCAAAGGCGTGGACCAGCGGTAAGCAGTGATTGAGGAACCAGTCAAGGCAATCAAGGTGGAGTGCCCGGAGCCACAGTCATGATGATGATGGGCAGTGTCTAAGTAGCAGCAGACTCCAAGTTGACAAAAATCAAAAATGGAATAAAGCTGTTCTTGTTTACTTCAGTTGGTTAGAAACAGAATGAATTTAAAGGTAATGTATGGGCTCAAGGAACATGCAGCAGAGACCATTGTGAGTCCAGGAGCACTCAGGATGAATACACTGGTAAGGCAGGGCAGGTGGTTAATGCATTTGCTGGAGAAACCTGTGTGTGTATAATCACTGGTCACATACTTGAATCATAAAATAGTTTAGAATGTCAATGCAGCTACTGCAGAGGGTAGCTAGCATCTGGCATGTAAATCACAGGTTTGCATGAATTCTATTTTTGGAGATCATGTGTAACCTGCAAAGCACAAGTTACAATCAAGGTGAAATAGCTTAGGGTGTTATGCACAAGTTGAAAATAACAAGGAAGGCATAATTTTGAATCCTCACAGATCTTAACTCAATTTTAAAATGGATTCCACTGAGTAGTAGCAAAAACGTATCATTAAGTGACACAAAATCGTTTATTGTGTGTAGTGCACTATATAGTAGTAAAAGTACATGCACATAAAACAGTTCCACATAACGCATATAGATCTACATCTCTTACATACATACAGAGCTTGAGTAATTTCAAATACCTGATCAGTTTATCTCTCCTCTTGTGAAGTTACATGCTGAACATCTCTTTGTGCCCTGATGAGGTCATAGGTCTGGTGGCAAAAGGTGTCTCCATGGGGCTGACTTTGCCGACCTCTTTGCAGCCTGGACATAATGTCAACAAAAAGAATTTCTGAATACCTGTTAGGAGAGCTACTTGTCATTGGTCAGCAAGCTGGAGAGGAAAATAATTCTTCCATATCCCCTGTCATGAAGGCTAGTGATCCGACACAAACACTGAATGTGTGCTGGTACTGCTTCAAGTGCTCTGGTGTTGACACACAGCTTTGGAACTATTCACTGGGACTGGTATCCCGTTCTAGCCAAAGAATTCATGACACAAGAAGCACGCTTTTTCTGACGCATGAGTGAGTATTAACAACAGGAAACTTGTCGGACGCCGGGCTTTAACGGCATGCCGGTTTAGTGAATTTAATTTCTCGCCAGACACTTGAGGCTCTTGTTACCTCTACTATCTTTAAGTTGGGAGCACAATCTTTTCCTTGCGAGCACGCGGCGATATTCATGTTTATCCACGGACACGTGTTAATTTATTCCGTTCTCGTTCACAATTTTCGTTTTCATTTCCGATCACAATTTTATAAATAGATTATTCTTATCACACCATGTAATTTCATATGGTACGAAGTTACGCGCTCACCCGTCCATACATTATTAATTGGTTGATAATGTGGCACGGATAGTCACAGGAAATTACCCAGAAATTTTTATTGCATGAATTTGACACACGTGTACTTTCCTTGTACTCCAGCATATTGACACGTCATTTGACAATGATTTATGGGCTTTACTTTACTCAGGTCACTATAATGACTGTATCACTCTCATTTTACCAGAATTACATCACACTTCTCTTACCTTTTGCTCAGTATCTACTGGAAGGATTCCTCATTGTATTTTATTTTATTTATGTTATAGATTTATCCCCTGATGAAGGGCGAAATGTCCGAAATGCATTGGGACTCTTAAAACTGAGAAGGACATAATAATGCATTTTGAATGATTCTGTTGTCGATTTGGAATGATGAATTGAATTGAAATTCATATGATCTTGTGAAAAGAAACAAGAAATATATAAGACATTCTACAACGAATTGTGGATTACCTTCTTTATTTTGTATGAAGTTGAATTAGACCCCACACAGGGTTTGGATTGTGCCTAGGGGGACTCACCCTATTGTGGGTGCGCTATTCGTTTTGACAACTGGAATCTTGTCAGCTCCCACTTTATTCCAGCGCAAAGCATGCCAATATTTGGAGAAATAAAATATGGGGAATTCATTTCCCCATTCACTTACATTGTAAGAGAGAATGTTTTAAACCTCAGAAAGCTAAACTGAGATCATCTTATACATACAAATTCAGGACTCTCCCACTTAAATCAGGATTCTTGGCATGTGTGTGTATGATACATGCAGATGTCTAAATTGCATGAAGAAAGTATGGCCTTGTAGCAGTAGAGAACAGCTTAGATTTGTCCGGAGAGGTTCCTCTCATCCACTGAAGTGTCTGCAGAAAGCATCCTCTGTTTTGGCGAGAATTTCCTGCAGCATTTTCAGCTTTTAGTGGCTACTAGACTCTGAGAAAGTCAACATTTGTAGGTCTGTTTCTAGCTCTGTTAGGGTAAACCAATAGTCAACCAACATCAACCAGCGAAGGACCAACATTTTACTAGCATTACCAATATTTTGCCATGGCCTGCATGTGCTTGGAATTATCACCACTGTGCCAGGACCAACCTGCTACCAGTAATTACCACTATTATGGAAGACCCATCATGTTGCTAGAAAATGCCAGCTGGCATTTTACAAGGGATTACTGCTATTGTGACAGGACTGACATGTTGCTAGATATTACTACCATTTTATCAGGGATTCCAACCAACATGTCAGTGCCTGCAAAAAAAGTAATTGTTAGAAATGGGGGTCTCTAGTTGGCAATGGTTTACACCTTGTCCAAGTAGCGACCCTTCCTTCTAGTCAGGATAAGGGAGTTACACGCCTAAAATAACCCCTGCTCACCCCCTTGGTAGCTTGGCACGAGCAGTCAGGCTTATCCTAGAGGCAGTGTGTAAAGGTTTGCACATAACCAACAGTAATACAGTGTAAGCACTACAAAAGGACACCACACCAGTTTAGAAAAATATCCAATATTTTTATATACCTAAGACAAGACCAAAAATGATAAAAATCCACAATACAGTACTTAGAAATCTTCAGTTATCAAAATAACCTTGAAAAACAGTTCTTTGAAGTCGATAGCTCCCTCTGGGGCTATCACGCGTCGTGAACAAACAAATCCAAACAGTTCTGGCTGACCGCGGCGGCGCGGGCCAACTACGGTGTCGGGAAGACCCGCAAAACAGTATCTTTAGAAATGCAGGGCGTCAGCGACCTCTCGTTGAGCTTTCGAAAGCACGGCGTCCGCAGGTGTCAGTTCCGGAGGTCGGTGCAGGAGTCGTCAGGCCCTTGAAGTCACACGCGTTGCAGATCGAACTCCTCGCGGTTGAAGTCAGGAGCGCTGGCGTCTGGTGCTGGGGTGCGGCATGCGATGCCCTCAGGTCGTGGTGCGAGCAGCGGCTCGGTGGCGGCATCAGATGGCGTCGTCAGTGAGACCAGGACCCGGTGCGAAGTGATGCAGTGCTCGGATCGGTGCTGGCAGTTCGCGGTGCAAGCAGCGGCGTAGTCATTGCTGAAGCGCTGTCGTCGGCTGACGAACTGGAGTCGATGACGCTGGCGTCGGTAGGCCAAGGCTGCGGTGCGGGATGAGGGTGGTGCGTCGTGTAACTTTATGAGCCGTGCCCTCGAACCACGGTGCAGGCAGCAGCGTCGATTTCGGCGTGGAGCGTCGTCGTCGGGGATACCAAGGCGGCGTCGTGAAGCGAGACGATGCAGAGTGCGGTGCTCACAGGTCGCGGTGCGAGCAGCGGCTCAGTGGCAGCGTCAGCAGGCGTCGTCGGTGAGACCAGGGTCACGGTGCGGCGTGGCGGCGGTGCCCTCTGCGGTGCCCTCTGCGGTGCCTTCAGGACACGGAGTCGGCAGCGGCGTCGTAGACGGCGTCGGGTTGCATTTTCTTCTGTTGCAGCACAAAACACACAGTTCCCAGTACTGAGGGCAGAAGAACTTGAAGTCTTTGCTGTTCCTGAGACTTCTTGAACAGGGGGCAAGCACTACCTCAAGCCCTTGGAGATACTCAAAGAAAAAAGTTGTAGAAAGTTCAGTCCAGTCCTTTCACTGCACAAGACAGAAGCAGCCACTGCAGGCCAACACAGCAAAGCACTCAGCAAAGTGGTAGTTCCTCCTCACAGCTTCTCCAGCTCTTCTTCTTGGCAGTCATCTTGGTCCAAAAGAGTTCTAAAGTTTAGGGGTTTGGGACCCACTTTTTATAGCCCAAAATCCTTTGTCCTCTCAGGCAGAGAGTGTCTGTGCCCAGCCAGAACCAGTTCTGTCCTCTCTGTTGCAGCTTCCTGGCAGGAGGTGGAGACAGCATTGTCAGAGGCAGATAGGGCCTATTCAGGTGCAAGGGAAATCTCCTCCCACTACTCTGAATGCAGCCCAGGTCTATTCAGCCCAGCCCTGACTCATTTAGGAAAGGCAGGACACACATCAACCCCCCGGTGGCCGTCTGAGAGAATGCACCTCCCCAACCCCTGTCACTCCAAAGCCAGACAGTCAATGCACATCCTAGCAGAGGCACACAGGACGGCTAAGCAAGAAAATACCTACTTTCTAAAAGTGAAATTTTCAAACACAGAATGTAAAAATCACCTTTACTAAAGGATGCATCTTTAGATTCTGAGTTCAGGCATACTAAACTTTATCTCGTCCCAATGGGAATTTATATTTAAAAGATGTTATAAATTAACTCCCATGCTTTCCTATGGGCCAGATAGCCTTTCAATAGTGAAAAACGAAATTGGCAGTATTTCACTATCAGGACATGCCACACACATCAGGGCATGTCCTACCTTTCACATACACTTCACCCTGCCCACAGGGGTACCTTGGGCCTACCTTAGGGGTGACTTACATGTAAGAAAAGGGAAGGGTAGGGCCTGGCAAGTGGGTGCACTTGCCAAGTCGACATGGCAGTAACAAACTGCGTGCAGACTCTGCAGTGGCAGGTCTGAATGACCTTTTCAGGGCTACTCATGTGGGTGGCATAATCAGTGCTGCAAGCCCACTAGTAGCATTTGATTTACAGGCCCTGGCACACTCAGTGCACTTTACTAGGGACTGACAAGTAAATCAAATATGCCAATCATGGAAACACCAATCCATAACACAATTTACCCAGAGAGCATATGCACTTTAGCACTGATCAGCAGTGATAAAGTGCCCAGAGTCCTAAAACCAACAACAGCAGGTCAGGAAAAAATAGGAGGAAGAAGCAAAAAGTTTGGGGATAACCCTGCAAAAAGGGCCATCTCCAACACAACCACCTTCCAGCCTCAAGCCAGGGTAGACCAATCCATACCGAGATGGGCTTCCCTGCTTGGGGCGATAGAACATGGAACCTGGCCCACAACAGCAGGGTTTTATTCCCGTTCTACGCCTCCCTGAACCTAGTTGGATCCCTCTATCCATACTCTCAGGGCCCACTAAGCTGACCCATGGGGAACCCTTCTCCTCACCTGTGGACCCCATATGTGCAGCGCCTAAACTTACTTTGCACACAGATGTGTGCCAACAGGCAGACAGTACCCACATGGCCAACACAGTGGTATGGCCCAGTCCACCCCCAGGGTGTGACTCCTGTCCCCCTCCCAGGGGCAACTCTGTCCACCAGGACAGCAAGCTACAGTGGCCACTGACAGCTGTCAGTGATGAGAGCCAGGCCTTATGCCTTTCAGGCCTCCTTAACCTCTGTGGCGTCAGAGAGTGGGGGGCGGTAGCCCCAGGTGCCTGGCACCCTTTTTCCACTCTTCCTCCTGCCAAGTCAGGTATGGCATCCTGACACTGGACCATCAGCCCAGGGTCTGTACCCTGTGGCTGGACAGGAGACGGAGGTGGGCTCTCCCACACCTTGTCTCCCCACCGGGAGCAGTCCCCCTCAACTCCAGAATTGTCAGGGCACCTGTGGCGGGTGTTCTGCACAATTCTCCCACCAGTTCAGGGGTGCTATCCTGCAACTGGTCCGCCAGCCCAGGGTCTGTACCCAGAGGCTGGACACAGGACTGGGGTGGTCTTTCCCACACCCAACCCTCCTCCCTGGGGCTCTGTACCCTCCTGGAGTGGCACCCCCAGAAGACAAACCAGTACGCGCACTGTTAGCAGTCGCCCCTTCCTCCCACCAGTCGCCCCAGTCGCCCACCAGGTTCAGGGACACCCTGAACCTGGTCCTCCAACCCAGGGTCTGTACCCTTAGGCTGGACCTGTGCCTGGCAACCCAGGACTTCCGGGTGAGTACACCAACCCCCACCAAGGGAAGCACACTCCTCATGAGCTGTACGAGAGTCTACCTGGCGCAGGTCTCCAGCCTCCTGTCCACCTGACAGTGCATAAAGACCCCCCAGGCCAGAAGTGGCCTCACCAGGGTCAGTCCTGGGGTGCTCTGACCTCAGAGCTGGCAACCCCTGACCCACTGGTCCTTCCACTGGGGAGGGCGTCCCCCTCACTCATTTCTCTGGACTCATGCACCCTCCCAATTGGAGCAGTGCTGCCAGACACCAGAACCGGTGGCACGCTGGTTACAGCCGTACCCCCCCAGCTCACCTGACACCTTGGGATCCCCCTCAGGGAATGGCTACTGGTTACAGACTAGGCCCCCCTCCTGGTGTTCCCTCATGGAACCAACCAGGCCCTGGGATGGGGTCTCGGGCACCTTGGGACTCAGCCCACCCCCACTCCCTCTCCTCTGAGACAGGACGTGGGACCCTCACCCATCCCACTACACTGGGACCTATCTAGGTCACTACCAACCTCCCCTACCTCACCTGGTTGGGGAAAACCCAAGCCACCTCCTTCAGGATCACCCCCAGATGCTTCTACAGACCCTCTGGAATCTACCAAAAGGTCTGCCTCCAGTGCAAGCTCCCTGGGGTCAGAGAACTCACACTCCACCGGGTGTTGGCATAGCTCTGGAAAACAGGGACTTAAAATATGCTCTCCAACAATTGAACCACACAGCCCCACACAGGTGTTAACCAAACTACCCTTCACCCAACCATCCAGTGCCTCAGAAAAGTACCCCACATCATTCTCACAATACTGGTGAGACAGTGTCTGTCTGTTGCTGTCCCTCAACCCATACTCTTTTGGCTGGTCTCCATACTCACTTACCAGGGCTTCTATCATGGGGGAACCCCTCTCCCTGAACCTCTCATCTAGAGTCAGTAGAGTGTCCCTCCCACTACCAGGAATATGATCCCCTGTGCTAGTTCCCCAATCCACCTCAGGGACACGGCGCACCACTGGAGTAACCTCACAATCCTGAACCCCCTGGTGTATGTCAACCCCCTCCTTGAAGCACGGCACCAAATCTGTGTGTGTGTATACCTCACCCTCAGTACTGGACCTAACACTTTTGCTGCCACCATCTGGGCTGGACCTAGCCCTCACAGCTTCCCAGTCCAGCTCCAGCTCTCTTACTATAAGCTCGTAAGCTAAAATCATTTCCCTTTCCATCAGCTCCATTTGTCTTTTCACCTGCTCCAACTCAAGCCTCCTGACTCTTCTCCTATTCTCTAGCTCCTCTGGAGATAGACCTGGAGAGGGACTACTGCTGCCTGACCCAGAGGGTACCTCCCCGACTAACAGGTCCAGAGCCCTCAGCACATCTTCCTTTTGAATTGGCTCCCTGGTCTCCACACTAGGATCCTCAGGATGCCCATTCCTGGCTGCTAGCCAGGCCTCAGCGCCTTTCGTACCCCTCCTTTTTGGTGAGACCTCTAAATGGGACTTTGAGGTTTTTGCAAACTGCCTTCAATTCCTTTATGGTGTAGGTTTCCAACCTATCCTCCTCAAAAACCAATTCTATGAATGTAACTGACGATGCTCTTGACTGAGACATGATGCAGTAGGAAGTTCAAGTTCAAAAATAGGGAAAGACAAAAATAAATCAAAAAGGAAAAATTCAGTATGTGGTACGTAATGGTCTGCGATATGGTAGTAGTGCACAACAATTACTGTAAGTCAAGCGCAAACACAAGTCCTATCCTCACCGCTGACAACCAGTGTTAGAAATGGGGGTCTCCAGTTGGCAATGGTTTGCACCTTGTCCAAGTAGGGACCCTTCCTTCTAGTCAGGATAAGGGAGTTACACTCCTAAAATAACCCCTGCTCACCCCCTTGGTAACTTGGCACGAGCAGTCAGGCTTATCTTAGAGGCAGTGTGTAAAGCATTTTCACATAACCAACAGTAATACAGTGTAAGCACTACAAAAGGACACCACACCAGTTTAGAAAAATATCCAATATTTTTATATACTTAAGACAAGACCAAAAATGCTAAAAATCCACAATACAGTACTTAGAAATCTTCAGTTATCAAAATAACCTTGAAAAACAGTTCTTTGAAGTCGATAGCTTCCTCTGGGGCTATCACGGCGTCGTGAACAAACAAATCCAAACAGTTCTGGCTGACCGCGGCGTCGCGGGCCAGCTACGGTGTCGGGAAGACCCGCAAAACAGTACCTTTAGAAATGCAGGGCGTCGGCGACCTCTTGTTGAGCTTCCGAAAGCACAGCGTCCGCAGGTGTCTGTTCCGGAGGGAGGTGCAGGAGTTGTCGGGCCCTTGAAGTCACACGCGTTGCAGATCAAACTCCTCGCGGTTGAAGTCAGGAGCGCTGGCGTCGGCGGGCGTCGGGTGCTGCCATGCGAAGTGCAGCGGAGCGGCATGCGATGCCCTCAGGTTGCGGTGCAAGCAGCGGCTCGGTGGCGGCGTCAGATGGCATCGTCGGTGAGACCAGGGTCGCGGTGCGAAGTGATGCGGTGCTCGGCGCCGTGCTGGCAGGTTGCGGTGCAAGCAGCGTCGTCGTCGTTGCTGAAGCACTGTCGTCGGCTGACGAACTGGAGTCGATGGCGCCGGCGTCGGTAGGCCAAGGCTGCGGGGCGGGATGAGGGTGGTGCATCCTGTAACTTTACGAGTGGTGCCCTCGAACAACGGTGCAGGCAGCTGCTTCAATTTCGGCGTGGAGCAGCGTCGTCGGGGATACCAAGGCGGCGGCGTGAAGCGAGGCGATGCGGAGTGCGGTGCCCACAGGTCGCGGTGCGAGCACCGGGTCTGTGGCGGCATTAGCAGGTGGCGTCGGTGAGACCAGGGTCGCGCTGCGGCATTGCGATGGTGCCCTCTGCGGTGCCTTCAGGACACGGAGTCGGCAGCGGCGTCGTAGACGGCATCGGGTTGCATTTTCTTCTGTTGCAGCACAAAACACACAGTTCCCAGTGCTGAGGGCAGAAGAACTTGAAGTCTTTGCTGTTCCTGAGATTTCTTGAACAGGTGGCAAGCACTACCTCAAGCCCTTGGAGATACTCAAAGAAAGAAGTTGTAGAAAGGTCATTCCAGTCCATTCACTGCACAAGACATAAGCAGCCACTGCAGGCCAACACAGCAAAGCACTCAGCAAAGTGGTAGTTCCTCCTCACAGCTTCTCCAGCGCTTCTTCTTGGCAGTCTTCTTGGTCCAAAAGAGTTCTAAAGTTTAGGGGTTTGGGACCCACTTTTTATAGCCCAAAATCCTTTGTCCTCTTAGGCAGAGAGTGTCTGTGCCCAGCCAGATCCAGTTCTGTCCTCTCTGGTGCAGCTTCCTGGCAGGAGGTGGAGACAGCATTATGAGAGGCAGACAAGGCCTATTCAGGTGCAAGGGAAATCTCCTCCCACCACTCTAAATGCAGACCAGGCCTATTCAGGTGCTAGTGAAAACTCCTCCCTCTTCTCTGAATGCAGCCCAGGTCTATTCAGCCCAGCCCTGACTCATTCAGGAAAGGCAGGACACACATCAACCCCCCGGTGGCTATCTGTGAGAATGCACCTCCCCAACCCCTGTCACTCCAAAGCCAGACAGTCAAAACACATCCTAGCAGAGGCACATAGGATGGCTAAGCAAGAAAATACCTACTTTCTAAAAGTGGTATTTTCAAACACAGAATGTAAAAATCACCTTTATTAAAAGATGCATCTTTAGATTTTGAGTTCAGGCATACTAAACTTTATTTTTCTATCTGGTCCCAATGGGAAGTTATATTTACAAGATATTATAAATTAACTCCCATGCTTTCCTAAGGGCCAGATAGCCTTTCAATGGTGAAAAACGAAATTGGCAGTATTTAACTATCAGGACATGCCACACACATCAGGGCATATCCTACCTTGCACATACACTTCACCCTGCCCACAGGGGTACCTTGGGCCTACCTTAGGGGTGACTTACATGTAAGAAAAGGGAAGGGTAGGGCCTGGCAAGTGGGTGCACTTGCCAAGTCGACATGGCAGTTACAAACTGCACGCAGACTCTGCAGTGGCAGGTCTGAGTTACCTTTTCAGGGCTACTCATGTGGGTGGCACAATCAGTGCTGCAGGCCCACTAGTAGCATTTGATTTACAGGCCCTGGCACACTCAGTACACTTTACTAGGGACTGACAAGTAAATCAAATATGCCAATCATGGAAACACCAATCCATAACACAATTTACCCAGAGAGCATATGCACTTTAGCACTGATCAGCAGTGATAAAGTGCCCAGAGTCCTAAAACCAACAACAGCAGGTCAGGAAAAAATAGGAGGAAGAAGCAAAAAGTTTGGGGATAACCCTGCAAAAAGGGCCATCTCCAACACAATACATTATTTTCATAACATACTCCACTCTGGACATCTACAGTTTTCAAGTGCTTTATATAGCAGAAGCTAAGATTGCACAATTTAGGGAACTCAATTTACCAGCCTCATAAAGATCTTGGTGGAGTCTGCTTTGCCTGGATTCTTCAGCTCTAAGAAATTCCAGCATTTCAACCAACTATAGAGTCAGATATACAGAGATTGTCATGAGGCATATAATTTACCACATTAGGAATAGTAAATTTAAATTTAAATGATGAAATACTAAAAGAGTTATTTCTTGTTTTATTTATTAATGCTTCTGGAGTGCAGACTGAGCCCAGCATTTAGAAGTGGAAAGGTGAAGATGTCCAGTGCCTCTGTATTTCTCTCGTGTCCCATCTCCCATTCCTTGGATCTACTGATTAGAATACTATCATTTGCATGGTTGTCAGTGGGTTCAGTGAGGTGAGTCAATTTGTATTGTTTCTCTTGGATTCTGATTACTAGGTTAGCGTAAACTAGACAGGGGACTACTGAGTGAGCTGCTAACAACTGCGATTATCAGAAAACCGCAAGTTTGAATCCAGGCAAAGCAGATTCCACCAGCTTCCTTAATTATATTAAATCCAATTAAACTTCTATGAAGTTTCAAGGAAATACCTGAAATACAACAATTGTTTCTATATCGATAACTTTCTTCAGTGATTCATAAATTAAGTTTGTACTCAGAATGATAATGTAGCATCAGCTATAATGTGAATGTACATTGGAATTTTACTTTCCTCTTGACAACAAGCAATGAGTTCCCCATCACTGTCAATACCTTAATATCATATGTGAGTCAAAACAAAATATATAGACAAAGGGGAATATTTAGAGTTTGGCACAAATGTTTCAAATGTGCTGGAGTACCTGATCTATGAAATTGTCAGTTTCTTTGCTCTATCTAGGTTCAATTGATCTGTCATATTTCCACCCACATAGTTCACACTAGCTCCATCAGTGGAAACCTTAGCGTGACAGCCCCACAGACAACAGGCCATCGTTTTAAGTACCTCAGACCATCCGCTCTTTTTTTAGAGTGGACATTCTGATTTACTTTTTTCCTGTTCATGACTGCTAGGAAAAGTCTGATTGTCCAGATTAAAGGAAAATGAAAATGAATAGAGAAGAAGAAAACTTACAGAGTGTCAGAGCCATTTTTAAAATTCCGATTTATAAAACAAATTCCCTCTTTTGAATTTGTTTTTGAAAAGTGAAAAAGTTGACAGAGTAGCTGCATGAAACATGGCAACCATTAAGCAAACTCCCAGTGCCTTCAGAAGAGTCACTGAAGCAGTGATCCTCTGAAAGCACAGAGGTCTCTGCCAGGCAGGTGGAGATCTCTACAAATTGGGGGCTATAGTCTACCAGGGCAGTAGAGTAAATGCCATACCTGAAATGACCCTCAAAGTCTGTACAAGTTGAGGATTCTTCTTGTAGCATAGGATGTGTAATTCGAGGTAATAATTGTTGGAAGAATAACTCTGGTAGTAATGTGTAATGTCAAAAGCATAAATCATGATCTGAAATACAATTGAGAATATTTCTCTGTATCTAGCGTGTCTTTGGTAACTCCAAGCATAGCGCTTTGTGTTTCAGACTATGACAACAAAGGTCCAGCTGGCAAAACTAAGTATCTTGATGGCCTAGCAAAGAATGCTCTGATAGACAAGGAACTTATGCTCATTAATTTAAGAGGGCCACCACCATTGCAAGTCTTGTGATGATCCTATTGTTATGTTTCATATAGGTATCCTAATATAGGCCCAGGTAACATCATACCCCTTCACCTACATTACCTCCCCTACACTACACTGTAACGAGCCTTTTAGGATTGAACCTTTACCTAGTTCTAGTCCTGGGTGCAGAAGGAGGGTTTCTCCTGAACAATAGAGTCCTATAACTCCATCAATAGACTCACACAGTATGAATGAATATTCATAAGGGTTCTTAGAAACCAGGCTGGGGCTACACCACCTTCCTCCCCACATCTACGTACACGGTTCATCCCATACGTCATCCTCAAATCCAACATTGGCTAATACAAGCAACAAGGGACAAAGGAGCCCTAGATACTTTCTGTATAAATATAGCACCTCTTGCTAGTGTTAGATAGAGGGAACCGAGACTTCCAGGCCGACACACTGACCAGAGACGCTGAGGCTCCTGCATGCAGACGCTCCAGCTGACAGTGGTCTGAACATCCCTCGCGGGGTGTCCAGCTCGAGACCAAGAGGGGCTCCTACATTCTCACTCCAGGTAATGGGGTTCGACTAAATCCTAGAAGGATTCTAGGCTTCACACCTACTCACATGCTAGGTACATTTAGGTACATCTAGATAGGCATCGTAGGAGTACGCGCTTTCTTTTATCAATGCATTTTATATTCATGTATTTATTCATGCGTAGTGCTAGATGGTAGAACTGTACTATCCATTTATATTCATAGTACTGCTAATCATATATCTCTGCTACTGTCTAATGGTTGTTGCAGCTCATATATTCTACACGAGAATAACAACTGTTCAATAAACCTTTTATTGAAACGCCCAGGCTGTTTATTCTGTGTATCTCAGAGACGAGATAAGTGAGCACGAGTGACTAAGCGAAAAGTAGTACATTGTTTCCACGATCTTGAGGGATCAGGGTTGTCATGTTCTGAGGTTGCCAGAAACTATTCTCTCCCCGATAAGAGGAGACACTAGTGGCGCTGTGAGCTAGCTTATGCAAATAGGCTAACATTCTCGGTGGGGGTGCTCAGAGTTAGTCTGCCACCAAACCCACAGTTTATGTTATCCGAACGCGCAGGTCCTGTATGGGTACTATAGGAACTACACGACATGGCGCCACCAACGATGGCTGGGCTCTTATTTAACAGTAGAATCTGAGTAGTTGAGTCATGCTATTTCTCAGAGACCCCTACTCACAAAACACCAGAGACGTCTGGAGTGGGTGGGTACAAACTCCGCCACAGCTGAGTAGGTGAGAAATCCTATTTATTGGCTGTTGGTTAATCAAGCTTGACACCGTATCTTAGTTTTCTTGAACAAAACTTCTCCTTTTGCAAAATGACTGCGGAAGATAACCCAGTGGTGGCTAGACACCTCTCAGACGAGGAAGAAGATGCGAATGCAATACAAATTGCACAAAAATTCAGACGCACTATCACCCTGAAACTATTGGAATATTGTTTAGCACCTAGGGGTGGCCTAGTAGCGTTCGTGATTGAGGCACACAAATCAAACAAAGCAGAGATATTTTATTCGTGGGTTACATTCCCAGCAGCAAATGCAATAACACAGACATTTCACTACTATATAGAAGGAGATGCACCAGAGGAATAGGGTCCTTGTGAGGACATAGAAGTTGCACTTACTTACCAGGAACACCTATACTGGTTTAAAGGCGCCCTACCCCATATAAGACACAGAGTAAGATTATCTCCGCTCAGAGGAGACGGTGCAACATGGCCAAAATTAGCGGCCTATACACCACATCCTGACATTGACACAATGCCGCAGCCAGACTTACTCTTACAACACAAGGATTTAATTAAAATCTACAGAAACCTGATACAGTATGCCATGAGGACTTTCACAGTCGAACCAACATCAGTTGCAACAAATGGAACTCAAATTCAGGGTACAGCAACTAAAATTACACTAGAAACATTACACGCGGTAATGGGCAAAATACCCACAAAACGTGAACAAATGCCATTCTGGGTAGCTCAGAAAATAACTCAGCTCGAGGCAGTATTTCCGAATACTACCCCGTTTGAAAAACACAGAATGCTAACAATCTGCTTGCCCATGGGGATAACACCACAAGTAGAGGACTGCACCTCTTGGGGCACAGTCTTTGCTGCCATATATACCAGAACACATGGTATTCCTTCATTAGCAGTAGTACCTGATGTATTGAGACAAATACAAAACGAGTACGGAGCAGAACCTGCCCTGAACTTAGGGATGAAGTTATTGAATAACTATGACCAGGTATCAGCCATAATACTAGCTAATATTAAAGGGAAAGCAGCTTCAGTGGCAATCCACCAATGCCTAAGGGAGTTCAGTCCATTGGATCAACAACACAAACTGCCCAAAATAATTGAAACTGCGTATGCAGAATTAGGCAGAGACAGTTTGGGTGGGAAAGCATTAAAACCACAACTGATGGGCAGTCCTGAAAAGGACACTACCAAGCAGATACCTGCTTCTTATAAAAAACAACAACATTTTAAAAACAGATGTCAATACAGAGGTAGATCTCCTCCACAGGAGCCCTCTGAAAAGAGGTATAACCTCAGGAATAGGGATAATATTAGGAAACCTGACAGGTATCAGGATACGTTCCTCTCGTTCCTTTCAGGGCTCGACGAAAAACTTCGAGAGAGAAGGACGGTCAGAACACAAAGAAGAGCGTACAAAGTCCAGAGACAAGCAACACGCCCAAGACTATACTTCCAAAAAAGAAGACAAACCGAAATCAAAACCTCAGTTTAAGAAGAAGAAAGTTGCAGGCATAAAGATCAGACATGCCCAGAATTATGAGGACACAGCTTCTGAACGGGGAATGGGCTCTGACGATGCTAGATAGTGCGGCAGAAGTAACAATAGCTCGCCAGAACCTGATGGAATTTCTGGTGACAGCGGACTTGAATGATTACATCACGGTGGAAACACCAGACACCAGGGTGAGCATCCCACATAAGTTACACAAAATAACACTCCAAATGGAGGGGGACAAGCCCAGGAAAGTTAAAGGTCTCTTTTGGGAAAATCTGTCATCTGGTTATGACATCCTATTAGCAGAACAAGATTGGCCGCCAACATTCGTTATGGAGTGCCCCAGGGGAGAAACTGTAATTTTTCCATCATTCTCCAACCTCGTTCCCATACATCTTAAACATGCATATGCACAGGAGTGGGCGTTTGCCCAAGCTCCAGCATTGTACAACAATCATGCCGATTGGGATGAGGATTCAACCCACCACATGATCCCGTTAAAAGTTTCACCAAATGCAACAGGTCAGGGAGATCTTAGATCAACTTGAATACCAAGGGGTGATTGAAGCATGCACCTCACCAATGAACAATCCTTTGTTTCCAGTATCAAAATCGGACAACACATATCGTCTAGTCTTAGATTACAGACATTTAAGCTCATGCACAAAGACATTCGCTGTCCAAAACGCACACAGTGCCGCATTAATGAATAACATTGTGCGGAAAAAGTACAAAACTACACTAGATATCTCAAATGGATTTTTCTGCCAAAATATAGCGCCTGAAAGCAGGTATTTGACCGCATTCTCAGCGTTGGGGTCCCAGCGGCAATTTTGTCGTCTCCCCCAGGGGTATAAGAACAGCCCGGGGGTATTCTCAGCAAGAGTAACAGAGTTACTCCAAAATTTTGATGAGGAAGCATTGTCCTATGTGGATGATATTTATCTGACGGATGAGGACTTAAAAAAGCACTTGACCAGGGTGAGCACCATTATTATGGGATTCGCCTCTGAAGGCTACAAATTTAATTTTAAGAAATCTAAAATAGCCCACCTCAATGTCCTGTTTTTAGGATACAAGCTTTCAAGTGAAGGGAAAAGCCTGGCAGCTAACTCTTTAGAAAAGTGTGCGCTGCTACAACCACCAAAATCATTAAAAAATCTACAATCAATACTGGAATTCCTACATTTCGGCAGAACATACATTTTAGATTACGCAGAAAAGGTAAAACCTTTCTACGAATTAATAAAACCAGACTTTTCAGTCAGACATTGGACACAGGAACATTCAAATATCCTACATTCATTACAAGAAGACATGATTGCTTCATAAACACTTACAGACACGCGTAAACGCACACAACTTGGTGATCCGGGTAATAGCGGGTCAATGCGGGTACACTTACTTAACCTTCAATGAAGGCGAAACAGTACCGATCGCATACAAATCACACCTGTACACAAACGCAGAAATGCGTTTTACTTCAACAGAAAAAATCCTGACAGCAGTTCAGACCGCTGTAGCAAGAGAAAGAGCACTGGCTCAGGGGAAAGACATAATTGTCGTAACCCCAGTACCAGCTTTAGAAGCTGTTACAAAGGCTAGTATTCCGAATGCAAAAGCTTTACATCCGAGGTGGATACAATGGGCTAATTCTCTTACTGCAACGGACGTTGAATACAGATTTGATCCAAGTCTAAAAACACAAGCATTTCTGCAATACGAACAAGAATATCCTCTACCAAATGAATTTTTGCCTCTAGATCAGTATGAATATATTATTTACACTGATGGATCTGCTCAACCGGCCATAGGGAGTAAGCAACAATACAGCGCAGTGTGTGCAATCGTTAAAGGTCGCATGCGAGATGGAAAGTTCCATCCAAGTTGCACCAAAACGCAATCTCTAGGAGTCTGCACGGCTCAGTTGGCAGAATTAAAAGCACTGATACTGGCACTTGTAAATACGGATCACGAATTCCCCACACTAATTGTGTGTGATTCCTTTTACTGTGTGCAGTTATACAATGAGTATTTATATCATTGGGAACTAAACGGGTTTAAAGATGCAAAAGGTGGCACAATCAAGCATAAAATGCTATGGGAACAGGTAGTGGAGTTGAAAAAAGACCTACCAAGGGCTCACGTTCAAGTTTCAAGTTTATTTAATTATGATCTTGGAACTCCGAAGAGATCCACATAAACCAGCAACACAAAAACAGAAAATTTGTATAACAAAGTTTCTACAAATATAAGCAAGAATCAACAGTAAAAAATCACAAAATTACGAGACATTATAATATTTTATGCAATTAAAAAGATATAACAATCCTTTATGCCCTTAATACTGTATAAAAATCCAGTAAAATTAGAATTAATAATTGCAAACATCATATTAGATACATTAATATAGATTTAAAAAACACTTAAAAAAATTAAAAATCCTGTGACAGAACATTTCATTGGGAGGCTCATAAATAGAGTCAGTTAGTGCGGAGGCCGAAAGAATAGATAATTGTAAACAGATTGGTCTCACCCATTTACGCCTGCATAATAATAGAGCGGGACAGATAAATAGCACATGATTAATGTCCTTGATAGAGTTATTACACAAGTTACAAATCTCAGAGGAACCATACCATTTACACAGTGTTTTATTTAAAGGAAGGATACCCTGCCTCAGAAGAAGCCAAAACCGGCGCACCCCATGAGGCAGGTTCCACGAAATTTAAGCCTGTGCCTTATTTATCATACAAGATTCTATGGCCGGGTGGATACCCTTCTTTAAGATACGAACTTCCCTATCCCTAGTGAAGCTTAATTCCCAAGTGGCCTGTTTCAAAGTGGCTTTTAACTGATATGGCGATAGGGTGAAAAACAGAAACTCATCTAATTGTAGCAAGGCGGCTGCAATTCTAAAATTTTTAAAGATTAAAGACTGCTCCTTTAAATTTTCTAACACTTCTTTCTTAATTAAGGATCTTAATGAACCGGGATCACTCTTTACCAAACTTACAACCCATCGAACTATCCGCGCAAGACCCTGTACCCAGCTACTTTTTAAGCCAAATTCTAGCCTTAGGGCTGCCACAGGACAAGCAGAGTTGACTGAAGCTAAACTCCTTAAAATTTTTCCTTCTGTTGTGTTTAAGAAACCCCATTTCTCTATATCAAGCAACTCAATACCATACAACAAAGACGCAGGGATTTTTGCGCGGAAAACCTCTAATAATAGTGCAAAGTGTCTTTTCCCAGTTGATCTATAAAGGGCGCCCAAGCTTTTCCCTTGTGATGTAGCTTTACGAATGTTATTTTCTATATACGCTTTATTACTTAAATTACCACACACTGTTTTTCCCAGGAAAACATACGATTTTACAAGTTCCACTTTTTGGCCACCCACCGACCATACAAAATTCCCATACTGCAATTTTTTTCTTCCATGCAAGCACATGATTTTACTTTTTGATATATTAATCTTTAAATAGTGTGCCTCTGCAAAATTATGTAATGCCTGTAGACGATTATTTAAACCTCTTGGCGTTAGGTCAAATATTATTATGTCGTCTGCATAAAGTAAACAAACTATCGGTTTTCCCCCCAATAAGGGGGCTATGCCCTCACTTAACGCCAAATCATGAGGAAGATCAGAAATATATAAAGTGAAGAGTAAAGGAGCCAGTAAACATCCTTGTTTTAGGCCATTTGCAGTAGGGATAGTTTGGGAGAGACCCCTTTCCCCTCCCATCAGGACTTTACACCAAGTGTCCGAGTAAAGAGCACGGACTAACTCCAAAAGAATTACAGGCATACCCAGATCCGACAGTTTTCTCCACAGTAAAAAACGATCAACTTTATCGAATGCTGTGGAGAAGTCTATAAAGGCTGTGTACACTTTTCCTCCTCTAACTTTCACATATTTTTCGATTATTACCTGTAGGGCGGTTAAGCGGTTAAGTTATCGATTGTTCCGTGCTTTGACCTAAACCCAGTTTGTTCCAGTGGCAAGATCTTCGCCATATCCAGCCAATCATTAATTTGGCTCAAAAGGCATTTAGCAAAGACTTTACCCACTGCATCACGTGGTGATACACACACTGAGTCATCAGCGTGATGGCGTTCACGTTGAAGGGAATTCATTGGCTGACGAAGCCGCAAAGAGGGCTGTGCGAACGGCTTCCGTAGCTGCAATCACTCGTTCAAAAACGAGGACGGTGAGATTATGGTCGCTGTCATTGCTTCAAGCAAAAACAGCGGAGCAATACCATAGAAATTTCCACTCAAGTACTCCTACAAGTTAGATGCAAACAACATTCCATATTCTCAGATTCCTGGAGTGGGGGACAGAGTAATACCAGATTTGGATCGTAGGCAAGGTTTAATACTAGCAGCACACGAGGATTTGGGCTCTGCACAAACAGGCGTTACAGCGACTATTTCATTGTTGAAACAGCGCTATTGGTGGCCCGGTCTAACAAAGCAAACTAAAGACTATGGGGCCGATTCCGATCTCGGTCGGAGGCGCACCCAATACCATTCGGTCGGGAAAAAAGCCATGCGAAAGCCTGTTTCCCGACCGATCCGTACAGTACACCGAACGAGCAAGTACAATGCGCACAACAGCAAAAATCCGGCCGAGCCGTACTCACCCAAACCAGGTCCTGTTCTCCGACCGAGGCGAATCCGGAAACGCCGAATCGAGTCGCACGGAAGGAAAATGCAGCCCCGTCCGGCCGGACAAGTACGATGCGCTTTCCGTACGCTCCGAACCCGTCGCTACGCACGGCACGTCAAAGCATCCGGGAGAGGCGCACATAAGCTCCGATTCGCGCCACAACACGATCCACGGCTCCGAGACGAACACGGCACCGACGAGGACGACGCGAAGCGACGAGGACGAGGCGAAGCGACGAGGAAGACGCCAAGCAACGAGAAGGACGAACGACACGAACCAACCATGAATCCCTTCGTCCCGATCATACCAATATTCTACATTTACTACCGGAACAGGCACGGACGCGTACGGCGCAGAAGGTAAGCCAGACACCAACCACAAAACACATACAACACGTACACGACACATCACACACACACACGGGGATGCTGAATATACTTACACCAGCAACAGCAGCACCATAGGGGCGGGATGCCCATCACCAATGCCACATATGCACACAGGGGCCTGAATGCGCACCACCACCCCTACCCAGGGGGACTGGATGCCTACCACCACTACCACCCTTAGCCAGGGGGGGCTGGATGCCTACCACTACTACCACCCTCACCCAGGGGGGCTGGATGCCTACCACCACTACCACCCTCACCCAGGGGGGCAGGATGCCTACCACTACTACCACCCTCACCCAGGGGGGCTGGATGCCTACCACTACTACCACCCTCACCCAGGGGGGCTGGATGCCTACCACTACTACCACCCTTAGCCAGGGGGGCTGGATGCCTACCACTACTAGCACCCTCACCCAGGGGGCTGGATGCCTACCACTACTACCACCCTCAGCCAGGGGGGCTGGATGCCTACCACTACTACCACCCTCACCCAGGGGGGCTGGATGCCTACCACTACTACCACCCTCACCCAGGGGGGCTGGATGCCTAACACTACTACCACCCTCACCCAGGGGGGGCTGGATGCCTACCACTACTACCACCCTTAGCCAGGGGGGGCTGGATGCCTAACACTACTACCACCCTCACCCAGGGGGGCTGGATGCCTACCACCACTACCACCCTCACCCAGGGGGGCTGGATGCCTACCACTACTACCACCCTTAGCCAGGGGGGCTGGATGCCTACCACTACTACCACCCTTAGCCAGGGGGGCTGGATGCCTAACACTACTACCACCCTCACCCAGGGGGGCTGGATGCCTACCACTACTACCACCCTTAGCCAGGGGGGCTGGATGCCTACCACTACTAGCACCCTCACCCAGGGAGGCTGGATGCCTACCACCACTACCACCCTCACCCAGGGGGGCAGGATGCCTACCACTACTACCACCCTCACCCAGGGGGGCTGGATGCCTACCACTACTACCACCCTCACCCAGGGGGGCTGGATGCCTACCACTACTACCACCCTTAGCCAGGGGTGGCTGGATGCCTACCACTACTACCACCCTTAGCCAGGGGGGGGGGTGGATGCCTAACACTACTACCACCCTCACCCAGGGGGGGCTGGATGCCTACCACCACTACCACCCTCACCCAGGGGGGGCTGGATGCCTACCACTACTACCACCCTTAGCCAGGGGGGGCTGGATGCCTACCACTACTACCACCCTTAGCCAGGGGGGGCTGGATGCCTAACACTACTACCACCCTCACCCAGGGGGGGCTGGATGCCTACCACTACTAGCACCCTTAGCCAGGGGGGGCTGGATGCCTACCACTACTAGCACCCTCACCCAGGGGGGGCTGGATGCCTACCACCACTACCACCCTCACCCAGGGGGGCAGGATGCCTACCACTACTACCACCCTCACCCAGGGGGGCTGGATGCCTACCACTACTACCACCCTCACCCAGGGGGGCTGGATGCCTACCACTACTACCACCCTTAGCCAGGGGTTGCTGGATGCCTACCACTACTACCACCCTTAGCCAGGGGGGCTGGATGCCTACCACTACTAGCACCCTCACCCAGGGGGGCTGGATGCCTACCACCACTACCACCCTCACCCAGGGGGGCTGGATGCCTACCACCACTACCACCCTCACCCAGGGGGGCAGGATGCCTACCACTACTACCACCCTTAGCCAGGGGGGCTGGATGCCTATCACTACTACCACCCTTAGCCAGGGGGGCTGGATGCCTACCACTACTACCACCCTCACCCAGGGGGGCTGGATGCCTACCACCACTACCACCCTCACCCAGGGGGGCAGGATGCCTACCACTACTACCACCCTCACCCAGGGGGGCTGGATGCCTACCACCACTACCACCCTCACCCAGGGGGGCAGGATGCCTACCACTACTACCACCCTCACCCAGGGGGGCTGGATGCCTACCACTACTACCACCCTTAGCCAGGGGGGGCTGGATGCCTACCACTACTACCACCCTTAGCCAGGGGGGGCTGGATGCCTACCACTACTAGCACCCTCACCCACGGGGGGCTGGATGCCTACCACCAATACCACCCTCACCCAGGGGGGGCTGGATGCCTACCACCACTCCCACCCTCACCCAGGGGGGCAGGATGCCTACCACTACTACCACCCTTAGCCAGGGGGACTGG
Source organism: Calotriton arnoldi (assembly GCA_963921515.1). Lineage (NCBI taxonomy): Eukaryota > Metazoa > Chordata > Amphibia > Caudata > Salamandridae > Calotriton > Calotriton arnoldi. The sequence goes on from CAWUFW010000045.1 coordinate 1,829,971, forward strand.
ATGCCTACCACTACTACCACCCTTAGCCAGGGGGGCTGGATGCCTACCACTACTAGCACCCTCACCCAGGGGGGCTGGATGCCTACCACCACTACCACCCTCACCCAGGGGGGCAGGATGCCTACCACTACTACCACCCTCACCCAGGGGGGCTGGATGCCTACCACTACTACCACCCTCACCCAGGGGGCTGGATGCCTACCACTACTACCACCCTTAGCCAGGGGGGCTGGATGCCTACCACTACTACCACCCTCACCCAGGGGGGCTGGATGCCTACCACCACTACCACCCTCACCCAGGGGGGCAGGATGCCTACCACTACTACCACCCTCACCCAGGGGGGCTGGATGCCTACCACTACTACCACCCTTAGCCAGGGGGGCTGGATGCCTACCACTACTACCACCCTTAGCCAGGGGGGCTGGATGCCTAACACTACTACCACCCTCACCCAGGGGGGCTGGATGCCTACCACCACTACCACCCTCACCCAGGGGGGCAGGATGCCTACCACGACTACCACCCTCACCCAGGGGGGCTGGATGCCTACCACTACTACCACCCCCACTCATAGGATGGACAATGCATGACACAACCAGCACACCACAACCTAGGGAATGCAAGATAAAGACATCCCCCCACCACCATGACAAGCGTGTGTAGGCTGTGTCAAATGCCTACAACACCGAACATGACTTTGAACATACAATGTGACCCCCTAGCACATGTGCCACACATATATGTGTGTGGCACCCACAATGCAAGCAGCCCATGACCATTGTGGCAATGGGGCCTAAACCCCCATCATCACAGTGACCAAAAGGTAAGTGTGGGGTCCATAGCTGAAGCACATTTTGACCATTGTGGCAATGGGGTCTAAACCCCCATCATCACAGTGACCAAAAGGCAAGTGTGGGGTCCATAGCTGAAGCACATTTTGACCATTGTGGCAATGGGGTCTAAACTCCCATCATCACAGTGACCAAAAGGCAAGTGTGGGGTCCATAGCTGAAGCACATTTTGACCATTGTGGCAATGGGATCTAAACCCCCATCATCACAGTGACCAAAAGGCAAGTGTGGGGTCCATAGCTGAAGCACATTTTGACCATTGTGGCAATGGGGTCTAAACCCCCATCATCACAGTGACCAAAAGGGAAGTGTGGGGTCCATAGCTGAAGCACATTTTGACCATTGTGGCAATGGGGTCTAAACCCCCATCATCACAGTGACCAAAAGGTAAGTGTGGGGTCCATAGCTGAAGCACATTTTGACCATTGTGGCAATGGGGTCTAAACCCCCATCATCACAGTGACCAAAAGGGAAGTGTGGGGTCCATAGCTGAAGCACATTTTGACCATTCTGGCAATGGGGTCTAAACCCCCATCATCACAGTGACCAAAAGGTAAGTGTTGACAAAGAAAGAGCTGCAACTGCCAAACTGCATGGATCATTCCTGGTCACAGAACCAAAAACTCATCTGTGGCAAAGTAGTGTATGTGTCCCATTGCAACATAAATTGGGTGAGCCAAATACTGCAGTGCAAATGAGACATTCCTTTGGCCATGTGCAGACAAACAACACCCATGGGGGCTGACACCGTCAACATTCATCAATGACACAATGACAGAAGTGACCATCAGAATGCAGAACCACATATTTGCACCAATGGGCACACAAATGCAGATATCCTGTGGAGACAGCAGATGTGAGGTGAACAGATACCATACCATGGCAGCAATGGGACACACAAACCATGATCACTGTGCTGACCGATGACCTAGGAGTCCCAGGGACAGCAGGGGAAACACACCAAACAACATACAGCCAATGGCACACCCAAGATATGCCAATGCAGTGGTGCAGATGCACAAACACAAACAGGCAGACCAACACTGTCATCATACACAGCAGGTGAGGGGGGGGTGCCAGTGTCCCCAGGTAACCACACAACACATGAGGAGAGCTGAATATCAATCATACAGATGTGCATACACTGCCACACTAAGGTAACTCATGGATCCAAATCCCCTATGTGGGCAAGCAGGCATTGTCAGATGAGAGGGAGCACAAAACACACATGTCACACAGGAACGTAGGAACAACAACTGACACAGCAAGACACAGACACACCACAGCACCACCCCCAGGGCCCCCACAATGTGGTGACCCTTGGCTGCATAAAAATCCCACTCTGATGACAAAGCTGAATGTGGTTCACACTGTGAACCACAGTCATGTGTCCTGAGCAACAAACTACCATCACACCGACACAAGCACAAATCAATCAGCATGGCCAGTAAGCCAAGGCCAACATGGAGGCAGGGGTCTAGCTGGGCAACAACTCCCATCTGCACACACTCAAGACCACACCCCTCGACCTCCAACAATGTGCAGCAGTGAAGTACACATGCACTGGTGACATTGCACATGCACCCATGACTATTCCAGGGTGGTGGGTGGGAACCAAGGTGCAGAAACACATCACACATGGCCACTCAACAAGACTCCTGAATGTCTGACACACTGCACACTACGCTGTACATGGACATGACGGCGATACCACACCAACCAATGGGATCCCAGCCACAGTCACACACCAATGAAGAAGCCAAGGTCACCCACAAAGAACACACATAGACAACAACCAACATCGCAGCCCGGACCCTGAGGAGTGCCAGCAGTCACACAATAACTTAAAGATAACACGAACTGAAAATCACATGACAGGGGCAAACAACAAGTGCCAAGGGGAAACCTGACTGTGACCCATCTGCGTCTGCACACAAACTCAGCCCTGACAGCAAACACACCTATGGGTGACACCCTGATGACCAGTAATGTGCCATGCACCCACATCACAGAGAACACAGGGAGAAGACTTTGGGGGAACATAGCTCAAGTCAGCAAGCATCACAAACAGGTACAACACTAGGGATCACAGCATGCGCAGATAAATGGAAGTGAACACACAGACATGCACATACAACACACACCTTGGGCGCAGGCAATGTCACACGTGTACACACTGCCATGAGGGGACTCCACTCCTGTGTGAGGAAAGCTGTGCCATATGTTGCCTCAGTAGGGCCCCATCATGTCAGCTGAGCACTTGGTCACACAATCAACAATTAGCACCAAATGAGGGCTCCCGTCACATCAGCCTGGTCATGGATGTGCCAACGGAATCATCAGCACAGATCCAACACACTTGTATAGCAATGTTGCACTGACTACACGGATGAGTCCTTCCCCATTGATGCCCAAACCTGCATGTCCAGTGGAGATGGCAACACGGTCAGGGAAGTAGACAAATCCAACAATGGCAGGCACAACAGATGTGCAGGGGTGGAAGCCACAGATATGAAATTGCTAATGTAAGTAGGAAATCCCATTGCCAAATACTGAACACATGACACCCTCAGATGCTGCTATGGATGACATGGATACACCACATGATAGGACACATTCCCCCTGGACCACATGGGTTCCTGCACAGTAACACTTCATAATCATGAGACCAGATATCACCATCACTGCAGCAAGGGCATGGTTAGCAGCACCAACAACATGTACATCTGAAGCATGAGCACTAGAGAAAAGAAAGTTGCTTTATTCAGCATATGTGTTGAATGAAAACGACGTCCAGAAAAAAAGAGCAAAGGCCAATGGCCAGTCCATTGTCAAAGTTCAAACAGGGTGACACTGGCAGATGTCACCCTACGCATGCCTGCACAAAACCAGGGACAATTCACTAGGAGGGGCAACCGGGGGGGCAGGCCAGGCACCGCAGGGACAGGATCAGGGCTCACTAGGGGGAGTCAGGGAAGGGGTGGTGGGTGCTGGAGAGACACTGACAACTGCAGTGGAGGTGTCTGACATGGTGTGTGCCGGCACAACTGGGGGCATGACTCAGATGTCGTGGGTGCCGGCACAACTGCAGTGGACCCTGCAGATGGAGTGGACAGGTCCGCCACTGCAGTGCCCAAGTCAGACAGGGCGGTAGTGGACTCCACTGCAGTGCCTACCTCCAGGGGAGGAGAATGGGGAACAGGCAAGGTGGGTTGGACAGAGGGGGAGGACACCCTCACCACATCAGTGGCACAGACAAGCGCAGCGGGGGTGTGGTGCTGGGAGAGCAAGTGGCAGGGGGAGGAGGCCGGAGCCTCTTGGGGATGGTATATCTGTGGGTGGGGGAACCTGGGGCAGGGTGTGGTGGGGGCACCTGTGGAGTGGGGGCCTGAGGGATGGAGGAAGGAGACCTGGTGCTTGAGCTGCAGGGCGGTGGCGGGGTCTTGCTCTTAGGACTCCGGGGGGACTTGCGGGTGGGGACCTCAGTCCGTCTGCGCCTGGGGGAGGGTGTCCGGGGGCGAGGGGCACTCTGCTCCGTGTGGGTGTGCTTCCTCTTTCCCCGGGATGCTGGAGCAGCTTCATCGGTGGGGAAGAGGCCGAGGTCACAGAGGAAGAGCTGCTGTGACTTTGGGGTTGCAGGTGAGGCAAGGGAGGGTGCTTTGGAGGGAGAGGGAACTGAGGACTGCGCAGTGCATGTGGATGCGTGTGTGTGTTCCAGGGCCCCATCCCCTGTGAGTCTGGCTTCAGTCCCCTGAATGTGCGTGCGTGTGCGTTTTGTCATTGGCGTGTGTGTCAGTGTGCTGGATGTGTGTGTGCTGGTGTGTGCCTGTGCCGGTGTGTGTGTGCTTGGGATGGGTAAGGTGCTGGGGAGTGTGGATGGAGCAGAGGCAGGAGGGGTGAGGGACCGTTTGAGGAGGGACACTGCTGCCGTCAGGGAGGAGTCCATGGACCTATTGCCCCTCTGTAGGTCAGACATGCCCGATGAGATGCCCTCCATGAACGACACCAGCTGAGTCAACAGCGCGGTGTGCGCATGGAGGACACTCAGCATGGCTGTCTGGCCTACATGGAGCTGGCGAAGGAGGTACACAGACTCCTCACTCAGGGCAGCAGGGGACACAGGGGCAGGGGGTGCGGTGCCTGGCCCAAAGGAGACACGCTCCCGGACATGGGAGCCTCCACGGACCTGGGGAATGGGAGCCGATGGGAGGGCGGTGGTGGTGCTGGTGGTGGCGGGGACAGCAACACTAGCTGGGGTGTGGTGGCTGCTGACACCCGCCTCCACAAGGGAGTCATCCTCCGAGTTGCTCTGGTCCTCAGCTGAGGTGGATGCTGCTGAGGACTCCTCGGTGTGGCTCCCCTCGCCCTCCGTGCCACTGGGTCCCTCCGACCACTCCTCGGCTGCTGACCCAGTCTGGCTCTCTGGCTCCTCCTGGTCAGTGGAGCTGTCCCCTTCCGTGGCCGTGGATGTATCTGCAAACAATGGGGAAACAGACAGACATCAGTCACCTGCACAAAACGCACACACCACTGTGAGCACAGCACATCACAGAGCAAGCCCTGGCATCATTAGTTGTACATTGCTAAAAGTACCCTAACTGAACAGGAGAAGCCAATTGTCAGTCTGATGCCAAGCATGGCACTCACATCCCACATGGCCTTGCACCCATCTGTCTGGTGTCTGTTGGATTGCAACACCCCAGTGTGGACACATGCACCAAGTACACAGTAGTTGTACAGTGCAGAGGACACGGTGTGGACACATCACAGCTCTTGCCACTGAGTCAGTACAGGTTTCCGGATGAAAGGGATGCCCAGAGTCAAATAGGAAATGCATGTGATGCATACCAGCGACAGACACCATGATGCACCCATGTCCTGATAGCCAGCGCCACTATGGTGTGCATGTAGCACATGTCACTCCCCTGCAGGCTCACCAATCAGTAGACACATGCCATGGCGGAGGCATGACTGCAAAGTCATACATCACTGTCTCAGTGATGTATGACTTTGCAGCCAGACAACAACACTCTGCACTGTGTCACAATAGTAGGTCATGGGGAATGCAAGTCCTGGAGCTGCACAAGTGCACATGTACATCCCCCCACAACACATCCTCTTAACCCTCATCTGTCCAGGTCATACCTATTGGACATATGGGAGACCTGTGACACTACCCTCTGAACCTGAGCCCCTCACACTCTGCTGTGAATGGGGAACAGCTGCCTGAACTTCACATTCACATGCCCCAGTCTGCATGGGCAGCTGATCAGACACCTATGTGACACACAAGTATCGTCTCCTATGGTCACATCTCCAGTGGCATGCTGAGCCCCTACCAAGAAACTCCACAGCAGTCCTGGCGACTAATCCACAGCACACTGACACAGAGGCAGACACCTGAGGGGTCAAATCACTGCGCACAATGTGTCAGCTGATACACGGGAGTGGGAGTACAGAGTGTATTGTATGGCCTGGAGTAGGCATGACTGTCCAGCCCCACATGAATGAGGGATGAGCCCTGGACTGTAGGCAGCTGGCTAAGTATGTGTGACACACGTCATATACATACTCCTGGGACCCAAACATTGTTCCCACCCGCAGCATGGGTGTGTGCCAGATACCCCAGCCACATGTGGTGGATCAGCTCAGCAATTGGACCACAGTTCAAAGTAACACGCTGAATACATGTCAGAATACAGGCATTGTGTAAGCAATGGACCCACCCATGATGCCCACCACAGAGTCAGGGAAACAGATGCTGTCTCCCACCTTGAGTCAAGCAAACTGCAAGGACACAGTCCTAAGTGACATAATTCCCTGCATGTAAGGGCCACACCTGGGTATCAGATGAGGAGTGGGCAGTGCACAATAGAGGGACATGGCTCCTGGACAACATGACTGCTGTACTGTGGCAGTTTAACCAGGCCCGAGGAGGGCACATAGCATGTTAGACAGAGTTCACAGTGCAGTCTTTGACTCACCCCCTCCTTGCTGCTCTCTGGCCTTCAGCTGCCCATTCAGGTCTGGAAAGACCACCGCCAGGATGCTGAGCATGTGGGGGGTCAGGGTCCGTGTTCCGCCCCTCCTGCGAGGAGGCGACAGCTTCAGCTGGACCCGTGCAATCCTCCGGGTCCAGCCCCGAAGGTCCTGCCACCTCTTTTGGCAGTTGCGGATCCGGCGCTTGTAGACCCCCACGGACCGGACAGCCCGGACGATGTCCTTCCAGATCTCCTGCTTCCGATGGGCAGAAGCCTGTCAGGATGACAAAGTGATAATGCCATTACTACACATGCAACATATCCGTGCATGACACAGTTGCATATACATGTCGCAATCACAGGGGCACATGGTGTACACAGGCAGTGCACGGCTGCCCATGGACAGTTTTCCAGAAGTCACTACATGGTATCATTGCATGGGGAGTAAAACCCTGTTCAGAAGCACTGTCACTGCACCATACCTGTCCAGTGCAAGTCACTACACACTATGGGGGTGACAACTACTCAGTGAGCCTGCTAGCCAGTGGCGTGCAGACTCTCAGCCTTGCTAGTCAGACAAAATGCACATTCAGAAAGGCAGTGCACAGGACACTCACCTGCTCCCCTGGTGTCCCATACAGCTTGCTGTACTGTGGAAGTAGGCTGTCCAGCAGGGCCTGGTTCTCTTCAAGGCTGAAGGCTGGGGCTCTCTCCACAGTACGTGCCATTGCAGGGTCCAGAGGGGCAGAGACAGCAGCAGTGCAGTGGCAGATGTCGTCCTGGAGCATGTAGTGCAGGCAAGTGGGCTCTCAGGGGAACAGCCAGCAATATATATGTGCTGGAGAGGCAGATACTGTCCCTTGTGTCCAAAGTGATAGGTCCAAGTCGTTTGCATCTTCTGAATCTGGCCAATCCATGGAATAGCAGCACCAAAACACGCCCACAGCATCCTTCAAATCTTCAACTTCATGACATACATGATTTTGCAACATTGTTGTGGGTGACCAACTGATTTTCCAGCAACCGACTCGTTCGAAATTCGAAAACGCGTCCGTTGCCAGGCAAGCCCATTGTCAATGGGTGCGCACCGATCGGTCCATTGCAGTTCAACGCGCACAGGGGTACAACGCGTACCCGCACACATTGAAAGCAATGGGCCGGCCGGAGGCACCGATCGGTCCATTGCAGTTCAACGCGCACAGGGGTACAACGCGTACCCGCACACATTGAAAGCAATGGGCCGGCCGGAGGCACCGATCGGTCCATTGCAGTTCAACGCGCACAGGGGTACAACGCGTACCCGCACACATTGAAAGCAATGGGCCGGCCGGAGGCACCGATCGGTCCATTGCAGTTCAACGCGCACAGGGGTACAACGCGTACCCGCACACATTGAAAGCAATGGGCCGGCCGGAGGCACCGATCGGTCCATTGCAGTTCAACGCGCACAGGGGTACAACGCGTACCCGCACACATTGAAAGCAATGGGCCGGCCGGAGGCACCGATCGGTCCATTGCAGTTCAACGCGCACAGGGGTACAACGCATACCCGCACACATTGAAAGCAATGGGCCGGCCGGAGGCACCGATCGGTCCATTGCAGTTCAACGTGCACAGGGGTACAACGCGTACCCGCACACATTGAAAGCAATGGGCCGGCCGGAGGCACCGATCGGTCCATTGCAGTACAACGCATCACTGTACATGTGACTGGCATATGTCAGCATGCCTGTCTCAGATGGACATATGCCAGCCACAGATAGCTCCCAGGGAGTGAGGGGCACACCTACATCACGACAACCTGTCCAAACCTTATCATAAGGCATGTAAGGCTGCATTTCCTATTGTGTGTATGTTGGTGTACATGTTGTCCTGTGGGTGTCACCTGTGGGCAGCCACCCCCAGGCTGTGCACGTGTTCATGGGGACAGGATCCTGGGTGTTACGTGTACGTGACCACTGTGATGTGCAACTGTTCATATCTGTGCATGTGCCATGGTCACATTTCACAGTGGTGTTTGTGTATGTCATGTCACATACCCCGTGAGTCCCATGTGGGACGGTATGTTTGAGCCAGGGTGTCCCAGTGGCACAATAGTGATGGACCTCCACAGTCTTTGTGCATGTAGTGTTTACAATGTCTCTGATTTCATGTGCACAATGGGAGACAGTCTCCACATCCACGTTGTGTGTGCATGGACTCTGATGTTGTGCGTGTGTGTCACAGACGTCCATGTCTGTCCTGCCGTGGCAAGTGGGGCCACTACCTGTGGGGGTCATGTTTGTTTTGCTGTGGTGTACACATGATACTCCATGTGATGCCAGTGTCCATGTGGCATTACAGGGTCCCTGGGAATGTACCTGTCGTTGAGCTGTGGTGCCTGGGGCACATCTGTCCTCACATGTCACTGTGGGGGGTGATTGTGACACGGCAGCAGGAGATGGGAACTGTGACACGGCATCATGATATCCAATGGGCCAACCTGGGACAAATTGATGCCACCTGTAGGACCGTGTTGACAGATGTTGGCCATGTATGTACCATACATGTTCTTCCGGTACTGCACACTTCATGTAGTTGTGCCTCATAATGATGTATGTTGGGATCTTGAGTGTGTTCAATGCCGCATATGTTGGGTGACTGACAATCTTGCTTACTTCTCCTCTGCACTGCAGGGCTCCTGCTGTCCATCGGCCATTCCCAGACCTGGCAACGATGGTGGAACGGGACAGCATCCGACGGTACCGCTTCACCAGGCAGCTGATTGAGGATTTGGCAGTGCAGTTGGCCCCACATTTGCAGCCTGGCCGGCCGTATCCTACAGCGCTGACCCCCAAGGTGAAGGTGATGGCAGCCCTACACTTCTTTGCCACTGGTACCTTCCAACATACTGTGGCGACTGCTGGTGGGATGTCACAGACCATGTTCAGCCGTGTGCTCCGCGATGTTTTGGCGGCAATGTTGCTCTTCCTAAACCGGTACATCTATTTCCCTAGACTGCGACGACTCACTGACGTGAAGAGTGACTTTTATGCCCTGGGGAGGATGCCGCATGTAATTGGCTCCATTGATGGGACACATGTGGCTTTGGTACCACCACAGGCCCAGGAGCAGGCCTACAGGAACCGCAAGCACTACCACTCGGTCAATGCACTGGTGGTGTGTCTTGCAGACATGACCATCACACACGTGTGTGCCCGTTTCCCTGGTTCAGCACACGATGCCTTTGTGATGAGGAGTAGTCGCATCCCCAGGATGATGGCACAGATGCAGAACCAGCGTGCCTGGCTTGTCGGTGTGTACTGACTTTGTGCCATTGTGTGTGATCTGATCTGTAGTATTCCGCCCACTTTTCCAAGTCAGCTAATGTGCACTTGTCTGTCCGTAGGTGACTCGGGATACCCCAACATGCCGTGGTTGCTGACACCCCTCAGGAACCCTGTGACACCTGCCCAGATGCGCTACAATGAGGCACATGGTCGGACCAGGAGAGTGATTGAGCGGACCTTTGGTCTCCTGAAGAGCCGCTTCCGCTGCCTGGACAAGACCGGAGGGTCCCTCCCATATGCCCCTGCGAAAGTGTGCAAGATTATCATCGTCTGCTGCATGCTCCACAACCTGGCAGTGCGGAAGGAGTTGCCTCTCATCCAGGATGACAATGACCAACATCCGCCACCTGTGGAGGATCCTGGCCTGGACCACGATGCCAGTGACGATGATGATGATGATGATGGTGATGGTGATGTCCGCACACAGCTCATCACCAACTTCTTTAGCTGAATGTGAGTATCCTGAGGTGTCATGTCAATGATGTGAGTTGGCATGATGTGTGGGTGGTGCTCTGGTGCTGTTGGAGTGTGTCCATGGGCTACTTGACTGGATGTGTGTGGCGATGTGTGGTGACAGGTGGGCTGTACTCCCCAACAGTGTTGACATGCTAACTTGGTTCTGGGTGGGTATCTTGTAACATGTATTGTGCATGAGTTTTGCTGTTCTGTCCTGTACTCCATTGCTTTTGACTGTGTGTCATTTCTGTCCTTCACAGGGTACTTTCAGATTCGTTTGGTCAACTGTGTCCACCGACGACGTGATTGCACATCCAGGCTGGTAGCTGTTGTGTCCCTACAGGTGATGTGCGCCACACCCATGGACTTCCTTCCGTCTACAGTTGTTGACTGTGTGCCCGCTACCAGGTGGGGTTACCTTGCATCTGTAGTGGTTACGGCATGTTGCAACTGTGTAATAAACCTGTGCTTCACTTTGTGATGTGCGTTGTCTGTGGTCACACATTTGACTGCCATTTGCTTACTGCACCTGTGGGCTACTTGACTACAACTGGGAATGGGTGTGGTGTCTGTGCATTGCACCGTCTTCCCTGGCAACATCAGTGTAGGCAATGAGTCAGATGGCCTAGGTGTGTATGTGTCGTGTAGCCCTGGTGGTGTGTCTCCCTCATGTGTGTCACGTTGCCTGTACTCACATGCCTGTGTTGTCCTTGCTGTTGCAGTTCACATACACAGTGTAATTTTGCAGTTCATCATCCCCATAACAGCACCCACGTTGGAATCACGACAGAGGCAAGTATGGTGTATTAGTGTGTTTATTGTGATACATTTGTGTTAATAGTGCATAGGATGGGTTGTGCTGTACATGAATCTTGCAATCCCAAGTTCCTAGGTGAATTGAAAGTCCGGGTAGACAGAATCCCCAGTATCGGGCCACAGTTGTCTGACACATTGGTCCAACTTGTACTCCCCATGCAATGTGTGGGAGTAGTGTTGCCGTCAACAGGGTGAACAGTCTGTGCACAAAGGCGAACATCCAGAACAGGTTCAGGCTTCCTGGGAGTTGCGCTTGGCCATCAGCCTCTCACTTTTCCCTCCTCGGACGACCCCTCTTCTTGGGGGGGGGGCCCTCAAGTGCAGGCTGCTGCGGTGCAGGGGACTCTCCGCCAGAGTCCTCCTCCCTCCCTGTGGCAGTTGCAGTTTGTTCGTCACAAGATGTTGTTGGCACACAGGGAGGTGTGGACTGGTTGCTGTTCATCTGGCGGAGGCATTGTAAAATGTCCCTGTGCACCGCCGTCATCTCATGCAGTGCATCCCACTTGGACTCCACGCGGGACATGTGTGAGTCCACACGGGACATGTGTGACTCCACGTGGGACATGTGGGAGTCCAAGCGGGCATGATGGGCAGCCTGCTGCTGTTTAATGTCTCTGAGGAGCCCCACTACCTGGCTGAGCTCTCCGGTGCTGGACTGGTACGCATCAGCTATGCGTACCAGTTGTGGGTCGTCATGCACACCAGCAACGTCTGCAAGCAGCGACCTCTGTCTCCCACCCCTCCCACCACCCCTGCTGACATGTGCAGTGTGTGCAGTGGCACGCACAGATAACCCTGGTCCACCTTGGGGGTTGGTGGTGGTGGTGGTGTCCATGGCCCCAGGTTGGTCCAGGGTCACTGTGCTGGTGTTGCTCCTTATTCTGTCCATGTCGTCAGGGATGGTATTCGTGGTGACAGTCGTTGTAGGGGTGGGTGCAGGGGGTGCAGCTGGTGGTCCTGCTGGTGCTGCAGCTGGTGGTCCTGCTGGTGCTGCATGTTGACTTGCACCGGATGTGCCAGGTTGTTCTTCATCGTCCGAGGAGGACAGAGGCTGTACGACGCCAGTGAGCTCAGCATCCTCTTGAGCCTGGGACTGGGACTCCTCAGCGTCTGCTGCTGTGTCCCCATCATCACCTGTTTTTGGGAGACACAAACAATGTATGTCATGTTTCTGCAGGCATCAATGGTTGACACACATGACAGTTGTGACTGTGCCTCTGGGTGCGGGCCTGTACATTGCATTGTCCTAAGTCGTCACAGTCAGGGGTTGATATTGGTGTGGCACATTGTCCTGCATTATTTGGGCATTTCTATGTATTTTCTGGGGTGTGAACATGGTCTGCATTGCTTGTGTTTGGTTGACAGCCGGACCTCCTTCCCACCCACCCAGCCAGTCAGTTATCCCACCATGGAACGTGCTTGCATTGCAGGGAGTGTAAGTTGTCTCTCAGGATGTCAGTCAGTGGTGTCCTGCTGTTTGTTGGTGCACAGTTGGCAGCAGGGCCTTGTGCTCCCCACAGCAGTAGCCAGTGTCAGCCATCTTGTGAGTCCTTCTCCACTCCCTGTGATGTGAGCATGGTTCAGGGTGGTGTTGATGGGGCAGTTGTGAGGCTGAGCAATGTCTGTGACTACGACTCCCATCATGCTATTGCCTCCACCCCCTTCCCAGCATGCCCATGCTTCCTTCCTTTTGACTCTGCTTCCCTGTGGGGTGGGCTGGCTGTGCTGACAGGATGGCTGGGAGTGTTGTCCTGGCAGTTGTTTGGCTAAGAGTCCCAAGAGTGTCCCTGTGCTTCACACAACATAACCCAGGGTTGTGGTGCTTTGTGGGATCTTGTGTTAGGATGGAGGGCATTGCATTCTACCAGGTGGGTACTGTGGAGTTTGTGTTGGGGGGGTGTGAGGGGAGGTGCTGGTGACTATAGTCAGTGCTGCAAGTCCCCCTTCCCACCCAGCCAGCCAGATATCCCACCATGGAACGTGCTTGCATTGCAGGGAGTGTAAGTTGTCTCTCAGGATGTCAGTCAGTGGTGTCCTGCTGTTTGTTGGTGCACAGTTGGCAGCAGGGCCTTGTGCTCCCCACAGCAGTAGCCAGTGTCAGCCATCTTGTGAGTCCTTCTCCACTCCCTGTGATGTGAGCATGGTTCAGGGTGGTGTTGATGGGCCAGTTGTGAGGCTGAGCAATGTCTGTGACTACGACTCCCATCATGCTATTGCCTCCACCCCCTTCCCAGCATGCCCATGCTTCCTTCCTTTTGACTCTGCTTCCCTGTGGGGTGGGCTGGCTGTGCTGACAGGATGGCTGGGAGTGTTGTCCTGGCAGTTGTTTGGCTAAGAGTCCCAAGAGTGTCCCTGTGCTTCACACAACATAACCCAGGGTGGTGGTGCTTTGTGGGATCTTGTGTTAGGATGGAGGGCATTGCATTCTACCAGGTGGGTACTGTGGAGTTTGTGTTGGGGGGGTGTGAGGGGAGGTGCTGGTGACTATAGTCAGTGCTGCAAGTCCCCCTTCCCACCCAGCCAGCCAGATATCCCACCATGGAACGTGCTTGCATTGCAGGGAGTGTAAGTTGTCTCTCAGGATGTCAGTCAGTGGTGTCCTGCTGTTTGTTGGTGCACAGTTGGCAGCAGGGCCTTGTGCTCCCCACAGCAGTAGCCAGTGTCAGCCATCTTGTGAGTCCTTCTCCACTCCCTGTGATGTGAGCATGGTTCAGGGTGGTGTTGATGGGCCAGTTGTGAGGCTGAGCAATGTCTGTGACTACGACTCCCATCATGCTATTGCCTCCACCCCCTTCCCAGCATGCCCATGCTTCCTTCCTTTTGACTCTGCTTCCCTGTGGGGTGGGCTGGCTGTGCTGACAGGATGGCTGGGAGTGTTGTCCTGGCAGTTGTTTGGCTAAGAGTCCCAAGAGTGTCCCTGTGCTTCACACAACATAACCCAGGGTGGTGGTGCTTTGTGGGATCTTGTGTTAGGATGGAGGGCATTGCATTCTACCAGGTGGGTACTGTGGAGTTTGTGTTGGGGGGGTGTGAGGGGAGGTGCTGGTGACTATAGTCAGTGCTGCAAGTCCCCCTTCCCACCCAGCCAGCCAGATATCCCACCATGGAACGTGCTTGCATTGCAGGGAGTGTAAGTTGTCTCTCAGGATGTCAGTCAGTGGTGTCCTGCTGTTTGTTGGTGCACAGTTGGCAGCAGGGCCTTGTGCTCCCCACAGCAGTAGCCAGTGTCAGCCATCTTGTGAGTCCTTCTCCACTCCCTGTGATGTGAGCATGGTTCAGGGTGGTGTTGATGGGCCAGTTGTGAGGCTGAGCAATGTCTGTGACTACGACTCCCATCATGCTATTGCCTCCACCCCCTTCCCAGCATGCCCATGCTTCCTTCCTTTTGACTCTGCTTCCCTGTGGGGTGGGCTGGCTGTGCTGACAGGATGGCTGGGAGTGTTGTCCTGGCAGTTGTTTGGCTAAGAGTCCCAAGAGTGTCCCTGTGCTTCACACAACATAACCCAGGGTGGTGGTGCTTTGTGGGATCTTGTGTTAGGATGGAGGGCATTGCATTCTACCAGGTGGGTACTGTGGAGTTTGTGTTGGGGGGTGTGAGGGGCGGTGCTTGTGACTATGGTCAGTGCTGCAAGTCCCCCTTCCCACCCAGCTAGCCAGATTTCCCACCATGGAACGTGCTTGCATTGCAGGGAGTGTAAGTTGTCTCTCAGGATGTCAGTCAGTGGTGTCCTGCTGTTTGTTGGTGCACAGTTGCCAGCAGGGCCTTGTGCTTCCCACAGCAGTAGCCAGTGTCAGCCATCTTGTGAGTCCTTCTCCACTCCCTGTGATGTGCGCATGGTTCATGGTGGTGTTGATGGGACAGTTGTGGGGGGGCAATATGTGTGACTGCGACTCCCATGATGCTATTGGCTACACTGACTTGGCCAGCATACACAGAATTCCTTCCTTTGAGTGGTCTTCACTGTGTGTTGGTGTTGTTGTGGTGGCTACATGTGTGGATGTGTTTGTTAGTTCTATTTGTGCCACTGCCTAGCTGTAGTTGTGGTTGTGTTTGTACATGTGTTGGCACAGTTGGATGTGACTTTTTTGATGGCATGTGTTGTGTTTATCTGACTGACATACACATTTTGGGATGATTCTGTTCTAGTTGCTGTGTAATTGCTATGAGTGCATGGTTTGACTCTCCCTTGACAGTGATGTGTGTGTTTTGTGGCAGTATATTGTGTACATTTGTTGTGTACTCACCAGGCTCTGGGATGTCCTCTAGTCCATATACGCTCACTGGCGGAAGGATGGCCCGCACCTTCTCCTCCCAGGGCCTGAGGTATATTGGCTTGGCAGGAGGGCCACTGCCGGTGTATTGGCTGTTGATGTAGTCTTTCTTCAGCATGTCCCGTACCCTCCTGCGCACGTCATACCACCTGTTCTGGATGTCGGTCTTTGTGCGCCGACATGGTGATTGTGCGTTCACCCTGTTGATGATCCTCTCCCACATCTTGGTTTTCTGCGACATGGGGGTCTGTTGGACCAGTGTGCCAAACAGCTGTGGCTCCACCCTGAGGATCTCGTCTACCATGACTTCCAATTCACTATCTAGGAACTTGGGATTCTTCTTGGGGGGCATGGTGATGGGTGGTGATGGTGGGTGATGGGTGTGTTGGTGTGCAGGTGAGGGTGTGTGAGTGTGTGTTTTGCTGGGTGTATGTGAGGTAGGTATTTGTTGGTGTGCTGATGGTGTGTGGCTTGTGTGAGGGATGAGCTGTGGGTGTGTGGTTGCTTTCTCTTGGGTGCTGGCAGTGGAATGGCATTTGCAAAGGCTCATGGTAGTGATTTGTGTCCTTTATATAGGTGGAGTTGTGGGTGTGTCTTTGTTCTCTGTCCCCACCCCCCAGTATTTATTGGCTTGGTAATTGCTTGTTTGGCCTTTTTTGTGGTGATTTTTCCTTTGTGCTGTTTGTGTATGTTGGAAACGTTCTTGTGACCGAGTCGGACCCTGCATTGGTCTCGTACGGTGTTCTCCGTTTCGTTCACGCTGTGTTTGTGCAGTTTTCTATGCTGCGTACGCGTCGGTCGCGGTGTATTGTGTTGCTTCGGCTCGGTTTTGTATGCGTGTCGGTCGTACGGCTTGTCCTCCGTCCGACTCGCTCGTGGTTTTCGCGCCTTGCATCGTACTTGGCGGTTTGGAGTTAGCGTGTACGTTTCGGTCGGATTTGTTCCGGGTGCGTGTCGGTCGGTTGGATTCGCGTTTTTTCCGGCCGGATTGCTGTTTTCCGTGCGGCTCGGTCGGTCGACTTGGTTTCCTTACGTGTCGGTCAGATTTTTCGCGCCTTGCATCGTACTTGGCGTGTCGGGCGCCACGGGTACGTGTCGGTCGGTATTTTTTCCGGATCCGAGTCGGTCGGTGCTTTTTCCGGCCCGAATCGGAATCGACCCCTATGTCTTGAAATGTGACATCTGTCAACAGATGAAAGGCTCCACCAGAACACGCCCGGCGCAGACACCATTACTAATATCTGACAAACCTCTCGCATGTGTGTATCTGGACCACTGCGGCCCCTTACAATCTGATGGGGCTTATAAGTATATCATGGTTGCAGTGGATTCCTGCTCAAGATTCCTATGGGTTTGGCCACAGCGCTCGGCTGAAGCTCGAACTGTTATAAAAGATTTGCGAGTCTTTATCGGGACATACGCAGTTGGCACGTTACATTCTGACCGCGGCCCGGCGTTTAGCTCTCGGGCTTACAAAGAGACCATGAAAAGTATGGGTGTTGCACTGCGGTACTCCTCTCCGTACCATCCTGAGGGAAATTCGGTTGTGGAGAGGAAAAACCGGGACTTAAAGCAATCTTTAACAGCTAGGGTATTAGGCAAGGGCGGTAGTTGGGTCAGTCACCTTTATGGGGTACAAAGAGCACTTAACAACCAGCCAAGAAATTCTCTAGGGGGTGTCACTCCATATGAGGTCCTATTTGGGACTAGAATGTGGGTAGCTGATTGTCGGGATTCGTCCCTTCCCGTTCCCGTGGGGCAACCCCGAGACTCACCTCTCGCGAACCCCTTTTCTTGTTTACAGCTTCCGGATGCTGACGTTGCCATTGGTGATTCTGGGACTCTGGACGTCCCGGGTTTCTGGCCCTTTAATTCCGGAGCCAAACTAGAACAAGGCCCCGCCCCTGAAGGCTACGCGGGACCAGATTCACCAACATTTAAGAGCTGGGCGGCCAATCAGGAGGTCGGCGGGCAGAACGGAGAGGAAGAGGACCCACTGCTCCCGAGACAAGTGGAACCCAGAGGACGAAGCGCTGCTGCGGAGGACCCGAGCCCTGAAGCCGAACAACGCAAGGAGGACCCAGGAGGCATTCCCCGCCAAGCGCCCAGCCACGGACCTGGAGGTTTGTGGCTCCAACAGGTTCGTGACAGACTCCGGGGGTCTGGGAGACGGTAGGTTACCTCGTACCCGGGTGGAACTTAAAGTGGGTGGCATCCATATCCTTGGTTACCGGGGTTGAGTCCCGTGTCTCGGTGTTGGTACCCATAACCTCTTCACATCCCCGGCCTACTGGTGCTCCCTCACTATCCCTCCCCTCACCGCTGCAAAATCACCTGATAGTAAAGGCTTGTTTTGTTTTCTCCTTTTTACATGCCGCCTCTTGGAAAGTCCGTGAAGTAGACGTGACCAAAGAAGAGCGAAGAGCCGATTCCCCATCCCAGAGACTGTGGACAGTGATGTTTGATTGACATTTTCTTTATCCCGAACTTTATTGGCTGAATAAAATTCCTTGCAACTCATCTACGTGCCTCGTGCGTTCCTTAAACCCGCAACACGTGGTGGAGAATGCGGGCAAACTAGGCCCCATTGAAGCACACAAATGGAGGCACTCATACAACATTTGGTGGAAGGGCAAAAGAAGCTCGAGTGGGCCGTAGAACGCCAGCTCAATAGCGCCCAAGCCGACAGGGATACCTTCAAGGACCAGATGAAGGCCCAACTGGACATGCTCCAACGCATTGCCGAAGAGTCTCCCACGACTGGGGTTACGCATAAACTGATGAGATCCACAGCAGCCGCACCCACTGTAGCTTTGCAAAAATACCTCCCAAGTGAGGACCCGGATGCCTTTCTGTTAAATTTCGAGCGTGCAGCTCGAGCTTCAGGCTGGCCTGTATCGAAATGGCCGTTCTTTCTGGCCCCCCTCTTAACAGGGGAGGCCCAAGCAGCCTACCAAGTGGCCAACGCAGGCGGGGTAACCCCCTACGAAGAGGTGAAAGCGGTAATACTGGATCATCTAGGTATGAATGCGGAAGCCTATCGTCTTAGGTTCCGCCGCGAAAAGGGGGCCCCCGGCGATAGCCCCAAGACCTTATATTTCAAGCTGAAATTGGCCGCTGAGAAATGGTTGAAACCAAGTGAACAGACAAAAGAGGACATTATGAGCTCCATCATACTGGAACTGTTCCTGGAAGCTCTCCCGTATGCCACACAAAGGTGGCTGAGACAACATGCCGGTCTGACCATGGAGAAAGCAGTAGAGATGGCCACTTCCTTTGTCAGGGCACAACCCCGAGCCGCTCCTTGGGAATCAGAGAAGGGGATGAGAACCAACCCACTACCAAGGAAACCGCTCAGACCTATCAAGGAACCAGAAAGGGTTAAAACATCGAAACCAGAGCCACTCATTCACCGACAGCCCCAGTGTTTTGAATATGGTGATTGGGGCCACATAGCAAGGGTCTGTCCCCGGAGAAAAGTGGACGAACCAATGGATGTTAGTTACGTCCCACGTAACCTTATGTACACTGCAGAAATATGGACCTGCTTTTATGTAAGTGTTAATGTCAACGCCCACCCTGTCACTGCCCTCTTAGATTCAGGTTGCCGGCAGTCAGTGATCAAGAGCCATTTAATCAGGCCAGAACGGAGGGTCCCCGGGTACGGGTAGCAATACGGTGCATTCATGGGGACGTTCGCGTCTATCCCACAGCTAGAGTACCCATACATTGCCAAGGAAAAGGGGGTCCGTCCACTGTCACCGTAGGTCTTATGTCCAATCTCCCTGAAGACATAATACTGGGTACGGACAATCCCGACTTTCTTTCCCTCTTTTTGAATACTGTCTATAAATCAACTGACAAGAGTAGCGTCCGTGCCCTGTTGACTCAGGAACCCTGGAAAATAGATAAAAACTTCCGCTGGGCTCAAACAAACGATGCCACCCTTTCCCATGCCTGGCAAGAGGCCCAAAATGCCCTTCCAGGCCAAAACCCAACATATCCCAGCTTCCAGATACACAATGGCCTCCTCTACAGGTATGCTGGTCATACTGTGTCTCCCCAACTCCTGGTACCCCGGGACTTTAGGGAACAGATACTATTCTTTGCTCATTCACAACTGTTAGCTGGCCATGTCGGTGCCTAGAAAACCACAGAAAACATCTTGCGGTACTTCTATTGGCCAGGTATATACGCACAGATAAAGAAGCATTGCCAGGAGTGTTCCGTGTGTCAGTTAAAGAACACCTACCGTCCTCCTCATGTTCCCCTACAACCCATGCCTATCATAGGCAAACCCTTTGAGCGGGTAGGCATGGATCTCATAGGCCCCCTACCCCGGTATTCAAAAGGGTATCAACACGTCTTAGTATTGGTTGATTATTGCACCCGCTTCCCAGAGGCATTCCCCCTCAGGGCCCCTACTACCTCGAATATTGTGGACAAGCTCCTGGAGTACTTCTCTCGGGTTGGCTTTCCCCAACAGATACTAACCGACCAAGGAACGCCGTTTGTCTCTAAACTAATGTCCCAGGTATGTAAACTATTGGATGTTAAACACATTAAGACTTCAGTTTACCATCCTCAAACCGATGGCTTAGTTGAGAGATACAACGGCTCCTTAAAATTGACCCTAAAAAAAATGTTGGCGAGTGAGGGGAAGGACTGGGACCGTCTCCTTCCCCTGGCTCTCTTTGTCATCCGAGGGCAGACCCAGAGCAGCTTGGGGTGTCCTTCATTCGAGCTCCTCTATGGTCGGCAACCACGAACTCTGCTAGAGATGACGAGAGAGACCTGGGAGAAGGAGGAAAATAACACCCAGAACCTCCTAGAGTACTCCCTACATTTAAAGTCTAGGATCGGTAAGCTACGGGATCTTGCCCACGTAAACCTAGAGAAGAGTCAGGAGAAACAAAGATATCATTATGACAAAGGAAAAAAATGGCGTTGCTTACAAATTAACGACTGGGCCCTGGTCCTGTTGCCTTCTTCTCTGTCCAAGGTAAAGAGCGAGTGGAAGGGTCCCTATAAGGTAGTAGGGATCATTGGACGAACCACCTATCGTCTTCAGATAAGCCCCCATAAGACACAGTCATACCACATCAACTTACTGAAAAAATGGATAGGAGTCCCTCCACGGAATATCCAGTTATCCCTCCCCGAGGGAGAAAACTCATGTACCCTTGAGCAGTTAGTGGTAAATGAGGACCTTCCCATTAACAAGTTAACTGAACTGTTAGAACTTTTTATCCCCTACAAAAACCTTTTTTCGGACAGTCCAGGGAGAACCAGCCTGGTAGAACACCAAATAGAGACCAGACCAGGCGAGGTAGTAAAACAAAAGCCCTATAGAATCCCCGCGGCTCGTCGGGAGGCCGTTGCTGACGAAGTCCGTAAGATGCTGCAAATGGGTGTGATTAGGCCATCACAGAGCGAGTGGACATCCCCCATCGTCCTCGTACCCAAGCCGGACGGCTCTATCCGCTTTTGTATTGACTTTAGGAAAGTCAATGCCATCTCCAGATTGGACTCGTATCCCTTGCCCCGAGTGGATGAACTAACAGAGAAACTAGGGAATGCCCGGTATATCACCATTCTGGACTTGACTAAGGGATACTGGCAGGTACCCCTGCGAAACAGAGATCAAGAAAAGACCGCTTTTTCCACCCCTGATGGTCTGTTCGAGTTCACTGTTTTGCCTTTTGGCTTACACGGTGCCCCAGCGACCTTTCAGAGTTTGATGAACAAGGTCTTGCGTTCCCATCAGGCATACTCCTCTACCTATCTAGATGATATAGTGATCTAGAGTCCCATTTGGGAAAAGCATCTTGAACACTGTCGTCTGGTATTGCAGGAGTTGCACACCGCAGGCCTACACGTCAATGCCAGGAAGACTCGGGTGGGATTCCACCGTGTGAAATATCTCGGGTACCTGCTGGGAAACGGTTGTATCGAACCGCAAAAAGAAAAAGTCAAGGTCATTACTGATACACCGATTCCTGCTACTAAGAAGGACGTCCGTGCCTTTCTGGGTCTCCTTGGGTACTACAGACGTTTTATTCCACAGTATTCTGAGATAGCGGCTCCCTTGACGGACCTCCTAAAGAAATCCGCCCCCAAAGACGCTGTACTGCATCCCTCTCCTCAAGTATTAGTCGCCATAAAAAGACTGAAAACAGTGATAACTAGTGGACCTGTCTTGGTTTCTCCTGACTTTAGTCTTCCTTTTATTCTACAAACGGATGCCTCTGATCTAGGTATTGGAGCCGTTCTCTCCCAAACGGCACCAAATGGTACAGAGAGACCCGTCCTTTTCGTTAGCCGGAAACTGTTTCCCCGAGAGCAAAGATATCCGGTTATCGAGAAGGAATGTCTGGCAGTAAAATGGGCCGTGGAAAAACTACGGTACTATCTGGAGGGCAGACGTTTCCTTCTATACACGGATCATGCCCCTTTGGTATGGATGAGCCGGAACAAGTGCAACAACCCGTGCATAATGCTCTGGTTCCTTTCCCTCCAACCCTTTGCATTTGATGTCTATCATAGGAAGGGCTCAGCCAACTCCAATGCGGACTTCCTCTCCCGGATGCCATGTGTCCCCGAGCGGGACTTCTCTTGGGGAGGGGTGTGTCGGGATTCGTCCCTTCCCGCTCCCGTGGGGCAACCCCGAGACTCACCTCTCACGAACCCCTTTTCTTGTTTACAGCTTCCGGATGCTGACGTTGCCATTGGTGATTCTGGGACTCTGGACGTCCCGGGTTTCTGGCCTTTTAATTCCAGAGCCAAACTAGAACAAGGCCCCGCACCTGAAGGCTACGCGGGACCGGATTCGCCAACATTTAAGAGCTCGGCGGCCAATCAGGAGGTCGGCGGGCAGAACGGAGAGGAAGAGGACCCACTGCTCCCGAGACAAGTGGAACCCAGAGGACGAAGCGCTGCTGGGGAGGACCCGAGCCCTGACGCCGAACAGCGCAAGAAGGACCCAGGAGGTATTCCCCGCCAAGCGCCCAGCCACGGACCTGGAGGTTCGTTTCTCCAACAGGTTCGTGACCGACTCCGGGGGTCTGGGAGACGGGAGGTTACCTCGTACCCGGGTGGAACTTAAAGTGGGTGGCATCCATATCCTAGGTTACCGGGGTTGAGTCCCGTGTCTCGGTGTTGGTACCCATAACTTCTTCACATCCCCGGCCTACTGGCGCTCCCTCACTATCCCTCCCCTCACCGCTGCAAAATCACCTGGTAGTAAAGGCTTGTTTTGTTTTCTCCTTTTTACATGCCGCCTCTTGGAAAGTCTGTGAAGTAGACGTGACCAAAGAAGAGCGAAGAGCTGATTCCCCTTCCCAGAGACTGTGGACAGTGCTGTTTGATTGACATTTTCTTTATCCCGAACTTTATTGGCTGAATAAAATTCCTTGCAACTCACCTACGTGCCTCGTGCGCTCCTTAAACCTGCAACACTGATCTTGAGTATGAAGGCACAGTGGCGTATGAGAAACCATTTGATATCCATGATTGTTTGGCTGTTTTACAGGATCTAAAAGAATCCAGGACACAACAAAGCAACGTTGTCCAGAAACAGACCGCCACTGGGGAAGTCAAGGCAAACACGGTAAGACCTGTCTGGATCCCAAAAATCGGGGATCTGGTCAGAGAGAAAATAGCGGACAAAAAAGAATTTCGACCATCATACAGAAAGCCTGTACCTGTCCTAGCAATTCAAGGAACACAAACTGTTCTTTTGCCGCCTCTTGCCGGGAAAAAGGATAAAAGATTTGTCTCAATCGACTTAATCAAACCACACTATGTGGCCGATACTGAACAGTAGACCTCGTGGACTCCACAGTAGCAGACGCCCTCCTCTCGCTACAATCCAAGAAGTTCAAACAGAAAGACTCATCACGTTTGAAGAGCCTCCTGTGAGGAATGAAGGACTAAGCAACAATGCTATGGAACTTGTTCCCCTTGAACCCGAAGTTCATCTACAAAATGAAACTCAGAACAACACTCGGGTTGCAATCAGACCAAATACAGACGTCTACGTCAACATGCCTCGACGAGAGCAAAATGCTATTTCAACAAATCCCAATGCAATTCCTACAATTGATCGAACTGCTTCTGGCTACTTCATGAACTTTGATACGTTTTCTTTGGATCCAAGTGAACCGGAAACGATGCCAGCCCAAAAATCGCGTAAACAGCAAGCCAAAAACGTTCTGAACTTTCTTAAAAAGACTTACCTGGTATCACCTTGGATTGAACTTTGGGTAATTACTGGGATTCTATTTTTTCTTTTCTGGCTAGGCTTAGTAATAACTTTTAGCATGCTAATTAATGGACGATATCTTCAGCAAAGCTCTACAGCCCCGAAAGTTAATTTGACTTTAAAACCACACCAATCATCTCATCGTGAACAGAGAGACTTGTTATCAGTGAACATCACAGCGGTTCCTATACCGGACGGTGTAGTTTGGGACAAAGTTGATTTCGAAATATTCGGTCCGACTGAACTTTTAAAAATTTCCCATTTATTTAAAATTTCATTAAGTGATATCATTACCTCAAGTAGATTTTCTGATGATTGGGACACTGAAACTGTTAATAACATGTTGTCTGATTTAGAAAAAACTGCTGCATTTACGAACACTGAAATGTTATAAAGCAATTCAGACTATGACACTTTGTACTGTTACCAACATTATGGTCATCATTTTCTGCACAGATCTATTTCACCTAGAAATGTGTTTGAGTACCATCAGTAGGAACATTGCCCTACTCCACCAAAAGGTAGTTCGCATACATTTGCACAGAAATTTTCATATTTTTCAGGTTTTAACACCACTGACCCAACCACATATTATTATAAGGTTACACCAACATCAGCACTGAAAATTATGTTGACAAACACCAAACAGATTTACTCTGCTACCTTTATTACCCAACTGTCTGAACAGGGTTTTGACCTATGAAAGGACACAATAGACTTAAAATTGGTCTGGAGTTCTAGAGACTGGCAAGTCCAGGGAACAGAAGTGCTATTTAGAGCATGCCTCATTTCACAGCAGATGATATTTCTAAACGAAACTGTGCAACAGACATCCTGTCTTGGATTAGCCAAGGTCAATGGACCCGAACACACCTTGATTTCCAACACCATCACAGATGGGAGGGTGGCAAAATTCGACTTCACAGGAAGGGGCAACAGTAGAGGACATTTTAAAGTACAATAGATCAGACCCAAATTGGGGAAAATGGATGGCTTGGCCCGTAGACAAACATATGTCATAAACGATTCTTGGGTATTACCGAAGGGTACAGTATCCACAGGCCAGACCCACGTTATGTACAAAGAGAACATCCAGGGGTAGTGACATCCTACAGTGTTGCGAAGTTGTGCCTTGATTGGCTAGAAACCTCAACACTAACAGAAGTGAAACAACACTTAGCCTTACTCTCACAAGACATGGATTTTAGGGATTTTTTACAAGGTCCCAGGAAACAATGTCAGAAACGTTTCATATATGCTGGCATTTATGCTGCCTATAATGAAAATTGGAAAATATCACAACAAGAGGCAAATAGACCGTATTAACTTAGAAAAATAGTTGGCTGTGGTAGACAATGGGTGAACAACTTTGTCCTCCAAAATATATTCTTTGGGCAACATTGTGTCTTCTGCGATAGATATCCTAGAACAAGATTTGGCCATACTACAACACGGGCAATCTCAATTACGTTCTATCATGTCATTGAGCTGGACGCTGCAATCTTTGCACGCAGGCTTTGTGCCTTGGCGTTTTATAAACAGTACGTCTCTGTTTTCTGAATACAATCTAACAGATAAACAGGTTGAAATGGCACAAAGGGGAGATAAATATACAATGTTGCGTATTGAAAAACTGGACCGACTACCATTTACAGTAGCGGAAGCTCCGTCTACTGAATGGCTGATCCATGGCAACATAACTCTACCGGTCACTACTTTTCAGTTTCAATATTGCCTTGAACAAAGGCAGGCGGGCAAATATGAAAGAATGGGTAAGGAATACATTAGGGGATTTGCTGTATAGATTTCGATGCCGGAGTGGGGATCGAGAAGTGTTTCTTTTTTTTAAGTTCAAGTAAAGGTTTATTTAGAAATTAAAGTAATTACAAAAAACAATACTTCATTCAGGCAATCATTTACCGATGCATAGTAAACAGAAAAGGATATTTAAGAATACTATTGATATACAAAAATCTTCAAGGTAATAATAATATAACTTAAGGAATGATATGAATACATTCAAAGGTTCATAGATATTGTAAATAGTAGTACATGTCAAAAAATATACAATTGAAAGGGTGTAATAGGAAGTGATAAATTGAGCAGAATTATGTAAAAACAAACAGTAGGAAGTCAGGGAGGCTTGGTAACTTCTTGCATTGAAGGAGCTGGTGAAGAAGTGTTCTTTGCTGTTGTATTCAGAAAGTGCGTGAGAAGAGACCAGAGGTGTAATCTTTTCGTAGCTAAAGAGATAGGGTGGACAAGGGCTGTATCTTAACGATGGTTATGGCATACCGCATACCACCATACTAAATAGGATAATTTAGAAGAGTCTTTCCAATTTTTTGAAATCTGTTGAAACGTTACAGCCAGTAGCAAGTCAATAAGTCTTAGGGGCCGATTCCGATCTCGGCCGGTAGGGCACCGAATCGGATTTGGCTTAACCGGATCCGATTCGGAGCCCTATTTCCCGACCGAGTCGTACGTGCGTCCGGGTGAGCGAGTACGATGCGTGCGCTCGCGAAATCTCTGACCGACTCGTTTGCAGGACCCGACCGCTCCGACCGACTCGCACGGGGACGACGCGCACCTCGCAATGGAGACGTTCCCCGGCCGGGTAAGTACGATGCGCACCTCGACCGCTCCGACCGACTCGCGCAGCCCGGCTCCAAGGAGCTGTCGGAGCCGCACTTTGGGGGTCCGTGTCAGACCCCCCTGGAAGCATAGGCGTGCGAGTCGCACACAGGGGGGACCCATGGGTCCCCCCTACACGTGCATGTACGGTGCGACCCGCATCGACGCGAACACGCTGTAGGGGGCGCCCTTGTTCGCGTCGTGCCCATTGAGTCAATGGGAGCCCGTGTACGCGTCGTACGACTGGCTCCCATTGACTTCAATGGGAGTCCGACCGAATCGAGTCCGATAGCATACGTGCGCATCGTACTCGTTCGGTCGGACTGCTAGGGTCCGATTCGGTCGGAAATCTCTCCGGGTCCGGCTCGGTCGGGGAGATTTCTGGCCTGAATCGGAATCGGCCCCTTAGTTGGGGTTGATGTTCCCCCATTCCGGTGCTAAACTACCTAGGAAAATGTTGGTAAGGGAGAGGGGTGTTTTGGTATGAAAAATAACGTTGATCTGGTGCCAAACTTGTTTCCAAAATTTAAAAACATGTGTGCATGTAAATATCATGTGTTTGAAGTCAGCGTCACCTCGGGAGCATGTCCAACATGTGTTAGGATTTGTGTTGTGTATCTTGTTTAGGTAAACTGGGGTGAAAAACAAACGATTGTAGATAAAGAAAAGTGTTTATGTTGTACTGGCCGCTCTAGAAGATTTCCTGAGTTTCATCCAAATTCTATTCCATAGAGTAATGGGCCAATTCGTTTCCAGATCAGATTCCCATGTAAGTTCTACTTTAGTTTTATGTCTATTATCGGGAGGTGTCATTAGACAAGAATAAATATTGGAGGCTTTGGGGTTTATGAGCAGGAGATTGTGCCATGGGAATATGGGATGGGATTGTGAAGGGAGTGGAGTGGTGAGTTTCGCACGTGCCTCAATTATTACACTCTGCATAGTCATACATTTAGGTTTAAAGGAAGGAGGTAAGTGATAAAGAGATTGCATTTGTGTAAATTGGATGGGTAAGCCTTGGTCAAAAAATTGGTGCACCCAAAGTAGACCTTTATTCCTCCATACCTTCCAGTATATGGGTTTCCCTTTAAAAAGGATCAATTTATTATGCCAAATTGTGGAGTTGAGAAAAGTTTCTGAGTTATGTGTAGCTAAGTGAGGTGCAATAGATAATAGTTTACTTGATTGCTTAATTATGGGAGTAGAGAGCTTTTGTGGCTTCCGGGTAAAAGAGAGGTATTCCTGGAATGAGAAAGGGGTTAAAAATGAGAGTTCAAGATACACCCAAAGAGGTCTAGTTTCAGATTGAGTAGTAATCCAATTTGACAGTTGTCTTAGTTGGAAGGCTTTATGATAATTAGAGAAATGGGGAAAGTTAACCCCTCCTTTGGATTTTGGTCTAGTTAATTTCTGTAGCGCCATTCGTGATTTTTTAGCATTCCATAAAAAGGAAGTTAGAATGGAATTAATTTTTTGAAAGAAGTTAGATGGAATGGATGTTGGTATGTTAGAAAGGATGTATAGGACTATAGGCGTGAGCATCATTTTGATAGTGTCTAAGCGACCCCACCAAGATAAATGGAGGGGGTGCCATCTTGCAGTTAGTGATTTAAGTTTGGCAGAGCATTTATCAATGTTTAGAGAAATGGATGTTTTAATGGAGGAAGAGAACCAGATGCCGAGATATTTTATATGTTTAGAGTTCCAGGCGAAATTAGAAATCTTAAAATCCTCCTTGAAGGTGAACCAGCGCTAACAATAAAAATTCTTCTCCTATATGCTTCGGTCATCCAGGTGCAACTTATCCCTCCAACACACAAACTATATCCATATGACGGTGGGGCCCGTAACACCGCATATACATTCACTTACTCATTTATTCTATGGATTTCCTCCGTCCTTAACCTAGGAGAAAACGATTCGCTGGAAGGAGACTGGATACCTCTTTTAACATGACATACTGTTTCTCATTTGCTTTAAGGTATTCCGCTCATTGGTCGATGGACCAACTAGTAGGAATCAGTTGATGGTGATTAAGACCAGCTCAATCACAATAAACTCTTTAACATTCTACCTTAATTATTGAGCTAAAGAATCACTGAGTCATTTGTTTAAAGAATAATAAAGTTTATATAAAGTTTTGAAGCAAGAAATAAGTTTTAAGCTTATTATTTAGATCATTACATTTATCATCATTATAAGAATAAATTGAAATTGCAATGCATACCTATTAGACGGAAAAATAAGGTTGTCACAGCAAGAACTCCAAGAGATCAATCTATCTGTCTTGGAAAATCTAATAACTCTAAATGAAAGATCTATCAGGAGTAAAAAGGTTCTCCAAAAGCAGCATCTTATACTCAACTAGAAATATAAAATAGCAGCAGCAGCATCAGCTCGTCAGCATCAGCAACCGCAACTTCACCCATCTACAGCATCCACTCTCTCCAGCATCTAACTCTCCAGCATCTAACCCCTCCCCACCAAGAGTAGGTCTTCTTATACCCTAATTCTATCTTACTGAATAAAAATGTTGCATCACTATGGCGTGATTCTTTCTCATTGGTTCATTCAGGTCCATATACATTTTAATCAAACTTCCTTGTCTTAACCAGTTTTTTTTGGAATGTCCATGCTTGCATCGTTTCCCACAGTTCATGACATTGCTCATCAGTTTCGATCAGTCCAATTTGTATCTTTTTCTGCTACTTTTTAGATTCAACAGTTCCGTCCATTTATTCAGTTTGACTTCTAACGCTTCTTGCTGATCATCTTGGCACACATTTGCTCAGAAAGGTCACAATAGCCTTGACCATACTTCCGTCTTAGCCTCTCAGCACGAACACGTGGTCATCCTTTTTCACAGCCTTTCTCCTCTACCACACGGTTTCTTGCTCATGCGTACTCTAGCAAATGGCGGCCATTTTATATCGCTGCTCAACAGGCCTAAGCGCACTATTTTCAAAGATAAACAAAATATTGTTAAAATAAAGAATATAAACCCTTTCATTTCCCTCCCGTCTTTCTACGTACCCCAATTAGGTATTACCTAGCAAAAAGCAACATATAAAGCCGTCCCTTACTTACCATCGCTTTATTTTGCCACCACACGTTTTATTTTCAAAGCACAAATCATGCGTTTATTATTTTATTAGTACGCAAATATTACGTTATGTTAGACACGTAAACAATTATAAGTTGATTAATTTGCACACAAAATAGCGTGTTACCTTTAACCCTTTACATGTAACATACATTGTTGGTTATTTACTTAAACGAACATGTTTATTAATTAGTTTACGAAAATTATTAAGAGGTTAAAATTTTTTCATTTATCCTGCTCCATCAACTCCCCCTTTGGTGATTTTTAATAGCACCACAAAACCCAAGTTATACAATTTTCTCAGACAGCATATATCTTTTATCCGTTTGCTTTTGTTAGTTTACACAACTGTATCCCTTTCAACTTGTCTCTTCGTCTTCTTGTACATGTTCTCTTTTATTTCTTCTAACTCTATTTCACCCATTTCTCTCTCTCTCCTATGTTTATCATGTTTTCTTTTTCTATTTTATTCTGTCTTCTTCTTCTCTTTATACATGTAATTACAAGCTTCAGCACCAAAATTATTATTATTATCATGGTTGCTATTATTATAACTTTCCCTATTATTAATCCACTCATTCTTGTTAACCAATTTATTACTGAAGAAAACCCTTTACCAAGTTTTCCCAATGCACTTTCAACCTCCAGTGGAACAAGTTCTTTGTGCAAACTTGTAATATTCGTTATATACTTTTGTATATTTTCACTTTTATCTGGAATGTAAGTGCAACAATGTTGGACTTTCAGCATTCCACAGACTCCACCCTCTTTTTCCAAAAGAATGTCAAGGGCAAGTCGATTTTGCATCGCCATAGCTCTCATGGCAACCATCTCGGTATTTACCATCAAGAACCCTCCAGCAGTATCTGTAGATAAACGATCTACCACTGTGGATAATTTCCGAATTCTAAATGCATTCAAAGATATTCCCACTGCTGGTATCAATGCTCCAAAAATATCACCTACTATTTCTGAAAAACTTTCCCTTTTTCTACGTGTAAAGGTATTTATCATTCTGTGTGTTCCTTTTTCTTTTCTGTCCATATGAAAAATCTTTGGAAAGACCAGGCCTAAATAACATGACCCATACCAATGGTCCGGCAACCTGTAATAAGCCCTATTACCGCAAACATAATAGATCCCTGGAAATATTGGATCTTTTCCCCCTTTGAATCCCCATCCACCTAAAATTTGATAATTGTCATGGCAAATACTGGAACCCACAAAATAATTGTCATATCTTGTTTTATTTCTTCTAATGCACAACCTTCCCTGTTGGGGCCAATCCAGAGTCATAGCTGCATTTGTCTTTTTCTTGTCATGATTGTCTTCCTCAAACGCCCAAAGAAGTGTTTTTGTCTCTTCTATCACTTTTCTTTGAAATTTCACTCTTCTTTCTTCAACCATCTCTAAAAAATACTTTTTCTTCCTTCTTTAACTCACAGGTAAGGTTGTTTTTAACTATATTCTCTAATGTTAAAATCTTATCTTCTATAAAATATTCACCAAACGTTTTTCCCTCTTTTATTTTGTTTAGCTCGGGAACTACAGAAACTTTCGCAAAAATCTTATCTATGTCAGTGTAATAATATTCTAATCTACCTGTTTTATAAAATAAACTTGCTAAAACACTACATGTTATTCCATACGTCAAAGGAAGGTGATGATAAGTCACACCCTCTGCTACAGACGCAGGCAATTGCATACAAACATAACAATCTCTTACATCCATTGTTTCTACATACTCATATAATAATTTAGTAAAAACATTTTTAGAAAAATCTGTTATTGATTTGTCCTTATGTAATTCTGCACTACTTTTTAATATAACTGGTTCTTGAGTGTTAGCTCCTTTTTCTTTCTTTGTGTTATTAGAAGTTTCCACTACAGCTAAACTAATTGGAATAGTGATTGCTAAAACCACCCATACTGTCATTAATAATCCTGTACAAAAGAAGCACATCTTACACCATCTACTTAAAAACTCACATTTACATTTTCTATCTCTAGTATCCTCCATTTTGTTTTATAACATTATTTATTTTTTTTTCAAGAAAATTGTGTCACTACACCTCAGAAATGACTTATTAGCCACTCTGCACTTCAATGTTTTTGTCTTTGCTTGGTACTTTCTTTTAATTCTTTTCAGAATTCTTTCTTTGTCAAATCCAGTATTTTGTCAAATCCGGTAAAATTCGTCAGATCCAGTGTTTTGTCAAGTCCGGTAGAAATTGTTTAAATTTCTTCAAGTTTGTTGCACCTCACCTTCACCCATTAGGTTTCTTGGTTCTGGGTTCTCGTGAGTGTTCTTTTCTTCTTTGATATCAGTCAAAGCAAGATACAACCATTCAGGTGATCTATACTTCTCATTTACCTTCTTTACTCTTTTCGTTTTCTGCAAGTGTTTTCCACCTTGTTTTTCTTGCTCTTTCTGACTTGTTATTTCATTCACTTGTTCAGCACTTTTTCCATCTAACCTTATGATTCTGTATCTTAACTTTCTTACTTCGTTGGGCCAATTGTCTCCTTTTCTTGGCCTTTTTGCCTCACTTCCTTTTTCCTCTCTCTCTGTTTTCCAATTCCTTTTTCTTGACTGAAGTTTTTGGTTTCTTTCTTCTCCACTTTCTTCAGACTCTGTTTCAATTTTTTCTTTATTGTCTCTTATTTTGAATCTTATGATTTCATTTTCTTCCTCTACTTGTGGTTCTTTTCTTATCTTCCTTCGTTCACCTATTTCTGTACCTCCTCGAGGTTCTTCCGAATTTGTGTCAATCTCTCTATCTGTTTCTAAATTTCCCTGTTCTTTTGTTTGGCTATCTGTCCCTATTGCTCCTCGGGGATCTTCCGATTTTTCTAGCTTTCTGTTTGAAACTCTCCCTTCTTCATCTATTAATATTATCTCCGAAGGATTTTTACCACAACTTGTACTTGGTTGCTCACTGTTACTATCTTCTTGCTCAGTTTCTTCTCTTATGCTTTCAAATTTCCAATTTCTTTTCAGAATTTCTTCACAATCCGAATGATCTGTATCAGATTCTGAACTGGTATCTGATATTTCCAGATGTCGACTCACATGTCGATCTTCAAGTTCTGGAACTTCAGCTATTTCCTCTACTTCTTCTGTCGTTGCACTTGTAGTTGGGTCTTCCAGATGTCCACTTACAGGTCGATCTTCAGATTCTGGCACCCTGTTTGTTTCTTCTTCTGCTTCTGATGCTGAACTGTTATCCAATATTTCCAGATGTCGACTCACATGTCGATCTTCAGGTTCTGGAACTCTGATGGTGTGACTGGCATGCACCCAGTGTTTCACTCCTGCACATTTGACTGCAGTGGTTGTCACCAGGATCACTTGTCGTGGTTCGTCCCAGTGAGGAACCAAACAGTTTCTTCTCCTGTGAACTTTTATGCGGACCCAATCTCCAGGATTCTAGTCGTGAGCTGGTTTTCTTTCAAGAGTGGTCGCATCCGGTCCAACCTGATGAAACACAGAACGCACCACATCAGCCAATCCTTTGCAATAATCCAGCACTAGATCATCAGTTATAGTCAGTAGTTTGTTGACAGGTACTTGTGCTTGTCTCATTGCTCGTCCCATAATTATCTCATGGGGACTGAGTCCAGTTTTCCTTTCCGGAATACTTCTGATTGTCATTAAAACTAATGGCAAGGCATCTGGCCATTTGAGTCCTGTAGCTTGACACATTTTTCCTAACCTGTTTTTAATTGTTCCATTCACTTGCTCTACTATTCCAGAAGCCTCTGGTCTGTATGCACAATGCAGTTTCTGTTTAATACTAAGTGCTTCACAAATCAGTTTAACTAATTCATTTTGGAAATGTGTTCCTCTATCTGTTTCAATCGTGACTGGAAAACCATACCTTGGAATGAATTCTCGCAGCATAAGTTTTGCTACCGTGATTCCATCATTCCTTCTGGTTGGGTATGCTTCCACCCAACGGGAAAACAAACAGACGACTACTAGGACATACTTTAGCCTGTTGCTCGGTGGCATTTCAATAAAATCCATTTGCATTCTAGTGAACGGACCTCCTTCTCGTCCTATTGTTCCTAGACTCACTACTGTCTTCCTTCCTGGATTTAACTGTTGACAAATAAGACATCTTTGACAAAGACTCTCAGCTATGGCTCTGAATTTTGGATTATACCATGTTTGTCTAAAAAGTCTGATCATTTAATCTCTCCCAATATGTGCTTGTCCATGGTACATCTGTGCCATGTCAGAAATCATGCTATCAGGCATAACTGGTCTTTCATCTCTGTAAACCCAAACATCATTTTCCTCATGTTTTCTACATCCTGCTTTTATCCATGTATCTTTTTCCTCATCATCTGCTGCTTCCTGTAACTGTCTCACCTCATCCCATGTCTCAACAGGGTTAGTAAAAAGCAAAGGACAAGAAATATGCTCTCTTTCTCGGCTTTTGTTTAAAGAAACCACATTCTTTGCACAGTACTGTGCAATCTCGTCAGCATATTTATTACCGACAGTTATGTAGTCTTCCCCATTTTTATGTGGATTGCACTTCACAACAGCAATCTGTTTAGGCAGCTGTATCGCCTCAAGCAACTTTTTCACAAAATCTCCATTTCTAATTGGCGTTCCTGCAGACGTCAAGAAACCTCTTTGTGACCAAATCTGTCCAAAATCATGCACCACCCCAAAGCCGTACTGGGTATCTGTCACAATCGTAACCCGTACATTTCTTCCCAACTTGCATGCTTGAATCAGAGCTACTAGTTCTGCGACTTGGGCAGACCGTATCCCTTTCAGACAAGATGCTTCCATTACAGTTGCTACTGGGCAAACTGCATATGCTGCACTTAGAACTCCATCATTCGTTCTCAAACATGAGCCATCCACAAACAGAATATAATCTGATTCCTTTAAAGGCTCATCTCGTATGTCTGATCTTGGTTTTGTACAATATTCAAGCACATTCAGACAATCGTGATCTACTTCATCCATTTCAATTACACTCTCTTCATTTGGCAATGATGTTGAAGGATTCACATTCATACATCTGTCAATGGTCACATTATCTGCACTCAAAATTACTTTTTCATACCTAGTCAGCTGACTATGTGTCATGTATTGTGTTTTCGTTCTTGTCAAGAGAATTTCCACAGAATGGGGAACATATACTCGCAGTGGATATCCCATCACTATGCCTTCACTCTGTTCCAGACTCACACAAGTAGCAGCAACTGCTTTCAAACATCCAGGCAACGCTTTCGCTACAGGGTCTAAAACAGCTGAAAAATATGCAATGGGTCTTTTCATAGTTCCATGTCTTTGTACCAAGACTGAAAATGCACATCCATCTCTTTCACTGCAATACAACTCAAAATCTTTCTCATAGTCAGGCATTCCCAATGCTGGAGCCTCACATAATTTCTTTTTCAGCTCTCTGAATGCTTTCATTTCCTCTTCATTCATTTCAAAAGGATCTTTAACATCCTTCTTTGTCAGTTTTTGCAACGGTTTAGCAATCAGCGAAAAACCGCTTATCCATTGTCGACAATATCCAACCATTCCCAGAAACATTCTTACCTCTCTTTGCGTCATTGGAGCTCTCATTCCTTGAATCATCTTTATTCTTTCAGTCGTTACCTTTCGCACTCCTTTCTCAATTTTATGCCCTAAATTTTGGACTTCTGGTTGACAAAACTGCAATTTTGACGGGAACACTTTATGTCCTCTTTTTGCTAAATGATTCAGTAAAGCAATTGTATCATTGACACATGCTTCCTTCGTTTTTGATGCCACCAGTAGGTCATCAATATACTGAACCATCACTGACTTTTCTGGCATTTTTAAATCTTCCAAGGATTTCTTTAGAATCTGATTAAAGATTGAGGGGCTTTCTGTGTACCCTTGAGGAATTCGGCACCATGCCAAAATACGCTCTCCAAACCTAAACGCAAATAATGGCTGGCTATCTGGATGCAATGGAAAAGAGAAAAATGCATGACATAAATCAATTACTGTGTACCATTCTGCTTCACGTGGAATCTGGTATAGAATCACAGCAGGGTTCGGTACTATTGGGCAACAAGGCACTACAATTTTGTTTACCTTCCTCAAATCCTGTACAATTCTATATGTTCCGTTTGGCTTTTTCAGTCCCATTATTGGCGAATTACATGGACTGCTCATGATTTCTTTTAGAATCCCTTGTTCAACCATTTTATTTATTACTGGCCTTATTCCTTCAATTATTTCTGGTGTCAATTTATACTGGGGCGTATTTGGGTAACTCGTTCCCTCTTTTACTGTTATTTTAACGGGATCTACTTCTTTCATTAATCCTATATCTTCTCCTGTAAAATCCCACACTTCTTCTTTCACTGTCTTTTTCAATTCAATTGGGATTTTCTCTGCATCAAATACAGGAAACAAATCATTTACTTCTGGTTCTAAATTTACCATTGTCATTTTATACAGTACATCTTCATCTGGGGTCTGAAATGCAATTCCATCTGAGTACAATAGATAGTGCAATTCATCTTGCACAATAGATCGCGTCCTAATAGGTTCACGGGACTACAATCGCATACCACAAATCGGTGCATTTCACTAAATGGACCAATCTTTACCTCCACTAATTTAGTAAGAGGCGTCTTTATTTGCTGATTCGAAACTCCAACTACTTGGATATGTTCACCTGAGAGAGGAAGGTTTGGAATTTCCACTGACCTAACAGTAGAACGGGTAGCTCCAGTGTCCACAAGGAATGTTACATTTGCACCATTCACTTCTCCATCCACAAATGAACCAGACTGATCTACCTCTAGAGTTGCGCCAAGCACGCACTCTTCCCCCTCTCCTTGTCACGCCTGCAGATCCAAGAGCCACTGAACTACTAAGATGGCCGTTATTCAATTGACGCGCAGGCGCAGGTAACTTAAATACCGGCTCCATCAGAATGACGGCGCTTCGCGTCTGTTCTTTCCTGCTCGCAATTACTCGTGCACTAAACTTCCGGTCCGACGCGTTCCCTCACTTCCGCGTCGCGTTCGTCGATGCCGGCGGCTCGCGTCCAAGCTGCAATCCTCTACGGCTCGTTTCCTGGATTCTCCTGTTCTACCAGGGAGACAAATTCACTTACCTGCTCCTTCTCCCCGCCTGGATCACGGATTCCCGTTCTCTGGAGCACTCTTCACCTGCCCTTCAGTCCGGTGCCTGGAAGCCTTGTCAGAAGATAAAGGATGGACTTTTAGAGACCTTTTTCACCGTGGTTACGGTAACAGCGCCCGAAGCGCTGCCAGTTCTTTTTATAGTTTATTAATTGGAAGCGTATTGATGTTTCTCTCGTTTACCTGATGTGGGGACCCGCATTATCCAGGGGTTGTTCCCTTTATTGAAAGTTCTGCTAAGTCCCTAAAGGAAGCGTAAGAGAGGAAGCAAAGACTATTGTTATAATTTACACACATCGCTTCACAAGTCCTTTTAGAGTAAAGTAAAGTCTACTAGAAGAGGTGGGCAAGGTGCTTTTACTTGCAGCTTTAGTTTCAAGGGCATTCCAGTACATTTCTTACCTGTTTTCTCTTTACAGTAGGACATAGTGGTTGGGACGCCAGAACATTTCACTGCTATCAGAAACAGAAGAAAGGGATGTTTAGGTAAAAGCAGCTCGTGCACATAAGGCAGAATAGAGGGTGTGCTTTGTTCTATCCTAACGTATATCCCCTCTTATTTCACAGCTCTCTACTTCTCTTGGTGCTCTCTGGCTGCTACTGAACTACGAAGAGGACTTGTCTTCCCCTCCTTCCCTTGTTTTGTTTCCCTTCTTCCCCGAGTTGCCTGTTATAGCTCAATTCTACATTGGGCGTGTAGGTGATTCGGGGACGTTGTGGACCATTCTTCAATTTCATGGCGTTCCTGTGGAAATACAGGTGAGATTTTGACACTCCTAGGCACCGTCAGAAGCTTTCATCCGTTTCATCCTCATCCTGTCGTAACCAATATTGAGAAATGGCAGCTGCTCTCCTCCGTAGAATCCTGTTTCTGCACTGTATTTCTGTTGGTTAACACTCTTGGGAAGAGGTGGTTGTGGCACCTGACTTTGTTGAGTAACTACCTCACTCTGCACCTGTGAATTTAATGATTGATTTTCCACATTAAGTTTTGGAGGAAATGTACACTCGTTTCTCCAATGCCCTAGCTTTCCGCAGTTGTGGCATGGCCACTTTTTCTTTGCCTCATCTATGCTCATTTGTCCTTTTCCTTTACCTATATTTGGTCGAGATCTAACCTGTCCTGCTTCATTACCTGTATTACTCAATTGAGCTTCTTGCTTCTCTGCAACTTTCACCTGTGCCCACATGGCTTTCTCTTTCAATTTACGCTGTCTACTCTCAATATCATCACTGCAATACTTAGCATATCTCAAAACCTCGTCTACCGTGCTATTCTGCCAACAAATCATATGCTGTTTAATCATTTCACTTATCTCCGGTTTCAACCCATATACAAATCT
The DNA here is from genome assembly GCA_963921515.1 of Calotriton arnoldi. Classification (NCBI taxonomy): domain Eukaryota; kingdom Metazoa; phylum Chordata; class Amphibia; order Caudata; family Salamandridae; genus Calotriton; species Calotriton arnoldi. The sequence goes on from CAWUFW010000045.1 coordinate 1,868,183, forward strand.
ATATACAAAATGACTCATATCCTTCTCATTTAGTGTCTCATAACCACTATACTGTTTGAAAACTAACAACACCCTTTCATAATAAGCATGCACTGATTCTTTACTTTCCTGCGTTGTTCTGTCTATTTTTACCCAATCTGTTTCTTTAGGTGGAATCTTATTCTTCAAAAAGGTAATTACTTGGTCATACTTCCTCATCACTTCTGGTCCTGGCGCTCCTGTTTTAGCATCCCTTGGATATTCTACAGTTGGCCAATCAATAGTAATCTTGCATTCTGTCCACAAATCAGCTGGCACTACTATATCAAACAATCCATCCAAGTCTATCCACAACACTTTTGAAACTTTCACAAATCTCTCCACTTGTCTGTACCATTCTACTGGCTTTTCTCTCAACTTTGGGAAGTCATTTGTAAATGACAGTATATCCTGTCTGGTCCATGGAACGTGCACGTAACTACCACCTGGAGTTTCTCTCATCGGGTAGTCCCTTACAACTGGTTCCTTATCTGTCACTGCAAAAGCCAAAGATGCTTTATCTGTTGTTGTCTCACTCCTTTTCGTCCATCTATTTCTCCATCTATCCACATCACCCCATTTTCTCAGTAAAACAATTAACTCTTTTATTTGGGTCAATCTTCCTGATGTATTCAGATTCTCTATATCTTTTTCACAAAAATCTACTCTGTATGGTTTCTGCAACGTTCTCACTTTTGCAAATTCTACTCCTAGTTCACTTGCTGTTTCTTCTAATTTGTCATGTAATTTCCTAGCTCTCCATGTAAGACTTTTGCACAAAAACATAATCTCATCATCCTGATAATTTTTTAATTTTTCTGTACCAATTGTTCCTAAAATCAATTCTTCCATGTCTATTTTTAACCTAATTACATCTAATGGTTTTACTTCTGTTTCTTTTGTTTTTAGCTTTTTCATCCATTCATTTAACTCATCTGGAGTCGGACCTACAGGCGTACTATTTAATTCTATCCAATTGTTACTTCTTTCTGGTGTCCCTGATGCAGACTCCGTTACCATAGGTATTCTCCTGAACTCATTCTCGTTTATCGTCAAATTAGTAGGTGGGCTTGGTCTATAGGTACTAACAAATGGTGTGCACCTTCATTGTTCAGTTCCATCCCTTCTCTTTTTCTTTGCAAATGTGAATTCATGGGAATCACTAAAGAACGTTCATCAATTTTCTGATTCTCAAAAATTGGCATTACTGGAACTATCGTCACTGGTACAGTTACAGCTTCCATATTCTTTGTTAATGCTCTTATTTTCTCAGTCAATTCTCTTGTGGTTTTTGCTAATTCAGTTGCATTGTCACTTTCTATCTCTTCATTTTGTGAATTTTTTAATTGATCTTGTGACCTATTTATCTCATCTCTTCGTTCGGGATTTTTATTCCTCCCAGTTTCCATTGGCGGTGCAGTAGGTGTCACCACCGCAGAAGTCTGTTGGTATGAAGGTGGGTTTCTGTTTAAAATATCTTCCAGCAATTCGTCATCCGTTTCACTACCACCATACCCATACTTTTCTACAACTACATGTTTCTTTTTCTCAGTACACTTTCTCTTTGCTTCTTCCTCTACTGTAAAAGCTGAAACAAACCCCCTGTCATATTAGCACATCTCCAACGCTTTATTCTATCCTCATGATTTACTCCCCATAACCTTCCAGGCACAAACTCATGATTCTTTAATCCTCTGAATCTCTCTCGTTCATACATCTCATCTTCCCATTCAGTTAAAGCTTCAAACTGTGTCGGTCTAGGTCTAGGTTCTAACATTGCCATCTTCTCTCTCAAATTCCGTAGTACAGCTACATTAAATGAACCATTCTCAGGGAAAGCCAATGCTCCATCATTCTTGGTATATTTTGTCCAATTTTCTAACCATATGCATGTATGATATCCATATTTCAGCATCATGTGTGAAGCTGGTGATTTCGGCGGAGGAATTATTTGTCCCTCTCTAGTCACTACCTTTTTGTCTTTCTTAAAGAAGTTTTTAACTTTCGACATCCACGACGTTTTCTCTCTACCATATTCATAATACGACATGATTCACAATCGCTTTCTCTCCTCTAACTATCCATAATTCAACACTGTTCTCTATGCGTTATTCCAACCAATACTAGCGCGACTCACACCAACACTTCCAATCACAAACTTCCACGTCACTAAGCTATTCGACCAATCCTTGCGCGACTCACACCAACACTCCAATCAGAGCGGATTCTGTCTACAGCGCACTGTCCAATCCCAGCGCGGCTTTTGTCTACGTCAGTTCTGCTCTTGACCCCTCCTTTACAAAATTTATCGGCAAATTCTTTTTCAACAATTCTTTGTTAGTTACAACATTTAAAACACATTTCCATTGTCTGATTCACTAAACAAAAGAAATAGTTTTGTCCATTTACACAAGAACTCTGTATTTTTCCAGTAGGCAGCGCTTACCTCTACCCTACCACAGAATTTTCAGTTTCGCCGATAAAGTAGCACTTCCCTCTACCTTACCCTTCTTTCAAGCAAGCGGTAAACCCGTTTCTCTGGGGATAAAACACATGTGGAGACTATACTGCTCCTGAGAATTAAGGCCAGAGTTTCACAAGAAAATCGGTCACTATTTCACTCACACACCTTTTATACGGAAAATGTCCCTATCATAACACAACCTGTGTTATCACCAATATGAACTCAGACAATGCACTATTCCATGTGACTTCTCTTGCCACACGTGTTCCACTTCCTACTTGCCGGAAGCGTGAAAACTTACATATAACATAACGCGACTCAACATAAAGTGTTAGACATGAATTTATCAATAATCAATAATCACTAATCAATAATCAATAATCACCAAACTAATCAATAGTAACCATAACTCTGCTACCAAGAAATCTGATCCAGCGCTAACAATAAAAATTCTTCTCCTATATGCTTCGGTCATCCAGGTGCAACTTATCCCTCCAACACACAAACTATATCCATATGACGGTGGGGCCCATAACACCGCATATACATTCACTTACTCATTTATTCTCTGGATTTCCTCCGTCCTTAACCTAGGAGAAAACGAATCGCTGGAAGGAGACGGGATACCTCTTTTAACATGACATAATGTTTCTCATTTGCTTTAAGGTATTCCGCTCATTGGTCGATGGACCAACTAGTAGGAATCAGTTGATGGTGATTAAGACCAGCTCAATAACAATAAACTCTTTAACATTCTACCTTAATTATTGAGCTAAAGAATCACTGAGTCATTTGTTTAAAGAATAATAAAGTTTATATAAAGTTTTGAAGCAAGAAATAAGTTTTAAGCTTATTATTCAGATCATTACATTTATCATCATTATAAGAATAAATTGAAATTGCAATGCATACCTATTAGACGGAAAAATAAGGTTGTCACAGCAAGAACTCCAAGAGATCAATCTATCTGTCTTGGAAAATCTAATAACTCTAAATGAAAGATCTATCAGGAGTAAAAAGGTTCTCCAAAAGCAGCATCTTATACTCAACTAGAAATATAAAATAGCAGCAGCAGCATCAGCTCGTCAGCATCAGCAACCGCAACTTCACCCATCTACAGCATCCACTCTCTCCAGCATCTAACTCTCCAGCATCTAACCCCTCCCCACCAAGAGTAGGTCTTCTTATACCCTAATTCTATCTTACTGAATAAAAATGTTGCATCTCTATGGCGTGATTCTTTCTCATTGGTTCATTCAGGTCCATATACATTTTAATCAAACTTCCTTGTCTTAACCAGTTCTTTGTGGAATGTCCATGCTTGCATCGTTTCCCACAGTTCATGACATTGCTCATCAGTTTCGATCAGTCCAATTTGTATCTTTTTCTGCTACTTTTTAGATTCAACAGTTCCGTCCATTTATTCAGTTTGACCTCTCATGCTTCTTGCTGATCATCTTGGCACACATTTGCTCAGAAAGGTCACAATAGCCTTGACCATACTTCCATCTTAGCCTCTCAGCACGAACACGTGGTCATCCTTTTTCACAGCCTTTCTCCTCTACCACACGGTTTCTTGCTCATGCGTACTCTAGCAAATGGCGGCCATTTTATATCGCTGCTCAACAGGCTTAAGCACACTATTTTCAAAGATAAACAAAATATTGTTAAAATAAAGAATATAAACCCTTTCGTTTCCCTCCCGTCTTTCTACGTACCCCAATTAGGTATTACCTAGCAAAAAGCAACATATAAAGCCGTCCCTTACTTACCATCGCTTTATTTTGCCACCACACGTTTTATTTTCAAAGCACAAATCATGCGTTTATTATTTTATTAGTATGCAAATATTACATTATGTTAGACACGTAAACAATTATAAGTTGATTAATTTGCACACAAAATAGCGTGTTACCTTTAACCCTTTACATGTAACATACATTGTTGGTTATTTCCTTAAACGAACATGTTTATTAATTATTAATTATTTTACGAAAATTATTAGGAGGTTAAAAATTTTTCATTTATCCTGCTCCATCAAAGGTGTATTTAGTTAAGGGTAAAATCTCACATTTCCCTTTGTTCAATTTATAACCTGACACCAGCCCATAATCTTCCACTTCTCCTAGAAAGGCTGTGAGGGAAGACTGCGGTTGGGAGAGAAAGACTAGAATATCGTCAGCGTATGCTGCTAATTTAATTTGTTGAGGGTCCGAGACAAAGCCCGTGATGGAATGATTTTGGCGAATTTTTGACAGAAAGGGTTCTAAAGCTAAATTAAAAAGAAAAGGTGATAAGGGGCAACCCTGATGAACACCTCGTTTGAGACTGAAGTAAGGAGAGATAAGACCATTAGTTGATATTGCAGCTTTGGGATCCGAGTAAAGTAGGGCAATTAAGGATGTGATTTTTGGTCCAAAACCGAACCATTTGAGAGCATGGAAGATAAATGGCCCATCAAAGGCTTTTTCCGCGTCTAACGCAATTGCTGCCAGAGAATCCGAATAATGTGATGATTTGGATATAATGTCAAAAAACAGACGTGTATTATCCGTGATACTGCGACCTTTGACGAAACCTGATTGTTCCTTACCAAGTAATAGTGGAAGATGGGGTTCTAGTATTAGAGCTAGAGCTTTGGAAAAGATTTTATAATCTACGTTTACTAAGGAGATGGGTCTATAATTTTTGCAAAAGCATAAGTCCTTATCAGCTTTTGGTATTAGACAAATCAAGGCTTCAGAAAAAGAGCCAATGGATTTACGTGAAGTGATGAAGGAAGAAATAAGAGAATATAAGTGTGGGAGTAATAAATGAGCAAAGTGTAGGTAAAATTCCACTGTAAACCCATCAGGGCCGGGGGCTTTGTCTTTTTAAGGGTTCTCAGAGCGTTGAGAAGTTCTGCTTGTGTAAGGTCATATTCCAGAATTGTTAAATCCATCTGGGGATTGATGTGTTTTTGAATTGTGGAAAAGTAATGAGAAAGGTCTGTATCTGAAGGTGTGCTTTCTGGTGTGTAAAGGGACTTATAGAAGTGTACAAATTCTTGGAGGATTTCAGGGTCTTTAAGTTTCGGTATTTGATTGTCATCTATAATGGAATCAATGTGAAGTCTTTGTTGTTTAATTTTCAAATAATTGGCCAGAAGTTTGCCTGACTTGTTTTGGCCCCCATAGTACTTAGCTGAAGATTTAAGTAAATATAGGGAGGCCTGTTTAGTGGTTGATTCATTAAAGGCGATCTTTGCATTAATGAGATCCTTGAGAGATTCTTTTGATTTGGAGGTATGAAAAGAGTGTTCGAGCTTTTTAATTTTATCAAGAAGTGTGTGGTGTGTTATGCGGAAAGCTTTGCGTTTGTTTGATACAAATCTAATAATAAAGTCTCTAGCAGTAGTTTGAAGGCATCCCATACTGTGTGAAAGGAAACATCTGTCATTAGGTTAATAGAGAAAAACTCTTGAGAGAAGGATACAAAAGACGAATTAAATTTAGGATCCAGGAGTAAAGAGTTATTGAAACGCCATTTTTTGGAGATGTGGAGTGGCTTGGAAGGTCCAATTGAATCGAAACAGGAGCATGATCTGAAATAAGTATAGGGCCTATATCAGCAGAGCGTAGGGATTGGGAAATGTTGCGTGAAATAAAAATATGGTCAATTCGGGATTGTGTTTGGTGAGGATGAGAAAAAAAAGAGTATTCTCTTGTAGATGGATTACAAAGGCGCCATGAGTCTAATAAATTTCTTTGTTCAATGGTTTGTATGAAAGCTTTGTGCGCTGCATTTGAGGTAAAATGGGAGTTAGTATTTCTGTCTATGAATGCATCCATCACTTGATTGCAATCGCCTGCAAGGATGAAATTCTCTGACGGATATTTGAGGAGCAGATGGGAGATGCGTGACCAGAAACTAACGTCTCCATTGGTAGGGGCATAAACACTGAGCAGTGATAATGAAGTCCGTCCTAACAAGAGATTTGTGAAAACCCACCTTCCCTCTATGTCATATTCTTGAGAGACAAGCTGGGCCTTCAGTGTTTTGTGGCAGAGAGTTATAACCCCATTCCTTTTACCATCTCCTGGCGAGAAGAAAACTTCGCCAACCCAATTTCTTTTGAGTTTTAGTGATTCACTTTCAGTGAGATGAGTTTCTTGTAATAATACAATATTAGCATCTAACTTTGATAAGTGGGATAAAACCCTCTGTCTTTTAATGGGGGAATTCAAGCCTCTGACATTCCATGAGATAATTTTTAAGAACATGTATGAGTTAGGAGTGATTTAGACATAAGTGAACCAAGAAAACTTTGTACATTGTGAACAATAGTATTTCCAATAAATTTAGCAACAATAAGAAAATAAAGCATGGGAAGAAAACTTATATTAAGTACGAAGATATTGAATATGGAAACCAATTGAAGAAAAAAGAAAGAATAGAATATATAAAGAAAAAGAGAAAGTATACTGTAAGTAGCAATACTTATGCACAATTCAACAATGAAAGCAAAAAGAAACCTTGAAGTAAACCTTATATTCAGTACGAAGATATTGAAAATTAAAACCAATTGAAAGAAGCTGAAAAGATATGAGAAGTGGAGAAGGGAAAAAAGGAAGATTGAAAAAAGAGACATATGATAGAAACATGTGTGATAAAAGGAAAGAAGAGGGAATAAAGGAGGAGGAGTGAAGGCTGTAAAATAGAAGATAAGATAAAGGAATATACCTACATAAAAGTCAAAACAATGGAAGGGTGGGGGGGACCACATGGAACGATGACGCACCCGGACTCCATGAGGTGAGGCAGGGAAGACTTCGGGATGTAAACAATATGCAAAGCTAGTAGGTCAGGCACATGGGGTCAGGTCCTGTGCGACAGGGGACAGAGGAGACAAAGGACACAAATGGTCAATACAAACAGAATGAAATATGACATGACATATTGTAATATTAGACACTATAAGGTGATAACCTGAAATAGAAAAAATGAATGAGAACAAACAAACCACTGCAGCATGGTAGCATCTACTCTAATATTCGTAAGTAAAACAACATAGTGAAAATCTAAACCCTATGCAGGTGTATAACGGAAGAAGAGTTATTTAAAACGAGTGCTGGAGATGTCCATCTTTTCTGGGCATTGTGTATGAAGGAAACTCTTCAGTCTTATTGGATCTTCGTATGTCACGATGTTGTTGTTAAAGGTGACTTTAAACAGGCAAGGATGAAATAATCCGAAACGTGCCCCAATTGAACGTAGCGCTGGACGCATAGCCAGGAATTCTTTACGTCTATCCGCTGTGGATTTGGCATAGTCCTGTGAAAAGAACAGTTGGTGCCCTGAAAATGAAATACGCTTCAGGGGTCTGACTGCTGACAATACTTTGAGGAGGTCTGTATACTCAAGGAAATACAATATGACTCCTCTCGGTCTCTTCGTACTTGAGGATGAGGAATGTAATGGGCCCAGTCTATGAGCACGTTGTATGTTGAGAGTAGTGTCCTCCGGTAGATTTAGTATTGACGGTAGAAATTTTTGAAAGAAGGAGATGGGATCTGACCCCTCCACGCCTTCCGATAATCCATAAATGCGTAAGTTATTACGCCTATTCCTGTTTTCAAGGTTTTCCACCTGTTTGTGCAAGGATGTAATCTGGGACTGAAGAATTTCTACTTTGGTAGAAGATGCACTGAGAGATTCAACTGTGTGTTCAACCTTGGTGACTCTTTCTTCCAGTTTTTCCCATCCGTCAGTTAGAATTTGTATTTTAGAGTTTGTCTCTTCAACAAATGGTCGCAAAGCCCAGATTTACTCCAAAAGAAGATCCATGGAGACAGATAAAGATGGCTTTGGTGGAGAAGGTGGATCTTTTTTAAGGCGCTTAGTTGTTGCTTTATTAAGGGAAGAGGAGCCATTAGCCATAGCTGAAGAAGCAGCTATTTTGGATGTTGGTGCTTGGGTGTCTTCCATTTGAGTAAAGTTTGCACGTGGCTTTGAACGAATAATGAATCTGCGCTGTGAGGATATTTGCACTGAAGATACACTTTTTAACCTACCCATACAATGGGAAGAATTAAAACCTATACAGAAGAAGTCTTGAAAACCTGCAAAACAAAGCTTAAATGCGCAATTCCATCTAATAATAATATAGATGATAAACTGTGATGAAAATTACGAGCATTAGGCTCATGACAGGTTATCAGAACATACATTGACCAATAAGCATGAAACAGGATATAAAAGTGGTAATTGTATGCTTAATGAGAAGAAAGTGTGTGTGTGAAAAGTAAATTACCACATTTTTTTTTTTTTCACAAAAACTTGACCGGAACAGAGCGAGCAAAGCAGCATGCTAAACTTAATGCTTCAGGCAGGAGAGCCATATTAAATAAATAACTGTGTGGCACATTCATATAACATTACAGGCTCTGAAGAAAAAGTCAGTTGAAAAATGCATATGGTTTCACATACACCGACTAAAAGTAAAGGAATGAGTTTACTGAAATGTCTATTTAAAGTGCATTAATACAGATGACAAGCACGTTTAGAAAAAGGGCTTATTTCCCCACTCTGCAAGACTTTTAGTGTCAAACATCAACATTTAGCAAGTGAATTATTGCCTTCCTTGAAGAGACACAGCGCGCGGTGAAAGACGATCTCCTCAGCCTGCAGGCAGCCTTGGTGTGTTTAGTCAGGCGTGACAGAGGTTAAAGAAAGGGCAGTGCACGACGAAATGAGGTGAGAAGACACTGCAGAGCTTATCCGTTCAAAACATTTAACACTGGTGTACTCCGTCTCCAACCATAAATTTATGCAGTCAGTCAGAATGCCACACGCGATAATAAAAACGGCTCCCTCATCGCGCGCATAACAATAAGGCAGCTGTTGCCACTAACTCAGCCGTGAGGAAAAATGCTTGGTAAAAGGTCAAGGCTTATCTTCAGAAAGACGAAAAGACCTCCGTCAGGAAGCGCTAACATTCCGACCTTCATTCCTACAATTTGCCGGCTGTCAGGACTCGGATGGTGCCAGAGAATCCCTCGAACAATCCCGCCGCCTCAGGCGAGTCACGGGAGTGCTGCCATCTTCCTCGGGCGCTAGCCACGCCCCCCCTCGAGAAGTGTTTCTAAGCGGCTGCAAGAGCGCTTTGAGCGGTTCTCTCATGTGCCAGGACATTACATTGCACGGAGCGTGTAATGGTTCGATAGCAAACTTGTCCTGCCACATGAAAGGGACTCCAGCTGCCGTGATCAAACCGGTATTCGAGCTGCTCTCAAATGGGAGTTACTTGATGCTGAACGATCAAGGTTGCTGTGGTATGCTTCCGGGCATTGCCTATCTGGTCACTGTAAACTCCAGGGTTACTTGCTGTATGCGAGTATTGTTTCCCCCAACAAGTACAGTCAGGGAGGCGCCGTTACGGCCTTCATTGAATGTTTCCTTTATACAATTTGATACTTTGAGCAGACTGAAAGCCATGCTTTTACAGCAGACCGTACCCTTAACCTCCGCTCGAGAGACCTTTGATCTTCAAATCGCAAGGACCTCGACTGAGATACAGGCACTTATACGTACAAACTGCCCCATTCATTTCACAGAAATGATGGGTCGTATCTTTAGTATGTCTGATACGAGTGGTATTGTACACCTATTTAAGACCATAGGGTCAGGTCTTCTTAGCACCTTTCAGACAATCCTCGGAGTTATCCCGAACTTTATACACTCCGTATTTGGAAGCATTTTTGGAGGTCTACCTCTGATCCTGCTATCAATAGCGGGAGTCCTGATTGTCATTTACCTACTACGCAATGGACAGCCCAATTACCAACGAGATGGCAAAAGCGCTCCTGGAGCGGAAATACCGTGAATGCATGGTACAACATCTGGGAACACCTCGCCTGAGGGAACTAAGTGCCTCTTGGTTCCTATCGTTTAGACCAGTCTGGATGGACTGCATCCTACCTGTTCTTCGATGCCTGTTTTGCGGTGAAGAATGCGTGTTGGACCTCTGTCTGACACTTGCGACGGACACGCCTGCGGACTTGAATACCAGGCTGGAACCAACTCTTGAGGGCCCATGCTCGGCAATGTCCCCAGCGTATTCCCATCTTGATGGCTGCATTCCTCGAGAATCCGCAGGTGCCTTTTAAAACTGGGGTAAGCTTTAGCTCCACCACTAGCACCGAGGTATCGACTATAGCACCGGCTGCCTCAATACCAGCTATTGGCAGTACTGAATATCATCTGTGCTCCATTGACGTACTCTGTGAGGTGTTACAAGGACCGATCCCCTGCAGCAGCAAGCAGCGATGATGTTGCGTCTCCCAGCCAGGACATTTAATCTGTAATTGGCTCATCGTGTGCTGGGAAAGAATTCGGATTTTCATTTTCTCTCAAATTAACTAAATTTGGAACACCTCCTAAAAATTGACACTTTCTCGCTGAAAAGCATGGCCTTTTGACGCTTGTAGACATTCAACTTATGTAAACGAACTCAATTAGGACTGTGGCTTAAGTGACAATTCCAAACAACTAATTTTTGTAATGAAATGTTTAATTATTCCATTTTTTAAGCTGTTTTTAAGATGATTTTAAAACAAGATTTTAACGGAGCTCATTTAAAAATGTTCTATGCACTACTGTCTAGTAAAGAGAATAGTCCACTAACATTTTTATCATTGTTGACTGTTCGGAAGAGGAGTGGGTGTTATGTTTCATATAGGTACCCTAATATAGGCCCAGGTAACATCATACCCCTTCACCTACATTACCTCCCCTACACTACACTGTAACAAGCCTTTTAGGATTGAACCTTTACCTAGTTCTAGTCCTGGGTGCAGAAGGAGGGTTTCTCCTGAACAATAGAGTCCTATAACTCCATCAATAGACTCACACAGTATGAATGAATATTCATAAGGGTTCTTAGAAACCAGGCTGGGGCTACACCACCTTCCTCCCCACATCTACGTACACGGTTCATTCCATACGTCATCCTCAAATCCAACAATGGCTAATACAAGCAACAAAGGACAAAGGAGCCCTAGATACTTTCTGTATAAATATAGCACCTCTTGCTAGTCTTAGATAAAGGGAACCGAGACTTCCAGGCCGACACACTGACCAGAGACGCTGAGGCTCCTGCATGCAGACGCTCCAGCTGACAGTGGTCTGAACATCCCTCGCGGGGTGTCCAGCTCGAGACCAAGAGGGGCTCCTACATTCTCACTCCAGGTAATGGGGTTCGACTAAATCCTAGAGGGATTCTTGGCTTCACACCTACTCACATGCTAGGTACATTTAGGTACATCTAGATAGGCATCGTAGGAGTACGCGCTTTCTTTTATCAATGCATTTTATATTCATGTATTTATTCATGCGTAGTGCAAGATGATAGAACTGTACTATCCATTTATATTCATAGTACTGCTAATCATATATCTCTGCTACTGTCTAATGCTTGTTGCAGCTCATATATTCTACACGAGAATAACAACTGTTCAATAAACCTTTTCTTGAAACACCCAGGCTGTTTATTCTGTGTATCTCTGAGACGAGATAAGTGAGCACGAGTGACTGAGCGAAAAGTAGTACATTGTTTCCACGATCTTGAGGGATCAGGGTTGTCATGTTATGAGGTTGCCAGAAACTATTCTCTCCCCGATAAGAGGAGACACTAGTGGGACTGTGAGCTAGCTTATGCAAACAGGCTAACATTCTCGGTGGGGATGTTCAGTGTTAGTCTGCCACCAAACCCACAGTTTATGTTATCCGAACACGCAGGTCCTGTATGGGTAATATAGGAACTACACGACACTATAACACCTTGAAACCTTTAGTCTGTCTTGACTCCAACTTAGAAATCGATTACGATCTTTTAGGAAACTCTTCCGAACGAATTGGTTTCGGAATCTTTTCCGAATGAGTCGGGTTCTGCGAGTACAACCGACATGATTACGATGTATCCGGATGCATCCGGATGCTTCCGTATACGATTCAGTCGGACTTGCATTGACTTCAATGGGAGCCTGTGTTCCCAACGAGAACACAGACTCCCATTGAAAAAAGGGGTGGTTGTGGAGAACCTTGCACCCTGTGGCGGGCACGCCATGGTGCCTGCCACATTGTGCATGGCCCCATTATGCATGGCCCCAACCGGATGCCTCCAGGTGAAGGAGGGCCTGCAACGGGCCCCAAAAGACAGATTCCGACAGCCGATTCGTGTCGGGCAGACCGATTCGGAACGACTGTCCGAATCCTTTATCGTAATCGCTCGCTTGGAAACCGTGTCCATAGAGCTGTATGATTCGGCTCCGAAAAGTCAGCCTGTCCGAATGCCTTTCCGAACCGATTCGGACAGCCCAAACGGTTTCCATGGCATCGTAAACGGTCGTTGGGAAATGTGTACATTTTGGTCGGAAACAAGGGTTCCATATTGGATTCTGAGATACGGAATCCCATTCAGAGCCTTTCCGGACGGGATTACAATCAATCCCTCAGTGTGTTGTTTTGTTCATGTGCTGCAGACCCAAAGCCTCTTACTGAGCGGCAACTACACTTTATTTGCACTGTTATCCTCTATTTCCCACCAAGGACCGACATCTCAGTGATGGGGCTTCAGGTTTATCTGGATGGTTTTTGTAGTGCTCATTAAGAATGCACGGAGCATGAACATTAGAGGCCTGTTCCCATGATTGCTCCTCAGGTCCATACATCTTGCAGTCCACCAAATATTGCACTTGTTTTCTGGTGATGAATGCATCTAAAATCTTGTGTATTTAAGTTTTAGCACTCACCAAAACATGCACAGAATTATATCAAGGCAAGGCATGTGCAGTCCTGCTTTGTTCAAAGAAATTTGCTAACTTCTGTTGGCCGCATAACAATACCATTGGTATCTATTCTTTTATATCAGATCAAAAATCTACTATTTTTATCATGCTTGATCTTAGAGGATTAGAACAAGATTTAACAAAGATACGTGAAACACCAGATGAATTCTGTGGTAAATGTAGTTGTGCAGCTAGAGGATTTACAGTTTGTTCAATGATAAATGGGCCAACAAACTTAATTTGCAACTTTGATCTTTTAAAAGTATATTCTTTTTAAATGGCCAAACCTTTGAGCCTACATTAAATGTAAGTGCTGGAATTTTTTTCTGTCAGCATATAACTCATTGCTAGCCTTAGCTTTTATCTAAAGCATCTTGTGCAGACTTTTGAATTTGCTGAAGTTCATTTATATGTGCCTGCACTGAGGAAACTGATGCAAATTAATGTAATTCTAAGACCAATATTCTAGGCTGTTGTCCACATATACAGCGGAAAGGTGACATCCCTGTGATAGAAAACTCAGCATTATTTTAGGTTAATTCAGCTAACTACAAAGTCTTACTCCAATCTCCTTCTTGCAATAACGTTTTTATGCCTCAGATCCTGTTCAATATATTGATTCAATTCTTCTGTCAGCCCGTCTGTCTGAGGATGATAGCCAGTAGACAAACTTCCATGTCTAACGCTTTATATAATGCAGATAAGAATTCTAAGATAAATTAAGAATGTCTGTCTGTTATAAAATATTGTGGTACCCCATGTATTAGAATCAAAGATTTACTCTAACTTTTCAGAAGAGGGCAACACAGGCAATGTAGTAAAGTATACACTCTTAATGAAATGATCAACAAGTATAAGAATGACAGTACGAGTTTGACTCTTTGAGTAAATCCACAATAAAGTCCATGGATGCTGTGTGCCACAGTTTAGGAGTTACAGGTATTGGTCTTAAAAGACCCATGATGTGTAAACTCTTAATTTGGATACAAACAGCTGTCTGGACATATTGCTTGATATTTATAGACAATGTTAGACACCAAAAATATTGTCTAACTGCTGCTCTTGTCTTTGTTATTCCAGGATGCCCAGCCATCTTAGAGTAAAGATGTCAACTTATAGCTTGTTGTCTTAGTTGTACTGAAAGTAACCATAATACTTTTGCTTCATATAACAACCCATCTTTTTCACTTCGATCTTCCTTCTCTCTGAGCCAATTTCATTTCTCAGTAGATTGCTATGGAATGTTTATTCTGGATCTTAACTGGCAAGATCAATGGAGGTTTACTAGCAGTCATTCTCATTTTCAGGTTCTTTCTGTCTAGATAAGGTATCCATCCTCCAATTACAGGACAAAGTTTGTAATTAATGACAAAGTCTTAATTGGAAAAGAACAATGTCCATCTCAACTGTCTAGGAATCAACACACTACCAGACTTTAAAAATTGTACATTTGTTTGGTTGATGCATACCTCTACAGTATGGTTTGCTTCCAATAAATATTGACTCCATTCGTCAAATGATCTCTTTGATTGTCAAAAGTACTTGTCTGTAATTGTGTAGTTTAGTTTTGCTGAGAAAAGATTCTGAGAAAAATTGGCCACTGGATACATCTGTCCAGTAGTTGGATTCTTGAAATACAACTCTCCCCAACTCTTTACTCAGGTATTACTAGAATACACATTTATTGAGAAGCACCAAGGTAGTGTTTATTCTGGCAGTCTGAGTCCCCTGCAGTCATAGGATGTGGCTTCACAGAGCAGGGCTGCAGATGCAGCTAAGTCTCCCCAGAAATGATGGACCAGGGATTTTTAATAAAGTCCCTTACCTTTTTATAATGTGCACACTTAGTTGTTCTGAGCAGAATCATGTGTTCTGAAGCTGTCAACATTTCAGCACCTGGTCATCCGAGTCACGGCACCAAATTATTGTGTGGGAAAAAAACACCAGAATACACATTTATTTAAGTGTGACAAGGTATGTGTCAACCAATGGAGAACATCAGCAACCAGACTCTTCCCGAGACTAAAAACACAACCAGTACATATACAAATCTCCATGGTCAAGGTCACCTGGTTCTTCGTAAGAGGAGGCCTGTACAAACATAGTGCCTTATGGCTTAACGGGTGTGCCACATAATTCAAACAAGGCTTCCTGCAATTAGAAGCAGTTCCAGATTCCCACAATGCAATAGTAAGTAACATGCTTAATAGTTCAATCTATACAGTGACATATGGTAAGCAATGTGCAGGTACATCAAACCTCTCAAAGCAGAAACTGCTAGTGTAGAGGGTACATAAGGCGAGTATGTAAAACGAAAAGTCTAACCTGCGTTCCACTGGCCCAATGGGAGCGATGCACATGGTTTTGTCGCCAATGCCCCCTAGTGCTCTCTGGAGTAAGCGAAATGTACATATTCTATAAGATAGCACCAAGGGGAATGAGGGAATGGCAATGAGAGAAGACAAGAGAGACTGGTCTGTGGTGTTTCACGCAGGAGGGACCTCGTCATGTTGCTTCACACTCGATCAGCCTCCTAAACTGGTATCTCACCATCATTCGCTCTCATGTCAGTTTTGTAAAGTATAAAGGGATGAATATAACATGTGTTAACAGGTTTTCTCATAAATTCTCCTCAACATGTAATAAGACTATCACATCTCTGATGTTAGATTTGCACTATGCACCTTATGGCCCTTCTGTAACCTATCAGAAAAGGAGTATGTAGTGCCCAGCAGGGCTGGCATGATAGAACACAAGGTGCTGCAAACTGGGTTAATAAGGTGCAATTGAGGTTAAGCCTCAAAAGTCTTGTCTCAACAACAGACTCTAGGGTTTTGCATCAGTGGTGACTTTTAGTCACACAGAGTAGTCTCTCTTCACGAACAATAATTCAAACTTATAATAGTCTTGGCCTCTGCCTTCCTAGGCCGTGAGCTTGAAACCTGAGGGAGCGGTTGCATCGGGGAGCAACCACCGAGGACCAGCACAGCACTGTCATGCATTAGTTTGTGTTGTGCTTAGTACGATGCTTTTACTTATTTGGTAATGGCTGTTTTCTTTTTCATAGGTCACTGGGATCAGCTGTTGCTGCTGCCAAAGAGACAAATTCTTCTTAGCTGAGGAATTCACTTCTGACTGGTGTGAGCTCTTTGGTGATGTGCAGGTAGGTTCTACAACCATTGAGCATCTCCTTCTTCTGGGAAGTCAAATGCCAAACAAGGCATGGCACCAAGGATCTGCCTTTTAAAGTAAGATCCTCCTGTTTGAAGATTCTGGAAGAGGTGAGTCATGCATAGTCTGGAAGTCTTTGGAGGAAGGGCTGAGTCATGCACAGTGTGAAAGTCTGGGGGAAGGGCTGAGTCATGCACAGCATGATGCATGAAGCCCTACAGAGGATGTGCTTCTCTTTACAGGTTTGGAGCCCAATGACATATCTACACAAACTGCCTGATGGATGATTTACTGTTGTGCATGTATTTGTGTGGTTTTGAAGCGATGGGATTCAGTGGGAACTTGTGTGTGTGGGCATGCTGGTGAACAGATGATTTTGGTGGAACGTCTTTTCAGGGCCTGCATCCTACTGGACCAAACTGGGGACAAAATCACTGTTGGGCCTTTATGGGACATCCCGCAAACCCCATGTTTTCTAGTGGCCTTGACAGCTAGTTTCCATTTTTCCATGGTCAACACAGAATATAAAGTGAGCTGCGGAGATATTCTTGGTGTTGAGGAGGGAAGCACTGGTCAGGAGGTCATAGGACACAAGTTTAGATCTGCACACACACTCACACACATTTTTTCAAGGACAGTGTTGTATTTTTTATTTATCTTTGGCACCATTACAAGATATCAGGCATTTAACTCAACAATTAATGGAAGCTCAAACTTTCTGTGCTGCAAAATAGGAGCAGATGAAAAACATTTCTTCAAAAACCTAAAGGCCTCACCAGGTTATTTGGACCAGATGAAGGTATCTCCTTTACGAAGAAGTTTGGCAATGGGTCTAAATACCTTGGAGAATTGTTGAATAAATGTTATATAAAAATTGGCAAAGCTGAGGAAACTTTGCACAGCTGTTACAGAAGTAGGTGTTGACCACTTAATTATTGCTGAGAACTTCTTGTCAATCGCTTTAACTCCCTGTTGGCTAATTATACACCCAAAATATTTTACTGCAGTAGTATAACATATAGACTTATTAAATGTGGCAAAATATGATGGTCTCTTAGTCTTTGTAAAATGGGTTGAAGATGTTGCATATGTTTTTCCAGGTAGTCAAAGTAAATCAAGATCGCATCTAGACACACTACACAAAATACATCCAAATATCTTCTAGTACATCATCAAGAAGAAGAATGAAAATCATCTCAGACATAATAGAGTCAGAAAGGCAAGATCTGATATTTAAATCACGGAAACTGAGTGGAAAACACAGTTTTCCATTCATCACACTCTTAGATTTCATCTAAACGATATGCTCCTCTAAGATCAAGCATGATAAAAATAGTAGATTTTTGATCTGATATAAAAGAATAGATACCAATGGTATTGGTATGCGGCCAACAGAAGTTAGCAAATTTCTTTGAACGAAGCAGGACTGCACAGGCCTTGCCTCTGGAAATAACACCCCCTAACTCTGGCGACTCAAACTCGGATCCTATTCCCACAAATTATGCTGATCTAGCATTGCCAGGGGTTCCACAGATTCCATGCAGCAACATATTTGCACCTCTTGAAGTAACAAATTGCCTGCCCCTCCTATAAGCAACCATCCGGAGATATGCAAACTCAAACTGATTGAGAAGTAGTGTCTGATCCTGCCACCAATTCTGGCTCCAATGATCTCCTAATCCAGCAGTTGAAAGTGGAAGTAGCTGACCGATAGCAATTGGTTGCCAAGCTTTGTGATGCAGTAAAATACTTAACTAATGGTCATGTACTTTACACCTTAGAGGTGAAACAAGTTCAAGGTGGAGTTCCCTCTCTTAGCATCCCCTCCCACCCAAGAGACACCCATATCAAGCCAAGCGTTCCCCCTGAAGCCGCCATTCGTGCTCCAATCAGCTTTGACACACCTTCCTTGTCCTTCCCCCAGTTCACCAATGCGCCCTATTTTCATTCTGACACCTAGAAGATGTCTCAAGAGCCACAAGAGAACTTGGTGACAGAGGCAGCTCCATGTGCCTGACCCCCCGTTCTCCCACTAGCATTATCAAACTACATTGCCTCCCTAGGAGCTCCTATTGTGAGCCACGTAGGCTGCTCCTTCTTCAAGTACTGCTGTTAACTAGGCCAACATCTCGCTCTGTTGCCTTTATCAAAAGCAAGATTTTTATGGTGAATATCCCTAAGTTAACCCCGGCCCAGCAATCCTTTCAAGATATGCAATCACTTATCAATAAAGTAATCCAATGGATCAGGAGTGTGAGACATTGTCAATCAATCAATCAATCAATCAGGGATTTATAGAGTGCACTATTCACCTGTGAGGGTCTCAAGGCACTGGAGGGGGGGGAGATTCGGGCAGCTCCGGTCATCCGAAAAGCCAGGTCTTGAAGCTCTTCCTGAATGCTTGCAGTGTGGGGCTTCGTCTGAAGCTGAGGGGGAGTTCATTCCCGGTCTTTGCCGCGATGTAGGAGAAGGATCTGCCTCCCGTTCTGGCTCTGTGGATGCAGGGGATTACGGCCAAGGCTAGATCAGCGGAGCGGAGGTTTCTCTTGGGGGCATAGAAGGAGATTCTTTCATTGAGGTATTGGGGTCCGTGGTTGTGGAGGGCTTTGTAGGAGTGTGTGAGCAGCTTGAAGGTCACTCTTTTTTTGACGGGGAGCCAGTGGAAGTCTCGCAGGTGTTGGGTGACGCGGTCTTGTCGTGGGATGCTGAGGACAATCCCATAGTCCAGCCTGCTGGTGATGAGTGTGTGGTTGACGGTCTTCCTGGATTCGGGGGGATCCATTTGAAGGTCTTGCGGAGTATGCGGAGGGTGTTGAAGCATGTGGAAGATACAGCATTGATCTGTTGGTTCATGGTGAGGGAGGAGTCAAGTATGATGCTGAGGTTGCGGGCGTGGTCCGTGGGAGTGGGAGGGTTGCCTAGGGCGGGGGGCCACACTGTGTCATCCCATGCGGAGGAGGTGGATCCGAGGATGAGGACTTCTGTTTTCTCTGAGTTGAGCTTCAGGCAGCTGCTGCTCATCCATGTTGCGACATCCTTCATTCCTTCCTGGAAGTTGTGCCTGGTGATGCCAGGTTCCTTGGGGAGGGCGAGTATGATCTGGGTGTCATCGGCATAGGATACTATACTGAGTCTGTGTTCTCTGACGATGGTTGCGAGAGGGGCCATGTAGTTGTTGTCGAGCATGGGGCTGAGGGAGGATCCTTGGGGTACTCCGCATCTGATCTCTGTGGGTTCGGAGAGGAAGGGCGGGAGTCTAATTCTTTGAGTTTGGCCAGTGAGGAAGGAGCAGATCCAGTCTAGGGCAGTTCCCTGTATGCCGGCGTCGTGGAGTTTGGCGGCTAGTGTGCGGTGGGAGACAGTGTCGAAGGCTGCTGAGAGGTCTAGTAGAATGAGGGCTGCGGTGTGGCCTTTGGCGAGGGGTGGATGGGTGTCGTCCATGGTGGCTAGGAGGGTGGTCTCAGTGCTGTGGTTGCTGCGGAAGCCAGATTGAGATGTGTCGAGAATGTAGTTGGGTTCTATGAAGTTCGTTAGCTGGAGGTTGATGATCTTCTCAGTGACTTTGGCGGTGAAGGGGAGTAGGGAGATGGGCCTGTAGTTCTTGAGGTCCGTCGGGTCTGCGGAGGGCTTCTTGAGGAGGGGTTTGACTTCTGCGCGGTTCCAGTAGTTGGGGAACATGCCTGTTTCGAGGGTGCAGTTGATAGTCCGTCGTAGTTCCGGTGCAATGGTGGAGGCGGCTCTGTGGAAGATGTGCGGCGGGCAGGGGTCAGTGGGTGCTCCTGAGTGTATGCTCCTCATGGCCTTTGCGATGTCTTTTATGGTGACAGGGGTCCAGGCGAGGATGGTCGGCTGGGTGGAGTTGCTGATGGGAGGTGTTGGGTCGGTGCCTTGGTTCTGTTCTTCGAAGTTGTCATGCAGAGTCCCAATCTTGTGGTGGAAGAAGGAGCCGAGTTTGTTGCAGAAGTCCTGGGAGGTAGGGACGTCAGAGGTTTCGCTGGGGGGTCTGATGAATTCTTGTATGATGTTGAAGTGTTCCTTGGAGTTGCGGGATTTGGAGAGGATTCTGTCCTGGATGAAGTTCCTCTTCGTAGATCTGATGAGTTGGTGGTGTGCTGTAGTGGCGGTCCTGTAGGCGGCGCATGATTTCAGGGTTTTGCAGTTCCTCCACACTTTTTTGAGTCATCGGCACAAGCTCTTGGATTCTCTGAGGTCCATGGTGAACCAGGTTGCTTTCGTAGTGTGTTGTCTGTCAGAGTTCTGGAGAGGTGCGAGCGTGTTGGTGCAGTCGGCGATCCATTTGTGGAGTCCATTGGCTGCTGAGTTGGTGTCAGTTGTGGTGGGGGAGGAGTGCGGCTGAGGGCAGAGGCAAGGTGCTCTTCGGTGATCTTGCTCCACTTTCTGCGCGGGGGCGTGGCGTTGGCTTGTGTGCGGTGGGTTTCAAGAAGGAGAAGTGGATGCAGTGGTGGTCCGTCCAAAGGGGTTGCGTGGTGTGGCTGAAGTGAATGTTGATTCCTCTGGCGAAGATGGGGTCGAGGGTGTGTCCTGCCTTGTATGTGGGGGTGGTGATGAGTTGCTTCAATCCGATGTTGGCGAGGTTGTCTAGGAGAGTGGTGGAGTTGGGGTCGCTGAGGTTGTCAAGGTGGAAATTCAGGTCTCCGAGCAGTACGTAGTCCGTGGAGGTGAGGGCATGGGGCGTGATGTAGTATGCCATGGTGTTAGTGAACGGGATGCGAGGTCGGGGAGGTCTGTAGGCGAGGGTTCCACGTAGAGTTGTTCTGGGGATAACCTTGATCTGGAAGTGGATGTGTTCCATAGGTGGCGAGGAGTCATTTGAGATGGAGGTTGTCAATCAGAGGGAGCTTTTGTGGACGATGGTCAGGCCTCCTCCAGGGTGTTTGGGGCCGTCTTTCCTCTGGATCTTGTACCCGTCAGGGATGGAGGTTGCAATGTCGGGTGCGGTGCTGGCGTTGGTCCAGGTCTTTGTGAGGAAGGCGACGTCGGACGAGAGGGTGTTGAGGAGATCCCAGATTTCTATTGCGTGTCTGTGCAGGGAGCGTACGTTGAGGAGGATGCAGCTCAGGGGTTTGTGGGCACAGGCGTCCGATGGGGTGGTGGTAGCTGTCGGGGTCCGGAGGTGGGTGAAAGTGCGGTGGCAGTGTCTGCAGGGGAATGGGCCTTGGGTGATGCTTGGCGTCAAGAGCTGGCAGTTGTTGTTGCGTCCAGGGATGAGTGCGTGGCGTGTTGCTGAGTCATAGTGGCGGGGGTTCGGAGGACCAGGGTGCTTGGTGCTGGTCGCGGACGGGCACAGACGGGCTTGCCTGTGGCTTTCCTGTGGCACACCTGCCATTAAGTAGGGGCTGGGGGAGGGAGACCAGCTGGGAGGCGGGAGCGGGGAGAAGCAAGGGGGGAGTGGCCACGGGGCAGCTGTGGCGGGAAAGGGAACGAAAAAAAGGCAGCGGGAAAAACAGTGGAACCAGCGAACAGAAAACGGAACAGACAGACAAAAGAGGCACACAACTGACAGAAAAATGGGGCACAAATGGTCAACAAGGCACAGACAGAAAAACGGGGCACAAATAGTCAACAAGGCATAGACAGAAAAAACGGGGCACAAATAGTCAACAAGGCACAGAAAGACAACAGGGCACAAATAGTCAACAAGGCACAGACAGACAACAAGGCACAAACAGACAAAAACAGAAAGGCTGGCAGAGCGGACCAGCAGAAGAGCAAGGCTCTCCCACTGGACCACCAGGGATGATGCGCAGGTAGGAGCCTGCGGGTGGAGGAGTGCCTCGAACACCTACCTGAACCAGAGAGGTGGTGGGGGCAGAGACGCAACGACGGAGCTGCGCGAGGGGAGAGCAGTTTCCCTGACCAGGAGGTCAGAGGTTTGCTCACTTTAATATGGGAAGATGTAGTGTGTGCAGAACAGTAGCCTCTTTCAGGTACAAACTAGGACTACATTAAAATCCCCCTGTCAAGAACTTCTGTAGCAAACGGACTCCTAGCCCTTGGCCTCAGAACTGATCGGCTCAGATTCAGTTTAAATCATCTCTCCCAACGAGTCCCACCTTGGCGCTTAATCAGGACCTGGGAAGGGAGGATCCTCATTTTCAAATGCCATCTCTGAATTCAGTGAATATTATGAGTGTAAACCAATGACTCTTATCATCAGCTCCCTATGCACCTCACAAGCACCTGTACTCTTGTTCTCTTTTCTGTGGGCCTAACAAGTGTAATCCAGATCCTCTACCCCTTTGAGAATGCTTGCCACCGCTGAAACCTATCTTTCAATTTACCCAGGTATTCCTGCAACTCTCACCAACACTCCTTCCAGCGTCAAAGTCACATACCCAGAACTCGCCTCACTTTTCATCTTCAATGGTCTGCGATGGCCACCCTCACAAACAATATAATGAGCCTGTCTGTCTTAGTGGCGCTGATTTTTAACCTCTGATAATTTGAAAACTGTCTGCTGAAATGTGGCCGGATTGAAAGTGACTGGAGCCTTTTTATTGATAAGTATGATATATGTTTGTTTCAGGAAACCTGGATGTCTACTCACGCATTTAGGCCAGGGTACAGATGCTATCAGGTTATGGCAAGGAGTGCTTCAATGGGTTGGGCTGCAGGCGGGTTATGCACTTGGGTTAAAACTTCTATACAGGGTTAAGGTAATTCCATGTCCATGTCAAAATGTTTTGATCTTGAATTTAGCTACATGAAACGGAAAGTATCTATTGTTGATTAATGTATATAATGGGCCTGACAATAGTAGTAGAGATTCCCCTACTCTGTCCTTCCTAAATCAGTTCTTGAAGTCAGCCCAAAAAAATAAATGTATTATAATGGGAGGTGATTTTAATACCCATTTTGAACCTTCCCCTCTCACTGATGACATCAGCGGTGCAGAGGATGATCATTGGGGTATCCCTGTAATTGAATCCCTCCTAGGTAAATGCTTGACAAAGGTAGCTTACCAGTTGATTGCTATAACCCTTTCTCATTGTATTCGGGCATGCAATGGGCATTCGGCCGCAGATGGCAGACCCACTCCCATGTTTAGGAGAGGAAGTTATAGTAGTCACTTAAACTACCTCTTCATTTACCTTGAATTTTGGTCTGAGTTGGCTGACGGTTTTGTAACCCCAAGAATAGAAAGCAATTATTACCCATTGACCCTTCTCCTGAAGAGGCTAATATCGAATTACTTACATACAGCACTGGAATAGGGGGAACAATAACTTAATTCTAAGCAATAATAGGAGGACTGTTTGTTGGCCCACTCTCAAATCCAACAACACAGTACTAAACTCTATCAGAACCAACAATTCCATAGCTCTCAAACCTTTTAGAATCTACTTGTCCAGGCCCAGTAGCATTCTGGAGATTCACAATGCACTCTTTGAGAGAATTAGAGTGCATTTTACGAAATATAGGCGTGGAAAGGCCCTTAGTCCTAGAAAAAATGAGTGGTTTAATGTGAATTGGCGACATAAGAAATTAGAACTCATAGGCGCTGTCAGCCCGGAAGACAGAGGTACTATAAGAGCAGCCAGACATATCTACAGATTAACAACATAGGCTGCCAAGAGAGCATGGGGGAAAACAACAATGGACAACTTACTTGCGGCCAAGGGTAAAGATTCTAGGCTCTTCTAGCACTTGCTCTCACACAAGGGTACGATGGGTCATAAAAACCTGAATCCCATGTGTTGCCTAGTGAATGGGAAGCTCATTTTGAGGCACTGTACTCCCATAAGACGGATTGTCCTCCTCCTCCCCAGCACACTGCCCCCCTGAACTGCACTGAACAACTTCTTTCTCCTTAGCTGACACCGAAGCAGCCCTGAATTCCCAAAAAGCTGGAAATGCCCCCAGCCCCGACAAAATACCAGCAGAGCTTTATTGTCTCAATCCTGATCTGTGGCTGCCATACATTAGTACCCTAAGAAATGCAATCCTACTAGGTGGTTAGATCCCAGAAATTTGGAGAGGCGCTGAGATAGTCCCTATCTTTAAGAAGGGATCTCGCAACGATCCAGCAAATTATCGCCCGATCAGCTTAACTGACAACATGCAAAAACTTTTTGCAAACAAGTCTTGGACAAACTCACAGCCTAGAGTTTTCTTGCTCTATTTTATTAGGTGGAAAGTGGTGCTGCTGGGTAAATGCAGCCTTTATGTTGTGTCATTGCGCTTGCACGCCACGTTTAACCTTGTCCCTAGAAGTAAGTTGTGGCTAGTATTATCTGCCATGAAAATTCCCCCTGACTTGCTATCCATCATCATCTGCTTGCAAGCAGACAATTATGCCAGGGTCCGCAGTGGCCCAAAAGGGGTACTTACAGCCTAGATAGACATCAGTAGATGAGTGCGTCAGGGGTGCCTGGTGACCCCCACATTGTTTTTACATTTTATCAACGGGTGCATAGATATGCTGTTAAAATAAGACAATGACTCGCTCATTCTGGCAGGGAAAATAATTCCTGCATTACTTTTCACCCTACTAATTTCTTTTTTTTTAAAGTTTAAGAAGCTTTATTAATGTAATATACATTGTACAACATAAGGCAAAATGTTACAATATTAAGAATAACAAACATATGTAATGAAAACATGCCATGAAAAATAACTGAAAGCTATTTTAAATGTTTAGGGTTTAAGTAGGGATAGAGAAGGGGAAGGAAGGGGAAAAGGGAGAAATAAAATATACTCTTTAAGTGGAGGTGATCTAGCAGTAAATACGCATCAGAATAATTGAAGATGCAATTAACATATTATCCATAGAATATTACAATATAAATGATATTAAACAGGAGAAACAGGCAAAGAGATAAAAGAAATAAACAAAACTCATGGAGGTTGAAAATTTTCTGACCGGTTGCTAGAAATCTGAGAAATAGGGGGTTTATTTAAATAAAACGTTAGAGGTAACCAAAAAAGATCTCTATTTAACTGTGGGTTGCAACGAGAAGCAAAAGCTGTGTCCAATCTATGGTAATGACAAACAGTGTTCCACCAAGCTTTAGCTGAAAGTTTATTTGGACATTTCCAATTGAGTGTAATTTGTTGAAAGGCTAAAGCTAGCATGACATCAAACAACCCACGTTCATGAGATAATATACCAAGTGATTCTGATAAACTACCCATGAACAAGAGGGAGTTCGATAAGGGAATATTTATGTTAAAAATATTTAAGAACCGAGGCCAAATTTGTAACCAAAAAGAAGCTACGGGAGGACATGAAAAAAGAAGGTGATAGAGGTCAGCCAAGGGATGATCGCAAGACCAGCAGGATTTAATATTAGAGTGTGTAAAATTGGCAATGGAAGTTGGAGTGAAATAAAGTCTGTGGTAAAGAAAAAACATAGATTGGGTAGTAGAAGCAGATCTAGAAATTTTCAACGATCTGATCCATAATTTGCTCCAACGTTCAATGCTCCATTAGCAACCAAAATCCGCCTCCCAAGTGAGCTCTATCTTAGTCTTAGATTGCTCCGGGGCTGTGGAATTAAGAGATTTATAAATAAGAGAGGCCTTTGGGGATACTGACAGGATTCTAAGAAGTAGATCCTGGATAGAACAAGAATCTTCAGAAGGAAGGGAATAGAAGGCTTCTAGAAGTGCTTCCATAAGCAATGAAAACTTATGCAGAAACGAGTGAGGACAATTAAAATTAGTTTGTAACTGGGGAAAAGAACAAGGGGAGGTGCCATCGAATATGTCCTGAACTCAGATGATGCCTTTAGATCTCCAGGAGCTCCAGAATAAAGTTCTATTCTTAATGATGAGAAGGTGATTATGCCAAAGAGGAGAACGCAAGAACATGTTCCTAGTCATCCTCTTTGGTTGATGACAATAAGGTCTTAACAATGAGCAAGTGTGCTTGAATAATGGAAGAGATGTAAGACTGGTTTTGGCCGTAAAGGCTAGGACTTCCGGGAAAGAGAAAGGGAAACAGAGACGACGTTCAATACTAACCCATAAAGGGGTGAAGGAAGAAATATTCTCTTGGAGCCAGTAAGAGGCCTGTTTAAGACAAAAGGCTTTATGATATAATCTAAAATTTGGAAAATCCACCCCTCCAGTGGATTTTAGTTTTCTAAGATGGGATAAAGATATTCTGGATTTTTTGTTGTTCCACAAAAATTTGGAAAGTAAACAGTCGAGTTTTTTTAAATAGATAAAAGGAATGTGGACTGGAATCATTGAAAGAATATATAGCATAATAGGAGTGATCATCATCTTGATAGAATCTAGACTACCCCACCAGGAAAGAAAAAGAGGATTCCAGGAGGAGAGTAGTTTGGAGATCCGATCAAGAGTTTCTTTCATATTTATTTTGATCGAGTTGGTGAATCACAGTCCGAAGTATTTAATTTTAGAAGTATTCCAATGGAATCCAGTTGGATCAAAGTGATGTTTAGAGCAGAATTTGGATAAAGGGAAAATCTCAGTTTTATCCGAGTTAATTTTATAACCCGATACCGCCGAAAAATCTGAGAATTCTTGTAATAAAGGGGGAATGGAAAGTTCTGGGTAAGAAATAAAGAGTAAAATATCATCCGCGTAGGCAGAGAGCTTCAAGTGTTGGTCTCCGAATAAAAAAACAGAAATAGAAGAGTTATGATGAATGCGAGCCAGAAAGGGCTCAAGGGAAAGAATAAAAAGGAGAGGAGATAGAGGACACCCCTGTCGGACACCTCGGTGAAGTGAAAATCGGTTAGAAACAAGACCATTAACTATAGTAGAAGCAGTATGTGCTGTATAAAGTAAAGAAACCAGGGAAATGAATTTAGATCCAAAACCATGCCAACGGAGTGACTCAAATAAAAAAGACCATTCAACTCTATCGAAAGCTTTTTCTGCGTCGATGGATATTGCAGCCAGGGAATGAGATAGAGTGGAAGCCTTATTCAAAACATTGAAAAATAGCAGAGAATTATCAGAGGTTAGTCTGCCTTTAACAAAACCACATTGTTCTGGACCAATTAGATGAGGTAGTAGTGATTCAAGACGTAATGGCAATAATTTAGCAAAAACTTTATAGTCCACATTTACCAAGGATATACGGCGATAGTTTTTGCAGAATTTAGGATCTTTACCTTCTTTGTGGACAAGACAAATAGAGGCTTCTAAGAAACTGCCGATTGCCTTGCCAGTGGTAAAGAAGTATTTAAAGAGGTTAAAAAGTTTGGGGAGGAGACAATTGGAAAAGTGTAAATAAAATTCTACTGAGAAACCATCCGGACCAGGGGATTTATTTTTCTTTAGTGAGTTAAGAGAGCTAGTAATTTCTTAGAGCGAAATATCCAGGTCTAGGGAGTGAAAATCAAGATCAGTGGAAGAAGGAGAAGGAATATTACTTAAATAAGAATCAATAAGAGAATTCGATGCAGGCGCTTCTGGATTGTATAAATTCTTGTAGAAAGTTGTAAATTCATCAAGGATATCTTGATCTTTAAAAAGATGTTTCCCATCCGCGGACTGAATAGAATCTATCAACGTCCTCTCTTTTCTAGATTTAAGGTAATTAGCTAAGAGTGAACCAACTCTATTGCGGCCTCCATAATATCGGGCACTACTACGAAGTAAAATAGATGAAGCATTATCTGTAGAAATCTTGTTAAACTCTAGTTTAGCACGAATAAGCTCCTGCAGGGTGGAATCAGATGAGGAAGTGTAAAATTGATGTTCTAAGCGCTTAATATTGGATAAAAGAGCCTTATGCTGAGTGAGAATGCGTTTCTTTTTCTTGGCTACAAAATCAATAATGAATCCACGGGCGGTGGCTTTAAAGGTATCCCATACCAAAGCAGGGGATATAGATGGACCTTCATTCAAGGAAAAGAATTCTTCCACGAAGGAAGCGAAGGAAGATGAAAAAGCTGGATCCTGCAGAAGAAAATGATTGAATCTCCATCTAGAAGATTTGGGCTGCGAACGGAGCAAATCAAAATCAGCAATCACCGGAGCATGATCTGATATTAAAATGGGTTCAATCGAAGATGAAATAAGATTTTGAGCTAGAGGTTTGGATAGAAAAATGTAATCCAGTCGGGATAAAGAGCCATGTGGTGGGGAGAAAAAGGAAAATTCTGTTTGATCTGGGTTACATAGTCTCCAGGCATCCACTAGATGTGTCTGTGATATTGTGTCATGAAATTGTTTATGAGTTTTATGCGGAATGAAACGCACCTGGGATTTATGATCAATAAATGGGTCCATAACCTGGTTACAATCGCCTCCAAGGATAAAAAATTCATCTTTGTGTTGCATACATTTGTTTGTAATAGCAGGCCAGAAAGCATAATCTGGTTGGGTCGGACCATAGATGTTAAAGACAGTTAGAGGAACATTATTATTAATGAATAGTTTAACCAAAATCCATCTACCATCTGCGTCCATTTCTTGTGAAACCACAGAGCATTTCAATTTTTTATGACATAAAATAATAACACCATTCTTCTTTGTAGTTGAAGAAGAGACAAGGACAGAACCAACCCAATTACTTTTGAGCTTAAGAACCTCAGCTTCTGATAAATGAGATTCTTGTAATAAAACTAAGTCAGGATTATAAGAGGCTAAATGTGAAAGAATTCTTTGCCTTTTTATAGGATTAATAAAACCTTTTACATTCCATGTAACAACTCTGAATGTGAAAGAATAACCATAAAAGTAAAAACAATGGAAATTGACAATAGTGAAGGAGTATAGAGAGAACAATACGGCAAGCTGAAGGAAAGGAATAAGGTACATAAGAGAAAAGAGAGACGAATAGAACAGAAAAACTTATTAGGTAATGCAGGGAAGAAAAGAAAGTTGCAGAGCAAAAGCAGGAAAAAGGGGAGAAAGGGAGAGGATGACAGGAAGCAAAAAGACAGAAAAGGAAAAGACAAAGGGGGAGATAGAAAAGCCAACAGAGGAGACAGTACATATCCATAAAGGACGACAGAAAAGACATACCTGTATAGGACAAGAACGAAAGAACACTGAGGTGGTGACGACACACGGAAGAATGACACCCTCAGGACGGGGAGGTCCCAGCCACACCAGGGGAAAAGGAAGGAAACAAGGAGGAAAACGGACCAAACAAGTTAACTACATCTGGCGAACCTGCAAGAATACAAAGGAGAATAACGTAAGAGATATTAAGTACAGTAGAACCTTCAAAAAATATCATCAAACAAAATGATATATGATAAGGAATCGCAAAATAAGACTACAATTCCAGAACAATGAGAACACCATAGTTGCAAACAGATATAGAATGATCAACCATTGGAAGGACCAGCAGTGTCCATGTTCTTCAAAGTGTGAGAGTGTATAAACTTCTTCAGTTCCGCAGGATCTTCAAATGATACAGTATTATTTTGGAAAGTCACCTTGAAAATGCAAGGATGGAAGAGGCCATATCTGGCTCCAAGAGAATGAAGAGGAGCACGAAGGTTAAGAAATTCTTTTCTTCTAGCTGCGGTGGCATTGGAGACATCTTGAGAAAGGAATACTCTCTGTCCCAGCCAAGACACTTGACGCTTAGCTCTAGCTGCAGGAATGACCGACAACAAGTCAGTAAATTTCAAGAAGAGGATGATGACACCTCTAGGCTTGGCCGGAGATGCAGACAATGAAGGGCGAGGACCAAGCCTGTGGGCTCTCTGGATGTTGAGCGAAGTTGAAGAGGGCATATCCAATAACTTTGGCAGAAAGGAGGAAAAAAAGGAGACAGGATCGTCTCCTTCCAAAGATTCAGGCAGACCATAAATACGTAGATTGTTCCTCCTGTTTCGGTGTTCCAAATCTTCAGTGTGCTGTTGTAGCCTGTGAACCTCCCTTTCCAAAGAATTAATTCTCTGAGTGTCTCCTTGGACATCCAAAAGTTGCTGCTCCATTACAGATACTCTACTCTCCATTGAAGACCACTTTTCGTCAAGAAGCTGCATTTTGCTATTTGTTTCCTCTACAAAGGGACACAGAGCTCGAATCTCCTCCAGCAGCAGCTCCAAGGAGATAGGTGGTGACGGCTTATCAGGAGAGGGAGAATCATGTTTCAGCCGTTTTGACGCTGAAGATGGTGGAGAAGTCTTGCTTACCACAGACTGTGATGGGGAAGTACAAGTAGAGGCCACACCAGCCATTTCTTCAGTAACAGGTGGTCGTATTACTGTTGATGAATGAGAAATAGATCTCTTCGAAGGCTGCGCTTTAGGGATAAATCCAAATTGAGGTTTTCTTAATTTACCCATAAAAGGGGAGACCATACAGCTGGATGGAAATGGCAGAAGCAGGTTTCAAACAGAATTAGCCCCTTGAAAGTACTGCCACAAAGTAATATATAGCGACCTTGAAGCTAAAGTCTCTCACAAAGAAGCCCTAGTAGAAAGCACTAAGCTGAGACATACTAAAACGCCATATCTAGGACAAAAAGTATGTCACAACTGCCAGGGCATGACCAAAATAAAGTTGAGACTCCACCGCCAGTAGGAAAAATTCCACGTTCATGAAAGGTTGACAACAGTGGAAATAGAAGTAACTTTTATTCTAATAGCCTGGATTGAACAATATCCTCCTCAGAACTTATAAGGTAAAGAGAGAGCTAAAAGAGGCACACCTTCAGAGTTGAAGCGCAGAGATCCATAAGTTACAGTTGAAAGATGAGGTTGCAGGGATTCCCAAAACATTGCAGGAAGCGAAAAACGATGCCAAATGAGGTTTCCCAGTGTGCTGCATAACAAGCACTTACTTCTGTGAGGAAACAAAATGGCGGCTGTTCAGTGAGGTGATCGAAACGAGCTGGAAATGAGGAGAAGCGCAGCGCTCCTCCTTATAATAAGCAGTTCCTCATAGTGCCCCCAAGTTCCGCTGCAATAGGAGCCGTTTTCCAAATTATGAAAGGTGCAGAAAACGTACCAAAAAGCCGGGACTTGTCCCCGGTGCGGCGGAGCCGCGACGTCAAGCAGCCATCTTAAGTGGCGCCGAAGCCACGCCCCCCACCCTACTAATTTCTAAAACACCTAGAGGCCTCCAGAACCTAGTAGACAATTTGATCAGTTCTGCAAGCTACGGGGCCTTGAAATTAATGCCTCAAAGACCAAATTTATGACTTTTAATGTAAAGAGGCCCAGCAGCTGCAGAATCATTGTGGATTCCAAACCCCTTATAAGAATCAGGGAGTTTGATTATTTGGGCATTAGGCTGACAGAGAATGGCAGATGGGGAGAACAAGTAGCCGAGAGCAAACACAGAACTAGTGTGATTATGAAGTATTTGGGGTGTATCGAACATTTCCAGTTTCCCCTGCGCTGCAGGTTTATAGTGCTCAGGCTGTTAGTGCAGCACTATATCGTGCTGAGCTGTGGGGCCATTCCCAAATTGAAGATTTATCATCCCCTGAAAATGTTTTTATAAGATTGTTGCTGAAGCTACTCCAGAGCTCCCCTTTACTCCCCCTGCGCTTGGATCTACATCTACACAAGGTAAGTGACTGTGCCAGGCTAAGGCCCATTTTATATTGGTTAAGACTTTGGCCAACTGAAGAATTGGCTCACCTCAGGGCAGCTCTAATCAATATAATCAGTAGGCCCCAGGAGTTAAACATCCCCTGGATCAAATATATCCAGAGCTCACTAATTAAATTAGGCGAAGATAAGTTATGGCTTGACCCTAGCATAACTACTTCTAGTGTAGTCCAGTCTGTGAAAAAGTCCTTTTGGCAATCTGTGAAGCTGTCACACTGCGGTGTACCATCTATTGGGTGTGTAACAAGCTCATTTTTTAAGAAAGAAAATGGATTAAAACTTTGAAAAATTCCTCAACCTTCTGCAAACCCCTTTGACAAGAAAGCTCTACATATAGCTAAGTTTGGATACCCTCCCTTTATCTTGCTTTACGAACACATGGTCCAATCCTTTGTCCAATAATGATACATGCTCGGCATGTAATGCTAGTTGCAGAAATGCCCAGCATGTCCTCTTCTTCTGCCCTGTGTACAAAATACCACAAACTAAATGGATCAAGCCACTCTGTCTAAACATGAGGATGAGGCACCACCAGGAGGCTCTATGGATATGTCAATTTGACACCGATCCAAAGATAGTGCTCCCTGTGTCCAGGTTTCTATAAGGCAGACTGGTTTATCAGAAATAAGTGTCTGAACAA
This sequence comes from Calotriton arnoldi, assembly GCA_963921515.1. NCBI lineage: Eukaryota > Metazoa > Chordata > Amphibia > Caudata > Salamandridae > Calotriton > Calotriton arnoldi. The sequence goes on from CAWUFW010000045.1 coordinate 1,900,826, forward strand.
TTAATACCTGAGCCTAGAACTAGTCAAAATATATTCTCTCTGATCCAGGGAACGCCCAACTCAATTGATTTAGGCTTTTGACTGCTATTGACATTTTCTAGTGTATTTTTCTCTTGTAGACAGTATTGGCAAGTGCATTCTATAGCATTGATAAATAAAGATTGTATGCACTGTTTTTAACATTTATATATCCGTTCATAACATTTTAAATGTTATGGTTCTATGTTATCTTGTATATTTGTACTGTTTTTTCAATGAATTTATGTAAATTAGAAATGACAAATAAATATACTGTATAGTATACCTGTTTTTAACCACCAAAACCATCATTTTGATTGGAAACCTTTTTCCCTCTTCCATCCCTCCCCTACCCTTCTCAATCCAAATAACTGACTAACATATCCACCACTCAAATTACTTTCATATTTCACTATATTAATTCAACACTAATCCTTTATGGGTTCAGGAGTAGCGTGCTACTCACCAAAAAAGCGCTTCAACACCCCATCAGGGTTAACAAGCGCTATATAAATGCAAACCTTTTTCCCTCTTCAATCCCTCCGCTATCCTTCACACTCCAAATAACTGACTAATATCCACCACTCAAATTACTTTCATATTTCACTATACTAATTCACCACTAATCCTTTATGGGTTTCTGGAGTAGCATGTTACTCGCCCAAAAAAGCGCTTCAACACCCCATCAGGGGTAACAAGCGTTATATAAATACAAACCTTTTTTTCCCTCTTCTATCCTTCCGCTATCCTTCTGAATCCAAATAACTGACTCACCTATCCACCACTCAAATTACTTTCATATTTCACTATACTTATTCAACACTAATCCTTTATGGGTTCCGGAGTAGCGAGCTATTTGCCGAAAAAGCACTTCGACTCCCCGTCAGGGGTAGTGAGCGCTATATAAATGCAATTACAATACAATACAATATGCCTTAAGATGCAGCTCCTGTGCTCAGTGCAGGAGCCCTGTCAGCAACATTGACCTACTAATGCCCTCTCTTTGCCAGTGACAGGTCAGAATGAATGGACATGGTGACTGGGACAAGTGAACACCAGCAGGAAGCAAAGCCCTGCAGCATTCAGCCTGCTCAGCTAGGAGTACCAGAGTGAACAGGCCTATAGAAACTGACCTGGTGTGTGCAGTTCTGCACAAGGTATCACAGCCCTAGGTACTCACTCTCTTCCCTTGGAGCCCCTCAGGGGAGGAAAAGCGTGGACTGTGCCTGCAGCTATGTGGACCTGTGCAGTGAAGGAAATAGGAGCAGACAGCTCTCCAAGGAGTAGAAGTATCGGAGCTAACAGATACAGTGCTGTGAATGTCTGAAACAGGGTTTGTGACTGTCTATATTGGAGAAGGCAGTCTTTGCATCACTGAATAAAGGCAGGAGGCACAATACCATTGCCCACGGATGAGGAAAGCAAGCACAGTTACTGGGTTTGGTGGTGAAGAAACAAGCAGATGTAGACCCCTGGTATCACAAATAACAATTATTTTCTCCAGATACTAGTAGCAGGCATAGAGAAATGGTACAGGAAGAAGACAGTTAGAATCCCAGACCTACGTTGTGCCAGTGACATGGACACTGTATATGTCTCTAGGTGATGGAAGCAGATAATGTCCTCGATTAGGGTGCAGAAGTAAGCACAGTGCCTCTGAGCATGCCACCCTCCATAAAGCGATCAGAGATAGCAGAATAGACATGGAGCCCAAAAGGTGGAAGTCATCCAGGAGAGTCAGACTGAGTTTTGGACATGGGGCACAGACTGTGGACTGCAGCTAGGATTAGCACCGGAGCACCGATGCTGTGTCCTTGGAGGACTGTACACTAAAGCGGCCACTGCCCAACAGGTAGATCTTACAAAAGAGGATCCCCTTTAGGGCATAGAAAGAAGAGTGCTCATCTTTCGGAAAACTCTCTCAGAATTTGAACTTTTTCCATCATCAAAAGAATAAGCCGGGGCAAGAGTGTCACTGGGAGCCCAGTGGTGGCAGACTGCAGTCAGCCAGAAGGCAGTCTGAGTTGACAATCCTCAGAAACTGCTATTGTTTAATCTAAATCCAGAGATCCCTGAGTCTTGAAGGGGACGATCCCTTCTCCTGCTGCTGCTGTGGCCATTCCACTGTACAGGAAGATCAGTGTTAAGAGGCACAGCATCAGAGAGGAATTTAGTCACACAAAAAAATCCCATCACCAACCCTGCCTGCAGCCTGCTTAGGGACAGAAGAGAAAGAGGATGCATTCATCTGTGAAATATTCTTTAAGGGGGTGAAACACCTACAGTAATAAATGTTCTAATAAGAGTGATATACTTATGCTTTTCAACTGTTGTAAATGTTGCTTGAGAAATGTCATTGAAGGTATGTAGTGTTATTATATGTTCAACCAAATTCTGATCCTGTTGTGTACAAAAACAACAGAGATATTGCTCAAACTGCTGCCTGGTCCTTTCTAATTGTCCATCACTCTGGGGATGATAAGCAGACGAATAACATAATCACATTGCCAAAAGTATGTGGATTTCTTGCCAGAACCATGAGAGGAATAGATAGCCTCGATCTGACACAATTTTGTCTGGTAATCCATGCACATGGAAGATGTGTTGGGTTAAAGACAGGGCAAGATCCTGGCAGTAGGAATAGATTAAAAGGTATGAAATGGGCCATCTTATCATCTTAGTGTATAGACCTGCACAGTCCAGATAGTAATGTATTCATCTTGCAAACCGTCTGTGATAAAATCCATTGAACAGGTATGCCCAGAATGAGGTGGTATTGGTAATGGATAAAGCAATACCTGACGTCTTTGGATGTGGGTTTAGAACATTCACAACCCATATATCTCTTCACACAGTCCTTTACATCACTTGTCAGGTTTTCCCACCAGTTGTATTGACTGATTAGCTCATGGTATCTTGGCCAGAAACTGTTACTTCTAAATGTAGCTTATTTAAGGCTTCTGCCAAACTATATAGAGCCTTCTTCATAGCCAATCAGGAAGGTTAATGAGGTCTCAGCAATCTGCCTGATTCTGGCAGCTGGAGACAGATTTACCCTCAGAAGTGGATCTGAAGAGGCACCTTCCTACTCTCTTAAGGGATACCTACCCACAAGTACATCAGACTGGACAGCCAAAAGGACCACCAGAGGTAGGGAAACAGCAGTAATACCAATGGAGCTTAAAGGAGACAAGAAGACTAATGTGTAAAATGTCCTTCTTAGTACAATATGACTGTATATACTTAGTTATTCCCCACCCCCCACCACTGCCAGACTTCTCAAGTGAATTGTCTGACCCAGAATGCACTGCTACTGACAATCTGATTCTACAGCAGCAACTTCAGAGAAATAGTGATAAATCCCTGTCATGGGACGGGTTCGGGGGCCACTCAATCAAGGCACACAAGGATATAGAGAGGCTAGTTCTTTATTTCTGGTACACAAAACAAAATAAAGTCCAATGTAATGGTCTCTTCCTGGTTGGGGCTGCTCCCGTCTTCACCGAGTTTCCAGTAGGAAAGGGGGAATTGGCCTTGCTCCTGCCGTCGTCCCAAAGCCTTGGAACCGAAATAGGGGAAACGAAAGAAAATACCAGGGTCAGTCTGGAGGAAGCGTAAATACTTCCTGGTTTAGGGTAAAGGGTGTGAGGGAAGAATCACCTAGATACCGGCACCGTGTGGTCCTTAGCGTGTCCTCCCTCTACATGGTTTCCCTCCCCTGCCCGTGCCCTGAAAACCCCTGGAGTCTCGCCCGTACCTTGTGGAGCCACCCTCCTCCGGGAGAGTGGCGGGGCGAGGAGCGGTCTCGTTGGCCTCCTGGCTTGACGTCCTCATCAGGAACTGCGTCTCCGGTCACCTCTCTCCTCGGCACCTCTGACTCCGTCGGCTTCCGCGTCTCTGGATTCTCTCCCGCTGGAGTCTTCTCTTCCCCATACGTCATGGACGCCTCTCCTCTTGTTTCGTCCTGCTCCTTGTCCGATAGGACGGCTGAGGGAAGCGTCATCAGCCACGCCCCTTGGAGTTCCTCAGGGTGAGATCTCTTAAAGGACTCCACACCAGCCTGTATACGGGGTGACAGTACGTCGGAAAATGTCTCGGTGGGAAAATACGGTAACTCAGTTCGTGATTCGTCATCTGGGTCCTGACACATGCCCCCCCTAGGATTTCGCCGATCGAGGGAAAGAGGGAAACGCGAGAGATAGTCCGCGTTGCCCTGTTCCTTGCCTTTCCGGTGCTGAACCTTGAATCGGAATGGTTGTAGGGCTAAGAACCAGCGAAGGACCCTATCGTTACAGCCCTTATTCCTCTGTAGCCAGGTGAGGGGTGCGTGGTCAGTATACAATACAAAAGACCGCCCCTCTAAGTAATACCTTAACTTCTCTATACTCCATTTCAGGGCGAGGCATTCTTTTTCTATCGTAGGATAAGCCAGTTCCCTAGTAAAGAGTTTTCTACTTATGTAAAGAATAGGCCTTTCTAGCCCGTTACTGTCCAGCTGAGAAAGGACGGCTCCTATCCCTACCCCTGAAGCGTCTGTCTGGAGGATAAAGGGGTGTTGGAAATTTGGAGTGAGTACCACTGGGGAAGTGGTAAGTGTTGTTTTTAGTTTCCGGAAGGCCAGGAGCTCCTGTTCAGACGGGGACCTAAGGCGGGAGGGCGCGGTAGTCTTTTTAAGCAAATCTGTGAGAGGTGCAGCAATGTCTGAGAAGAGGGGAATAAAGCGTCTGTAATAACCGACTAACCAAAGGAAAGCCCTCAACTCCTTTTTAGTGGTAGGATAGGGGGTATCTTGAATAGCTCTGATTTTTTCGGTTTGGGGTTCAATCAGTCCTTTTCCCAACATGTACCCCAGATATCTAACCTTCTGAAATGCGAATCTGGATTTTTTTGCATTGATATGCAAGTTAGCCTCTCTCAACTTGGATAGGATGGCAGTAAGATGGGACTGATGCTCAGCCACGTTTTACCATACACAATAATGTCGTCTAGATAGGCTGAAGAATACCCTAGATGACTTTTCAGGAGGGCATCCATGAGCCTTTGAAAACTAGTGGGGGCACCATGTAGGCCAAATGGCAGTACAGTGAACGGGAACAAGCCTTCAGGGGTAGAAAAAGCAGTTTTCTCCTGCTCCCCAGGATGGAGTGGGATTTGCCAGTAGCCTTTGGTGAGGTCGATGGTGGAAATATAACGAGCCTCACCTAGGCGCTCGATCAATTCATCCACTCGCGGAAGGGGATACCCGTCCTGCTTAGATATGCGGTTTACCGCGCTGAAATCAATACAGAACCGGGTACTCCCATCCGGTTTTGGGTCCAGGACAATAGGCGAGCACCAGTTGCTCTTAGAGGGCACCACCACTCCTAGGGTTAGCATGTCTGCCACTTCTTTTTTTAGGGCCGCTCTATGTGCTTCGGGTACCCGATATGGTTTTTGTTTAACAATGACCCCCTCGGTAGTGGGTATGGAATGGCTTGCCAAGGTGGTTCGACCGGGCTGATCTGAGAATATGTCAGAGAATGAATGTAGGAGGCCCCTTAACTCTTTTTTCTCCTTGGGCTCTAAATCAGGGCTAAGGAGAGTGGCATCTACCATGGTAGGGGTTGGAGCAGCCAGTGACACTGTAGAGGGTTTTCTAGGGGCTGGACCCAACCATTTTTTTAACAGGTTTACGTGGTACATCTGGGTTTTTCTGGGAGACAGGCGTAACACGTATGTGGTTTTTCCTATCTTCCGTATCACCTCATACGGTCCTTGCCACTCTTTTCTTAGTTTATGGGTGGAGGAAGGAAGAAGGGTCAAAACCCAATCCCCTGGTTGAAACTCTCTCCACCTCTTGCCTTTATCATAGTGATACCTTTGCTGGCTCTGTGCTTTTTCTAGGTTATCATGGGCAAGGGTTCTTAACTTGTGAAGTCGCGCCTTTACTTGATTGGCATAATCAAGCAGGGCTTGTGCTTCGGTTACACCCTGCTCTTCCCAACTTTCTTTTGTGATTTCCAGGAGGGTGCGTGGTCTCCGCCCAAATAAGAGTTTGAACGGAGAGACACCCAGATTGCTTTGGACCGTGTTGCGGATAATGAATAGTGCGAGAGGAAGGAGTTGGTCCCATTCCCTTCCATCCCCTGTCAACAGTTTTTTTAGGGTAAGTTTTAGGTTTCCATTGTACTTCTCTATGAGGCCGTCCGTTTGGGGGTGGTACACGGACGTTTTGATGTGTTTGATATCTAACTGGTTGCAGACCTCCTTCATTAGTCGGGACACAAATGGCGTACCCTGGTCTGTGAGAATCTCACGTGGAAACCCCATTCTGGAAAAGACCTCAATCAGCCTCTGTGCTATGGTCGTGGTGGTGACAGCTCTTAGGGGAAGGGCTTAGGGGTATCGTGTGGCGTAGTCTACGATCATGAGGACATACTGGTAACCCTTGGTGGATTTAGGGAGAGGACCTATAAGGTCCATACCTATTCTTTCAAAGGGACGACTGATGATGGGCAGGGGTTGGAGGGGTACCTTTGGAGGGACATATGGATTTCGTTTCTGGCATATGGCACACTCCTGGCAGTATTTCTTGATCTGTAGATATATACCTGGCCAATAAAACCAACTTAGGATTGCTTGACTAGTTTTTTCAGCCCCACAGTGGCCTGCTAAGAGATGGGACTGGGCAAAGAACAGGATTTGGTCCCTGAAACCAGTCGGAACCAGTAACTGGGGTTCTGCCCCTTCTTTGGCTATCTGATAGAGGAGACCGTTATGTTCAACAAAAACAAGGGTAGGTTCTTCTCGGATCGTCCTTTGTCTCCTGCGCTCTTTGCCATGCATTGCTAAGAGAACCATCGTTTAACTGAGCTACCCTAAAGTGATTGTCCATAGCCCAAGGTTCAGAAGTCAGCAGGTTGTTGTAAGAGCAAGACTCTGGTGAAGAGGCCTTTAGAGCATTGGCTAAGAGAGAGGGAAAACAAGGGTTGTCTACCCCTAAGATGAGCTGTTCGGGAAGAAAAGGGAGAACCCCTACGTTGGCTGTGGTTTCTATGCCCGTCTTGGTACGAATCGTCAACCGGGCTACCGGATACACTTTAACATCCCCATGCACACAGCGTATGCTAACTGTTTTCTCGGACAGGATCTGGGAGACAGGGACTATCTCCTCCTGGGCTACTGAGTGTTTATATCCCGAATCAAGGAGGGCTGTTACTTCTTGCTGGTTTACCGTAAGACTCACATAATAGATATGCCCCATCTCTTGTGCATAGAGGACGGTCTGAGGAGCATAGCTAACGTCCATAGGTTCTTCTTCGGCTTTTTCCCTTTTCTTTAGGCAGAATCTGGCTATGTGGCCCCACTCGCCACACTCAAAGCACTGAGGACTAGACGTAGCCAGATGGTCGGGCTTCCCGGGTTGGGGTCTGAAAGGCTCTAGGGTTGTCTTTATGGGTCTTCTCTCATTTTTAGAAGGCGGGGCCCCCTTTGTGGCTTCTCTGGTTCTCTAGCTGTATTGCGGTTTTGTGCTCTTGTAAAGGAGGTAGCCATTTTGACAGCCTGCTCTAAAGTCAGGCCCGCATGTTGACGGAGCCACCTTTGGGTTCCGTAGGGTAGGGCTTCAAGGTACTGTTCCAAGTAAATCTTGTTCATTACCTCCTCTGTACTGGACTCTAGTGGTTTCAGCCATCAATCAGCGGCATCTTTTATTTTATAGAATAAGGTCTTTGGGGTGTCTCCCGGTGTTCCCCGCTCTTGTCGGAACTTAAGACGATGTGTCTCATCGTCCACCCCAAGGCGATCCAGTATGTACTGTTTAACCGTGCCATAAACCGCAGTGCCATCCTTGTTAATGGTCTGATAAACAGCTTGTGCCTCAGCTGTGAGCAAAGGAGCCAAGTAAAAGGGCCAACGATCCGTTGGCCACCCGCTAGCCCTTGCGGCCCTCTCAAAGTTTAGAAAGAACGACGTGGGATCCTCCCCTGGTACATATTTTTGTAAAGGAACAACGGTGCCAGGAGGAGTAGGGCCTCTCCCTTGTCCAAGACCCACGAGAAGGTGACTCTGTCCCTCCGCTAGCTTGACCATATTGACTGCCTGAGTCTGAATGGCTGCCGAAAACCCAGCCCGGTCTGCCTCTGCTTGGCTCATGCTCCTCTCTATGGCCCATTCCAACTTGGCCTGTCCTTCCTTTAGTTGATAGACCAGGTTCTCCATCTTGTATCGATAGAACTATGCACGCATTCTCGACCACTTTGTCATGGAACGGGTTCGGGGGCCACTCAATCAAGGCACACAAGGATATAGAGAGGCTAGTTCTTTATTTCTGGTACACAAAACAAAAAAAAGTCCAATGTAATGGTCTCTTCCTGGTTGGGGCTGCTCCCGTCTTCACCAAGAGTTTCCAGTAGGAAAGGGGGAATTGGCCTTGCTCCTGCCGTCGTCCCAAATCCTCGGAACCGAAATAGGGGAAACGAAAGAAAATACCAGGGTCAGTTTGGAGGAAGCGTAAATACTTTCTGGCTTAGGGTAAAGGGTGTGAGGGAAGAATCACCTAGATACCGGCACCGTGTGGTCCTTAGCGTGTCCTCCCTCTACATGGTTTCCTTCCCCTGCCCGTGCCCTGAAAACCCCTGGAGTCTCGCCCGTACCTTGTGGAGCCACCCTCCTCCGGGAGAGTGGCGGGGCGAGGAGCGGTCTCGTTGGCCTCCTGGCTCGACGTCCTCGTCAGGAACAGCGTCTCCAGTCACCTCTCTCCTCGGCCCCTCTGACACCGTCGGCTTCAGTGTCTCTGGATTGTCTCCCGCTGGAGTCTTCTCTTCCCCATACGTCATGGACGCCTCTCCTCTTGTTTCGTCCTGTCCTTCCTTTAGTTGATAGACCAGGTTCTCTATCTTGTATCGATAGAACTATGCCCGCATTCTCGACCACTTTGTCATGGGACGGGTTCGGGGGCCACTCAATCAAGGCACACAAGGATATAGAGAGACTACTTCTTTATTTCTGGTACACAAAACAAAAAAAAGTCCAATGTAATGGTCTCTTCCTGGTTGGAGCTGCTCCCGTCTTCACCAAGAGTTTCCAGTAGGAAAGGCGGAATTGGCCTTGCTCCTGCCGTCGTCCCAAAGCCTCGGAACCGAAATAGGGGAAACGAAAGAAAATACCAGGGTCAGTCTGGAGGAAGCGTAAATACTTCCTGGCTTAGGGTAAAGGGTGTGAGGGAAGAATCACCTAGATACCGGCACCGTGTGGTCCTTAGCGTGTCCTCCCTCTACATGGTTTCCCTCCCCTGCCCATGCCCTGAAAACCCCTGGAGTCTCGCCCGTACCTTGTGGAGCCACCCTCCTCCGGGAGAGTGGCGGGGCGAGGAGCGGTCTCGGCCTCCTGGCTCAACGTCCTCATCAGGAACAGCGTCTCCGGTCAACTCTCTCCTCGGCCCCTCTGACTCAGTCGGCTTCTGCGTCTCTGGATTCTCTCCCGCTGGAGTCTTCTCTTCCCCATACGTCATGGATGCCTCTCCTCTTGTTTCGTCCTGCTCCTTGTCCGATAGGACAGCTGAGGGAAGCGTCATCGTCCACGCCCCTTGGAGTTCCTTGGGGTGAGATCTCTTAAAGGACTCCACACCAGCCTGTATACGGGGTGACAGTATGTCGGAAAATGTCTCGGTGGGAAAATACGGTAACTCAGTTTGTGATTCGTCATCTGGGTCCTGACAATCCCTCAATAGCGGGATGTAAGCAGGTGCAAGTGCAAGTCAGTGTATGTCGTGGTCAGTGGAGTGCACTTGTCTGTATATACTAGACAAGCAAGTAAGCACGCTCCTCTGAGCGTTTCTGCTATGTGGGTGTCAGACTTCAAATATTCAAATTCAATTCTTTATTCAGTCATTAAACTGATCATAAAACAGCAAAATAAACACATAAATACGTAAAAACGAACATATCTCAATTCATACAGTAAGATTCTAAGTCAACACAGAAGATAAGTAAAGGTAAAAATCCAGCCCCTCTGCTGCTGAGCAAAATTAAAAAGAAGACTATTGCAGTAGTGGACAGCAGATTAAAAAAAAATACAACATTCACAGAGATAGACATTTACATCTGGAATCATAAGTAAATTAAGCATTGCAGATCCTTGCTTTTTACTAATTAATGGCTGTCCTTTTGAAAAATGGAAGAATTTTCCAAAAGGACAGCATTAGTTAGTAAAACAAACACTGATGGAACTCTGGCACCGAATTATAAGTCCAGAGCCGGCAGGAGCACAGAAGATCCAGGTCGAAGATGAGCCTGTCTGGAGCCGAAGCATGACGCATCTCACTGCGGGAGATTCCTCTGACTCAAGTCGTTCAGACGATGTACTCCGAAAGGAGCTCGATCTGCTCAATGAACCTGCAGTCTTCAGGAGCCCTGCCTGTGTAAGAATGACCAGCTGCCAGGCACTTTGTAGAGCAGGTCACAGTGAAATAAGTCTGACACCGCTGACGCGCTGCGTATGCCCCTGTGGGGGACAGAAAGAACCACGGCCACAAGAATCCTGCAGTCCAAGGAGGCGGGGCTTGCACAGGTGTTACCATGGGTACACTGACAAAATATCGACACTCAAAATATCCCCATACAGAAATATCGTGACCAAAATATCGATGTAAAAAATATCGACATCCCATACTTATAATGGTAAGTACAAAAATATAGAGAGAAAAAATCTATGTTATTAATATAGTTGTATAAAATATCAATTTTTAAATATATATAAAATAAAATAATAAATATTTAGGGGCCGATTCCGATCTCGGCCGGTATGGCTCCGAATCGGATTCGGCTTAACCGGATCCGATTCGGAGCCCTATTTCCCGACCGATTCGTACGCGTGTCCGGGCGAGCGAGTACGATGCGAATTCGCCGACTGACTCGTCCGGGCGTCCCGACCGCTCCGACCGACTCGTTCCCGGGTCGAACCGCACCGACCGACTCGCTCGGACTCGACTCGCACCGCGCAATGGAGACGTTCCCCGGCCGGGTAAGTACGATGCGCGCCGCGAGCAGTCCGACCGAGCCGCGCACTCCGGCTCGAAGGAGCTGTCGGAGCCGTACTTTGGGGGTCCGTGTCGTGTACGGCGCGAGTCGCTTCGCCGCGTACCCGCTGTAGGGGGTGCCCTTGTCCGCCTCGCACCCATTGAGTCAATGGGAGCCCGCGTACGCGTTGTACGACCGGCTCCCATTGACTTCAATGGGAGTCCGACCGACTCGAGTCCGATGGCATACGTGCGCATCGTACTCGTTCGGTCGGGCTGCCAGAGTCCGATTCGGTCGGAAATCTCTCCGAGTCCGGCTCGGTCGGAGAGATTTCCGGCCCGAATCGGAATCGGCCCCTAAATGTATTAAATAGTAAAATTAATAAAAAAAACATTTAATATATATCTTAGCAAATATAACAAAAAACTTATTTAAAAAAAGTTAAACATACATATATAATTAAAATATATTTACATATATCTACTTACAAAAAAGTTATTAAACTAACAATTTTAATTTACATTATAATTTAAAAATAATATAAAAACAAATAAATATATATATATATATATACACCAACGTCCTCTATGTACCGGAGCCCCCAACCCTTCATGGCGGCCTCTTTCAATAGTGGGTACGGAGCAGCCCACCAGATCCAAAACATGAAACACCACAATAGAGGCCCGTTACTGGAAAGATGCATTTATTCGTCACACAGCAGCACAAAGAAGCTTCCTACTCCTTACGCGTTTCAGCGACCTCTGCCGCCTTGCTCACAGGTGGAAGCCATTGGTAATGCAAAGTGCAGACGTGCATGCTTTGAAACAATAGTCACATGACCAGTTCATTGTGAACTACCAATCCCATAATGCAGGTAAGTTTTTTGCGTTAATACAATTGGGAAAGTCCTCTTTCATAATATACCTGCACGATGTAACAGTGGAAAAATGTCAGTGCAACTGGTCCTGTTGTTTGTAATTCTATTAATGCAAAGTGCTCGATTGTTCCAAACGTGCGTCGTAAAATGCTCATCTCCAGCACGATCAAAAGGGAAAATCCTCCTTTTCGAATCCCTTCCATGCGCTCTCTAAGTTTGCTTAATAGCTTGACCTTTCGTAGGCCTGGAGAGTACAAGTGGGTCATGCTCCTCGTAAAACATACACCAACGTCCTCCATGTACCGGAGCCCCCAACCCTTCAGGGCGGCCTCTTTCAATAGTGGGTACGGAGCAGCCCACCAGATCCAAAACATGAAACACCACAATAGAGGCCCGTTACTGGAAAGATGCATTTATTCGTCACACAGCAGCACAAAGAAGCTTCCTACTCCTTACGCGTTTCAGCGACCTCTGCCGCCTTGCTCACAGGTGGAAGCCATTGGTAATGCAAAGTGCAGACGTGCATGCTTTAAAACAATAGTCACATGACCAGTTCATTGTGAACTACCAATCCCATAATGCAGGTAAGTTTTTGCGTTAATACAATTGGGAAAGTCCTCTTTCATAATATACCTGCACGATGTAACAGTGGAAAAATGTCAGTGCAACTGGTCCTGTTGTTTGTAATTCTATTAATGCAAAGTGCTCGATTGTTCCAAACGTGCGTCGTAAAATGCTCATCTCCAGCACGATCAAAAAGGGAAAATCCTCCTTTTCGAATCCCTTCCATGCGCTCTCTAAGTTTGCTTAATAGCTTGACCTTTCGTAGGCCTGGAGAGTACAAGTGGGTCATGCTCCTCGTAAAACATACACCAACGTCCTCCATGTACCGGAGCCCCCAACCCTTCAGGGCGGCCTCTTTCAATAGTGGGTACGGAGCAGCCCACCAGATCCAAAACATGAAACACCACAATAGAGGCCCGTTACTGGAAAGATGCATTTATTCGTCACACAGCAGCACAAAGAAGCTTCCTACTCCTTACGCGTTTCAGCGACCTCTGCCGCCTTGCTCACAGGTGGAAGCCATTGGTAATGCAAAGTGCAGACGTGCATGCTTTGAAACAATAGTCACATGACCAGTTCATTGTGAACTACCAATCCCATAATGCAGGTAAGTTTTTTGCGTTAATACAATTGGGAAAGTCCTCTTTCATAATATACCTGCACGATGTAACAGTGGAAAAATGTCAGTGCAACTGGTCCTGTTGTTTGTAATTCTATTAATGCAAAGTGCTCGATTGTTCCAAACGTGCGTCATAAAATGCTCATCTCCAGCACGATCAAAAAGGGAAAATCCTCCTTTTCGAATCCCTTCCATGCGCTCTCTAAGTTTGCTTAATAGCTTGACCTTTCGTAGGCCTGGAGAGTACAAGTGGGTCATGCTCCTCGTAAAACATACACCAACGTCCTACATGTACCGGAGCCCCCAACCCTTCAGGGCGGCCTCTTTCAATAGTGGGTACGGAGCAGCCCACCAGATCCAAAACATGAAACACCACAATAGAGGCCCGTTACTGGAAAGATGCATTTATTCGTCACACAGCAGCACAAAGAAGCTTCCTACTCCTTACGCGTTTCAGCGACCTCTGCCGCCTTGCTCACAGGTGGAAGCCATTGGTAATGCAAAGTGCAGACGTGCATGCTTTGAAACAATAGTCACATGACCAGTTCATTGTGAACTACCAATCCCATAATGCAGGTAAGTTTTTTGCGTTAATACAATTGGGAAAGTCCTCTTTCATAATATACCTGCACGATGTAACAGTGGAAAAATGTCAGTGCAACTGGTCCTGTTGTTTGTAATTCTATTAATGCAAAGTGCTCGATTGTTCCAAACGTGCGTCGTAAAATGCTCATCTCCAGCACGATCAAAAGGGAAAATCCTCCTTTTCGAATCCCTTCCATGCGCTCTCTAAGTTTGCTTAATAGCTTGACCTTTCGTAGGCCTGGAGAGTACAAGTGGGTCATGCTCCTCGTAAAACATACACCAACGTCCTCCATGTACCGGAGCCCCCAAACCTTCAGGGCGGCCTCTTTCAATAGTGGGTACGGAGCAGCCCACCAGATCCAAAACATGAAACACCACAATAGAGGCCCGTTACTGGAAAGATGCATTTATTCGTCACACAGCAGCACAAAGAAGCTTCCTACTCCTTACGCGTTTCAGCGACCTCTGCCGCCTTGCTCACAGGTGGAAGCCATTGGTAATGCAAAGTGCAGACGTGCATGCTTTAAAACAATAGTCACATGACCAGTTCATTGTGAACTACCAATCCCATAATGCAGGTAAGTTTTTTGCGTTAATACAATTGGGAAAGTCCTCTTTCATAATATACCTGCACGATGTAACAGTGGAAAAATGTCAGTGCAACTGGTCCTGTTGTTTGTAATTCTATTAATGCAAAGTGCTCGATTGTTCCAAACGTGCGTCGTAAAATGCTCATCTCCAGCACGATCAAAAAGGGAAAATCCTCCTTTTCGAATCCCTTCCATGCGCTCTCTAAGTTTGCTTAATAGCTTGACCTTTCGTAGGCCTGGAGAGTACAAGTGGGTCATGCTCCTCGTAAAACATACACCAACATCCTCCATGTACCGGAGCCCCCAACCCTTCAGGGCGGCCTCTTTCAATAGTGGGTACGGAGCAGCCCACCAGATCCAAAACATGAAACACCACAATAGAGGCCCGTTACTGGAAAGATGCATTTATTCGTCACACAGCAGCACAAAGAAGCTTCCTACTCCTTACGCGGCCACAAGAATCCTGCAGTCCAAGGAGGCGGGGCTTGCACAGGTGTTACCATGGGTACACTGACAAAATATCGACACTCAAAATATCCCCATACAGAAATATCGTGACCAAAATATCGATGTAAAAAATATCGACATCCCATACTTATAATGGTAAGTACAAAAATATAGAGAAAAAAAATCTATGTTATTAATATAGTTGTATAAAATATCAATTTTTAAATATATATAAAATAAAATAATAAATATTTAGGGCCGATTCCGATCTCGGCCGGTATGGCTCCGAATCGGATTCGGCTTAACCGGATCCGATTCGGAGCCCTATTTCCCGACCGATTCGTACGCGCGTCCGGGCGAGCGAGTACGATGCGAGTCGCCGACCGACTTGTCCGGGCGTCCCGACCGCTCCGACCGACTCGTTCCCGGGTCGAACCGCACCGACCGACTCGCTCGGACTCGACTCGCACCGCGCAATGGAGACGTTCCCCGGCCGGGTAAGTACGATGCGCGCCGCGAGCAGTCCGACCGAGCCGCGCACTCCGGCTCGAAGGAGCAGTCGGAGCCGTACTTTGGGGGTCCGTGTCGGACCCCCCTGTACGCGTAGCCGCGCGAGTCGCACACAGGGGGGACCCATGGGTCCCCCATACCTGTGCGTGTACGGCGCGAGTCGCTTCGCCGCGTACCCGCTGTAGGGGCGCCCTTGTCCGCCTCGCACCCATTGAGTCAATGGGAGCTCGCGTACGCGTTGTACGACCGGCTCCCATTGACTTCAATGGGAGTCCGACCGACTCGAGTCCGATGGCATACGTGCGCATCGTACTCGTTCGGTCGGGCTGTCAGAAGTCCGATTCGGTCGGAAATCTCTCCGAGTCCGGCTCGGTCGGAGAGATTTCCGGCCCGAATCGGAATCGGCCCCTAAATGTATTAAATAGTAAAATTAATAAAAAAAACATTTAATATATATCTTAACAAATATAACAAAAAACTTATTTAAAAAAAGTTAAACATACATATATAATTAAAATATATTTACATATATCTACTTACAAAAAAGTTATTAAACTAACAATTTTAATTTACATTATAATTTAAAAATAATATAAAAACAAATAAATATATATATATATATATATATATATATACCTTTAACATAAAATCTTAAAAAAAAAAACGATATAATTAAATAAAAATTAAACAACTTAAAATTCTTTAAATGTAGCAAACATTATTTTACACATTAAAAATATTAATAACTAAAAATATTATAATTTTAAATAAACAAAAACATAGTAATATAAATCATAACAGCATACAATAAATTATAAAATATAAAATGTAAAACATATACAGTTCCCACTACAATTTGAACCAAACTATGCAAACTACTAAAATTAATATCTAAAAAATGTACTACTCCCACGTAACACAACGCAAAAATTATAAAACTGGTTACCATTTACAAATCTCCCTCCAATAAATGCAACAGTAGTAAAAGTGTTGGATTGCGGATAAGTAATATTTACTGTACCCATTCGAGCCAGCACAATAGTAGCAAAACTGTTGGAGTGCGAAGGGCTAAATCAACTCTTCCCATTCCAATCACTACAACAGTAGGGAAAGTGTTAGATTGCGGAGGGGTAAAATTTACTATTCCCACCCCAATAAGTGTTGGATAGCGGAGGGGTGAAATCTACTATTCTCACTCCGGTCAGTACAACAGTAGGGAAAGTGTTAGATTGCGGAGGGTTAAAATGTACTATTCCCCCCCAAATGAGTGCAACAGTAGGGAAAGTGTTGGATAGCGGAGGCGTAAAATTTACTATTTCCACTCCAGTCAGTACAACAGTATGGAAAGTGTTGTATTGAGGAGGGGTAAAATTTACTATTCCCCCTCTAACAAGTGCAACAGTAGGGAAAGTGTTGGATAGCGGAGGGGTAAAATTTACTATTTCCACTCCAGTCAGTACAGCAGTAGGGAAAGTGTTGGATTGCAGAGGGGTAAAATGTACTATTCCCATCCCAATGAGTGCAACAGAAGGGAAAGTGTTGACTAGCGGAGGGGTAAAATTTACTATTCCCACTCTAGTCAGTACAACAGTAGGGAAAGTGTTGGATTGCAGAGGGGTAACGTTTACTATTTCCACTCCAATAAGTGCAACAGTAGGGAAAGTGTTGGATAGTGGAGGGGTGAAATTGACTATTCCCACTCCAGTCTGTTCAACATTAAAAACAAACAAAATATCTTCAACAAAATAAAAATTTTAAACAAAGTTAATAAAAAGATATAAAAATATGTTGAAAAATAAAATAAAAATATATTTAATATTTAAAAAATAAAAAAATAAAAACATATCACAATCTTAAATACATATCACAAATACCTACAAATATTATTATAAAGTACAAAAACAATTTTCATACAAATAAATATATTTACTTAGAAATTATTCATTAACAATAACATTAATTATTACATACATTTAGTTTAGTTACTTCCCACCCTATTATACCACAAAACTCACAACCTGCACAAAAAAATTCTTTACACTATTAATATAAATATTCATCAACAAACTGATTTTCATTCATTAAATATTAATTATTAATTATGATTAATATACTTCCCACAATAAATTTCCACAAAGCACAGAACACACTCATAACATGTAACAAAAAAGTGTTTACACAATTACCACAACAAATTATTAAATTAATAATTAATATTAATGTAAAAATAATTATTAATTGCTTTAAATTAATTTACTTCCACGCAATACTCCCTACAAAACCCACAACCCACATCTAAAATCTATTTCAAAAAAAATATTTGCACACTTAACATAATTATCAATTAAACATATATTATTAATTAGAAACCAAATTATAATCATTAAACTTAATTAACTTCCCGCCCTTTACTGCTATAATCCCCACAACCTGCACCTAAAATTAAACTTTAAAAAATTAATTACACAACTAAAATTAATTTTCAAATAAACAACTAATAGTATTTAACAACTAATTATAAAGTCATTAAAAATAATTTACTCCCCACCCTTCACACCTATAAATCCAAAACCCGCACCTAACAAAATGTAAATAAACAATTAACATAATTAATTATCAATTATTTAATTAATATTAATTATTAACTCATTAATTAATTAAAAATAAATTACTTCCTACCCATTACCCCTATAACCCACAACCCGCACCTAAATAGAATACACAATTAACATAATTATCAATTAATTAATATTAACTAACAAATAATTATTAATTAATTAAAAATGAATTACTTCCCACCCTTTACCCCTATAACCCCACAACCCGCGCCTTAAAAAATTACACAATTAACATAATGAATTATCAATTAATTAATTAATATTAATTAACAACTAATTAAAAATATATTACATCCCACCCTTTACCCTATAACCCCACAACCCGCACATAAAAAATATTACACAATTTACTTAATTATCAACTAATAAATTAATAATAATTAACAACTAATTAGTAATTAATTAAAAATATATTACTTCCCACCCTTTACCCCTCTAAACCTCACAACCCACACATAAAATTTACCCCAAAATTTTTTAAAGCACAATTAACACAATTAAATATCAATTAAATAAATATTATTAAATAAAAAATAATCATTCATTTATTATAAATAAATTGCTTCCCACCCTATTCCCTTATAAACCTACAACCGGCTACGGAACTAAAAAACACAAAAAAAATGTAAATTAAATTTAATAACTACTAAAAATTTAACACATATATTAAAAAACATAAACAACACTCATACAAAAAAATTACATCACATACATTTAAAATAAATACTAAAGTACATAACACTAATTAAAAAACACTATTTTAAACAACTTAGGGGGCCATCCTCGTGATGCTGGGACCGCCCGCCAGACGTGCGGCGGTCCCGCACCACTGATTAGGATGCGACCGCCACCCTGGCGGTCGCATTTGACATTGTGGCGGGTGCTGCTTATAGCAGCATCCACTGCAATGCCAAATTGCCATGTTGTGCTTTCCCATGCGCAATGTGACAGGCACCACGCGGTGCCTGCCACCTTGTGCATGGGAATGCAGGGGGGTACCATGGGTACTTCCCAAGTGCACCCCCACCCCCCCACGCCACCAGGGGGCCTGCAACAGGCCCCCAAAGCACATCCCCGCCAGTCTTTCCATGGCGGCATCGCCGCCATGTAACGGCCTTTTGAACCAGGCATCATAATATGGATGGCGGTGCCTTCTAGGCACCGCCACCATATTGTGCCCCAGCTCCGCCCAGCCGGCAATCGGAACGATTGCGACCGGCGGAAAAGCGGCGGACGCACTTTGCGTCTGCCTTGATACCCCCGCCATAATAATATGGCGGGGGTAAATCCAGTTGGGATGGCGGGTGGATCGCCACTGCCGAGCCGGCGGTGGTGATCCGCCCACCATCCTAATGACCCCCTATATTTTTGCAAACGATATTCATGACTCCTATAATTTAAACATCGAAAATACTTACCTTCAAATTGATATTTTTGACACCGATATTTCCATGTCACATTATTTGAAACCCGATATTCTTGTCTGTCGATATTTGCTACTCGATATTTTGTCTATGCACTGTTACCATGCATGACTATTTAGGCGCTGCCTGAAGAACATGCTGTGTATACTCCTGTGGGGGAGCAGGAAGAACTACTGCTACCAGAATCCTGCAGTCCAAGGAGGCGGGGGCTTGCAAAGGTATTATCGTGCAGGTCCAGTTA
This sequence comes from Calotriton arnoldi, assembly GCA_963921515.1. Classification (NCBI taxonomy): domain Eukaryota; kingdom Metazoa; phylum Chordata; class Amphibia; order Caudata; family Salamandridae; genus Calotriton; species Calotriton arnoldi. The sequence continues at coordinate 1,920,316 of CAWUFW010000045.1, forward strand.
GGTGATGCTTAAAGCCTGTGGTGCAGGATGCACTATGAATACCCCTGTGGGAGACAAAAAGAACTACGGCTACCAGACGCCTGCAGTCCAAGGAGGTGGGAGCTTGCGCAAGTGTTACCGTGCAGGCCTATTTAGGTGCTGTTGGAAGCCAGCGGTGTGGGACGTGCTATGAATACCCACGTGGATGCAGAAAGAATTATGCTAGAAGAATCCTGCAGTCTAAGGAGGCGGGGCTTCCACAGGTGTTACTGTGGGGGCCAATTTAGGTGCAGCTTGACACCCGCGGACATGCTGTGAATACCCCTGTGCTGTGAGGGGCAGAATATATATATATATATATATATATATATATATATATATATATATCAACTCCACACTCCCTTGTCTCCTAAGGAAGAAGAGCACACACAGGATTGCAGGTAAACTGTTTTTTAATTATACCATCGGCATGACGCGTTTCGTATTTAAACTTCCTCAGATGCCGCCAGAATTTTCAAATGGTTCACCAGTCCACCTTTTCAAGCTGCATGCCCCTCTACGATTGGCTGAGGCATCGCTGGCAAAATAGCGCAGGGAAAACCCGACCCAGATGTCTGAGTCCGTACGGAGCAGACACCAAAACGTAAGTACTGGCCCCAGTAGGCGTGTCTGCTCCCTTCTCCCCATGCATTGCCTCGATCTTATTGTTGTGGGCGGCGTAACAGCTCCCCTGGTCCTTCACCCCGCCGCTAAAGTCCCGATTCAGGCCCGAAAACACTGCTTAAGTAAACAGTGTATTCCCACGAATTCGCAGTCCATTGATTCAATGGCCGGGCACATCCTGGGTATGCGGCGATCTGGCGTTACCAAAATATTTTTAGTTATCCCAAAAGTTTGCCACAAAAACCACCGGACACTTGAGGGGTGGGTACTCCAAAGGTGCTTGTGGCTGCACCTCAAAACATCAACTCCACACTCCCTTGTCTCCTAAGGAAGAAGAGCACACACAGGATTGCAGGTAAGCTGTTTTTTAATTATACCATCGGCATGACGCGTTTCGTATTTAAACTTCCTCAGATGCCGCCAGAATTTTCAAATGGTTCACCAGTCCACCTTTTCAAGCTGCATGTCCCTCTACGATTGGCTGAGGCATCGCTGGCAAAATAGCGCAGGGAAAACCCGACCCAGATGTCTGAGTCCGTACGGAGCCCTACACCAAAACGTAAGTACTGGCCCCAGTGGGCGGTGTCTGCTCCCTTCTCCCCATGCATTGCCTTGATCTTATTGTTGTGGGCGGCGTAACAGCTCCCCTGGTCCGTCACCCCGCCACTAAAGTCCCGATTCAGGCCCGAAAACACTGCTTAAGTAAACAGTGTATTCCCACGAAGTCGCAGTCCATTGATTCAATGGCGGGGCACATCCTGGGTATGCGGCGATCCGGCGTTACCAAAATGTTTTTAGTTATCCCAAAAGTTTGCCACAAAAACCGCCGGACACTTGAGGGGTGGGTACTCCAAAGGTGCTTGTGGCTGCACCTCAAAACATCAACTCCACAATATATATATTCACTGAAAAAAACAAAGGTTACTGGTAAGTTAGAGTTAGGAATTAGCATTTAAAAAACCTTAGAAATTCACTGAAAAAACCAAAGGTTACAAGGCTGTTATAGTTAGGAAATAGGATTAACAAAAACCTTAGATATTCACTGAAAAAACCAAAGGTTACAGGGACGTTATAGTTAGGCTGATATTTCACTCATACAAAACCAGAGAAATTCAGCAGTTATAGTTAGCTGAACTAACTATAACTCGCGCCTCTGCAATGCACTGCTTATGACCTCACATATTACATCACTCATGACATGGTCAGTGTCACCACTGATGGCATCACTGATGAAGTGAATTTCTAGGGTTTTTTAAATGCTAATTCCTAACTATAACTTACCTGTAACCTTTGTTTTTTTTCATTGAATTTCTATGTTTTTGTTAAGTAGCAATGGTCTCTGCAGAATGGTGTAGAAAGGGGGCAGAGCCTCTGACCAGCTCCCAGAAATCCCGCTGAGTAGGTCTTATAGAAAGTACCAGGAGGGCTTCTTGGTCCCCAAGGTCCATTAGCATACAAGACAACTTAATTCTCCAACCAGTAGTGTGCAAGGAGATGCGTTTGCAGAGTGGTGCAGAAAGAAGGTGTGGCCTCCGAAGACCTCTTAGCAAACTGACTGTGTGGAACTTGCTGGAGGTAACAAGAGGGATACTTGGCCCCCAAATTCTCTTAATTGCCAAGAGGACTTCATCCCCAACGAGAACTATACCAGGAGGTGCGTTTGCAGAGTGATAGAGAAAGGACGTCCTTGATGATTGCACAGGTAGTGCATGTATGATTCTATGAGTGCCATTGCCAAGGACAGACTGCGAATGCCGGGTGTTTTTAACAAAGTGTAAAACACATATATAAACACATTTTACATAAGGTTTCAGTGTAGCTATTTAGTAAGATACTGATTTAACTTTCCCCTTTGTATTCATTTGTCGAAATAACTAAATCAAAAATGCATTTTCCTTCTTCACAGCAACACTAGAGGTCGCAATGACATCAGTAGTCATGAATATAAATGACAAAGTGAAAAACAGGTATATAGACATATTTTACACAAAGTTTGAGTCTAGCTGTTTAGAAACATATTGGTTTAACAACACATTTATAAAAAAAGAACAGTTAAAAAAATAACTCAACATCTGAACTCACAAATAGAACATAACTATCAAACACCCATCAAACTACCCATTGTTACCCAAACTCATGAGGAATTAAAAACTGCTGCAAAACTAGTGGAATGCACAATCTGGAAACATCACATGACCGGGAAAGTAAGGAATATCATAAGGAATATCATTGGATAATATACTTTTCAGTACAATGAATAGGAAGTATGCACCCACTCCTCCTTCTTGAATCTTCTTTTCCAGACGTTTATTGTGAGCAGGTAGTAGATTTTGGCTGGAGACTTTTTTGGACTCATGTGGGATGATGTTCATGTTATATCATCTTAAATCTTATCATATAAAAAGTCTCCAACTGCCAATGAAGCAGAAGGAACCTGGAGGACCATCTACATCAGTGGCAGCAGCAACAATTCCCGGCAAGAAAGTCCCTTCAGAGGTACAGACTACTACAACAGATATGGCTCCAGAGTTTTCAAGAATGCCCACGTATTGCATGGAATGTAGTGTTGTTATAAGAGCCGGTGAGCAGTGCGTTACAGCTATTCCCAATGCTGCCAAAAATCATACATGGTAATTTTGTTCCCTCTTTTATATTTTTTGCACATTTCATAAGACGAGTTTATAGTGAGCAGCAAGAAGGCAACACAAAGCTAAAGGACCCTCGACTTCAATAGCAACACAACAACACCGAGCAGAGAGTCCATTCAAAAGTTCAATCTCAACTTCAAGATTTGTCTCCACAGTTTTCCTCAAGTGGCAATACGCCAACGCCTGAGGGATTTCCCTCCTTTACAACAGGAGCGTGAATTACCTAAAATTATCGAAGATACCTATGCCGAATTAGGTAGAGATAGTTTGGGAGCTAGAGCAACAAAATCTCAACTCATGGGTGGTCCTGAAAAAGAGAACACCAAGCAAGCACCCAATTCTTCCAAGAAGAAATGGGATAATAACAATAAAAAACAAAAGAATAAGAGAGAATAGATCACAATCCAGGGGTGGGTCTCCTCAACAGGAGCACTCCGAAAGGAGGTACAACCTTAGGAATCGTGATAACATAAAAAAACCTGACAGGTATCAGGATACTGATACAGGTTCCTCTTGTTCCTTTCAGGGTTCATCAAAAAACTCAGAGAGGGAAGGACGGTCTGAACACAGACAAGACGAGCGTATAAAGTCCAGAAACATGCAACGCGCTTCAGACTATACTTCCGAAAAAGAAGGAAAGCCAAAATCAAAACCTCAGTTTAAAAAGAAGAAAGTAGCAGGTCTTAAGGTTAGACATGCCCAGAATTCTGAGGACTCAACTTCTGAACGGGGAATGGGCTCTGACGATGCTAGACAGCGCAGCAGAAGTAACAATAGCTCGTCAGAACCTGATGGAATTTCTAGTGACAGCGGAGTTGAATGCACATATCAAGGTGGAGACACCTGATACAAATGGTAAGTGTCCCACATAAGTTACATGAAATAACACTCCAAATGGAGGGGCACAAACCCAGAAAAATTAAAGGTCTCTTTTGGGAGAACCTGACTTATGGATATGACATCCTTTTAGCTGAAAAAGATTGTCTGCCTGAAATTGTTATGGATTGCCCAAAGGGAGAAATGGTAATTTTACCGGCTTTTTCCGACTTCGTTCCAATATACTTAAAACACACATATGCGCAGGAGTGGGTGGTAGCACTTGCTCCAGCATTATATCGCAACCATGTTGGGTGGGATGCTGAGTCACCTCACCACACAATCCCAGTAAAAACTACTCCAACTCCACAGAGACAGTATCCAATAAAACAAGAAGCGAAAAAACAGGTCAGGGAGATCTTAGATCAACTTGAATACCAGGGTGTAATTGAAACTTGCACCTCTTCAATGAATAATGCTTTGTTTCCTTTAATGAAACCCGATGATTCATACCGTCTAGTTTTAGACTACAGACATCTGAACACATGCACTAAAACAATTGCAGTACAGAATGCACACAGTGCTGCATTGATGAATAACAACGTGCGGAAAAAACACAAAGCAATACTAGTTATTTCAAATGGATATTTCTGCCAAAATATAGTGCCTGAGAGCAGATACTTAACCGCGTTCTCAGCACTCGGTTCCCAGCGTCAATTTTGGTGACTCCCCCAAGGGTATAAGAATAGCCCTGGGTTGTTCTCCTCTAGGGTTACAGAGTTACTTCAGAATTTGGATGAAGAGGCATTGTCCTATGTAGATGATATTTATCTGATGTATTATGATTTAAAGGATCACTTGAACAGGGTGAGGAATTAGCAACATTACTTTGGGGTTCGCCTCTGAGGGCTACAAATTGAATTTAAAAAAATAAAAAATAGCCCACCTCAATGTCCTATTTTTGGGATATGAACTTTCAAGTGAAGAGAAAAGCCTGGCAGCTACCTTTTTAGAAATGTGTGCGCTGCTCCAACCTCCTAAATCTTTGAAGACTTACAATCCATATTGGGATTTTTAAATTTTGACAGAACATACATTTTAGATTACGCAGAAAAAGTGAAACCTTTCTACGACCTAATAAGACCTGATTTTTCAGTTAGGCATTGGACACAGGAGCACACAGGTATCCTTCGTTCCCTACAAGCTGACATGATAGCTTCCAAACACTTACACACATGTGTAAACACCACAAATCTGGTGATCCGTATTATAGCGGGTCAATCTTGGTACACTTACTTAACCTTCAATGAAGGCGAAACAGTACCCATAGCATACAAATCACACTTGTACACAAATGCTGAAACGTGTTTTGCTTCAACAGAAAAAATTCTGACAGCAGTACAGACTGCGGTAGTGAGAGAAAGAGCACTGGCTCAGGGGAAACAAATAATTGTCGTGACTCCAGTACCGACCTTAGAGGCTGTTACAAAAGCAAGCGTTCCAAATGCTAAAGCTTTACGTCCGAGATGGATACAATGGCCAATTCTCCCACTGCAACAGGTGTAGATTACAAATTTGATTCTACACTAAAAAGACAAGCATTCCTGCAATACGAACAAGAATATCCTCTCCCGAATGAAATAGTGCCTCTAGATCAGTATGAATACATTATTTACACTGATGGATCTGCTCAGCCAGCCGTAGGAAGTAAACAGCAATACAGCGCCGCTTGTGCGATTGTGAAGGGTCGTATGCAGGAAGGCAAGTTTCATCCTAGCAGTACAAAGACACAGTCCCTCGGAGACTGCACGGCTCAGTTGGCAGAATTACAAGCCCTGTTACTGGCACTAATAAATACGGATCGAGAATTCCCCACACTGATTGTGTGCGATTCTTTTTACTGTGTGCAGTCATACAATGAATATCTTCACTACTGGGGTCAAAATGGGTTTAAAGACTCAAAAGGTGGCATAATTAAGCATAAAATATTATGGGAACAGGTAGCTGAGTTGAAAAACGAACTACTGAGAGCTCACGTGATACACACACTGAGTCATCAACGTGATGGCGTTCAAGTTGAAGGGAATTCATTGGCCGATGAAGCTGCAAAAGGGGCAGTACTTACTGCTGCCGTAGCTGCAATCACTCGTTCAAAAACGAGAATAGACGGACAGAGAATGGTAGCTGTCATTGCTTCACGCAAAAACAGCACAGCCTTACCGAAAGGCTTTCCACTCAAGTACTCCTACAAGTTAGATGGAAAAAACATTCCGTATGCTCAAATTCCAGGAGTGGGGGATAGAGTAATACTAAACATGGATCGCAGATTAGGCTTAATACTAGCTGCACACAAGGGTCTAGGTTCTGCACACGCAGGAATTACAGCGACAATTTCTTTACTGAAGCAACGCTATTGGTGGCCAGGATTAACTAAGCAAAGAATTTTGTCCTAAATTGCGACATCTGTCAGCAGATGAAGGGTTCCACCATAGCACGTCCAGCGCAGACACCATTACTAATATTAGACAGACCACTCGCTTGTGTGTATTTGGACCACTGCAGCCCGTACAATCAGATGGGGCTTACAAGTACATCTTGGTGGCAGTGGATTCATGCTCTAAATTCCTATGGGTATGGCCTCAGGGCTCGGCTGATGCTTGAATTGTTATAAAAGATTTGCGAGTCTTTATAGGGACATACGCAGTTGGCACATTACATTCTGACCGCTCCCCCACGTTTAGCTCTAGGGCTTACAAGGAAGCCATGAGAAGTTTGGGTGTTGCATTGCGGTACTCCTCTCCGTACCATCCTCAGGGAAATTCAGTCATGGAGAGGAAAAACCGAGACTTAAAGCAATCTTTAATAGCAAGAGTATTAGGTTCGGCTGGTAGTTGGGTCAATTACTTATACTGGGTCCAAAGAGCCCTTAACAATATGCCAAGAAGTTCCCTAGGAGGTGTCACTCCTTACGAAGTCCTATTTGGGACGAGAATGTGGGTACCTGATCTCGATTGTGAAAGCACAGTGGCGGATAAAAAAACATTTGACATCAATAAACATTTGGCTGTTTAACAGGATCTCAATGAATTCCAGGCACTACAATGGTGCAAGTAAAACGCACCGCCACTGGGGAAGTAAAATCAGTCACGGCAAGGCCTGCCTGGATCCCAAAAGTCGGGGATCTGGTCAGAGAAAAGATTGTGGACAAAAAAGAAGAATATTGGGCCATCATACAGAAAGCCTGTACCTGTCCTGGCTGCTGAAGGAGCAAGAACAGAACTTCTTCCGCCTCTTGCTGGAAAAAAAGAAAAGAGATTCGTCTCCATTGATCTGACCAAACCACACTATGTGGCCGATACTGAATAGTAGGCCTCGTGGGCTCCTGGGTAGCCGACGCTCTCCTCTCGCTACCATACAGGAAGTTCAGACAGAAAGACTCATAACATTTGAAGAGTTACCAATACCAAGGTATGGAATTTCCAACAATGAAATGGAACTCGTTCCTGTTGAAACAGAACATCAAAACACAAATGAAAGACAAATATCAATTCGGCCTAACACCGATGTCTACATCAATATGCCTCTACAAAAGACGTCTGCCTGTTCAACAAAACCTGCTGAGCTACCAAAAATAGATCGTACTGCATCTGGCTACTTCATCAATTTTGATACCTTCTCTCTGGATCCCAGTGAACCTGAGACAACGCCAGCTCCAGTTTCCCATAAGCAACAACTTCATGAATTCTACACTTTTCTGAAAAAGACCTACCTAGTATCACCTTGGCTCCAGCTCTGGATAATAACTGAAATACTGTTTTTTCTGTTCTGGATTGGCCTTGTGACTGTTTTTTGCTTACTCATGAATGGAAATTATCTCCCAGAACGCTCTGCAGTATCAAATGTGAACTTGGTCCTGAAACCTCATACATCATCTCATTGTGAACAAAGAGACCTGTCCTTCATGAACATTACAGCTGTTCCAATTCCTGATGGTATAGTTTGGGACAAGGTTGATTATGATGTATTTGGTCCCACTGAACTTTTGAAAATACCACATGTATTAAAATTTCTCTAAATGATATCATTACCTCCAATACATTTTCTGACGATTGGGATTTTGAAACTGTAAATAATATGTTGTCCGATTTAACCCCTTCGCTGCTAGGCCTTTTCCCCTCCTGTGCTAAGCCTTTTTTTGGCTATTTGGGGTAGTGCGCGCTTAGGCCCCTGTAACTTTTTGACCACATAAGGTATCCATGCCAAATTTGCGTCCTTTTTTTCTAACATCATGGGGATTGTAAAGGTACCCAGGGTTTGTGGATTCCCCTGGAGGGGACCCAGAAATTAGTCAAAATACAGCTAAATTTTGTTTTTTTGGGGAAAAATGCGAAAAAAGGGCTACAGATGAAAGCGTCTTGATTTTCCCTACAAATGGCATCAAAAAGGGGTTGTGGGGATGAAATCACCATTTTCCCAGCTTTCAGGGACAAGCAGACTTTTGTCAGAAAACCAACTTTTTTTACACAGTTTTGGCATTTTTCTGGGACATAGCCTATTTTTGCTATTTTTGTGCTTTCAACCTCCTTCCAGTTAATGGTAGAAATGGGTATGAAACCAATAATGGATCCTGGAAAGCCATACATTTCTGAAAAGTAGACAAAATTCTGAATTCAGCAAGGGGTCATTTGTGTAGATCCTTAAAGTTTTCCTTATAGAAACTAACAGCTAAATAAAGGAAAAATTGAAAATTAGTTGAAAAAAACAGCCATTTGTGTCAACGTTTTCACCTGTAACTTCTTCTAATTATGACAGCTATTTGAAGGCAATATACCGTTATATCCGCTGGACCTTTCTGGTTGTGGGGATATATAGGACTTATAGGTTCACCAAGAACCCGACGAACCCAGAGCCAATAATTGAGCAGCATCTTGCAATGGTTTTTTATTATGTACCGGGTATATAGCAATTATTTTGGGAAAATGTATACATGGAAAAATTGTTATGAAAGACACCTATGTATTTCTGAAATGGGAACAAAATGTAGATTTTAGAAACAGTAGATATTTGCACATTTCCGAAATTGGGAGTACCCATATTAGCATGAGAATTATAGGTCATTTTTCAAAATGACTTATTTTTCACACATTGTCTTTCATTTGGAAGGCAGAAATGCATCGAAAGTCAATAGGTAATAACAGTTGCTCTACAAATCTGTGTTACCCTAAGTCTCCCGATAAAAATGGTACCTCACTTGTGTGGGTAGCCCTTGTGCCCACAACAGGAAATGGCTCAAAATGCAACGTGGACGTACCACATTTTCACAATGAAAAATTACCCTTTTTTGCAAAGTGCCTAGGTGTAGTTTTTGAACCCTAGCTCTGCCGGCACCTAGGGAAACCTAGCAAACCTATACATTTTTGAAAACTAGACACCCAGGGGAATCCAGGATGGGGTGACTTGACTGCCTCCCACCAGGTTCTGTTACCCAGAATCCCTTGCAAACATAAAAAATTGTCAAAAAAACACATTTTCCCCACATTTCTGTGGTGGAAAGTTCTGGAATCTGCATGGATCCACAAATTTCCACCCACCCCGCGTTCCCCCAAAGTCTTACGAGAAAAATGGTACCTCACTTGTGTGGGTCGTCCTAGTGCCTGCGACAGGAAACTGTGCAAAACGCAACGTGGTCACACCTCAATTTCGCAGTGAAAAATGACCCTTTTTTGGCAAAGTGCCTAGCTGTAGTTTTTGAACCCTAGCTCTGCCGGCACCTAGGGAAACCTAGCAAACCTATACATTTTTGAAAACTAGACACCCAGGGGAATCCAGGATGGGGTGACTGGACTGCCTCCCACCAGGTTCTGTTACCCAGAATCCCTTGCAAACCTAAAAAATTATCAAAAAACACATTTTCCCCACATTTCTGTGGTGGAAAGTTCTGGAATCTGCGTGGATCCACAAATTTCCACCCACCCCGCGTTCCCCAAAGTCTTCAGAGAAAAATGGTACCTCACTTGTGTGGGTCGGCCTAGTGCCTGCGACAGGAAACGGCGCAAAACGCAACGTGGTCACACCTCAATTTCGCAGTGAAAAATGACCCTTTTTTGGCAAAGTGCCTAGCTGTAGTTTTGAACCCTAGCTCTGCCGGCACCTAGGGAAACCTAGCAAACCTATACATTTTTGAAAACTAGACACCCAGGGGAATCCAGGATGGGGTGACTTGACTTCCTCCCACCAGGTTCTGTTACCCAGAATCCCTTGCAAACCTAAAGAATTGTCAAAAAAACCACATTTTCCCCACATTTCTGTGGTGGAAAGTTTTGGAATCTGCGTGGATCCACAAATTTCCACCCACCCCGCGTTCCCCAAAGTCTTACGAGAAAAATGGTACCTCACTTGTGTGGGTCGGCCTAGTGCCTGCGACAGGAAACGGCGCAAAACGCAACGTGGTCACACCTCAATTTTGCAGTGAAAAATGACCCTTTTTGGGCAAAGTGCCTAGCTGTAGTTTTTGAACCCTAGCTCTGCCGGCACCTAGGGAAACCTAGCAAACCTATACATTTTTGAAAACTAGACACCGAGGGGAATCCAGGATGGGGTGACTTGACTGCCTCCCACCAGGTTCTGTTACCCAGAATCCCTTGCAAACATAAAAAATTGTCAAAAAAACCACATTTTCCCCACATTTCTGTGGTGGAAAGTTCTGGAATCTGCGTGGGTCCACAAATTTCCACCCACCCGCGTTCCCCAAAGTCTTACGAGAAAAATGGTACCTCACTTGTGTGGGTCGGCCTAGTGCCTGCGACAGGAAACGGCGCAAAATGCAACGTGGTCACACCTCAATTTCGCAGTGAAAAATGACCCTTTTTGGCAAAGTGCCTAGCTGTAGTTTTTGAACCCTAGCTCTGCCGGCACCTAGGGAACCCTAGCAAACCTATACATTTTTGAAAACTAGACACCCAGGGGAATCCAGGATGGGGTGACTGGACTGCATCCCACCAGGTTCTGTTACCCAGAATCCCTTGCAAACCTAAAAATTGTCAAAAAAACCACATTTTCCCCACATTTCTGTGGTGGAAAGTTCTGGAATCTGCGTGGATTCACAAATTTCCACCCACCCCGCGTTCCCCAAAGTCTTCTGAGAAAAATGGTACCTCACTTGTGTGGGTCGGCCTAGTGCCCGCGACAGGAAACGGCGCAAAGCGCAACGTGGTCTCACCTCAATTTCGCAGTGAAAAATGACCCTTTTTTGGCAAAGTGCCTAGCTGTAGTTTGTGAACCCTAGCTCTGCCGGCACCTAGGGAAACCTATCAAACACACACATTTCTGAAAAGTAGACACCCGGGGGCTTCCAGGGAGGTATGGCTTGCGTGGATCCCCCAACGTTTCCTACCCAGAATCCCCTGCAAACCTCAATTTTAGCTGAAAAAATCACTTTTTCACACATTTGTGTGTGGGAAAGTGTGGCATCACTGGCCTCACACAAATTTCCTACCACCCAGCGTTCCCCCAGGTCTCCCGATAAAAATGGTGCCTCACTCGGGTGGGAGGCCCAAGTACCCGCGACAGGCAAGGGCCCACAACGTATTGAGGCGACCTCAAAATGGCCTATCACAAAACTACCTGGTTTTGCAAGGGGGTCCCATGACGTTTTGGCCCGGGGCTCGGCGGCCACCTAGGGAAACCTACCAAACCTACACATTTCTGAAAAGTAGACACCCGGGGGATTCCAGGGAGGTATGGCTTGCGTGGATCCACCAAAGTTTTCTTACCCAGAATCCCCTGCAAACCTGATATTTTGCTCAAAAAATCACTTTTTCGCACATTGTTGTGTGGTAAAGTTGTGGAATCATGGGGCTGACACAAATTTCCTACCACCCAGCGTTCCCCCAGGTCTCCCGATAAAAATGGTGCCTCACTCGTGTGGGAGGCCCAAGTACCCGCGACAGGCAAGGGCCCATAACGTAGTGAGGCGACCTCAAAATGGCCTTTCACAAAACGACCTGGTTTTGCACGGGGGGTCACCTGGGTTTTGGCCCCGTGCTCGGTAGCCATCTAGGGAAACCTACCAAACCCACACATTTCTGAAAAGTAGACACCCGGGGGCTTCCAGGGAGGTATGGCTTGCGTGGATCCCCCAACGTTTCCTTACCCAGAATCCCCTGCAAACCTCAATTTTAGCTGAAAAAAATCACTTTTTACACATTTTTGTGTGGGAAAGTGTGGCATCACTGGCCTCACACAAATTTCCTACCACCCAGCGTTCCCCAGGTCTCCCAATAAAAATGGTGCCTCACTTGTGTGGGAGGCCCAAGTACACGCAACAGGCAAGGGCCCACAACGTATTGAGGCGACATCAAAATTGCCTATCACAAAATGTTTTGGGCCCTTGCCTGTCGCGGGTACTTGGGCCTCCCACCCGAGTGAGGCACCATTTTATCGGGAGACCTGGGGAACGCTGGGTGTGGGAATTTGTGTCAGCCCGTGATGCCACAGCTTTACCACACAAAAATGTGTGAAAAAAGTGATTTTTCAGCCAAATTTCAGGTTTGCAGGGGATTCTGGGTAAGAAACCGTTGGGGGATCCACGCAAGCCATCCTCCCTGGAATCCCGGGTGTCTACTTTTCAGAAATGTGTAGGTTTGGTAGGTTTCCCTAGGTGGACGCCGAGCCCGGACCAAAGCGTCATGGGACCCCCTTGCAAAAACAGGTAGTTTTGTGATAGGCCATTTTGAGGTCAGCCTCAATATGTTGTGGGCCCTTGCCTGTCGCGGGTACTGGGCCTCCCACCGAGTGAGGCACCATTTAGTGGGAGACCTGGAGAACGCTGGGTGGTAGGAAATTTGTGTCAATCCCATGATTCACAACCTACCACACAAAAATGTGCGAAAAATGATTTTTTCAGCAAAATATCAGGTTTGCAGGGATTCTGGGTAAGAAACGTTGGTGGATCCACGCAAGTCATACCTCCTGGAATGCCCAGGTGTCTACTTTTCAGAAATGTGTAGGTTTGGTAGGTTTCCCTAGGTGGACGCCGAGCCCGGGCCAAAGCGTCATGGGACCTCCCTTGCAAAACAGGTAGTTTTGTGATAGGCCATTTTGAGGTCGCCTCAATGCGTTGTGGGCCCTTGCCTGTCGCGAGTACTTGGGCCTCCCACCCGAGTGAGGCACCATTTTATTGGGAGACCTGGAGAACGCTGGGTGGTAGGAAATTTGTGTCAATCCCATGATTCCACAGCTTTGCCGCACAAAATGTGCGAAAAAGTGATTTTTCAGCAAAATATCAGGTTTGCAGGGGATTCTGGGTAAGAAACTTTGGTGGATCCACGCAAGCCATACCTCCCTGGAATCCTCAGGTGTCTACTTTTCAGAAATGTGTAGGTTTGGGAGGTTTCCCTAGGTGGACGCTGAGCCCGGGCCAAACGTCATGGGACCCCCTTGCAAAAACAGGTAGTTTTGTGATAGGCCATTTTGAGGTCGCCTCAATACGTTGTGGGCCCTTGCCTGTCGCGGGTACTTGGGCCTCCCACCCGAGTGAGGCACCATTTTTATTGGGAGACCTGGGGGAACGCTGGGTGGTAGGAAATTTGTGTCAATCCCATGATTCCACAACTTTACCACACAAAAATGTGCGAAAAAAGTGATTTTTTCAGCAAAATATCAGGTTTGCAGGGGATTCTGGGTAAGAAAACGTTAGTGGATCCACGCAAGTCATACCTCCCTGGAATGCCCCGGGTGTCTACTTTTCAGAAATGTGTAGGTTTGGTAGGTTTCCGTAGGTGGCCGCCGAGCCCCGGGCCAAAATGTCATGGGACCCCCTTGCAAAACCAGGTCGTTCTGTGATAGGCCATTTTGAGGTCGCCTCAATACGTTGTGGGCCCTTGCCTGTCGCGGGTACTTGGGCCTCCCACCCGAGTGAGGCACCATTTTTATTGGGAGACCTGGGGGAACGCTGGGTGGTAGGAAATTTGTGTCAATCCCATGATTCCACAACTTTACCACACAAAAATGTGCGAAAAAAGTGATTTTTTCAGCAAAATATCAGGTTTGCAGGGGATTCTGGGTAAGAAAACGTTAGTGGATCCACGCAAGTCATACCTCCCTGGAATGCCCCGGGTGTCTACTTTTCAGAAATGTGTAGGTTTGGTAGGTTTCCGTAGGTGGCCGCCGAGCCCGGGCCAAAATGTCATGGGACCCCCTTGCAAAACCAGGTCGTTTTGTGATAGGCCATTTTGAGGTCGCCTCAATACGTTGTGTGCCCTTGCCTGTCGCGGGTACTTGGGCCTCCCACCCGAGTGAGGCACCATTTTTATCGGGAGACCTGGGGGATTGCTGGGTGGTAGGAAATTTGTGTCAGCCCCATGATTCCACAACTTTACCACACAAAAATGTGCGAAAAAAGTGATTTTTCAGCAAAATATCAGGTTTGCAGGGGATTCTGGGTAGGGAAAACATTGGGGGACCCACGCAAGCCATACCTCGCTGGACTCCCCAGAGTGTCTAGTTTTCAGAAATGTGTGGGTTTGGTAGGTTTCCTAAGATGGCCGCCGAGCCCAGGGCCAAAACCTCACTGGTGTGGGTGGTTCAAGTACCCGCAACAGGCAAGGGCCCAAAACGTATTGAGGAGACATCAAAATGATCTATCACAAAACAAGCTGGTTTTGCAAGGGAGTCACCTGGGTTTTTGGCCCCGGGCTCGGCGGCCATCTTGGGAAACCTACCAAACCCACACATTTCTGAAAACTAGACACCCGGGGAGTCCAACGAGGTATGGCTTGCGTGGATCCCCAACGTTTTCCTACCCAGAATGCCCTGCAAACCTCAAATTTAGCTGAAAAAAATCACTTTTCTCTCAAATTTCTATGTGGGAAAGTTCTGGAATCTCGTGGATCCACAAATTTCCTCCCACCCAGCGTTCCCCCAGGTCTCCCGATAAAAATGATACCTCACTTGCGTGGGTGGGTCAAGTACCCGCGACAGAAAAGGGCCCAAAACCTATTGAGGCGACATCAAAATTACTTATCACAAAACAACCTGGTTTTGCAAGGGGGTCCCAGGAGTTTTTGGCCCTGGGCTCGGCGGCCATCTTGGGAAACTACCAAACTCAAACATTTCTGAAAGCTAGACACCCGGGGAGTCCAGCGAGGTATGGCTTGCGTGGGTCCCACAACGTTTTCCTACCCAGAATCCCTGCAAACCTCAAATTTAGCTGAAAAAATCACTTTTTCCATACATTTTTGCGTGGGATCACCGTGCCGGCACAAATGTCCTACCACCAGCGTTCCCCTTGTTCTCCCGAGTAAAATGATACCTCACTTGTGTGGGTGGGCCAAAGGCCTGTGACTGGGAAGAGCCCAAAACATAGGGATTTAGGGTATAGCACCGAGAATTCTAAAGCGCTATATTTTTTTAAAATACGTTTTTAGCCAGTTCTGCTTTGGACACCCACACAAGTGAGGTATCATTTTACTCGGGGAACAAGGGCAACGCTGGGTGGTAGGACATTTGTGCCAGCACGGTGATTCCACGCAAAATATGTGGAAAATATGGTTTTTCAGCTAAATTTGAGGGTTGCAGGGGATTCTGGGTAGGGAAACGTTGGGGGATCCACGCAAGCCATACCTCATTGGACTCCCCAGGGTGTCTAGTTTTCAGAAATGTGTGGGATTGGTAGGTTTCCCTAGATGGCGGCGAGCCCGGGGCCAAAAACCAGGTGCCCCAAAACCAGGTAGTTTTGTTATAGGTAGTTTTGAAGTCTCCACAATACGATTTGGGCCATTTCCTGTTTCAGCCACTATGCCTACCCACACAAGTGAGGTACCATTTTTATCGGGAGCCCTGGGGGAACGCAGGGTGGTAGGAAATTTGTGGATCCACGCAGATTCCAGAACTTTCCACCACAGAAATGTGAGGAAAATGTGTTTTTTTGGACATATTTTTAGGTTTGCAAGGGATTCTGGGTAACAGATCCTGGTGAGAGCCAGTCAAGTCACCCCATCCTGGATTCCCCTGGGTGTCTAGTTTTAAAAAATGTATAGGTTTGCTAAGTTTCCCTAGGTGCTGGCAGTGTTAGGGTTCAAAATCTACAGCTAGGCACTTTGCAAAAAAAGGGTCCGTTTTCACTGTGAAAATGTGGTGTGTCCACGTTGCGTTTGGGCCATTTCCTGTCGCGGGCACTAGGCCTACCCACACATGTGAGGTGCCATTTTTCTCGGAAGACTTTGGGGAACGCGGGATGGGTGGAAATTTGTGGATCCACGCAGATTCCAGAACTTTCCACCACAGAAATGTGAGGAAAATTTGTTTTTTTGACAAATGTTTCGGTTTGCAAGGGATTCTGGGTAACAGAACCTGGTGAGAGCCAGTCAAGTGACCCAATCCTGGATTCCCCTGGGTATCTAGTCTTCAAAAATGTATAGGTTTGCTAGGTTTCCCTAGGTGCCGGCAGAGTTAGGGTTCAAAATCTACAGCTAGGCACTTTGCAAAAAAAGGGCCCGTTTTCACTGTGAAAATGTGGTGTGTCCATGTTGCGTTTTGGGCCGTTTCCTGTCGCGGCCACTAGTCCTACCCACACAAGTGAGGTACCATTTTTCTCGAAAGACTTTGGGGAACGCGGGGTGGGTGGAATTTTGTGGATCCACGCAGATTCCAGAACTTTCCACCACAAAAATGTGAGGAAAATGTGTTTTTTGGGACAAATTTTTAGGTTTGCAAGGGATTCTGGGTAACAGAACCTGGTGAGAGCCAGTCAAGTCAGCCCATCCTGGATTCCCCTGGGTGTCTAGTTTTAAAAAATGTATAGGTTTGCTAGGTTTCCCTGGGTGCCGGCAGAGCTAGGAACCAAATTCAACAGGTAGGCACATTCCGAAAAAAAGTCAGTGCCTAGTGGGCTTTCTGCCGCCCTGGGGAGGGGAAATCAGGGGCTATTGCCCTGATATGCCCCCGAGGGGGCAGAAAGACTGGCTATTCTTTTGGGGGGGTCGGGGGCATTGGGATGCCTATGCTGGTCAGCCCCCACCCCTCCGTATAAAAAAGCCAGCATAATCGCTGGCACATAGTGGGCTTTCTGCCCCCCGGGAGGGCAGATCAGGGGCTACTGCCCCCATCTGCCTCCTGGGAGGGGCAGAAAGACAGTGACATCTTTTTTGGGGTGGGTGGGGGCATTGGCATGTCCATTCTTGGCAGCCCCCACCCGAACTTTGTAAAAAAAAAAATCCCTGGTGGCTAGTGGGCTTTCTGCCCCCGGGGGTGCAGATAAGGTGCTATTGCCCCATCTGCCTCCCAGGGGGCAGAAAGACTGTAGCATTTTTTTTGGGTTGGGGGCATTGACATGCAAATTCTGGGCAGCCCCCACCCCTACCTATATAAAAAAAAATCCCTGGCGCTTAGTGGGCTTTCTGCCCCCTCCCCGGGGGAGCAGATCAGGGGCTATTGCCCCCATCTGCCTCCTGGGGGGCAGAACGTTTTTTTTTCTTTGGGGGGTAGGGTGGGGGCATTTGCATGCCCATTCTGGGCAGCCCCCACCCCGGGCCTATAAAAAAATAATCCCTGGCATCTAGGGTATTTCTGAACCCCGGGTGGGTGCAGATTGGTGGCCGCTGCCACCATCTGCCCCCGAGGGGCAGAAAGACTGGAATTTCGTGGGGGAGGGGTGGGGGCATTGGCATGCCCATCTTGGGCAACCCCACCCCTAAATGTATCGAGGGAAAAAAAAACTGGTGTCTAGTGGGCTTTCTGCCCCCGGGGGCAGATTGGGAGCTACTGCCCCCATCTGCCCCCAGGAGGGGCAGAAAGACTGTACCTTTGCGGCGGGGTGGGGTGGGGGCATTGGCATGCCCATATTGGGCAGCCCCCACCCCAAATTATAATTTAAAACAAATCCCTGGTATCTAGTGGGCTTTCTGCCCCCGGGGGCAGATTGGGGGCTACTGCCCCCATATGCCCCCAGGAGGGGCAGAAAGACTGTACCTTTGCGGCGGGGTGGGGTGGGGGCATTGGCATGCCCATATTGGGCAGCCCCACCCCTAACTATAATTTTCAAAAAAATCCCTGGTATCTAGTGGGCTTTCTGCCCCCGGGGGGCAGATTGGGGGCTACTGCCCCATCTGCCCCCAGGGGGGCAGAAAGACTAATTTTGTGGCCGGGGGATGGGGGAATCGGCATGCCCGTTTTGGGCAGCCCCCACCCCTAAATATAATTTAAATAGAAATCCCTGGTGTCTAGTGGGCTTTCTACCCCCGGGGGTGCAGATTGGGGGCTACTGCCCCCATCTACCCCCAGGGGGGCAGAAAGACTAATTATGCCAAAAATTGTATGGGGGAGCAAAGGCCCTTGCCCAGGGGCCGCTCCCCCTCCCTGGTGCCTAGTGAGTGGATCCCTGCTTGGGGATCGCCCTCCTGGGGCGATCCCCAAGCAGGGATCCACTAGTGAGGGTACCATTGGAAAGGGAGATTCTCCCTTTCCAACGATACCTCTCCTGAGTTTCTACGTGCTCAGGGGGCTGAGATAGCCCCCTGAGCACGTAGAAGCTGAAACTGTAATGAGCCTCTTGGCTCATTTCAGTTTCAGTTTCACTGAAATGAGATCAGTGCGACGTGCGCGCCGATCGTCATTTCAGGGAAACCAGGGGAGCCTCGGGAGCTGGGAAGGTCTTCCCCAGCTCCCGAGGCTTTAGGGATGAAAGGAATCCCTCTGGTGCCCGCACCAGAGGATTTCCTGACTGGAGTTCCATGACGAGCTGGACTCGTCATGAGCACCACGAGCACTGTGTGCCATGACGAGTCCAGCTCGTCATGGCTATGGAAGGGGTTAAAACAATCCACTGCATTTTCAAGCACTGAAATGTTAGAGGACACATCTGATTTTGACACTATGTACTGTTACCAACATTATGGTCATCACTTTTTACATAAATCCAGTATCCCACGTAATGTTTTTACATACCACCAATGGGAACATTGCCCATTACCACCAAAAGGTTGTTCGAAAACGTTTGCACAGACATTTTCTAATTTTTCAGGGTTTAACACTTCTGACCCGACCTCATATTACTATAAGGTTGTACCTACAGCTGCACAGAAAAATATGCTAACTAACACCAAACAGATTTATTCTGCATCCTTTATTTCTCAACTGTTTAAACAGGGTTTTGACTAATAGAAGGACACTATAGACATAAAATCAGTCTGGGGTTCAAAGGAATGGCAGGTACAGGGAACAGAAGCACTATTTCGAGCGTGCCTCATTCCACAAAAAATATTTCTGAATGAAACTATGCAACAGACTTCCTGTCTTGGACTAGCCAAGAACAAGGATTTGAACACACCTCGGATTCCCACACCATCACACACCAATTTTACATCACGTGGAGTGGATACAATAGATGACATCATACAGTACAATTCATCAGACCCCAATTGGAAGGGATGGTTAGTTTGGCCCACAGACACAAACAGATGTCAATCAAGATTCAGGGGTACAACTGAAGGGTTTAGTATCCATAGGCCGGACCAACGATATGTACAAAGAGAACATCTGGGGGTGGTGACATCATACAGTGTTGGGAAGTTATGCCTCGATTGGCTAAAAACCTCGACACTGTCTCAGGTGAAACAGCACTTATCCTTACTCTCAGATGAGGTGGATCTAATGGATTTTTTATTAGGTCCCCGAAAGCCACGTCAGAAACGTTTCTTATACGCTGTTTATAATGAAATCTGGAAAATCTCTCAACAAGAAGCCGCGGAGAGACTCTGTGGAATTGACAGAATTAACCTAGAAAAAGCGTTAGCTGTAGTCGATAATGGTATGACTACATTAGCGTCCAGTATTTATTCACAGGGCAACATTGTATCTTCTGCTATAGATATACTAGAACAGGATTTGTCCATACTACAGCACGGACAATCTCAGCTGCGTTTTATTATGTTGTTAAGCTGGACGCTGCAATCAGTGCGAGCCCGTTATGTGCCTTGGCGATTTATCAACAGTACGTCCCTATTCTCTGCGTATAATCTAACTAAGAAGCAGACACAAATGGCACTAAGGGAAGCAAAATATACAATACTGCGCATTGGAAAACTGGACCAATTACCTTTTACTGTGGCAGAGTCACCATCCACAGAATGGTTAATCCATGGCCATATAACATTACTGGTCACAACTTTCCAGTTTCAGTGTTGCCTAGAACAACACAGGCAGGCAGAGATGAAGCGATGGGTAGGGAAATCATCACGAAATCTTGGGAATTGCCATACAGATTTCGATGCAGGGGTGGGGACATGGAAGTGTTTCTACGTGGTACAAACTGCGAGAACTCTTTAAGTGGATCTCTCAAATGCCAGGATATCATGCTTCACGGGGCCTGTAATGGTTCAGTTTTAAACTTATCCTGTCATTTGAAAGGGTCCCCAGTTGCTGTGATTAATCCGGTGTTCAGGTTGCTCTTGAATGGGAGTTACTTGATGCTGAATGATCAAGGTTGTTGTGGGATGCTTCCGGGCATTGCATATCTTGTCACTGTTAACTCCAGGGTTACTTGTTGTACGCAAGTATTGTTTCCACCGACCCACACAGTCAGGGAGGCGCCATTATGGCCTTCATTGAATGTTTCCTTTATATGGTTTGATACTCTGAGCCGAATGAAAGCCATGCTTCTACAGAAAACTGTGCCCTTAACCTCTGCCCGAGAGACTTATGATTTCCAGGTCGTAAGGTCCTCAGATGAGATACTGGCACTAGTACGAACGAACTGCCCTTTCCATTTCACAGAAATGGTACAACGTATTTTAACATGTCTGATACGATGGGTATAGTACACCTATTTAAGACCATAGGTTCTGGACTGTTAAGCACCTTTCAGACCGTCTTCGGAGTGATTCCAAACTTCATACACTCCGTATTCTGAAGCATTTTTGGAGGACTTCCGCTGATCCTGTTCCTAATAGCAGGAATCCTGATTGTAATTTTTCTGCTACGCAATGGAAGTCCCAGTCACCAAGGAGATGGAAAAAATGCTCTTGGAGCGCCGATACCCTCATCGCATGGTACTCCATCTGGGCACACCTCGCCTTCGCGAACTAAGTGAGTCTTGGTTCCTATCATGTAGACCAGTCTGGATCGACTGTGTTCTGCCTGTCCTCTGATGCCTGTTCTGCAGACATGAAAGCGTGTTGGATCTCTGTCTAACACTTCCATGGGTTGCCCCACCGGATGTGGATGCTTTACTGGACCCAATAATGGCCCATGTTCTGCTGTGTCCTCAGCGTATTCCCATGTTGATGTCGGCATTCTTTGAGCCACCCCAGGATGCTTCAGCTCCTGTTGGAACAGATATCGGCTCCTCTACAATCACTCAGGCCTTGGATATCACACAGGCTTCCCCAGCAGAGGCTGTGGAGAATACGGAGGTACATCTGTGCTCGATTGACCTGATCTGTGAGGTGTTGCAGGGACCGTCGTCTGCGATTGCAAGCAACAGTAATGTTGCGTCTCCCAGCCAGGACACATAAACATTTGGCTCATCGTGTGCTGGGAAAAATTCTGCCTTTTTTCAAAACAACCACATTTGGAATTTTAAACAAAAGACACTTTTGCTGAGCTGCATGACTTTCAGTCACTCATAGGTGTTTGAACTATATATACGAACATATTTTAGTAAGACTTCTATAATTTTAGCATTTTTTTCAAATTTTTATAACTCTACGCACAATTTATGGATTAATTAGTTTGCTTGCTAACAAATGACTACAAGTACATTTAACTTTTTAGTATGTCGTCCAGTCGGATGAGGAGTGGGTGTTATGTTCCATATACGTACCCCACTATAGGCTCAGTTAGCAACCTAACCTCTCACCTATATTTCCCCTGCCATCGCACTACATAACGGTTCTAGGGACTGACCTTTTTCCTAGTTAAGATACTGCTTACAGGACGTAGGGTTTTCCCTGAAAACTAGCCTCATCCATTATGCATGAGGATTCTTGGAAACTCAGCAGGACTGCCATCTCCTGCTTAATAACTATGTGTAAGGGTCATTCCTTCCGTCATCCTAAGTCCGACATGACACAGCAAGGTAGAACCCCTGAGGGTAGTGCTTTGGGTATATTTACACCATATTTTTGCTGAGGCAGGGTGAGGAGAAAAAGGACTTCCATGCTGACACACTGACGCGAGACGCTGATGTTCCTGCACGCAGACACTCCAGCACGCAGTGGTCTGACATCCCTCGCGGGGTGTCCATCTCGAGACCAAGACGGGGTCCCACAGTCTCTCACTTCAGGTACTGTGGTTGACGTTATCCTAGAGGGATTCTTGGCTCTACACCTACATACATGCTAGGTACACTTAGGTACATCTAGTTAGGGTCGCATCGTAGGAGTATGCATTTTATTGTCATGTATTTTTATATCTGCCTGTATTCATCGTTTTAGCACTATGGTAGAAATCTATCATTTACTCTGTTGGTGCTTATAATCATTTATATCTGTTTCTCTCTAACGGTTGTGTCAGCACACCTATTTTACACTAGAATGACGCTGGTTCAATAACTGCTTATTGAAAACGTCCCCACCATTTATTCTGTGTATCTCTCTGAGACAAAGTGAGTACGAGTGACTGAGCGAAAAGTACTGTACTGTTTCCACGATCCCTGATGGGACAAAGCTGTCATGTTCGATAGTTGCCAAAAACTATTCTCTCCTTCGTAAGAGGGGTTTCTAGTGGCGCTGTGAGCTAGCTGGTATACAGGCAAACATACCCGGTGGGGGTGTCTGGAATCAGTCTGGACACCAATCCCACAATCTATGTTGTCTAAACGCGCAGATCCTATATAGGTTTATAGGAACTACACGACAATATCTAGCTTTATTTTTCTGAAATTTAAATACTACACAAAAGTTTATTACATAGTCCTGGGTTAGAAATTAAAACTTGTCATTACTTACATTGTATCATCACTCCTCAACTTTAAAAAAAAAAATGTTCTGGCTGTTTAACACCCTTCCTCTCAATACACTCTTAGCTCAGTGTACCTAGCAACCCAGTGGAACCAGTAGGTCACAAGTGCACAGCACATTCTAGAAGGAACATGCCACTTCCAAATAAGATACAGCAGGTGTGCTTTATTCCACAGATTCAAAAGCATATCCATGTCTGTATTGCATTTCTTCTCTTAAACAACAGCCAATAATAAGACTTCTTGCTAAGGCATCCAACACACTACCTAATTTTATTCACTTTCATGCTGACAGCATCCAATTAAATATACTTTTTTTTTTTTTTAAACACCTCAATTTTAACTGTTCCCAAGCTCCTCACCTCATGATAGTGCTCTGTGGTGGCAATGACCTAGGCACATTGACTGGGGTAGGGCTGGAAATCCTAATGAAAGAAGCCTTTGCAGAATTGTTGTCGCTTTTCCCCCACACTGTGTTTGTGTACTCTAATATATGCCAAAGACAGAAATGGAAGTGGTCAAATCAATTCTGTCCACAGATTGACAAAGCCAGGAAACATGTTAATAAAACAGTTTCTACCTTCCTCAGAGACCATCGCATGGGCTGTATCTATAACAACAATCTGCGTTTTGACATGCTTGGATTTTATAGAAATGATGGAGTGCGCTTTACAGAGGAAGGCCACAGGGTGTTTCTAAGTAACCTGAAACTCTGTATCCGGTCTTATGTGTAGCAGTTATATACACACAAGCAACACAAAGGCTCTTTTCCTTGCCATCCTAGTACCTGAAACATTGTTAATTTTCTTTAAAAAGATCCTTTTTATCAGTTTTTGGTTATCTTCGCGACAACGTCACGATCCCTGTGAATACGTCGCGAGAACGGAAAACAAAAGCAGACATTCAATGGCCACCAACACATCCAAAAATAATATGTAAAAAATACATTCTGTACAATGCACTACACATATTACTATATACATACTTCTTTCAAAGCATGAGTTTAAACTCATATTTTTGTACGAAGTTTCTTTAAAAACCATCTTTCAGACCTATTTTCCGTTTTCGTGGCAATTCAGGACGTCGCGATGATGCAATTAACTGTGATGATCGCGCCGTTACCATAAAGTCTAAAACACATTTATCCACACATATTACAGTATTTTATACACTAGGGGTTTGTTACTGTACACTTCAAACTCATGATTTTCTAGTGTATTTCTTGAACAACTATCTCTAAAACATATTTTCCCTTTTTGCGGTGAGGCCGGAGATCACAATAACGTCAGTAATCACGACTCCCCCGGACACGTCGTGAAAGCAGAAAGCAAAAGGAGGAATTCAATAGCCACCACCACATACAAAAATTATAACTATATAATTAATTCTAACAATCACAGTACATAACTCTATAAAAACATTTATCAGAATCTCAATATAATACAATGTGTATTATTGATTCACTGATATATTTTTTTTATATTTTCACCAATCTTCATGATGACGTCAGTAATCGTGATGTCCCCGTGATAATAGATGGGGGCTGCACTGGCAGTTGTGTCGTCGTCGCGAATTTCGCGTGCGACTGAAAAAAATCATTTTGGCCACATAACTTGTGTCACTAACACCCCCATTTCTCAACCATGAGGTCAGAGTATCTCCACCCTGAACCCTTATGTGGCCTTTCTCACAAATTTTCAGCCCAGGGAACCATTCCAGAGCAATAAAAGGCAGGCGCAACTTTCTGTTCAGGTTGCGTCCAGCCAATTAGAGCATTCCCTTTGGCGCGTGCAATAGTGATTAATCGCGGAACCACCGCGAAATATCTGGGGCCAGAGATACACAATCATTTTAAACTTACATTTCTCAACAACTACTAAACGGATTTACACCAAATAAGCAAGAGGCACTTCCTTGAACTGACATCTACCTCCCTGCCAAAGTTGGTGTAAGTCTGTTCAGCGGTTCGGGCTGTAGGTGTGGCTAAAGGTTCCTATGAGAATTAACATTACAAACGCATCCTTATTTCAAGCCCCAATTTCTCGGTACCCGCTGCACGGATCACTCCCAAACTTTCCATAACAATAGTACCCACAGTGATACTTTTTGGGGAAAATTTCATGCAGATTGGTCAAACAACGCCAAACTTATAGCCAAGTCAAAAAATACTTTTCCTATGGAAACTAGGTCCTAACTATAACTACCTACTGGCGACCACCAGTAGGTAATATAATATATATTATATATATTTATATATATAGATATATTTACTGAAAAAACCACAGGTTTCAGGGACGTTATAGTTAGTTGGACATTTCACTCGTACAAAACCAGGGAAATTCGGCCGTTATAGTTAGTTCAGCTAACTATAACTCGCGCCCCCGCAATGCACTGCTGAGGACGTCACATATTACATCATTCATGACATGGTCAGTGACATCACTGATGACATCTCAAATGACATCACTGATGACATCACTGATGACATCATCCACGTGATAATCTGATGCACCTCCTCATACACTAATATAACCTTTGATACACCCACTCCAAAATACAGACTACCATTTTCGAAACCATAGACACACCAATACCAGTTAGTACAAACCCACTCACTAATTCCTAGGTCTACACACACATCCACTCATTCACCCATACAGTCACTCATACATGCAGTCAACCGTCAATACGGCACTATCATATGCACTCACATATCTATACAGACACTCACACACCGCCACTCATCCATAGAGTTACTCACACACCTAGTCAGTCATGCAAAGAATCAATCACACTCCCATTTACTCACCTATACAGTTATACACACACCACCTCACTTATTCAAACATATACTAACACATACTTACACTCTTATACAATAACTAATACAAGCACACACTCATCCATACAGCCACTCTCACAATCACTCACTCTCACATATAGTCATTTATATACTCCAACACTCACATATACTGCCTTTCACATATGCAGTTACTCACACATGTACCACTGAGGCATCCATTCACTCACCAACACACCCATACACACATTCACCCAACCATACAGCCCTTCACAGATGCACTCTTGAACCCATACACCCAGTGAATCACGCACTCACACATCTATGCACAGAGTCACACCCTCCCACCCACCCACACAGACACTCAGGCACCCATACAGATACTCAGACAACCAATCAATAACCCATATAGACCCTCATTTAGCTACTCACCAACCCATGCAACCGCTTACACACCAACTGACAAACTAAACTGTGTGAATGTCTGTATCAGTCACTAACCCATGCATTCAGTAAGACACATTTAATCACTCACTTATACAATCAGTCACGCACCTACTAAATCATCCATTCAGACACTTATACACCCACTCATTCTTCAATACACCTTGGCCTATATATATATATATATATAAAACATATTTAAACTTTACAGAAACACACAGTCACTGGATGATGTCATCAGTGATGTCATTTGAGATGTCATCAGTGATGTCACTGACCATGTCATGAATGATGTAATATGTGACATCATCAGCAGTGCATTGCGGTGGCGCGAGTTATAGTTAGCTGAACTAACTATAATGACCGAATTTCTCTGGTTTTGTATGAGTGAAATGTCCAACTACCTATAACGTCCCTGAAACCTGTGTTTTTTCAGTGAATTTCTAAGGTTTTTAAATGCTAATTTCTAACTATAACGTCCCTGAAACCTGTGGTTTTTTCAGTGAATATATATATATATATAACTCACGCCCCCGCAATGCACTGCTGATGATGTCACATATTACATCACTCATGACATGGTCAGTGACATCACTGATGACATCAGTGATGACATCTCAAATGACATCACTGATGACATCACTGATGGCATCATCCACTTAATCTCTGATGCACCTACTCACACCCTAATATAACCTTTCATACACTCCACTCTAAAATACAGACTAGCATTCTCGAAACCATAGACACACCAATACCAGTTAGTACATACCCACTCACTGATTCATAGGTCTACACACACATCCACTCACTCCATACAGTCACTCATACATGCAGTCACTCATCAATACAGCCACTATTATATGCACTCATACACCCATACAGACACTCACACATCACCACTCACCCATAGAGTTACTCACACACCTAGTCAGTCACCCAAAGAGTCAATCACAATGCCATTTACTCAACTATACAGTTATACATACACCACCTCACCTATTCACAGATACTAACACATACGTACTCTCTTATACAATCACTGACACAAGCACACACTCATCCATACATCCACTCTCACAATCACTCACTTTCACATACAGTCACTTATATACTCCAACACTCACATATACTGCCATTCACATATGCAGTTACTCACACATATACCACTGAGACATCCATTCACTCACCAACACAGCCATATGCACACTCACTCACCCATACAGCCCCTCACAGACGCACTCATGAACCCATACACCCAGTGAATCACCCACATCCATGCAGGTAGTCACACAACACACAGACACTCAGGCACCCATACAGATACTCAGACAACCAATCAATAACCCATCTAGACACTCATGTACCTATTCACCAACCCATGCAGCCACTTACACACCAACTGACAGACTGATACAGACATTCACACAGATTAGTCACTCACCCATACATTCACCCAGACACGTATAATCACTCACTTATACAGTCAGTCACACACTGACTAAATCATCATATATATATCACATTCTTAAACTTTTTAGAAACACTCACAGTCACTGGATGATGTCATCAGTGATATCATCAGTGATGTCATTTGAGATGTCATCAGTGATGTCACTGACCATGTCATGAGTGATGTAATATGTGACGTCATCAGCAGTGCATTGCGGGGGCGTAAGTTATAACTAACTATAACGGCTGAATTTCTCTGGTTTTATACGAATGAAATGTCAGACTAACTATAACGTCCCTGAAACCTGTGGTTTTTTCAGTGAATATCTAAGGTTTTTTAAATGCTAATTTCTAACTATAACGTCCCTAAAACCTGTGGTTTTTTCAGTGAATTTTATATATATGTATTCAATCTCCTCTCACTCTTACAAGGAAGGAATCAGCACTCAGGTTGTAGTTTGGAAGTATTTAATCTGCAAAGGACGTGATCCACGCGTTTCGGCTCGTCCGAACCTTGATAACGATACAAGACGTCATTGTAGCTTCCTTATTTAAATGTACAAATGCCTCCAGTTGCCAACATTAACAAAGGACTACATATTACTTTAATCCAAAAATTTGGCGGCCATATTGGCCTGGTCACGATGTGAAAATTCAGGAATTGATACAATAAAGAAAAGAAAACAAGTGTTAATATGCACACAATGTCATTTCAGCATATCTTGCCCTGTGACCGCCATACCTGTATGTTCGTCAACGTGACTTGTTCATAATAAACATACTTAGGATTGCAAACATCAACATAAACAATGGACTACACATTACTTTAAAGTGAAAGGCTATCGGCCATATTGATCTGGGCACATTGCGTATTATAATGGTTCATACACGAAAGAAAAGAAAAAAAAGGGGTGTTAATATACACACACTATCCCTAAATAAAGTTCTAGCGATTATAGTTCCATTCCATTGGTAACTTAAGCGCCAGGATACCCTTGGGGTGGCAGCTGCGCTATACAAGTGTACCTTATATTACATTACATTACATTCCATTCACAGCTCATTTGAGATGTCATGAGTGATGTCACTGACCATGTCATGAATGATGTCATGTCTGAGGTCATAAGCAGTGCATTGCGGGGGCTTAAGTTATAGCTGAATTTCACTAGTTTTGTACAAGTGAAATCTGAGTCTAACTATAACGTCCCTGTAATATTTGTTTTTTCAGCGAATTTCTAGTTTTTAACGTTAAGTAAGATACCTATCACAATGGATGGTGGGGGTTGGAAGCAGGGCCTGGCCTGGCATTGTGCTGCCCCCACCCAAGCTTGCTGCTCCTGCCTCCCCTCCTCCCTGCCATCCATTGTCCAAGTCCATGCCCCTGCTCCCTCATTACAGCACTGTGTGGCCGTTGTTCTGCCACTGGCCTTCCCGTCTTCTCTGAACAGTTAGCATACTGCCCCATCCACCTCCTCCCTATCCTCTGTTGTCTGAATCCATGCACTAGCCTCCTCCCTCCTGCCATGCATGGTCTTATGTGCTAAAACTGCCCTCCCTTTAGCATGATGTCCCAGTCCACTCCTCCTGCCCTCCATTGCCCAGTTCTATGCCCCATCATTGACCTCCTGTTTAGCCTCAGTGCTTAGCTTGCTGCCCCTACTCTCCTTCCCCCTGCCCTCCGATGTCTGTGTGCATGCCCCTGCTCCATCCTTTTTGCCCACCATGTTCCATGGACCTGCCCCTCCTATCTACTCTGAGTGTTCTGTTGAGCTGCCACTCCTCTCCCACCTGCCTAGCATTGTCAGATGACTGTAACCTGTCCCTGCCACCTCTACCCTACCTGTCCACGTTCCATGTCCCTATCCCCTTCCGCCTGTCTTCCATGGTCCATTTTACTGCCACACCCTTCTGCCCACTCTGGTCTGTTGTGCTGCAACTGCTCCTCATGCCTGCCCCACGTGGTCTGATGTGAGGTCCCTTCCCCTGAACTCTCTTGTGCCCAGCTCCTACCCCTTCCTTCCAGCCTCCATGGTCCTTTGTGCATGCCCCTGCCCCCTCCTTCTTGCCCATCATGGCCATTGTGCTGCCACTAACCCTCCCGCTTGCCATGCATGGTCTTCTGTGCTGCCACGGCCCCTCCCACCTTCCCTGTGTGGTCAGATAGCTGCCCCTGACCCCCTCCCACCTTTCCTCCATGGTCTGTGTGTATGCCATTATAGTCTCACTGTTGCTCTCCATGGTGTGTCTTGCTTCTAGTGCCCATCCTGCCTGACCTCCATGGCCAGCTTGCTGCTCCTGCCCTGCCCCCTGTTTTCCATGTGCAGACCCCTATTCCCTCCCTCCTGGCTTGTCTGTTCCATTGTAATGCCCTTGATCCCTCCCTCCTGCCCTTTATGGTCCGTTATGCTGCAGCTTTCTCTCCTGTCTGTCCATTATGGTGAGCTAGCTGCCATTGCCTCTTTCCCCTCTGTTCTCTGTTGTCCATGTGCATGGTCCTGTCCCCTCCCTATTGCTTTCCATGGATTGTTGTGCTGCACTCCTGTCCCGCATGCCCTGTGTGGTGTATTGTGCTGCTGCAAACCCTGATGTAATGTCAGTTTGGTGCACCTGTCCATGTCCCTCCTGTCCTCTGTTATCCGAGTCCATGTCCCTACCCCAATTCCTCCTGCCTTTCATGATCCAATGTACCATACTTGCTAACATTTTGAACTTGGTAAGAGGGAGATTTTGAAAACTGGGGTATTGATTTTCCTCATTGACTTACATTGAAAAAGAGGAGATTGTAGACAGGAGACAGATAAAATAAAGCCCATTTGGGCTTACAAACATTGGGCGTTTCCTGGCTGAATCGGGTCTGTTGGCATGTATGGTTGTACTACCACTGCTTCTTCCTTCTGCCCACAATGGTCTATTATATTGCCACAGCATCTCTTGCCTGTCCTGCATTGTTGGTTTGTTGCCCCTGCCCCCCTTTCCACTGCCCTCCTTAGTATGGTGTGCTGCCACTGCCCTCCCTGCCTGCCCAGTGTGGTCAAATTGTTGCCTCTGCACCCTCCTACCTGCCTTCAGTTTTCTGAGTCCGTGCTCCTGGCCTCTGCCTCTCAACAGTATCCTAATGAACAACTAGATTGCTAACATTCTATATTTATTACAAAAGTGTGGCACGCCTGACGTCATCTTGATATAATCAAAACTGTAATACCTAGAGCATTTCCTTTAGAAATTACAGAAATGAGAGGGTCTTATTTGCATCGAAATTATGGTTAGTGCTCTAAAGAACTAAAATGAGGACATATTTTCTGAGTTTTCAAATAGCTGACAAAGCACTTTTAAATTATTTGTTATCTTTATGTTTTTTTATCCAGTTGACCACTTGATTAAATGCTGCACTTAGGGGAGAGGATGTGGTGTTACTTCCAGAGCTGCAGACTTTGCAACTGGGGAACCAGGTTGGAGTTTCTGCTTCAGCTAGACATTCTGTGATTCTGGTCAAATCACTTAATCTCCCCATGTCTACAACCAAAATGAATTTGTCCTTGTGTGATGTAACCAATGCTCATGTAAAGCACTCCAATACCTGACCAGTCTGCACTATATAAAACTGCAAAAAACAAAAAATAAAAGTGTTTTGCACACTTCTGTCATTGGGCTATACGTGGGCTATATCTGGGTGATATTTTTGCTACATTTGGGCTCTTTTGTCTCTGGTGGCCATCTTGGGAGATTTATTTGTTATGAAGTTTCCTAATTTCCTTATTTACTGCAGTCTCCTCAGTAGGAAATGCTTTCAGTTTTTACTTTGATTTCATCAAGAAGGCATTCAGATGTGTCACACATTTGCCATAAATTCTGAATGTTAGCACTCTAATTGCTCATTAGATCACTGTAGTAAAGCTACTGCTCACCAGGGAAGTCTGCTGCTGGTATTGAAAGGGCATGTTTCAGTCTGCATGTCAGACTTTTTAATGAAATAGAAGAGGATTTGAGAAGTCACTCAAAATGTGCCCTAATTTTTCTTTCTTCAGCACTAATCATAATTTCTATGGCAAAATGAACCCTCTCATTTTGTTGCTTTTTAAATTAAATATTTTAAATGTTACCACTTTATTCTAATCAAGATGGCTTCTGGTGTGCCATACTTTTGTCATAAGTAATACTGTTAGCGCTCTAGTTGTTCTTTAGAACACTCTGGGACATTTTGTCATTGGGCAATATGTGGGCTACATCTGGGTGATATTTGTGCTACATTTGGGCTCTTTTATCTCTGGTGGCCATCTTGGGTGACTTATTTGCTATGAAGTTTCCTAATTTCCTCATTTACTACAGTCTCCTCAGTAGGAAATACTTTCAGTTTTTACTTTGATTCCATCAAGAAGGCATTCAGATGTGTCACACATTTGCCATAAATTCAGAATGTTAGCACTATAGTTGCTCATTAGATCACTGTAGTAAAGCTACTGCTCACCAGGGAAGTCTGCTGCTGGTATTGAAAGTGCATGTCTGCATGTCAGAATTTTTTTATGAAATAGAAGAGGATTTGAGAAGTCACTCAAAATGTGCCCTAATTTTTCTTTCTGCAGCACTAATCATAATTTCTATGGCAAAATGAACCCCCTCATTTTGTTCCTTTTTAAATTAAATGTTTTAAGTGTTACCACTTTATTCCAATCAAAATGGCTTCAGGTGTGCCATACTTTTGCCATAAGTAAGACTGTTAGCGCTCTAGTTGTTCTTTAGAACACTCTGGGAAGCTGCAGTAGAACACAAAGGAATCAACTGACAGTCTCTGCCCTTGTTGGATGTACATGTTTTACTGAGAATGTCAGACTTCATTCTCACATGACTGAGAAAGATAATGTGAATTTACAGAAAATATGCTCTCATTTTAGCTTCTAGATCACCTTCCAAACCCCTATGGGAAAAGTATGAGAAAATAGTTTTCTCTCAAACATGATTCATGATATCCCAGCAGAAGGCTTTTTCACAGGTTAAAATCACCTTAGAACACACCACAATTCCTAAAATTTGTATGGTACCATCAACAAATTATTTATAATGTAACTAAAGTCTTATCACCCTTTATACGTTCTCCTTTTGGTGACCCTCAAAACCTTCCATTCACTACAATGCATTTTAATGAGGTGCTATAATGTATATTAGGTCCCAAGATGGCTGCCAACACTTCTTGGATGAAGTGCTGACAGCCAATCAGATCTCACGATGAGATGTGTGGTTAGGCTCCGGACAGATATATAAATTTATTTTTCCTTTAATATTAAAAAAACGACTGAACGGATTTACACCATTTAAAAAGAAGGGCGCTTTCTGAACCAAGAGCTACCTTTTTGCCAAATTTGGTATAATTCCATGCAGCAGTTCGGTCTGTAGCCTTGTCTAAAGTTTCCTATGGAAATTAACATGGGGAAAACATGTTTTGGGACCCCCCTTCTTTCTCTGCCCCTGCTTGACGAATCACCCCAAAACTTTCAAGACAGGAGCTGACCTGAGCGGGCCATTAGTTTTGAAAATTTCGCGAAGATTCGTCAAACGGCGCCAAAGATATTGGCAAATCAAAAAACGCTTTTCCTATGGAAACTAGGTCCTAACTATAACTACCTACTGGCGACCGCCAGTAGGTAATATATATGTATATATATATATTACCTACTGGTGGTCACCAGTAGATAGTTATAGTTAGGACCTAGTTTGCATAGGAAAAGCATTTTTTGACTTGGCTATAAGTAGGTAATATAATATATATTATATATATATATTATATGTATATATATATATATATATATATATATATATATATATATATATATATATATATATATATATACTACTACTGACGTCGCCAGTAGGTAGTTATAGTTAGGACCTTGTTTCTATTCAAAAGCGTTTTTCCTTTTGCCAATATCTTTGGCGCCGTTTGACTGAATGTTTGCAGAAATTTTCCAAACTAATGGTTCTCTCAGGTCAGCTCCTGTCTTGAAAGTTTCGGGGTGATTCATCAAGTGGGGGCCGAGAAAAGGGAGGTCCCAAAACGCATTTTCCCATGTTAATTTTCATAGGAAATTTAGACAAAAGCTACAGCCCAGAACTGTTGAGCGGATTACACCAAATTTGGCAAAAAGGTAGGTCTTGGTCCAGAAAGCATGCTTTTTAAAAAGGATGTAATTCCGCTTAGCAGTTCCTGAGAAATTCAAAAAATAAAAATATCGATATCTGAGGGCCGAGGAGGATATGCGAACCCTCCCGAGCACGAGCTTCATTCTGATTGGCTGCCAACACTCCAAACCAGAATGTGTTGGCAGCCATTTTGTGACTCAGTTGAACCGAGTCACATCAAAAGGTAAAAAAAGGTTATAAATGAAGGAAAGGGGCAGGGTAGAAACACCCTGACCCCTAGGCTGGTCAGGGGTCCCACAGGGACCACCCAGGGCCAAAATCATTTATTTTTTATTTTCAGGCGGAAGTCGCACTGGGTGCGCGAATTCCGCTGAGAAAATAAAACAAAAATGAAGCGCGATCTCCCGTGCTTCGTTTTAATGAGCCCCCGGAGGGCGCGGTCCCGGGGGTATTTGCTAATATTTATGCGGGGGCCCTGCGGAGTCCCCCGCAGCCCCGGGGACCGCCACCTCCCCAGGGCTTAATTTATTATGGGTGGGGCCTTGCAGGCCCCCCAAGCCCCGGGGACCGGCACTTCCCTGCAACTTTGAGTAATTATGGGCGGGGGGCCTCACAGGCCCCCCCAAGCCCCTAGAACCACCACCTCCCCAGGGCTTTCTTTATTATGTGGGGGCCTCGCAGGCCTCTCCAAGCCCCGGGGACCACCACCGCCCCGGGGCTATGTTTTACGTTGGGAGGGCGGCCACGCGTCCCCCCTCCAGGAGCCCTCCTTGGCCCTGGGGACCGACCACCCCCCAGGGCCGGCTCCAGCAATGTCCCGAGGTGCCCACCCCCGGGACATTGCATTTTGCAATGACAGGGCGGGAGCACGGCTCCCGCCCTGTTATTGCAAACTATGCTTCGCTTCATGGAAGCGAGACCAGAAAACCTGCTTTCGCTTCCATGAAGCAAAGCATATTGCTTTTGGACAAGGGGAGATGCATGTCAGCAGCTCCCCTTGTCCAAAAGCAATGCCGACTCCTGCAGGAGGTGGGGAGCCGGCAGGGACTGCAGGGGCATTGGGGCTCCCCCCGTGGTCCCCAACGTGTGGCCAGGCCTTGGGGGATGGGGTCCCCGGGGCCAAGATTGGCCTAGGTAAGGGGGGTCACGCGGCCCCCCTCCCGTACTGATCTTTTTTTTTTTAAATAAAAAAGAGTCAATGCCCCGGGGGATGGGGTTCCAGGGGGTCATTATTGGCCTCAGGAGGGGGGCCACGCAGCACCCCTCCAAAATAAGAAAAATAAATAAACAAATGGTGGCCAGGCCCCCGGGCATGGGGTCCCCGGGGCCAATAGTGGCCCAGGAAAGGGGGGGCTTCATGGCCCCTCTCCCGTGTTTAAAAAAAAATAAAAAATTAAAGTTTTATTTGTAAAAATAGAGGTAAGGCCCTGGGGGATGGGGTCCCTGGGGCAAATACTGAATAATGGAAGTGGGCCGGTTTTTTTTCTTTCTATTTTGGAGTCGCGACCCCAACGCGGCTCTCAGCGCGGCCCCCCAGTGTAACATTGCGTTGGATTCGCGAATTCAACTAAAATAAATAATTTAGTCGTATATAATTTTGAAGGTAGTGTTATATTTGTGAAGTTGTTTTAAAGAGGTAGTGTGATTGAAGTTAATGATAAGATTAGAATTGATAGTTATTAAAAAAATATCAAATTAAAAATTAATAGCTAAACCTGAAAAGTGTATTGTGTTGTAGTACATTGAATTCATGCTTTTGCATATTTGCGTCGGGTGCGCGAATCCACCCAAAAATAAAAAAAATATGTATGTGTAAAAATGTTTTAGATTCACTGTTGTGTTATGTCGCGTGACGCAGGGAATACACATCAAACGTATGCAGTCTACTGGTCTCTTTATTGGTTTATGCGTAGACCAAGCTGATACTCAAAGCAAAAAGAAAACGAAACAAAGACTGGACGTTCTGTTCAGGGAATGTCTTCTTCTCCTTGACGTCTTTTCCCGCATTTGTACTTCGGAGGTAGGGTCGTCGGAAACGTATGGAACCCAAAAAAAACAAGGAAAATGCACATCTGTTAGTGCGAGGAACCGATGACCGGTATGGGGAAGGGAGTGAGCGATGTAACACCCGTTCAAGCGTTATACATGGTGCAGGGGATAGGGAGACGCCACCGTGATGAAGAGGGATTGCAAACAACTCTCACGACCTCTCTAAGGGAGCCCTATGAGGAGTCTTCCTCGCCTCCCAGGGACGGTACTCCCACCCGCCTCCCTGCTCCCAGGAACCTTGCACATACCTGTGCAAGCCACGTCCCTCCGGGAACATGGCGGGGCGCTTCGTGGAATCGGTGGCCTCCTGGCTTTCCTTCACAGGGCTCGTCACTGTCTCTCGGGTCTCCCGGCTCCTCTTCGGTTCGACTTGGCTGCAGTTTTCTTCTTGGTATCTCTTCGCGACTCTCTCCACGAACTTCCTGCCTCCGATACTGGACGACCTTCACTTCCGCTTCCTGTTCTTTATCATCCTCAAATGCAGGGCAATCCCACCTCCAGGGGCCGGGCTTGTCGCCTCTTCCTCCTGAGACTTAAAGGGCCAGTGGTACGGCGTTTCTGCATCGCCCTGAGTATTTTGGCTGACCTCGACGGCTGGAGGCTGAAAAGGAAAGAGAGGGGTGGTCCCTTGAGGCGGTGTCACACGCACGGGATCGGGGTCCAAGGGGGCCTGCTCCTGACACACCCCACCCCTAGAGTCTTCCCGTTCGGGGAGGAATGGGATGCGGGAGAAAAAGTCCACGTTGGAATGGAGGATGCCTTTCCTGTGCCTGACCTCAAAGGCGTACGGTTGGAGGGACAGAAACCAGCGCATCACTCTAGGGTTGTTGCCCTTGTTCCGGCTCAACCACACTAGAGGAGCGTGGTCGGTTTTACAATACGAATGGCCTCCCCTCCAGGTAGTATCTGAGCTTTTCGATGGCCCACTTGACAGCCAAACATTCCTTCTCAATTATGGGGTAGTGTCGTTCACGAGGGAAGAGCTTCCGGCTTACAAACAAGACTGGCTGTTCTGACCCATCCGGGGACACTTGGGAAAGCACTGCCCCTATGCCAACCTCGGAAGCAACGGTTTGGAGGATAAATGGCTGGGTGTAATCAGGGGAGATCAAGACTGAACTACTGGTTATAGCATTCTTTAGTTGTTAGAATGCCTCCAGGACAGGTTTAGAGGGATAGAGAAGATCCTTCTTGGTGGTGTTCTTTTTTAGCAGGTCTGTAAGGGGGGCTGCTATGTCAGAGTATTGGGAAATAAACCTCCTATAGTAGCCAAGTCGGCCAAAAAAGACTCTTACTTCTTTTTTTGTTGTGGGGAGAGGTGTGTTCGTGATAGCTTTTATTTTCTCCTCCTGGGGCTCTATGCAGTCGTTACCCAAAAGGTACCCCAAGTATTTCACTTTTTGGAACCCAACACAGGATTTCTTTGCGTTGATATGCAGTCCTGCGTTTTGCAGCTCCTGGAGTATCTGACGACAATGGTCAAGATGTTTTTCCCACGTAGGGCTGTAGATAACAATGTCATCCAGATACGCCGAGGAATATGCCTGATGGGACCGAAGAACTGTATTCATCAACCTCTGAAAGGTTGCGGGAGCCCCATGGAGACCAAAAGGGAGCACGGTAAATTTGAAAAGACCGTCAGGGGTAGAAAAAGCAGTCTTTTCTTGATCGGCTCTGCTCAATGGGACTTGCCAATATCCCTTGGTAAGGTCTAGGGTGATGCTGAATCGGGTGTCCCCCAACCTTTCAATGAGCTCGTCTATGCGGGGAAGCGGATACGCATCTAGTTTGGAGATAGCATTAACTTGTCGGAAATCGATTCAAAACCGGACGGACCCGTCCGGTTTTGGACCCATCACAATGGGGGAAGTCCAGTCACTCCGTGAAGGACAGATCACGCCCATTTGAAACATTTTCTGGACCTCTTCCGAAACGGCCTCCCGACGAGTAGCTGGTATTCTGTAGGGGCGTTGTTTGACTACCCTTCCCGGAACTGTCTCGATTCGATGTTCCACCAAGGAGGTCCTCCCTGGTAGATCAGAAAAAAACCCAAGGAAAATGCACATCTGTTAGTGCGAGGTACCGATGACCGGTATGGGGAAGGGAGTGAGGGATGTAACACCCGTTCAAGCATTATTCAGGGTGCAGGGGATAGGGAGACTGCCACCGTGATGAGTGATGAAGAGGGATTGCAAACAACTCTCACGACCCCTCTAAGGGAGCCCTATGAGGAGTCTTCCTCGCCTCCCAGGGACGGCACTCCCACCCGCCTCCCTGCTCCCAGGAACCTTGCACGTAGCTGTGCAAGCCACGTCCCTCCGGGAACGTGGCGGGGTGCTTTGTGGAATCGGTGGCCTCCTGGCTTTCCTTCACAGGGCTCGTCACCGGCTCTCGGGTCTCCCGGCTCCTCTTCGGTTCGACTTGGCTGCAGGTTTCTTCTT
Source organism: Calotriton arnoldi (assembly GCA_963921515.1). Lineage (NCBI taxonomy): Eukaryota > Metazoa > Chordata > Amphibia > Caudata > Salamandridae > Calotriton > Calotriton arnoldi. Next base: position 1,958,695 of record CAWUFW010000045.1, read on the forward strand.
GGTATCTCTTCGCAACTCTCTCCACGAACTTCCTCCCTCCGATACTGGACGACCTTCACTTCCGCTTCCTGTTCTTTATCGTCCTCAAATACAGGGCAATCCCACCTCCAGGGGGCGGGGCTTGTCGCCTCTTCCTCCCGAGACTTAAAGGGCCAGTGGTACGTCGTTTCTGCATCGCCCTGAGTATTTTGGCTGACCTCGACGGCTGGAGGCTGAAAAGGAAAGAGAGGGGTGTTACCTTGAGGCGGTGTCACACGCACGGTATCGGAGTCCAAGGGGGCCTGCTCCTGACATGTTATAGGGTGGCTCTAAAAAGAGCCCTTGATTTCATTATGAGTTTGTTGTAGCTACATGTAAGTGCGGATGCACATCTTTAGTTTGTTGAGAAAGACTCTGTTACCTTGATCTGTGAAGTGTACTCCATCACTTCTGTAGATGTCATCCATATCAAAGCATAGATTGTTGTTGTAGATGGAGCCCATCCTATGGTCTCTGAGGTAAGCAGAAACAGCTTTAATGACATTCTTTCTAGCTTTCTCAATCTGTGGACAGAATTGATTTGACCACTTCCATTTCTGTCTTTGGCATATATTAGAGTATACAAAGACAGTTTGAGGTAAAAGCAACATCAATTGTGCAAAGGTGTCCTTCATTAGCATTTCCAGACCTATCCCAGTCAATGTGCCTGGGTCATTGCCACCACAGTGCACAATCATGAGGTCAGGGGGTTGGAGATGCAAAAAGGTTTTAACCAAAGGCATCAATTGGTGCCACATTAATCCTCTCTGTGCAATCCATTTAATATCCACATTTTGCAGAGCTAGGTCTTTGTCAATACCTCTGCGTTTAGCATACCTTTTGCACCAGAAAACATAGCTGTCTCCAACAATCCATACTGTAAGCATCTTGAAGGGATGTCTAGAAGTAATGAAAAGATGTCTGTAGCTGAGGTAGTCAGTTGGTAGAATGAGAGGTATCTAAAATGGTGGATAAGATACTGTTTTTTAAAAAGTAGAGAGTTGATTGGCCGTTTAAGAACATTGTACATTCAAAAATAGGGTGCATGTTACTTTCTTTAAAAAGCATGTTTCTTATTGGTTAGTAATTTTGCAAATGTCAACCACACCTGCTGTTTGCATTTGTAACCTTGTGTGCTGAATTGGAAAATATGGTGAACTTGTGACCTGTCAGTTCAGTTGAATGTTCCATGAACTGTTACTATGAAAACTGGCACTAAGCAGTATGGGGGAAGGGTTGAATGTTATCTGTTGTTTTAAAATATGGAATTGTAATTTATATATAAGTGATATGTTATTAAAGTAAGATTTCCCAAGTCAGTACTATCTTTAGAAGTGGTGTGTTCTTAAAAAATATTGGTATTTTTATTTGTAATATATTTTTGAACTCCCGTATGGATTCGCGGCTCCATCGCGTTTGTGCACGGTGGAGTTGCGACTCCAAAAAATTTCAGAACCAGTTTGGGCACTTTTAGAAGTCAGTTAGTTGGTAAGAGTTAATATGTCTAACCAATAGAAATGTGTTTTACAATTTGAAATTATGTAGGAAGCAATGTGATTTGTTACTTACATTTATTTGTGTGGAGAAAGAGAGGGAAAGTTTTCCATTACTGGTTTGACCTTCTTGAGAGTGGTGCATTACTTGATTGTGTGCATAAGAAACTCTTTTATTAGTTTCTGATATTTCATATTCTACAAATCAATTTTGAAGGTGAGTTATAAATTTGTTAGGTGTATTATGTATTAGCTTTATTTTTAAACTTTTAAAATTATTCAAGAACTGTGAAATTTGAAATATATTATTAAATGTAGATATGTGTATTGTAGTTTGTTTTATTGTACTTAAATGTTGTTTGAAATAGATTCTGTATAGTAATATGTGTATATTGGAAGATGGATTAGTGATTATGGTAGTTTGTTTTAGTGTGTGGATATGTACATTTGTAGTATACTGCATAATTTTAGGTTCGCTTTCAAATTGGAAGTGCAGTCTATCAAGTTTTAAGGTGTGCATGGACTTGTGTCTGAAGTATGTCTCTACTTGTATATGTATTTTCATATGTCTTATACATTTGAAGGTGCATGATGTATAACAAAGAGGTGTTGTTTTTTTTAATGTGGTAGGCTCAAGACTGTGAGTAGTAGTAGAATGGTGAAGATGCAGCACAAAAGTGTGGTTTAAAAGATGTTGACATAAGGTATTAATGATTAGGCTACTTTTTATAAGTCTCTAGAGAGGTACAGTTGAAATATGCCACATAATTTTTGGTGTTTGCTTGAAATTGGAAGTTTGTTCTTTGAATTTTTGTGGTGTGCATAGTGTTGTGGCACAGACATAGGCATGCATGCTTTCAGGAATATGGTGAGACTCATAGCAGAGACATGTGAAGGGTTCCTGCTTTGTATTTGACTAGGTGTAACATTATAAGTAGTTGTAGAATGTTAAAGCAGCAGCACAAAAGTGAGGTTTGAGAAATGTTTGGAGAGATATTATTTATTAGAGTAATTTGTATGAGTGTGTGGAAAGCTACATTTCAAATACCGCATAATTTTCAGTGTCTGCTTGAAATTTGAAGTGTAGTCTGTGAAGTTTTAGGCTGTGGATGGTATTGTGACTGTGGTATGTTTGTACTTGCACATGTATTATGGTACGTGTTATGCGTCTGAAGATGATAGATGTATAAAACACAGGTATACGTCTATCTGTATATTACTTTTATATATGATGCTGCTAGGAAAAGGTACAGACATATGCATGCATGCTTTTAGGAATATGGTGAGACTTACAGCAGAGACTTGTGAAGGGTTGCTAGTTTATATTTGTGTAGGTTCAATAGCATAATTAGTTGCAGAATGGTGAAGCTGCAGCTCAAAACTGTGGTTTAAAACATGTTGGCAGAGGAATTAGTGATTAGGGTATTTTGTACGAGTCTTTTGAAAGGTATGGTTGAATTATATCACATTATTTTAGGTGTCTATTTGAAATGAGAAGTGCAGCTTCTTAAGTTTTAAGATCTGCATGGTTTTGTGACTGTGGTATGTCTGTACTTGCAGATGTATTTTCATATGTGTTATGCATCTGAAGATGCTAGATTTATAAAATACAGGTATAGATCTATTTGTATGTTTCTTTTATATATGATGATACTAGGAAAAGGTACAGAGATATGCATACATGCTTTTAGAAATATAGGGAGACTTTCAACAAAGATAAGTGAAGGGTTGCTCTGCTGTTAGCTATGCTCAATACCTGATTGGTAGTAGAATAGTGATGCAGCAGAAGTAGAAAAGTGAAGTTTAAGATATGTTGGGAGAGGAATTATTGATTATGGTACTTTATAAGAGTTTGTGTAAAAGTTCACTTGAAATATGCCGCATAAATCTAGGTGTATGTTTGAAATATTAAGTGTACTCTGTCAAGTTTTAAGGCCTTTATTGTCTAGTGAGTGTGGTTATGGTTATGTTTCTACTTGCACATGTATTCTGATATGTGTTATGCTTTTGGCAACAGGTATAGATAGAAGCATGCATGCATTTAGGAATATGGTCAGAGTTATGGTAGAGACATGTGATAGGTTGCTGCTTTATGTTTGGCTAGGCCCAATATTCGTAGAATGGTTAAGCTGCAGAACAAAAGTGAGTTTTAAGACATGTTGGCAGAGGGATTACTGATTGGGCTACTTTCTATGAGTCTGGGAAAAGGTACACTTGAAATATACCGCAGATATGTAGGTGTGTCTTTCAAATGGAAAGTGCAGTTTATTTGTTTATTTCTTTATATATGATGATGATTTCAAAAGGAAGGCACATATGCATGCATGCTTTCAGGAATATGGTGAGATTTATAACAGACTCATGTGTAGGTTTGATGCTTTATATTTGGGTACGCCCAACACCCTGAGCAGTTACAGAATGGTGAAGCTGCAGTACAAAAGTGTATACCATGTCATACACCTCACTTTTGTGCTGTAATTTCACTATTCTGTTACTACTCAGGATGTTGGGCGTAGTCAAATATAAAGCTGCAATCCATCATATGTCTCACCTGTAAGTCAGCAATCATATAGCCAATACTGATGCACTCATCCATGCACTGAGGCCCTATGTATGCAGTCCTTCAATCAGCCAGCCACTACCCTTGCACTTGTGCAATCACTCATGCTGTATGCATACAGTCCTTCAATAATCCAGGCACTATCCATGTAGTTATAAAATCACAAAGGCACTACCTATGCACTCCTCCAATCTCCCAGGCTCTACCTCTGCACTCATGGAATCACCCAAGCACTACCTCTGCACTCATGCAATCACCCAGACACTATCTACTCACTCATGCAATAATCCAGGCACTACCCATGCACTCCTCTAATCATGCCAACACTACTCATGCAGTCATGCAATCACTCAGGCACTGCCCGTGTACTTTTCCAATCACCCAGGCATTACCCCTGCACTCACACAATCACCCAGGTATTATCCATGTATTTCTTTAATCACTCAGGTAGTACCCATTTACTTCTTCAATCACCCAGGCACTACCCTTGCATTTCTGCAATCACTCATGCTGTACGCATGCAGTCCTTCAATACCCCAGGCACTATCTATGCAGTTATAAAATCACCCAGGCACTACCTATTCACTCGTCCAATGTCCCAGGCTCTACCCCTGCACTCATGCAATCACCCATGCACTACCTATGCAGTCATGCAATAACCCAGGCACTATCCATGCAGTTATAAAATCACCCAAGCACTACCTATGCACTCCTCCAATCACCCAGGCACTACCCCTGCACTCATGCAATCACCCATGCACTACCTATGCAGTCATGCAATAACCCAGGCAGGACGCTTGTACTCCTCTAATCACCCAGGCAGTACCCATGCACTCCTTCAATCACCCAGTCAGTACCCATGCACTTACAAAATCACACAGGCACTACCTATGCAGTCCTCCAATCACCCAGGTACTATCCCTGCACTCATGCATCACCCAGGCATTAGCCATGGACTTCTTCAATCACTCAGGCAGTACTCATGCACTTATAAAAATCACCCAGGCTCTACCTATGCACTCCTTTAATCACTCAGGCACTACCCCTGCACTCATGCAATCACCCAGGCACTACTCATGCACTTCTCCGATCACCCATCCAGTACCCATGCATTTATCAAATCACCCAGACACTACCTATGCACTCATGGAATCACCCAAGCACTACCTCTGCACTCATGCAATCACCCAGACACTATCTATTCACTCATGCAATAATCCAGGCACTACCCATGCACTCCTCTAATCACCAAAAAACTACTCATGCAGTCATGCAATCACTCAGGCACTACCTGTGCACTTTTCCAATCACCCAGGCACTACCCCTGCACTCACACAATCACCCATGTATTATCCATGTACTTCTTCAATCACTCAGGTAGTACCCATCCACTTCTTCAATCACCCAGACATTACCCCTGCACTAATTAAGTCACCCAGGCATTAGACATACACTCCTTCAATCATCCGTGGAAAGGTATGCTTGAAATACACCATATGATTTTAGCTCTCTTCTTGAAATGAGAAGTGCTTGAAATACACCATATGATTTTAGGTCGCTACTTGAAATGAAAAGTGCAGCTTCTTAAGTTTTAAGGTGTGCATCATCTTGTGACTGAGGTATGTCTGTACTTGCAGATGTATTTTCATATGTGTTATGTATCTAAAGGTGCTAGATGTATAAAATACAGGTATATATCTATTTTTTTTAATATATATATTTGATGCCACGAGGGAAAGGTACAGACTCATGCATCCATGCTTTTTGAAATTGGGGAGACTTACAACAGAGATATGTGAAGGGTTGTTGCTTTGTATTTTGGTAGGCTGTACATCTGAGTAGTAGTAGAATGGTAAAGCATAAGGAGCAGTAAAGTGATGTTTAAGATATGTTGGGTGAGGAATTACTGATTATGGTGCTTTAAATGAGTCTATGTCAAACTTTACTTGAAGTATGCCACATAAATCTAGGTGTCTGTTTGAAATGTTAAGTGTAGTCTGTCAAGTTTTAAGGTCTGCATGGTTGTGTGATTGATGTATTTTCTAGTTGCATATGTATTCTCATATGTGTTATGCATCTGAAGATGCTACATGTTTACAAGAGAGATATATATCAATTTGTATGTTTCTATTATATATGGTAGTACTAGTAAAAGGTACAGACACATGCATACATGCTTTCAGGAATATGGTGAGATTTTAACAGAGCTATGTGCAGGTTTGATGCTTTATATTTGAGTAGGCCCAATACCCTGAGCAGTTAGAGAAAGGCGAAGCTGTACAAGAAAAGTGTACACCATGTCATAAACCTCACTTTTGTGTTGCAATTTCACTATTCTTCTTCTACTCAAGATGTTGGATGTAGTCAAATATAAAGCAGCAACCTCAACACATGTCTCAGCTGTAAGTCTGGAATGACCCAGGCACTACCCATGCACTCATCCATGCACTAAGCCACTATATATACAGTTCTTCAATCAATCAGGCACTACCTCTGCACTTAGCAATCACTCAGGCACTACCTATGCACTATTTCAATAACGCAGGCACTACACCTATACTCATGCAATCACCCATGTACTATCTTTGCACTCCTCCAATCCCCCAGGCGCTACCTGTGCACTTATAAAATCACCCAGGCAGTACCTATGCACTTCTCTAATCACCCAGGCACTATCTCTGCACTCCTCCAATAACCCACGCAATACAGATGCACTGATGCAATCACTGAGGCATTACTGATGCACTCATACATGTACTCAACCACTTCCCTTGCACTCATGCAATCACCCAAGCACTACCCATGCAGTTCTCCAATCATCCAGGCACAACCCTTGCACTCATGCAATCACCCAGGTACTACCTATGCATTGTTCCAATCAGTCAGGCACTACCCATGCATTCCTCCATGTACCAAGGCACCACCTGTGCATTCCTCCAATCACGCAGGCATTACCCTTGCACTCATGCAATCACCCAGGCATTACCTATGCACTTCTTCAATCACTCAGACAGTAGCCATGCGCTCCTCCAATCACTCAAGCACTAGCCATGCACTCATGCAATCCCCCAGGCATTACCTATGCACTTCTACAATCACTCAGGTAGTACTCATGCAGTCCTCTAATTTCATAGGCACTACCCCTGCACTCATATAATCATTCAGGCACTATCCATGCAGTTATTCTTGCTCTCAGTCATGACTTGTGCACTCATTCCATTTACCGATGCACTCATCAAATCACTCAGGCAGTACTTATGCACTCATTTAATCAGCCAGTTACTATCCATCCTCTTCTCCAATTACCCAGCCACTATCCTTGCACTCATACAAACACCTAGACACCACTGTTACACTCATTCATTCATGTAGGCACTACTTATACACTCATCTATGCATTCAGGGAGTATTTATGCACTTATCCATGCACACAATCTCTACGTCTGCACTTATGCAACCAGTCAATCAGTATCCAATCTCTCCTCCAATTATACAGACATTACTCTTGAACTCATACAATCACCCAGGCACTACCGATGGAGTCATACAATCACTGAGACACACCCATCATATATCTTAGCTGTAAGTCTTAACATATTGCGGAAAGCATTTATACATATTTCTGTACCTTTTGGTAGCAATATCATATATTAAAGTAATATACAAATAGATGTATACTTGTGTTTTATATGTGTACCATCTTCAGATGCATAATATGTATCAGAATACATGTGCAAGTAGAGATATACCTTAGTTACAACACCATACAGACCTTAAAACTTGACAGATTGCTCTTCACATTTGATGCAGATAATGAAAATTATGTGGTATATTTGAAGTGTAGCTTTCCACAGACTCATAGAAAGTAGCGTTATTACTGATTCTTCTCTTAATATGCCTTAAACCTCACTTTTGTGCTGCTGCTTCATCGTTCTATGACTACATAGGGTGTTGGGCCTAGTCAAATATATAGCAGCAATCTTTCATATGTCTCTGGTGTAAGTCTCACCATCTTCTTAAAAGCATGCATGCATATGTCTGTACCTTTTGTTAGTAGCATCATATATCAAAGAAACATACAAATAGATGTATACTTATGTTTTATATGTGTAGTATGTTCAGATGTATAAGACATATCACAATACATGTGCAAGTTCATACATATCTCAAACAGAAGACCATGAAGACCTTAAAACTTGAGAGAGTCCACTTCATATTTCAAAGAGACACTTAGATTTATTTAGTGCACTTCAAGTGAACTTTTCCAGAGAGTCTTACAAAGTATCATAATCACTAATGTGTCACCCAACATATGTTAAACATTACGTTTCTGGTACTGCTGCTTTACCATTTTACTAGTAGTTAGGTATTAAACATAGTCAAAATAAATAAGTAAGAAGCAAGAGAAGTGCAGACAGAAGCAACAGAGGTGCAGAAAGAGGCAAGAGGGGTGCAGAAGGATTGTATGATTAAACCACTACTTCCTTAATCACGAGTGCCTAAACCACGAATTCTAAACAACGACCCAATCTAAACCACTAAGTAAAGAACCACGACATACTGAACCACGAATTCCCCCACCCCTAAATACTAACTCATACCCCTCCTAACTCCTTAAAACTAACTCGATTCTCCCCAACCCCCTAAAAACTAACTCGATCCTCTCCCCCCTAAAAACTAACATGATCCCCTCCCACCCCAAAAAACTAACTCGATTCTCCCCCACCCCCTAAATACTATCTCGATCCCCTCCCACCCCCTAAAAACGTACCCGATCCCTCCAAGCCCCTAAAAACTAACTCGAACCCCCCACCCCCTAAAAACTTACTCGATCCCCTCCCACCCCTTAAAACTTACACAAAGCCTCCAAGCCCCTATAAACTAACGCGAACCACCCCACCTCCTTAAAACTAACTCAATTCTCCCCAACTCCCTAAAAACTAACTCGATCCCCTCCCACCCCCTAAAATCTTACACGATCCCTCCAAGCCCCTAAAAACCAAACCCGAATCCCCCACCCCCTTTAAAACTAACCCAAACCCCCCACCCCTTAAAACTAACCCCAAAACCTCTTACCTGTTCCTGTCCGACGCTCCTCTGAACTCCGCCCTGCACGAACGCTAGACCGTCTTAGCCTGAACCACACACATACGTGGTTCAGGATAAGTCGTTGTTCGTGCAAGTTGTTGTTCGGCTTGCGTGACTCCGGAACTCGTTGTTCCGGAGTCGTTCTTCAGGATGTTTCCCGTGCAGAAGGAGCCAAGAGAAGTATAGAAATTTGCAAGAGAAGTGTAGAAAGAAGCAACAGAGGTGCAGAAGGAGACAAGACAACTGCAGAAAGAGGCAAGACAGTTGCAGAAATAGGCAAGAGAGGTGCAGAAATTTGCAAGAGATGTGCAGAAAGAAGCAACAGAGGTGCGAAAGCAGGGCAGAGAACTACAGAAAGAGGCAAGCGAGTTGCATAAACAGGCAAGAGAGGTGCAGAAAAAGGGAACATGGGTGCAGAAAAAGGGAACAGGGGTGCAGAAAGAGGCAAGAGAGGTAGAGAAAGAGAGAAGAAGGGTGCAGAAAGAGGCAAGAGGGGTGCAAAAAGAAGGAAGAGATGTGCAGAAAGAAGTAAGAGAAGTACAAAAAGAAGAAATAGAGGTGTAGAAAGAGGCAAGAGGGATGCAGAAACAGGCAAGAGAGTTGCACAAACAGGCTAAAGAGGTGCATAAAGAAGGAAGAGCAGTACAGAAAGAATCAACAGAGGTATAGAAGTAGGCAAGAGGGGTGCAGAAATTTACACAAGATGTGCAGAAAGAAGCAAGAGCATTGTAGAAAGAAACAACAGAAATGCAGAAAGAGGCAAGAAGGCTGTAGGAGGAGGCAAGAACAGTGCATAAAGAAGCAAAAAAAGTACAGAAAGAGGCAAGAGGGGTGCAGAAAGAGGCAACAGAGGTGCACAAAGAGGGAAGAAGGGTGTAGAAAGAGGCAACAGGGGTACAGAAAGAAGCAAGAGAGGTGCAGAAAGAAGCAAGAGAAGTGCACAAACAAGCAACAGAGGTGAGAAAGAGGCAAGAGGGTTGCAGAAAGAGGCAAGAGAGGTTCAGAAAGAGGGAAGAAGGATGTATAAAGAGGCAAGAGGGGTGCAGAAGGAGTAACAGAAGTGTAGAAAGAAGCAAGAAAAGTGCAGAATGAAGGAAGAGAGGTGCAGAAAGAGGCAACTGGGGTATTTAAAGAGGCAAGAGAAGTGCAGAAAGAAGCAACAGAAGTGTAGAAAGAGACAAGAGAGGTACAGAAAGAGTGAAGAGGGGTGCAGAAAGAAGCAAGAGGGGTTATAAAGAAGCAAGAGTAGTGTAGAAAGAACCAACAGAGGTGCAGAAGGGAGATAGTGGTATGCTGAAAGAAGCAAGTGGAGTGTCAAAATGTGTAAGAGATGTGCTAAAAGAAGCAAGACTAGTGCAGAAAGAATCAACAGAGGTGCACAAACAAGCAACAGGGGTGCAGAAAAAGGGAACAGGGGTGCAGAAAGAGACAAGAGAGGTGGAGAAACAGGCAAGAGAAGTGTGGAAAGCAGCAACAGAGGTGCAGAAAGAGGTAAGAGGGATGCAGAAAGAGGGAAGAGAGGTACAGAAAGAGGCAAGAGGGGTGTATAAAGAAGCAACAGTAGTGTAGAAAGAACCAACAGAGGTGCAGAAGGGAGAAAGAGGTATGCTGAAAAAGGAAGAGTTGTGCCAAAATTTGTAAGAGTGGTGCAAAAAGAAGCAAGACTAGTGCAGAAAGAATCAACAGAGGTGCAGAAACAGACAAGAGGGATGCACAAAGAGGAAGAGAAGTGCAAAAAGAAGCAACAGAGGTGCAGAAAGAGGCAGGAGGGGTGCAGAAATTTGCAAGAGAGGTGCAGAAAGATGCAACAGAGGTGAAAAAGGAGGGAAGAGAACTACAGAAAGAAGCAAGAGAGTTGCAGAAATAGGCAAGAGAGGTGCAGAAAAAGAGAACAGGGGTGTAGAAAGAGGCAAGAGAGGTGGAGAAAGAGAGAAGAAGGGTACAGAAAGACGCAAGAGGGGTGCAAAAAGAAGTAAGAGAAGTACAAAAAGAAGCAATAGAGGTGCAGAAAGAGGCAAGAGGGATGCAGAAACAGGCAAGAGAGTTGCAGAAACAGGCAAAAGAGGTAAATAAAGAAGGCAGAGCAGTACAGAAAGAACCAACACAGGTGTAGAAGTAGGCAAGAGGGGTGCAGAAATGTACACGAGATGTGCAGAAAGAAGGAAGAGCAATGCAGAAAGAAACAACAGAGAAGCAGAAAGAGGCAAGAAGGGTGTAGGAGGAGGCAAGAGTAGTGCAGAAAGAAGCAAAAGAAATTCAGAAAGAGGCAAGAGGGGTGCACAAAGAGGCAACAGAGCTGCACAAAGAGGGAAGAAGGGAGCAGAAAGAGGCAACAGGAGTACAGAAAGAAGTAAGAGATTTGCAGAAAGAAGCAAGAGAAGTGCACAAACAAGCAACAGAAGTGAGAAAGAGGCAAGAAGGGTGAAGAAAGAGGCAAGAGAGGTTCAGAAAGAAGCAACAGAGCTGCAGAAAGAGACGAGAAGTACAGAAAGAGGCAAGAGAGTTGCAGAAACAGACAAAAGAGGTGCAGAAACATTCAAGAGGAGTGCAGAAAGAGTGAAGAGAAGTGAGTCTGTACTTTTTGCTAGTGTACTATATATAAAAGAAGGATACAAATATATGTATACTTCTGTTCTATATGTAAAGCATCTTCAAATGTATGACATATATGAGAATACATGTGCAAGTTGAGACATACCTCAATCACAACACCATGCAGGTCTTATAACTTGACAGACTGCACTTTACATTTGATTTGGGTAGCAGTAGAGAAATCCTTTAGTTGTGCTTTTGTGATTCTGTTGTAGAGGTTGTGATGTCTTCTAATTGTAGGAATTGTGCAGTGTCTGACATAGCTTTGCAATGCAATTAAAAATATTTGTTTATAGATGAGAATATTTGTATATAATTATTTTAATAATATAAAATTATTTAACGAAACTATTTAAACTTTTCTTTGTTTTCAGATATTTACCATTATTACTAATAAAGATTGAGTATGGCTAGAAAAGATCAACAGAAAAGAAAGAAAAAAAACAGTACTATTTAAAGGAAAGAGAAAAGCAGAAATTAGATGAAGTACATGTGACATTGAAGAAAAAGACTTCTGGTAAGAGAACTAAAGAATTTGTTAAAAGACTTTTAAAGAACGTAATGAATTTTCAAAATGGGGAAAAGAGAAAGAAAAGTACTACAACCAATCAGAAGGAAATGAAAAAAGGACAAATTAATGGAAAATCAGGTTATAGGAAAACAATCTATGTTGAAAGAAGGATGAAAGAATATAAGGACATTAGGAAGAGAATGTATAAAAGTAGAGTACTGCAAAATGTATTGAAAGATTGCAAAAAATATAAAAAAAGATCAGCATTTTACAAGAAAAAACAACAGATTGAAAGTGTTGTTGAAAAGGCTTTTGAATTGAAAGAAGATTATTTATATTAGTATTGAAGAGAATGAAAACATTGAATAAAACAATGCACTTTATGAAGGAGAAAAGTAAAAGAAAAAGACTGGTTAATAGAACTAACTTTTGCAAAATATCTTCGGGTGAATGGAAGCACACTTCGAGTACTGAACCTTTTTTTAATGAAGAAAGCTATTTTCAACAAAATACATTAGTTCATGCAGTTGATACCAGTGGTCATTGTTATGAGGTTAAAAATGGTTGTCCACTTGAAAAAGAAAAGATGGTTCCTAGAAATGTGGAAGATGTAATAGCTGAAGAAGTTCAAGGGAGACGTACACAAGCTCCAGTGTATAAGTGGGATTGTAGTAGTATTTGTAGGATACGACAGGAATCTATTGATATATTACGAAATTTCTTACGAGATTCGGGTAAAAAAAGTGTTAAACAGAAGATTAAGATGTTGCAAGGACTAGATCCTTGTAAAGTGAGAAAATATATTAACTTGCAGGGTCATTCTCTGGCTTGTCTTTCAAGAAAAGTGTGTCGAAGTACTTTTCATCATTTAAGAATGTTAGCAGTACATCACTCAGAAATGCAAAAGTCAGTAAGAAGATTGTACTATGTAAAAAGTCCTGCATTATCTTTAAGTGAAATAAACACAGCTCTTTTGCATGGTTCAGTATTAGATGTAAAAAACAATTCTGATGAAATACAGTTTCGTTTTCTTTGGTCCTCAAGAGGAGTGTACAGAAAGTGAGAGTTTGATAAGTGTAGGTGTTGAAGAAGAGGTGGAAGATAGTACTACTGAGACGTTTGTAGAAGAAAAAAAGTTTAAGGTACTTTCTTGTGAAAAACCAAACTGTTTTGTTGTCGACGTACTCACTATAGAAGTTAAACTAGGTATGTTGATGTGTATTTAAAAAGTGAAAAGGAAAACAATGATAAGTGGGAGCAATTTGGTGCTTATTTGTTGGTGGAAGGTCATTTTGAGTTGGGTAGTGATCAACGTATTTGTAAATATTGTTACAACAAATTAGAAGAGAACCAAAATGCCAGCTAGAGCTGTACATAACAACCTAGAGTTGGTAGCTATTCCTCCGTAATTGGTAGATTTAAATACGCATGAGTCCATTCTTATTCAATCTGTGCATCCGTTTCAGGCTATAGTTCATATGGAGCCTAAAACAGGTAAGCTGCCTCCAACAGATTTACAAAGAGGTTTAAAAGGAAGAGTTGTGTATTTACCTGTAGATTTTAAGAAAAATATTGAAACTGTTGGTATAGAGAGAGAGGAAAGTGAACCAGTAGTTATTCTAGTTAATGGTGTACCAACAAAGAGTCGGAAAATATGGCAAGAGTTAGTAGATGTCTTCAAACTTCAAAAGGCTCCATTATATCTTGTACAAAACAATATTTATTATAAAAATGTATATGTGGAAGAACAAGAAATATCTTTAGAAGATGATAGAGAAATTTCAACTGGCCAAATAGAAAAAGTGGACAACTCCAAGAGTGAAGAAATTTATGAACATTACAGTATACATCCTCTATATTCACAAGAAGTTATAGGAAACACTATTGAATTATTCCAAATGAAGAAAGCGAAGGGAACTCCCATGACTGTATGGGAAAAAAGTTTAGAAGCTCGTTGTTTTCCACAGCTCTTCCCCACTGGAAAAAATGGACGATATGATGAATGACCAGTACAGATTCCAGCTTCAGAATATCGTACAACAAGATTGTACTCAGAAGATCCAAGATTTCAACAGTGTATTCCATATTTATTTCATCTTCTGTTTGAAAGTGACTTGTCTGGACTTTCATATGCAGTGAACCACATATTAAAAACGGAAGTTCATCTTACACTTGTTTCTGCAAAGGAATTTTTGGACAAAGTTCAACAAAGAGACGATCATTTAGAATCTCAGTTAATTCATTTGTTGGCGTGTCAACGTGGTCCTAATGAGTTTTGGTATCGTCGTCATGGAGAACTTAAATGTATGTTAAGAAACTTAGGATCCCCTACGTGGTTTGTTACGCTTAGCTGTGCTGAATACGCATGGGACGATTTACTTGAATTTCTACGACAAGCAAATTCAAATGTAAAAACATTGAATTGAAGACAGCTGGAGAACTGTGTTCGTTGGATCCTGTAAATGTGTGCAGATATTTTAATCATAGGTTTCAAGCTATGATGTCTTATCTGCAATAAAAATAATCCACCTCTTGGAGAAGTTATTGATTTCTTTTGGAGAAAGGAGTACCAAGCCAGAGGTGCTCCTCATATACACATGCTATTATGGATCAAGAATGCACCTAAATTTGGAACCGATTCTGATGAAACTGTTTTGTCTTTCATTGAAGACTATGTTACCTGTGCCATTCCAAAAAAAGGAGGAGAAAACAGTGTAAGACAACAAGTTTTACGGTTTCAAAGTCATTGATGTGGAAAATATTGTTGACGAAAATACACGTCAAAGGGAAAATGTTATACAAAATGTCGTTTTGGATTCCCACGTCCAGTAATTTCAAAAGGAAGAGTCAATAGTTTCATGTCAGCAGTAAGGCATACTATAACTCAAAAATCTCCGAAGAATCCTTACAACATAAAAAGAACTGAAGATTCAAAGTATATTAATGACTACAATCCAGTGATTTTGACAATGTGGAATGCAAACATGGATATCCAGTATGTTGCAGATAATTCGATTGCTGTTGCTTGCTGTGTTACGTCATATATAACGAAATCTGAAAAGACGGAGTTGAAAGAAATGTGGGAAGAAATTTCACAAGAGAAGACTCTTAGTAACAAATTGTACAGCTTTTAGTTTGAAAATGCTTTCCCATTGAGAGATTGGATCCTACAAATGTTCGGATCGGTTGACCTCTGCAAGTTTATATTCCAAGTCAAGAGGAATCTTTTGGGTAAGTCTAGGTCTTGCTGCAACACGAAATCGAGTATTGAAATCTCTACAAGAAATTGAATACTTAGCATTGAATGAACCAGAAAGTACAGATATGGTTAAAACTAATATGTTGGATACGTACTATCCCAAAAGGAGCCCACATCTAGAATACATATGTCTCTATGAAGTACTGCAACATTACAGTTTTAAGAGAAATGTTACAGAAAATATAAATGAAGAAAAATATGCAGTAATTGGATGTGATGGATGTTTGGTAAAACATGCCAAAAGAAATCTTATTAACCACAGGAAACTCAGTTGTGAAACTCCAGATAAAAGGGAATTTTTCTATTTAGCAGTTCTGCAACTCTTCAAGCCTTGGCGTAGTGAAATGGAATTACTTGGAGATTTTGAGTGCTATGAAGATTCTTTTAATGCATGTAAAGATAGCATTGTAAAGATAGCATTCGATGCACATTTTTTCCAACTTATCTACAAGTGTTAAATAAAGAGATTGAACAAGAAACTACTATTGCAGCTGAAATAGCTAGAGACAGTTCTCAAGATAGTCAAAGTTCTGCTCCACTAAGTCAAGATCCACTAGGACAACCAATTGTTGAAAATGAAGCAGCAATAGCCATGAATGAAGTAGAAACTGCAATGCAACAAGCACAACAGGATATTATTGAGTTGGGAAACTTAGAAGAAAAACTAAATATTGAACAAAAAGAAATATATCAGCAAGTGACACAACAGATACAGCATGGTTTACTGCATGAAAAAAAGAATGCCAATGCACATCATTTAAACCTATTCTAATGTACATCAGTTGGCAAGCTGGAACAGGAAAAAGTTTCTTAATTAAAGTTTTGACCAGTTATCTACACAAAACCACTGAATCACATTTATCTTGTGTTGTAACTGCTCCAACTGGGTTAGCGTTACAGCAAACAAATGATGGACGGAATGCTGACAATGCAAACATTCTCCCCCAGTCAAAAGATCTGGGTTAAATCCATCGTTCTTCTGCCCACTACGCCACCCCAGTTTGGATCCAGCCATATGCAAATCAGTCTTGACCCTGTGCCCCATGGGAACAGTCCAGACCGAACTGCTAGGCCAGGTCCTCCCTGGACCGGAAACAAGCATCCTCGGACCGGTTTCAGGGTATGTCACCCTTCTTCAGCCAGGCTAGCTTGAATCCAGTGGCACAGTGAGCAAGGGACCCACATCTGGGCATAACCATCCCACTTAGGGTGAAAAGTGTTACAGCAAACAAATGATGGACGGAATGCTGACAATGCAAACATTCTCCCCCAGTCAAATGATCTGGGTTAAATCCATCGTTCTTCTGCCCACTACGCCACCCCAGTTTGTATCCAGCCATATGCAAATCAGTCTTGACCATGTGCCCCATGGGAACAGTTCAGACCGAACTGCTAGGCCAGGTCCTCCCTGGACCGGAAACAAGCATCCTGGGACCGGTTTCAGGGTATGTCACCCTTCTTCAGCCAGGCTAGCTTGAATCCAGTGGCACAGTGAGCAAGGGACCCATGTCTGGGCATACCCATCCCACTTAGGGTGAAAAGTGTTACAGCAAACAAATGATGGACGGAATGCTGACAATGCAAACATTCTCCCCCAGTCAAAAGATCTGGGTTAAATCCATCGTTCTTCTGCCCACTACGCCGCCCCAGTTTGGATCCAGCCATATGCAAATCAGTCTTGACCCTGTGCCCCATGGGAACAGTCCAGACCGAACTGCTAGGCCAGGTCCTCCCTGGACCGGAAACAAGCATCCTGGGACCGGTTTCAGGGTATGTCACCCTTCTTCAGCCAGGCTAGCTTGAATCCAGTGGCACAGTGAGCAAGGGACCCACGTCTGGGCATACCCATCCCACTTAGGGTGAAAAGTGTTACAGCAAATAAATGATGGACGGAATGCTGACAATGCAAACATTCTCCCCCAGTCAAAAGATCTGGGTTAAATCCATCGTTCTTCTGCCCACATAGCAGCAGCATACAACATTAAAGGGATTACATTACATCGATTACTCATGCTACCAGTTGAACATGAAAATAAGTTGGAATATCACAAGCTATCTGGAGAAGCTTGTTATGAAGTTTCAAGAGTACTCAAGAAAATGAAACTTCTAATCATTGATGAGGTGAGCATGGTCTCAAACTTAATGCTTGCCTTTGTACATTTAAGAATGCAACAGATTTTAAAAACAGATTATGATGTTCTATTTGGAGGAAAACATGTAATTCTATTTGGCGACCTACTACAACTTACTCCTGTAGAAGGACAACCTGTTTTTAAAACACTTCTCCATGAAGACACTAAGAAATCTTTGGAAAGTATTGGAAATGTCAACATCTGGTCTTATTTTGAATATAAAGAACTTATTAAGAATATGCGACAAGCAAGTGATGAACATTATGGAAACATTCTTCAAGAGATAAGAATTGGTGTTTTAACAAAACATGGAAAAGAAGCTTTACAAAGTCGGCTTTTAATGAACTTGTTTCCAAATGAAAACATAGCACCTGAAATAATATACAAAAAAATTGGAGAAAAGAAGTCTATAGTTTGCCTAATGCCTACACTGCAAGAGTGTTCTACATTCAATCAAGAACTTTTGAAATTGGAGAAACTAGCAATACTGAAAATGGAAGCTATCGATAAAATGGAACACGAAGGAGTTACTATTCTTCTCTCAGAGAAATTACAGTCAAAATTGGATTCTTTGGAAAAGTTGGTGTCTAAGACTGCAGGTTTAGAAAAGACTTTATATGTATGTGTGAACTGTTGAGTAATTTTACGGCGTAATTTGAATGTAGAAGAAGGTTTAGTAAATGGAGCAATGGGAAAAGTTGTTGATTTTGTAAATTTTCAGAACAGAGATGGAATTGAATTTGTGAAAATTAAATTTGATCAGATTGAAGAGGTAAAACAGATTGGACATGTTAGTGTTTGTTTTTTGCTCGTAAAAGACTTGTATGTGCGTAGAAAACAGTTTCCTCTTTCTTTAGCATACGCTGTAACCATTCATAAATCTCAAGATTTAAGTGTAGACAGTGCTTTGGTAAATATTGGAAGTAAAGTGTTTAAAGAAGGCATGACATATGTTGCATTGTCTCGAGTAAGGACATTATCTGGTTTGTATTTGATTGATTTTGATGAGAAAAAGATTAGTGCTGATGAAAATTGTGTAAGAGAGTACAATCGGTTAAGAAGACTTTATGGGCCAGATGTATCAAGCGTTTTACCGTTTGCAAACGGGTCAATTCGCAGAATTGGCTCGTTTGCGAACGGTAAAAAGCCTTTTGGTATGTATCATCCCAAAAGGCATTCGCAAAATAGGGAATCGCATTTTATGCGATTCCCTATTTTGCGAATGCATTTAGGGAATCGCAATTTGCAATTCCTTAAATGCACTGCAGGAAGCAAGAAAAAATTGCGACCTGGCTTTAAGGAATTGCAAATTCCCACCAACTTCAAGTTGGTGGTAATTTGCAAATTCCTAGAAAAATGCACATTTTTGCATTTTTCTAAGTGCCATGTGGTGCACACACATGCCCTTAGGGCATGTATGTGCGCCACATGTGCATACTTACCTTTTTTGGGGGTGCATCAGGATGACCTTTTGGCCCCCTTGTACCCTTGAAATTGCATGCGCAATTTGCGAGTACCTATTTGGTACTCGGAAATTGTGAATGCAATCCTATTCATTCCTATGGGCCTATAGAAATGAATGGGAAGGTATTCCTTAATAGCTAATCGGAATTTGCGATTCGCTATTAAGAAATATGTAGGAATCGCAAATGTTTTTGCAAATCCTACATACATTGCATATTGCGATTCTTAAATAGCGAATCAGTAAAATTTAAGAATCGCAAAAGCAATTCTTGATACATCTGGCCCTATGCTCCTAACTTAGGTGAATATCCCGTATATGAGAAACGTGTAGTGTGTCCAAAACGGAAATATGACAAATATTTCACTGAGATTCAAAAAAAGAAAACAATTCAAGAGAATGATGAATCTGCAAAGAAAATGAAAATGGACACAGTTGATGATATTGTAGGATACCAGTTAGAAAATAGTTCAGGTAGCAACTGCTATGCTAATGTAATTGTGAAAGTTGTGTTTTATCTAGAGGATCTTCATCATGAAATTATGGAAAATCGAGAAAAAAGATTCTGTTCTTTACTACATTATATTTTTCAAAAGTTGGTAACTGGTAGAACTAAAATCCATACTGCTTCTGGCGTCCACATCTTTTGGATATATGTCCTGGATCATTGAAATTTACATTGAATGTACAACAAGATGCACAAGAATTTCTTATGTTTATGCTTGCAGTATTGGAAGATGAAGGAATAGAAATTGAAAATTTGTTTGGACTAAGTTACAGATGGGATTATAAATGTGAAGAGTGTTCATTTTCTTATACCACTGAAATAGACACTGAACAATTCATATATTTGACAATACCAGATTGCAAATCAGTGTCTTTTAACAAGTTACTAAAAACAGCTAATCAAGATATGAAATGCTGTCAACATTATTTATAGAAAGATTTGGACAATATGTCATTTTAATGCTATAAAGTTGTAGAGCAAATGGAAGAAAATTGAAAACCAAAATTAAAAATTTTATGGCAAGTCAAGTATCAATTTCAGGAAAAACTGTTAACGCAGTAGCTATTATTTTTCATGATGGACCTATTACAACATGTGGACACTATACTGTGTATTTAAAGTGCAATAAAGGAT
This sequence comes from Calotriton arnoldi, assembly GCA_963921515.1. Lineage (NCBI taxonomy): Eukaryota > Metazoa > Chordata > Amphibia > Caudata > Salamandridae > Calotriton > Calotriton arnoldi. The sequence continues at coordinate 1,978,951 of CAWUFW010000045.1, forward strand.
GGATTGCATTTCAATGATGCCCATTTGGAATTCAAATGTAGGTTGCCTTACGAATTACCAAATTCATATCTGATATTTTTAATGCCAAAGTTTTGAAAACATCATTCGGCCTATTGGGAAGATGAGAACACGAATTAACAAGTTTGGTGTCCATTACGATGTCGGGCGGATAAAAATCCGCCATCAACCACAGTGGCGAAAATCCGCCCGCCTACACCGTCTGAATACCGACCGAGCAATTACGATGCCGCGAACCGAAAACCGCCGGAGGCGGAAAATAAACAGAAAATACCGCCCGCCCATGTCCGAGTCTAAGTCCATCCGCCCGCCACGGATGGAAAGACGCACGACAAGCCAAAACCGCCCGCCCTGACGACCAAGACACCGCCCGTGAAATTAGGATCGTACCGACATGAGCGCGGAAAATCCACAAATACACCGCCCGCCAGCGCAAACAACAGTGACGAAAATGGACACGGCGGAAGCCCTGGCGGCCACGTCCATGCACAGAAACCATCCGCTGACGAAAACAAACACACACAACATGGCTAACAAGTCCACACAGCAACCCACGCACAAATACCCAAACACAGTACACATCCCGGAAACACACCCCCCTGGACAAAAAAATCAACAACAAATCCCAGAACACCAGCCACAACACACCTGAAAACAACAGACCATCATGACACACCCACATAGGTAAGTACAAAACCAGCCCCTTCACAGACCACAACCCCTGCAACATTACAAACTGAGGACGAAAGCACACAACACAGCGAGACAGAAAGGACAGCAGCACACCACAGACACGCACCTATCACACCCATCACCACCACCACCAAACACCTGACCCACAAACCCCCTGCACATCACACACCACACACCGCACCAGCACCACAAACACCAAAACACACACCATGGCATCACACAGAATGCCCAAGTTCACTTCCACCGAGCTAACGGTCATGGTCGACGAGATCGTCAAGGTGCACCCACAAATCTATGGCAACCAGGTCCAACAGACACCACTATCCACCAGAAACCGGTTGTGGAGCAGGATCGTAGACCAGGTCAATGCAGTCGGGAACGTTCCACGCAACAGAGGAGAAATTAACAAAAGGTGGAACGACCTCAAAAGCGTGGTCAAGAAGAAGGAGAGCAAAAATCGAGAGCTGGCTGCCAGGACTGGCGGAGGGAATCCCGCGCTATTCAAGACCTTCAAGGCGTGGGAGGAGAAGGTGCGAGTCATCATACATCCGGAGATCCTCACCGGATTACCAGGGGGAGTGGAGGCTGGTAAGTACAAACAAACGTATACCAGCACACCGCTATGTAATCACATGCACTACCACCATGCCATAGCTCCTAGGGACAAACACCCCCATGTCCAGTACACAATACACAAGACATCACCCACACATGCAACAGACACTCACACACACTCAGCCCAAAGCTACCAACTAACAAAACCATGGGGGCATGTGTACAGTCAGCCAGCACCGCAACTTCCAACAGGTCCCCTTGTACTCCAGATGCGCCAGAATGAGCACTCCCCACACCCACATCCATGTGTCCGCCATAGCTGCACTGACCGACAATTAACAGGTGAGTAGCCGGAACACAAAGACAGTGGGTCGGAGGGGGACAGCTGAAGTAAAACACCCACCAGGCCCCCACTACCACAGACCAGCAAGGTGGAGCACACCCCACATCCATGTGTCCGCCATAGCTGCACTGACCGACAAGTAACAGGTAAGTAGCCGGAACACAAAGACAGTGGGTCGGAGGGGGACAGCTGAAGTAAAACACCCACCAGGCTCCCACTACCACAGACCAGCAAGGTGGAGCACCCCTCCCTCCCAGTACCATGTGGCATCCATTGCATTGCGCACTGAGAAACAACCTGTAGGTGGGAAAATGTACAGGGCGGGGCGTCTGTAGGCATGAGGACTGTACTACGACTGACACATGGGACATGTCACGTAGCAGAGGAACACGCAGCACTGCTCCCAGTCACAATCATGAGACCAATGTGCACACGGACATGTTCAACAGAGTCAAACCCCACATGACCCATCACAGATACAGCAACACCTAAGGAGCCACGTCTGCATGCACAAGTCCCACTGGAGCACAGACCCACACGGCAGGCACTGTGCCACCCATCACACACATCAGCAACACCATCGAAGTCCTGTCCATGTAGTCCTCACTGCCTGTCACCCACACATCGTACAACAACGCCCACGTAAGACAGACCGTACTAGAAGTAACAGCTTGGAACCACAATATTGCACACAAAGACAACTGGACCCATGAAACACACAGGCACACAATGCACATTCAACATATCATCCATCTCATCTCTCAGCCACAGTGTCATGAAAGGTATGTCATCCGAACAGCTGGCCCTCATACAGTAGTTATGCAAAGATACCTGCCCATGACAAATCAAGTGCCTGCAGTGACTGAAGCGCACGTCACACTGCGAGTAACAACACACATAATATAGTCAACACCCCAAGAGCACAGCACTGATGCACATGTACCAGGGCAGCACGCACACAAAGGATTTGGCCCATCTGCAATACGTCGTGTGGCACACAACAAGCACGAACTCACAACAATGCTACCAATGTGATGTCCATGAATGATAACAGTCAGCAGATATTCCGGGCATGTGAGACAGACACACACCTTTGTCTATGCACTGTCATGTTGCCAGAACACATGTCACGTTCTGCACCCATTACCCACAGTATGTACCCCAAAAGCATATTACAACCCAAGAGCGTTTAGGGGCTGTACCCCTTTTGGCATCAGCGTACCTAAGCGTTCCATCCTTCCCCCTAAACCATCGTTCAACCCAACATCGTCTATGGTCCTGGAGCACGCATACACCCGAGCCACAAAATGTAGGAGCATAGCAACACACACCCATCGGCATTGCTAATCCGTCCCATGCCACATGTCCACATCACACAGTCCCATTGCCTAGCCCACGCATACACACATCGTACATCCACACACACGCCACTTGGAAACCTGTGCACGACAGTGCACGAACAGTGAATGTCAGACAACCAATACATACTTTGCTAGGTGCAACACAATGACCCATCTCATTCTCCCCACAGGTGCCGAACTGCAGGATGCTGGAGATGGTGACAGCAGCCAGCACAGCCAGTCCGCAAGCCCCCGACCCGGACTCACGGATGTAGAGGAGCTGGACACCTCTCCGGACACGGAGCACCCAGCAGGCCCATCTGGAGTGGCAGGGCACAACCGCTCCCCAGGGCCCCTCCTGCCCACCAACCCATCACCCAGGGCTGCTGACCAGTCACAGACCCCTGCTGCCACGGCCGGTGTGGCCACCACCACTGCCGCAACCACCACCACCACGCCATCCCTCGCCACAGCCCCTGCGCAAGGGTCGGCACGGCCGTTGGGCTCCCCTCTGGGAGCCAGAGCGAGGACCGTGGTGAGCAATGTGGCTAGTGGGCAGGTCGGTGGCAGCAGTACTGGTAGGAGGAGCAGGGCCAGGCCAACGCCAACTGTGCCTGGGAGCCAGGCCCTGCCGCAAATCGACAGAGTCCTTGGGGCCTATCAAGAGGCCCAAGGAGAATGGGCCAGGTCGGCTAGCGACACGCGGGAGGTCCTTGCGGTGTTGAGGTCCATGGACGCCCATATGGCCCAAATCGCGGCCCTCATGGGCCAGCTGGTGGTGGGGGGGGAGGGCACAAGCAAGGCCAGCAACACCACCTCCGCCACCACCTGCTGTGGCGCAGGCTCGTGCAGCATCGCGTTCCCCTGCGTCCACAGCGAGTGAGCACTCCTCAACCACCACCAGCGGAACATCAACACACCCCCCCCTACCAAACGTGGAAGGGGCCGTCCGAAGAGGAAACAGGTGTCCAGAGACGACTTCGCACGCACCAAACGCCAGTGAGTCAGCCAGCCACCTTGACCACCTACTGCATTGACTTGTAATACGATCCTACCCCACACTGCCATGTGAATGGCATGTGTCTGTTGGACTGTGCAAGTAAGACAAAAAAAGGAGGGAGTTACCCCAATGTTACACAGAGGGACGGGGTAAGTACAGAGAAAGAAAAACACTAACGGTCCCTACAATGGATTACAGAAAGGGCAAAACTGCCTCACTTAGGATCAAGTGTCCCTGTGTATACACAACCAATCTAGCACACAGGATGAGCAGGAAAACTTTCATTTTATCAACATAACCAACAAAATATACATGAATGAAAAAAGATTTATTTTTTCAAAAAATATTTTTGCAAACATACAAAATTTATCGCATATTTATACAATTGATGTAATAGCACTCCTCCCTGGAGAGGTTACAATCTAAATACAAAGAAAAATAAAAACTTTAAAAACTTTTTTTAAAACAGTCGACGCGGCGTTTCTGGTTTGTATTTTCAGTATGATTTTGCTTACTGGTTTTAAATCATCAATTAGAAAGTTTCTGTTAAGACCAGGTAATGAGAGTAAACAACTCTGGTTGAATAATTATTACGCCCGGATATATAAAGGGTAGTTCGTGTTTTTTGATTAGAGATTTGGATTTCATTTTCTCATAGAAAACCGCTTCGCCAATGGAAAAACGTCGATGTCAGTATTTAAAATTTCGCCATTGAAGTCTGTGGCACATTTGCTGTCTAAAATAGGTAAGCAGGTATATTAATTAATGATTGAAGTAATACCATAAACATCAGTAGGATTCCAACAAGGCACATAGACGATGCAGGGTGGGTCGGTCCAGACGATATTTGCGGATGACCTCCACATCCACCATGTCTGACAGCAATTGGTAGGGGCGATGAATGTTTGGTCTCCGCCTAGGAAAGATGGAAGTGGACACATGTCAAAGCAACACGCCACATGGCATATTCACATACACAAAACATAAATGACTGAGCAGGCAATTGAATAACAGAACAGCTGACAAGTAGGGACAGCACAGCCACAATACACTTACACAGGTCCCCTACCAATAGCAATGGGCAGTGACACACCCCATTGCTATGAGCATGCACATGGGGATCTAGGCCTCAATAACTTGTAAGGCATGCTGATGGTAACAGACTGCATATTCGGCAAGCGGCAACACCACGGCAACATGACTAGCTGCTGTGCATCACACTGCTTCCGAGGCTGGGTGTGTAGGGCACACACCAACAACGCTATGGACACAGGCTGAGCGGCCAAAACAAGTGGGACCTGTGGCACGAGGGGATATGAGACAGTCATTGATGTCACTACTGCACCCTATGTACAGCACTGTACGGATCACACCTCCAGAAACATTGACAGGTGTACACATTGACAGCCCCATGCCAACACGGCTGTGTGCTTGCAATTACACATCACAAGTGACACGTATCATTGCACGTGCCAAGTGGCAGATGTACATAGTGAAAGATGGCATGTGTGTGCATATGCATATCCCATGCTCCCATGCCAATGTGTACATGATGAGGTGCCAACAGACCTGTGGAGGCTGAGCACTGGCCATCCCTGCCTATGCACACAGCATGTTGTGGCCCTGTCCATTGTGGACCTGCACCCACACGCAAATCATGGCCACACCTGCAGATGCATTGCGCACATTATACTGTGTGGTGCACATGGCATCAGCGGACTGTACCCGCCATGGGCCAGGCCCTTACAGCCAACTCCAATGACCCTCGCGGCTGCACCCTGCGTGTTCCACTGTGGAGGTAGGCGTCCATGGCCAGCTGGGAGCAGGCCAACGTCTGCAATTGAAGCTGCCAGACATGGTACACGAATTGCAGCAGCTTGTACCCACTGAAACTGCCCCAGGGGGTTATATGTGTGTGTGAGTGGGACAGGCATAACCACAGCTACCTGGCACTGCAGCCTGGCACCCTCGACAACACCTGCTGCTGCCACCACTCCACCTACATGTGGATGACGCTGAGGACATGTCCAGGTCCACTCACCAGCGAGGAGCTGGAGAACCTGGATTCCGAGCTCCACGCACACTGCACATGGCTATTCCTTGCGAAAGTTGTGTGTGAGAGACAACTGCAGTGTGTGTGGGTGTGCATGTGGGGGACACACATGTCGTTGCTCCGCAGCACTATGAGTCAGAGCCTGTGGTGTTCAAACATGCACTGCTCACCATGCTGACTGCAGGTGGCATGGGTATGTGAGCTCTCGGGCGCTTTGACCTGTCTGTCCCTCCCGAGTGGTGGTACATGGCAACTTCATGTCAGACATCCAGTGACACAGACAATTGGCAATGCAGGTCTCAGTGCACTTGTTGGTCATGTGGAAGTCAGGCTGGGGCCATGCTGCCCTTCTCAGTCCGAGCAGGCCTGGCCTGCACATTGACTGCACAATGCCAGTAGGTGCCGACACAGACTGCCTAGTGGGTTACATGTGTCTCCTGTTCAGGACCCTCCGGATGAGCGCTTACTCTGCACTGTCGATTGGACACACCATGACTCGTGATAGGGATGTGTGTGAGAGATAGTGGCATTGAATGTGACCTACGTTGCGGGGTGGGCCATGCACAGGGCGAGTACGCTGATGGTTGCGCAGTGTTGGTCACAGTGGGTACACCCACACAGATGTGTTGCCTTGTGATCTTTTCCAAGGTCCGCCAGACAATGGACAGTAGATGTGGGCAGGCTACACATTGCTCGATGTGCTGTCTATATGCATGTGCCTTCACACCAGGCACAACTGCCCCTGCACATGTGACCCCTGCTGCACTCAGTGCTGGGTCTGTTGAGCTGATACACCATCTGTGCGTGGGGCAGACAGCTCTGCTCACTTCCGTCATTGCCCCTGACATCACTTTGCCGCAGGTGACATGGATCATGGAGGGCCCACATGTACGCGTGGGTGGACTACACATGACTGTCCAATGGTTGTCACCCCCAGTCAGTGCTTCGAATGGGTAGAATGTGGTGCTGGTACTCATTTTAATGTGTCGAGTGGGCGGGGCTGGGTGCGGGGCTACATGCAAGACATGGGAAGTTCATCGGCTGATCTACTAGTTGCAATACACACGAGACACGTCTTTTTCCGACCACATCAGGGCCATTCCTTAAACTGGCTGAGATTCAAACAGTCATCTTTTGCACTGTCCTCATGGCCTCCCTCGCTCACCCCAATATGCGTTTGCACCTGAGCAGCTAGCGCATGCACAAGCAGCTCCAAGCTCGCCCCAGAGAGGCCAAGGAGTGTATGTGTGGGTCCAGTTGAACAAGTGGTCTGTCTCACGGTATAATAAGTGGCGGGACGCCGTCCACCTGCGTGGTGCCCCGACTCGAGACACGGGCAACATTGACAATGCATGACAGGCTCCGCAGTCTGGATACACCACCTGCAACACACAGAGGCTGTAGCTGCCCTAGCGGGCCAGGCCGCGTCCAACTGGAGCTCATGGCCCCACACATTCACTCTTTGGCCTCTCTGGGGCGAGCTTGGAGCTGCTTGTGCACGCGCTGGCTTCTCTGTTGCAATGGCATGTAACGTGTGTGGGTGTATTGTCGATGGGTGGGATGGTGCGAGCCACCTTCTGTGACGTCACTCCTGCTTGTGATGTGTGCGTCCCCCACTACTTCCATTTGACTTGTGCCATACTACACATTGAGGATGTGTTGCCTGCGTGATGTGACCAGGAGGAGCGCGCCATGACCTCTCACCCACCATGCTCTACTGCCATCCCGTGCCCTGGATTGCCTGTGCAAGTGGACAATGTTGGGGATACACCAGGTCGACAGGGGATGTGAGTGCCTTGGCAAGGGCCTGGCGGACGCACAGCAGTATCCAGCATGTCCACGGAGGGTGGGCTGACGTCTACACTTGTTGCGGCATTGATCGTGTGCCCGCCTGTTGTGCACACACGAGTTCACATTCATCACCAGACTGGTGATCTTTACAAATTCCCAGGAGAGCGCCAATGTACTGTTCCTGAATCCTCCCAACACAGCGTGTTTCAACATTGCATGTGCGCACCTACCCGTCACACCCACCCACCTGAGCCATGCGTAACTCCCGCTTCACATGACACATGTGTGTCTTCCACAGTTGTGCTGCTCATTTGCGTTGTCATCCAATGACAGTGGACTACATGGTCATCTCACGACTGCCGTGTACTTCACACACTCTCATCCTCTCTCATTCGTACTTGTGAAATGAATCAGCAGAGACACATTTTTGCTTCAAAACATGTATTGGGACTTATGTCCTCTGTGATGCAGTATAGTGGACACTACTGGCAGCGAAATGCATGTGGAGGATATACTCAGCATGATTGCACATAGCATAGGGTGTAGGGGTACATGTGATTAGTTGTTGACTGTGGGATGTGTGCTTCAGAGTTACAACTGCTTAGCCGTTGCTGTGCTAATGTACATTTGCTAATTACTGTGGTGCTGCTGACTTTGACACAGACAGTATACATTTAGCCTACCAGTCCGCTTGTCATCATGGGCACAGTGCATCTCAGTTCCATGTTACAGGTTTGCTGCTATAGTTACTCATACACACGTGCGTGGAGGTGACATCAGGGCATGGGCTTACGTGCATGCAACGGCGTCCCACTTGTTGTTGCGATGTGGTGGGTACTGGCCATGTCACAGTCACTGGGCTCATGTTGTTGGTGGATGCACTTGGTGTCCATGCAAAGGTCCTGGCACGGACGTTCAGAGGGAGGTGAGGTGACAGCTCTCACATACTACAGCAGGACTATTACTGTCCACTGACCGGTGCATATGTTCATGGGCGCAGAATCCATATCATGGCATGGTTGTACGTGCAGTTCTGTCCATTTGGTTGCCATACACAAATCCCATGCCTCTGCCTCCCCCTGTTCATGCAGAGTTACTGGATGTGATGAGGAACAGGGTGCATGTCCCGAAAATATCAGATGTCATGGCAGTGTAGTTGATGATGTGGTGTCAGTTGCAGGTTGTATGGTATAGTTGTTGTACTGGTAACTGCCTAGTCCGTGCGGAAGCCAAGCATGGGTACGGTGTGGGACATCATTGCTCAATTGGGGGTATGGCGGCGGGGCCCGACGAATTGAAAGGTTGTCAGGTATGCAATACCTTCCAGCAGGGCTTCCATGGCATTGGTGGTGGACATGGATGCCATCCAATGTAGCGGATGGTGGCTGTCAAGGTGTTGGTCGTGAGTTGTCCCTTGTAGGAGCATGATGGGACATGTTGGATGACATTCGATGTAACTGTAATCCATTATCCGTCGTGTGGAGGCACAGTGGTCCCATTGCAGTGTGGGTCCGATAGTAGCCACATACGCCATGCCCCCATAGGCTGAACAGACCCTGTCGTGGACGTCCAGGGGTTGAATAGTTGTAGCAGGTCCGCCCTTGGACATGCCGGGTTGGAGAGACATAAATCCACAGGATAGTAGAAGGGACACCTCCGACAGTAGAAGACGGGGATGACGCAGCTGAACAATGCGATGCGGTAAGTTAGTCGGTAACTTACGTTCAGCAAGGCCAGATTGTCACATCCCAATATCTGTATCAGGTTATGTTTGTACAGCTTAATCTGTCCGGCGTAGTTGGGTAGGTGTGGTGCAAGTGCCATTTTGCTGCAGGGCGCTGTGGTGGCGTGCTCCGGCTGTCTGTGCAGTCTGCAGAGTGCAACGTCCGACGTTGCTGGGAATTCTGTAATGGTCGTAGGGAGGCAGGACTTGTGTTATGTTGGCTTGTGCGGAGGACACGGGCCCTCATCCCACGTGCTTCTCTGAATGGTCAAGGTCAGTGGTGTCTGACTCCTTCCAGATAACTTGCATGTGAACCACATGGGGGAGTGTTATCATTTCTTTTTTCCGTTGTGAATGTTCTTTGGTGTTATGCGCTATCTGCCCTGTGGACGCTTCCCTCTGCATGCCTGTGTTGGGCTTTTTTGGTGCAATGACTGTTGTCTCCGGCTTGTTTAGTCGGGATGTGGTTTCAGAGTGGGAATGGAAGGTCATTCAGTGCTGTCTCCTCTCCCGTGTGTGGGCAGCAGTCTGCGTTTCCGCTATGCGTTGGGCCTTGTGTTATAATTGGTCCCACCTGTTGTCTGTCCCCGGGATCTTTGATGTTGCGTATTGCATGTCTTGTTATTGAGTGCAGGGTGGCATCGGTGTTTCTGTGTGGTACTGGCGTACCTTTTCCCGAGGGGGTCCATATTCTGCTGGGTGATGTTGCCGCCGCTGTGTGCTTCGCCGTGTTTTGCACACAGGGGTGTGTCCTAATTTGGCGTGACGTCACTGTCATGTTCGGGTCACTTGTGTGACGTCAGGTTGGCAACAGTGAATTGCCGGTTGGGGACATGACTGTGGCAGGGCTGTCACGTGACATGTGCGTTCTGGGTGGTGCTGGTGTGTGTGGTGTTTGGTTGTGATCCTGTGTTGTTTGTGTGCGGCGCATGCATTGCGCTGCCATTGGCCTCTGCATTGTGCGCATGTGTGGGTGCAGTGGTGGATGTGTCGTGTCCACGCAGGGGTGTCGGGGGGCCATATACAGTTTTCCCGCCCTTGCACTGTGTGCGCTGTTTGCGTGCCCCTGTTGTGTGTCTGCCTACCTGCGTCGCCGCGGTGCGTTGACTCCTGGGTGCTGCATCAGGTAGAGCATGGGGAGGGCCTGCAGTGCTGGATTCATGCTCGGGGGTCCGCCTCTTTGCTATCCGTACTGTGCGTTCGGTTTTCCGCCTTGCTTTCACGTGCGGTGTCTCTTAGCCGGGGGAACTGTTTGCTTGTGGCATTGTAATTTGTACGCCGGGCGGTACGTGATTTCGTCGGGCGTTGTGTCTCCATTAGGCCGCGCCGCTCCGTGGACGGGCGCACTTTGATGGCGGAGGGCGTAGCTGGCTTACGGGCGGTATTTGGCTGACTTTTCACATCCTAATTGGGCGGGCGTGTGTGCTGTGGCGGGCGGACGGTAACTGGTGCTTTTTGCATCCGCCAGCACGGCGGTGGTGCTTCCACCCGCCATCCTAATGGGCCCCTTTATTTTGAATATTTTCAATGCAAATGGATTTGGAAACATTATTCGGCCTATTGGGAAGATGTGAACAATCAGTGTTTGGATTATTGTTTGTGCTAATTCTTATTGCATTTGCAAAATTGTGTTTGAAAGAAGTAGCTTTTATATTTGATCTTCATATTATACGCAATGTAAATGAGAGTGTATATTTTACAAAATGTACTTGAGAGAAATAAAAGATTTAATGTAGCTGAAGAATGTAATTTAGAAACTTTAGATAGGTAAACAGATAGTTGCACTTGTTGTAAATATTTTCAACGCAGATTTGTTTTTTTTTACAATCTCATTGATTGTTTTTTTCCCCCAGATGTTGTATGATGATCTACATTGAAATCACTATGTATGGTGAAATTCAGTAGAATCTGAGAACAGCAAAAAAGGGAAACTGAATATGTTATGTAATTCTAAAATTATGTTGTGTTCTTAAAACTATAATATTACATGCAATAACAGTTTTTCTTCTTTTTTTTCCCAGAAGGTAATGGTAAAGTTTGAAAAGATTTTAAATTCAGTTTACAACAAAACAACTGTAAAAAAGTTCCACTGAGTTTTGTATCTTCTTTAATAAAAAGGTAAGATGAAATAATGTAATAAGCATGATAATGTGAACTAATGTTTACAGTTGCTTTTACTGCACTCATCCATTTTTTCAAACACTACCTATGCACTCAACTATATAATTAGGCACCATTCCCACACTCCTCCAATCACACACGCACTATCCCTGCACTTCTCCAATCACCTAGCCAGTACCCAAACACTTATAATATCACCCAGACACTACCTATGTACTCCTCCAATCACTCAGGGACTATCTGTACACTCATGCAATCAGCTAGACATTACCTGTACACTCTTCCAATCACCCAGGTATTACCTATACACTTCTCCAATCCCCCAAACATTACCCCTGCAATCATGCAATCACCCAGACACTACCCTTGCACTCTTTCAATCACACAGGCATTATCTATGCACTCCTCTAATCACTCAGCCAGTACCATGCACTTATAAAATCCCCCATACACTACCTATGCGCTACTCCAATCATCCAGGCACTACTACTACACTCATGCAACTACCTGGACATTACCCCTGCACTCATGCAATCACTTATTCATTAAACATGCACTCCTTCAATCACTCAGGCAGTACACATGCACTTATAAAATCACCCAGGCACTATATATGCACTCCTCTAATCACCCAGGCACTACCTATGCACTCCTCCAATCACCCAGGCACTACCCCTACACTCATGCAATCAGCAAGACATTACCCCTACACTCATGCAATTACCCAGGCATTACCTATGCATTCCTCTAATCCTCAGACATTACGCTTGCACTCATGCAGTCACTCAGACATTACCCCTGCAGTCACGCAATCACCCAGACATTACTCATGCACTCCTCCAAACACTCACACATTATCCCTGCACTAATGCAATCACCCAGGCATTACCCAAACACTCCTTCAATTACCCAGGCACTACCCTTGCACTCTTCCAATCACCCAGGCACTACCCCTGTACTCATGCAACTACCCAGCCAGTACCTATGCACTTATAAAATCACCCAGGCACTACCCGTACACTCATACAATCAGCTAGAAATTACCCCTGCACTCATGCAATCACTTAGGCATTACCTATGCATTCCTCCAATGACCCAGACATTACCCTTGCACTCATGCAATCACATAGGTATTACCCATGCAGTCCTTCAATCACTCAGGCAGTACCCATGCACTTATAAAATCATCCAGGCACTACCTATGCATGCATGCAATCACCCAGGCACTACTTATGCACTCCTGCAATCACCCAGGAACTACCACTACACTCATGCAACCACCCAGACATTACTCTTGCACTCATGAAATCACCCAGGCACTAGCTATGCACTCATAGATTAACCTGGGCACTACTCTTGCACTGCTGCAATCATGCAGGCACTATCCCTGTACTCCTCCAATCACCCAGCCAGAACCCTTCAACTTATAAAATCACCCAGGCACTACCTATGCACTCCTCCAATCACCCAGGCACTACCCCTACACTCATGCAATCAGCAAGACATTACCCCTACACTCATGCAATTACCCAGGCATTACCTATGCATTCCTCTAATTCTAAGACATTATGCTTGCACTCATGCAATCACTCAGACATTACCCCTGCAGTCCCGCAATCACCCAGACATTACTCATGCACTCCTCCAAACACACACATTATCCCTGCACTCATGCAATCACCCAGGCATTACCCAAGCACTCCTTCAATCACCCAGGCACTACCCTTGCACTCTTCCAATCACCCAGGCACTACCCCTGTACCCATGCAACTACCCAGCCAGTACCTGTGCACTTATAAAATCACCCAGGCACTGCCCCTACACTCATGCAATCAGCTAGACATTACCCCTACACTCATGCAATTACCCAGGCATTACTGATGCACTCCTCCAATTACCTACACATTACCCCTGCACTCATGCAATCACTTAGGCATTACCTATGCATTCCTCCAATGACCCAGACATTACCCTTGCACTCATGCAATCACATAGGTATTACCCATGTCGTCCTTCAATCACTCAGGCAGTACCCATGCACTTATAAAATCATCCAGGCACTACCTATGCACGCATGCAATCACCCAGGCACTACTTATGCACTCCTGCAATCACCGAGGAACTACCACTACACTCATGCAACCACCCAGCTATTACTCTTGCACTGCTGCAATCATCCAGGCACAATCCATGCACTCCTCCAATCATCCAGCCAGTACCCATGCACTTAAAAAATCACCGAGATACTACTTATACACTTTTCCAATCACCCAGGCACTACCACTACAGTCATGAAACGGCCCAGACATTACTCTTGCACTCATGCAATCATCCAGATATTACTCATGCACTCCTCCAATTACCTACACATTACCCCTGCACTCATGCAATCAGGCATTACCCATGCACTCCTCCAATAACCCTGACATTACCCCTGCACTCATGCAATCACCTAGCTATTACCCATGCCGTCCTTCAATTACTCATGCAGTACCCATGCACTTATAAAATCATCCAGGCACTACCTATGCACTCATGCAATCACACAGGCACTACTGATGCACTCCTCAATGCACCAGGCATTACCCATGCACTCCTCCAATGAGCCATGCACTATCCATGTACTCCTTCAGTCACCCAGGCACTACCCTTGCACTCCTCCAATAAGTCAGGCACTACCCCTGTACTCATATAATTACCCAGGCAATACCCATGCACTTATAAAATCACCCAGGCACTACCTCTACACTCATGCAATTAGCTAAACATTACCCTACACTCATGCAATTACCCAAGCATTACCTATGCACTCCTCTAATCCTCGAAACATTACCCCTGCACTCATGCAATCACCAATGAATTAGCTATGCACTGCTCCAATCACCCAGGCACTACCCTTGCACTCCTCCAATCACCCACGCACTACTTATGCAATCCTGCAATCACCCAGGAACTACCACTACAATCATGCAACCACCCAGACATTACTGTTGCACTCATTAAATCACCCAGGCACTAGCTATGCACTCATATAATAACCCAGGCACTACTCTTGCACTGCTACAATCATTCAGGCACTATCCATGCACTCCTCAAATCATCCAGCCAGTACCCATGCACTTACAAAATCAGCCAGGCACTACTTATGCACTCTTTCAATCACCCAGGCACGATCACTACTGGCATGCAACCACCTAGACATTACTCCTGCACTCATGCAATCAGCCAGATATTACTCATGCACTTCTCCAATTACCCACACATTACCCCCGCACTCATGCAATCACTTAGGCATTACCCATGCACTCCTCCAATGAGCCAGACATTAGCCCTGCACTCATGCAATCACCTAGGTATTACCTGTGCACTCCTCCAATCATCCAGGCACTCCTTCAATCACCCAGCCAGTACCCATGCACTTATAATATCACCCAGACACTACCTATGTACTCCTCCAATCACCCAGGCAGTACCTGTACACTCATGCAATGAGCTAGACATTACCCGAACACTCTTGCAATCACCCTGGTATTACCTAGACACTTGTCCAATCCCCCAAACATTACCCGTGCAGTCATGCAATCACCCAGACACTACCCTTGCACTCTTTCAATCACCCAGGCAATATCTATGCACTCCTCTAATCACTCAGCCAGTACCATGCACTTATAAAATCACCCAGACACTACCTATGCACTACTCCAATCATCCAGGCACTACCACTACACTCATGCAACCACCTGGACATTACCCCTGCACTCATGCAATCACTTAGTCACTAAACATGCACCCCTTCAATCACTCAGGCAGTACACATGCACTTATAAAATGACCCAGGCACTAACTATGCACTCCTCTAATCACCCAGGCACTACCCCTGTACTCCTCCAATAACCCAGCCAGAAACCTTGCACTTATAAAATCACCCTGGCACTACCTATGTACGCCTCCAATCACCCAGGCACTACCACTGCAGTCATGCAACTACCCAGACATTACCCCTGCACTCATGGAATCACCAATGCATTACCTATCCACTGCTCCAATCACCCAGGCACTATCCTTGCACTCCTCCAATCACGCAGGCCCTACTTATGCAATCCTGCAATCACCCAGGAACTACCACTTCACTCATGCAACCACCCAGACATTACTCTTGCACTGCTGAAATCATCCAGGCACTATCCATGCACTGCTCCAATCATGCAGTCAGTACCCATGCACTTAAAAAAGCAGCCAGGCACTACTTATACACTTTTCCAATCACCCAGGCACTACCACTACAGTCAAGCAAAGACCAACACATTACTCTTGCACTCTTGCAATCAGCCAGACATTACTCATGCACTCCTTCAATTACCTACACATTACCCCTGCACTCCTGCAATCACTTAGGCATTACACATGCACTCCTCCAATGACCCAGACATTACCCCTGCACTCATGCAATCACCTAGCTATTACCCATGCAGTCCTTCAATCACTCAGGCAGTATCCATGCACTTATAAAATCATCCAGGCACTACCTATACACTCATGCAATCACACAGGCACTACTGATACACTCCTCGATGCACCTAGGCATTACCCATGCACTCCTTCAATCAGCCATGCACTATCCATGCACTCCTTCAATCACCCAGTCACTACCCTTGCACTCATCCAATCACCCGGCACTACCCCTGTATTCATACAATTACCCAGGCAATACCCATGCACTTATAAAATCACCCATGCACTACCTCTACACTCATGCAATCAGCTAAACATTACCCCTACACTCATGCAATCATCCAGCTACTACCCATGCACTCTTACAATCACCCAGGCATTACCCATGTACTCATGCAATCACACAGGTAGTACACATGCACTTCTCCAATCACCTAGGCACTACACATGCACTCATGCAATCACACATGCACTACCCATACACTTCTCCATATATTACACTTGCCACAATTCATTCAACATTTGAAATGTCATCAGTGATGTCATCAGTGATGTCACTGACCATGTCATGAGTGATGTAATATGTGATGTCATCAGCAGTGCATTTCGGGGGCACGAGTTATAGTTAGCTCAACAAACTATAACGGCCGATTTTCTCGGGTTTTGTACGAGTGAAATGTCCAACTAACTATAACGTTCCTGAAACCTGTGGTTTTTTCAGTGAATTTCTATGGTTTTTTTCATGCTAATTTCTACCTATAACGTCCCTGAAACCTATGTTTTTTTCAGTGAATTTCTATGGTTTTTTAAATGATAATTTCTAACTATAACGTCCCTGAAACTTATGTTTTGTTCAGTGAATTTCTATGGTTTTTTAAATGATAATTTCTAACTATAACGTCCCTGAAACCTATGGTTTTTTCAGTGAATTTCTAAGGTTTGTTTAAATGCTAATTTCTAACTATAACATCCCTGAAACCTATGGTTTTTTCAGTAAATATATATATATATATATATATATATATATATATATATTCACTGAAAAAACCATAGGTTTCAGGCCTGTTATAGTTAGGGTTTAGCATTTAAAAACCTTTGAAATTCACTGAAAAAACCATAGGTTTTAGGGAAAGTTATAGTTAGTTGGACATTGCACTCATACAAAACCCGTGAAATTCCCCCGTTATAGTTAGTTCAGCTAACTATAACTCGCGCCCGCAATGCACTGCTGATGACGTCACATATTACATCACTCATGACATGGTCAGTGACATCACTGATGACATCACTGACATCATCCAGTGACTGTGTGTTTCTGTAAAGTTTAAATATGTTTAATATATATATGGAAAGGCGTATTGAAGAATGAGTGGGTGTATAAGCGCCTGAATGGATGATTTAGTAGGTGCGTGACTGAGTCTATAAGTGAGTGATTAAATGTATCTTACTGGATGCATGGGTGAGTGACTAAACTGTGTGAATGTCTGTATCCGTCTGTCTGTTGTTGTGTAAGCAGCTGCATGGGTTTCTGACTAGCTAAATGAGTGTCTATATGGGTTATGGATTGGTTCTCTGAGTATCTATATGGGTGCCTCAGTGTTTGTGTGGGTGGGGTGTGTGTGACTCTGTGCATAGATGTGTGAGTGGGTGATTCACTGGGTGCATGGTTTCAACAGTGCGTCTGTGATGGACTGTATGGGTGGGTGAGTGTGTGTATGGGTGTGTTAGTGTTTGAATGCATATCTCAGTGGTACATGTGTGAGTAACTACATATGTGAAAGGCAGTATATATGTGTGTTGGAGTATATAAATGGCTATAAGTGAGAGTGCGTGATTGTGAGAGTGGCTATATGGATGAGTGTGTGCTTGCATCAGTGATTGCATAGGAGCGTAAGAATGTGCTAGTATTTTTATGAATAAGTGAGCTGGTGTGTATAACTGTATAGGTGAGTAAATTGGAGTGTGATTAATTATTTGCATGACTGACTAGGTGTGTGAGTACCTCTATGGATGAGTACCTCTATGGATGAGTTGCGTTGTGTGAGTGTTTATATAGGTGTATGAGTGCATATGATAGTCCTGTACTGAGTGACTGTAAGTATGAGTGACTGTACGGGTGAGTGAGTAGATGTGTGTGTGTAGACCTAAGAATCAGTGAGTGGGTATGTACTTATTGGTATTCGAGTGTGTATGGTTTTGAGAATGGGAGTCTGTAATTTAGAGTGGGTGTATCAAAAGTTATATTAGGGTGTGAGAAGATGCATTAAATTCTCACATGGATGATGTCATCAGTGATGTCATTTGAGATGTCATCAGTGATGTCATCAGTGATGTCACTGACCATGTCATGAGTGATGTAATATGTGACGTCATCAGCAGTGCATTGCGGGGCGCGAGTTATAGTTAGCTGAACTAACTATAACGGGGAATTTCACGGGTTTTGTACGAGTGCAATGTCCAACTAACTATAACTTTCCCTAAAACCTATGGTTTTTTCAGTGAATTTCAAAGGTTTTTTAAATGCTAAACCCTAACTATAACAGGCCTGAAACCTATGGTTTTTTCAGTGAATTTCAAAGGTTTTTAAAATGCTAATTCCTAACTATAACAAGCCTGAAACCTATGGTTTTTTCAGTGAATTTCAAAGGTTTTTTAAATGCTAATTCCTAACTATAACATGTCTGAAACCTATGGTTTTTTTCAGTGAATTTCAAAGGTTTTGTAAATGACAATTTTTAAATGTATTAATTGTTATATTTATTTTTTTTGATACTGATTTACTACATTTTTTAAACTATTTATTTTTAGATATTTTATTTTTAAATTACATTGTAATTACATTATACATTACATTACAAAATATACTTTCTCAGAATGAATTACTTTAGTTTAAATACTTTGCAAATAGGCAATAGACTTTTAAGTACAGTAGTTACAGTTTTACAGTTGTTGCAATGGGCAACACAATTTCAAACATAATGCAACATTGAGCTCAATGTGAATTTCTAGCTAAATGCAATTAGTTACTTTATGGATTACTTTTTCTAACCACAGGACTGGATCCTAGATTCAGTCCTGGGACATCTCCTGTAAACAGTTGAGTAAAAGCGTTTTGGTTACAGTAGTGATTTTTAAGGAATATTATTGTATTTTAAAAGTTGACACTTAGAAACTTTTTCACATAGAATCACCAATGTTATCCTATGGGAGGAAATTCACTTAGCAGGTAAGTAGTGTTATCGTTACTTTTTCTTACTCAGTGGTGGATCCTGGATCCAGCACTGGTGCATCTCCTGTAAACAGTTGAAAGAATGCGTTTAAGTCATACAGGCGATTTTTAAGGAATATTTGTAGTTTGTGAAAATCAACACTTTGAAACTTTTCTGCTGAAAACCAGACAATGGATTCCTACGGAAGGAAATATAAGTTACTGGTAAGTACGGTTAAAATTACTTTTCAGGATCAGTACTGGGCTGAAAGATGCAGCACAGAGGTCTTTCCTGATAACAGGTGAGTAAATCGGAATTCGTATTTTGGCTGATTTTAGAGGAATATTTGTATGTTTCAAAAATCGACACTTAGAAACTTTTCAGCAAAAGCAGGCAATGATATCCTATGGAAGGAAATTCAAGTTACTGTTAAGTACGGTTAAAATTACTTTTCAGGATCAGTACTGGGCTGAAAGATGCAGCACTGAGGTCTCTTCTGATAACAGGTGAGTAAATCGGAATTCGTATTTCGGCTGATTTTAGAGGAATATTATAAAGTTCCAAAACTCCACACTTAGAAGAATTTCCAAGTGAAACCAGTCAATGATATCCTATGGTAGGAAATTCAAGTTACTGGTAAGTACGGTTAAAATTACTTTTCAGGATCAGTACTGGGCTGAAAGATGCAGCACTGAGGTCTCTCCTGATAACAGGTGAGTAAATCGGAATTCGTATTTCGGCTGATTTTAGAGGAATATTATAAAGTTCCAAAACTCCACACTTAGAAGAATTTCCAAGTGAAACCAGTCAATGATATCCTATGGAAGGAAATTCAAGCTACTGGTAAGTACGGTTAAAATTACTTTTCAGGATCAGTACTGGGCTGAAAGATGCATCACTGAGGTCTCTCCTGATAACAGGTGAGTAAATCGGAATTCGTAGTTCGGCTGATTTTAGAGGAATATTTGTATGTTTCAAAAATCGACACTTAGAAACTTTTTCAGCAAAAAGCAGACAATGATATCCTATGGAAGGAAATTCAAGTTACTGGTAAATACGGTTAAAATTACTTTTCAGGATCAGTACTGGGCTGAAAGATGCAGCACTGAGGTCTCTCCTGATAACAGGTGAGTAAATCGGAATTCGTATTGCGGCTGATTTTAGAGGAATATTATAAAGTTCCAAAACACCACACTTAGAAGAATTTCCAAGTGAAACCAGTCAATGATATCCTATGGAAGGAAATTCAAGTTACTGGTAAGTACGGTTAGAATTACTTTTCAGGATCTGTACTGGGCTGAAAGATGCAGCACTGAGGTCTCTCCTTATAACAGGTGAGTAAATCGGAATTCCTATTTCGGCTGATTTTAGAGGAATATTTGCACAATGGTGAAGGGAGGGGGCGGGGCCTGAAGTGACATCTGTGCAAACGCGCCCCGTGGCGCGTTTTAAGTTGGGGGATTAAGTCCCCTTGAATCATGAGGGTCCCTGGGGTACAACTAGCCCACCCTGTACCTCCAGTATGCGCCAGGGAGCTGCGTTGCAGAGAGGTGTTCAGAGGCCACGCCCCTTTGCACCTCTCTGCAACGCAGCTCTGTGGCGCTTTCTGGACGTACCTGGTGGGCTAGTTCGCCTCAGGGACCCTCAGGATTGAAGGGGATTTCATTCCCCATCTTAAAATGCGCCACAGGGCCTGTTTGCACACATGTCACCTGAAGCCCCGCCCCTCCCTTCACCACTGTGCAAACGTGCCCCGTGGCGCGTTTTAAGTTGGGGGATTAAGTCCCCTTGAATACTGAGGGGCCCTGGAGTCCAACTAGCCCACCATGTACCTCCAAAAGTGCCACAGAGCTGCGTTGCAGAGAGGTGTAAAAGGGCGTGGCCTCTGTACACCTCTCTGCAATGCAGCCCCTGGCGCATACCGGAGGTTCCTGGTGGGCTAGTTGGCCCCAGGGACCCCCAGTATTCAAGGGAATTACTTCCTTCTTAAAACGCACCAGGGGCGCGTTTGCAGACTGCTGCAGGGAGGGGCGGGGCCTCGGCACGATGCCGGTCTTTTTTTGTGTGCTTTTTCTCCTCAGGGGTCCTTGTGGGACCCCTGAGCAGACCTAAGGGTAAGGGTATTTCTACCCTGCCCCCTTTGTGCGTTTGCGCACTTGTTTCTTGTGTTTTTTTTTAATCATTGGGATCCGCGCATCCTAAGCGCATCCCGCCGATTTTGAAAAAAAAATGTTTTTCTGCCCAGGGGATCCTTGTGGGACCCCTGAGCAGACCTAGGGGTCAGGGTGTTTCTACCCTGCCCCCTTTGTGCGTTTGCGCACTTGTTTCTTGTGCTTTTTTTTTAATCGGCGGGATCCGCGCACCCTAAGCGCATCCCGCCGTTTAAAAAAAAATGCTTTTCTGCCCAGGGGTCCTTGTGGGACCCCTGAGCAGACCTAGGGGTCAGGGTGTTTCTACCCTGCCCCTTTTGCGCTTTGCGCACTTGTTTCTGTCCCTCGGTTCTACCGAGGACAAAATGGCTGCCAACATTTCCTGAATCGGAATGTTGACAGCCAGCTGACAGCCAATTAGCATGCAGCTCGTGATCGGGACGGTGCGCGCAGGGTGCGCTCAGGGTGCGCGGATCCTCCGTGCCCATAGATATATATGTACTTTTACTTTTGATTTTCTCAGCAACTACTGAACGGATTTACACCATTTAACAAAAGGGTTCTTTCTGAACCAAGAACTACCTCTTTGCCAAATTTGGTGTAATTCCGTTCAGCAGTTCGGGCTGTAGCCGTGTCTAAAGTTTCCTATGGAAAAATGAATGGGGAAACGCGTTTTGGGACCCCCTTTTCTCAGCCCCGCTGATCGAATCCCCGAGACTTTCAGGGTAGGAGCGGACCGGAGCGCCCCACAAAGTTTGAAAATTTCGCAAAGATACGTCAACCGGCAAGAGAGTTATTTCAAATAGAATGTCGCGGATTTCCTATGGATAATAGGTCCTAACTATAACTATCTACTGGCGGTCGCCAGTAGATAGTTATAGTTAGGACCTATTTTCCATAGGAAATCCGCGACATTCTATTTGAAATAACGTTGGCGCCGGTTGACGAATCTTCGCGAAAGCTTCCAACTTGTTGGGGCGCTCCGGTCCGCTCCTATCCTGAAAGTCTCGGGTGATTCGTCAAGCGGGGCCGAGAAATAAGGGGGTCCCAAAACGCGTTTTCCCCATTCATTTTTCCATAGGAACCTTTAGTCGCAGCTACAGCCCGAACTGCTGAACGGAATTACACCAAATTTGGCAAAGAGGAAGCCCTTGGTTCAGTGTCGTGCCTTTGCTTAAATGGTGTAAATCCGTTCAGTAGTTCCTGAGAAAATCAAAAGTAAAGTCACATATATATCTATGGCCGAGTAGGGTCCGCGTACCCTCCCGATCACGAGCTGCATGCTAATTGGCTGTCAAGTGGCTGTCAACACTCCAAATCAGGAAGTGTTGGCAGCCATTTTGTCCCTCGGTAGAACCGAGGACAGAAACAAGTGCGCAAGCGCAAAGGGGGCAGGGTAGAAACACCCTGACCCTCTAGGTCTGCTTAGGGGTCCCACAAGGACCCCTGGGCAGAAAAGCATTTTTTTAAATGGCGGGATGCGCTTAGGGTGCGCGGATCCCGCCGATTAAAAAAAAAAGCACAAGAAACAAGTGCGCAAAACGCACAAAGGGGCAGGGTAGAAACACCCTGAACTCCTAGGTCTGCTCAGGTGGTCCCACAAGGACCCCTGGGCAGAAAAGCATTTTTTAAAAATCGGCGGGATGCGCTTAGGTGCGCGGATCCCGCCGATTAAAAAAAAAACACAAGAAACAAGTGCGCAAACGCACAAAGGGGGCAGGGTAGAAACACCCTGACCTCTAGGTCTGCTCAGGGGGTCCCACAAGGACCCCTGGGCAGAAAAAAGCAACAACAAAAATAAAAGACGGCATTGTGCCGGAGGCCCCGCCCCTCCCTGCAGCAGTCTGCAAACACGCCCCGGCGCGTTTTAAGAAGGGGAAGTAATTCCCTTGAATACTGGGGGTCCTTGGGGCCAACTAGCCCATCAGGAACCTCTGGTATGCGCTAGGGGCTGCATTGCAGAGAGGTGTACAGAGGCCACGCCCCTTTTACACCTCTCTGCAACGCAGCTCTGTGGCGCTTTTGGAGGTACATGGTGGGCTAGTTGGACTCCAGGGACCCTCAGTGTTCAAGGGGACTTAATCCCCCAACTTAAAACGCGCCACGGGGCGCGTTTGCACAGTGGTGAAGGAGGGGCGTGGCTTCAGGTGACATGTGTGCAAACAGGCCCCGTGGCGCGTTTTAAGATGGGGAATTAAATCCTCTTCAATCCTGAGGGTCCCTGGGGGCCAACTAGCCCACCAGGTACCTCCAGTAAGCGCCACGGAGCTGCGTTGCAGAGTGTTGTAAAAAGGGGCTTGGCCTCTGAACACCTCCCTGCAACGCAGCTCTCTGGCGCATACTGGAGGTATCTGGTGGGCCAGTTGGCCCCTAGGGACCCTCGGGATTGAGGAGGAATTAATTCTCCAACTTAAAACGCGCCACAGGGCGTGTTTGCAGACATGTCACTTCGGGCCCCACCCCCTTCCTTCACCATTGTGCAAATATTCCTCTAAAATCAGCCGAACTACGAATTCCGATTTACTCACCTGTTATCAGGAGAGACCTCAGTGCTGCATCTTTGAGCCCAGTACTGATCCTGAAAAGTAATTTTAACCGTACTTACCAGTAACTTGAATTTCCTTCCATAGGATATCATTGCCTGCTTTTTGCTGAAAAAGTTTCTAAGTGTCGATTTTTGAAACATACAAATATTCCTCTAAAATCAGCCGAACTACGAATTCCGATTTACTCATCGGTTATCAGGAGAGACCTCAGTGCTGCATCTTTGAGCCCAGTACTGATCCTGAAAAGTAATTT
The DNA here is from genome assembly GCA_963921515.1 of Calotriton arnoldi. Classification (NCBI taxonomy): domain Eukaryota; kingdom Metazoa; phylum Chordata; class Amphibia; order Caudata; family Salamandridae; genus Calotriton; species Calotriton arnoldi. The sequence continues at coordinate 2,003,198 of CAWUFW010000045.1, forward strand.
TAACCGTACTTACCAGTAACTTGAATTTCCTTCCATAGGCTAACATTGACTGGTTTCACTTGGAAATTCTTCTAAGTGTGGAGTTTTGGAACTTTATAATATTCCTCTAAAATCAGCCGAACTACGAATTCCGATTTACTCACCTGTTATCAGGAGAGACCTCAGTGCTGCATCTTTGAGCCCAGTACTGATCCTAAAAAGTAATTTTAACCGTACTTACCAGTAACTTGAATTTCCTTCCATAGGATATCATTGCCTGCTTTTTGCTGAAAAGTTTCTGTTGATTTTTGAAACATACAAATATTCCTCTAAAATCAGCCGAACTACGAATTCCGATTTACTCACCGGTTATCAGGAGAGACCTCAGTGCTGCATCTTTGAGCCCAGTACTGATCCTGAAAAGTAATTTTAACAGTACTTACCAGTAACTTGAATTTCCTTCCATAGGCTAACATTGACTGGTTTCACTTGGAAATTCTTCTAAGTGTGGAGTTTTGGAACTTTATAATATTCCTCTAAAATCAGCTGAACTACGAATTCCAATTTACTCACCTGTTATCAGGAGAGACCTCAGTGCTGCATCTTTGAGCCAGTACTGATCCTGAAAAGTAATTCTAACCGAACTTACCAGTAACTTGAATTTCCTTCCATAGGCTAACATTGACTGGTTTCACTTGGAAATTCTTCTAAGTGTGGAGTTTTGGAACTTTATAATATTCCTCTAAAATCAGCCGAACTACTAATTCCGATTTACTCACCTGTTATCAGGAGAGAACCCAGTGCTGCATCTTTTAGCCCAGCACTGACCCTGAAAAGTAATTCTAACCGTACTTACCAGTAACTTGTATTTCCTTCCATAGGAATCCATTGTCTGGTTTTCAGCAGAAAAGTTTCAAAGTGTCGATTTTCACAAACTACAAATATTCCTTAAAAATCGCCTGTATGACTTAAACGCATTCTTTCAACTGTTTACAGGAGATGCACCAGTGCTGGATCCAGGATCCACCACTGAGTAAGAAAAAGTAACGATAACACTACTTACCTGCTAAGTGAATTTCCTCCCATAGGATAACATTGGTGATTCTATGTGAAAAAGTTTTAAGTGTCAACTTTTATAATACAATAATATTCTTTAAAAATCACTACTGTAACCAAAACGCTTTTACTCAACTGTTTACAGGAGATGTCCCAGGACTGAATCTAGGATCCAGTCCTGTGGTTAGAAAAGTAATTCATAAAGTAACTAATTGCATTTAACTTGAAATTCACATTGAGCTCAATGTTGCATTGTGTTTGAAATTGTGTTGCCCATTGCAACAACTGTAACTGCTGTACTTAAACGTTTTTTGCCTATTTGCAAAGTATTTAAACTAAAGTAATTCATTCTGAGAAAGTATATTTTGTAATGTAATGTATAATGTAATTACAATGTATTTAAAAAAATAAAATATCTAAAAATAAATAGTTTTAAAAATGTAGTAAATCAGTATCAAAAAATAAATATAACAATTAATACATTTAAAAATTGTCATTTACAAAACCTTTGAAATTCACTGAAAAAAACCATAGGTTTCAGACATGTTATAGTTAGGAATTAGCATTTAAAAAACCTTTGAAATTCACTGAAAAAACCATAGGTTTCAGACATGTTATAGTTAGAAATTAGCATTTAAAAACCTTACAAATTCACTGAAAAACCATAGGTTTTAGGGACAGTTATAGTTAGTTGGATATTGCACTCGTACAAAACCCGTGAAATTCCCCGTTATAGTTAGTTCAGGTAACTATAACTCGCGCCCCGCAATGCACTGCTGATGACGTCACATATTACATCACTCATGACATGGTCAGTGACATCACTGATGACATCACTGATGACATCTCAAATAACATCACTGATGACATCACTGATGACATCATCCATAAGATAATTTGATGCATCTTCTCACACCCTAATATAACTTTTGATACACCCACTGTAAATTACAGACTGCCATTGTCAAAACCATAGACACTCCAACACCAATTACTATATACACACTCACTGATTCTTAGGTCTACACACACACACACATCTACTCACTCACTACTCACCCGTACAGTCACTCATACTTATAGTCACTCAGTACAGGACTATTATATGCACTCATACACCTATATAAACACTCACACACCGCCACTCATCCATAGAGGTACTCACACACCTAATCAGTCATGCAAAAATTAAGCACACACCCATTTACTCACCTATACAGTTATACACACACCAGCTCACTTACTCATACAAATACTAGCACATTCTTACGCTCTTATACAATCTCTGATACAAGCACACACTCATCCATACAGTCACTCTCACAATCACACACTCTCGCTTATAGCTATTTATATACTCCAACACACATATATACTGCCTTTCACATATGTAGTTACTCACACATGTACCACTGGGACATACATTCACTCACTAACACACTCTTACACACACTTACCCACCCATACAGTCTATCACAGATGCACTCTTGAAACCATCCACCCAGTGAATCACCCACTCACACATCTATGCACAGAGTCGAACACACCCCACCCACACAAACACTTAGGCACCCATACAGATACTCAGACAACCAATCAATAACTCATATAGACACTCATGTAGCTATTCACAAACCCATGCAGCCACTCACACAGCAACAGACAGACGAATACAGACATTCACCCAGTTTAGTCACTAACCCATGCATTCAGTAAGATACGTTTAATCACTCACTTATAGAGTTAGTCACGCATCTACTAAATCATCCATTCAGACACTTATACACCCACTCATTCTTCAATACGCCTTTCCCTATATATATTAAACATATTTAAACTTTACAGAAACACACAGTCACTGGATGATGTCATCAGTGATGTCATTTGAGATGTCATCAGTGATGTCATCAGTGATGTCACTGACCATGTCATGAGTGATGTAATATGTGACGTCATCAGCAGTGCATTGCGGGGGCGCGAGTTATAGTTACCTGAACTAACTATAACGGGGGAATTTCACGGGTTTTGTACGAGTGCAATGTCCAACTAACTATAACTGTCCCTAAAACCTATGGTTTTTTCAGTGAATATATATATATATGCCCCTCCTTGTGTTCCTGATTAGCAGTGGCGTCTGAGGAAGGCCTCTTGGCCGAAATGCATTACGCTCTCATGCTGTTCAAATTAAAGCCTCCAACCGGATCCCCCGTGTGGCCTCTTCCTTTCTGCTTGCTGGAGGGATTTTTGTGCTATTGTTCGCGTTGGCCAGAGGCGCGTTTAAGAGGCCCCGTTTCGCTAGCTGGCTGGTTGCCATTTCTGGCTTCTGCATCTGCAGTCCTTTTTCGTTCAAGGTTTTGGAACGGCGCCAGCCCACCCCGGAGGGTGAGTTTAACAAGGGCTGCTGCCAGTGGTGGCTTGTGACTGCACGAGGAGTCTTTGATTTATTATAATCTAACTCACGGCCTGGTTAACTTGTCTTTAGGGGTTGAAACGTATGCGGGGACCTAAGGAGGCTTTGGGACTTTTATGTAAATTGGGCACACAGCGCCTTGCCCTGCATGACACCTGCCCACATGGACTTACTATCTTGTTTCTTCACGCAACACCTGCCCAGTAATGATGTATCCTGGGGGATGTAGTGCCTACAGCGCTGCATCAGGTGGGCGATCTCGTGATTGAGGATGGTGTTTGTTCTCGCCTATGAGAGGACTGCAGGAGCACTTTAAGGCGGGGATGTGACTGTGTTCCTGATTAGCAGTGGCGTCTGAGGAAGGCCTCTTGGCCGAAATGCATTACGCTCTCATGCTGTTCAAATTAAAGCCTCCAACCGGATCCCCCGTGTGGCCTCTTCCTTTCTGCTTGCTGGAGGGATTTTTGTGCTATTGTTCACGTTGGCCAGAGGCGCGTTTAAGAGGCCCCGTTTCGCTAGCTGGCTGGTCGCCATTTCTGGCTTCTGCATCTGCAGTCCTTTTTCGTTCAAGGTTTTGGAACGGCGCCAGTCCACCTCGGAGGGTGAGTTTAACAAGGGCTGCTGCCAGTGGTTGCTTGTGACTGCACAAGGAGTCTTTGATTTATTATAATCTAACTCACGGCCTGGTTAACTTGCCTTTAGGGGTTGAAACGTATGCGGGGACCTAAGGAGGCTTTGGGACTTTTATGTATATTGGGCACACAGCGCCTTGCCCTGCATGACACCTGCCCACATGGACTTACTATCTTGTTTCTTCACGCAACACCTGCCCAGTAATGATGTATCCTGGGGGATGTAGTGCCTACAGCGCTGCATCAGGTGGGCGATCACGTGATTGAAGATGGTGTTTGTTCTCGCCTATGAGAGGACTGCAGGAGCACTTTAAGGCGGGGATGTGACTGTGTTCCTGATTAGCAGTGACGTCTGAGGAAGGCCTCTTGGCCGAAATGCATTACGCTCTCATGCTGTTCAAATTAAAGCCTCCAACCGGATCCCCTGTGTGGCCTCTTCCTTTCTGCTTGCTGGAGGGATTTTTGTGATATATATATATATATATATTATCTACTGGCGGTCGCCAGTAGATAGTTATAGTTAAGACCTATTTTCCATAGAAAATCCGCAACATTTTATTTGAAATAACTTTGGCGCCGGTTGACGAATCTTTGCGAAAGTTTCCAACTTGTTGGTGCGCTCCGGTCCGCTCCTATCCTGAAAGTCTCGGGGTGATTCGTCAAGCGGGGGCCGAGAAAAAATGGGGGTCCCTAAACGCATTTTCCCCATTCATTTTTCCATAGGAACCTTTAGTCGCAGCTACAGCCCGAACTGCTGAACGGAATTACACCAAATTTGGCAAAGAGGTAGCCCTTGGTTCAGTGTCGTGCCTTTTGCTTAAATGGTGTAAATCCGTTCAGTAGTTTCTGAGAAAATCACAAATAAAATCACATATATATCTATGGCCGAGTAGGGCCGGCGTACCCTCCCGATCACGAGCTGCATGCTAATTGGCTGTCAACACTCCAAATCAGGAAGTGTTGGCAGCCATTTTGTCCCTCGGTAGAACAGAAATTCTTCTAAGTGTGGAGTTTTGGAACTTTATAATATTCCTCTAAAATCAGCCGAACTACGAATTCCGATTTACTCACCTGTTATCAGGAGAGAACCCAGTGCTGCATCTTTTAGCCCAGCACTGACCCTGAAAAGTAATTCTAACCGTATTTACCAGTAACTTGTATTTCCTTCCAAAAGAATCCATTGTCTGGTTTTCAGCAGAAAAGTTTGTGTCGATTTTCACAAACTACAAATATTTCTTAAAAATCGCCTGTATGACTTAAACGCATTCTTTCAACTGTTTACAGGAGATGCACCAGTGCTGGATCCAGGATCCACCACTGAGTAAGAAAAAGTAACGATAACACTACTTACCTGCTAAGTGAATTTCCTCCCATAGGATAACATTGCTGATTCTATGTGAAAAAGTTTCTAAGTGTCAACTTTTAAAATAGAATAATATTCCTTAAAAATCACTACTGTAACCAAAACGCTTTTACTCAACTGTTTACAGGAGATGTCCCAGGACTGAATCTAGGATCCAGTCCTGTGGTTAGAAAAGTAATCCATAAAGTAACTAATTGCATTTAACTAGAAATTCACATTGAGCTCAATGTTGCATTGTGTTTGAAATTGTGTTGCCCATTGCAACAACTGTATCTACTGTACTTAAAAGTCTATTGCCTATTTGCAAAGTATTTAAACTAAAGTAATTCATTCCGAGAAAGTATATTTTGTAATGTATAATGTAATTACAATGTAATTTAAAAAATAAAATATGTAAAAATAAATAGTTTAAAAAAATGTAGTAAATCAGTATCAACAAAATAAATATAACAATTAATACATTTAAAAATTGTCATTTACAAAACCTTTGAAATTCACTGAAAAAAACCATAGGTTTCAGACATGTTATAGTTAGGAATTAGCATCTAAAAAACCTTAGAAATTCACTGAAAAACCATAGGTTTTAGGGACAGTTATAGTTAGTTGGACATTGCACTCGTACAAAACCCGTGAAATTCCCCCGTTATAGTTAGTTCAGGTAACTATAACTCGCGCCCCGCAATGCACTGCTGATGACGTCACATATTACATCACTCATGACATGGTCAGTGACATCACTGATGACATCACTGATGACATCTCAAATGACATCACTGATGACATCATCCAGTGACTGTGTGTTTCTGTAAAGTTTAAATATGTTTAATATATATAGGGAAAGGCGTATTGAAGAATGAGTGGGTGTATAAGTGTCTGAAAGGATGATTTAGTAGGTGCGTGACTAACTCTATAAGTGAGTGATTAAACGTATCTTACTGAATGCATGGGTTAGTGACTAAACTGGGTGAATGTCTGTATCCGTCTGTCTGTTGCTGTGTAAGTGGCTGCATGGGTTTGTGAATAGCTACATGAGTGTCTATATGAGTTATTGATTGGTTGTCTGAGTATCTGTATGTGTGCCTGAGTGTTTGTGTGGGTGGGGTGTGTGCAACTCTGTGCATAGATGTGTGAGTGGGTGATTCACTGGGTGGATGGTTTCAAGAGTGCATCTGTGATAGACTGTATGGGTGGGTAAGTGTGTGTAAGAGTGTGTTAGTGAGTGAATGTATGTCCCAGTGGTACATGTGTGAGTAACTACATATGTGAAAGGCATTATATATGTGTGTTGGAGTATATAAATAGCTATAAGCTGAGAGTGTGTGATTGTGAGAGTGACTGTATGGATGAGTGTGTGCTTGTATCAGAGATTTTATAAGAGCGTAAGAATGTGCTAGTATTTGTATGAGTAAGTGAGCTGGTGTGTGTATAACTGTATAGGTGAGTAAATGGGTGTGTGCTTAATTTTTTGCATGACTGACTAGGTGTGTGAGTACCTCTATGGATGAGTGGCGGTGTGTGAGTGTTTATATAGGTGTATGAGTGCATATAATAGTCCTGTACTGAGTGACTATAAGTATGAGTGATTGTACGGGTGAGTGAGTAGATGTGTGTGTGTGTAGACCTAAGAATCAGTGAGTGTGTATATAGTAATTGGTGTTGGAGTGTCTATGGTTTTGACAATGGCAGTCTGTAATTTACAGTGGGTGTATCAAAAGTTATATTAGGGTGTGAGAAGATGCATCAAATTATCTTATGGATGATGTCATCAGTGATGTCATCAGTGATGTCATTTGAGATGTCATCAGTGATGTCATCAGTGATGTCACTGACCATGTCATGAGTGATGTAATATGTGACGTCATCAGCAGTGCATTGCGAGGCGCGAGTTATAGTTACCTGAACTAACTATAACGGGGGAATTTCACGGGTTTTGTACGAGTGCAATGTCCAACTAACTATAACTGTCCCTAAAACCTATGGTTTTTTCAGTGAATATATATATATTCATCACCAAAATGCCCTAAAGCATTGAAGGGGCACTCGACGGCGCTCCCAACCATCCGGTCTCTTTGCCTCGCTGCAGCTCGCCTCTCTCTTGCCATTCTTTATTTCATGCCGACGCGTTTCGAGGCTGACACGCCTCTTCTTCATGGGCTGCAAGACAAACAGGCATTGAAGGCTCACTTCCGATCATTTCCGGCATGCTTTTATTAACAATTTCCCCAATGGGCATTGCTTAGTGCAATCTTTGCTTAGTGCAGTGTCTTTAATGCATGATGGGACTTGTAGTCCCTCGAGGTGAGTACAAATGAATACCTTGGTAGGTTCAATGCCAGGTTTGTGTCTAACTGTATAGGTGAGTAAATGGGAGTGTGATTGATTCTTTGCATGACTGACTAGGTGTGTGAGTAACTCTATGGATGAGTGGCGGTGTGTAAGTGTCTGTATAGATATGTGAGTGCATATGATAATGCCGTATTGATGGTTGACTGCATGTATGAGTGACTGTATGGGTGAATGAGTGGATGTGTGTGTAGACCTAGGAATTAGTGAGTGGGTATGTACTAACTGGTATTGGTGTTTCTATGGTTTCGAAAATGGTAGTCTGTATTTTAGAGTGGGTGTATCAAAGGTTATATTATGGTATGAGGAGGTGAATCAGATTATCACGTGGATGATGTCATCAGTCATGTCATCAGTCATGTCATTTGAGATGTCATCAGTGATGTCATCAGTGATGTCACTGACCATGTCATGAATGATGTAATATGGGACGTCATCAGCAGTGTTGGTTTGATGAGCTCTGTACCAAAGCTCATTGTAGCTTAATGAAGGCCCTTAAATGTTCCCCAAGGCACAGAGTGGAGGTGAAATGCTTACGAGTCACTTCTACAAAGGTTACGAAGGAGAGAGAAGAGTCTTTTAAGTACAACATTTAGAAACAGTCATTGAAAGCTAGTGCCCTTAATGATACTGCCACTTTCTGGAGAGCTCTTAATCATCCTTTTTTAGTAGCTGAGGATGCGCCAACTTTGACCTCAGTGATTGAGGAAGTTAAGTGGTTTGATCATTTTTCTCAAATGTATTCTTTTGAGGACAGGGCTGAGTCCATAATCCAACCTGTTGAAGAGAAGCAGCTGGGTAACCCCAGTCTTTCTTTTTCCATCAATGAAGTCGCATGTGCCACTGGGGCACAGCAGGTAATAAGGATTTGAGCCCTGACGGAGTCCCTGCAGATCCTTTTCGGAGTGATGCGGTCATCTGGGCCCCTTTGCTGACCAAAGTATTAAACGCTGCTGTGCCCCTGGGTGCCCCTTGCTCAGGATCCCACTCTATCATTGTACCAAGAGTGATTTCCTGGCTGGGCTACATTACATCGAAAAAGGGTGACCAGTCCGACCCGAGATGTTGCAGGTTCATTTCCTTGATTGATACAACTGCTAAGGTCCTGGGTCAGGTGATCTTGAAAAGGCTATCTCTGTGGGTAAAGGAGCAAAACATAATCTCCGACTTGCTGTACGGGTTCAGGCTCGGCCTAAGTACCATCGATCATAGCCTGAACTTGAATTTATTCATTCAGAACTATACTGTGACTAAAAAGGGCACTATCTTTTTGAGCTTTATGGACATTACATCAGCGTTTGATTGGGTGAATCATTCCAAGCTTTGGTCAATTATGCTGTCCCTAGGAGTCGATCCAGCTCTGCTGTCTTTTTTGGGGGACATTTATAGTGACAAGACTGCATCTGTGAGTTTTGGGGTGGGCGGTTCTTGTACTAAAAAAGTAATTTCCCATAACCTGAAGTATCAGGCAGGGGTGTATCCTGGCCCCATTTTTAGTCACTATGTATATTATCCTTTTAGAGGAGGTGCTGTTGGAAAAATAATGTGATGTTCCCTGTGTAGGCACCTTTTCATTACCAGTTCTGCTATATGCAGATGATGCAGTTCTTATGTCAAGGACGGCTCAAGGGTGTCCCTTGTTACTTGGCACCTTCGCTGAATTTATGGTTAGTTTAGATCTGTCCATAAACAATACAAAATATTTTTAAATGGTCATTGACACTAAACCTGCCAAGCAGAAAGCTCTTTTCTGTAATTAATCTAAGATTACCCAAACTCACACTTTTAATTACCGGGGCATTCTGCTTGATGATAGAAATATATGGGGTCCACTGCTCACCTCAAAAAGACTTATGTTAGCACGCTCTTGGGGGTCAGTTTTGGATTTCAGTGTCAGGCTGAGTAGGAAACCAATATAGGCCCTCCTTCATGTTTATAATGCCAAATGTGTGTCTGCTACATGTCATGGCAGTGATTTTTGGGGGTTCCAGGATTGTAGTGCCAATCAGGGTGAGGAGAACAGATTTGCCAGGCACTTATTGGCTGTCCCACATAGTGCTTCATCATTTGTCATTCATGGAAAATTGGGCATTCAATATATGTTGGATACCATCAGATTAAGACCTCTGTTATGGTGGATTCAATTTGGCATAAGAGCGAGGCAACCTTGAACAGAATGATCTTCAGGAACTGTTTCACTCTGGACAATGTAGGAGCGATTTCCTGGCTGAGCTACATCAAGTCTGAATTCACCACTTAGGTTCTTCCGAATATGTTTTTATTCCCTCACAGGATAACCAAGGCTGATTATATATGGGTAAAACAGACTTTTTTAACTCATACTATCAGTGTAAGGGAAGGCATTGAATTTCAGAAATCTGCTGCCTTTGCCCATTGACTGAAAAAAACGTATTTTCTACAGAGCCATATTTGACATGTGTGACCAATGTGTATCATCGTCAGCTTTTAACTAGGTTTAGGTTGAACCTTTTTGTGCAATAATTCGCTTCCTGGAGGGCCGGGCCGCCCATGGTTCTCTTGGACCTTGTGAGTGTGATGAAAAATCTCGGCCCAGACCACTGTTCAATTTCTCATATTTTGCCCGCTTTTCACTCTTTCAAGGAACAGATTTGTATAACGATTTTAAAGGTTTTAAAATGTAAACAAGTGAGTCTAGCTATGTTGTACCTTTAATGCTTAAGGACGTTCATACCTGTGTGAATGAAGGGTATTTTATAAGTAGCATAGTTAAGCTTCGGGAGGCCTGGCCTTAATTTAGACAAGGGTCTCTTAGTCCCTCAAGTCTTTCGCACTACCGCAATCTGAGAGAATTCTATCTTTTGATGATAATTGTTCGTAATCTAGGGTGGCGAGATTAATTTGTCACCCGGCTCCATGGCTGCACGTTAATTTAAGTTGCACTTTGGATATGTGTTTTATCATATGTTTTCATACTTTATGGTCTCTGTTTCTTCTTTTTCTGTATAATATATTTAATACTGTTGCATTGTATTGAATGTCATAATTTTTTTTGATAATCAAATTTATTGATTTTATGCAAACACAATACAAACAGAACAGCATAGGTCTCAAATCCATACGTATGACTTCCTGGTAGAATGAACATTGTTATGACAGTAAATATATGTAACATTGCACTTATACAGCTTCATTAGTGGTCTAAGAATGGGGGCAGCAGCAATCATTCTAACATACCTAGCCATTTACCCCACACCCGACGGTGTTTGGCCGGGCAGCCTCGAGCTTCAAATAAGGGAAGTTCTTGTGCACCGCACCAGTCCACCCCCCTGCGCCATGTAGAGATTTTAGGTGGAGCGGGATTTTTCCAAACCATCGCTATGTCGCGTTTGGCCACTACTAGGGCAGTACCCAGGAATTTCTTATCCGCCCTCGACCCATCCAGGCCCTCTGTGACACCCAGTAGTATATTCAGCTGGTTGTGTGGAACCACCCACCCCAGCACCTCCGTGAGCTCTGATTCTAGTGTGTTCCAGTAAAGGGCGATGCATGGACAAGACCATACCATGTGAAAGAAATCTGCGTGGTCGGTCCCACAACGCGCACAGGAGGGATTCGGTGCGAGGCCAGCACTGTAGAGGCGGGCGGGAGTAAGGTAGGAGGCGTGAAGATAGTATAGTTGAACCAGGCGAAGCCTGGCTGAGGTCGTAATACTTCTGGGGGCCATTAAGGCATCTCTCCAGTCCTCATCATCTAGCGGGCCCACCCATGCCACCCATCGGGCCCTCAGGGATTCAAGGGAAGTTGGACCATTATTTGTTAATAATGAGCGATAGATCCGCGATACAACCCCCTTTCCCCCAGGTTCCCCATGGTGATTTGAGCTTCGAGGGGGCTATGCTCTGGCAGGGACGTGCCTGGCGACAGGTGTGAGTCTAGGGCATGGCGAAGTTGCAGATATCTATAAAATTGGGATGGGTGGAGTGAGTATTGCTGTTGTATATCTGCAAACGAGCGTATGTGATCACTGACCCAGACGTCTCCCAGCAGGGTGATACCTATGCGGTCCCAACTGTGAAAGCCCCTTAGGCCAGCCACCTCCCATAACCATGTGCCGTGCCATAGGGGTGTTTGTTGCGTTAATTTGCCTTTCCACTGAGTGTGTCTAAGGGCGGAGTGCCAGGCCAGGAGGACTGTGCGGGTGATTGTGGGTAGGCCTTGAGGGACGGGCGCTCCATACATCATAGCTTGAATTTGTGGGAAACCCAGTTTGTGGAGTTCGGTCCTGTAGGCCGGGTCCGACCACCCCCATTGAACCAGTCGTGCAAGACCAGGAGGCGGGTTGCCAGGTAATAAAGATGTAGGTTGGTGAGCCCCATTCCGCCGTCATAGAGCGGAATCTGACAGCGTGAAAACGCCATACGTGGCCGGCGTCCATTCCAAAGGAATCGCGTAATAAGGCTGTCTATCTCTCGAAACCAAGTGCGCGGGAACTGAAGCGGGGTGTTCTGGATAACGTAAAGGAATCGGGGTAGGATCATCATTTTAAAAAGTGCTATCCTCCCCAGTGGATTTAGTGGCAACTTCGGCCATTTCTGCAAGTCACGTCTGGTTCTGTTGGTAAGGGGAGTCACATTAACTGCCCAGGCCAATTCCGGTAGAAGGGCTATCCAGATTCCTAAATATTTAAATGACTGCCGCCTAAGGGGGATGGTGGACTGACAATCGAAGCACTCTCGCGAGAGGTGTAGGGGGATTAAGGTCGATTTGGCTGGGTTGAGGTGCAGGCCTGAAGCCTGTTCAAAGGATTGTAGGATTTGCAGGCATCTCGGGCCAGATCGTGCGGGGTCTGCAAGGTATATCAGGACCTCATCTGCATAGAGTGCGATTTTGCCATCATGCGATCCCGCCCAGTTCCAGCCCAGGACTTGGGGATCCGTGCGGATGAAATGCGCTAGGGCCTCCATCGCTAGGGCGGAAAGGAGGGGGAAAGTGGGCAACCCTGCCTCGTCCCCCGTCCGATGCTGAAGGTTGGCGAGAGGGTTCCATTGACCAGCACTTGTGCCCTTGGTTTGGAGTAGAGAATGCGAATCATGTGCCGTAACTTAGGGCCCATGCCCGTGGCCCGTAAGACGTCCTCCAGGTATCCCCAATCAACAGAATCAAAGGCTTTCTCGAAGTCTACCAGGAGGAGCGCCAGGTACGGGGTGAGCCGGTGACGGTTGGCAAGAGCCAGGTGCAGGTGTCTCAGACAGTGTCTGGAGCCACGGGCAGGCATAAAACCGCATTGGTCTGGGTGGACTAACCTTTCGAGGTGTGCTTTCAGACGCTGTGCCAGGAGAGTGGCGTATATCTTGATTTCTGTATTAATAAGGGATATGGGTCGGTAGTCCGCGCAGGCTGAGGACGGTGGTTGTGTTTTGGGGATTAGGACAATCGTGGCCATATTGGTTTCTGGGGGAAAGGAACCCGTCTCCAGAGCTTCGTCATATAGAGCTGCGAGATGAGGGACAAGCGTGTCACGGTAGGCTGAATAGTATTCTTGTGAAAAGCCGTCTGGTCCGGGGGTTTTCCCAGCCGCCACCAGTGACATGGCGTTGTGCACCTCCTCGTGTGTGATCGGGTTTTCCAGACCGTTTGAGGCGGCCGCGGTGAGACGCGGAAGTTGGAGATTCCCTAAGACGTGTTAAATCAAGGGGGAGGGAGAAAGAAGGAACTGTGATCCATTCAGCTTCCTTATTCGTAAATTAGATATCAAAATGAGAATGGATCACTTGACCTGAGTAACCAGGGTTTTATGAAATTCGTGCAGTGTACCGATAAAAAACCCTCATTCACGTACAAAAGTCGGAAAAGCGGTATATCTTGATTATCCGCCCTGCTCTTAAAAACGTGACAGCATCATTATAGGGTTAGTTTTTGTATGCTTCCTCCATCCGGAGGAAAACCACTGGTTATTGCAGTAGTGATCAAAGAAAGGTGAAAGTGTTTTAGTGAAGTGAATCTCAAAATGTTAAAAACTCGTAGACCCCGATTTGTAAAATTTAATCAATCTGGGTTTGAGATATATTAAAATCTGTGTCGTGCGTGGGAAGACTAGTTAGTGGTCTAACGCACTGTGAGTGTCCATAAAAAGGTCGACATGTTTCAGCCCCAGTGATTGCCCTTGTGGGTCAAGTGGGCTTTCTTCAGGACCTAAAAAAAGGAAAAGTGGTGGAGACCTTATTTTGTATGGGTCTCTACGTATCAGGGTGTATTGACCCGATTCTCATGCGGTCAAGTAGTACCTGTTAAGAGTAAAGGAGGGAAAAAAAGAAAAAAGATGCGAGTATCATTTAGCGCATTTTCTCAAAAAATGGCGTGCTGTCTTTTCTCAGAAGAAATAATGATAAAGAAAAACATTAAAAATAACTTAAAAAATGGCAATTCTTTCTCTCCTGCGTGAAATTCTGGCAAACTTTTTAAGAAACATTTTTTCTCTTTGTCTCCCATACGGTGCTCAATATGGAAATATATTACCATATATTTGTCTTTAAACTCCTGAGGTATCATGTTAAGATTGACAAGAAGAAAATTGGGTTAGTCTAATAGTTCTGCACCTTATTCTTGGTGATAGTATGGACCCCGATGTCATATGTGCAGTATACCTATAGTTGCGAGTGTTCCTCAGAGAAAGCGACTTGGTAGGCGGTCTGTTGTAATTACTGTTGATATACTAATGTGTGTTAAAGAAAGGTTAACTGACGTTGTGGTAGAACCAATCTTATAGCAGTGTTTTTAATAGATGACCGCAGCTTATTCTCATCAGACCTTTCGATAAATATTAGAATATCATGCGCTAGCTGTTTATTAAATAAATGCTAATGACTAGATTTGAATTACGTATTATCAAACAGCTCTAAAACGGCATGGTTTCATACCTTGAGTCTTAAATTGTGGATTTCAACGGGCAACCAGGGAGCTTGTTACCTGCTAGGGACAACAGTATAAAGCAATTTAGATTCTGTTGAGTAAAATACGTTACGGTTTTATAGCTTTCCGTCCTCGTGGCTCCTTCTCAATACCTGCTGTGCAGTGTAGTACGACTTGTGCTGACACTTCCTCTGGTTGCCTGGATGTGTTTGGCTTCCGGCTTGTGATGTTTTATACAGCCGGGGATAGAAATAAAGGCAAGACTAATTCCATTGTTAAAGAGGGAATGTCGACTTGTGCTGACACTTCCTCTGGTTGCCTGGATGTGTTTGGCTTCTGGCTTGTGATGTTTTATACAGCCGGGGATAGAAATAAAGGAAAGACTAATTCCATTGTTAATGAGGGAATGTCAATAAATGGTTATAGCGGTCTAGCAAGTTGGTTCAGAAGTGTTTTTAGAAATAAAAATAGATAGTAAAGAATAAATTCTAATTGGAAGGTTTTTCTTATTGCAATAAATACCTGCTGCCCAGTGTAAAAATGCCTTGTGTTCACTCTACCTTAATGTATTTATTCGGCTCTGGTTTAAAAAAGGGGGGCGAGATTTCGGCTTCTGATATATTAGAAAAGAGCCGGTTTTGAAAGGAAAAAATGGAAAGAACAGACTTAGTGTAGCTCTATCACTTCAGTAAGGTATACAACTTAGGCAATTCTCGTATACTTGTCCAACCCAAGAGTTTTATAGGGTGGTTTTCTAAAGTACAGATTATATTTTAATGTCCTATGCTCAGCCACGGAATATTATCATTGAGCCCTTGGATGTTCGTTTGAAGCCGGTGCACCCATCTCTGTTCTTTTTCGAAGAGTATTTTTTCTGCATTGTGATTTTTTGTTGCCAAGGTTTCCAAAATTACCCATTTTAAATCACTAGGGGTGTGTTTTGCTTCTATAAAGTGGTTGCTCATTTTTGTTGTGCTTCTTTTGCACTTGACGTTGCTCTTATGCTCGCATATTTTTTGTTTGGCTTTCCGACATGTCATCCCTATGTAACGTAAGGCACAGGGACACGTGATCATATAGATCACATGTGTTGTGTTGCAGTTCGTGTGGTATTTCCACAGTGGATCGTCCACTTAAAATTCGGCAGAAGTTGGATGGTTTTTGTTGCGGTTGTCAAATTGCAGACAGAACAGGAACCGCATGGGTAATGGCCCACCACTGGGGGTTATCCCATAGCCTTGGGGTTGGTTCCTCTCGTATTTGTGGTGGTGGTCTGGTATGGACCAGGATATCTTTTAAGTTCCTGGTTCTTTTATTTGCGAATCTTGGTTTTGGCCAATTCAGGGATCCTGAAGTCAGGATCCGCCAATTTTTGTTAACAATCTTTTTGACATCGTTTGAGGCTGTATTATAAGTACTTACACATGTTACCACATCCCTTTCTTGTTCCTTTTGTGTTGTCTCCAAAAGGCTTTCTCTAGGTTGGTTTCTAGCCCTCTTTTGGCATCTGTTGATGGTTTTCTCAGGGTAATCACGGTTCCTCAATTTGTCGCATAGGTCCTTTGCTTGACTTTTGTAGTCTTGAAAGTTACTACAGTTACGTCTAAGGCGCAGGAACTGACTGTAAGGGAGGTTATCCCTGAGTGGTCGCGGGTGAAAGCTTTTGTAGGAAAGTAAGCTGTTCTTTGAAGTTGGTTTGAAATATGTTTTCGTTTGGATTGTATCATTCTCAACATAGATGGTTAAATCTAGGAAATCCAATTTTGTCTTGTCAGCTGTGTAAGTGAACTTCAGCCATTCATCCCTTGTGTTGATCCATCTATGAAAGTTACTCAGACTTTCCATGTCTCCTTCCCAGATCAGGATAATGTCGTCTATGTAGCGCTTCCAAAAAAGAATCCTCTGTAGAAAGGGGTTCGAGATGTTTTGTATGTATGTTTCTTCGAAGTCGCTGACGTACAGCCCTGCCACACTCGGGGCAAAGGTGCTGCCCATGGAAGTCCCATGACATTGTTGGTACATGGTGTTTTTATATTCGAAGTAGTTCTCTGTTAAGGCTAACTTGCAGCATTCCAACACGAAATGTCTAGGTGTTTTAAAGTCCCATTGTTTGTTAAAGAGTAGAGTCTCCAGTGTATCTAAGGTCTTTTGTTGGGGGAGACTTGTGTAAAGACTTTCTACGTCTAATCCTACAAGTAGCATGCTTTCTTCTGAGTATGTTTGATCTTTCAGGAGATTCAACAGGTCTCTGGTGTCCTTTAGATATGTTGGTGTTTGTTGTACCAGTGGTTTTAAGTATTGATCCGTGAATTGAGAGAGTGGCTCTAGAATTGAACCGATCCCTGAAACGATAGGTCGTCCAGGTGGGGGTCTCCGTTCCTTATGAATCTTGGGAAGAGAATAAAAATAAGGTACCCTTGGTGTTTTGGTTATTAAAAATTCAGCCTCATTTTTTGTAACCCAGTCGTTCAATTCTGCTTCATCGATCATGAGTTCGATTGTTCTTTGTAATCGTTTGGTAGGGTCTGTCGTGATCCTTTTATAGAATTTTTCATCTGAGAGTAATTCTAAACACTGTTGGTCGTACCTTTCTTTGCTAAGCAGGACAATTCCTCCACCCTTGTCTGCCGGCTTAATTACTAGATCTCCATTCTGTCGTAGTTCGTCCAATGCCTGTTGTTCTGCATTCGATATATTCATGAAAGGTATTTTGGTGTGATCTTTTAAATCATCCACTTCCTTCATCACTGCTTGTTCGAAAGTTAGTATTTCGATTGGGATTTGATGGTTCATGGGGCAGAAGTTGGATTTGCGACGGAGTGTCGTGTCTCCATCCATGACATGTTCTTATTGATTGTTAAAGAAGGCTTTTAATTTCAGCTTCCTGCAAAATTCAGCAATTTCGCACTGTAGCTTGAAGGTGTCAAGGGGGGGTGTTGGAACATACCCAAGTCCTTTGTTGAGGACGTTTTCTTGTTCTTTAGTTATGGTTATGTCTGTTAGGTTGATTATGAGGGTGTCGCACTTGTTCCGGGTTTCGTTCCGGTCATACTCCTGGTGTGTACCTGTCGCTCCTGGTCCGTCCAGGTCACTCCTTTTTGTCTTGTCCTTTGATTGTTCTGGCCTCTTCCTAAAAAAGGTGGTCTTTGTGTGTAATTCGGGCCCATCTGTGGTAGCATTGGTGGTCCCATTAATGGCGGTCCTTGGAAATACTGGTTCATCCACCCATGAAAGTTGGGATTAAATGGTTGGAAAGGAACTGATTGTGGTTGGTTGCCATAGTAAGGTGTGTGCCAAGCATTTGGTCTACGACGAGTTTGGCGTCTGTTCTGTCCCCTGTTTCTCCTAGGTGTGTAAGAATCATCCCCACTCCAGTCTGAGCCATCTGTGGAGGTCCCCGCACTGGAATTGTTGTCGGACATGTTGTCTGGGGCTTTATAGTCTTCTGCAGCATAGGGGTGCATTCGTTCCATTGAAAACCTCTTCAGGTCTTTCCCAAGTTTCTGTATCTTATTCTGTGTAATATACTCTCTTGTCTCGTTCATTTCCCGGTTGATCTCCTCGAGTCTTTTTTTGTACACGGTGATATGTACCATGTTTCTCAGTTTGGCTTCACTCACTTGGATTTTGATAGTGAGTTCTTCCGTTAGTCTTGTGGCCGTTTTTATTATTAGTACAAGATAATCCCTAGTACATTTCCACGAGATCGCTGACCTGTCTTTTCTAAAGACCAAGTCTTGGAGGAAGATGCGTGGAGCATTGCTGACCCAAAGTCCTTTGGGTGCCGCATTAGCGCGGAGATATTCAGTCATTATTATACCATATTATTGATCCGCGAATTGAGAGAGTGGCTCTAGAATTGAACCGATCCCTGAAACGATAGGTCGTCCAGGTGCGAGCCTCCGTTCCTTATGAATCCATGATCGATGAAGCAGAATTGAACGACTGGGTTACAAAAAATGAGGCTGAATTTTTAATAACCAAAACACCAAGGGTACCTTATTTTTATTCTCTTCCCAAGATTCATAAGGAACGGAGACCCCCATCTGGACGACCTATCGTTTCAGGGATCGGTTCAATTCTAGAGTCACTCTCTCAATTCGCGGATCAATACTTAAAACCACTGGCACAACAAACACCAACATATCTAAAGGACACCAGAGACCTGTTGAATCTCCTGAAAGATCAAACATACTCAGAAGAAAGCATGCTACTTGTAGGATTAGACGTAGAAAGTCTTTACACAAGTCTCCCCCAACAAAAGACCTTAGATACACTGGAGACTCTACTCTTTAACAAACAATGGGACTTTAAAACACCTAGACATTTCGTCTTGGAATGCTGCAAGTTAGCCTTAACAGAGAACTACTTCGAATATAACAACACCATGTACCAACAATGTCATGGGACTTCCATGGGCAGCACCTTTGCCCCGAGTGTGGCAGGGCTGTACGTCAGCGACTTCGAAGAAACATACATACAAAACATCTCGAACCCCTTTCTACAGAGGATTCTTTTTGGAAGCGCTACATAGACGACATTATCCTGATCTGGGAAGGAGACATGGAAAGTCTGAGTAACTTTCATAGATGGATCAACACAAGGGATGAATGGCTGAAGTTCACTTACACAGCTGACAAGACAAAATTGGATTTCCTAGATTTAACCATCTATGTTGAGAATGATACAATCCAAACGAAAACATATTTCAAACCAACTTCAAAGAACAGCTTACTTTCCTACAAAAGCTTTCACCCGCGACCACTCAGGGATAACCTCCCTTACAGTCAGTTCCTGCGCCTTAGACGTAACTGTAGTAACTTTCAAGACTACAAAAGTCAAGCAAAGGACCTATGCGACAAATTGAGGAACCGTGATTACCCTGAGAAAACCATCAACAGATGCCAAAAGAGGGCTAGAAACCAACCTAGAGAAAGCCTTTTGGAGACAACACAAAAGGAACAAGAAAGGGATGTGGTAACATGTGTAAGTACTTATAATACAGCCTCAAACGATGTCAAATAGATTGTTAACAAAAATTGGCGGATCCTGACTTCAGGATCCCTGAATTGGCCAAAACCAAGATTCGCAAATAAAAGAACCAGGAACTTAAAAGATATCCTGGTCCATACCAGACCACCACCACAAATACGAGAGGAACCAACCCCAAGGCTATGGGATAACCCCCCAGTGGTGGGCCATTACCCATGCGGTTCCTGTTCTGTCTGCAATTTGACAACCGCAACAAAAACCATCCAACTTCTGCCGAATTTTAAGTGGACGATCCACTGTGGAAATACCACACGAACTGCAACACAACACATGTGATCTATATGATCACGTGTCCCTGTGCCTTACGTTACATAGGGATGACATGTCGGAAAGATAAACAAAGAATATGCGAGCATAAGAGCAACGTCAAGTGCAAAAGAAGCACAACAAAAATGAGCAACCACTTTATAGAAGCAAAACACACCCCATGTGATTTAAAATGGGTAATTTTGGAAACCTTGGCAACAAAAAATCACAATGCAGAAAAAATACTCTTCGAAAAAGAACAGAGATGGGTGCACCGGCTTCAAACGAACATCCAAGGGCTCAATGATAATATTCCGTGGCTGAGCATAGGACATTAAAATATAATCTGTACTTTAGAAAACCACCCTATAAAACTCTTGGGTTGGACAAGTATACGAGAATTGCCTAAGTTGTATACCTTACTGAAGTGATAGAGCTACACTAAGTCTGTTCTTTCCATTTTTTCCTTTCAAAACCGGCTCTTTTCTAATATATCAGAAGCCAAAATCTCCCCCCCTTTTTTTAAACCAGAGCCGAATAAATACATTAAGGTAGAGTGAACACAAGGCATTTTTACACTGGGCAGCAGGTATTTATTGCAATAAGAAAAACCTTCCAATTAGAATTTATTCTTTACTATCTATTTTTATTTCTAAAAACACTTCTGAACCAACTTGCTAGACCGCTATAACCATTTATTGACATTCCCTCATTAACAATGGAATTAGTCTTTCCTTTATTTCTATCCCCGGCTGTATAAAACATCACAAGCCAGAAGCCAAACACATCCAGGCAACCAGAGGAAGTGTCAGCACAAGTCGACAATCCCTCTTTAACAATGGAATTAGTCTTTCCTTTATTTCTATCCCCGGCTGTATAAAACATCACAAGCCGGAAGCCAAACACATCCAGGCAACCAGAGGAAGTGTCAGCACAAGTCGTACTACACTGCACAGCAGGTATTGAGAAGGAGCCACGAGGACGGAAAGCTGTAAAACCGTAACGTATTTTACTCAACAGAATCTAAATTGCTTTATACTGTTGTCCCTAGCAGGTAACAAGCTCCTGGTTGCCCGTTGAAATCCACAATTTAAGACTCAAGGTATGAAACCATGCCGTTTTAGAGCTGTTTGATAATACGTAATTCAAATCTAGTCATTAGCATTTATTTAATAAACAGCTAGCGCATGATATACTAATATTTATCAAAAGGTCTGATGAGAATAAGCTGCGGTCATCTATTAAAAACACTACTATATGATTGTTTCTACCACAACTTCAGTTAACCTTTCTTTAACACACATTAGTATATCAACAGTAATTACAACAGACCGCCTACCAAGTCGCTTTCTCTGAGGAACACTCGCAACTATAGGTATACTGCACATATGACATCGGGGTCCATACTATCACCAAGAATAAGGTGCAGAACTATTAGACTAACCCAATTTTCTTCTTGTCAATCTTAACATGATACCTCAGGAGTTTAAAGACAAATATATGGTAATATATTTCCATATTGAGCAACCGTATGGGAGACAAAAGAGAAAAAAAATTCTTAAAAAGTTTGCCAGAATTTCACGCAGGAGAGAAAGAATTGCCATTTTTTTAGTTATTTTTAATGTTTTTCTTTATCATTATTTCTTCTGAGAAAAGACAGCACGCCATTTTTTGAGAAAATGCGCTAAATGATACTCGCATCTTTTTTCTTTTTGTTTCCTCTTTTACTCTGAACAGGTAGTACTTGACCGCATGAGAATCGGGTCAATACACCCTGATACATAGAGACCCATACAAAATAAGGTCTCCACCACTTTTCCTTTTTTAGGTCCTGAAGAAAGCCCACTTGACCCACAAGGGCAATCACTGGGGCTGAAACATGTCGACCTTTTTATGGACACTCACAGTGCGTTAGACCACTAACTAGTCTTCCCACACACGACACAGATTTTAATATATCTCGAACCCAGATTGATTAAATTTTACAAATCGGGGTCTACGAGTTTTTAACATTTTGAGATTCACTTCACTAAAAACACTTTCACCTTTCTTTGATCACTACTGCAATAACCAGTGGTTTTCCTCCGGATGGAGGAAGCATACAAAAACTAACCCTATGATGATGCTGTCACGTTTTTAAGAGCAGCGCGGATAATCAAGATATACCGCTTTTCCGACTTTTGTACGTGAATGAGGGTTTTTTATCGGTACACTGCACAAATTTAATAAAACCCTGGTTACTCAGGTCAAGTGATCCATTCTCATTTTGATATCTAATTTACGAATAAGGAAGCTGAATGGATCACAGTTCCTTCTTTCTCCCTCCCCCTTGATTTAACATAGCCTTAGCAGCGGACAGCTGTGGGAGCGATTCCTAGCAAATACACCTTATCCACACACACCCCTAAATTAGGAGTGTAATATGGCCGAAAATCTAGGCCTCAGTTATTCTACAGAAGAAATAAATGCAATTCTCTCCCTTCCCACACTACTACAAGACAAGGATCTGACACAGACACTAGCGCAAACTAATGACTGGGACGAGCTCTCAGAAATGAAAAAAGAACAAATAAGAACGGCTATCCATGGTATAATAATGACTGAATATCTCCGCGCTAATGTGGCACCCAAAGGACTTTGGGTCAGCAATGCTCCACGCATCTTCCTCCAAGACTTGGTCTTTAGAAAAGGCTGGTCAGCGATCTCGTGGAAATGTACTAGGGATTATCTTGTACTAATAATAAAAACGGCCACAAGACTAACGGAAGAACTCACTATCAAAATCCAAGTGAGTGAAGCCAAACTGAGAAACATGGTACATATCACCGTGTACAAAAAAGACTCGAGGAGATCAACCGGGAAATGAACGAGACAAGAGAGTATATTACACAGAATAAGATACAGAAACTTGGGAAAGACCTGAAGAGGTTTTCAATGGAACGAATGCACCCCTATGCTGCAGAAGACTATAAAGCCCCAGACAACATGTCCGACAACAATTCCAGTGTGGGGACCTCCACAGATGGCTCAGACTGGAGTGGGGATGATTCTTACACACCTAGGAGAAACAGGGGACAGAACAGACGCCAAACTCGTCGTAGACCAAATGCTTGGCACACACCTTACTATGGCAACCAACCACAATCAGTTCCTTTCCAACCATTTAATCCCAACTTTCATGGGTGGATGAACCCGTATTTCCAAGGACCGCCATCAATGGGACCACCAATGCTACCACAGATGGCCCGAATTACACACAAAGACCACCTTTTTTAGGAAGAGGCCAGAACAATCAAAGGACAAGACGAAAAGGAGTGACCTGGACGGACCAGGAGCGACAGGTACGGACCAGGAGCGACAGGCACACACCAGGAGCATGACCGGAACGAAACCCGGAACAAGTGCGACACCCTCATAATCAACCTAACAGACATAACCATAACTAAAGAACAAGAAAACGTCCTCAACAAAGGACTTGGGTATGTTCCAACACCCCCCCTTGACACCTTCAAGCTACAGTGCGAAATGGCTGAATTTTGCAGGAAGCTGAAATTAAAAGCCTTCTTTAACAATCAAGAAGAACATGTCATAGATGGAGACACGACACTCCGTCGCAAATCCAACTTCTGCCCCATGAACCATCAAATCCCAATCGAAATACTAACTTTCGAACAGGCAGTGATGAAGGAAGTGGATGATTTAAAAGATCACACCAAAAGACCTTTCATGAATATATCGAATGCAGAACAACAGGCATTAGACGAACTATGACAGAATGGAGATCTAGTAATTAAGCCGGCAGACAAGGGTGGAGGAATTGTCCTGCTTAGCAAAGAAAGGTACGACCAACAGTGTTTAGAATTACTCTCAGATGAAAAATTCTATAAAAGGATCACGACAGACCCTACCAAACGATTACAAAGAACAATCGAACTCATGATCGATGAAGCAGAATTGAACGACTGGGTTACAAAAAATGAGGCTGAATTTTTAATAACCAAAACACCAAGGGTACCTTATTTTTATTCTCTTCCCAAGATTCATAAGGAACGGAGACCCCCACCTGGACGACCTATCGTTTCAGGGATCGGTTCAATTCTAGAGCCACTCTCTCAATTCGCGGATCAATACTTAAAACCACTGGTACAACAAACACCAACATATCTAAAGGACACCAGAGACCTGTTGAATCTCCTGAAAGATCAAACATACTCAGAAGAAAGCATGCTACTTGTAGGATTAGACGTAGAAAGTCTTTACACAAGTCTCCCCCAACAAAAGACCTTAGATACACTGGAGACTCTACTCTTTAACAAACAATGGGACTTTAAAACACCTAGACATTTCGTCTTGGAATGCTGCAAGTTAGCCTTAACAGAGAACTACTTCGAATATAACAACACCATGTACCAACAATGTCATGGGACTTCCATGGGCAGCACCTTTGCCCCGAGTGTGGCAGGGCTGTACGTCAGCGACTTCGAAGAAACATACATACAAAACATCTCGAACCCCTTTCTACAGAGGATTCTTTTTTGGAAATGCTACATAGACGACATTATCCTGATCTGGGAAGGAGACATGGAAAGTCTGAGTAACTTTCATAGATGGATCAACACAAGGGATGAATGGCTGAAGTTCACTTACACAGCTGACAAGACAAAATTGGATTTCCTAGATTTAACCATCTATGTTGAGAATGATACAATCCAAACGAAAACATATTTCAAACCAACTTCAAAGAACAGCTTACTTTCCTACAAAAGCTTTCACCCGCGACCACTCAGGGATAACCTCCCTTACAGTCAGTTCCAGCGCCTTAGACGTAACTGTAGTAACTTTCAAGACTACAAAAGTCAAGCAAAGGACCTACGCGACAAATTGAGGAACCGTGATTACCCTGAGAAAACCATCAACAGATGCCAAAAGAGGGCTAGAAACCAACCTAGAGAAAGCCTTTTGGAGACAACACAAAAGGAACACGAAAGGGATGTGGTAACATGTGTAAGTACTTATAATACAGCCTCAAACAATGTCAAAAAGATTGTTAACAAAAATTGGCGGATCCTGACTTCAGGATCCCTGAATTGGCCAAAACCAAGATTCGCAAATAAAAGAACCAGGAACTTAAAAGATATCCTGGTCCATACCAGACCACCACCACAAATACGAGAGGAACCAACCCCAAGGCTATGGGATAACCCCCAGTGGTGGGCCATTACCCATGCGGTTCCTGTTCTGTCTGCAATTTGACAACCGCAACAAAAACCATCCAACTTCTGCCGAATTTTAAGTGGACGATCAAATACCACATGAACTGCAACACAACACATGTGATCTATATGATCACGTGTCCCTGTGCCTTACGTTACATAGGGATGACATGTCGGAAAGCCAAACAAAGAATATGCGAGCATAAGAGCAACGTCAAGTGCAAAAGAAGCACAACAAAAATGAGCAACCACTTTATAGAAGCAAAACACACCCCTAGTGATTTAAAATGGGTAATTTTGGAAACCTAGGCAAAAAAAAATCACAATGCAGAAAAAATACTCTTTGAAAAAGAACAGAGATGGGTGCACCGTCTTCAAACGAACATCCAAGGGCTCAATGATAATATTCCGTGGCTGAGCATAGGACATTAAAATATAATCTGTACTTTAGAAAACCACCCTATAAAACTCTTGAGTTGGACAAGTATACGAGAATTGCCTAAGTTGTATACCTTACTGAAGTGATAGAGCTACACTAAGTCTGTTCTTTCCATTTTTTCCTTTCAAAACCGGCTCTTTTCTAATATATCAGAAGCCGAAATCTCGCCCCCCCTTTTTTTAAACCAGAGCCGAATAAATACATTAAGGTAGAGTGAACACAAGGCATTTTTACACTGGGCAGCAGGTATTTATTGCAATAAGAAAAACCTTCCAATTAGAATTTATTCTTTACTATCTATTTTTATTTCTAAAAACACTTCTGAACCAACTTGCTAGACCGCTATAACCATTTGTTGACATTCCCTCATTAACAATGGAATTAGTCTTTCCTTTATTTCTATCCCCGGCTGTATAAAACATCACAAGCCAGAAGCCAAACACATCCAGGCAACCAGAGGAAGTGTCAGCACAAGTCGACATTCCCTCTTTAACAATGGAATTAGTCTTTCCTTTATTTCTATCCCCGGCTGTATAAAACATCACAAGTCGGAAGCCAAACACATCCAGGCAACCAGAGGAAGTGTCAGCACAAGTCGTACTACACTGCACAGCAGGTATTGAGAAGGAGCCACGAGGACGGAAAGCTGTAAAACCGTAACGTATTTTACTCAACAGAATCTAAATTGCTTTATACTGTTGTCCCTAGCAGGTAACAAGCTCCCTGGTTGCCCGTTGAAATCCACAATTTAAGACTCAAGGTATGAAACCATGCCGTTTTAGAGCTGTTTGACAATACTTAATTCAAATCTAGTCATTAGCATTTATTTAATAAACAGCTAGCGCATGATATACTAATATTTATCAAAAGGTCTGATGAGAATAAGCTGCGGTCATCTATTAAAAACACTGCTATAAGATTGTTTCTACCACAACTTCAGTTAACCTTTCTTTAACACACATTAGTATATCAACAGTAATTACAACAGACCGCCTACCAAGTCGCTTTCTCTGAGGAACACTCGCAACTATAGGTATACTGCACATATGACATCGGGGTCCATAATATCACCAAGAATAAGGTGCAGAACTATTAGACTAACCCAATTTTCTTCTTGTCAATCTTAACATGATACCTCAGGAGTTTAAAGACAAATATATGGTAATATATTTCCATATTGAGCACCGTATGGGAGACAAAAGAGAAAAAATGTTTCTTAAAAAGTTTGCCAGAATTTCACGCAGGAGAGAAAGAATTGCCATTTTTTTAGTTATTTTTAATGTTTTTCTTTATCATTATTTCTTCTGAGAAAAGACAGCACGCCATTTTTTGAGAAAATGGGCTAAATGATACTCGCATCTTTTTTCTTTTTGTTTCCTCCTTTACTCTGAACAGGTAGTACTTGACCGCATGAGAATCGGGTCAATACACCCTGATACATAGAGACCCATACAAAATAAGGTCTCCACCACTTTTCCTTTTTTTAGGTCCTGAAGAAAGCCCACTTGACCCACAAGGGCAATCACTGGGGCTGAAACATGTCGAACTTTTTATGGACACTCACAGTGCGTTAGACCACTAACTAGTCTTCCCATGCACAACACAGATTTTAATATATCTTGAACCCAGATTGATTAAATTTTACAAATCGGGGTCTACGAGTTTTTAACATTTTGAGATTCACTTCACTAAAAACACTTTCACCTTTCTTTGATCACTACTGCAATAACCAGTGGTTTTCCTCCGGATGGAGGAAGCATACAAAAACTAACCCTATGATGAAGCTGTCACGTTTTTAAGAGCAGGGCGGATAATCAAGATATACCGCTTTTCCGACTTTTGTACGTGAATGAGGGTTTTTTATCGGTACACTGCACGAATTTCATAAAACCCTGGTTACTCAGGTCAAGTGATCCATTCTCATTTTGATATCTGATTCCCTAAGACGGCCAACTCCTTCAGTGAGGAGTCAGGTGTCCGGGCGGTGTATAGGGTGGAATAATATTCCGGGAAAGTTAGAGCCATTGCTTGAGGAGAATGATGGATGGTGCCTGTGGAGTCGCGGACTTCGGGGATGATTCGGTTGGCTAGCGGGTATGACACCAGGCGGTGTAGCATTTTCCCATTCTTGTCCCCCCAGCCGTATACCCGGGCAACGGAGGAGCGCCACAGAAGTTTCGCTGAATCTAGGGACACTTGTTTCAACTCGTCGCAGATCAGGGACAGTGGACGTTTCTGAGCGTCATCTGCTGACTCAGTTGAGGCTCTCTCGAGCTGGCATGCCTGTGCTTCAAGGAGGATGAGTTTACCGTCCCGCACCTCTCTTTGGGCTTTGAGGTGGCGCTTGGCAAGACCTCGATTCG
This sequence comes from Calotriton arnoldi, assembly GCA_963921515.1. Lineage (NCBI taxonomy): Eukaryota > Metazoa > Chordata > Amphibia > Caudata > Salamandridae > Calotriton > Calotriton arnoldi. Next base: position 2,031,185 of record CAWUFW010000045.1, read on the forward strand.
TGGCCTTACCGGCTTGCCTTAGGGTGCCAGGGGAGGCGACGGAGCCGTGGTTTGTGAGGAAGTAGTGCTTGACATCCTCACGGAGTGCTTCTCGGAAGTCTTTGTCTTGGAGGAACCAGGCATTCATCCTCCAAATCGCGTGGCAAGCTGTGGCAGGATCACGCAGGGTCAAGAAGATTGGTGAGTGGTCCGAGATACCACGGGGGAGAATTTGTATGTCTTTAACTCTGCGGCAGTCTGGCGCGGGCATAAAAAGCATGTCGATGCGCGAATGATTACCATGGGCCGCGGAGGTGTGCGTATACTGGGATGTCCATGGATGCCAAATGCGCCACACGTCACAGATACCCATGGCTTCAGACCAATCCGTCAGTCGTTTGGCGTGTGTGGTATGCGTGGCGGAAGGGTCCCCTGAGGCGTCATGGTCGGCGTGCATGACGGCGTTGAAGTCTCCTCCCACGATTGTCGTACCATAGGGCAGAGAGGAGAGCGTGTTTCCTATCTGGTGGAGGGTTTGTGTTTGGGTGGTTGCTGGGATGTAGATGGAGAGAACATTTAAGGTTTCATCCCCTAATGTGCCAGAGAGGGCCACAAGGCGGCCATTGGGATCTTGGACGACCTGGGCTAGTACAAAGGGTAGGGTTCGTTTCAGGAGAATGGCGACTCCACGCGATCCCCTCGTGAAGCCGGAGTGCCAGACTTTGTCAAAACCGTACCGTGCCAGGAAGGGGCACTTGTTGCCCATCAGATGCATTTCTTGGAGCATCAAAATGTCGGGGGCTAGCCTCTGGGCCTGTTTTAGGACTGCGGTCCGCTTAATATCTTGTCTAGCAGGCCGTTCACGTTCCAGGAGAGAACGCTGAAAGAGTTCCCCGTGGATGTCATCATGTTGGGAGAGGTGGATGGAGCCTAGCGCTGCCTTAGACGCTGCTGCGCAGTGGGACCCCTGAAGGCTGCAGTGCATGAAGTGTGAATTTCGTCTGGGAACATGCAAATGCTGGGCCATATGACGGTATGCAGGAGTTGAGGTGAGCCTATGTGTGCAGAACATCTAAAAACCTAGGGCAACGGCCCAACCCCTCCCCCCCTACCCCCCACCGTATACTTCAGGAAAGGAAGCATCTGTCGTCCCGAACTGACAAAAATGAAACTGAAACGTTGTGGACCCCTCTGCACGGAGGATCAAAGTGAACATCAGCAGAAGATCTGATTGGAATGTGTGTCGCCGTCGCTCAAATGTCATTTCAGTGAAGCTGCGGGAAGCAGCCGCCGTGTTCCGTGTGTTCTCAGGAGGGAATGTTGGGACTCCGGGAAAGGTCAGAGTCGGTGGATTGTACCATCAGGATCCTGGAGGAGGAACTCCCAGTCGGCGAATGATCCCGGGAGGCGGCGTCTTGTGAGTGGTGGGACCGCAGCGGCGGAGCTTGGTCTGTGGATCTCGATGACCCAGCTTTTGGAGAGTCCGATCTGGCCCTGTCTGTCTTGCGGCCCCTGCGGGAATGTGTGCGCTAGTTCCTTGGGGCGGAGTTGTGGTTGGCCGCAGCCTGGGTCCCCATGGTAGTGGATTTGGATGTGAGGCTGAGGGGGCGTTTCTCTGTCAGCCAGGTCCAGGCCGCTTCAGGATTGTCAAAAAAGTACGTTTTATCCCGAAAGACTACGCGTAGTCTTGCGGGGAAGAGGAGCCTGTACTGTAAATTGAGGGAGCGGAGCTTGTGCTTCACCTCTGTGTAGGACCGCCTCTGGGATTGGACTTCCCTGGTATAATCCGGAAAGATCATGACAGTATGACTTTTGTAGGTAACAGATTTCAGGATACGGGCTTGTTGCAGGATCATATCTCTATCCCTGAAGTTCAGGATCCTCGCTATGATAGGCCGGTGTGGAGCACCTTGTGGGGGCCTCGGAGCCAGGGAGCGATGTGCTCGCTCAATGGCAAACCACGTTGAGAGCGTGCCTGTTGGTACCCAGGAGTTAATCCAATCTTCGATGAATGTCTCCATCGGGCCGTGTTGGATGCCTTCCGGGAAACCCACCAGGCGCAGATTATTGCGCCTGGATCGATTTTCAGCATCCTCCGCTCTTCTGTGAAGTTCTTTACTATGAGCTTGTAGGCGAACCATTTGATCCTTGAGTGTCTTCACGTCGTCCTCGACTGAGGAGATACGGGATTCCGCCTCGGTGATCCTGGCCGCTGCGTTGCGGAGATCTTGTCGGATCAAGGCCATGTCGACTCGGACCTCCCCGATCTTATTTTCGACAGATGCTTGCGAGGTGGAGATGGCCTGTAGGATTTTGCTGAGGTCCCAGGAGATTGACTCACCGCTCCCTCAGAGCGAGTCCCCTGATCGGTAACTGTGTACTGATCTATGGTGTTCTGATTCGCAGGTATCTTCGGTCCGCGGTCCCGCCCCATGGTTGAGTGGGATGAAGGCGGGTTGGCAGATCGCCTTATTATGAACAGGAGGTCTCCGCTGGGTGGGGGCGTCAGTGGACACGCCAGACGGAGGACAAAATCGGCGGATATTCAGTGAATGTTGAATGTGGAGCGGTTCTGTAGGGGCCCAAAGTGGTGTTGTATTGGGCCTCAGGTGGTGTAGCAGACCCGTTGACTCAGGTTCGCCCGGGCGTCCAGGTCGAAGGGAGCCGGTCACGGCCAATATGTGAGGAACTGAGCGTGGTTGCCCCACGCAGCAAGGATCACCACGCCGCAGGGCCGGGTCCGCCGGCAGAGGCCCCTGCTGCACGATTTGCAGCCGACTCACCGTTTGTCAGGTCCACAGATCCCGATTGTGTGAAGGCGGGGTGTCCGTTAGAGGATAGCACTGGAGCCGTCAGTGGTGCATTAACTCCGACTTCATTCAGGTGCCCTCGGGTGCAGGCCTGACTACGAGGTCTTATTCTTGCCCTTTTGCACCCAGTCGCAGCAATCAGGAAAAGAAGTACTTCATTGACTTCACTTTTCATTTATCATGGCGCATACAACTTTTGCATATAACCATTGCTTATGATGTTGCATAGTGATGGCATACGCTCCCGGGAGGGGGCTGCCAGTGCTGGAACGCCGCTGTCCGACGTGACAGCCGAGTACCCGGCCCCACCGCTGCAGTCTCTGTCACGTTGCTGCGACGGCCAGGCCACGTCGTGCGGCAGGATCTGCCTCCGGGTCCCAGAAGCGGGCCGATTACGGGTCCTCAGCTCACCTCCAGGCCCCAATCTTGAAAACCACTGAGTCCACAGACGCACCGGAGGGGAGCCGCATCTGGAGGTGAAAGGGATTGGCTGCCGGGGTCTTGACACTGGGCCCGAGCCGCCCACAGTAGACTGGGTCACGATGTTCAGGGGGAGGGGGGGCCCGCACGTCGGCACCCTTGCTGCCCGATGCGGCAGCCGGACTCTATGCCCCCTTGTGCATGGCCACGGCTGCGCCTCTTCACCGCGGGCTTTCCGGTGGGCTGGAGCCGCGGTCTGTGGGCAAATTTCACGTCCTAGGATGTTCAGGGGGAGGAGGGGGGCCCGCACATCAGCAGCCCTGCTGCCCGATGCGGCAGCCAGACTCTATGCCCCCTTGTGCACGGCCGTGGCTGCGCCTCTTCACCGCGGGCCTCGGTGGGCTGGGCCGCGGCCTGTGGGCAAAATTCACATCCTGGGATGTTCAGGGGGAAGGGGGGGGCCCAGCCGTCGGGCTGCACAGGCCAACAAAATTCTGAACTATGCGCAGCCCCTACCCCTGGGCCCCGGGCCACAGGAGACAAAGTATGGCGGGCCACAGTGAGGAGGCTTCGTGGACCAAGGAGTCAGCCCCCTCCTTAGCGGAAGTGCTGGTGGCGATTCAAACTACCCGGGACGACATGGTGCACAGAATTGACTCCATGGCCATTGAGGTCAATTTGCTGCACTGTGACCTGCATAAGGTATCAGAAAGAGTGACCACCACTGAACAAAACGTGGATACGCTACAAACGGAGGTCTGCTCTCTCAGGAACACTGTCCTAGAGCTCCAGAAATGGGTCGTGAAACTTGATGACAGGGCAGAGGACTCTGAAGGGAGGTCACGTAGAAACAACTTACAGTTTGTGGTTTTCCCTGAGAAGGCAGAGGGACCCATAGCTGAATTGTTCTTAGAAGATTGGATCATAACTGTCCTGGCCCCCAGAAGGCTCTCAACATTTTTTTAATGTTGAGAGTGCAATGGGCACTGTTTTTTTTCAGCGGGGGAGGTGAGCGACTGGCTAGATACCCAGGGACAACTCGATGCCTGCTTGGTGCCCCAAACAGAGTCATCCCGATCGTCTATGTCGGACAGGTCCACCCGTGATCGGAGGCGGCTGAACCACTGGAAATCCTAGAACAAAGAGGGGAGCCCAGGGCAGATCTCGGTCTGCCCTGATGGGACGTTGCAGGCCTCGGAGACTGCCGGACTCAGATGGGGCAACCCAGGACCAGGTGATAAATACAAGCTTCCCTGAGGGTGCTGACATTTAAAGTAATGACAAACGGACATGCCTGGGTGGCTCGGATAAGTGAACTGCCAGGTCTTGATACCAGTGGGAGGATAAGCTGGAAATGTTAAGGGAGGGGAATTGTTGCATGAGGTGCTGTATTGGGGGTTTTACTCCTCCACATGTAGGGAAATACTGCCGATGGAGGGCTCACCCCCCAGATGTTGATAATGGAGTGGCGAGCTGGAGTTCTTGGCCTCGCACCCCACCGGTTACTCAACCACTAGCGTAGCACCAACATTTGGGGATTGTTACACCACTCACCACTGGACAGACCGGAAACAAAACACGAACTGAGGACAATGGTGATGTGGGTTTTTGTTATCTTTTGTTTGGTATTTCGATAGGTCATGGGGCAGCACACGCAATTTCTTGGTCTCTAAGATATCGGGGTGGAAGGGCTGGCGGTACTGCCCAGGAGGACGGGGGATGTTGGGTTTGACCATGATGTACTTGTTTTGAAACTGTTTGGGTTGTTTCCACTGCCTCCGTGTCGAATTATTATGTGTGCATTGCTGGAGGGCACCCATTGGGTGATGGGAATGCAAAAGGTGGGATGGGTGAGATGGAGGAAGATGCAAATGCTTTACGACTCATGGCTTCCTCCGTAACAAAGCTGATCACGTGGAATGTCAGGGGTATAGCACCATTTGAGAAACACAGACGGGTATTTGCTTATCTGAAATGATATGGGATGGCGATAGCATGTCTGCAGGAGACGCATTCATGGGTAGACTCACTGCCATGTATACAGCGGAGATGGAGAGGGCAGCTTTACGCTACCTCTTATTCGGGTTTTGTGCGGGGGCCCTCATATGGGTAGTTGCAGGGTTCCTTTTCAGTACCTACACCATGTGGCAGATCCCGAGGGGAGGTATGTTATTTTACATGGTAAATTGGAGGGAATTGAAATATGTATCCTTAATGTGTACACCCCTAATATTAACTGCCCTGCATTCTTTCCAGCAGTGATGGCAGCAGCAACCCACTAGCTAGGCGCAACAATAATCATGGCGGGTGATATTAACTGCGTTCTGGATAGGACATTAGACCAGGAACTCCCACGCGCACATACCAAACTCCGAATGACTGTGACTCTAAGGGACATCTTGCATTCCATGCATTGTGTAATGTATGGAGGGATCGTTACCCTACAAAGAGATTGTTTTCATGTCATACCCCAGCGACCGGTACTTTTAGCCGGTTGGATTACTGTTTCCTCTCATACGAGCTTTCTCCCGAGGTAGAAGGTATAACTTATCTACCCAGATATCTCTCAGACCACTCACCTGTCTTGCTAAGTTTTGGGGGAGCCCGGGAACACCCGGTAATACCGCCTTAGGGCGGAGATCCCCCCTTTGCGGCCACGGTTTCGGTTACCCTGACTTGCTACTTCGAAGAGAATTGGGGGTCCGCCTCGAACCGTGCACTCGAATAGGAGGCCATGATAGTAGCCCTCCAAGGGGTCTGTATAAAAACAACCTATGCGGTGAGACAACAGTTGGAACAAGATATAAAAACACAGGAACGGAAGCTGGGCAACTTAGAGACTGAACTTCCTACGGCCCCCCATGTTATGGAGGAGTGGTGCACTACCCGAGAGGCTCTACTAGAGAGTTGCCATAGGCTAGAAAAGTTTACATATACTCAGTACCACCAATGCCTGCATATGGAGGGAGACAGAACGAGGGCTCTGCTTGCCCAACTTGTGAAATGGGAGGCACCCGTGACACCTATACTACAGATTCAAGGCGGCAATGGGGAAACAGTGTATACGCAGCAAGCGATACTTGAGGTGCTGGCTGCACATCTGGCCAATGTGTATAGGAAACAAATGTCCCCACCACAGGAAGTTGTCTGGGTATTCCTAGCTTCTGTGGCATTTCCATGGTTAGAACCGGGGGCAGCGGCTGCGCTCGGGGACCCGATTACTAGAGAGGATTTACTGGCGGCCATTTGGTGCCTCAAACCGGCAGAGTTTTATCAACAGTTTGCTCCTCTGCTGTCTGGCCACCTTCTAGAGGTCTAAAATGAGGCATAGGAGGATCAGTCCTTGCCAGCCTCCTTTCGGGAAGCAGTGGTGGCTATGATACCAAAGCCTAATAGAGATTCCCTGCTGCCCAGTTCTTATAGGCCGATCTTGCTTTTGAACTTGGATGTGAAAATTCTGAGTGGAATTCTGGTGGGCCGACTACTCCCGCATAAGCCTCATCTTATACACATAGATCAGGCAAGATTCATCCCGAGGCGCCGCACCACTCATAACTTACGATGCTTGGCACACGTCTGGCATGCTCTGTGCCTCATGGAGGATGATTATGCCCTGGCACAACTCGACATAGAGCAAGCCTTAGACTCTGAGGAATGGTCGTATATCTGGTTAGTTTTGCAGCGGCTCAGAGTAGTCTTGGGTTTCCTCAAATGGGTTCAACTGCTCAATACTGCCCCCATTGCCCACATAGGAGCAAGGGGACTGGCAGCTAAGTCATTTGCACTAGGCCGGGGCACCCGTCAGGGATGCCCTTTATCACCGCTCATTTTCGTGGCCGCTATGGAGCCTCTGGCAGCTGCCTTGCGGGGAGAGATGGCTACATGGGGGATAACTCTCAGGGAGACCCAGCATGTGGTCTCCCTATACGCTGACGATAGCCTGGTGTATATTCGCCAACCGGAGCAGTTGGTGCCTATCCTCCTCAATGTGCTGCAGAGGTTTGGGGATGTCTCAGGTCTCCGTATAAACCCAGGAAAATCTAAACTGGTCCCACTGGGGAGATTGGCAATGGGAGCGATGGACGCGATGCCTATGGTGGGGCTCCCTTGGGTGGTTGAGGGGACTAAGTAACTGGGGATCTGACTGGGGACTACGGCCCCCTCTTATCTAGAACTTAATATGGGGCGAGTAGTGGAGGGTATACATGGTTCCATAAGATTCTGGAAAGATTTACCTCTGTCCCTTATGGGGCGAATAGCAATTGCAAAAATGATTATTCTGCCCTGATGCCTATACGCCCTACAACACTCACTATATAAAATACCCAGGCATTATTTCTGAACACTAGATGGTGGATCTACTTGGGGCTCAAAACGTGAACGTGTATGCCTAACAACGCTATAGAGGACATGGGTATAGGAGGCTTGAGGTACCCCGCCTGGAGCTCTATTACATGGCCTCTCAACTTCAACACATGGCCCATTGGTTGGACGATGAAGATAACTGGGAAAAGCAGCTCCTGGTGGCCATGCACACGGACCGGTCCTTACCAGACTCCTAATGCTTAGCTCTGGAGTTCCCACTTCCCTTCCTTACATTATACAGCATGTGGCTGCTGTATGGGAGTCCGAGGTCCGGAGAGTGGTACGACACGCACTCTATGCCCCAGACATGCCATTGTGGGTGGTGAAGCCCTTCCAATGCATAGCGGACCCCCCTGCACCAATGTACTGAAAGTAATGCTCTACATGGCCCAGGGATGAAGATTAGTGTCTCATCTATATCGGGCTCTCCAAGATGACATTCCGGGGGGGACGCTTCCTGTGCAAATGAAATGGGATGACATAGCTGGGTAACCTCTAGAGTGGCTGAGATTCCATGAGGGTGTCAGAGGAGTAAGCTCCAATGCGCGGTTTAAACTTGTCCAATACATTTTTATACATCAGACTTACCTTACCATGCAGACGCTAAGTAGAATCTTTCCTGACCGTTCGGGTGCGTGTCCCAAGTGTGGAGCGACAGAGGCTGAATTTTTGCATATCGTATGGACCTGTCCAACCCTGACACCCTACTGGGACACTATACTTGCACGTGTGAGGGGAGCTATGGGATGGGTGGTGCCCAGAGAGATTTGTGCTGCATTGCTAAGGCTGCTTCTGGCTCCAAAAATAAGTAGTTGAGCAGAAGATTTGTCTTTTTGGGGCTGGTACATGCAAAAAGACGCATTGCGATAACATGGTTGCGCCCCTCGCCCCTGCTCGCGAAGGCATGGCTGAAAGACATGTGTGAGTGGGCGACTGCGGAAGCGATCCAAATGAAACATGTCCAAAAGGATGAAAAGCTTGAAGACGATTTCAGGCCATGGGCATCTATGCTGGCTGATCTACAAGACCCGTGGGCCCTGGGTGAGCCTGAAGATATGGATACGTAAGAGGCGTGAATACCTCCAAAGTACTAATTGATGGATAGTTGTTGGTAGGTGGACAATAGCGACACCCTGGGATCTCTACGATGCACATAAAACAATATAATTTGGTAGAAGCATGAAGAGTTTTGACACGGAGATAAGGAGGAGAGAGGGAAGGGGGAGAAGTTGAATGGTTTCATATTGGCGTGTGAATCTCCGAATAGAGCTAAGAGAGGGAATCTCCTTGCAGAATGTATATTGTGATTGTAATGGATCCTTCCTGCTATTGTATGGGGCGGGAGAAGGGAGGGGGGAGATGGATAACTCTCTTGTACTTTCCTATATAAAACCTGCCTGTCTGAGATTCTTAAAGGCCAATAAAATTATATTTTAAGAAAATGAAACTAGCACATTTCAACCGGAGATTAAGGTGTCAAAAGGAGAATGTTATACACAGACAAAAAGGAGTCCAATTTTGTTTGTTTTATACAAGTAATATTTAATTGTGTACAAGTATTTTCTGTATTGATAGATATGTAGTCCCATGTGAAAAAGAACCAAAGAAAAGAAAATGTGACATATCATAGTATCCAATAAGGTTTCTTAATATACAAAAACAACCATTCATAAATAAGCAATATTCTAAAGGGGCCACTTTTGGATATCAAAGGAGCCAGAAATGGTTTGTTATGGCATTAGTCAATGATGTTTCGATCTCGTGATGGATTGGGGGTCTCATCATGACCTTAAGATAAGGGACATTTGAAATGACACAATAGAGCAGATACTGGAGCTTCGCATTGAAGTTCACCGTGGACTATTGATGCTGAAGCGCAATGTGCAGATATTGTGTTGTCGGTTGTCGCTGGCAGTCACTGTAGTGCAAAGAGTCAGATTCACCGGAGTTTTGTGTTGACGGTCAGCATGGGTGGCAAAATCTTGGCCCTAACAGGCCCGTTTGCTGTCGCGAACAGCCCAGAACTTCAGGATTTCTCCTTTTCTTTTAAGAGGAGCTCAACTGATGGCACACCAAGGGTCCTGGTTTAGGAACACCTATTGGGGCACCTATTGGGGAACACCAACTCACTCCAACAGAGGCCAGCAGGGCTTAGGTGGGTCTAATTGCAGGTCCAGTCAGGACTAGGGACTTACAAGTAAATCAAATATGCCAAATGGGTTTAAGCCAATTTTACCATATTTAAAGAAGAGAGCACTTTAGCACTGGTTCGCAGTGGTATATCACACAGAGTCCTAAAGCCAACAGAAACGAGTTCAGCAAAACAGGAGGAGTGAATGCAAAAAGTTAGGCGGTGACCCTGCAGAGAGGGCCAGGTCCAACAGTAACTGAGCATGAACAAGTCAGGATGAGTAAGAGTAAGGGCCACGTCAAGTGAGTGAGAGTGGGTGAGTGAGAATGAATAAGATGATTATGCAGGAGTGTTAAAGTGTGAATGAAAATAAGTGACAGTGGGTAAGTGTAAATATGAGTGAGAATAAGTGAATCAAATTAATTATCAATGAGTGAGAGTGGGTGCAAGTGAGTGTAAGTATGAGTGAGAGTAAGAGTCAATGTGAGAGTGAGTTAGCTTGAATGAATGACAATTAATCAGAGATAGTAAGAATAGGTGAGAATGAATGAGAATTAATTTTTTTGAGTGAATGAATGTGAGCATTAGTAGGAATGTGGTGTTATGCTCGCAAGTCTGCTGTTGGCCCTGGTACCCTGAAGGTAACTTTTGGCCTATACAGGCACCCATGGAAAAATACTAGCATTTTCTAATGAGGCAATGCTCTACATATGGGACATGCATAGAAAAATGCTGTGCTGGCATTCTTTAGGAAAATCGTGGCATAGGAGCACCCATGGCAAAATGTTGGTATCATATTGGCAGTAATTCTTGTCATAGGGGAGAAAAACGTGGCATATGGGAGGTAGCAACCATGAAAACATGCTGGCCCTGACATACTGAAGGTAATTTTTCACTTAAGTGTCACTCATGCTAAAGGGATGGCAATAATGGGAAAATTCTGGAATTTGCGTATTGTATCTATTTTTTTGCATGAAGTGCACCCAAGACAAATGAGGGGTTCCCTTGACAAAATGTCTGCACAATGGAGACAATTTTTGACATATGGGGCACCCATCCAGCATTTTGAAAAAATGGGACCAGCTCCTGGGGAGCGTCAGATTTCTTAAGCTTGGACCACCATGAAAGGATTTGACATTTTAATGAGTGCTCTTTTAGATCCTAATGTTTTTTTGGCGAATTTGTATGAAAATGCTTCAAAATACACTATGACCTAATTTTTTAGGTCGAGCCTAGAGCAGCGCATGCGCTGCATGCTCGACTTTTAGTAAGGGGCTTTTGGAAGTGCTACCAAGCCGGCCACCAGCTTGCTGTTACGCGCACAAGCGCGTGCGACGTGCACACTCGCGTGTTTTTTTTTTGCGCGCGCACACACACACACAACTCCCGGTCGCGGCCGCACGTCTTGCTCGCGATCACTTTCGCGCGCACCATTTGCTTGTTATAGGTGGTTTTGTTGTCATATCCAGTTTTTATTGTCCTAAAAAGATTTAACAGTTTTTACGCTGTTACAATAGGATTCTTGTGCTTTCAAGCACTCCTTCATCTCCATGCTCACTTCAGTCTGTGTCTCCTAGCATCCTCCTACCTCTACTGTAGCCTCTCCCTTAAGTCTCTTCCTCCAAAACACTCTTATCATTAATCCTTCACCGCTGATACTATCTCTCCCGCCCAACTCCCTCGAGACCGCCCTCCTCCCCCGAATTATCCTATGTCGTCTTCCGCTCAGGTTAAGTCAAGCCCCCACAGCACTTAGTCAGCACAGTGAAAGGTGCCGAGTTCATAGTAGTAGAAGCTCACATAGGACGTGAGAACAGCGCCATTTCCAGCCCCAGTGGTAGGTCTTGGAATACCATGAACTATGCTGGCCATGACTCACGCTCTTGTGGGGATCAGCTGCTGGGAGACACGGGCAGTTTTTTAAGCCGAAAAAATGCAGTAGGCAATTCATCTATTTACGAATATGTCAGTTAAAATCTCAAACATTTCCTTGGAAAATGCACTTCCTAGAAGTTTGGCAGAGGCGCCAATTAGGGACAGGCAGATCAATAACTAATTGCGTTATATTTGAAGCGATGTAAATAATAGCTATAAATGGGGTGTAGTGAGACCCTCCGTCTTCGGGATTACAGTGCCAATCACTGCACCTGCAGCACTTATGATGAGTACGCACCTGCCTTTGAGTTTTGCTAGTTTTTGCAGCTGTGAGTTTGCGCCCTCTATCACTGTTAACTTTTCTGCTACATCGAGTGCTCAAAAATATTTCAAAACAAGTGCAACAGCCTACCATAATAAGCTATGATAATGTTGCTTTTTCACATATCACCAGCTGCCTCGCTTAGATGTTCCTAGTGCAGTAACTTAATTATAAGCAGGGCCGCCGGAATTACGAGGCAGGGGAGTGACAGAGTAGACCAAATTTTGCCGGCAAAAAAGAAAAACAAGCATTGGCATAGCCAATAGGTCTCGCCTTTGGGACCTGCTGCATAACTAAATACTTATAAGGTCCCAAAGGCGAGACCTATTGGCTATGCCAATGCTTGTTTATGTTCTTGTGGGAGAGCCCCCAGAAACGCCTTGCTTTGCTCGTTTTCTACATTCCCAGGTAAGTATTATGCCTAAACACTTTCAAAGATAATGTCAGCCCCCTAATATAGGTGGTGTCTGTTATAAATTGGGTTTCTGGTTGGCAGAGGTATGCATCCTGCCCAAGCAGGAACCACACACCTAGTCAGGGTAAGTCAGTAACACATTTTAAATTAACCTGTGCTTACCCACTGATAGTTTGGCGCAAGGCAGTGAGGCTTAACTTAAGAGGCAATGGGTGACGTATTTCTGCAACACTTAAAACAATAAAACAGTAAAAACAGACACAAAATGATACCACAGGTAATAGGTAGAGCTTCATTTAGTGAACAAAACAAGAGCAAAATGACAAATATCCAATAAGTAGAACGGAAGTTATGAATTTTTAAGGAATATCTTGAAATATAGTGCTGAAATGCTATCTGGTCGCACTTGACCGGGACAATCCAAACGTTCAGGCCGACCACGATGGAGTACGGGTAAGATACAGGATATAGGCTTGCCTGCTAAAAAGGTACCTTGGTTTGGGGTTGCGTCGACATTGAGGGCAAGATGCGAGTAGCAAGGGAGGCAACGAGTCGTCGTCGATCCTGGAGATGTAAGCGATGCATCGGTCCTGAGCCGTGCACATCAGAGATGTGTCATCATTGAACCCCTCTGATGTAGGTGATGCGTCATCTTCGAGCCGCACAGTCGGCGATACAATGTCCTCGTTCCTGCCAGCAGCAGTGATGCATTGGCGTTGAAGGCGATGCACCGGTTCTGAGCCATGCAACGACGGCGAAGCATGGGTTTTTGCAGTTGGAGCACTTTAGACCCACTTTCAAGGGCCCAGGACTGGTTTGGCACCACTTGACGGGGCACGACTCTCAGATGGCAGATTCCAGGTGCTGTTGATGAGTGGAGTGAAGTCTTTGATGTCCCTGAGACTTCCAACGGGAGGCAAGCAGACAAACCCTTGAAGCAATTCTGGGGTTAAGTTGTGAAGAGTTGCAGGTCTAGTCCTTCTAAGTCCTTTCAGCAGCACAGCAGTCCTTTTTCTTGGCAAAGTATCCACAAGCCCAGAAGTGGTGGTGTCAGAGGTCCAGTACTTGTACTCAGTTATGCCTTTGAAGTGGGGGAGACTTCAAAGGGAGGCCTTTGAAGTGCACAGAGTCCCTGCTCTTCCTGTCCTGGCTCCAGACTCACTACAGGGCTTTGTGTGGGGACAGACCCCAGCCCATTCAGATGTGGCAGCTCCTCCCTCCCATACTGACCAGGATGGCCCATCAGGATGTGGATGGCCCATCAGTTACACCTAAGCTTCCTTAGTGTGTGGCTGTCTGGAGAGAATGCACAGAGCCCAGCTATCACCCACACCAGACGTGTATTCAGAGACTGGCATAAGGCACTAACTGGCTAAAGTAAGAATATGGCAACTTTCTAAAAGTGCCATTTTCAGAATTATAATTTAAAATCTAACTTCACCATAAGTTAGGATTTTAAATTGTGATTCCAGAGACACCAAACTTGGGGGGGTCCCATCACTTTCCATTTGGGAATATCACTTATAAGATATAATAAGGTAACCCCAATGTCAACCTATGGGAGAGATAGGGCTTGCAGTAGTAAATAACAAATTAGGAGTTTTTCACTACCAGGACATGTAAAACATAAAAGTACATGTCAAACTTTTTAAATACACTGCACCCTGCCCTTAGGCTGTCCCGGGCCTGATTTATATGCCTTAAAAAGTACGGTTTGGGCCTGGCAAGAGGATTAACTTGTCAGGTCGGCATGGCAGTTAAGAACTGCACACACAGGCTCTACAGTGGCAGGCCTGAGACATGTTTAAAGGACTACTTAAGTGGGTGGCACAGTCAGTGCTGCAGGCACACTAATAGCATTTAATGTATAGGCCCTGGGCAAATGTAGTGCACTTTACTAGGGACTTAGTAAATTTAATATGCCAATTAGGAATGAGCCAGTGCTTAGCGGAGAGAGCACAAGACTTTAGCACTAGTTAGCAGTGGTAAAGTGCCCAGAGTCCTATAGCCAGCAAAAACGAAGACAGCAAAACAGGTCAGAAGGCAAAAAAGTCAGGGGAAATCACACCCAGGATGCGAGGTATGACAGTCTCTAAAATAGACATTTGTTTTGTGTTGCTATATTAATCTTACATTTAATATAGCACTTCAGTAATGTCAGTTATTGTAATATCAACATGGTTATGGTAATGAGACATCACATCCTAGGAAGATTTCGACATATAATGACACTCTCAGTGATTTAATTGCAGTCAATCGTGTGTGTGATATCACTTTTACCTCCCCGGGCATTTTGTTGAATTGACGTCCATTAATCCAGCTTTGAGTAATATGCTTTCATTGTCCCAGGTTGATGTAATGTCGGGACCTTATACATGGACCACAGGAACGCAGGAGAGGGTTGAAGTAATCACTTTATTCTTGAGAGGGAGAGCGCGTCCACAACTACTACAAGCCGCCCAGTTACATTTCTCCGCCCTCTACCCACAGGGCTTAGCGGCAGTCACGAGGTAATAGAACAACTGGTGCGCGACACCACACATCTTTCCCCTTAACAACAATGAACAGAATAAACTGAACGATACATCTTGCACACAACATGAGCACTAGGTTGTCCGCACCTAAGTCTACACATTGGTTAAGCGAGGTGGCTCCTGAGGAAGAGCCGCAGAAGAACAGCATTGTGACAGCTTAAGGAGAGAGAGAGAGAGAGATGAGATGAGCAGAGAGAAAGAGAGAGAGAGTTACATATCATACTCTCTGTATTTCTTAGGTAACACCACTGGCCTGCCAGTGTGGGTGCGCATGAGGGGGACCTGTTGTTCGTGTGCTTCCCCCGAGCGGGAACTGCTCTCCATCGTGCTCCCCTCCGGGCCCCTGTCGTGTGATGAGGGAACCCCTTGTGTGATGTCTGGGTTGCCTGTGTCACTGATTCCCTGAGGTGGAGTGTGCTGTGTGGAGTCAGCGTTATTCCTTTCTGCCATGACATCTACATCACCCCCTTTCCTCCTCATCTCGATGTTCCTCTGTCTACTTGAGGTGAAACCCTCTTCTTCGCTGTCCGACTCCCATCCGTTATATTCGGTGCCGGTGATGGCGCTGTCCTTGTTCCAGCTGATGACTTTGTTGAATTTGGCCATTCTGTTTTGTGACCACACCTTGCCGTCACTCAGCAAGGCGGAGCGTGAGTACAGTTCTCTGACTTGTAGGGGCTTGCTGAATTTGCTGTCACCTTTCTTCCCAAGGCTGCTCAGTTTCACCCGGACCCAATCTCCCGTTGCCAAGGAGACCTCGTGCACTCTATGCCTCCTATCATAGTTGGCTTTGTAAATCTTCTGTGCCTTCTCTATATTGCTCCTGACCACTGATGGTGACCATTTGCTTTGTAGTTGCAGGTTCATCCAAACGTGGTTGTCTGGTGAACGGTTCTCCTCCTCTGAGAATCTTGAAAGGGCTGTATCCTGTTAGGGTGGGTGTTATGCGATATGCCCACACCGTGTTCTTGATTTCCTTTTCCCAGCTTTTGCCCGCGCTGATGGCCGCCTGTACGGAGCCCATTATCACTCGGTTGAACCGTTCCGCTAGACCATTCCCTGCGGGGTGATAAACCGGCGTGTGTTTCACCATGACTCCGTTCCTCCTGAGGAAGGCCGTCCACTTCTCCGAAGAGAACTGGGGACCATTGTCACATGTAATAACTTTCGGAATGCCTTCTCTTAAGAATGCATTGGTGAGAAAAGAAATGACGGCGTCCGTGTCTACTTTCTCGCAGACTTCTACTTCCGGCCACTTAGAGTATCTGTCCACCAGGACAATAACATATTTGGGTATCCCCCAAGAGTCCAGTATGGGGCCCAAGATGTCGATTGACAACTCCTCCCAGGGGTTGTTGGGCGCGTTGAACTCTCCCATAGGGGGTCGTAACATGGTCAGTGATTTGTCTGCGTTGGCGCAATGCTCGCAATGATCTGACACATATCTGGTGTGACAATCCTCACCGACTCTAAGAAGTAATGTGAGTACCCTGACCGACACTAACATAGACATGGGGTGTAATATTGGACCTTAAAACCATCTCCCGTTTCAAGGAAGGAATTTCCTCCTACACCTCTAACAAATAACCCAATTAATTAGCAACATAGATGAAGCTTTAGAAACTTCGATATAACATTACCTATGTTAACGACAAAGAGCCAATTCCACTTCTTTAAGCTAGCTCAGAATGAAGTAGAATATCACTAATAAGGGAGATCCTCTGTAAATTCCACCCAATCACTTCATAAAAACAACATTAAGCATTTCTTAAGGAAGAATTCCCCCCCCCCCCACCCCCCCGGGAATAACCGATTAGAAAGACATACAGTCAAACACAGACAGACTGCATCCATTAGTAACAAAAGGGAGGAATAAAGACTCGAGAGTGTATAAAACTAGGACGCTGGGACGTCTCATTTTCAATCATCAATATTCACAGTTTGGGCAAGACCACATTTATCTTCATAGATCTTTTAAGATGGCCGGCGCCATACACCTCCTATGTGGTCATGCACGCTACCGACATTACACGTCATCACGCGCGCTACAGACGCGTGAGAACACGCCCACTTTCTTCTCAGAAACCAGGAAGTAACCTTGCTATATTTACCCGGTTTTTTGAGAGAAAGTTACCGGCGAACCTGATCAGGAGACAGGTTGACAGGCTCTGCAACGAGGGAGAGACGGTGAGTTCACATTGCTGCCAATGCCAGATACAAGGTAACTTTACCGCGCCACACAAGTGGTGCAGAATGTAACCGTGGGTTATTATTTTTTCCATTCTTGCTCTTTTTACACACAGCTTACTCCACTCGGCAGCCTGACCACTCGCCGGCGTGGCCCGTCTTCTATCTGGGGAGGGTATGAATAATTTTTTTCTCCTCTGACTCGTAGAAGTACTGAATGCAAGAATTATGATTATTAGTGTACGGCACGCTGTTAACATAACGCACAGAATTTATCGTAGCCACATTCAAGGACTCTAATACAACCGACTAGCATTCTGAGCTGCACTAGCAATGTTTGCACAACCACCAGCGGTTTTTCTTAACGGATATTGCCCTTGTTGATTAATGAGCATGCTCGAATCACTGATAATCGTAACACTGTCCTCAAAATCGGCGATAACATTATTCCCCTGTTATTGATAGAAAGTAAGATGCACGTTATATGATCAGAACAGGAGGGTACTGTCATAACGCCTTCACTTTTTAGTCATCACAGGATGAATCATTAAAATAACCTTTCCATACCTTTTTAATAAATGTTTATGATGCCAAGTACCACCCTGTGTGCGCGTGTCCTACAGAGACATCGCTGCCTGATGGTGGTCAAATCCGTATTGGCCTTAGTACACATAGTTCTTTTTGAAATGCATAGCGAACACATCACAGTATTAATAATAAGGGCACGTACATTATGGAGCTTTATTTAAGTGGCACTCTCTCCCACATTATTAACAATGGTTGTGCTGTTTGATAATAAGATATCAAGATTAGTAACAAACCACTTCCCCTTTCTCTTATTCTCTTTTTGTGTCTCCATTAGGTTTGGGTTTTGAGCACGCGAATAATACGTGTCTCGGACGCGGAGACGTTTTCCCTGACCTTACAATAGGTATGGTGGGATTATAGGGTGTCTTTCCCTGATTCCTACCGTTTATTATTTCATGCACACGGTCCTGATGAAGCGCAGAGGGATCCATTAGGGACCCACTGGCTGCGCGAAACATGTCGACCACCAATCACTTCTAAACATCACACACTTTTTTATATGGTTTGAAAGCGGCGGGAACACACTGGTCCCTCCCTTTATTTGCTTAAGGAGAGTCTCCAAACCCACACAACTTTTTAATCTACCTAAAGGTCCCTTCATTAAATTAGCCTGGGTACCGATAGGTTATTTTAACTTCACTTTCACTGACTCACTTGGCCCACACACCCACATGCACAAGTGCGGCACCTCCTAAAAAGATCTCCACTAAAGAGCCCTCTTGTGGGGCCCGTGAGGGACTGCAGCGCCACCCCCATGAGGAGCACTGACCAATGATGATGCTTTACACTCGCAAGGGTGTGTGAGGGCACAAGAACCGATAGGAGTTTTACCTCCACATCAAGCACACTCAACCATTATCTGGAGTCCAGCATATTCACTCACACCCATAATAGGTTGTAGAGTTCCTCTTTCTATCTCTTTTAGGAACTGATACCACTTTGTTGATGATTGACAACTTCTCCCAGGAGTTGTTGGGCGCGGTGAACTCTCCCATAGGGGGTCGTAACATGGTCAGTGATTTGTCTGCGTTGGCGCAATGCTCGCACGCTCTGACATACTTTTCTACCGTGGTGTCAATGGCCGGCCACCAGTACGACTGTTTCACTCTCCTTTTCAGCTTCACGATTCCCAGGTGTCCTTCGTGCGTTATGCTGAGGATGCAATCCACTAAGTCTCTCGGGGGAACTACTTTGTCTCCTCTTAGTAGAAAGATGGTGTCGTCGCTGATGGATAGTTCATCACGTACCTCCCAATATTTCCTGAGGTCGTCTCGCAAGTGCCTCTTCTCGGGCCATCCTTGTGTAACACACATCTTCACTTGCGAAAGTACTGAATCCCCCTCCATGGCAGCCGAACGGCTAAGATAATCCGCCACCTTGTTCTTCTTACCAGGCAGGTAGTCTACATCGTAGACAAAGTCCAACAGTTTGAGGGTCATCTTGGCGATGCGTGGGGTAGCCGTGGCGTGACCACTGGACGTGAGGACTTTTATCAACGGTTTATGGTCTGTTCGAAGCGTAAACCGGGAACCCCATAGGTACTGACGAACATTTTCCATGGCCCAAATGGATGCCAACATTTCTTTTTCGATAACACTGAACTTCTCCTCGTTCGGGGCGGGGGAACGTGAGGCGAAACCTATGGTGGTTTCCGTGCCATCCGTGGAACGTTGGGACAGGACGGCCCCTAAACCCTTCTCGCTGGCATCCGTTGTCAATATGCTGGGGGCAGAGTTGTCGAAGCCTTGCAGGGGAATGGCATCGCAAATGTCCTTCTTGATGTGCTCGAATTCCTTGTCAGACTCCGATGACCAACTGAACACGTTCTTCTCCTTCAATATTTGGCGCATGCTGTGTGTTTTAGTAGCGAAGTTCCTGACAAACTTGCTGTAAAATTCTGTTAACCCCAGAAATGAACGAACCTCATCCTTGTTGCGTGGCTTGGGTGCAGACATGATGGCCTCAACATTCGCCTTCTTTGGAGAAATCCCTGTGTCGCTGATCTCGTGCCCTAAATAGGTGACGGTGTGTAGACCAAACCTGCATTTCTCCAGTTCCGCCGTGAGACCGTTTGCTGACAGTTTCCATAACACTGTTCTCAGTTTGTCGTCGTGCTCTGCTTTGGTCTTCCCCATGACGAGGATATCGTCTTGGAACTATAAGACACCGCTGAGATCCTTGAACAACCTGTGCATTAATTTTTGAAACACTTCAGCGGCGGACGCCAGGCCAAATGGCATCCGCCGGAATCTATAGCAGCCGAATGGAGTGATGAAGGAGGTCAGCTTCCTGCATGAGGGGTGAAGCGATATTTGATGATACTCTGCTGTGAGGTCTATCGTTGAGAACCACTTGACTCCCTTGGTCTGGGTTAACAGTTCGTTGATCCGTGGCAACGGGAATTTGTCCACCAGTATGTTCTTGTTCAGTTCCCTGACGTCTATGCAGAGACGCACCTTCCCATTGGTTTTCGTGCCACGACCAAGGGCGACAACCCTTCTGCGCTCTCGACCGGCTCAATGATGCAATTGTCTTCCAAGCGCTTCAATTCAAGTTGCACCGCTTTCCTGCAGTTGAAGGGAATATTCCGAACTTTATGGCTGACTGGTACGGCACCTTCTTTTAACAGTATCTTATGCGTCAATTTTGAAAGTTTCCCTATGGCCCCGCCAAAGACTTCGGGAAATTCATCTTGCAATCTGGATCCTTCGGACGGGGGTGGGGTATCAGTCATGAGTACTTGTGTCTCACCGCTGGGGTTGAGTTGGATGCCTAACTCCCCTTGGTCAGCCCATCCAAGGACAGAAGGCCCCTTTTCTGAAATGTACAATTTGCCAGTGGTTTCCCTCCCCTTGAACTCAAATCAAAGGTGTCGGAACCCAACCATGGGGATCTTTTCTCCTGTGAAGGTGACGGGATGTACGTCAGTGGGGTGTAGGTGACTCCCTACCGTGTTGGCAAAGTCCCTCTCCCAGATATCCCTTCGGATGATAGTGTACGGGGAACCCGAGTCAGCTACCATATAAATCTGTACACCCCCAATGGTCAACATACAGGAGGGCTTTTTTCTGCTATTGCAATCAATGCCCATAACATGTTCCTCAATGCATAGAATACAATCATCAGCAACATCACCCTCCTCATCGTCCACATCTGATTCATACATGACACATTTGACTGTGGCATTGCTGGGTTTCCGTCTACAGACCTTACCAAAGTGTCCCACCACCCTACAAAATGAGCATTTTACATGGAAGGCAGGGCATCTCCTGTCATTTGCCATATGAGACTGACTACCGCATCTGTAGCAACAACCCTTTTTCTCAGAAGGAGGTCGGATGGGCCCTGCAAACTTATGTACGGGCCTCCTACTATGCTTGTTCCCTGCGCTGAGTGTGGGTTTGTCACCGGACACTTTTTTGTCGCTCACTTTTTACACCGTGGGTTTACAGTCAGTGTCCTTCTTAGCTGCTACAGCACACCGTTTGGACAGTTCTGCCTTCTTGACGATCGCTATGATTTCATTAAGTGGTGCCTCCCCACTAACCCTCAATTTCTCCTGTACACTAGTGTTCACTGTGTGCATTATAATCTGATCTCTCACAAATTCGTCATGAAGAGCACCAGCTTTACAGTTCACTGACAGTTTTTTCAGCGCTGCCACATAGTCTTCCACTGTTCCCATGTCACTTTGTTTCCTCTGAAAAAAATTGTATCTGTCAATGGCAGTACAAATAACAGGTTGAGAATGGCTGTCTAAATCCTCTATAGCATGCTGGAATACATCCGTGTCATCTTGGGCTCTCGTTTTTTTTACCATGCCCTCGTAAACTCTCAACCCTTCCGGGCCTAGATTGTGCAAAAGAATTTTCTTCCTGCGTTTACTGGAGAAGTCCTCCTCTCCCTCATCTTCCAGGGCAGACAAGTAATAGAGGAAGTAACACTTCCAATCGGCCCATTTCATGGCCGGCTCCCCTGGCTTCGGGAGGAAAGGAACTGGGTTCGTCAGCGAAAAGGTTTGTGCGCACATTGCGACTGACAGGTGTGTTGAGATACGTGAACTTGCTTTTGCAAGAAGGTGATGCGTGGGAGGAAGTCCTTGTACCCTCTGGAATTCGAGTCTCTACAAGGGGGGCACACCGATGTGCTGAACCACCTGCACGTAATGACAAGGCGGGCTGACAGGACCCCGGATGCTCTCCTGAACTGGAATAAGTGTGCGTGTCACTGCAGAGACATGTGTGCTGGACACGCAGCGAAGTTAGTCTGGCGGTGGGCAGCTTACTGAATAGAAGCCGTGGAAATGTGCAGTCTTGATGTGCAGCGTGAATTTGGATCGCAGGGGTGCTGTAGAAGCTGAACGTGTTTGTCCTCATACACGTGCGTGTGAGGCTTCCGACATCAGTGGTGGCTAAGATGGCCGCCGGTGCGTTGCGCTCCTCGAACTGACTGGAGGAATCGGCGCGTAATTTCAAACAGCCTGTGTGCGTACCCCGGCAGCTGAAATACTGTGGAATCGGTATGATGCAGTAAATAGGGATCATGCAGGGATCCCCCACAGCTGGTAGCTCGCCGCCGCTCCCCCTCTCTGACTGACCTGGTGCGTTGTGATCGGGGCTCCGGCTGTGCCTCGTGGCGTACAGTAAGCACGGTGCCCGCCGCGGGCGTGCCGTAGGTTGCAGGCGGAACACGGAGGTCCGTCCGACTCGTCGCCAGTCTGTAATGTCGGGACCTTATACATGGAGCACAGGAACGCAGGAGAGGGTTGAAGTAATCACTTTATTCTTGAGAGGGAGAGCGCGTCCACAACTACTACTAGCCGCCCCGTTACATTTCTCCGGTCTCTACCCACAGGGCTTAGCGGCAGTCACGTGGTAATAGAACAACTGGTGCGCGACACCACAGCTGAAAAAAACATAAAATAAATAGTTTGAAATGTTTAAAAAGTGTGCTAACAAATATTTTTTTTAACAAGAGTGTTGTTTAGGAAAACACCATATGATTTCTGATTTCACTCTCTCTGTTGTCTAAGCAACCATTAATAAAATGTAAGCTTTAAAATTCACTCACTTTGCAGCCACACATTTGTAAACGTAGATGTATATGAAACAGGGCTGGGTAGCAATTTGTAATAAAATCCGAGTTTTCTTGACTTAACTACATTTCGCATTCTTTAAGCAGACACCAAACAGCTTCAGGGGAAACAAATAAATAGTCCGGTAACTAATTCCTCATCTTGATTCATTCTCTCTAAAAAATCTTTTCTTGGGTTCTGACATGTTGTCACGCGCGGAGCTGAGCGCAGCGCTTCTGCTTTTCAAGCTCTCTCTGAGGGTCTGTGAAGCCCCGGTCACGAGGTGAGCGAGAAACACAGGCATTGGGCAGCTGCATTGCTGACCCCGTGAGTCTGACTGGCTTGGAACTGCTTGTTTACTGCATTCCTGAGGCAGTCAGCGGGGAGAGGAGCGCCTTTCGTTGCTGGGACAGAGGGAAGCAGATAATACTTGCGAGTGGACAAACATGGCTGCTTCTTGGCTGATACCGGTGTTGGTCTTCGCGGCTGTGTTTGCCGCGGTACTGGCGGACCCCGAACGAAAACCGAGGCCACTTGGGGCTCCTGAGTCTGTGAGCTTCGATGAGAGCGGTGTGCAGAAGGCGCTGAGTTTCGCCATGAAAGAGTACAACAAGGCCAGCAATGACCAGTTCGCCTTCAAAGTCTCCGAAGTGGTCGAGGTCAAGAGGCAGGTCAGTGGGTCCGACAATTCGGGGAGAGGAGCCTTAGGGCTTGAGCTGCCGACCTTGGAGCTGGGGAACCGGGTTCGAGCCTCGGCCTTGGCTCAGCATCCTGTGATTCCTTAATCTCCCCAGGCCTACCAAAAATGAATGTGTCTTTGTGTAACGTAATTGGTGCTCATGTAAAGCACTCCAATACTTTCGGGTCGAGTTCGCGCTATATAAATCTGCAAAAAAAAATCGATTTAGGAGGAGAAGGGGGCGTTCATAGGTCTTTGACTTCACAGCCTGTTAGAGCATTGTGAATATGCAAATCGTAAGTTTAAAAAAGAGTTACAGAATAAGATGGACCGCTGCAATTACAAAAAAATGTATGATAGACTGCAGCCAAATGTGCAAAATAAATTGTGTTCGAGTGCTTTAAAAGGTATATTTTTAGTAAAAGCATTCTGACTGTACCAGCGCTTACCTTTTTTTGAAGAATAAAAATAGATCCCAATTAAAAGGACATGCGAAACTAGTAACACTTTGAATAACTTTCTCGCTGTGAAGTTTCAAAAGACTTTATCAGTTAAAGCCTAGACTGGCCCCCAAGCTGGATGACCAAATGCAAACATTTACGCTTTTCTTTAAAGTAGGAAGGTACCCTGGAGAGAAGGCTGTTTCTTAAGCTGTCTCTCCCTCTTCTCTCCTCCCTGTACAGGCGACCCCCCTCCTTTCTTTTCATCGTGAGGAAAATCAAGACATCATTAACCGTTTAGGACCAGTTGCTTTTTAGCAACAAGCAATAACAAAGCGAACAAGATTTACCTTTTGGACCTATTGTTTTTGGCCTTGCTCAGTGCTGTACAACATTGTCAAAATGCGTTTTTGTCAATGCTGTGCAGCATATGCCAGAAAAAGGCTCTATGATGCGGCTGCGTCATTTCGCGTGTGTCACCATACACGCCTGCACCCATGAAATGGCACTGGCATTTAAAAAACAAGCATTGGCATAGCCAATAGGTCTCGCCTTTGGGACCTTATAAGTATTTAGTTATGCAGCACAATATCCTTTGTGCAACAACATTTACTGTTGCACGGCTAAACACTTATACGGTCCCAAAGGCGAGACCTATTAGCTAAGCCAATGCTTGTTTATTTTAAGCATATGCTACAAAAGAACATGCCACGGATTAAATATGGTGGCAAAAAGTTTCTAATAAAAATTCAAATAAAAATAATGAAACCATGGTTTATAACTTTTTTATAGACCAGTATGGGTGCTTCCTGGCAGGCTGGTGTAATTAGAATAGAAAAGAAAACCTTTTTTCACAGGAAAATATTACTCTTATTGGCTTAAAGAAAAGATAAACCAGGGTTTGAGTTACTGACATAGCTTACATAAACGACAAAAAAAAAACGGTAACATGATAAGGAATGGAAATAAAGAAGTATTTGCCAGTGCTGGGCCACCAGTCTTGGTAATAAAGGGCACTTTTTTAGACAGGTATACATATGTGTTTAGGCAAAATGCCATCACTCAAAGTGTGTGAGGCAACATATGAAGTGAGCTGACCTATAGCCCCATGCTATGACGAAAGGAAGCAAAATGTGAACGACAGATGAGCAGGCCAAAGGATGAATTTTTATATTTATGAATGTTTGATTACACGAGGTCACCAAAAGCTGAAGCTCTGTCTATGCCAGACCTAAACAAGTAAACAGGGGTGAGTGCAAGGTCTGCCCGAGCAGCTCTGTAGTCTGATATACACTCTAATCACCTCATGCCAGGCATGAGAATCTTATTTCCTCTTTTTTCTCTGCACTCTGCTACTTGTTCTATCATAAATGTAGAACAACAAGTACCAGAATGCAACGTAAGGACTACTTGAGCTGCTCCCACCTGGCAGGGACAGGGTCTGAAGCGCTCCCATTCATTATTGTTAAAAGAGCTGAAATACGACTCCCCTGCCCACACCAGTATCCCGCCCCCACATTTTGAGAGGGGTCGGTTTACCTGCTGTGGGAAAGCCTGCAGGTTCCCGTCACACCTGGCAGCACATACCGGCCTTGGGCAGAGCTCCTAGTCTCCATAGCCACTGACCCTTGTAAATGACACAAGAAATGGGCCCTTTAAAAGAACAGGCATCAGAACAGCCACATGGAAGATCAGTGGCCCATGAGTTCGTTTTATCATGTAAAAAGTGACAATTCTGTAATTAAACCTACCACGTTTCTTTTCCATAAAAAGCTGTACCTGCATACAGAGAAAAAAATAATTTCCCTGCAGCGAAGTGGCCTTCAGAGACCTGTAAAGCTAAGCTCGAATCTGTACAATAGTAGGTCGTGCGATTGTCCAATAGCCTGGTGTGTGACCGACTCTGCCCCGGCACTACCAACATCAGAGATACCGGGCGTATCTCCTGTTTGGTTTTTAAAATAGTCGTACAAGTATATACTGACTCAGTCCCATTCCTAACGGCCTGACATATGAACCGGTCCTTTGAGTAAATATCGCCAACCCTTTATAGACGTGTTTCTGACTCTGCTCCGGTGCTACGATTTTGGAGGCACGTGTTATGTTCCCCAGCCCAACCAGCCTTACAGCGGGTTGGGTCTGACCTGTGTTTGGCATTGCTCCAGGCTTCCAGAGGGGCAAAGCTTGACAGGCGACCTGCTCCGATTTATCTAATCTTTCGAGTTTCGGCCTAGACTCCAGCCCGCCTGTGCCTGACAGAGCGCATCCTTCCGTGTCTTCCGGAGGTCCCACTTGACACTTCATAGATTTACCAACCTGACTTTTGATTGGCAGCCTTTCAGAGACTTCAGCTTCTGCCAGCCTTTCACGTGTTCTGACTTCAGAGAGAGTAACTTTTCCCAGAGACTGGGCTGACAAAACAACTGCTTGTCTCCAGCCTTACAAGTGCCTGGCATCCGATTCTGACCCAGCCCTATCAGCCTTAGAGAGGTCCTCTTGCCCGTTTGAAGGCCTCTGCTTTTAAATTGACATTTGTGCAGGGCTTCCTCCCAGCCCCCAAGTGTTGGCAGGTGTGAATGTTTGTAAGGGAGTAAAATCATATCTCATCCTAGCTCCTGTTTCCTGTCATTAAATTTGCAAGATCTATTTGTTAGTTTCCCTGCCACCCCGAACCTCCCCGGGCGGAGAGCTGCCGGCAGGCGATCGACTCTCACTATGGAGAGGAAAGGCTCACAGCCCAAGAGTCCCTTCACATGGAGATACGGAAAAGATGCTGTCCCCTTCACCCCCTTTCAGTTTCTCAGGTGTTCACGTCTATTCTGCTTCATAGGAACTCGAAATACTTGCTGGGCAAAATAAAACCCCCCGAAAACTCTCTCTCCATCGTGCGCTGTCTCTTGCTCATTGTATAGCTACTTTTATTGCACACAATGTAGCAATACATAAACACCTCCTTTCGAAGTCCTTCTTTAAATCCCTTAGGTCATTAATGATTTGGCCGCAGCTTCGTTTGGGACACAGCATAACGGGCAGAACTACTGGCGCACCCCTGTGAGGCACTACAAATCCCACCTCGCCATGCACGCGGCCGTGCATAAAACACCACTGCCGGCTCGCGGCGGGTGCAGCCGCAGCTTCGTTTGGGACCAGCATAACGGGCAGAACTACTGGAGCACCCCTGTGAGGCACTACAGATCCCACCTCGCCATGCACGCGGCCGCGCATAAAACACCACTGCCGCCTCGCGGCGGGTGCAGCCGCAGCTTCGTTTGGGACCAGCATAACGGGCAGAACTACTGGAGCACCCCTGTGAGGCACTACAGATCCCACCTCGCCATGCACGTGGCCGTCATAAAACACCACTGCCGGCTCGCGGCGGGTGCAGCCGCAGCTTCGTTTGGGACAATGAACAATGAAACAAATGCTGGCGTCGGTAGCCGATTGAACCTTTGTTTTGCATCGCGATGTTAATTAAGCGAGGGGTCTGTTCGCTGATATGCCAGAGACGATCGTCCATGCTGTTCCTGAAGCTGCGTGGCTAAGCCACCGTAAGGTTCGGGTGGAGAAGGCGAGAACGAGGAGAGGAGGAGGCAGGAGGGGGCCTGCTGCGCCTGTTTCCCTTGCGGGAGTGAGCAGAGGGAACCATCTGTTTGAAAGTTAATTACAAACAGATGGTTTCAAAGCTCGCTCCCACAAGGGAATCGCCAAACGTGCACGCGTTGCCATTGAAAGCAATGCAAAGCGTGCACGTTTTTGGCCGAAATACTGAATCGATTGCTAAAGGTCCCCTCCTACGCAGCGCATGCGCACTGCGTAGGCGAGACCTAAAAATGTATTTGCCGATGCAAGACGAGGAGTAGATGAGGTGTCGAGGTTAAAGCAGCACAGCTGGAAGGGGTCAAAACAGGGGCGGGGGATAGCACATGACAGAGAGAGCAACATGGGGTGGGAGGAGAAGCACACAGAAAGAGTTGGATAACACATGCAGTCTCATGGGACGCTTAAATGATAAGAAAAAAGTAGTTCCCTAAACTCGAGTTGATGAAGGATACAAATCAGTCAGTCACAAGTATGGCAAAGAGGCTCTACTCCACTGACTAAGAAGTAACCAAATCAGAGTGACAAAGGCAACCAATGGGAAGAAATGGATGGGCATAAGCACGATCTATTTTTTGGGTGAACCCACAAAACAAAGGCCTTTTATAAGCATGCTGCTTGCTCGGTCTGATAGACCAGACCTAAAAAGTAGGGGTAATATTTTGTCAATTTTAAAAAATGGGAACGTTATTCCTAATAGATCCTGCTTTCAAGAAATTGACATTTCACCAGAACATGTCTGTATCCATTGCATATCTTGCCTTTCTCAAACAAGTGCTTCTGTTGCTCTCAATGGAATTCACTGAAACCTCCATTTCAATGTTTTGAGATGTGTTAATCTGCTTTGTGCAAGGGCTGCTTGCGGTCTTTGAAGGATGATCTCCACCCTCGAACACAAGTATTCTGGGGACTGCTACCATCTCCAAGAAGGACTGGCAACAGGCCTCTGTGAGTGCAGAAGCTAGGAGAAGCAGCAGATCGGCAATGTTATCTCCTGGAGCCCAGTGGAAATCCTTTTATTGTGCACCATTGAACAGTTCCTCAAGATGTATTGCTAGACGCCAAGTGGGGATCTTGATGAAAGCAGACTGTGGAAACTTAGAAGGACGTGGCTGTGCATCCCAGAGTCTCCTGCACAAATGTTCCTCCTTTCAACTGTCTTTCCCCTTGCCCTCTTTTACCACCCCAGTCCCTCCCTTGTGTCTTATGATATTCTCCACACACACTCTGCAGGCAGAATAGATACTTCAAGCAACACATTCGGGGAATTGCTACCGGGCTTCCAAAGTGCAGCTGCAAGATCAGGCAGCAAAACAGTGAGGTCACCGCTCAAAACTCCACAACCATCTCTCCATTCTGACTGTGATCCAGCGGGTTACTAGCAACAAGCATTCATACACCAAATACTCACCTGGGCCCATTCATTCATACTACGCTAGCAATTTCCGCTGGTGGGTCAGTTGTACTCTTTATCAATATCTCTGCTACCAATTACTTTTCTGATTGAAGAGTAATGACTTACCAATGGACCCTTTGATAATTGGGAAGTTTAAAATGAGTGACATTCATTACAATTCATAAATTCTAAAATAATCACTGAGTCAGGAAGTTTTAAAATGTTTATCTAAAGTTTAGCAGAGTAAAAATACAGAACCACATGATACTTAATCGTATATCAAGGATGAAGCATAATAATCAATTATCAATCAATGACGGTTCCCAGAAAGAAGAAGATAGATACAGCAGCACAACTAAAGGTTGCGTTTATATTTACCTAAAGGTGCGAGAAACCAAACCCCTTGGCCAAGGAGTTGGAAAGATAGGTCCCAAGAAGGATGAAGATCAAAGACCTCCGGACCCGGTACAGCACATGACAGGTGACCTCTCTATCAACGACGCCAGCGTCGTTCCCCCTCTGATACTTCGTTTCTCCTCGATTCTCCCGTGTCTTCCTTCTAATGGAGTCCGCCGCCCCCACCTCAGGACCTCTCTGGACAGCGGTTCAGCCTGCAATCGATCAGCTCGCTCTCTGGTTCTCCAAGCTGACAGCCTTAATGTGCTTTTTGCGCTAACTAATTAACTAATTCTATATCTATTATACCCTTCTATGCCCATGTACCTCCCCTTAATGTTGCAAAATTATGGGCCTACTACTTCTGATTGGACGGGGACAGGGGGTTGATCCTCACACCATGTCAATTTAGTTCAATTTCTTTAAGCCCATTGTTTTAAAATACCGCCCCTCACAATTAATACATTTGCTTTATTTCCCACCCGTCTCACGACAAAGTTTAATACAATGTTTATATAAATTGTTTCATTCTGTAGGAACATCGTGGGTGCAATAGAGTTGGCCACCAGGTCACGGCCTTGGACGCCGTCCAAGTTGACTTCATCGCTTCCTCTGGTTAGCCTTGCAGGGCGCTTGCGCAGAACCAATGTCTCTCGAGCTGCAGTTCAACCAACCCAGGCCCATTTACGAACTAATAAAAGTCAAATAAGAAAATATTAAAATCACAAATAAATGTTTTCACTGTATACCCATTATGTCTACTCTAATCCCCTTTAATTATAAATCTATCCCGCATTAATAGCATTAGAATACTACAGTTTTAATTGCAGCATATGCGCAAGCTGTAGCACATGACAACATTAAGCAGCCATTTTAATACACGCTGCGCAGAAGCAAAGATTTCCCTCCAAGCAAAGAAAGACGTCATACCACGTGATATGGTTGACACATGCGCACTGAAATTCCCGCGCTTTAGCAGCCATTTTGGATTTAGACAAGCATTACTTATTGGTTTAAACACATAGGAAAGCTTCTCTAGGATAGTGTTTGTGTGCATCTGTTAATAAAGACATTACAAAGATTAATAATTAATACTGTGAGAGGATTGCTTACGAGCAAGTCTCATTGTGAGTTCTTGCGCCATCAACTGTCATCTAAAAGGAAGAAGCCAGAAAAAAAAAAAAAAATAACACTTTGAACCCCACCTATAATGAACACCGAGAAAACGAAAACCGTGAGCTTGGCACTCCCTAGAAGAGTTCCATTCACCCTTCCTTCCAGCCATCTTTCCATAAATCCAACAATATATTCACCCTTAAATTCTCCCTTTCTTGCCTCATCCATTCAAGCACCCATCCTTTCACCTATTGGTTCTTTAACCCTTTTGTCCAACCTGTTGCCCTTCTATCCATTCTGTCACCCTTTCTTGCACTCTTCCGTCTGTCCATTCATTCCCCTTCATCTGTCCTTCCACTCGTCCTTTTTTCACCTTTTTTGCCCATCCTTCATTTCATCTTCTTTCCATCCACGTTTCTTCCTTTTCTCGCTTTTTTACTTTTCTTTATTTTCAGTGTCATGTTCACTCTATTTGTCTTTCTTTTTTAACTTTCCATCATCTGTCTCCTTCACTGCACTTAGCTCATTTGGCAGGATTTTTTTGACGCCCCTTATTCAGTTTCATTGCTACTTATGAGCTATTACATGCAGACAGAAGAGGGCCATAAATTACTAACCAGCGTTTCAGTGGCCCGTTTACAAACTGCACTACAGCAGCTAAAGTGGAGAGGAGTGTCTTGACGCCACTAATCACCTTTGGAGTCACCCAATCTTTGCTTCCAGTCTCCTGAGTGTTACGGCATTTCCAGCTCCACTCTTTTTCCCGCCACTCGCAGTGTAATTTGTATTCTCTGCCCTTTGGGTCATCTTGTTTTAATGTTGAAAATAACACGTGATGAAAATTCGAAGTGGGAAGTAATGCATGGGGTGAACAGGTACTGAAGAGGAGGAGGTGTAGTCTTTCCTGCAAGTCTCAAAGTAGGCCAGGGGCTCTTCTTTTTGGTGTCTGTTGGTGCGGCTGGAGTCACTTTGAGGGACTTGTTCAACATATACTGATGTATCTTTTTCTCTTCCTTTTAAAAAAAAATAAATCATATTAGTTTGTTTAGGCAAAGTACATACAATATTACACAATTATAAAGAATAAGACAATAATAATTTTCTAATTCAACATCATAAAATGTCTTTTATATACATAAAAAGCAAGCTAATTCTGCCACTGCAGCCAGAGATTCAGTTTTAACTAATAATTCTAAGGTTGCTAGACAGTTTCATATGCATTATTTGAATAATAAATGCCATAGATAGTTTGATCTGTTGTCAAAAACGGTGGACAATCTCGCAGTAAATGGTAGGGAATTTCACATTGATTTGGCAAATACATCTTCTTTCATTATCTTTTATTTTTTTTCTTGGAAGTCGTTCTCTGCCATCTGGGAGTTTATCTTAGGTAAACATTTTAAAAATTGCTGCCTGTAATTTGGAATCTGATATCCTCATTACATAGTCAGGACTCCACAACCCCCCAAAAAGTCTTGTATTAGGGACATCAGGTTCTTTGAGGACAGATAAGCAGCATCTGCTGGCCTGTGCTTCTCATCCTATGGAACACGCCTTTTACATATTTTCGTGGACTCTCTGACCCCAAACCTAAGGGAGTGCTTGCACATTCAAACTGACTCTCTAGACTTTCTAGCCCTTCCAAGAGGGCATTTGACTTAAAAATTAGTTTTTCCATATACACCAGCACAAAGAAGAAAAATATTTTACAAACTCAACATTGCTAAGCTGCGAAAAAGCTAACCTAAGTAGATTCTGAAATAGCAAATTCAGAAAGTGACTGAACAGGAGTATTGAAAGATTACACCAGCATCCAAAACTGTCTTGAGTCCCCGGACAGCATTGCCTTTAAGCATTAGGTCCCATTTGTTCCTTTGCTGACTGATCTTTTTCTCTCCGATACACTTTTTGTACTTTGATTTCTCACTTTCATATTCATTCAGATCCCCCTCAACTCTACATTGATGAAACCTTTTTTAATTTTTGTATTCACTTTTTTTTTTAGTTGAACACTGAATCAAACCATTGATCATTTCAAGTTATCAAATTGTTTGCATGAATAATGATCTTATAAATCATTATGTGTTTAAACCTCTAATCCTACTATGTTAAAATATCATACAAAAGTCTCAATGTCCCCAGATTTTCAAAAATCATCTTGTTCATCTGGCATTCTCAACTTCTCCAGCACTAGTAGAGTATACTATATGTGCAGCATCCTGTGGATTTTCAGCCAATTTTTCCTATTTGCATTTGGATGAAGAAACACTTTAAGAGTAAAATGGTCTTCGCTATCACTGTTTAACAATACACATTTCCTAAAAAAGCAGGCACACTCAACAGAAACAAAAGATATAATCTATTAGAAGCTTGCTCTTTCAATGTTTTAAAATATTTCAAGCACAGTTTATTACTAATTCTACTGTTCAAAGAAACCAAGATATTACCATGAAGATTTTTGCTCATAACCTCTGGTTTAGATTATTTGTGTGACATGAATTCTGGTATATTGTATACTGACAAAATATGTTCCATTATTAAATCTGATTACTCAAGGTCCAATTTAAGTCCCCTCAAGCAATTAAAGAAGCTGCAGGGAACTTTGTTTTTTTTGGATGTTCTGTCTGTCTATTTTGAACACCACTGTGATAACGTAAAGCTTGGTTATGCTGTTGATGTGTTGCTGATGGATGAAAAGTCAGGCCCAGTTTCAACAATCTGACTTCTTCACCTTTAGCAGCGATTTCCACATTTGTGGCTAGATGGTGACTCTGGTTCCTGATCCTTATAGTGGATGCAGCCTACAGTGTTCTGTTGTTTCGGGTCACATTCTTTGGACAGAAATTATTTGGTACTTATTGGGGACAGATGGTTATACATGCAGAAAATAGCAAACAGACATATCTGCTGCTGGGGTTCAGCTTCAATAAGATATTTTACATGCCTGTCGATAATGACAAATCATAACACCTTCCAGATGAAGACATGGAGTTTGCAGTGCATCTTTCACACATGAAGTGCACGTTGGCTGTTACAAACTCATGATTAGGCTCATTTGGCCTTGAAGTGTATGGGTGGACTCTAAGGGACTGTCCAAGACAGACACTTCTTCCATGAGAGATCTCAAATTCCTTTCTCATCTGACAGCATTGCTTTAATTGGAATCTAATTATGCTTAATGATGGTTTTATGTAGAGGGAGACATTGCAGCAACAGACTTCATGGTCAACCAGGCAAGGTAGAATTTTAAAACAAGATTGTTCCAGCTTTGGTCCTAGGTCTCTGAGACTCTCTGAAGTCCTATTCTGGTATCTAATCAACTTGCAACAACCCTTGAGTGGTGGTTGAACATGGCAGACCTCACCCTATGAGTTGAATTGGATCCAGCAGTCTGCTGGATGCTTGACACAGATGCAAGTAGAGGTTCTTGGCATGGGATCTACTCATGGCTTGTCTTCCTTGGCCAATTGGTTGTCCAACTCGATGGAGTGGCAAGCTGTTTTTCATGCCCTCCTCGAATTCACTTCTTGTCTCCAGGGACATGCGGACCTGAATCTCTGTGGAAGAGAGAAAATGCTCCAGTTCTCTGGTGAACTTACTGAATCAGTTGGTTCTGTGGGAGAGATCATGGTGCTTAGCTGTCATTTCGGACTCCGTGTTTAGGAAGGACATTTTTAGGCTGATCTATCACAGATTCAGCTATCCTGTTCTCTTCCAACACACTTCTTCAAAATTACTGCTTTACTTAATGTGATCCTCTGACTCACATGGTAGGTTTTCTGTCTTTCCTACTGCTTAGAGGGGTCTTCTCTTTGGCTATCACCCTACTTCCTCTTGTGGTCATGCACAACACTAGAAGCAAAGTATCCCGAGTAATGGTGGCTCTCCTGTAATGGATGTGGAGGTCCTGGTTGCTGTTGCAGCAACTGGCAGAGATGCCTGAGCGGGCCTTGTCTTACTCCTTGTCTCCTCTGAGGTGATCTCCTTTCTCCAGCCTGTCCCAGGTTCATCTTTACCTGCATGCTTGGAGATTGAGAGAGTAAGGGGTTAAAAATCCTGACTATCGGCGGCGTTGGCCTCTGCTCCTACTGTGTAGTTTTCCTTCCTCATTTAATAGGCATTAGAATTCATTTTTGTATAGTGTTCAGCTAACTGGTATCTGACTCTGTCATGAGATCTCAATTTGTGTAGGAGGTTTTTATTTTGGGGCTGACAGTTTCTGAACAGTTGGTGGCCATGTGGGCCATCAGAGATTTCAGGGAGGGGTGGATAAACTGTAAGCAGTATGCCTAATTAATAGTTTACTTTAATCCTGTGTCATGGCATTCTGCCTCCATGTTCATGAGATTTACTCCTTGTGCTTCAGGCATTCGTGGGCAATTTATTGCTAAGTTTTCCACCTTCGAATAGTCTCTCATTCTTTTTTAGGGTCGAGCCTGCAAGAGCATGCGCTAGCGCATGCGCCTCGCTTGTGAGACACTATTGTATTCAAAAAGTGCTTGGAGCTCGCCCATTGTTTTACCATTTGTTGGCTCCAAATCACTCTTCTTTGTAGCTGTCTTATTTGGCCAGTGCAGCCGAAATGTCCCTTCCAGCACTTTCAGTGGAGCAGGGACCAAGCACAGATTTATTTAACTTAATCCGTGTTTGTCCGCTGCTCCCAAAATGATTCGGGTACTATTTCTCCCGCCCCCCCCTCCTATCCCTTGTCTGCTGCTTCCCCCATAGTTTGTGCTTTAGCATGCCTAATGAGTCAATGTGTGTTTTTGCAGGTTGATGCTCCACTTTGCTATGTGTACCCAACACTCTGTAAGTGTACATGCGTGTGTTTCCGGGCCCCCTCTCCTCCTCCTCTACTTAGACCAGGCTCCCTACCCCTGTCTTTGCTTACGCCTTTCTTCTTGCCCACCTCCCCATCTGTGTTCCCCCTGTTTTAAAATTTAACTAGTAGCACTCCAAATGAATGCATGAATGTGTTTGCCCCTCCCGTGCCCTTACTTGCACCCGGCACTCCTTAACAGTGCATGTGTGTGATTGCAGGCTGTCTTCCTTACATCTTGTTATTGCACCCGGACTCCCTCCTTTATCATTGCTTTCTCCGTTCTCCTCACACAGCTCCCTTGTGGTTCTACTTTTTACAAAACTTAACTAGTAGCACTCCATAAAAGTGCATGTGTGTTTGCAGGCCGTCCCTCCCTTCCCCTAAACCCTCTGTTACTTGCACTTGACCCCCCCCGCTTCCCCCCCCCCCTCCGGTCGTTGCTTCCTCCTTGTCTATGCACACCTCCTCCTTGTCCTACAGTGTTGTGATGTTTTTGCACATAAAAATCTTCAAATGGATGCCTGGTGTGATATCCTACACTCAGGAAGGCAGGATACAGATGCTCCACGCGGAAGTGAGATTAAAATTTCAAGTTTATTCCATGAAAGAAACTCCAGTCATCACCATCAACAGCTACACATAACATACCTTCACAGTTCCCTTAACAACAGCACCATTCTAAATTAGAACTCTTCTCCCATTGAGGAAGAGTTTGTCATGGAGACTGGGATACCATGGATACACATATTCCAGTCCGTATGAGACCTGCATATAAATATACACATTACCACATATCTTCTCCCTTAGCAAAATAAACATCAGCTGAATCATTTCTTCTCCACAACTACAATACGATTAAAATTCCAGATGCGTCCATCCTCCAACTTGGCTGCCCCTTTAAACACTTTTACTGTGTAGGTTCTACTAAAATGAGATGGACCTCTGATTCTTTCAGGCAGCTTCACCTTGACAACATCACCCACATTTATGAGCATGGACTTAGCTGCCTTGTGACTATTGTATTTCACTTTTCTTTCACTCCTGTTTTTGCACTTCCCTCTCTTTGGTTTTCTCCGTCATCTCCCGAGGCCTCGCCTCCTCTTTAGTGTAAATTCTCACCCAAGGAGGGTCCACCAGAGTATAGGGTCTTCTGTTCTTGAGCATCACAAATGAACTCACTCTTGTGGTAGAATGAGGCGTAAATCGGTACCCTTCCACACTTTTGTTTTACTGCTATTATTTATAGCGATTTGAACAGCTTCTTTCAATGTTCTGTTGAATTTTTCAATCATCCCATTTGTTTCTAGGCGATATACGGCACACCTTTTATGTGATATACCCCTTTCACCCTGAAACAACTCCATATCATTTGAAAACAGTTGCAGCTCGTTATCTGTAAGAATTGTCCTAGGATTCCCTTCCCTTGCAGCACCTCAGTTAAAAGTGTAATGACTGCAGAGTTGTTAATCTCATTGGCCACCTCCAGCCACCTGGATCACAGTCCATAATCACAGACAAATATTTGGCGACACACCCACATTAATGGGACCAACAATGTCCAATGCAACCTCATAGCAAACGTAATTGGGAATGTCAGGACAGCCCATGGGAGAAGTTCCAACCTTCAAATTCTTGTCACTCGACCTGCATTCGCCACACTCTCTCACAATTCTCTCCACTACAATATCAATGCCAGGCCACTAATACACACACCTAAGTCTCTTTCGTCCTACTGATTCTCTGGTGCCCTTGATGAGCTAGCTGTATCAGACGTTTTTTAACAACTTGAGGACAAACTAATTTACACCCTCTCATAAGAATATCATCACTCGCCCACAGTTCATCAAACCTTCACAAACCTGAAAAATCTTTCATTTTTTTCCAAGTCAGATCTCCAGACAGTACAAACTGCTATACTTTTTTTTACAACTTCGTCTTGCTCCGTTTGTTGCTCTCACTCCTCCTCTGTTCCACATCCCATTGTTAAACTGCATACTTTGACCTCATTGTCCTTCAACCAATTTTCCTCATCTTCTGCCCTGGAGTCCACAGCCAGCCTCGTCAAACAACCCACAACTTTGTTGTCAATGCCTGGCAAATATGCAACCCCAAATTGGAAATCTTGAAGTGCCACCAGCCACTTGCATATTCTGGATGAAATGCAGTCCAAACCTTTTTTCTTAAAC
Source organism: Calotriton arnoldi (assembly GCA_963921515.1). Lineage (NCBI taxonomy): Eukaryota > Metazoa > Chordata > Amphibia > Caudata > Salamandridae > Calotriton > Calotriton arnoldi. The sequence goes on from CAWUFW010000045.1 coordinate 2,068,517, forward strand.
ACCTCCTGTAACGGCTTGTGATCCACCTGCACTTGAAACTTTGTGCTAATCCGTTGTGCTTTGCACGCATGGGTTTGTATCCCATCCTCGTCACCAGTGTGAAATCCTATACTCGGGAAGGCAGGATACAGATGCTCCATGTAAAAGTGAGATTAAAATTTCAACTTTATTCCATGAAAGAAACTCCAGCCACCACCATCAACTGCTACACGTAACTGACCCTCGCAGTTCCCTTAACAACATTACCAATCTAAATCAGAACTGTTCTCCCATGGAGGGAGAGTTTCCCATGGAGACTGGGATACCATGGTTACACATACCCCAGTCCATATGAGACACACATATAAAATATACACATTGCCACACCTGGCTTGGAATCCAGACATAAATTGATCATAGCCATAGCCAAAGCCAATAGTTTCCCCCAACGAGATGAGATCTATTGGCTTTGTCAAAGTTTGGGCATTATGTACAGAAGCGCATATGCTGTGTAGCATCATGACTGAAAGTAATGGAAAAAAAACGCGCTATAATGTGTTTGTGGTTTCAAATTTTTTTTTTTCTACTTTCAGCCTTGCTGCTGTACAACATGGCTATAACACTCTGACAAAGCCAATAGATTTCATATAGGCTCTTGGTTTCCCTTATTTTCCCTTGTTGTTAGTGCCTCCTCATCGTTGCTTGCTCTTGTGCCCTGCAGCGAGCTGTTTGGTTGCGCCTGCAGTCATGTGACTGTGGGCATAAATAAACGGGTGGGGCTGCACGGAGGCAACCCCCGCACTAGATTAGAGAGTGTGTGCGTCACTTTATTGCCGCTGTGCCCAGCCCACACAGCAAAAAGTTGCAAATATTCAGCATGCGAGAAAATGAACCACTACGCCAAAGTCTGCCGATCAGTGCCAGCAGCGAAAGGCTCCTAGAAGACGGCTAACCAGATAGACACAGATCCAGTGCTTGGGGATGATGACGAGTCAGAAGGCACAGTCCATGTCATCCACATGGTAGAACTGAGCCTCGACCACATCCGCCATGCTCCCAGGTGCCTAGTCCAGCTCGACCGACAACCATTGGTGGCTCTCATTGACACGGGAGCCTCAATCAAAATCTTACCACTGTTGCTTCATAAACAGATGGTATCACCACCAGTATTACGCCCCACCACCACCAGGGTATACACTTATGGCACCTCCACGTGCCTCCCACTGGCTAGTGTCTTCCCCACCACCATCAGCCACCAAGGGCAAGCCACCAAAAGGTCAACGTCACATAAGGAGGGGTGGAAATGTTTCTCAGCTGCCACATGTCAGAATGGCTCAAATCAGTCCAGTTCGCATTTGGGATACGTGTCAGCGCCCTTGACTCTACTGGACGAGTTTGAGCAACTGTTCCACTGCATTGGATGCCTCAAAGACAGTCTAGTTTACCTCCACATCGACCAATCTGTGGAACCTGTAGTCCTACGACACAGGCAAGTGGCCTTCCACCTTCGACGCAAAGTGGAAGCCAAGCTAAGGAAACTAGAAGAAGCTGGCATCAAAGAAAAAGTGGAAGGGCCAACTCCCTGGGTGTCGCCCATCATTGTTGCCTGCAAACCTAAGCGGGAAACAGCCATCACATTGCATGCGTTACAACGCATGTGATTACAACGCGGTCATTACAACGACCGCGTTGTTACATCGCAGTACCATTACAACGCAAGTCGTTACAACGACTTGCTCTAGGGGGCACTCTAAACTAAGGAATAGTATAATTTACTATTCCAACACCTTCCCTACTGTTGCACACACTGGAGTTGGAATAGTAAATTATACTATTCCTAAGTCCAGCGCACCTCCTAGAGCAAGTCGTTGTAACGACTTGTGTTGTAATGGTACAGCAATGTAACAACGCGTTCGTTGTAATGACGGCGTTGTAAACGCATGCGATGTAAAGGGCTATATTCACCTAAGCAGCCAGGAGAGGTACGCATATGGGTGATATGAGGATCCCAAACACTGCCATAATAAGAGAATATCATCTAACAGTGGATGACATTGTGGGGGATCTGTCAGGCTCCCGGTGGTTTTAAAAATGGACCTAACGGTCAGGGTGCCACCAGATCATCCTAGCACCGGATTCTCAACATATAACCACCTTCTCCATGCACCTCGGGTTGCGACGTTACAAGCGCCTCAACTTCAGCATCTCCAGCGCTGCAAAGGTATTTCAAGATATTATCAGAGGAGTGCTGGCGGGCTTAAATGGTGTCTTGGATGCCAGCGATGACATCCTGGTCCACGCCCCTTCCCTGGAAGTACACCTCCATACACTAAGGGCAGTGTTTCATCAACTGCAAAAATGCAGTCTCACGTTGCACAAGAAAAGTGCGAATTGTTAAAAAATGAAATCTGTTTCTTTGGCTACCGCTTCTCTGCAAAAGGAATCACCCCCGACCCTGCTAAGGTCTGCGACATCCAGAACGTGCCTGCACCCTCGGACGTCACTGGAGTAAGAAGCTTCTTAGGCATGGTCACCTACTGCGGCCTTTTTATGCAAAACCTGTCTCAACTCACTGGGCCACACCATGACTCATAAAATCATCAACCCCCTCGCAGTGGGGACCAGAACAAGAGAAGTAATTTCAAGATACGAAACAGGCCCTGTCCTCTGACATCACACTTTCCTATTTCAACCCCAACAGCCCCACTGGGCTGGGAGACATCCCATCTCAGAGACAGAAGTGTGGAGACTGGGCCCCCATTGCGTATGCCAGCCAGGCTCTGACCCCACTGAACAGCGATACTCACATCAAGAAGGAAGCGATTGCAATCCATTGGGGGTGCAGGCATTTCCATATACATCTGTATGGACACCCATTTGATGTCAGCACAGACCATAAGCCCTTACTGCCGCTTTTCAAATGCTCGGCATTCAAGCACCCACCCATACTGCAGTTACAAGAGTATCAGTTCTCTGTGGAGTACCGACCTGGAGCTCACAGTCCAACAGACTATCTGTCCAGACATGCCCGGGCTGCCACCCCTCAAGAAAAACAAGAGACCGAGGAGTAGGCGAGAATCCTTCTCGAAAGATTACGCCCTCTTCCCGTCTTGCTGGCTGGCATTATGGATGCCATGCCAGGCTCACTGACGACTGTCTCTAAAAAGTCATGGCAGCCACAAGGTCAGGGAATTGAGACACCATCTTGGTAACTCTGCCCCAAAAGACGACTGAAGGCTAAAGCACTCTCCGATCACTCCACCACGTAGGAGAAGAACTCTCCATCTCCACAGATGGGTGTTTGCTCAGAGGACCTTGGCTTGTAGCGCCATCCAGTTTGAGCCAACGAATGATAGACCTCGCACATGGGTCACACAAAGTAGTAGTGAAAATAAAAAATTGACTGAGGATCAAAGTGTGGTTCCCGAATCTGGACAAAAAGGTAGAGTGGGCTCTCCAACAGTGCATGCCCTGCCAGGCCACTGGAGGAAGCGACGCGCCTCTCCCCATTATCACCGAACAATCATCTGAAGGCCCCTGGCTACGGGCCAGTGCAGATTTGGGCAGTGTACCAAACGGCTGGCACCTCCTAGTGATCATCAATGACTATTCCTGCTATCCGTACGTTGAGATTGTGAAGATTGCCTCAGCTGTAGAAACAATCCCCAAACTAGAGAAGGTTAGGGTTACCCATGGCATCAGCCGAGAACTCCGCACGGGCAACAGCCCCCCCGTTCAGCGGCGAACTACCTGATATCCCGAGGGACAAGCACCATCTGTTCACCCCCCATTGGCTGCAAGCCAACAGCGAGGGAGAATGTTTCATGAGGACTATCACGAAAACCATCTGCATTGCTAAGGCTGAGCAGCAGTGCATTGAAAGTGCCATCTATACATTCCTGAAAGACTATTAGCTGACTCCCCACTTCACCACAGGAGTAGCCCTGAGCACACTTCGTTTTAGTTAGATGGTAATGGATGTAATCCTGCACCATCCCAGGGGGGAGCAAGCGACCTCGCCACCAATCCGCGATCAAGCTCACAGAGAAGACCAGAACCGCTGAGCCTCTCAGTGCCAGTGAGCAAAGACCCCAAAGCTCTCTTTGGGTGACTGGGTGCTCATCAAAAACTGCCACCCAGGGAGTAAATTCAGGCTCCCGTTCAAACTAAAGCCATGGAGCATTTCCAGGGTCCAGGAAACCATGACAGCAGCCTGCAGGGGCAGACTGTAACACGGAATGTGTCGTTCTTCAAACCATTCAAAGGAAAGCCCGAAGATCCACCTGAGCCTCTGACTCTACCCCCACCAAGGGCGCAGAACAACCGCCACATGGCTCACCCGCCATTCCTCCTGCCGGACAATCAGCCGCATCCCCTGATTACCCAGACAGAGCGTGCCGTCACTGGAGCATCCACCAGTGACAAAGGGGGAGCGATGGACAAAGAGGCAGGGACTGAAGGATCCGATACTGCACAAACTGAGCATGCCAGAGGTACAACCTCTGGCATAAACCGACGCAGTCACAACAGTTCCAGGACTATGTGATGGACTGGGCTGAAGGGCACCACCAGTAGCTGATACCCAAGTGAACAGCCACCAGTATCCTTTTGTTTATAATGTGTTTGTTTACCAGACCACAAGCCTTGCCCCTCATTGGGAAACGTTTACATGATTGTTTGCATGCCGACGGCACTATTTCCAGTTTTGACTTCCGCGACATGTTTTTTACTCATATGCCAGTTAATGCTACCTCAAGTTAGTTTTTTAAAAATGTTTTTGTTTATAATAAAGGAGGAGTGTAATGTGGCAGGCCATGCAACGGTGCTCTCCTTCACACCCTGACCTGTAGCAAGCTGTTTGATTGCACCCACGGCCAGGACTTGGCATAATCAAACTGGTGGGGCTGCGTGGAGGCAGTCTGGGTGAGTGTGTGCGTCACTTCATTGCTGTTGCGCCCAGCCCATGTGGCACATCCCGGGCCTAACAACCAGTTTTTTCATCCCACTTAAAGCCCTGTGTACAGGGGTTTAAGTGGGGTGAAAAAACTGGGCGGTCTCTCAAAAGGGCGTGGCCAATATAATTAAGGGTGTGGCTTAATACACGTAAGCTAAAAATCTATGCTTAGCATAGTGTGCCACCCGACTTGTATTTTGCTGTTTCTGTAATTGCATCCAGATATATGATACAACAAGTAACATCATACCTACAACAAGTCACGACTATAGGATTTGTCAGTGGTCGTTAGTTGTATAAGATAAATAAGCAGCAACTATGGCTTGTTGTATATAACATTGAAAAAGCTTCGACTTAAAGCCCTGGTGACACCAAGACAATGTTGCTGCTCTTGAGTTTCAAAAAGAGAAGGGAAATCCAGAGAGTAAATAACTCTCTTTAAAGGATTTCCCTTCCCCTACAACGCTCACCTGGCATGACACCATGCCGTAACTTCTCCACTAGTGAGAAGTAAGCATTGTGAGCACGCGCACATCGATGTGCCTGCTGTTACTGCAGTCCGGAAAAAAACGGACCGCCTGTGCCAGGGCACAAAACGGAGCCCGATAGAGACCCGTTTCGAGGTTCCCTTTAACAAACTGCCGGTGCTCCGCACCGGTGAGACCCAGCCCACTTAAAGCCTTGGACTGTATCCATATCACTTTTTGTCCCATTCCTGAGTTTCTCGACTATAAATTATGAGCACATAGAGGTGCTGGTCTACATGCCAACATTTGTGTCCTGTCCCCTTCCCAATCTTTATATTCCCTTTGTCTCACTCCTCACTCTCATATATTTTTTGTACTTGTTTCTTCCTGGTGTTCTCTTCGTCTTTCCCTTTTATTTCCTCCCTTTGCTCTCCTTGGTCAGCTCATTTAGTTTCCCTCGCTTCTGTACCAGAATTCATTCAACCACCCCTGTTCTTTGGCCTCTGTTTCTGTTACCAGGCAGTGAGCACAAAAACACTCCTGCTTCCTCCCCTTCTTCAAAATAAATGGCACAACCCCTCCCCTACCTCCAGAATGAACCCCCGTCAAACCAGCTCACTGCTTTACTTCCTGCTGTTTCTCTTTGTTTGAGCTGGTATCTGCACTTAATATCTATCTATCACTCCTTCACCTGAAAAACTTCTGTTTCCCCATAAAATATATATAGGTTTTCGGGTGCCCTTCTCGCTGGCCCTTACCCCTCTGAGCACCCAAATGAGCAAGACCTGTGCTTGCATCTATCACAAAGTGACACTGCCTGCATTGATTTCAGTGAGGACTGCCCACAAAAATAGTGTCTGACATAAAACAAACCTCAAGTAAACAACAAGCATTGGCAAAGCCAATATATCTCGCCCTATTCGTAATCTATTGGCTTTTTCGTAGTTAGGTTGTACAGTAGCGCTGAAAGTTTAAAAAAAGAAAGAAAAAAACCCTAGCCGCATTGTTTACTTTCAACCATGCTGCACTGCAGCTGTGCTTCTTTGTAACATGGCAAAAATAGAAGGGACAAAGCCAAATAGCTCTACTATTTCGCTTTGTCAATGTTTTTTTGAACAGGTGTGACATATTAGCTCTGCCAATGCTTGTTTAGAAGAGCCCTCACCCACAGTATAGTGGCATGCTTCATCCTCGGGCAGCTACAACACCTTCTGCACCCCATCTGTGTACAATGTGGACCTAGAGTAGAAACCTGGATATGTTTAGGGATCGGGTGAAAAAATAAAACTGCCTAGAATTGATACACAATCTATTTGATTTATTCTAAGGTTCCTTGTGGCAGGATTAAAAGCAAATTTGGATGGCCAATGGTTCATTACTACCATACCATCTAAGTGTCATGAACATGTCAAGGCCTTCATCAGGACTAAAGATCCCTAAACTGTCAGTGTGACTTATGTCCGAAAGAATTGTGCATGTTAATATTGTCAAATAACACACCGTTCTGCAAAAACAGCAATACGCTTATTTCTGCTAGGGTTCCTTGAGTTTTTCTCTAAAGTTAAAATATATAAAGAAAGCGGGTCAATGGAAAAGCACAAACTGGAAGCCAAATAATCGGCCTGAATGTCAGTTTCACACGGTAATAAAAATAGCTCGCAATTTAGTGCAGTTTGTTTCACCCTTGATGTACAGCACACAAAATCCAAGTAGAAGATGAAATGGTGCACAAATCATGCGGTAAGTATGTGTCAAGAAAAAGGGACTTATTACTCTGTCTTACCCAGTAATTGGGTCAAGTTCTCGCCCTGTAGTCACACACTAGAGTCAGAAAGAAGGGTTATAGAGACATATTAGGGCCATCGCTGTCTTAAAGTCCTATTGCATACACCACACATGATTCTAGAGACCTATTGGGATCATCATTGTGTAAAGTAAAAAAACAAAATAAACCTACACCAAAAGTGATTTTGAAATAGCCCATTATGTGTTGGTACAGTTACAAATTATTCATGAAGGGGTAGCTTTTCCATTTTTAAGGAGTTCAATAATCGAAATAAATTATTTTATGACGTTACTACCACCCCTGGGAGTACTCGTGCTTTTTATTATGGTCCATGAAGGGCACTCGTCTAATAAATAGACTTTTCGTTTACAAATTAAGTTAAAATGTAATTTTTCACATTCAAATCATATCAAGTTATTTACCATTATTAAAATTTTGAATATATTGAACAAAAAGCACATGTACTAAACAAATGTGCATATCACTGCAGAATAGAAAATGCATCGTCAATGGAATCTTATTTCCAGAAGCTCGAAAAATAATCACCTGTGGATGCCCTAACAAACAACCTCAAAAAGAATCCCTATCCTAACCCTGGAATTTCATTCACAAAGGACTTGCTCCCTAGAAAAACTTTCCTTAGCACACAGTCAAAAATGTCTGACTTGTCAACTCATTATCATAAACTGGAACCACCTCTTTCAGGGTCTAATGTTGTTATTGATATTATCCTGACTCAAGTATTGCCTTGTAAATCCACAAACCCCCGAATACTACACAGGTTTCTGCTTTCACCGCAGTCTGATCTCCAAGAACAATCAAGTCCAGCATTTCTAATTGTGATAAATGGAAACACAGAAGACCTTTTCCACAACACTCGGGCTACTTCACTCAACAAATGACTCCATGCTCCCAAATCCCAACACCTTAAAGCAATACCTGCACAGGACTTTATGCTAAGATCCACCTCCAAAACTTGCATTAAGTTAGTTTGTTTTAATACGGAGTCTATCAATGGGATGAAACGCAGCATTGAACTTTTGATTTTAGTAGATCTTGTCGGACATTTGTAAGCCTGTGCATGACGTTGCCAGCTCTGTGTACGGTTGATTAATGGCCGTGTTTAGTGCGCACTACTGTGAATATTTCTTGTACTTACAATGTAAAACGTAATAAAGTTGTTTTATTTTCTTTTAAAAAACGCCCCATTTTTACCTGCTTTGTAGAGATGCAGCTCTGTTGGCACTGGTGGGCATGTTCTGCGAGCCCGCTCTTGCAGTGTCTGCTTCGTTGATTAGTGGGCCACGGAGGATCAAGAGCACTGGGCAGAATCAGCACAGCAGGTCTGCATTGCGGGCACTTACAACAATTTGCAGCCTCTGAGGCTGAATAAAGACAGAAGCTCAATAACAGCAGTTGCAGTCTCTGGGCCAGGTATTCAGCAGATATGCGTATTCGGCAGTTGCTGCCTCTGGGTTGAACGAGGGATCTTCGTCTCTGATTTCGGGCAGCGGCATCAATAGTCTATTGGGCACACAGAAGGATACCAGAGGAAACATTGATGCTTTGCTCTGGATAGTTCTTGGTGCAGTTCACAATGGGAACCCCTTGGGGAACTCGCTGCAACACAGGTCACTCCTGCCTTTTCTCTCTCAAGTCGTGGTGCAGTTCACAATTGGAATCATTCATTAGACCAGAGAAAGCCACACAACATGGATTGCTTTGCTCCCTCTCTCTGCCAGCTTCCTCTGGGTATCCCACATGCTGAGAACAAGCTGGGCTTCTCTCCTGGACAGAGTGTCCTGTAGGGCCATGTACTTTCCTTCTGTCGTGTTGTAGCGTTAACATGTTGGGCCTCATGAACTATTTTATAGTTTAATTTCCTCTCATCCCAGATTAACCTCAGCTACCATATCAAATCTCTTAGGTCCTCCGATGGATCTTGCTCTGTGCTGAAAGGGACTAGAATACTTGCGGGATGAGCAATTACCATATGAGGACCTAGAATTGGATAATTGCTAACATACAATATTATGTATAACTCTAAAGTGATCCCAACTCTAGTTTAGTTGACCACCAAACCAAATTGAACTTAGCCACAAACAAATGAGACCGAATCAGCTGAGTAATTTATATTAATTTGTATTTCTATTTAGATTCCAAACAATTAGCATACAACCTAAATTCAAATTAGATCAAGTTTAATAAGCATTTGCAAACTCTGCGAGATTCAAATATGAAGAAACTATCTTCCTCAGCCGAGGGAGATTTTATCCTAAGAAAGGTGAATTAGCAGGGAAATCAATTGCGTCTCATACCAACTCTTCAGGAAAGTTCAGTAAATTCCAAGTGACCAGTTCCAATTTGTAGACAGTAGTCTGCCTCTGCCCGCACTGCAGCGTCAATTCCATAGCTCCTCTGACGCGAACCCTTTCAGCTGAAAAGGTTCCCCTATGCTAGCATGCCAGCTGGCAGCAAACGCAGTATTTCGTCACAGTTCGCGTTGTTTCTGGAAGTCCCAATTGTCAGTCTCTGTACCGCAAGATCGCATGATGGGTAAAGGGGGGTGATGCCCTTTAGTTCAAAATGTAGGCAATTATACTCCGATTCCAGGTTTACACCCCTTGGCATCACCAAATTTGTCAGACCACTCTGTCCCATTGGTTGCTATCGATAGGATGAGATGATGTATTAAGTAAAAGTATACAGATCCGGAAGAATGACGATTCTCCAATTATTATGCAGAGAGAATCTTGATTTCATTAAAGACATACAGAGGCTAACATTATGCAAATACTTTTATTTGCTGCCCCAACATGCAGCCCTTTAAAGAATGTTAATACATCACAATGAATAGAACTTTAACATTAGCATAATAGGACAGTGTACACTCCCATCTTCCTCTTAGGCTGCGATGACACAGGCGTAAAACGAGGTATTCCAGTTGTTCTTAAACACTGTTATCTGAGAAAGGAATCAAGAGAATACAGTATAGTGAAAGAAATAAATCATGAATAGATAATGAAGAAAAACAATGCTTAATACATCAGAGTAGATAAATACAATAAACAATATACTTAAAACAATAAGTAGTCTCAAACCCAAACCCTCTCAGGGAGAGGCGGGTGGGATAATGTTAGCCTCCGTATGTCTTTAATGAAATCAAGATTCTCTCTGCATAATAATTGGAGAATCGTCATTTCATTACAAGACCGGAGGCTACCATTATGCATGTTTAAAGCCATGTAGAGCTACACTGCTAACATGCTCAATTGGTCTCAAATAGAATTTTGAGAAGGTACCTGCATTAGACCAATCTGCGGCTTTAAGTATTTCGGGTAGGGATCCCCAGCCCAAAATACTTTGCTAGCCATTGCTCCTCTAGAAGAGTGAGCGCCAAATCTAGAGAGATCGACACCAGCTTCAAACATAATCAGGCGGACCCATCTGGCTAGGGTGGGTGAAGAAACAGGTCTAAAAGGACTAACATATGACAAGATAAGTTGATCAGATCCAACAGGTCTAAATGTTCCTATTTTATTTTCATAACATTTCATACAATTCACAACACATAACTTTTCACACTCATGAAAATGTGGATAGAAAATAGATTCAGACATTGTCTTAGTTCTTTTCCAAATATCGAAGTGAACACCATCGGAAGAGTAGAATCTATTAGAAAGTTCCAATGCTTTAATATCTGAAACCCTTCTAAAGGAGATCAGACACAAAAGAGTAACTAACTTCATAGAGATCCTTTTAAGAGAAAGTAAATCATTAACTGGCCAGGAAAGGAAGAGATTAAAAATTAAGTTAACATCCCAAAGTGATTCGTAACGAGCCTTAGGGGTCTCCTCAATCTAATGCCCTTCATAACCCTTTTGATTAAAGGATTGCTACCAATAGCAAGATTATTAATCAAGGCATGGCCAGAAGAAATTGCTGATCTGTAGCAGTTGATGGTTCTATAAGAGAGACCCGATTCAAGAAGATGAGCAAGATAATTAGCTACTTGTTGTAGAGAGCTCTGTACGGGATCCAAACCCTTTTCCATGCACCAACAAGACCATTTTCTCCAAACACCCTTGTATCTTTTCCTGGTTCCAGGTGCCCATGAATCTTCCAAAAGGCTTTTAGCCTCCCCTGAAAGGTCAGAATATCTGCTCGAACCCCTGAAATCCTCCAGACAAGAAGGTTCATTTTCCTTTCTAGTACTAAAGGATGTTCTTCTCCGTCCGGACCTTGGAGAAGTCCTACAGATGATGGGATCAGACGCGGAAAATCTATCGCTAGTTCCATTACCCCTCGGAACCAAACCTGAGATTTCCAGAAGGGAGTTACGAGAATGATGGAGTGAGACTCCAGTCTCACCTTCCACAACAGTCTCACCTTCCACAACAGTCTCTGAATCATTGAGAATGGGGAAAAGGCATAACCCTTGATCCCCTCCCAAGATTGGAGAAAGGCATCTACCCCTGATGCATACGGGTCCGGCCTCCAGCTGAAATATCTCTGAACCTGGTGAGTTAATCTGCTGGCGAACAAGTCTATCTGGATCGGACCCCATAACTTTTGTATTAGGGCAAATGCCACTGGATTCAGTTTCCAATCGCTGGAATCGTGGAGGAAACGGGAATTCCAGTCTGCCCTTAAATTCTGAATCCCCGGAATGAATTCCGCCCTGAGTGTAATCTTTTGATCCCAACAAAAATACCAAATCCGTTTGGCGATATCTGAGAGATTCTTGGATCTCGCGCCACCCAGGCGATTTATGTATGAGACAGCTGAAAAATTGTCCAAGCGGATTAAGGTATTGGAATTCTTTAGGAATTCTTTGAAGCTCATAAGAGCATTCAGAGCTGCCAGCATCTCCAGAGAATTTATATGAAGGGATTGTTCCTCCAAGGACCATCTCCCACCGGTCTCTAGGTTGTTTAGGCGAGCACCCCACCCACGGTTGCTCGCGTCCGATTCTAGAGTAAAATCTGGGATGTTCCCAAAAATAGCTTTCCCGTTCCAAGCCTGGAGATTCTTCAACCACCAGTGAAGATCCTCTCGGGCGTCTTCCGAAAGGCGAATGGAGTCCTCGTACCAAAGACCTTTCCTCAAGCCAAGAGCTTTTAATCTCTGTAGGCCTCTGTAATGAAGAGGACCGGGAGAAATGGCCTGGATAGAAGATGACAGCAGACCTAGAACCCTGGCCAGGTCTTTTAAACGAATTAGATCCTTTGATAGGATAAGAGAAACAAGTTTCTTTATCTTTGTAACTTTTTTGTGAGGTAGGATTAGATTTGAGAGTATAGTATTTACTTGAAAACCAAGGAATTCTAGTTCTTGTGTCGGGACCATGATAGATTTTTCTGTATTTATGATAAACCCTAGATCCTGAAGGAGGTCTACAGTCATTTGTAGATGATTCGAAATATCTAGTTTGTCTTGAGACATAATGAGGATATCGTCTAAGTAAATAATTAGACGAACCCCTCTCTCCCTGAGATAGCTGACCACTGGTCTGAGCACCTTGGTGAAGCACCAAGGTGCTGAGGACAGGCCGAAGGGAAGACACTGGAACTGATAGAGAGTCCCTCTCCAAGTAAAACGAAGGTACTTTCGACAGTCTTCGTCCATGGGTATTGTAAAATAAGCGTCCTTTAGATCCAATTTTACCAGCCAATCCTTGGCTTGCAAAATGTCTCTTAAAAGATGGATACCCTCCATCTTGAAATGTCTGTATACTAGAAAGCTGTTTAAATATTTCAGGTTTATTACAGGTCTCCAACCCTTGTCCTTCTTTTTGACCAAAAAAATAGTACTTAGAAAACCTTTTGTGATCTCTGATAAGGGAATCCGAATAATGGCACCTTTGTCTAACATTTGTGAAATCTCCAATTCTATCAGTTTTGCATTCTCCTTGTCTAGGGACATCTCCCTTGGAATTTTTCCCTGCAATGGTTGTTGCCAAAAATCTATCTTGAACCCCACAATAGTTTCTAGAACCCAGGGGTCTTGGGTAACTCCCAACCAGTTGTGAGCAAAGTGTTTCAGCCTTCCTGCCACCTTTAAGGGGAAAGAAGACTTCGAACTTACCTTGGTAGGTTTGATTTGGAGCTCTGGCTCTGCCACCACGGGATCTTGAACCCCTTGTTGTTCTCTGGGGGTAAAAGTTGAAATTTGAGCGGTAGCCTCTATTTGAACGAAAGGAGCCTCTTTCATCTTGGGGATAAAATTGGGACCGATAGGAACCGCGGCCGACAGACTGTCCCCTTCTGTCGGCCCTTCCAAAAAGTGGGCGGCCTCCAAAGACTCTGCGCATATTTGATTGAGCTCTGCTAAAGGCGTTAAAGGTTGATACATAATTACCCAAGGATTTGACAAAATTGTCTCCAAAAAGGAGGCCCTTGGTGTCATTCATATCCTCTTTAGCAGAAAGGTCTGCGAGCTTGGGATTCATTTTCAACAGGACCGCTTTCCTACGCTCAGTAATGAGGTTGGCATTCGCGTTGCCCACAAAGCAAATTGCTCTTTGTGACCAACCTCTGAGCAGGTCAATGTTGACCGGGGTATTGTTGGTCCTAGCCTCCTCAGTCATGTCCAGAATCTTGGACAAAGGTCCAAGTACGTCCAACAATTTGTCTTGGGATTGCTTCAGACATTTTTCAATTCCCTTTCTTGGGTCCCTCCCAGATTTAAAAAGGAAGGTAATCAACTCGGGATCCAAATTGGGAGTGCTGCAAACTTTATCCTCTGAGGAGGGACGAGGGCACTCGTTACGTAGCAAGTTGCGAGTTTCCCTATCCAGGGGTTTCTTAACTCGTTGAGATAAATATTTCCCCACGTGGTCCATTGGCCACCATTCTGAGCTGCGGGGATGACGAATAGTAGAGGGATTAAACATCTCCCCTCCAAGGGGGTCTTTGACAAAAGAAGTTGAGGTAGACGGTTGGTCCAGGTCCTCATCAAGATCCTCTAAGGTATCCTGAGGATCGAAAATAAATTCATCCAACTCTGAATTTTCAAAATTTTGATATTCATGATAAGCAAGTGAAGTATTGTCAAAATCATTTGTACCGTAAAGGTTACCAAAATCTCTCATGCCGCTACGGGCAACTCTTCTCTCCGTCCCAAGGATTTGGGATTTCTCCTTTGTGTTGCCAAGAACACCAATATCTATTGTAGCGCGAGGGCTACCAAAATCATTTGCATGAGATAATGCTTCTTTCACATGTTTCCTTTTTGCGAGGCTTTTTTATGTCCAGAGGTAGAGGGAGAGTCTCCGTCCGAAAGAGAAAAATAAATCTCCTCGACAGGGGACGTCCTCTTCCTTTTAGTTAGGGCGGCATTGACGGCTTCCTTGACGGAAGACTTAAGTTCTTGCCCAATGAACTTCTTCAAACTCTCACCCAGGAGCTCCTTAGGGGGCTGCTGTGGGTTTAACGGATCAATATCCATCTTGTAAACAAGAGGTTAAAAATAAATAAATATAGATAATGTATTATGGGCCCTTGAGAAGGCCTACTCACAGTTGTAGAAATACTAAGTGCCTAAAAATCCCTCGATGACTCAAAAGTCTAATGTAATACAGTGAAAGGCCACCGGATGGTGCTCAATACTAGAAAATTCGCCAAGAATCCCAATCATTAGCAAAAGGAGGGAGAAGGAGGCTCCGACTCGACAGGCACCGTTACGCGTTCAAGCCATAACTATGGCAACCTGGTGTCGAGTCGGAAAAGGAAAGACGCGTTACCAAGGCCACGCGTGTGTAATAAGGCCTCGCGTCCCGAGCCGGTTGCTAGCCGGTTGCTAGGGGACGCAAGAAAGAGGCAAGGGGCGTAAAACTCGTCTCGGACTTCAAATTCCCCACTTGCCTATTTAATTTAAAGGCAGTGAGGGAAAGCAGGAGCCCAGAAGCCGGAGAGAGGCAAGACATGAGGCCGCATAGCGCATAGCGGCTGAAAGAAACAATACGTAAGGACGCTTACCTGAATCCTAACTCGATCGAGGGGCGATCGAGATAACAAAGGAAATAACCATTCCCCGCCATAAATTGGACAGGGGAGGATGGTAACTGCAAAGGAAAAGGTTAACCCTTTCAATGTTAAATAGGCTAAAGACAAACAGTGAGATACAGAATATCAATAAAGGCAGAATCAAAGACAGAAACTACTGAATATCAATAAGAAATATAATCAAGGATATCAATAAAAGTACAATCAAGGACAGTAACTGCCAGTATGAAAAGGGGAATACTTAGCTGTGTCAGGAGCAGCGAATAAAAGAGGAAGATGGGAGTGTACACTGTCCTATTATGCTAATGTTAAAGTTCTATTCATTGTGATGTATTAACATTCTTTAAAGGGCTGCATGTTGGGGCAGCAAATAAAAGTATTTGCATAATGTTAGCCTCCGTATGTCTCCTTAACCTAATACCCTTCATCACTCTTTTGATTAGGGGGTTGCTACCAATAGCAAGGTTATTAATCCGGGAATGACCCGAAGAGATTGCTGATCTGTAGCAGTTGATGGTTCTGAAAGAAAGACCTGAATCGAAGAGATGGGCAAGATAATTAGCTACCTGTTGTAGAGGGCACTGAACGGGATCCAAATCCCTTTCCAGGCACCAACAAGACCACTTTCTCCAAACACCCTTGTATCTTTTTCTGGTTCCTGGTGCCCATGAATCTTCCAGTAAGCTCTTAGCCTCTCCCGAAAGGTCTGAATATCTGCCTGAATCCCTGATATCCTCCAAACAAGAAGGTTCATCCTCCCTTCTAGGGCCAAAGGGTGTTCTTCTCCGTCCGGACCCTGGAGTAGGCCTAAGGATGATGGGATCAGCCGTGGGAAATCCGCTGCTAATTCCATTACCCCGGGAAACCAAACCTGGGATTTCCAAAAGGGAGTTACAAGAATGATGGAGCACGACTCTAGTCTCACTTTCCACAGTAATCTCTGAATCATTGAGAAGGGGGGAAAGGCGTAACCCTTGATCCCCTTCCAAGACTGGAGAAAGGCATCTACCCCTGACGCATTCGGGTCTGGCCTCCAACTGAAGTATCGCTGGACTTGGTGAGTTAGTCTGCTGGCAAACAGGTCTACTTGGATTGGGCCCCAAAGGTCTTGGATCAGGGAAAAGGCTTCGGGATTCAATTTCCAGTCGCTGGAATCGTGGAGAAAATGAGAATTCCAGTCTGCTCTCAGATTCTGAGTTCCCGGAATGAATTCTGCCCTGAGAGTGATCTTTTGATCCCAGCAAAAATACCATATTCGCTTGGCAATATCCGAGAGATTCTTGGATCTCGCACCTCCTAGGCGATTTATATAAGAGACAGCCGAGAAATTGTCCAAGCGGATTAGGGTATTTGAGTTCTTTAGTAACTCTTTGAAGCTCATAAGCGCGTTCAGGGCTGCTAGCATCTCCAGAGAGTTTATGTGAAAGGATTGTTCCTCTAAGGACCACCTCCCCCCGGTCTCTAAATTATTTAATCGAGCACCCCAACCACGGTTGCTCGCATCCGATTCTAGGGTAAAATCTGGGACGTTTCCGAAAATAGCTTTTCAATTCCATGCTTGAAGGTTTTTCAGCCACCAGTGAAGATCTTCTCGGGCGTCCTCCGAGAGGGGCAGTGAGTCTTCGTACCACAGGCCTTTCCTCAGACCCAGAGCTTTTAGTCTTTGCAGGCCCCTGTAATGAAGGGGGCCGGGAGAAATGGCCTGGATAGAGGACGAGAGGAGACCCAAGACCCTGGCTAGGTCTTTCAGACGGATAGAATCTTTTGATAGAACAAGTGAGACATGTTTTTTTATCTTGGTAACCTTCTTGTGGGGAAGGATTAGGTTGGAAAGAATAGTATTTACCTTGAAACCGAGGAATTCCAATTCTTGTGTCGGAACCATAATAGATTTTTCCAAATTTATGATGAAGCCTAGGTCCCGAAGGAGGTCTACGGTCATTTGTAGATGTTTCAGTAGTTCTAACTCGTCCTGGGACATAATGAGGATATCGTCTAGGTAGATTATTAGGCGAACCTCTCTCTCCCTGAGGTAGCTGACCACTGGCCGCAAGACCTTGGTGAAGCACCAAGGTGCTGAGGACCGGCCAAAGGGGAGGCACTGGAACTGGTAAAGAGTTCCTTTCCATGTGAACCGAAGATACTTTCGGAAGTCCTCGTCCATGGGTATCGTAAAATAGGCATCCTTGAGGTCCAGTTTTACAAGCCAATCCTTGGCTTGCAAAATGTCCCTCAAAAGATGGATACCCTCCATCTTGAAGTGTCTGTACGTTAGGAACTTTTTAAAATATTTGAGATGTATGACTGGTCGCCAACCCTTGTCCTTTTTTTGGACTAGAAAGATGGTGCTTAAAAAACCCTTTGAAATTTCTGATAAGGGGACTTTTATAATGGCCCCTTTGACTAGCATTTGAGATATTTCCAGCTCTATCAGTTTTGAATTTTCCTTGTCTAGAGTCATCTCCCTTGGGATTTTCACTTGGGACGGCTCTTCCCAAAAATCTATCTTGAACCCCACTACAGTTTCCAAGACCCACGGGTCTTGAGTAATTCGTAACCAGTTGTGGGCAAAATGCTTCAGTCTCCCTGCTACCTTCGAGGGGGAGGGGGATTTCGGGCTTACCTTGATAGGATTGGTTGGAGGATCTTGATCTGGTGCCACGGGCTCTTGATCTGGTGCCACGGGCTCTTGAACCCCTTTCTCTCTGGGGGTAGAAGTTGGAGTTTGAACGGTAGCCTCTATAGGAGCGTGAGCCTCTTTCGTCTTGTGGGTAAAACTGGGACCTGAAGGAGCCGCGGTTGACAGGTTGTCCCCTCCTGTCAGCCCTTCCAAAAAGTGGTCGTCCCCCAAAGACTCTGCGCATATTAGATTGTGCCTTGCTGAAGGCGTTGAAGGTGTACACGTACTTGCCCAAGGATTTAACAAAGTTATCACCGAATAAAAGTCCTTTGGCGTCGCACATGTCCTCCTTGGCAGATAGATCTGCAAGCTTGGGGTTCATTCTGAGGACCGCCTTCCTCCGTTCGGTGATCAAATTGGCATTGGCATTTCCAACGAAACAAATGGCCCGTTGGGACCATCCTCGTAGAAGTTCGGTATTGACCGGAGTATTGTTGGATCTAGCCTCTTCGGTCATGTCGAGGATTTTGGACAAGGGTCCGAGAGCGTCAAGAAGCTTGTCCTGACATTGTTTCAGGCATTTTTCGATTCCCTTCCTGGGGTCCCTTCCTGATTTGAAAAGGAAGGTGATCAGCTCAGGATCAAGATTGGGGGTGCTGCAGATCTTGTCCTCCGAAGAGGGGCGAGGGCACTCGTTTCGTAGCAGGTTACGTGTCTCTCTATCCAGTGGTTTCCTCACCCACTGGGACAGGTATTTACCCACATGATCCATGGGCCACCATTCGGTGCTGCGAGGGTGGCGGATGGCGGTAGGATTGAACATTTCCCCACCGAGGGGGTCTTTAACGGTAAAAGATGAGGTGGAAGGATGGTCTAAGTCCTCATCAAGATCCTCAAGGGTATCTTGGGGATCGAAAATAAACTCGTCCATGTCCTCATAATCTGTACTTTGTTGATTTAAATTGAAAGGAATTGTCACTGAAATCATTTGTCCCATAAAGGGTACCGCGTTCTATAATGCCGCTATGGGCACCTCTTCTCTCAGTCCCAAGATATTGGGATCTCTCTATTGTGCTGCCATGAGCACCAGCATCTCTTGTAGCGCAAGGGCTACCAAATTCTATTGCATGGGTGAATGCCTTGTTCGTATGTTTTCTTTTTTGGGGTACTTTACCCCTTTTTGGGGGTCCAGAGGTAGAGGGTGAGTCTCTGTCCGAGAGAGAAAAGTAAATCTCCTCGACGGGGGACGCCCTCCTCCTCTTGGACAGAGCAGCGTCAACCGCTTCCTTGACGGAAGATTTAAGCTCTTCCCCAATCAGCCTTTTGAGGCTGTCTCCCAAAAGCTCCTTAGGGGGCTGTTGAGTGGCATTTGCGTCATTATCCATTGTAATACAATATGTATATAAGGATTAATAAGAAGCCTAAAAGGCTTAGACGCAGTAGTGCAGGTAAGCACACAAAATCAGGTGAAGTACAGGTAAAAAGGTTAGACAAGGGTCTTTATAAGGCTTACTCACAATAGTGCAGGTAAGCACCTAGAATCCGTGTCAAGCTTGTTAACGAGCAGATTCCTTAGGCAGACAGCATAAAGATAGAGCGCAGAAGGAGAGAAGGCCAGCAGGTGGCGATCTTTCTCTAAATATCGAGTTTGAGGTGGAAACAAGGGGAAGATGGAGGCTCCGGCTCAGTCAGGCACCGTTACGCTCGCGTGATCAGGCGTAACCACGGTAACCTCAAGCCGAGACGGAGGAAGCATTTCGTGTAATGCGAATTGAATGTGTCATAAGAGCACGCTCCCGCGTCTCCCAGCAGGTTGCTAGGAGACGCAGGAATCAAAATGCACAAGCTCCGCTTCGATCCCCGATAATCCTTTATTTATTTATTTTTTTAATGTTCGCGCTCGTTAAATGGCAGAAATATTAGAGCAAGGCGAACTAAAGGAGCGGGTTTAAAGGGCTGACGTAGCCGTAAGCCCGCAACCGCTCGTAGGAATATTATCGGCGGTGGGTTGGAATAAAAAGAAGGGATACACTTACCTGACAGAGAATCGATCTTGAAGCGATCGAAAGGCCTAAATAACTAAGGGATCATCCCCGCCATAAATTGGACAGGGACGTTTTGCTGAAAGGGATAAATGGGTAAGGGACACAAGTCCAAGCACATATCAAGTAATACAGAATAATACGTACATAAAACTAAAGCTATCAATCAATAATTATCAAATGAATACAATTAGGTAAAAATCATGTAGTAGGAAGGAAGAGTGTACTTAGCTGTGTCAGAGCAGCGAACAAAAGAGGAAGATTGGAGCGTGCACTGTCTCCTTGTTTCCGGACTCGCACGCAGAGTGCTTGGCTGTGACCTCACTCGAGGAAGTCCTTCCTCTCTGGCATTACGGAGACGATCTGTCCCGTTTTTTATTCAATAATAAGCAATCTTTGGCACTACTTGTGCCCGCTTTCGGTACGTTTCCCAAATAAATAGAATTAAACAGCTTTTTTGACAAAGCTCATTTTAAAGGTTTGTCCACCCCTTAAAACATATTTAAAGGGATTTACCACCCTATTACCCCCTATTTAATATTATTAAATGACCTACTAGCCTGATGAAGATAAAGAACTCCCAGAACCAGGGAGAATCAGGCATTTGGGGGACAATATTAGAAAGTACTTACAGGAGGAACTTAAAGCCTCCCTTAAAGAGGCAGTAGATGCCGCTTTGTCTAAAAGAAAGAAAGGATCTCCCTCTGAGGATAATTATTTTTCTCTATCTGATGAGGATTTACCCTCTACCTCACTGCCTAAAAAAAGGGGGAAAGTTGCTCATAAAAGCAAACACTTATCTAAAGCTCTTGATCTGATGAGATGATGTATTAAGTAAAAGTATACAGATCCGGAAGAATTAAATAATCCATTACTTGCAATTTACTTAGAGCCACTGTAGTTTAGTCATAAGATCATTTGTTGCATTTAGAAAGTAGGCAATTTCATGCTCTCATTCCTTGTCTGTCCATTCTCAACCGTTTGCTCTAGGAAATAACACTTTTGTTGCAAGTCTAGTCAAGCAAGCTACAAACGTCAAAGAAGGCGATTGAGTGTTAAAACACAAGTGGTAACTTTACGAAAGGTTCCCATAGGCTTCAGACTGTTCAGTTCATACTAGGAAGGGAATCGAAGTTTGAGGCCTTCGCGAAATACAGCTCATACACGATGAAATTGTGCTAAAATAAGAATCTCGCATTACATAGGATAGTACATTAATTCTCCAATTAAGCGTATTAATATCACTTCAAAATGAATTGCAATTAATTCATGTAAGTATAGGGTACGCATTAAAATTTATAATCACTATCGCATATAAGTTTGTAAGTCTCTTTTGCACTTCATATGTTATTACTGCATACAAGATTTAAAAGCACATCAAAGAAACTTTATGAAATGCAATCATAACATAACCTAGTGTAGCACCTACTTTTCTTCTCCATGTCAGTGCTCACATTTATACATTCTAATATTGCTATCCATTTTCTAACACATAAAGCATTTTATTCTTGCATAAAAGTTTTCAGTGTTATTGTTATGTGTTGTCAGAAAACTACTTCTAACATTCTGCATGCTTTTACGATGCAGTATCTAAATCAGAACTTCATTTGTGTGGTTCTTGAAACGTGGAGCCTAACACACACTTTGTCATTATCATGTAAAAAGTGTCACAAACCATTTCTGCGTAAAATTGTCGTAAATAGATAAAAGGTAACACTTCTGCTCTATCAGTCGCTAAGCAGGCAGGAACATTCTAGGTACTAGGCAGAACTTCTGCTCCTGAAGCAAGATGTCTAAACTTCAGGTCATGCCCCCACATCTCTGGAAGACTGGCTGTCATACAGACACCAGTCATGATCATACAGCAGTCCTTCAAGTATTCTGCGTAGCACACCCTCCTTGGTCAGGAAGAACGAGGGTGGTTTGTGAACCACTTTTATACTCCTTTTCCATAAAGGTGATGTAAATTCAATGTTTAACACACTTGTACTGGTTTGGGTTGGCTTTTAAATGCCATGTTATGGCTGTCTAACAGCTTTTGTTCGAGGTGACAGGTAGCAATGGTGCTGTCTCCAAGCAGGCATATCCAAAACAAGGGAATAATGGAAGTGTGAGATATCTGCACCTGGCTGTCATCAGCCTTTGTGGCACGTGATCAGGGCAAGCCAAAATGTCAGGCCCTGCCATAAAACTACCTCACTATGAACAACAGAATCTGCGGACTCCTCCACCCCCACCACCATCCACTAAATGGCAGTGCTCCATAAAATCCAATGGGCAGTCCTTTGCTAAAAGAACTTCATTGAATTTCTAAGGGTAGCCCTCCTCCCTCACTTCAGTGTCTGGGGCTCCATTCTTATGCCACATTAATACAGTCATTGCACTGTCTGGGAAGCAGTATCCACCCTTCATGTATCGTGTGCTATTCTGAACCAGGAGCCATCCAACATGGATCCCACTGGTCCCAGCACTTATACTAATAGTTCACACAGTCTCACGGTCTTGCAGGAGACCCACTGTGCGCGCACACACACTCCACAAACATAAGGAATGTCAGCACAAGGTCTGGGGGTCACATCAAAGCAGAACTTTACATGCTTGTGGTCAGTAGACTGCACTCCTGTCTTAAAATGTCTGGTCAGGACTACTAATTCAAAAAACACAGTATGCTGCCAATACTGCTTAATTTGATTGACTGAGGACACTGACAGTTATTCCATGTCGGATATGAAGGTACGTCAGATGCACACTTTTAGTTTACAGAACAGTTTCTGGACCTTGACTTTTCCATTGTCAAGCTTAATCCACTGCGCACACACAGAACTAATGTGCGTGCAGGGGGTCACAAAAAGTCAGGACACCAGTTTTACATGTAGTTGAATCACACCCATACACCATGCAGGGGATAGTCTTATACCAAATGTGTCATTATTGACAGAAACCGTGCAATGTGAAGCAGCTGAACCATCTCAGAAACTGCACTGCAGCATCCCTACAGTTGGGACTACATGATGCTCTGGGGGTTCCCTTTCACATCTGCCAGTGATGTTTGAATAGTGCATCACCAAGGCTGGGTGGCTGTGGAAGGGTTGATGGGGTTTGGGATGACCATAAGGATGTTGCAGGGTCAATATAGTGTGTGCTACACTGACACAGGTCAGAAGGCAGTGTTGTGTGACATGCTGGCACTGTGACACCACACTTTATCATCAGAAAGGCAGTATGCTCCTTGTTAGACCTGGCACTGTTGGCGTGGGTCTCCCTTCCATTTTTTGCTGTTGCCTCATGTGTTTTTGCTGGTTATAGATGCTTTGGGCACTGTGCCACTGCTATTCAGTGCCACAGTGCAAGTGCTCCCTATGGTAAATTGGTGTATGGATTAGAGCAGGGGTCTCCAACCTTTTCTGCAGTGAGAGCTACTTCTGATCCGTGAAAATGATTGTGAGCTACTAAAGGCCAAGCAACTTGTGAATCATTCCCAAAGTCCTTCCACGCGCAGCTTCATTGACGAGGGATAAACAGATACCCATTTAGTGTCTGCAATGCACAATATGAAACCAGAGAGCCTGGTATAAGTCCTGGCTTTCCTCTTGAACAAACTGCTTACTCCTGACCTCTGCCATAACCAGCTAAGAAGACTACAACCATAAGAAATCATATGGACGTGCAGTGCTGTTCAAAGCTGCAATCATACTAAAAACCATAACCTGCACATCTGTCTCTCACACCTTTTCATCCACCAAACTAATACATTCCATAACTCGGTAATCGAACCTCGGTGGTCATCATGCACAACATGGAACACTTCCCACATAGGCTCACAAAATAAAGACAACACCTTTCCCACCACAAACCCTACACATGGATTGGCTTGCAGGGTAGTAACCAGTATAAACAAATGCTGCAATAGAATTATTTTATTACATCATACCTCCTTTTTCTACATTATCACATGACTAGACCTTGAAATGCCTGAGTTCAGGGTTTGCACTGTACAAATTCTCTCCTAACAGACCATAAATGTGTTCCATGTAATAATAACCTATTCCACATGTATGGTTCACATGACTTGCCACTTAGTTCATTATCATAGAATTGTCATCAAGGATGGTGGGAGTCCATGATTATTTCATGATTAAAAGCTACTACTTCTAAAAATGCCTCTTAATCTTCAAATCCTGGTCAGTGGATCACATGACACTCACCAGAGTCCTGAACATACAGCTGTATGAAATGCTTTCTATTCGAAACGAGGTGCATTTTTATTGAACTCTCATAGCTCCACTTCCCACCCATCAAATAATAAATGGACAGAAACAGTGTACATTGCTGCAAATAAATATATTATATTGCTTAAGGATTTCTGGTCCTGGGCGCAGAATCAAATTTTAGTTTAATCATATTTAAATTTCATTTGGTACAATGTTTTCAACCAAATCACCAGCTTAATTATAAAAGTTGGTTCTTGAGCAATAAAATGGTCACTAAAATATAACTGTGAACTTGGAATGCAGGAAATCCTGAATCCACTCCACATCATCTGATAAACTGCTCCATAAACATTCAGGAACAGAGTGTAATAATGTACCAAAGACCAATTGTGATACTTATCAGTTAATAGAAAAAAAGGAACATAGGGACTGGGTGGAGCAATAGTGCAGGACAGGGATACAAAGAGTTTGAATGATAAAAAAAAGTCTACGTTTGGAAAACCTGTGTGAAATGAATTGGTATCTAGGGTTTCCAGTAACCAATAGGCAAGTGTTTGCCTCTGTAAATTAAAGCTACCTTAGCAGAAAGGCCAAAGACTGAATGGGCATGGCACCAAAATACGTTTATAACTAACATAGCAGGTTTGATGCAGGATTCGAAGAAATACACACTGCTTCAGGTGACTTAAAATGCCAGATTCACATAAAATATATATTCCAGGCATATGTTAAGACAGAAGCAATTGACACCTGGGAGCTTACGTAAACCATGCATGGGTGAGTGATGCAAAAACTATATTTAAATGTACTTTATGTGAATTTGATAACCTGGAGGCGAGGTGGAAGAATCGGTTTTGTGTTTTACAAACAGGATTTTTATAGTAGCAGGAGGCCCTCGAAATAACGGCGCAGAACACACAGCAGAACAGAACAGCGGGGTCTGAGGGGTCCGGTCCAGACTGGATTACAGGAACCAGGATATGCTAGAGAAGGTTGGGTAGGAACATGCACGCGAGAGATGATGATAGCAATTTGTAACATGCATAGTTACTCTAAGAATGTCCCGGCACGAGCCAGCATAGATCGGAAAGTGATCTGAATGCTACGCAGCACACTACATATTTCATATGTATCAATGGGCGCTTTGCGCACAGTGTGGGTGGAAATGTTTCTGAATGACACAACAAATCATCAGTTTCCATGCTCAGATTCTGAAAGTGAATTATTTCTAGCACGCCGTGCCAGCGGCAGGAACCTAAAGTTGCGGAGGGAATCTTTGAGCACTAGGACCCCGTGCCATGTGTTAATGCTGTAAAATTGACAAGCCCTGGTTCCCCCTCATCTGCTTCTGCCGCCTTTCTATGCCTGGTTCACAGCAGCAGGTGGTGGTGTGGTCTCTTACTGGAGGTGACATCTCCTGCCCCAGCCCCTCTCTCCCTGCGCTCACTGACGGGCTCTCCTATGTGGCCGAGGAAGGAGGTGGGAGGGAGGAGTGAGCCCAGCCAGACCCAGAGACTGCTGCATCCCAGCAGAGAGGCACTGCCCTGCCCAATGAGAGCCAAGGGAGGCAGAACTGTCAATGACTGGGGCTCTCTTCTCCCCTCCGCTCACAGACCCTGCGCATCGCATCCCAAGGCAGGACCGCCGTGAAGACAGCCGCGGACTCGCTGTTTGCTCCTCAGCTGCTGTTCAGGAATTACAGCAGCTCGCCTTTCCCTCGTGCTCCGATTGGTTTCATAAGAAAAGTGATTTGTTTGGCTAATTAAAAGTTTGCTTTATCTGGTAGCAAAGAGCCGCCAAGCAGCAGATCTGAGCTATCGGCTTGGGAAATTAATAAACGAGAACAAAGGGTATAAAAAAATGAAGAGGGCATCCCACGCCCAGCAAATGAAAGATGCTGACAAAAGACACTTTCAGATAAGCCCCGCCTCGGGTCAGGAGTAGAACGAACTGCGAAAAGGCACCCCGCGATCTCGAGCCCGAGAGGAATCTGGATTTTCCGTTTCTCCTTGTGGAAAGTGGCATGGGGAGATAGTATGCTCAGTCTTATCACACAAAGAATAAGGCGGCAAAGCAGAGCTAAAAATGAACAATTTAATTTTAGGTCAACAAGAGCTACATAATTTCAACAGCCAAAGCCATTCGGAAGGAATTCGGTCCAAATTTACTTGTTCGAAGTACTGCTCATGTTTTATTTATTTTAGATGCCTCAAATACCGGCATGCACAGGCATCTATTTAAAAAAAATAAAGCTCCTCTTGCCCACATACCTGCTGTCTGTCTGGTTCTGCTTAAGGTGGCTGACACTGCATCTCCTGTATTTCAGCATGGAGATCCAATTATGCCTTCAAGGCTGCTGCTTCGGTCGCAAAAATGCACAGGATCATAGAACGGAGACATGCAGCAAAAGGCGCGCATAGTGGTTCTCCGAGGGCAGCCAACACTGCCCATGCGCTGGCCGACGTCAACCAATTCACCCCGCCCCAGATAGGCTCAAATAGCAGCTGCTTCCTACGGCGGGAGACAAGCAACTGCAAAAGACCTAAAAAACAAACAAAACGACAATGATAGGCTACTAAAGTGGAAGTCAGGCCGCAAGCTACTGACAGGGCACCTGCGAGCTACCGGTAGCTCGCGATCGACCGGTTGGAGACCCCTGGATTAGAGATTCCATGATTGGTTGGTTTGGTTTACTTGTCAGACCCTTAGTACAGTGCACTGAGTGTGCCCAGGGCTTGTAAACCAAATGCTGCTGGTGGGCTTGCAGCACTGGTTGTGCCACCCACAGAAGCAGCCTGTAAAAGTGTGTCTCAGGTCTGCCATTGCAGAGCCTGTGTGCAGTCTGGTATTGCCATGTTGACTGGGCAAGTGCACCCACTTGCCAGTCCCTAAACCTTCCCTTTTCTTCATATCAGACACCCCTATGGTAGGCCCAAGGGCAGGGTGCATTGTAAGTATAAGGTAGGACATGCCCTGGTGTGTGTGGCATGTCCTAATAGTGAATTACAGCCATTTTCGTTTTTCACTATTGCAAGGCTACCTGTTCCCCATAGGCCAGAATGGGCAGTTTTATTATTACATCTTATAATCCTAACTGACCCAGGGAACATGGTAGAAAAACGAATTTAGTATGCCTGAACTCAGAATGATAAAATACATCTTTTAGTGAAGTTGATTTTAACATTCTGTGTTTGAAAATACCACTTTTAGAAAGTAGGTATTTTCTTCCCTAACTATCCAAGCCTGCCTCTGCTAGGTTGTGTATTCCTTGTCTGGTTTGTGAGTGGCAGGGGCTGGGGGATTCCAGGAGACAGGGTGAGTCAGCACAGGGCTGAATAGAGAGATCTGCATGGAGATGGGTGGGAGGAGTTGCACCTGGGACCTGAATAGGGCTGTGCCTTCCCTCCACAATGCTGGCTCCACCTCCTGTGGTGTGTCTGATGTCCCTGGCCTACACTGTGAAAGGAAAGAAGGAGTCTTGTCAACAAAGTGCTCCAGGACTGACCAGAACTGGTTTGGACTAGGCAAAGGCCTCTCTACCTTCAGAGACAATGGATTTTGGTGTATAAAAGAGGGGACCCAAACCCCAGAACTTTAGATCACTTTGGGAAGCAAGAAGAACCTTTGCTGAGGAGAGGAACCAGAGAAACGGATGAGGAGACTATCCCTATGCTGAGTGCTGTTTGGGGCATTGGCCTGCAGTGGTTGCCTGACTGCCAAAGAAAGGAGAAAGGAACTGTGTGTGTACTTTCATCAACTTGTAAAAGATCTCCAAGGGCTTGAGAGAAGAGCTTGCCTCCTGCTGAAGTCTCGGGGACAACAGACTTTACCAACCAGCTCCCCAAGAGTCTTTCTGTAAAGTGCCTGCTGCTGTGCTGGACTTTCTGAGGGACTGCGTGTCGCAAGGAGCTGGAAGCGCGACTCACGAAGGAGCGTCGCCGCCGCAGCCGAAGCGCCTCACATCGCCGAAGAAAAGGATCGACGTTGCATCAGACGCCGCCGCATCACCGGGAAGCGTGTCGCAGGGCCTGTCGCGGCTCAGAAGAATCGTTGAGTCGCCGCACGGCCGTCGGGCATGCCGCATCGTGTCGCATCAAGAAGAAGACGCCATATTTGTTTCTTTGCACCGTATCTTCATCACATCATGGCGTTGCTGGTCGCATCGCCACGGAAGCGCAGTAAGAAACCTACGCATCACCTCCCCACGCCGAGAAGAACCGACGCATCCCCTACGCATCAGTAGGGACCCGACGCATCACCGTTCTTGCGTGTAAGGAACCGACGCATCACCTTCCCTGCAACACTTTCGTTGTATAGCGTTACGCATCCAAAGGTACATTGAACTCAAATTGTCGCATTTACCATCTAAAGAGAACTGGGCTAATTCTACCATTTTTGAAGTACAGTATTGTGGATTTTTGTCGTTTGTGGTCTTGTGTTAAATCTATATAAAAGAATACTTATTTTTAATATACAACTGGTGTGGTGTCCATCTGTAGTGTTGTCACTTGATTACTGTATGTGTTCACAAATGCTTTACACACTGCCTCTGAGATAAGCCTGTCTGCTCATGCCAAGCTACCAAGGGGGTGAGCAGGGGTTATTTTAGGAGTGTATCCACCTTACCCTGACTAGACGCAAGGGTCCCTATTTGGACAAAGGTACCTACCTCTGCCAACTAGAGACCTCCAAATCTAACACTCCTGCAAAACAAATTTGTCAATTTTTGTCCAGGAAGTATAATCTTTAAGGATCAGTAGGGGAGCTTGTAGGGTTGCTAGTGGGCTGATAAGATGGGAAATGAGGGCTAATACTGGAGAATGCATAGACAGCCACTCGGCCTGGATAGCAAATTGTCCGGAGACACACTCACAATCTTCTTGTTGTCCAATGGATCTATTCATTGTTGACATTTACATTTCAATGAAATTGGCACTTTACATTGTGTAGAAAAAATGATAAGTTATATTTGCCTTAATTACTCTATCTGCAATTAGCACTTCTGTGTGTTAAGCAGATTGTAATACTATTTGCTTTTTCTGCTATAAATGAACTTGCTAAGGCAAAGCCCAAGCCTCACTTTTTAATATACATGTCACCCCTCCAGCAGGCCTATTGAGTCCTTGGGCAGAGTGCTGTATATTAAAAAAAAAATAGGACATGTATTTTTATGTCCCAACTGTAAAAACCCCAAATAGTTGTTTTTACTGCAGGAAAACTGGTAACGCTATTGGCGAGTGCAGGGCTACACGCTGACAACTCAGCTGTGCTAAATTCTGAATGTGAATAGTAAGATTGGTATTTCAAAGTATCAAAATTATTCTTACATTAAACTCAACTTGATGCCCAAGTCGAACTTAATGTAACTTTTAAAGAACTGCAACTTTTAGAAAGTTGCCACTTTGTTGCCCACATTTTCCAGTGGTCATCCACAGATGATGGCCACCAGATCATTTTCTGCTCTCCTGAGAGAATTGTGAGTGACCCCCCCAAGAGCAGGAACAATAGACCTGCCATTGGTAGAGGTGTTAACTCTCCATGTCGGTAAGCCACACAGGGTGTGAACCCGAAAGACGAGCTTCAAAGGTGAAAGCCGCCTTTGAAGGGCAAATGTTGGACTAATAGACCCATCTTGGGAGTAGGCAGAATAGTGCACTCTGGGATAGCTAGATGCCACACATTGTAGAAATTCTTCATCAGGTGGGAAAGGTCCTATAGCACATTTGGCTAGTAACCGCTGTATCCCTGAGGGCACTCTATGGGCATTAATATGGCACCCCTGGCACTGAGACCTCAGATTATATCTGGACTAAAGAGAACCGAAGTATTGCCCAACTGTTCCCTGGGCCTGGCAAGAGTCTACATCAACTGGTGGACGGCACCTGCTGATCCTTGGGCTGACAAAAAGAGGACTGTACCTGTGGTGCCCGGCCAGGCTGCTGGGTCTGGGAGAGTCATCGTAGTGCGGTTTGGTTGCCCAAGACGGATACTAGCCTTCACCACTGAAAAGAACCATTGGTTTCGCTGTTACTAGGGGCCAGTAGTCCAGTGGCAGCTGGATGTTTGCTGGACCAAAGAGGACTTTGTGGGACACAGACCCCTGTGGCCAAAGTTGCTCCACCTGGACCATGAGCAAAGGAGTATCCCCAGGAAGCCCCCCATCGGCCGCACAGCACCCTCCGCATCCTGTATCCCTTGCATCAGGACCACTCCATTTAAGTCTATGGCAGTTCGAACATAGAGCCTGGAACTGAACTTGAGGCTGCTTTGGTGACAAGGTCACTCTCTTACAACTCCTTGCTGCCCCCTTGCGCTTCTCCCTGCTGGAGTTGGTCAGCCAAAGCGTACCCAAATAGCTGAATACGACTTTGTAAAAGTTTTACAAAGTTTCTTAACTTTCCGCGTAACCATGCTTGTTGGAATTTTGCTTACAGAGCAGTGATTTACTACTAATTAAAAATCTACATCTCTGGAACCCTCCGGCCAATTTTTGTTTGGTTTGGTGTCAAAAAAATTCATAAAAATAAGATCTGATTTTATAAATTGGTGTTGGATTTCTTTCCTGTTGTGTGACTTTATTTCATTGTTTTGGTGCTTCTAAATACTTTTTCATTTGTTTAAGCCTGGGTTGAGCTGAGGTTTTACAAATGAGCCTGACTGAACCCAAGTCCATATCGGGAGTGAATCCCACAGTGAGGTTGCACAACTTCACCTTCACACAACTGAAGGCACTTGTGTTTTCCAAATGTGAAGATGGTTTGTACAGTGAACCATAAGAATAAGATTCTGGATAGAGGCTGCTAGAACTGATCATTGCCCCGGATGACTCTGTAGGATGTTTCCTGGCATGGACCACATTTAGCCAATCATACGAGTCTTGGAAGAAGCCACTATTGATTATCGCAGTGCCCTATCAATGTATAACACCCATCATTGTCCTGAGGATGGTCTTTAGAAATTAAATGAGTGGGACCGAAACGTCGACAGATTGAAAGCCCTGCAGGGCATCCTGTTCTCAAAAGTAGAAAGGTCATTACTCCTCCACATAAGGAGGGTGTTCCCCCTCTTTTGTTGGACCCTTAGGTCCTCAAGCTTTTTTCCCTCCTTTTGTGTTTCACTTTTAAAAAAAATTGTGATAAGTTAAGTGTATTTTTTTGGAAAGGGATATGTGATGGATTTCTGTGACTCTTTATGGGGGCTCATGTAGGTTTTTTGTATGACTTTGATGTCTCTTGTGTATAGAGAATACAAAAGACTGCTTTTGTATTTTGTTGCTCTCCATCATTTCTTTTTACTCTTTCTTTTCAAATCTTTGACTTCATGTTTTTTAAGAGAGGCAAGTGGGATTGCTGAACCCTCGAATTACTTTGTGTAATGTCCAAGGGGGGTTTCTTTGTGTTGATTTTACAAATAACACTGACATTAAATAACAGAAACCCATGTTACTTTAGTACTGACAGCACTCTTTCTCTGTGTGATCAAGCTATAATCCTCAGTGATAAGTGAACCAGCCAATCACATAGGCAGGGTTGAAAAAGTATCTCCTCCTGATGTAGCAATGTTACCAGATTAGCCAGGATCTTAGTGAAAACACATTGACCAAACTTCAGTCTGAAAGGGAGACCCGGAACTCAAAATAAAGAGCTCCTCTGACAAAGCATTGGAACGTCTGATGCTTCGCATGCATTGGGATGTATGGATAAGAGTCCTGCAAGTCTAAGGTGGATAGAAAGTTCCTGTTGGAGATCATTGGAGTCATAGTTTGTAACATGTATCCTGAAGTGCTTTGTCTTTATGTATGAGTTGACTTTCTTTATAGGCCTGCAATATCCAGAGGCCTTCTGTACTAGGAAGAGAATAGAATAAACACCACTTCAGCTTCCTCTGGACGGACTGGGACAATTGCTCACTTTTCCCATAATCCCTAAGCTACTTATCAACGGGATTACCTTTGCATAGGATTTCTGTGAATGGGGAGCAGGGATGAATCATGAGACGGGGGGGCCAAGAATCAAAGCTTATCTTGATAATTTTCAAAACCCAACCGACTGAAATGTTTCTTTGCCGTACATCATAAAAATCCATGAGCCTTCTCCCTACCACTTCTGGATCAGAAGGAGGTCACTAATACTCAGGATTTCCACTTAGAACTGCTTGACTGGTTTACGGTGTCTGGATCTTTTGAGGACTTTTGCTTACGGCATGAAGATCAGGATTTCAGATCTTTCTTGGAAGCTTCATGATGGTCCTAAAAGAAATCTTCAACCAGGCAAATTTCTTTGAGTAGTCAGTTTTCCAATCTCTCTTCCTTGTGTTTCTTCTGGCTAGATCTACAGCCATAACTGCCAACCTAAAAACATCTGATGATACACAAGACTTGAATTTAGCTTCCTGTGCCATCTGTACTTGGAGATCAGAAACATTCATACACTCTTGGATTACTACAGCCAAACGTTCAAAATCCCTCACCAGGACCTAGAGTTGTATGCTGAGTAGATGCCTGCTTTGAGGCCAAAATATTGGTTGCAAACAATTTCTTCAAATCACCATCCACCTCCCTGTCTACTGCATCCACCGGGGATCAGGCTTCTAGATTCAATGATGTACGGCCAATTAAGGTAGCTAGTATAGCATCAACCTTAACATTATTGGGAAAAGTCTCTTCCTAATTCTCCAATGAATATATTTTCCGGCAAAATCTCAGGATAGTAGACTGTGCTACCTCTTTCCATTGCCTGAAGGGCAAGTCCTTAGACTTTTTATGGTCTGGCTTGACAGCACAGCTGTCGTATGTGAGGATCACTCGGTAGAGGCTTTGGCTCTGCGCAAAATGTTGGTACATGTTATGATTGGGCAGAAGTTGTACCTTTACACAAAAAAAGTGCTTGCTCTCCACACAGCTATGATAATTTTGTTTATTTATCCAGCTGCCTGAGCTTAAACCTTCTTGGGCACAGACATGACATTGTAATGCTATTAAAGTGTCTTAGATAACTATATAATTCATGGTGGGCAGTCATTAACATACATGGATTTTTAGGTCTGGCTTGACAGTACAGCTGTCATATAACCTTTTAACTACACTAATATATATCTACAATTCTTTGCTTCTACACAAATACATATCCATTCCCATGCCATTCTCTGGTAATGCTTCACATTACTATACAACATACTTTTAAAGCCATATCTATTTGTATTGCCAATGCTTGTAATGAATGCTTGTTTCACTGCTGAGGCTGTCACTATAGTCTCAAATTCAGTGCTTTGAGTTAAAGTTTCTGGACCTCTGTTCCTCAAGACCTTTTTAGGTCTCAGATACAGATAGCCTAATCTACCTGCAGGGAGACCCATATTTCCAACACACATATATTTAGAATGGGATTCGAGTCAGCCCATTGCTCCTGGTTACATGGCTTTATTTTCTTTCTCATTTCCTTGCTCATGGTTCAATGGCTTGACTCCCAATGCTCGTCAACCCAGGATCATTTTAGTCTCCGTATTTTAATTGGTTGCTAAGTCCTTCCACTGCTGGCATCTGACTTGGCCTTGACCCTCTCCCATTTCCTGACCCTAATTCAGCGTTCTTTTGCCCCAGCCCCCTTTTTTCCCCTCATCCCTTTGTTAATTTTTATCTGCTCAACGCACTAGCAGTGGGTAGTTTATTAAAATGGTTTTGAGCCTATTTCAAGATGGTTGCCCACGAGTGCACGTGTGCACGCATGATTGAGGGGCTTCTTTCAATTGTTTTTTGTCTACAAATCCCATTCAGAAATGGTTGAGTTGCACAGCCACAGTGGCCAACTTTGAGTGCAATTCATTTTACTTCTTAAATCCTATTCAAAGATGGGCGCCTCTTAGTCGCGTACTTTCACTGTGGACATCCACCCTAAAACAAAAGCATTGACAAAACCAATAGATATTATGGCCGAGACCTATTGGATTGGTCAGGGCTTGTTTTTTTCCCCACTTTAGTTCAATTTTCTCCTTGCTAATTCTTTCTTAGTAGGTCCCTTTGTGATTCAGGCCTAGTGTATATTTTTGAGCTTTCACATGAAGTTTGGAGAACTATTTATGTTCTAATTGAGTCTGTAGTACCATTGAAGTTATTTAAAAATTGTACATCACATTTTATTGCAGAATGTTGATTTTAGAATATTTCAACTAACTATGAAATATTTTGTAAAAAAATATTGAGAATTGAACAAGATTTTTTTTTCATTGTTTAGTGCAAAAGTAGTACAATTTAGCAGGAGCAAGGTTAAACAATTGATCCAGTGTAAGCGTATAAATATTTCAATTTTTTTTTTGGACTATTTACTCATCTATCCCTCTAACTGCACTGGCCCCCTACGATTAGCTGGATTACAGCATTACCCTCACCACAGAGGCAAAGGGTCTTAAATTGGATCTTTCTCTGCCGATAGGAGGGGTGGGAATTTGGATGTTTAAAACACAAACGTCAGTCACCCAAAAAGGACTATTTATTGGTGACTGACTCACAATTTTGAGATCAGGTTCAAATACACTACTCTCGGATCCATACTGTAAAAATAAAGTATTGCAATGGGGAGACCTAATCTCTGAAAGAAATTCAGTCTAACCAAAATGATACAAACTAGAAGCTCTGCTACTGCACCACAAAATAAAAGAAGCAGAACTTAATATTCAGAGAAAATTAGCTGATTATCCCTACAACTCATTTAGATTGAGAGTAATTCAATGCAGTTTCAAATAAAGAACGTCAGGACACAATAATAGACTCAGGCAATTGAGATAGATAGTTATTGTATTAATGTTCCAAAATGTACACAAATAAGCAGCTTCTTATGCATCTCAGTCAAGAATGTTAAAGCAGGTAGTACAAGACCACACATTTAGTCAGAATGTCAAATCTAAAGAGGATGGTGTATAAAAAACATCAGGTATGAGAACAGGCTCCTTCCACCATTTGAGGCAAAATAATTGTTCAGTCCTATCTAAAATTAAAAGTAAATGGGCAAAAGGATAAATTTTGAAGTCCTCTAAGGGCGAGTCCATGAGCATTGGCAAAAAGAAGCAAAAAACAATTTGTTAGGCAAAGAAGAATTCCAAGTCGACGGCATGAATGTAGCAGCATTAGCAAAAAGGCAGTTAAAGATAGGGGAAATTGGGCATTGGGATAAAAGGATAAAATCCAAAGCGCAATGAGTGATGTCCCATAGAAAAAGTTTGCGAAATGGGCGTCCTGCATTGAGAGGAAAAGAAAAATAATGGTGTTGCCCCCTCCTTTGGGGTTTTTTCTTTTATAGACCTTATGGCATCTTAATGATGTGGTGTCACTCCACTAGTCAGTCATTGGTATGATTAGTTTACGTATGTAGTCACAAAATACATCTTTCCCAGGCATTTCATGAGAAAGCTTTGCTTTCCGGGCCTCACAGTTATGTCAATGGTAAGAAAATATTCAGTGTAACCGACTATGGCATCAGGTGAGAGTTGACGTTCCCACCATGAACTTTGAAAGAATGTCCTTTGTATGTATACTGAAACATACACAGAACAAATAAAGCAACATTTGCAAAAATGTCAGTGAATTATTATGCTCGTAAAGAAAAAATTGCAGCTCAAGTAAGAACGCGTTTAAAGCTTAAAATGCATACATCAGCTCTTCATTAATTGAACATAAGTGGAATCAAATATAATGCATCAAATCGTTATTTCATAATAAAAGAATATTAATAAATGTTTCACCAATGTATTGTTACACAAAGTTGACTAGCTTTAGCTACGGTCTACTGCCTCAATTTTTTCAACATCCATACATATAAATTCTAAAAAACGTTTTACCAAAATCTTTTTTACATTTTTAAAACCATTTAGGTC
Source organism: Calotriton arnoldi (assembly GCA_963921515.1). Lineage (NCBI taxonomy): Eukaryota > Metazoa > Chordata > Amphibia > Caudata > Salamandridae > Calotriton > Calotriton arnoldi. The sequence continues at coordinate 2,104,447 of CAWUFW010000045.1, forward strand.
TCTACTATCACCTCTGTAAGTTTCTACTTCCTACCTAATTTTATCTCATAATTGCACGACAATCGAATTACAATGCATTTGTAATGAAAGGAAATAGAACTGTTGGGCCTCATCTTTGAATATGCAATGTTACATCGCATGCGCTATAACGCATGCGATTACAATGTGGTTGTTACAACGAAAGTCGTTTCTACGACTTGCTATAGGGGGCGCGCTGGACTTAGGAATAGTATAATTTATTATTCCAACTCCAGCGTATGCAACAGTAGGGAAGGTGTTGGAATAGTAAATTATACTATTCCTTAGTTTAGCGCACCCCCTACAGCAAGTCGTAGAAACAACTTGCGATGTAATGGCTTGCGTTGTAATTGCATGTGTTGTAGCGCATGCGATGTAAACGCTGTTTCCCCTCATCTTTAGATTATTAGTTTTCAACCATACGTGAATAATAAAACATAATTCCATAGGAAATCTTGTTATGAAAATGTATTAATAAACGCTATAACTATTTAGCAATGTAATTTCTCTTTTTCTAACTCTCCCAAACACAATTTTACAGTGCTGATACTTCACTTGTCTCTATTATTGTATTACTTTGTGTATTTTGTGCAATGTGCACATTCAGGTTTTCGTGTCTAAATCAGTAAGTGTCATGTTATATGTTTTTGAAATATTTTCTCCATCACAATCATTCTAGAGCTAAACTTCGCCGTACCAAGTCAAAGCAGAAAAGTGACGTTCTACAGCTTAGTGGGAATGAAACGTTTAGGTGGTATAAGAGGCGCAAAGACAACTTGGGTGTAGCTGGCCACAAGGGAAAGAGGAAGGGTAGTGGTTGTTAGTTGTGTGTACAAGAGGCACAAAGACAACATGGGTGTAGTTTGGGACAAGGGAAAGAGGATGGTTAGTGGTAGTTACTGAGAATTTCCCCATTTATAAAATAAATAAGTGTAGTGAAACCAATTTGGCAATGTCGACCCATTGAAGTACAGGCTGGAGCACTGAACACGTGGAGAGCCGCATTGGTGGATTAGGAACATAGGAGGAGTGGGTTTGCAGAGCCACATTTGAACCATGGTGCAGTCAAAGCCACGGCTAGTGATTTCCGATTTCTGTGGGGTGGGCATATCCTGCAGTAGGAATAAAAGGAATCATGAAACCGATAGAGATGAGATCTTGGCAGGCCTGCTCTTTGAGCCACTTCACGGTCCACAGGCAAGAATAAAGCTTCAGACTCAGAATATTGGCAGGTGGCATATGTAACCGTGGGATATATTGGTGCCATGATAGTCTGTACTGTGTCCCAGAAAGAAAACCGGAACGATACAGGGTAGAATGTATTTTCTTAAGCTGCGCTCATAGGTTGCCAAGGAGACCATAAAGAATACAAACTCTGAAGAGCAGGAATAATCTAAAGGTCAACGGCTATTGACACGCACTATAAACGTGGTGCACACAGATCTACTTTCTAAAACTAGTGAAGTTACAGATGCATTAAGGCAAAGGAATAGAACATGGAGGCTTTAACTGGTAAAGTGCTGTAAGTGCAGCACCCTGGAGTGACACTTCACCACATTGGAGTACTCTACTTAAGGAATGACTGACTTCAAAGACTGCGCCCTATGCAAGCTGATTGGTATGTAATCGCACATGGAGGCCCCTTGAAAGTGCTTCACTATGCCTTCCTCACGCCCTCAGGGGGCACTGCATTAATTGGGCATGAGGTTCCCGTTAATACAATTCCATCTCCTCCAGGGTAAAGAGCAGGGCACTCCCAGGCTGCTGCTCCTGCACATAGTTATTCATTGTGATCAGAAAAATGAGTAGTAAAAACAATCAAGTTTGTCATAAGTTGTCCTGAATTGTATATGCACGTCTTAAATTACAGCACAAAGGCAAGAACCGGGGGGCGTGGTCTCGCCGGTGGCAAGATGGCTGCACCCTGAGTGAGCTCTGCCGACCGGGCGACAATAATCCGCCATAATCCTCAGATCAAGCCCTCAAACAACAGCTAAAACCACTGGCCTGCATTGCTGTTCACCACCCGACACCAACCCAGCCGCTTTGCCGAGACCGAGATGCCCGGGGAGGCGGATGTGTGGCGGTCTCCCGTAGACTCTGCCAGGGCCGATAGGCCGCGTGATTAATGGCGGCTGCCCGGAAGACGCAGCGCGGAGCCAGGTGCTGATTCTCTTCCGACTGGCGGTGCCCGATGTGCCTTGCCCACTTACCGACGCTCCTGCAAGCGACCGGCGGCCTGAAAACCTCGAGGGGCAGAAAACGCTGACTACGCGGAGCCCTGCAAGCCCCCGCGTTTGCGGCCCCGGCAAAGCACTGAAACCCTGCTCGGCGCCAGTGACGTTTGGCGCAAGCGACATCCGGGGGCGAGAAATCCGAATGCTGCTGTGAGTGGGCCTGGGCTGCCGAGGGGGGCCCCCCCTGCCGAGGGGGGGCCCCCCCTTCCTCCCGCCTGGTGATCAACCTGCTGCCGTTCGGACGACCTCTGCGAGCGGATCGCTGCCTGCGGCCCTTGCGTGCCCGCTGCTGGAGGGAGGCGGCGCGGCCTAGGCGTGAACACTCTCGCCCACCTGTAATTCTTCCGGCACTTTCGGCCTGGGGATGCGAGCTGAGGCGGATGAAGGAAAGCCTGCCAGATGGACCCTCCGCCGGTGAGTGCACCCTACATCCTGGGCTGGCGGTGGCTGATTGCTGTGAGGCTCGGGGCCCCCTCGCTGGCAGTGCCGGCCCGGGTTGATTGGCGGGCTGCGGCTGCCTAATGGAGGGTGCTTGCAGACTGTCTAGGGGGCGCGCCCTGGGCCGGACTGCTTCCTGTGGCCCACGCCGCAATACTTATAGATCTGCAGCGTTGATATGGCATGAGCTACGCAGCGGTGGGCATACCTGCGATCCTTCAGCCAAAACACACAACCTTGGAGGCTGTCTTACGGCTCGTAGTGCGGGCCCTGGCCGGCCCGAGTGCCCTACTGGGCCCACATTACAGCGCTGCAGCGGGGTGTACCATCAGCACTACCTCCACCCGCTCCTCGGCTGAAATGGGGGAAACCGACAAACAGCCCAAACTGACCTTTGAGGGCCGCCGAACTGTCCGATGCGGCGACGCGCAGCAGGATGCAGGGGACCAGGCCACGCAGACTGAAGCTTCCGGAGTACAAGATGAGGACAATAAATCACTACTCCTAGAAGTCAAATCTAGCTTAAAGACAAGTGATTCTAAAATAGATCATCTCGCGCTGCGCCTGGATGAGGTCAAACAGCGCGTCGATTCACTCGATAACCGGATTACGCACCTGGAGGCTCGAGTGTCAGACGCAGATGACTCCATTGCTGAAACCCAACAACGATTGCTCAAGATGGACAAGGTCCTGGACCTTATACGCGCCAAAAATTAAGACCTAGAGTCGCGTTCCCCCAGGAACAACCTTCGCATTACGGGCATTCCCGAGTCCACAGCGATGGGCAAAATGGAGGACTATCTGGAAGCTATGCTGCGGGAACTATTCGGAACAGCCCTTTCTGAATGCTTCATAGTGGAGCGTGCTCATCGCTCCCTGGGCCCGCGCCCCCTCCGTGGGCTGCGGCAAGGCCGATTGTTGCTCGTATCCAAAATTCGAGCCATCCTGAGAAAGGCGAGAGAGAGGAGGGAAGTCAGGCACCAAGGGAGCACCCTCGCATTCTACCCTGACTTTAACATGACAGTCCAAAATGCCAGAAGTTAATTTCTACCTGCTAACCGGATGCTCCAACAACTTAACATTACATATTCCCTTCTGTACCTGGCTAAGCTGTGGATTGACACCGAGGGCAAACCCCGATACTTCACGGACCCCAAAGTGGCCATGTCTTTTGGGAAGCAACTGCAAAAGTCCCTGACCCGTGTCCCACCGGCGGATGCTGAGAACAGCCAATTGAATGACAATGACTAGACTCCTTTACTGCTTAATCCCGTAAGTTACACACGCGATTACATCCCTGCTGCTACCCGAGCTCCAAACTACAGCGAACCTTTGCATATGACAGGCGAGCATCAGCCTGGCTACTGGGCCTTGTCTTCGTTTCTACACGCCCTCGCCCGGTCACCCAGCCTCACGGCTGGTGGGAGGTCTGGCTGAGCCCTCGCTCCCAAACGGGATGAATCCCATTTGTTTTTTGTTTCATACATGTTGGGTGATTGTGGTAGGTGGGAGGTACGCATCTCAACCTAATTGGGGGGTTGGAGTGGGAGGGGGGAGGGTCGAGTTTGATGTAACCAGGGGCCTGAAATTTGCCCCATACCCATGGGTTTGTTTCACTTTGACTAGTCTGATGTTTTCAGCACACAATGCACGTTACCACAAAAGACTATTGTACGATAAACAGCAATGCACTATACTCCAGCGGCGGCCCACACGATACCATGGGCACTTTAATACACATCATAGACTACCAGCATGACTTGGGTAACGTTTATCACTTGGAACGTTAGAGGCATAAATGACCACCACAAATCATGACTTATCCATGCCTACTTAGCCAAGCATAATACTGACATATGTTTCCTGTAGGAAACGCATCTTACCACCACCAATACCACTAGACTCCAAGCACGCCACTGGGGGGACGCCTACTCTTCGGCTTACTCAAATTACGCTAGAGGGGTCACTATTCTGATGAAACGTGGACTTCAGTGGCACAATGACCAAACGTACACTGATACAGCAGGCAGATATGTTATATTGACCGGCACACTTTACTCCCAACCCATAATTTTGGCAGCCATTTATGGCCCAAACCTGGACGACGCGGACTTCTTTCTTAATATATGGAGGCTGCTCACATCCCTCGGATCATATCCTATTATATGGGGCGGGGACTTCAACATTGCCCCGCTCAACGGAATAGACCGCTCGGACGCGTGACTCCAACACCCTTAAGCCACAGCCACTTTACACACAATGCAGGAGAATGCCCTGGTGGACCTCTGGTGACACACACATGCCTGCACCTTGTCGGACCACGCCCCCGTACGCTTTACCCTAACGATACCACAAACCCAGCAGAAAATGTTCTCATGGCGTTTACCCTCTCACGCATTCGCGCAACGCGGTATTTAACTGATTAGTGCCATTGTTGAGTTTTTCGAAATCAATACTGGCTCGGTCGAATCCTCCTCGACTCTTTGGGAATCGTTCAAGGTTGGGATCAGGGGAATAAACAAAGCAGGCCGGGGTCCTCTGGGCCATACGGGGCACCCTGAGACGCTTAGAAATTGACATCAGAACCCTTGACCAGGCAAACTACTTCGCTCCTAACCCTGATACACTGGCTGACATCAGGGTCAAACTTAGAGTATTATTCAGAGGCTGAACGTGAAATAAGCTGCCTTGGTCGAGAGGCATCGGCCCGCAGATATGGAGAGGGTGAGCGCCCCGGAAAAACCCTAGCAAATTTATTACGGAAACCCCATGCATCAGCATATGACGGAACTGCGCACTGTGACTGGCAATAGGATCACTGCACCCGATGATATCACTGAGACAGTAACCACTTTCTATTCCCGACTCCACACCGCAGGGTCGGTACAGAACCCAGACTCCTTACAACAGTATTTTGATTTGATTGAGCTCCTATGGCTTAGTCCTGCCCATCACGAATACCTTGATGTCCCATTCACGACTGAGGAAATTACGCAGGTCATTGCGAGCCTCCCAGCTGACAAGGCGCCGGGCACAGACGGCCTTACCCCGGCGTTTTATAGAGTATGCCCCCATTTTAATTCCCCACTTAGTACACATGTACAATGAATCTATTGCAGTTGGTCACCTTCCCCCATCACTGCACGAGGCGCTCATCACACTCATATTGAATCCAGATAAGCCACCTACATCCTGCGACTCATACCGTCCCCTCTCGGTCATAAACACAGACAACAAAATACTAGCCAAAATACTAGCCAATAGACTACTTCCGCTCATGTCACTAATAATACACCCGACCAATCTGGCTTCATTCCAGGTCATCATGATTAGGTTGGGGCATACACTTGCCCCAAACCGACCTCACAGCGAAATTGCGCCTCTTTGGCCAACGAATTCATAATTTCCTCCGTTTTAATCCATGTTATAAACATCTATTCCATTCTTTTTATTCCTCTGTTTTCGTTCAACTTATACTTGAATCCACACACGGGATATTATGCCTTTTTCCAAGTTTCTCATGTTGGAGCTATGCCCATCCGGACCTCTTGCTAAAACACGACAAATGCAGAAGTTCGTCCAAAGCAGTGTTTATTTATTAAATGACCCAATGCATTTCGGGCATCAAGCGCCCTTCATCAGGGGACACTATAAATAACAATAACACAAACCACTGTTACCATAATACCATTACGCAACATCTTACTTACTCAACATCAATCAGTATATACATATATCAAAACACCTTATTGCTTAGGAATAACACTAATGACACTAATTATTTGCAAATGGACAAGGAGGAACTCATAAAATGTAGATTACGTTTTAAAGCATGAGTATGTTGCATTTTGGGTAATGTAGTTTGTTTGACCGTTATAAACGTTTATATGGCGGAAAAATGTTAATTAATGGACCAATCAGGAGGGACAGGCTAGGGAAGTTGTGGTTAAATAAGGGTGGAATTGTGGGTAGTTTAAACATTTATCATTACGGAGATGGCGAAGGAGTAAGTTGAATGACTGAAGCAGGTACGTGAAATTGTCGTATCGTTTATTCAGGCTGAGGGGTGAAAGTGTAGTGCGTGTTTTTGTTGTAATTATGCTGAATGATTGAGCGGGTTTTAATTTAGGAGTAGGTTCGGGGGAGAGCATGAATAACTGGAGATTGCTAGAGGAGAGATAATGGGGCAAGGAGTATTGTAGAGTAAATCACTTTAGATGGGAAGGGAGCGGGAGGAGTTGAACGATTTTGGAAGGGGAAGAATGAAAGGGATTCATAAGGGTGTGTGTGGAATGAATGGAGAGGGAGGAGGAGCACGAAGTGAGAGGGGTAGAGATGAAAGGGGCCTACGGGGATGCGAGTTAAGTAAACGTTGCAAGAGAGGGAAGTGTGAACACGGAGGGTAAAAAGTAAGGATTACATAAGTCTGCCATTTAAATTCCTATTGGTATATGGAAGGGGTAGATGTTTGACTTACAAAAGAGAGGGGTTGAGGAGTTAAACAAAGGATATTGATGACAAGAGGGATAGGTCCGTTAAGCAAATAGAGGGTCATTATGTACATTGTTCATGAAGGGGCATATTGTAAGAAAAAAGGATGGGTTCCTAAGCAATAAGGTGTTTTGATATATGTATATACTGATTGATGTTGAGTAAGTAAGATGTTGCGTAATGGTATTATGGTAACAGTTGTTTGTTTTATTGTTATTATTTATTTATAGTGTCCCCTGATGAAGGGCGCTTGATGCCCGAAATGCATTGGGTCATTTAATAAATAAACACTGCTTTGGACGAACTTCTGCATTTGTCGTGTTTTAGCAAGAGGTCCGGATGGGCACAGCTCCAGCATGAGAAACTTGGAAAAAGGCATAATATCCCGTGTGTGGATTCAAGTATAAGTTGAACGAAAACAGAGGAATAAAAAGAATGGAATAGATGTTTATAACATGGATTAAAACGGAGGAAATTATGAATTCATTGGCCAAAGAGGCGCAATTTCGCTGTGCGGTCAGTTTGGGGCAAGTGTATGCCCCAACCTAATCATGTTGTTCTAATCTAGGTGCCATTTGGGCAAGGCACACAACCGATTAGCACGCATTCTCGGACAATTTATTGAATGGGCATAAAAAACATGAAGATAAAGGTGTGCACCCCATCATCATAATTGAGTGTTCATTCCAGGTCATGCCACATAACATAATCTCAGAACAATCTTCCCCGTAATGCATCAAATTAATCCCACCCTACTCGCAGTAGCAGCGCTCCTAGACGCCACAAAGGCGTTTGATTCCCTCGAATGGCCTTTTTTGTTCTCGCTCCTAGCCCGATTAGCCCTCACTCAGGATTTTAGCCGTAATATTAAGCTATTACACACCCTGCCTAAGGCGCGCATTAAACTTAATGGGCAGATAACCGGACCCATAGCAATCACCAGGGGCACCCGGCGGGGATGCCCGCTTTCGCCCCTGCTTTTTGCCATCGCTATGGAACTACTTGCAGCGCGACTACGCCAACATCATTTCCAGCGTGGCATTGGTTTCTCTGCCCGCCCTTTGGTGACCTCTATGTATGCCGACGATGTTGCGTTATATATTCGAGAGCCACACATAAATTTAGACCCCATGACCAGGGAGGTCGTACGATTAGGCTGATACTCGGGTATTCACATTAATTCGAGCAGATCCATCTTATTCCCCCTCACTGATGCAATGATACCCTGCCCGACAGAATACCCACTTAAATGGGCTACTGAACCGATATCTAGGCATATGGCTCGGTAGAAACACGGATGAACTCTGGACAGCGAACTACGGTAAGGTAATGGAATGGCTGGAAGCCAAAGTACCAATTTGGAACAAACTCCCTCTCTCTATAGCTGGCCGCATCGCAATAGCTAAGATGATTATCCTGCCAAAGTTTCTCTATCTGTTTTTAAATATTCTGCTCCCTCTTACAACTCAATTTTTCAAAAGGCTGCGCTCCAATTTAATCACGTTCACATGGGCGGGGCGACAACCACAAATTGCATATGATATCCTGACACTGCCCTTTTCAAGCAGAGGGCTGGGCGCTCCAAATCTGAAATTATATGCGTATTGCGCTCAGGCTAGTTTCCTACATTTCTGGCTTCATCCTACACCCTTTCAGCAACACACGGCGGTGGAAGCTGACCTGGCCTCTCCCTGGCCGCTAAGCATGGCACTTTTCCTACCCTATAAGAATCACAGAAAAGAAACAAACACGGTAGAATGCTTGCGCTGGGCCTGAGAGGGACATCGCAAGCTAACTGGCACTGACACCCTATATGCTCCATCAATGCAACTTGCTGAAAACCCTGCCTTCCCCCGTTACAGAATAAAGGAATGGCATGCCGCGCGAAAGCACTAGGTATTTGCATAAACGCAGACCTCTACCCGGAGGGTGAGTTCCTTCCCCCACCTGAGCGCATCGAAACTTCAACACCTACATTATTGGACAGCCTACTATATTATCAAATACGGGCAACTTGTAAAGACACAAACAGTACATTCCTGGCATCACCACCTACAAACATGGCACTAGAATATATTCACACAACTACTTCGCACCGGAAACTCGTCACTAGGCTCTATTCATTGACCTTGGCAGCCTCCCCCCATGGACACAGCGCGCGTGCTGCACGTGGCAGGGAGACCTGCTTGATGGCCGCACTACAGAGCAGTGGCATTACTGCTGTAATCAGACTGCTGAAATGTCTGTACTAATGTGCTAATATCAGAAAATGTTTAATAAAAAAAAAAAAAAAAAAAATACTAAGGCAAGACACATGTTTGCCCAGATAATCCTGCCCTGCCTTCCTGGATGGAGTCGACAAGTCTGTGATTTGATTGGTTCTATCCTGTCTCTTTGTTCTTTTTTTCTGGTTTGATACTCTGCCCTAGGAGCTGCTCGGACTTGCTCAGACCTGAACTGTCAAACTCACTGGGGTTTAATTTGCTAGTTTATAATGCTGAAAAATGTATTTAAAGTGCTATATTTACATGACCATATTTTTTGCACTCCGATTTCCTTTGAGATTTGTTCCCCGTAAGGTTTACCAGTATTTCTTGTAGAGTATCATAATATTGGTAATCTTGCTAAATCCTATTATTAAAGTACATTTGCAAGGTGAGTAGCATCCCTTGATGACATTCATGGATGAGAGATGTTTCCCTCTTGTTACCTTATTGTGGGATTGGTCTCAATTGCTATAAGATTTGAAATGAAATAAAAATGAGGAATGTATATATGTAGATGGTCTTTTTAAAACGTTTGAATGACTTTGTATGTAAATATTTAATATATATATATATATATATATATATATATATATATATATATATATATATATCCAGGTTTAAACGTTTAAGCATAAAACACTGCTTTGCAGTGAAAGACGTTTGAACAAAATAATTTGTGTGCCAAGGGCAGTGTCTGTTTATTTTTTTCTGTCGCCTCCTGGTAAATATATATGTATAACCTTTAAAATGCTTTAGTCCGTTTCTTAGTATTTCAATCGTTTAATTCAGTCTGTATCAATATACATGTTATTGAGTTTTGACCTTTAATCCTGATGCTTAGAACGCATTTTGATTTCATAAAACCTGAACGACCATGATCATGTAGGAAAGTGCAGAGTCAAGTGGGGTGTAGTCTGTCTGAGGCTAGTTTCATTAGTTCATCCGCGTTTTAGATCAGTATAGGAGTGGCAACCACTGAAGATCTGCCAAAGCCTTCTTGACTAAGCGTGTGGCCAAGTTTTGTTAGGGCACTATCCTTTGTTTCCACTACTATGTGCACTATTCAGGGTGTGATCGGTGCCTCATGCTGATAGGAAGAAGGATGTCTGTGACCCTAGTGATAAAGTAGCAGACATTGGTGGGTGGTGGCATGGAGAGGACACTGTGCCTTTGAAGGGAAGGGGGCTGCTGTGCTGTGGCACACACACACCTGTTAGGTTTGTGTGTGCCAGGTTTAGGGCCATTTGGGAGTCAGGTGATAAGGGTGAAGAGATGTCAGAGTTACTGAAAAGCAAGGAGTGACTATTGGGGGCTTCTTTTAAAATGCAGGTGGTGCACCTTGGTCTAGCACAACTAAAGGATTAAAAGGTTTCGAGTGATGCAAAGTGGAAACACACCTGTGAATGTGAAACAGTTACAGAGAAGTTGCTCACAATATTTGAGTGAGGCAGCGTGTTAGAAATACATGTAATGCTGTCCTTAACGTCACGATTGCACATGGGGAAACTAAGTCTCCTGGCCTGGAGAAAGAACCCTAAATGAGGAAGCAAATACAGCTGTTCTTCTGCCCAGAAGGAAATTAGAAGATGTTGTGCTCTCGTTCCATTCTCCCATCCTAGTGTATCCCTCCAGGCTAGCTATTGCTATTCTGAAAATGCTTCAGAAAATTCGAAAAACGACAAAGGACCAACATGAGGACATGGTAAACAAAGCAGTGCTTAACTAAAGCTTGGATAGATGTAACCAAGCACATGGAAACTGACCTATCCTATAAAATCACACAAAATGCATGATGTTATTAAGGAAATTAAAAGTATTGTTCAGATGCATTTGGGGAAAATAAAGACTTTATTGATTGGGCATTGAAGTAGGAAGATCAACATAAAATAAAGGGTTGATATTGCACATGCTTTTGATCCAGCGGAAGCGGTGTAAATTTTGTGGGCGCAAACATGAGTTACCCACCACACTGTAATCTCAATCCACAGCTACACAATTCATAGCATCACAGAGTTTGGCCCATAGAAACTCTACAAACATTCACACCCCATAAGGTCCTCCGACAGATCTTTGTATGAGCTAATAGGGACTCAGGTAATTAGAGACCACTCCTTCATGGGGACCTATGATAAAGAAGTGCCTGTCTGACAACAATATTCACACAATGTCAATGAAATTATTAATAAGTAAGAACAAACACAAGAAATGGTTATAAAGAAACTTTATCTAAACTTCAAGGTAAATGGTCAAACCACAAAAATATATTAGAATCATTTAATAACAGTTGTTCATCTATATACAGGTAAAATCACAAAACATCACAGTTCCAAGCAAATACATCACAAATTCAATACCTGATGATAGGGTGAGAAGGAGAGAGAGAAAATGTGCATTGCAATTACACTATGCAATTTAGAATCATACAAACCAAAGATTTGGTTGTAGATTTAGCAGGACCAGGACACGAGATGGACCAATTGAACACCAGAGCACAGCTTGCAAAAATTAGAGTCATCAACCCTTCAGTCAAAGGGTTTTGGTCTGCTTGACTTTACCTGCCGGTAAAGCGCAGTGGGATACAGGAGAGTTCAGTTCAGGGAAATCAGAGTTCAGTCTGACAGCATGTCAGGCTCAGATTTTGCAAGGAAATAGCCGCATACATCTTTTTCCCACGGGGCAATTATAACTCCAAACAATCACAGTTTCTGCCCACACAGTAACTTTTGCACAGTTTGCATGATTTCTATTGGTCAAAATCCATGGCTCGATCGTGGTGTGATCGTTCTCTATTCCAAAATCATCCGGAACCCATACGTAATATCTTTAACTGTTCACTGTTTCTAAGAATGTGCAATATCATTTCCCCTTGGAAATAGGAAAATACACTTGTAACTTATCATGTCCGCTCCACACGCTCTCTTCCGAGCTTGCAACAAGGTTGTCACAATTTTATATCAACGGAGAGAGAATGTCCATTATTCAAAAAGTAGGAAAGAAACTCCAACGATAATACTCGTAGCTATAATGCAATCAGGTCAGCATTTTTAGTCTATTAAAAGGAAATGATGAAGGACAAAATATATCTTTGAGGCCTACAATGGAAAGCTAAATCGCAATTTTCTTAAGAAGAACACTTATTTCGCAAACATTTTGAGAAGCAGAAATGCATAAGAAATTAATATTTGTACACCATTTCATTATACTTATAAGCATAGTCTATTCACAATTTCATTAATCAAACAAGCATTTTCTTTCAGATTTATGTGCTAAAAGTAAATAAGCAGATATCATTTTACTTGAGCAGTTTCATAAACCTATTTTGTTTAAAAAGTATAGACTTCATTATTATATTTTTCAACTATATTCCTCATCTTTGCACATTAGTAGTTTTCTCTCTCTGCCATGAACAACTTATTCTCAAACCAGTTTGGCGACCTTTCTGCATGCTTTTACAATGCAGTTTGAAACTTTCACGTGTTTCATGAGACTCCGACCCTCCTGCATGCTTTTACGATGCAGTTTTAAACTTTCACAAGACACTCTGTTAGTCATGTTTCTTATGTATATATTTGTATCGCACCCAATGAGCAGGAATTGATCGAGCAAATACTCACTAAAATAATCACACTCCATCACTTTTGACAAGGTTCCCCAGGTGCATGTCGCATCTTACTACATTTAAAACAAGCATTTGCAATGCAATAGGTCTTGCATTTACGCGAGTTTGATCTATTGACATTGCAAATAACAATGCCTTTTATTTTTGTTTTCGTTTTTAAAACATAAATATAAGGCATTGTCATTTACAATGCCAATAGCTTAAACTCGCGTAAATTCGAGACCTATTGTATTGCAAATGCATGTTATTATTGTATTCATTCAATTCGTTTTTGATATAGCGGCGTCCTACCAACACGAGGTGCGTCGCACCGCTTTAAATAACACGGAGAAATACAGGTAAATAATGGCGGGAGTAAAAGAAATAAACAATTATAATATTTCTTAATTTCATTATGCCCTCCCCCTAAAATGGAATCAGAGTCACAGGGACATTGCCGTTAGCTTCGAGCCAAATCTCCCTCTGGTGTGTTACCAAAAGGTGAGGTGTGTACGCAAAGGGGTGATGGAACCAAATCGCGTACTTGCTCGCAGGGTTAATGCCTTCTGCGTTTCTCGCTGTATGAATAAACCTAAGAATTGCCCCTGCTGGGCAGAGAATACTGCAAATGCGCGCACTCTTTGCCGCATATTTAAAGCGCCGCTGCTGCCGCCGGGGTGAGCAGTAAAGCTGCTTTAAACCGCCTCATATTTGCCAGAGCAGCCTTTAGCGAGTGGGGGCAATACGCAACCCTGCCGCTGCCAAGGGTAATTGGGCTCTTCAATGTGTGCTAACTATTGTTTTTCGTGTGTGTTCCCTCACTAAATTAAAGGTCAATTAAACGCTGCTGGGCGCAATAATTATAAACGAGGTAGGTGGACTCGGTAAAACAGCATAATATATTGACAAAGACACAAACGCGTGCGTCTTCGCTTGTTTTATCGGTAAACGGCAAAACATCGAAGATGTGCAATTCTTAAACACGGAAGGTGAATGGATTGTGTAAGGATTAGAACCAAACCCATGTTTCACGTAGGGAATAAATGTGTTCTGATTTTCTGTTTGTCAGCGTAATGGGGAAACTGAAAACTTTCCTGCAAACATTTAATAGTTTGGGCGAAATATGCTTTGGGAACCTAGAACAAGTAGGCAGTAGCGCTTGTGAAAAGCACAGCGCTCTAAAAAAAAAAAAAAAAAAAAAAAAACGTATGCAAAAGCGGGCGGCCCCCAGATTGCAAGAGAAAGCACAAGCACGGCGCGTTGTGTAGATAGTAACCTGACCCACGAGCACGGCAGCTGCCGCCCTGCGCGCCGCTGCTCGCTCCCGAGGCAAAACGCCGTGGGAGTGAACATTTCAAAAGAGGTGGGACATGCACCCACCTTTAGCCATTTGCGTGCTTTCATTATAGAAAGACACACGCAAAAGCCAATCCAATGTGTGGGAGGAGTCAGACCCACACAGAGTAGATACAAGAAGCCTCGCAGAGCAGCGCATGCGTGCTGCTAGGCTCGACCTAAAAAGGGAAATGGACGGGGCCAAATGATGATGCTTCTTAGAATCAATGGAGAGTGTGACCAGGGTCCAAGTTCATGCTATCAAGAAAGGAAAGCTCCTGTATGCCACATCAGATCCTTCTATTCCTTGTTGTCTGACAGACATTTCCCTCTTAACAAAAAGCAACAGCTGCTGGCATCACCAGGCAGATAGTTTGAGTACGAAGGGTTGTAAGCTGTCTCATTCAGAATTGGCCCCTGGAAAACAACTAAACATGTTCTGGAAGTTGGGGTTTGCAAAGGCCTTGCTGGACTGTTGAAGGCACACAGAGACTGAATGCCAGGACGTTTCGGAAATGAGATGTGGCATGTTTTAGATACTACTGGATCGACGATTTCCATTGGTGAAAGAGAATGGAAAAATCAGATTGTCCTTCGAATTCCAGGACATATAACATGAAACGTGGGAGACAGATGCATATACTTCCATGGAGGTGCCTTTTGCCCACAATGTTGAGAAAGGTGGATGTATGACCATCCAGGAAAATCTCCCATTGAATTGGTCACAAACCTGAAATTCCCTCTCCCGCCCTAATCAAAAACCTAAAACCAATGTTTTTGTTTTTTTATTAACGTGGCCATACTGCATTACTTTTAACATCTTTGTGGTAACTTTCTTCCCTTTCAAGCTGAAGAACTTGACTGAGTCCCAGCTAGACTGCAGATTGTTTCATGGCCTGGTTAGTCAGTTTCCCATTCACCCAACACCAAAGCATTTAGAATCATGCAGCATAATATTCAAAACCTGCTGCATCATTTACAAAATCAATAGGACCAAAAACCCTGCATATTTTGTTGACTAGCTCACCATCTGGCTCATGTCGCACTAGCAGCTAGTATACCGTTAGACTGTAGGCAAAGATTTACAAAAATGCAAAGAAAACCCTGCAGCAGAACTCGAACGGCATCTGCTGGGACACAGTAGGAGCTTAACATTATTAGCCTAAGCATGTTGGCATTGTGAGATGTTCAATGTGATGACTCTAACTAAGAACCAAACTGCAGACTTTGAGAGAAGCCCAAGTGGAGTGACCCCTGAAATGTACTACTTTAAATAGGGGATTGGACTAGAATATTTCAGTCTAGGAAACTGATCAGTATAGACCTTAAGATGTCACATGTTGGTTATACATAGTTCTCCAAGGCCTATCTTATAATGTTGATACAAAAAGCAGAAGTAACAAAATGCATAGAAAAAACTTACATAGATTTGCTACTCCCATCTAATATTTGAGATCTGTGTGCTATTCCATGATTCTGTTACTTTTTTTCTACCTGGTCGACTGTTTCTAAATATTGAATACTGGATCTTCTGATGACTATTACAACTGTATAAGCCCAAGGATAACATATGTGCAAGGTATGTTGGTGCACAGAGCCCATCGTTCCTGATTAGCTGATACAGGGAAAGTCCCAACACATCAATGGAAGGGAGCCTGAAGTAATAAGACTGAGGAAAGAGTAAACCGCAGTTGTGGGTCATTTAAAAACCACTGTGGCGATGAGCCCGTCATTGGTGGGGAATCCTAGAACAATTGTGGTACCATGTTTTGGGCAGCTGTTCTATTCTAAATCTGACTGTTAGTTCATATTGGATTGTTTCACTCCAACTGTTTCTGGTGCATTTCAGTACATAAAACTTTACATTGATGTATATGCTTTGCCTCTAACACTTGGCTCATCAAGCCAACCTGAAATGGCAACCATCCACATTAAAATACTTGGGTATTGAATTCATGAATTTGATTAAGGAAAACGAAAGCCCATATTAAAAGAACCCTACTGTTCAAGATACATTTTTTTTTTTAAGTAGTAGATTTGTGGTCACCCATCGTAGAGGTTATAGAGATGTTTAATTTGATGATATCTCCTCAAACTAATTTCATTCTGTGTATGTTCTTTGTGAAGCTCTCTGGCTGCTTCCACAAATCCATTAATGCTTTAATTTCTGAATTTATATGGAAAGGCAAACATGCTAGAATATCTTTATGGAAACTACAGATTAATACATTTAAAGGAGGTTTGGGTCTGCCAAACTTTACCTACTACAAAGCTGCTTTCCTGGGACAAGTCACCTGGTGGCTGAAATCATGCTCTTCTTGTCCCCATCACTCCCCTGGTTAATATGTAGTCTGTTGTGTCTCCCTAATAAGTACATTACAATAAGACTGAAGGTTCCTCAGTCATTCTGAATCAATAAAGATACACTAACAGCCATTAAAGCCCTTGATAATTGTTCCAAAAATAAAATAAAGGGTTCGGATTTTACCTCAATCTGGCTCAATCCATGTATTAAAATAGATTCAAATGTTTTTGAAAAGAATTGGCTTTTCTTGGCATCATTTTCATCAGAGACCTTGGTGAAACGAAAGGCCCGGTTTCCATTGCTATGTTAGCAGAGAGAGATCACCTTCAGCCTTTGGAGTTTTATAATTTCCTAAAGCTTAAACTCACTCTAAGAAAGACCGGACAATTTCACCCCTTTAGACTGTACTAAATTCCTTGAATCTGTGGCAAAAAGCCCCATCCCACTTCTATAATAATATAAATGGAACATCCCAAACAAAAAAATTATTCAAAGTAAATGGGTGGAATATTGCTCTTTCCATTATATCAGTTCTTCCCTTTGCTTCTACTTGGGATTAAATCTGGTACTTTCTAATTCACCTAAAAATTCAACCTATACTTTGCCAATGTAAATACTGGACCGTTAATACCTCTTTCTGGTCTCCTGCAGAGTTATACAAACTTGGACTAATAGACTCAGATCTCTGCTGGCACTGCGATGAATCCCCTGGTAATTTAGACCATCTACTCTTCTGCTGCAAACATAAGCCTGACTGGAAGAATCTTGAAGAGACCATAAATAACATTTATAACTCTTACTTTGAACCATATAACTATCTCCCAGGTTCATTGACAATTACAAATAATCGAAATCTTGACATTTGGGACCTTTGTCCTCTAGATCTGTTTCTCACTATCGGCATTAAAGCCATCCTTACAAATTGGAAAAACCACAACATCTCATATCATTCCCGGTGAACCTGGGTATGCTTAACCAGAAGTGCGGACAACATTATACACAACAGTAAATTCAGTACCAAATCGTCCCGTCTATTATGGTCAAAATTAGAGCTTTACCTAAATAAAAATCAACCCTCCGTAAAAATGATCCCACACCTGTAACAGACCCTGCTTCTTTTTGAGTGCGTATGCCTTATCCTTTATTCCTTCCTTGCTCCCTCTTCCTTATCCTGTTTTCTTTCTCGGTTTTTGCTTTCTTTTCTCGTTCTATTCTTCTTTTGTATTATCTGGATAAACTCACCTTCATTATTGTCACAGGCGCTACTCTAATTGTCTTACTACATTGTGTGATACTTTTTTTTCTCAGAACCTGTGTATTCTAAATTGTGACCACATAAAACCTGCAGGGGCTACTTCTGTTTTGATAGGTACTGACATCTATTGACGTGTTTTGCCAGGAATTGAAATAATGATTTTCTGTGGTCTCTCCACTAAAAAAACTTTAGAATTTAAAAATCAACTTTATATTGATGGAAAGTCCTCATTGAAGTGCAATTGTATGTTTAATATGTGCGAGCCCTTGCCAGTTTAATTCGGCTATTCTTTCTCCTGGCATAATTTATGCACATTGAAATCTGAAAACGCTTTCTTTGCTTTAACATCTTCAAAAACCTCAACGTAGGCAATCCATTCGAAACAATCTCACTTCTCTGTGTGGTCGGAGATGCGATTTATACTGCTGCTTTCTTCTTAATTAAACGAGTATGTTGAAGAATATTTGTGTGACGTGTTTTCATATGAGTTGCAATGCAGTTGCATACATGTCATTTGCCCTGCTGGCTGGATGAACATTTCTAACTGTTTTTGTGCCATTAAATGTGTACATATCGGCTACTCTCCTCGGCGAGACTGTCTTCATAATTGTTTTTTTCTTCTTCTTTTCAAGATTGTGGGTGGGCTCAAATACTTTATCACAGTCAAGATGGCCCGGACAACTTGCAAAAACTCCTATGTTGTGGTTGAAAATTGTGCGCTGCACAATGCACCGGAGATGTTAAAGGTACTGTGCATGCTTCTGTTTTGATACCTTGGTTATGCATTGAAGAAACCCGCTGCTCACAGAAGCTAAGAATGACCTTCTGATGAAGCAGTAGCCTATTTTTTTGAAAGCATTAAATATTATTCTCTGCCATCTTGGCTGCTGCCATTTACAACTTGCATTAGATCTTTATGATCAGTAAAATGATTAATATTTAGAATCGTGTAATTTCTGGTTATGCCTATTAAACAGACAAATACAAAGGTGGAAGGTGATCCTTTTATAAATAAGTCGAGCCATCAGTGTCCAGTATTTTATGTATTAAAATACAGCCTTTTAAAGCTATTATTTTATATATGTGCTCGATGCATAGAAATGCGGTCTGAAGTTTCAGTTACAAAGAAAATTCAGCTTTTTGACGCTTTTATGTTACACAATTATACTAATGGAAGAAAATTATCAAACTTCAGCTCTATATCCCAAGATGCACTTTAATGAACATTCTTGTATGAAATGGAATGTTTAAATTAGCACGTATTGGAAGGCACATGAAATGAATCTCTGTGGGTGTGCGCTATCAAAGTCACGTGACCTTGATAAAGCCCATGTATGTGCGAGAAACAGTTGCATGTGAGTGGTTGCCATTGGCTCATTTAAATGTACTTTTGAACATTGCGCACTTTTTTAGGTCTCGCCTGACCCAGCGCATGCGCTGGTCTGGCGAGACTTTTAGTAAGGGCTTTGAAATATGCTACCATGGCCGGCTACCAGCTTATGTGCGTGGGCGCGCGCTTACGAGCAGAGGCGCCATATGGCTTTCCTCGTCATGCTCATTAAGCGCATCGCTCGCCGCGCTTGATCGCAATCACTTTCACTTTCGCGGCCGCTTTGATGTTCTCAGTGAGCCAGTATTTTCACGGCCGCGTTACTTTTACGGCCGTGCGCCAGTATTAAAAAGGTTGTTTATGCTATTTAGTCACCACCATTATGCAGTGAATGTGGAGCCCCAAAAAGAAATGTTTACTCTTTAGACACAGGGCAACGCTGCAATTAAAAAGTATCACGCAGACGCTTTAATAACATGTCTGATATGGCAAATTCAACTGAAAATCTAAAAACACGTTGGTTCATTCAGCTGTAAAGGAGAATACTTTAATGAATTGCTCAATCACTCTTACGTACCCTGCAACCTCGGCATTCTCGGCACCAGGAAACGTTCCAACATTCCAACCCAACATGGCCGACCACTCCATGCCGATGCTCTATTTCTGTGACCCAATCTAAAATGACCATAAACACAATCCTCAGCACACGTCTTTTAAGTAATATGCAATTATCCAATTTGTTTAGTCAAGCATAAATGATACAGAGAAATTTTCGAGCTTGGTTTCTTTTCTTTATTCTCTTTGTTCCTGCATCAGCCAACACGTGTTTCGTCGCACAAAGGAATTTTGTCCCGCGACTTTCTCAAGGCTTACAAGAGTCCAAACTGTTCCTTTATCAGTGGTGATAATTCCATCCCACTGGAAAATTAAAATCTATGTTCTGATGTCCACGTCGCATTTAACCGTGGATCTTCGTCATGAGCCAAACCTAGAGCACGTAAGAAGGACGTGTAGGTCCCCACATCAGCGCAGCTGCGTGGCTCTGTTTACAGCTATCCTGTCCCATAACGCGGCCTCCGTCGTCTGTAGGTTTTCTGCCTCTCTGTCCCATCCTATCATGGCCGCCTTTTCTCTGCCGGTGCACCCCAACTCTTAGCTTGTTTCTGTTACTAAACAGTGGGCAGGCAGGTGTTGTGGGATGGCTGATGAAAACCAAGCAGCTACCAAAATGAAGACTGCAGCGGACTCTAAGACTTCCCGGAAAGAGTTATTTCCTTTTATGATTTGTCCTCTATAACATGCAGTCCGGTTAAGCCAGTACAAAACAAGGACTACGAGTACCCGAAGGCATGGTACACAGAGCCGTTTCCTGGGTAGATTTTTTTTTTTTTTACTTTTTACATAGATTTCACAATAGGACAACCATATTTATCCCAGCTATTTCGACACGGAAAAGAGCGACACAAGTTTGTTTGAAAATGATTCAATCCCAGAATTGTTACTGTGAGTGAGATCCTCCTTTAAGCCCACATTTAAAAAATAAAGTGCCAAAGAAGGAACAGACCAGGGTAGGTGCACCCGGTTGCAACAATGCCGCCAACAGCGCAAACACCTTCTTTTTCCCAACATGCAATATACATTTGCATATCGCGCAGTGTTCTTTACCGTCAATTATGTTGAAAGTTCAGCTAAAGATCACAAATTACGTTAAGCATACTCCTCATTTTTCCTAATACGCAGACGGTGTGGTATTTAACTGACATGTTGTCCTCGCGCTACAAGACATAGAACTAGCCGTCAGCCGGAGTATTTTACATACAATATTTTAGTAACAAGCATTGGCATAGCCAATATGTCTCACCTTTGGGACCTTATAAGTGTTTAGCCATGCAACAGTTGATGTTGTTGTACCAAGGATATTGTGCTGGATAACTTAACACTTATAAGGTCCCAAAGGCGAGACCTATTGGCTATGCCAATGCTTGTTTCACTTTGGAGCAATATAAAAGGCGTAAGAAAGAAATGGAATAACATTTGTTGATACCTTAGACACTGAAGTGCATAGCAATATGTGAGCAGTGACAATGAGTTCTTGTAGCACTCTGCAGGTTTGTTTGTCTGTTGTTAAATTAACCCCTTCAGTCAGACGACGTGACATTTACATCCTCCACAATACCTCTGTATTACGGAGAACGTTACATCTTCGCACTAAGGGCAGGGAACCCCGCTGCTACTTGCACCAGATGGATTCTGTTTTCATGCTCCCACTTGGGCTGCAAGGAAAGCGATTCCCTTGCAGCCAGAGATATATTTCCTTTTAATTTCACTAACGCACAGCATGCCGTGGGAGCTGAAATTAAAATTGAAAGCTAGAGGAGCTTAAAGCCTCCTGCTGCTTTCAGTTTGACCTGCACTCAGGGTTACAATTCAGCATCCTGAGCACCGATCTGCACAGGAGAGGCACTGTTGGAAAGGGGAGAATTTCCCCTTTCAAGTCGTACCTTTCTCTAGTGGGTTTGGGGATTTTGGTCCGCATTAATTATGCCGATGGACATTTCGCTGCCAGCACTGCTTAAACAGTGCAGCAATTGTAGGTGGCAAAATGCCTCTGGGCAGGGTAGTGGAGGCATGCGAGGGGGGGGTAGGATGTCACCACCCCGTAAAAGCAACAAAAAAATTGTCATTCACCGAGAGGCAAACACCGGCGTCAAGTGTGTGCCTGTGTTTGTTCCATGGTGAAATGCAGTGGCGGCTTCTCTGCTAAGGCAGAGGAGCGTCGCCCACTGCGACGCAGCAGTGAAATTGAGTAATCATTTGATGTTTACTTTGTTATTATCATTTTATGTTTTGCTGCGGCAACTTTGCGGGTGGTGCGGGCCGTGCTGCTCACACAGGAGCAGGGGGAGGAGTGGTTTACCCACCATAGGGGCGCATGAATGTTTGGGCTGCCGTCTCGGGCTAGCCAAACATTCATGCACACTTTGAATGTTCTCCACCCAGGCTGAATTACAGCCTGGGTGGAGAACATGCCCAGGCTCCCACTGCCTGTCTGAGCGCCGAACCACGCACCCAGATCAATCCAACACTGCATTGCAGCGTTGTAATTGGCTATGGGGACCCTGGTGCTTCCTCCTTCCTGTTCTGGCCAGGAGAGACAACGAGGGACGTGGTGGAGAGAAGCGGCCAGCAGGTATGTTTGTTTTCTATTTTTTTTTACACCCCCTCACCCTCCACCCCTGCCCCTTCGCCCACGATCAGTGCTGGCCGCCACTGGTAAAATTTCTGCAAATCTCTAGTGGATCCCTGCTTGGGAATCGGCAGGAAAGGGGGTCCCTGAGCCGGAAGCCACCCACGGGCCACCAAGCATGACTTCATGGGGGAGGTCAGCATAACCCAGCATAACCAATTACAAATCCCCCGCCCCTTCAGAAAGCACACTAGGCAACAAGGATAGCCGTTTTGTATACTAAATATGGTTTGGGGTAGCTCCTTCCTGACATTGGGCCTCCTTCCCATCCCTGGATGGCAAACAGACTTTTTGGGGGGTGTGGGGGTGTACCCTCAATCTGCAATCCTTTGTGACACAAAGCACTGTAGACAACCAGCTTTTGTAAAAAAAAAAAAAAAAAATAGTAGTATGGGTCGGTCCATCCTGCCATGGGGCCGTAACCCACCCCCACCTTCACCTCCAGGTACAGACACCCACTGTTCATGGGCAGTGCACTATTAGTGAGTTGGTCAAGGATGTTTGCTTATGCTTTTCCTCTACCTGTCATAAAATATGTAGTGAGGAAAATGAGGCAAACATCATCACTCTCATCCTCCGTGCTCCAAAGTTGGCAAAGCAACCATAGTATTCAATGCTGCTGGAGATCTCTGTTCAGCCACATGATAAACTTCTCATCCGATCACATCTTCACTCTTAGCATCAGGGTAAGATCAGACACCCCGACCTCTGGGAGATTCTTCCAGCAGTTTGGCAACAGAGGTCTTAGAGTTTGGATTTCTCAAATTACCTGAGAAGTGTATGCAAATCCTCCGAGAGGCATGTAAGACAAACATGCTTATTTGCTGTGCAGAAAAATGGAAGGGATTTGTCCATCATTGTATAAGCAAGTAAATGTAACTAAATGCAACCTCTTAAAGCATCAGTGCAGGATATTATTTGTCATATACCTTTATTTCATACCCATTTCTAATTTATTAGATTTTTACCTTATGAATTGATGCATGGTCACTGCACAATCAAAAATCTTTATAAGCTGCAGCTCATTTGATGGCTCGCGATAATGTGTATTTTTGTGCAACCAACAAACACTGTCTATCTCTGTGCCCAGGCAAGTATAACAAACAATACAGTATAGTACTTTTGTAGGTCACCCATTGGGGCAAAAAAATTACAGAAGAAATCATCACCTATTTCTATTTTTGCCTACTTTTATGCGAACTGCCTCAACTCTAAAAAAAAAAAAAAAAAAAAAAGGCTTAGCACTAGGATGGAGGAGGAAGAGCATCGCCATTTAAAGGGTTGACCAATATGATTGTGGAGGGCCACCAAATAAATGTTGGTATATAAGCCTTTATTGTACAGCGTATTTACACTCTTGAGGTTTTCATGGTACTTTAAAACCAGAACAGGGCAGGCAGTCCTGTCATTGAACTGAAAAAATAAATAGCCATTTCTTTAAGGTTTTCCCAACCTTTAGAAGACTTTGCTCACCAATTAGAGAGAGTGAAATGTCAATCTAGAGGCTTACAGCCTGGATGCGGTAAACTATGCCACCTCCTATGGCTTAGCATAAAAGTGTGGTACATATCAACTGGTGAATAATACAGCATTTGAGAAAATAACTTCTCTTCATTCTTCTTGCCAAGGACCACTTGTGGTCCCTCAAGCAGCATAACAGGGGCTGTGCCACCTCCATGTTGGTTGTCTTATTAATGAACAGTGTACCCTTGCCTTTTAGGGTTTTACTGCCCACTTGCATTTCAGCAAACCTCTTGACTTCACTTTACATTTGTTTGTTCTTTTGCTGTTTACTATCCCATTTGTAATGACAGTTACTGATTTAGTCTTGTGCTCATATTTTGCTCCTTGAACCCCTCCTCTCCAATGAAACCCTACTTCCGTTATCACTGCTGCTAAGATCTGGTTGCATAGATAGGCCAGAAGAATATTTCGTGATTGAAGAGTGACTCTTTAATGTATGGGAAGCCAATGAATTTTACATAAGAAATGCTTAAGGTCGGTACATGACAGGGTTCGTACAGTAGTGTTCTGGATCTGCTGAGGTAAGAGACATGTTTGAGTGAAAGAATGGACAGGCAGAGAGTGCATTTGATCTGATGACTTCACAAATCTGAAGGAAGGAGCACTTGGTTACTGCTGAGATCTAAGAGTTAGTGGAAAGGCTCCTGTCCACAAGGATGATCCAGTTCTTGGCTTGAGAAGAGGTGGGTCGTTATTCAAGTGATTCAGGACATAGATAGGTATTCACGAGTCCATTGTAGTCAGCAGTGTCTCGGACTTACTTGGATTGCATTTAATAAATGGATTTTCGGGGCGTGGTTTGGCCCGCGTGAGACATAGCGGCTCTCCTGTGAGCTCCTAAGACGCCCTCTCTGGTGCACCATTACCTGACGACTGTGGAGGCTGCCTGGGGCTAGATTCGATGTCTGGGATGAGCGCTGGCTCCACCGATGCTGTCTGACCCAACGAGTGGAGCACTCCTCCATTTGAAGGTCCACGGCACGCCGCTCGCTACATGCACGGAGCCATGCTGCGAGGCTACCTCCAAGCCAACAGAAATTCCACCATAAGTGCAGCACTAGGTGACGCCGCGCTACCTCGCTTACATTCCCTACACCAGCGGCTGGGGCACAAGTTGGGACTGCACCATAATCTACCAGTGTGGTGCATGGGATGATGTTGGTGCCATGCTGTTTAGACTAATCGGTCTCCTGCCCGCCCGGATTTGACCTCCGTCTGGCCTGCACCCTGCCATAACAGCGGCACCAGGGAAGTTGGTAGCGGTGCATGCCGAGTTCCAGCACTAGTCTTACAGTGACTCACCAGTGGTCCTGCTGTATTTTCGTACGTGTGACGCCCGGGAAGTTGGTAGCACTGCACTGATTCTTTTAAAATTCTACGCTGAACCCACCATGGATGTGAACTGCCAGAAGAGTCAGCTACTTGTGCCCTTTTTTCCATTGGGGTGTCGACCGGATCTGTTGATCCCAGTGCATGCCCATCGACCGGACCCTCCTCTCCCCCATTTGATCTGGCTCTAGGCCTCTCATTAGTCGCTCTCACTCTGACGCCAGCAACCTCCCTGCTCAACCCTGGTGTCCTGGAGATTGGTCAGTCCTACAACAGCCCCACACCTTGAGGGCCCAATTTACTATTCATATTGGCCTGATATTCTTCCGGTGAAATCAGTGCTGATACAGACTGGTCTGTGTGCCCGTCCCCTGTCCGGGTGAATGTTAGGTAAGCCAGTTTTCGCCATACTCGGATTCCAGCATTGACTGTACCTAATTATCGTACTTCTTACTACAGTCCCAGCCTCCCATCCAGTGACTCCTTTCCATTATGCTCATTCAGAGGGATGCAGTGACATTCCTGGGGGGTCCTGGTCCACTCGAAGCTGTGTATATTCTGTCCCTTGATGATCTAAAGGCTGACAATGGTGGATTTGAAAGACTATAAGAAGGAAGGGAAGAGCAACCTTAAAAGGTCAAAACAAGAACCCCCTCTCCTGAAATCGCTTCTAAAAGAAAATCAAAACAACATGACTACTCTGAAGGTGATTCTGAGGAAACTCTGAGGTGCATGATATACACCTAGTGCATTAAAACAAATACCGATCTCTTACAAGTGGAGGTCTCTGAAATTCAAAATGATATTAAAGACCTTAATCTCAGGATGCCCAATGCAGAGACCAGAATTGGGCTGCAGGAGGCTGCATATCTGCTCAACACAAGAGTCTTGCTAGATCCAATACGATGATAACCTTGCTCAAATGGGAAATTGCCAATCTGGGGGATCGCAACACGCGTAGCAATCTTCAGATTTTTGGTCTTCCTTTAGATGTTGAATCTGAAGCCCCCTCTATGGTTGATTTTGTGGAAAAATGGTTTCCATCGGGCCTGGTTCTTTCGTTTGGCAGAGACATTGAAATTGAACACACGCACTGTATACCCACCCATAAACACTGCTACATTCCCTCGAGTACTGATCTTTAAACCTCTTTGACACTAGCATACTAAGTTGATTCTGGCACATGAGGAAAGTCAAGACAGTCCAATGGAATGGCATTGGGATTTCCATCTCTCAGGACTTTTCAGGGGATACAGTCATGAGGTGGAAGGGCTTTTTTGCTCTCAGGAAAATGCTTGCTGACAGATCAATCCAGCACTCCTTTGTGGGACTGTCCAAGTTCGGAATTGTCTTCAAAGGGCATATGCCAGCGGAATTGGTAACTGTTCTTGAAAATACTTGTGGATAACAGTTGGAGGAGAGTAGCGACAAGTCAGGCTGACTTGGTTTTTGAGAGCGTGTAGGTGGTGGCCTACACCGGCCGTGGGTTCAGACAGCGCCCTGTCTGCATTGTCCACCTATCCACTCTCAAGACATCCAGACCCTATGCTCCACTGTCATATACTTCTCTCCATTGCCCTGGTTTAGGGACTCCTAGGACGTTGGTCACATGGAATTCCTGCAATCTAGTAATTTAGTGCATCTGTGCTTGACATTTAACTTACCTTTTGTTGTTGGAGATTTTGAGGACCAGGTTATACCTGGCACCCATCAGACACTATTGGTTGTTTACGGTTCTGTTCTTATTGCCTCGTTGATTCCATAAGTATATTTAGCTGCATTTTCAGTCCTCCGGCCTATCCACCTACTTTAATTCTTGATATGACATGCTGTGCTGTAATGTTTCAATGTACTCTTCATACCTCATTGACTCCATTATATATGTTTAATTGCATTTCCTGTCCTCAAGCCTATTGTTCTACGTGAATTTGGATATGGTATGTTGTGATGAAATGCTCCAAAGAGCCCTCGCTTCATTCTGGGGGCTCGGACCTATATCCGGTGGTGGCTATCTTGCTTCTCTATGGCAAGCTCAAACTTCCATGACGCATTGAACCCCAGGCATCTAGCCCAATTGTCTTTGTGTCAGTTAGGTCTTCCTTAATATTTTTGTGATTGCGGCCTGGTATATTCATTTTTCAACTCTATCAACCCACTACTACTAGTGCTATTTAGCTTACTACCTTACAGCACTTCAAGGGGGGGCTGGTTTCATATGTGGGGCTGTCTTGTAGTGCCTGTGGACTTGAGTGGTTTGATTCAGGACTTTCAGATCTAGACATAGAGATGTCCATAGGCTAGATGGTTCGTACCTTTTCTAGACTGTTTGCTGCATGAGTAAATAATTCATCGCTGTACCATACTATTATTCTTGCATGAGGGGGGATGCATGCAGTTTTATATTTGCAGTTGTTAATATTTTTATGTCCCCCTACCTAATGGGTCATTGTGTTCTATACTGAATATCTTGATAAGTTATCCTGTTATACACGCATCCTGTTCAGTCCAACTAGATAGTGTGATTTGCTCTGAAAGTGACAGCGGGGAGGGCTCTCAATCTCCTTTGCGTGTGTGGTCAACTGCCTTGTCTATACTTTTTCGCCTCCTTGAGGCGCTTCTCCCACTTTTCAGAAAGTTCATGTCGCGGTTTAATCCTCTCCTTCTCTTCTTTATTTTTCCGATCTTTCTCTTTCTCAGAGCTATGCTCCTCCCTACTACATATTTCAACCACTGGTGGTTAGATAGACCATGATTACCCCTTACACCAAATAGTTAATCATGGCCCTTTATGTCTGACCCATCTCTACACTGAAAGTAGTTTCTCTAAACACGGAAGGGCTTTCTCACCCAGTGAAGAGCAGGAAGGTCGCTGATTATTGCCACTGCTTGAATGGGGATGTAGTGTTTTTCTACAAGAAACAAAGATCGGACGCAAAGAAGCACTTTCTATGCACAATGGCTGGGTACATGACCTTTCTGGCTTCCCGGCAGTGTTAAAGGAAAATGGGATAGTTGCCCTAATATCCAGGAATTCTGGTCTCTTGATCATTACCTCTGAGCAAGATGACCATGGCAGATTGCTGATTACCTGACTTCAAGCTGGTAACATTGATGATTCTGTTCTCTGGTCCAAATTAGCTGTAAAAATGGCACTGCATCCCATGAAGGCCCATATCCTTTTGAGAGGGGACTTTAATTTACCAGTGGATACTATTTAGATAGGAACTCAGCCTTTTAAATATAGAACCCCTAAGGCCCATAAAGCAGTGTGTTCACTTGGCACTGCGCATGGCCTAGTAGATGTATGTAGGCTACATAATCCCACTGGTAACGAGTCCATCTTCTTCCTCCCCCACGCCCCACACAATAGTTTCTCTTAAATGGATTACATATTAATCGACAATACTCTCTTACAAGACAACTTAGCCTCTACCATTGAACCCATCACCATTTCTGATCACATAGCCATATCTGTTTCTCTTAAGATTCTGCCACCTCAAACTAAAACCTTTTTGTGGCGAATGAACACCAAATTTCTAGAGAACGAAGCAGACATACGGGAATAAGGGCCAAGAGTTAGCATTTTTCTTGGAAGACAACACATCATCGGTCTCTCTCCAGTTATGCTTTGGCACACCTTGAAAAAAAAATTCGTGGACAGGTGATAAGCTGTATGTCTAAGAAAAACAAAGAAATTAGATCTTCCCTTGACAAATTAGTGGTGGATATCAAGACCCAGGAAATCCTATTTTGAGGCATGAAAGACACTTCTGTCCGTACTAAAGAAACTGAAATATGAATATAATAAAATTGTGAGTAAATGCACGCACTTGTGGTTTCAGGTACAGACGGGTAAAAAACTATTCTACCTAAATAAAGCTGGGAAAACACTAGCTGCCTACTTAAAATTTAAGAGGAGCTCCACATTGATTTCTAATATCAAAGACCCCTTAGGCTCCATAAAAACAAAAAAATGAATGATATTCTCAAAATCTTCCAGAAATTCTATACCGACCTATATTCCCCCTCAGTTTCCACTTCCAAAAATGGCTGCCTAAAACTTCATCAGACTTTACCAATAAAAAACCTCTCTCCTGAAGATAATATAAGACTGAGCGAGCTGATAGAGCGGGATCTGGAAGGCGATCAAGCTCATTCCGTCCGGGAAGGTCGCAGGGCCAGATGACCTCTCCATAAGTTTTTACAAAATCTTTGAATCCATAATTATGGTCCCCTTGGAGAACGTGCTAAACAACTTTGCATCCACGGGGGAAGTATCCGGTACCGCTGCGGAAGCCACTATTGTAGTGATCCCAAAAGAGGAGAAGGATGCCTCAGACCCAAAACAATTTAGACTGATATCCTTAATAAACATGGAAACCAAAATGTATGCTAAAATCTTTATCTCCTCTAATAACTAAGCTAATCCATCCCTCTCAGAGGTGATTTGTTAAAGGCAGGTTAGCAAGTCATAATATTCGATTCTTCTGCCATGTTATCCAAAAAGCATCCCTTCTGCAAGCTCCCACAGCCGCAGTATCCATAGCTCTGAATGCAGAGAAGGAATTCAATGAGGTTTCCTGGCCCTTTCTGGAGCACATACTAACTAGGTGCAACCTCTGGGACAATTCTATTAAAATGGTCGTGGTTTTGTATGCCAAGCCTACTGCATGAATCCAAGTCAATGGAGAACTATCCTCCCCGGTTCCACTCCAACAGAGCACACGTTCATGCTAAAGATTGTCACTGCTGCTTTTTAAAAAATGTTATTGCCCATTGACCCCCCCTATTCTGATGTTGAATGTGTCTACAGGCATTGAAGGGATGAAGTTTAGGGATATGGTCTTTAAAACTGCAGTTTACGCTGAGTACATTTGAATATTTTCCCAAAAACTAGACACGGCTATTCCTACCATACTGGATATAATCGACAAGTCTCCTTTTTTCGGGATCCTCTTTAGATAGGGACAAACGGAAGTTATGCGTTTTAATGTCCATTGTATCTCCTCTCATCTAGGAACCTCTCAATTTCAGTGGCAGCCAAAATTCATTAAATATTTGGGTATCTTGTTCTGGGATATAGATTCGGTCGAATTGTTACAAAAGTAAAACAGTCAATAAAATTAAAGGCTTCCTATCAGCCTGGTCCCCGAAATTTATATCATAGTGGGGCAGGTCAGAAACTCTGAAGATGATGGTGATGCCTTTAATCAACTTCCCATTTAGTATGTCCCCAGTCCGACTATTCGCTTCTTTCTTCTCCACCCTAGACGAAATTTGTTGCAGGTTTCTTTGGGGTAACAAAAGGACCAGAATGAGTTTAAAAAAACTTCGAGCTCTCGTCCATACAGGTGGTTACAATCTTCCAGACTGGTTCAACTACAAAATGGAGTTCCTAACGGCTCAGGGTATACTTTGGATGGATCTGAACCCCATCGATGCCCTGCCTTGGCTTAGGATTGAAAAATACATTAGATATCCATTCCCATTACTTGCGAATTTAACTATGTCCCACTACAACTTTGCCCACTCCCACATCCTTCTAAAAGACACTATTAAAGCCCTACTAGTACTATACAAACTCCTAGCCTCCAACATTCATAAATCGTTTTCCATTTCATTGTGGAACTATAATAAACTACTGACGTCTAACCCCTCGGCTTACGGCATAGCATGGGCCAAAAAAGTGATTGCCCTTATCTCAGTTCTATACATGGATAAGAAGCCCTTGTCATTTGCGGCTTTACAACGGCAGTATGCACTAATCAACTTGGATTTTTATGATTTTCTGAACCTCAAGGCAAGAATCTAAACTGGGCCCATTACATTCCACTTCCTTTTTCTCTGCCCTCAAGCATCTCCAATCAAGTGGACATGTAGCCTCCAAGATCTATAAATTAATATATATGGGCTCCACCCTGTCAACATTTAGCCCATGTACTAAATGGTTCAGTTACTGTAATGATAAGGATATAACTCGGCCATCGGGAGACACTTGGGGTAGAATCGGATCCTACCTGCTTCAGGATAAACTTTTTCTCTTGCTGCTACAAACGATATTCTTTCTCATGCACTCGCTGTGTTGAACCTCTAGTAAACTTTTTAAACAAACTCCGTAGCGGCTCGTGGAGGGAGTGCTGCGGGGTGGTGGGGCGGGATGGGGGAGGAGCAGGGTGGGGGTAGTAAACTACGGCATACGGCCGAACAGAGGTAAGTAAACAAATAAATAAATAAAACGAATTTCATTACGCTCGCTGCATTGCCAAATGCTACTGCACAAACTGAAGGATACTGATAATGCTGGTTCTGCGGAACACAATGTGGTGACATGGAACACATGTTCTTTTCATGTCCTAATCTTACTCCGTATTGGAAGAATAAAGTGCCCCACTTTAGTAAAATATTCAACACTACTAGCTCATTGAATTTTTCAATGAATTGCACTTGGTCTTCATGTGGCAGGGAAGTCCCTCATGCTTACAGACAACAACCTCATTCTCTTTGACTTATTGACCACTGTTGCTCTTAAAGTTATTCTACATGATTGGAAAGACTTCAAACATGTTTCTTACCACATGTTTCTTACCACACTGGGTGGGTGTGGGTCACATATCTTAGAAGCACACACTCTGCCCATTCCCATCACAATAGGAACCCAGTCCCGCTTATGCGTACATGGGGAACCTTAGATTCTTTTATAAAAACCTAGAGTAACGGCCCTTTGGCCTTCCTCTGTGCCCAGCTCGGTTCTCCTGGCGGCTTACTATTTGGCTTACTATTTGGCTCTCTTTTTTCTTTCCTTTGCCTCTTCTGTATCTCCATCCCTGACTCTCTTCTATCTTCCTCTGTTTATATCTCACACCTCCTGTATATTTTTATTTTTCTTCTCTCCAAGTACAGTTTGGTGTTTAGGAACACTCATCAAGATGTTGATCCCTAGAAGAATAATAACAGATGCATGTATGCCCTCATTTGCACAGAACGAAATCATATAGGGTGAATTTACAATTTATTGCAAGATATGTGTACCAGATACCACAATCTCAGTGCCTCTCAATAACAATGTGATTGCTCTCATAATTATGTTCCTGAACACTGGTCAGCAAACTGTCTTGTAATTTGGTTGGAGAGATCTTTCCTCTTTGTATTGAGCTAAAAATGAATAAAACTTTTGGAACAAAATAAAAATTTTGATTCTCAAATCACAATGGCTCATCTGGCCTACTTCAGAATTTGTAACATTCAATAGTTAATTTGAAACCTGGCATGGCTCATCACTGCTGCTTACTCCTACTGCCATCCACTTCTGGTGTTATACACTTATTTTACTAGCTGTTACAATACTAAGCCATGTATACTTTAAGGGACTTTCGGGCAGTTCTCTTCATTCTCTTGTCTCTATTGTAATTCACATTTTTGTTACGTCTGCTACACCATGCAGCATGGAGCAGTGAGTCAGCCTACTTCTGCCACTGGCTAGCTGCACTCTGAGTGACAGGATTCTGCTTTTCCTTCACAAGGAGTACACACACACAGACAAAGTAATTCCCTTCAGTTCCAGGAACTACAGTAGCAGAGTGTGCTTTTGACAGTATTTGTAATTATTATTATTATTTTTTTTATATTGGGAAGTCCTGGCAGTTTCTCCAGCAAAAAAAGTTTACAAAAACCTTGAAAAAACAAACCTTGACAAAGCCAACACCACACAGAAATGCCAAGCCTATTGACTTTGTCAATGTTTGTTTAATTTCTCATTGGAGTATGGGCTGTTATTGAATGCATCAGAAACGTGAATATAATTTGACAGTTAAACTTGTTTGATATTTTAATATATACATCTAGTTGTAGTGTTCATTTTTTAGTAAACAGAGTATCAAACTGCATATTCTAACCATGTTTCTTGTTTTCTTCACCAGACCATAGAGTGTAAATTTGAAATTTTCACTGTGCCTTGGCGAAGAACGACTGAACTGCTGAAACGGGATTGCAAGCAGTAGACGCCTTCTTGCCAGAGCCGCACTGCAATAAACAAGCTCATAGAGCTCAGTAACATTTAAAAAATAGCAATACTTTGCTTTCATAACCTTTTACAAAATTACTTGTTTCTCTGCAAAGAACTCATAAAGGAGCCTCCTTTGTTTAAAGCATAATAAAAAATGTAAACAAAATGGGTTTGTTTCTGCAGTCAGTGTAATGTACCTCGTCAAAAATCCTTCAAGACTCACTTAACTAGTTTGTTTTTTCTTGTCATTTTCAGTTGTTTGTGGTAATTGTAACAATACTTTAGGAACATATTACATAGCATTCAGGGGCGTCTGGCACTGCTCGCAGGTGGGCGGGCGCGCGGGGGCGCAGGCTGCGTTTTATTTCTTGAAATAAATAAAACTTACCTTGCCGCCGCTGGGTCCCGCGTCTTCTTTCTTGCTCGCTTGTGTCAGACTCCAGGTCGGAACAGGAAGCAGGCAGCCAGGCTCCCACCCCTAAGCCAATCACAACGCTCGAATGGAGCGTTGTGATTCGTTTGAGCGCCGTGACATGGCGCTCAGCCAGGGGCTAGAGGGGTGGGCATGTTCTCCATGCAGGCTGTAATGCCGCCTGCATGGAGAACAGGAAAGGGCGCATGACTGGTTTGGGTGGCTCGAGAGGGCCAACCAAACAGTCATTGAGCACAGGAGTGTTCTACCACTCCTCCTCTGCAGCTCCGCCCCGCCCCCTCACGCACTGCCACAGCAGGAGGAGAAAATAAAATGATAGCACTTCGTTATTATCATTTAATTTTTTCCTTTCTATGCTGCTACTGGCAGTGGGGCGACGCTTCTCCGCCTTAGTGGAGGAGCCACCACTTATAGTATTTGTTTTTTCAGCACTTGAATGTCAGAGGAAGCCCGTGTAGCAGATGCAGTGTTTAATTTCTTAAAGAAAGAGTGCCGGTGCCCGAAGCTCTGCTCAGAAGCCCACGGCAGGATACCAATGATGGAATCCAGCTCATGTCTCTTTAGTCCCTACCAGACACTCCCTGCCCCTTTATCTCCCTCTTGCAGGCAGGGGCGTAATGAAACCTGATGGGGACCCCCTGCAAAGTAAATGGAGGGCCCCCTCTCCCACACCACCCACCACTTTGTCCCACTGCCACAAATTCTTGTATATTTCGAAAACTCCCAAAATTAATATAATGCATATATATTTTCTTGTTTATTTCACGGACAAGAACAGAAAATCTTCAAAGTTTCAACACGAAGGTGAAAAACACTTTTAATATACAAACTATTCCACTTGTAATCTTCTTGTCAAGAGCTTTTCATTTAACTAAAGCAGCAATCAGACCAATTCCAAAAAGTGGTTCTGTTAACTCAGGACCTTACTATCACTGAAGAACAACTAAAGCAATTAAGGGTCCGAACTAGAATTGGGATTGATGGAAAATAGACTGAAGGCATAAATACTACATAAAACCTACATCACTCATGCTACTTAGGCACACTGGAACTGAAAGGGATCAAATTTCTCTGTACCCCACCAGCATAACATGTAAGAACTGCCTAGGTGCTACTGGACTTCCTAATCTGCTAAAAGGACAACTGAATACAATAATCTGACTTTGAAGTGTGTTCTTGGACTGCTTTAGTGCTGATTCCAATATTTAATCTGTTTAAGACACATTTAATTTAAATTACAGTCAGTGGTGTAAGATTCAATTGCTGTACCCCATTATCAAAATAACTAATATGCTTTCAACCCACCTGAACTGAAATCTACACCATCTTCAGCTGTATGCGTATTTAACTTTTTATAGGCTCACTCAAATTCAAATGAGTTTTCATATTGGTGTAGAGAGGACTAGTGGCATAAAATGTATGACACTATATATACATTATTCTACTTAAAGCTCACTTGACTGAAAAGGGACTTCTCTTATTGATGTAAACCACTCAAATGACAAAACGTGATTTTTATAACACTATTCTTATATTATTTAATCTGACCACAGGCCTTCTTAAAAGAAGTGTATTTGATCTTCATATGTTTGTGTAAACAGCATAAACCAGTATGAAGGTTAATTTGTTCCAATCTTTACATTATGTAATCCGTTTGAAGCTCTCGTGAATTGGTGTGTGTTCTTGAACTGCCCTTAGTTTGTATAAACAGTGCAACTGATCTACATCGATCTGATCAATCTTGGGTGAACAAATCAAGATTCACTTGAAATTAATATTTTCCCCCTTTGCCCATGACTGTGTGAACATCAATACTGTCATCAATGTACTCTGCTGTACAACTGCAGCTAATCTGTTAAATTGCACCTGAATTGACTGGAATATGTTTGACTACATATGTTTGGGGCAAAATATCCACCCGAGTGCTGGATAATCTGCATTGTTCCTGGGTGTAGTACCAAACTAGCCTTTGTAGCTTCCAGGTCTTGGGTAGAGGCAGTAAATCCATATCCTTCTTAAAATCCTCATTTGCCACCCAAGATTAATCCTGACAGTGAATAGCATTGCTGGATGTGTATTGGACATTACTACAGATCAGTCTATGCTGCATCACCCAGAATGAATCATCAAACTATATAATTTTGCCAAGATGGACCCACTTAGAGCACCTATAATAATGGCTCATACAATGTCAAAACCCCATAGTTTATTGACTTGAACTGTGTCTCACACTTGGGAGGTACACACATCCCTTCCTGCCTCTCATGTCACATTTTTTCCAGCTTTTAGGCATAATTGCAGCTAATGATAGTGGCAACATGGACAGAGGAGTCTCTGCCATACACGCCTGACAGCTAAAAGCTTCTCTATAGGCTGCACTGTATTTGCATAGTTCCATTCATCTCTAAACGTGCAGTCTAAAACAGACATTTCAAGACCACAACTCTGGTTCCCGCGCTCAATATTACCCTTTTAGCTGACGTGACGTAAACAGATTTTTCCATCCATAGCAGTCCAGCGGAGCTGCATGATATCCATAGTGAAACATGCTTTGGCGCATCATCAGCGATATGCAGTGATATATAAATACTATTACGATGCAGTATAATGTATAGAGCTACATAACATGCTTAAATGAATGACAAATGTCTCCTGCCAGTGATCATGAGATCATAATGACATCAAACACGACTTTGGATGTCTAAACCGAAAGGCCATATAAAATCTGAAATAGCGTCCCATCATTTATTTACAAGGTTTGAGTAACACTGTGAGTGTGCGAAAAACATTGGTGTGTGAGTAAAATTAGATGTCACAGTGTAATTTAGTAACCAATTAGTGTGTGTGTGAATATCATTGGGTGTGAGTAAAATTGGGGTTGATATTTATCTAGAGGTGTTTTCTTCTGGATCCTCATGAGCCATACCCGTTCATTATAATTGTCAAATACACTTGTGATGCCTCTTTCGCCCCAGTTCTTTTGTTTATTGTAAAAGAAGTTCGAATGAGATTTAATGCGCTGGTCAAGTCAAAAGCCTCAAAGGAAAATACTGTACTAAAGGTCTGGCTAGAAAGGCTGCAGGTGGTGGTAGTCTAAATATTGCTCTTACGCCGACATCTGCAGACTGGTCATAGTGGAATAATGCAGGCAGGGTTTTTATATTTCGCGAACATGTGTGAAGGTACTGGAGCACTTTACATGAACGCCAGTTACATTACATAAGGCCATATTCTTTATTTGAGTCACGGAGAGATTGAGCGACTTGCCCAGAATCACACGATGCTGAACCGACTCCAAGACCCGTTCCCCCAGTTCCAAAGTAGGCAGTGCTACCCTAACACCACATCCAGTCCCCAGGGAGCAGCAGTCTGCGCTTTAATCACCAGTAGATGATAGACGGGTGAAGTATATTGAGGGAGGATGCTGTAGAAAGAAAGGCTGAAAGTTCTAGGAGCAGTGCATCAATTGGGCGGACATTTTGTTCTCTTGAAGGCAAGGTCTGATGTGAAAGGAGCAAGAAGGGCCAGCCAGTGGTGGAGGAGCAGATAATGGCATGTTGAGAGTTGTGCTGGAATTAAAATGTCTTTTGGATGATATGCTGCGTTATGGAAAACATGAAGGTGTTCATTTTTCATTCATTGTTTTCTATTTTAAATGTCTTCGAGCTCTGCGGTGGAGACTGCAACGTTGACCTTTATGCTCAAAGCTAATAGTCCCTTCAGTGGTCTAGAAATAGGACAGGTGAAGTGCTCTGCAAGGCGCGTGCCTCATGGAGCTGTGCAATGTGCACGTGAAAGGAATGCAGATTTGAATCTGCATACTTCTGACTCTGCTTTATATTCTGCAGTGTTAGTTTAAATGGCAGCGTTCCAGTGCTTTAAACCATCGGTGCGTAGCCAAATAGCCAGGCACCATATTTGCGCGGTTCCACAAAGAACGATCAAACATTGAAATGCAAATCAAATAAAGTCAGGCAGAGGGAGTGAAAACCACAATTCCTTGTAAACAAGTAACCCTTTGCTCACTAGGTGTAAACATGAAATGTATTTGGTGGTAGTCTGCAAAATTGTGAAACTGCACTCTTGTGTGATGATATCCGATGGACTCTCACTGCCAGTGCGACTCACGGCCCAAGAACAGAAGGGCAAGAGCCAGCACGAGCGCCCGCACCCATAGACACGACAGAAAAAGGCAATGGGAAGTTTTGTAGACAGTTAATGGCAGGCGTGATGCTTAGATAGCATGGGCTATCGATTGTCTGAATCCATCTGCATCCACCTAACGGTGGTTAACGTTTTAAAAAAAGTCCTTCTTTAAACATGATCCGCAAAATCACTTCAACTTATGTACTAATTTGAAGTGATTCTGCGTGTCCTGTTTAAAGAAAGAAATCACCTTTTTAGGTCGAGCTTGGGCTGCGCATGCGCTGCTCTGCGAGGCATGCTGTATTCGAGTATGGACTTGAAGCTCTGCCCACTCTCCGCCCATATTTTTCATTGGCTTGTGTCATTGTCCTTTGTAAATGCTGGTTTCTGATTCGTTAATAGGCTTGTTAGTCCCTCCTTAGTAGCGCCTTGTCTTCATTTATAACCTCCCATGACAACTATCCCTTTTACTTCTGTTGTTACACAGTATGTCTTAATTAGTCTGTAAGCACTAATTTCTTTAATGAGTTTCTCCTACTGCAGGCACAACATGCTTTCCTGTAACATTCAGTGCGCCATGCGCGCTTTCACTTTCCAAGCAGCCCAGGACAATGGCGGCCGCTTCTGTGAAATTAAATAGGTCTCGCATTTACAAGAGTTTGAGCTATTGGCATTGTAAATGACCATGCCTTTTATTTATGTGATAATTATCAAAACAGATAAATAAAAGGCATTGTCATTTACAATGCCAATAGCTTAAACTCTCGCAAATGCGAGACCTATTGCATTGCAAATGCTTGTTTAAATTTTGCTGCGTTCTCTGGTCACTACCGGAGGCACGGCCCAAGTGTGAAACAAGAACAGCTGACGTGAGGGCCCCGGGCCCAAAACTGTTAGCCCAGAGTGTGCAGCATGCAGTATCCACCAAGTGGTCTTCAAAATTCATATGTACTAATTTGAAGCAATTCCAGGTGTCAAGTTTAAACCCTTCACTGCCAAGCCGCCCCTGCCTTTTTTGGGCTATTTGGGTACTTCACTTTTAGGCCCCCATAACTTTTTGTCCACATAAGGTATCAACGCCAGATGTGCGCCCTTTTTTTTAATTTCCACCTGCCCGAGGATTCTAAAGGTACCCAGGGTTTGTGGATTTTCCTGGATGGTAAGAGAAACTATCCAAAATACAGCTACGTTTTGTTTTTTTGGGGAAAAAAGTATTGCAGAAAAAATGTCTGTTTTTTTCTCTCTGCATATGGTATCAGCAAAGGGTCTGCAGTGCTAAAATCACCCTCTTCCCAGCTTTTAGGAAAAGGCAGACTTTTGTCAGGAAACCACATTTTTAGGTCGAGCTTGGGCAGCGTGTGTGCTGCTTTGCGAGGCATGCTGTATTAAGGTTTTGACTTGAAGCTCTGCCCACTCTACGCCCACATTTTTCATTGGCTTGTGTAATTGTCCTTTATAAACTGTGGCTTTTCATTGGTCAATAGGCTTAGTAGTGTCTCCTTAGTGTCGCCTTGTATCATTTTGTAACCTCCCATCAGGACACCCCCTGTTACAAGTGTTGTTGCTCGGTAGGCTTTAATTACAATCTCCGAGCACTATTTGATTAAATGGTTTGATCCTGCCTGCTGTTGCAGGCAGGACACACTCTCCCCCAAAGCTTTATTTTTTTTTTCCTAGCACCGCACGCCATGCTGATTCAGTGGTGGCTGTGGCTTTAGTTTTTTGTTTGTGGCCCGAACGCGGCTGCATGTTTTTTTCCCTTACTATTCAGTTTTTGGTTTACAAGCACCCCATACGGTGCTTTCACTTTAATGTCGGCCACGCCCCTTTCTTTAGAGACGGCTCGTCTAAAGAAAGGTGCGTGGCCGCTATTGAAGTGAAACCGCGGCTTGGGGCACTTTTACAAAAAAAAGCATTTGTTTGTCAAGATGACAAACGGATGCTTTTTTTTTTAAAAAGCGCCCCAGACCGCGCTTTCACTTTAATGTCGTCCGCACCCCTTTCTTTAGACGAGCCGGGCCTAAAGAAAGGGGCGTGGCCGCCATTAACGTGAAAGCGCGGCATAGGGCGCTTTTCCAAAAATATCATTCGCGAGAGTTTAAGCTATTGGCATTGTCATTTACAATGCCAATAGCTCAAACTTTCGTAAACGCGAGACCTATTGCATTGCAAATGTTTGTTCTACACAGTTTTGGCATTTTACTGGGGCATAGCATTTTTTCCCTATTTTTTTGTGCTATCAACCTTCTTCCAGTTAGTGGCAGAAATGGGTATGAAACCAATAATGGATCCCGGAAAGCTATACATTTCTGAAAAGTAGACAAAATTCTGAATTCGGGGTAGTTTGTGTGGATCCTTCAAGGTTTTCCTATAGAAGGTAACAGTTGAAAAAAAAAATTAGAAATTGAGTTGAATATACCATTAAGTTTGTTGGACCCTTCTGGTTGCGGGGATATATAGGACTTGTAGGTTCACCAAGAACCTGAGGTACCCAGAGCCAGTAACTGAGCTGCACCTTGCAATGCTTTTTTCATTGTGTACCGACTATACAGCAATTCATTTGGTAAAATATAAAGAGTGAAAAATAGGTATCAAGGAAGCCTATGTATTCCCAAAACTGGAACAAGATATGGAGTTTAGAAGCAGTGGTTATTTGTACATCTCTGAATGTGTGGGTACACATAGCATGTGAATTAGAGGGCATTTTTCAAAATGACTTCTTTTTTACACACAGTCCTATTTTGGGAAGGCAGAAATGCATAGAAAGACAATTGGTAATAACGCTTGTTCTACTATTCTGTATCCCCCTAAGTCTCCCGATAAAAATTGTACCTCACTTGTGTGGGTAGGCCTAGTGCCCGTGACAGGATATGGTTCAAAACGTATGGTGGAGAGATCAAAATTAGCTATCACAAAGCGACCTTGTTTTGCAAGGGGTAACCTATGTTTTTGGTCCCGGGCTCAGCAACCATGTTGGAAAACATACCAAACCCAGACATTTCTAAAAACTAGACACCCGGGGGAGTCCAGGGAGGTGTGGCTTGTGTGGATCCCCCAAAGTTTTCTTACCCAGAATCCCCTGCAAACCTCAAATCTAGCAAAAGAAAATCACATTTCCCTCACTTTCTGACTGGGAAAGTTGTGGGATCACTGGGCCGGCACAAATTTCCTACCAACCAGCATCCCTGCAGGTCTTACAATAAAAATGCTACCTCACTTGTGTGGGTGGGCCAAGTCCCCGCAACAGGGAAGGGCCCAAAACGTATTGTGGAGACATCACAA
The DNA here is from genome assembly GCA_963921515.1 of Calotriton arnoldi. Lineage (NCBI taxonomy): Eukaryota > Metazoa > Chordata > Amphibia > Caudata > Salamandridae > Calotriton > Calotriton arnoldi. Next base: position 2,145,684 of record CAWUFW010000045.1, read on the forward strand.
AACGACCTGGTTTTGCAAGGGGGTCATCTGTGTTTTTGGTCCCTGGCTCAGCGACCATCTAGGGAAACCTACCAAGCCCAGACATTTCTGAAAACTAGATGCATGGGGGAGTCCAGGGAGGTGTGGCTTGCATGGGTCCCCCAACGTTTTCTTACCCAGAAATCCCTGCAAACCTCAAATTTAGTTAAAATAAATTACATTTTCCTCACATTTCTCCATGGGATCAGTGCGCCTGCACACATTTCCTACTATCTAGCAGTCCCAGGTCTCCTGAGTAAAATGATACCACAAACCCATCTCAAGCAAGTCAGTACACATACTGGCTACAAGCTACCAACACACCACCAGCCAAGCACCTGTCTACACACACTGCCTGCCAAGCAAGCGCCAGCCTAAACACACCACCTGCCAAGCGCCAGTCCACGCGCACCACCAGCCAGATGCCAGTCCACAAGCACCACCAGCCAAGCGCTAGTCCACATGCACCACCAGCCAAGCGCTAGTCCACATGCACCACCAGCCAAGCGCTAGTCCACATGCACCACCAGCCAAGCGCTAGTCCACATGCACCACCAGCCAAGCGCTAGTCCACATGCACCACCAGCCAAGCGCTAGTCCACATGCACCACCAGCCAAGCGCTAGTCCACATGCACCACCAGCCAAGCGCTAGTCCACATGCACCACCAGCCAAGCGCTAGTCCACACACACCACCAGCCAAGCATCAGTCCACACACACACACACACCACCAGACCAGCACCAGTCCACACACACCACCAGCCAAGCACAGTCCTCACACACTTCCAGCCAAGCAACAGTGTACACACACCACCAAAGGCCAGTACATGCTGACCATCAGCCGAACTCCACTTCACACACAAACCTTCCGAGGTGTCTAGTGGTTTTCTGACCTCCTTGAGGGCAGATGGCTCTAAAAATATGGATGATGTGCCCCAAGGGGAGGGGGGAGCAAAAAACAGCCACAATATTGCCTCCATAACGGAGAGAACCCTTTCCCTACGGGCCACTCCTCAACATATCAATAAGTTAAATCTGAGGAGTCTAGTGGGTTTCTGCCTTCCTTCGGGGCAGATCGGCCTAAAAATATGGCCCATCTGTCCCCAAGGGAGACAGAAACTTCCAAAATGCCAAAAAAATAGGGGGAGGGCCCTATACCAAACTACATTGCCCCTAGTGTCCAGTGAGTTTCAGATCAGCCTAAAAATATGGTCAGTCTGCTCCCAAGGGGGGCAGAAACGGCCAAAGTTTGCCAAAATTTGAAAGGGAGAGGCCCTTGCCCAAGGGGCTGCTCCCATTGGCCCAAAAAAATCCTTGTGGCCTAGTGGGTGCATTCCTGCTGCGCAATCGCGGCCCCACCCGTGATCGTGCAGCAGGAATGCACTGCAAAGAGACACTGCGGGAAAGGAAGAGCTCTTTCCCATTGCCCAAATCCTATTTATAGGATCCTTCCACCAGTGCTCGATTTCTGTACACAACCTTTAAATCTTGTTCTTATCGTGTCACATTTGCTGCGCATTCAAAGGTAGAAGTCAGATGCCAGGCTCTGTCTTCAGCGAGGGAGCCTGGTGTTTACCTTTCTTTTTCTGACTTCAAAGTGAGAGAATTTTAGTTACACTCATGCTCGCCACTGGAAATGTACTGGGCGGAAGACTGCACAATGTTATATTTCTCTAGCATGCAACAAAATTGAAAAGTCTGTAAACTAACTGCAGATATTTCAGAATATCAGAAATGGGGAAACATCAATGAAGCAAATTTTGGGGGCAATTCTGAAGTGTGTGGGAGCAAATATTTTAATACAATCAAAATAATCAATTCAATGGGTGATGACATTTCCACACATTGTTTGTGTGCTGTATTCTTTTATCAGTAAATCTGCATATCTGTGCAAATGTAATGGTCATTTCAATTGGAGATGTGTTGTCTGTAACAACAGTGTGCCACCACACCATGCATACTCCACTTTACGCCAGTCCACTCTTCGCTGTACTACTCCACGCCACTCCACTGTACTCTGCACCACTCCACTCTATGCCACTCTACTCTGAAACACTGCCCTCCCTGCCACTGCACTCTACGCCAATGCATTCTACTTTGTACCACTCTGCACCAGTGCATTCCATACCAATCCACTCTGCACTCAATGCCATGGCACTGTACGCCACCGCACTCAACCCTGCACCACTCCACTCTGCGCCACTCCCCGCAACTCCACTCTGCCACTGCAGTCTATACTCTGTACCACCCTACTTTACGCCACTCGACTCTGCACCACTCTACTGTGTGCGACTGCACTCTTCTCTGCACCACTCAGCTCCACTCTACTGCACTCTGCGCCAATGCACTATATGCACCTACAGTCTACACCACTCTATTCTGCATCACTCCACTCACTCGAATCTACACTGCACCACTGCACTCTATGCCACTGAGCTCTGCATTCTACCCTGCACCACTTCACTTTACCCTGCACCACTCCACTCCACCTTACTTCACTCTACTCCCCAAAAAATCAGTTCTGCGCCACTCTCCACTCTGCGCCACTCTCCACTCTGCGCCACTCTCCACTCTGCGCCACTCTCCACTCTGCGCCACTCTCCACTCTGCGCCACTCTCCACTCTGCGCCACTCTCCACTCTGCGCCACTCTCCACTCTGCGCCACTCTCCACTCTGCGCCACTCTCCACTCTGCGCCACTCTCCACTCTGCGCCACTCTCCACTCTGCGCCACTCTCCGCCACTCTCCACTCTCCGCCACTCTCCACTCTCCGCCACTCTCCACTCTCCGCCACTCTCCACTCTCCGCCACTCTCCACTCTGCGCCACTCTCCACTCTGCGCCACTCTCCACTCTGCGCCACTCTCCACTCTGCGCCACTCTCCACTCTGCGCCACTCTCCACTCTGCGCCACTCTCCACTCTGCGCCACTCTCCACTCTGCGCCACTCTCCACTCTGCGCCACTCTCCACTCTGCGCCACTCTCCACTCTGCGCCACTCTCCACTCTGCGCCACTCTCCACTCTGCGCCACTCTCCACTCTGCGCCACTCTCCACTCTGCGCCACTCTCCACTCCACGTCCCTGCACTCAACACTACTTTACTCACATCCCTGCACTCAACACTACTTTACTCACAACCATGCACTCAACACTACTTTACTCACAACCATGCACTCAACACTACTTTACTCACAACCATGCACTCAACACTACTTTACTCACAACCATGCACTCAACACTACTTTACTCACAACCATGCACTCAACACTACTTTACTCACAACCATGCACTCCATGCCACTGCGCTCTACGCCAATCAACTCTATATTTTACACCACTTCACTCTAGACCACTTTACACCTCTCCACCATACTCCACTCTATGATGGTCTACTCCAGTGGTTCCCAAACTTTTGACTCCTGAGGACCCCCATTGAGTCACCACTGGAAGCCGGGGACCCCCAAGCAATTTGTATGATTTAAATTTCAAACATGAAAACAGTAATTCGAAAATAAATAAACACACATGCACACAAAAGAATATACTCAAATTACTAAGGATTTTAGGGGCATATTTACAAGCCCCTATCGCCATGGCAAAGTCACTTTTTGTGACGATCCCATGGCGATAGGTGCTTCGCCTTATTTACAAGGCAGTGTTAAGCCACTTAACATGGCTTAACACTGCTTTGTAAATAAGGTCCCTTTTCACGCAATGCTTAGCGTGAAAGGGGTGGGCAGTGGGTGTTGCGGTGGGTGTTCCACCGCAACACCCATTGATTTTGACGCTGCCCCCTATTTACAAGGGCATCGTAAATAGGATGCAGCGCCAAAATTAAGACCAGGGAAAACCTGGTCTTAACTTGGCTAAACAAGGAGAAATGCTTTATTTCTCCTCGTTTTTGCTTTTTCCATGGAAAAAGCAAAATGCGTTGGATTGTTTATGTTCAGGAAGGTGACCCTTCCTGCACATTAACAATATTTTTTAAAAATGGCATTTTGTAACTTCCATGTTTGCTGCATTAAGCAGCACACATAGAAGTGACAAAACTGCATTGCAATATTGTTTATGTGCAGGAAGGGGGACCTTTCTGTACATAAACAATCTTCCCCTCCACGCAAACACCCTTGCACTATGGTGCAAGGGTGCCTGCGATGCCGCTACACTGCTAAGTGTAGCGCCAGCACGGGAGGAAACGCAGGGCTGCACTATATTCTTGTAAGTATGGTGCAGTTCAGCGTTTCTGAAGTGGCGGAGCGTGTCGTTAAGCAAAGGAGGCTAACGACACGCTCCCCCACTTCTGTTGTAAATATCCCCCTTAGTATTTTATATTGAAAGAATTTGCAAAAAACAAAAAAATGTAATGGGAAGGTTGGTGCTGCATCTCTGTGACTAACTTTTAAATGGTTGGTTTTATTTTGCAGTACAAGGCTCCTGCTCCTGCCAGGGCCAGACTGGAAACCCAAAGCAGCCCTGGCAAATGATTTCAGGCCAGTCCCCATCCAGTGCACACCAAGTGCAGTGAGTGAGCCTGACTACTACAAAGGGGGCTTTGGGAGGCTCTCCCCCCCAAAAATTTTTAGGAAACAATGGTGCAGTCTAAAACACATTTATCATTATATATTGAATTGTATTAGCTTTTAACGAATGGTAAATGAAGACCTTTCTATGCACCAGGATACGACAATCTTTGTTGGGGTTCTTCAATGGTTCCCTTATTATCACCCTCCAACAGTGCCTCTCATCTCTCCATAGCCCCGGTTGTCACATGTATTTCATTTGTTTTATAGCCTCTCTCGTACCATTGTAGGATGTCAGAGTACTTTACATTACACACATATGGAGACAATGAATCATACGTGTAAATCAGTGTATAGAAAATGTTACATAAGGCAAAGGGGACTACAAGGTGTAGGATTCACATGTCATTCATACTGGTAGGCGGCATTTTTAAAGAGTGCATGGTCTGGAGAAGCACAAACGTGTGATTCAGAACATAACACAGTGGTTAGCATTGACTTTAACAATAAAAATGTATTTCCACCCAAATAAACCTTTTTAGCAGCATCAGGATAATGAAAGACTGGGAAAAAACATAAACTAACTTGTACCATGCAGTTTGCAAGCAGCTCTTTGATGAAAGTTTATAGGTCACTGTGCTAGATTACGGTTGTCACTTATGAACTGCACAGTAACAAAAGAATCTCTGTGACAAGAACAGTAACCCACTCACCTATGCACATAAAATACTGTTTTTTAAAATGCATGGTACACGTTCTTTGCAGTAGGCATATCAACCCTCTGTGCTACATTAGACAACTCAAAGCTGCCACTGGACAAAACACTCATCTCACTCCAGCAGGTACATTAATCACTGGTATTATCTTGACAGGTTTATTGTTGCTCGAAAACTACTAATTATGGAAGGAACTTTGCAGTGCTTTTAAAACTGCTGCCTGCGGACCCCCTGGGAATGTGTCACGGACCCCTGGGGGTCCGCGGACCACAGTTTGGGAAACACTGGTCTACTCCATTAAACTCTACTCCTCTTTATGACACAGTACTCCACTCTGCCAGTCCACAGCACTACTCCACTCTGACACTACTCCACTCTACAACGCTTCACTCAACTCCCTTTACGTCACTCAATGCCACTCTATTCTATGATTATGAAAAAGAAGGGGATAGGCCCATTTAAGGCACCCACACTGGGCCTCAATTATATATATCACAGAACTATACAGTGCATTGGGTGCTACAGTTCATTTGAAAACTACAAAAAACAGGACCACCGTATTGGATTTAGTGGTCTTAGTGATTTATTTCACCTTCAATTTTTACTTTGCTTCTTTGGAAAAAAGTCATGGACATTTCAAACATGTCGTACATGAAAGAACACCTGTTCAAGACATATATAAAACATACATAATCACAAGAATGAATACAAAATGAAAAACATGTGAATACACAAACATAACAATTGATAGGCAGACCTATCCTTCATTTGTAGTTAAAAAGAATGGCTGTCAACAAATTTATACACTAGTCAAAATGTGAATCCTGCCATTACAAGCTAGTTGGGAGCGAATGGAACAACAGGCTGATTGCCACGTTTGTTGGCTGCTTGTAGTCTATACAACTTAATGTCTTATCCAACTAGCTGGGTCAACGGGTTTCGAAACCCTTGAAATCTTTTCGGGTTCTCCTCAGGACCAGGACAAACACTACAAAACAAATTGTAACAAAAAAACAATGTTTTAATTCTTTGTGCAAAATTATTCCTTTTGCCCTACAAAACATTTTTTGGGGCGGGTTCTACCCTTACCATTAGTGATCAGGGCTGGAACACTCTTGGATGTCCAGTGTTAAGGCTTTTTATCTTGCTTACGATTCTTCGGTATTTAATGTAATCTGTTCTGAAACAAGGAATGAGGGACATTTGTGAATTAAGTGAGTGATTTAAATGCAAGGTTTTGGAAAGGTACACTCTAGAGAGGCAGCGGCATTGTTTGTTAATATGTGCTCAACTTAAAGCGCACTGTTGTATTGCCTGCAGCCATGAGGTTTAAACAGTATGAAAATCGGAATCAATCAGTGGAGACGGGCATGTTTAAACACAGTTGATCAATGGAGTTCTAAAGGTCATGACTGTGTTACCAAACACTTTGTAAAAATCTGCATATGCAAACTGCAATTTTAAACTGGGTGTGCTTCGATTAAATAAATGCAGGAAAGTTCAAAACAAAAACTTGCCTCGAGTTCTGGAGAAACTTCAGTCACCCACGTGTTCTGGTTCTTTAGTGCAACATTGTTGCAAACCTAATGAAATTGACACAGAAACTGTGCTGTTTGTTTCGGTGCGGTCAGGAAGCAGTTCTATGAAAAAGCATGTTGCATTTCATTCGTTTCACTTGCCTTTGAATGAAGCTCAACTGTTCCTTCCATCTTTATCGGCAGAGAGGGACACACTCTCATTTACTGTAGATCATATTCAGAAACTAATTTCTACACCATCCCTTTTCCCTGCAATAAGTTTGAGCACCACAGCCAAACAACAAAACGAGTCAGACAAACTACTAAGACTCCAGAAAAAACAAATCTGGACAGAATTACACGGTTATTTTTTACTTGAACACCTTAAGGCTGGCACAATTCCATGGGGCCTTCAAGTGAAGAATGTCCCCGTGATTTTCACTGAAGACCCTGAATATAAGAAGGGCTTCAGTTTCATTAGCACTAAATGCAGTAGAGACCTTATGGTACACTCTATAGAAACAGCACAAAGAATTTGTAGAGAACAAGCTGCCGAAATTGATCAATTCGTACAATCCATCAAAGACAATCACACGGTATCTGAGGCCAAGAGGTTACTAGAGAAGATCGAAAAAGAAATTGCAACATTTAAGGACAATACCATTAACTTTAAGAACACGAAATTTGAAAGAGACAAAAAATCCTTTAATATCGAAACTGTTTACCCCTATCTGAGAGAGGATTTTTATTCCAGGGAAGAGTCACATAAGTTCTTACCAGACTATCAAGGACGCTCAAGAAGAAAGTTCCTGACATTCTCAGAAACATCTTCATCCGAATCTACTGGGGAATCAGACGCAGGAGAAGGCCCGTCCCATTCAAACCAAGAAAGAAAAAACAACAGCAGTTTTTTAGGGGGAGGCCTACAACAAAAAAGATAGCGGTACAAACCCCAGCCTTGGGAGATGCGCACCATACGCCAGTATTACAAGTCTTAAAAAAATTGGCGATCATCAACTTATCCAATAAAATTTTAGCAAAAGAACAAGAAGCAGTTTTGGAATTGGGATTGAAATTCATACCCAGCCAAAAACCGGATTTGACGCTTCCACCCGAAAAGTTTAAGGGACAACCTACCTTATGGTCAGTTTTTGCGTGTGAGACGAAATTGCACACGCAGAGAAGATTATGAATCTCACGCAAACATGCTGACTGAAAAACTCAAAGAAAAAGGGTACCCCATAAACTGCTTAAACACTCAAGGAAACATGCCGGGTTCACACCACGAGAGGAACTGTTGAAAAAGAAGCCAAAAACTGTAATGACTAGATTGGCATGTGTGTCCAATTTGCCCACACACCAACTCATTTAAAAAGATTATTCGTCAAAATTGGCACCTCATCAAAAACGTGGATGAGGAACTACAGGTGCCACTCTTTGCCCTAAAGAAGAACACTAGTATTGGCCAACGGATAATTAGAGCATCGGAGGATAAACAAAGAAGTCTGGATACCCTACGTCCTTTCTTGAACCTTCAACCCGTCCAAGGTCACCACAGATGTGGGAATTGTCAAGCTTGCAGCTCTTCAATTGAAGGCACAGTATTTGTAAATAGCCGAGATAAATGGACACACAAAGAATTCTCTAATTGCAGAACAAAAAACGTTGTTTATGCAATCATTTGCCCCTGTTCTCTGATTTATATTTTTTTATTTGAAAAGTTTTATATAGCGCTGGCTAGACCTGGAGGTATCAGAGCGCTTTACATAAGATAGGACATTGTTTCAGTACATTGTTACATAGTTATATCAGTTACAGTTGCAGTTACCAGTACATGCTTAGGAGAAAAACGTGAGCTTACACAATAATATAAGATATTAGTGCATAGCATATCCAAGACACACTTCTAATGGGGAGTGGAAGGTAGTGAGGGGAAAGGTAAACAGGAGAGGGGAGAGCAGACAGAGTCAGGTAGACCTGAAGTGGGAAATTACTCCAGGGGGAATAAAGTAGTCAAAGCAGTCGAAGAGAGAGACAGATAAAACCGTGAAGAACCGTGAAAAACAATGTCCGATGTCCGGCTGGGTAGGTGACGGCCGAGGGGGTGTCCCAGAACCAGACTCCTCTACAGGTGCATAGATCAGCTCCACCGGGCATCGGCCAAGGGTACTCTGGCTCCACGGTAAGGTACAAATAGTTATAGTTTCAGCCCGTGGGGCATCATCATAGTTCCAAAGAAGGCATTAGTCCCGGTGTTGCTGGGAAGGCGCCGTCTGCCTCGTCCTCCAGCTCGCCTCCACGTCGGAGGGTGTAGGGAGAGATCACTGGCGACGTCAAAGGGAAAAGGTTCCCTAGCGGTGAAAGTAGTGGAAACGTCTTGCTCAGAGGGGTGTTTTGTAAGTAGAGGGACGGTGCGTAGCCGCGGCCAATGACTACGATTCAGGTGCAGCTACAGGGCATTTAGGACACCGGAGTTTGATGGGACGCTGGGTTAGCTTCATGAGATCCCGCTAACACAATACATCAAATGCTGTAGGAAAGACTGCCGTATGTAAAGTGTGGTCTTAACATATGTTGGGCGCCATCTTGACTGCCGAGCACTAGTATTACTAGTATTACTCACTTGGGTGTTGTGATCAGGCCGGGTTAGCATACCTACTAATCTCCTTGGTTGTGCGTGAAGAAAGCTGCCCCCGTCACTGCTGCTGCACCCTTTCCCTAGCATCTGTGGCTCACCTAGAGAAGCAGCTAGTTTAGGCTTCCGCCATTTTGAGGTCAGGCAGGCCACGTGGTAGCTTCCCTGAGAATCTCGACCTGGCACGAGGGGTGCTTGCTGGTCTCCTGTGAATAGCCTGCAGATAGCCCCCTCCCCCCTGTTGCTGCCGCTACACCCCTGTTATCCGCCTCTGTAGCTCTTGTGGTTAAGGCTGCTTATTAAGAAATCTCCGGCTGCCATTTTAGGGTCAAGCAGGCCATGTAGTTGATCCCCAGTGAGTCTCAGATGGGCGCGGGGGGGGTCCTGCTGGACTCCTGGGATAAGTTTGATGAGGGCTGCTCCCGTTGCTGTCGCTGCGCCCCTGCCCCCACCTCTGTAACTCCCGTGTTTGTCAATTAGGCTATGCCGGCCGCCATTTTGGGATCAGGCAGGCTGCGTGACAGTGTCCCGGTGAGTGTTTGCTTAGCGCAGGGAGGGGTTGGCACTCCTCTGTTCCCTCCCGGTGCATGGGCCGGCCGATGCCTGTCCTTTTATTGCTTCACCCCGCGTTGGCGATACGCGCAGCTCTCTGGCCTGCCGTTTCGGTGTCTCCCCCACAGCTCACCTGGAAGCACGCACCGGTCTATGGGTTCCCCCCCGCCAGGAACGTTTTGCTGCTGGAGGCCAATGCTGTGCTGACAGGCACTGCCTTGCGCCGGGCTGCCGTTTCTCGGGGCTCGTCAGTGCCGGCCCCTCACCCAGCTTTGAAGTCATCACCGCCAGGTCCTTCCACATGGCACTGTCTCCTGATATTAATTATATCGGAAAAACCACTCAAGAAGTTCGCCAACGTATTGCTCAACACCGCTCTAGGCTGAAAAATAAGGTGCAAAACGTTCCGTTAGTTGCACATTTCCAGGAGCTAAAACACAATGAAAAGCAATTTCAATGGACTGTACTCGGCGTAATCAAACCCAACCCGAGAGGTGGAGACTCAGAAGTATCCCTGCTCAGAAGAGAGGCATATTTAATAATAAAATTCAACACAGCCACCCGTGGGCTGAATGAAATGACTGAAATTAATCGTCTATAAGCCAGTTTTGTTCAGTTTTATTACAATATGTTTCACACAAATTCCAAGGTGCGCTCCAAGGCATCCCTTGATCACCAGAAACTACTAATCCCAGCATGCACCTTGCTGTACTCAATCACCCATTGATGCTGTTCTACAAGTAATGCCTGTCGGGCGTATACATAGAGTTCCGCGTCATTTGTAATCTGCTGCCGGTAAAGAAGGAAGGAACAGTTGAGCTTCATTCAAAGGCAAGTGAAACAAATGAAATGTAACATGCTTTTTCATAGAACTGCTTCCTGACCGCATCGAAACTAACAGCACAGTTTCTGTGTCCATTTCATTAGGTTTGCAACAATGTTGCACTAAAGATCAAGAACACGCAGGTGACTGAAGTTTCTCCAGCACTCGAGGCAAGTTTTTGTTTTGAACTTTCCTGCATTTATTTAATCGAAGCACACCCAGCTTAAAATTGCAGTTTGCACACGCAGATTTTTACAAAGTGTTTGGTAACACAGTCATGACCTTTAGAACTCCATTGATCAACTGTGTTTAAACATGCCCCGTCTCCACTGATAGATTCCGATTTTCATACTGTTTAAACCTCATGGCTGCAGGCAATACAACAGTGCGCTTTAAGTTGAGCACATATTAACAAGCAATGCCGCTGCCTCTCTAGAGTGTACCTTTCCAAAACCTTGCATTTAAATCACTCACTAAATTCACAAATGTCCCTCATTCCTTGTTTCAGAACCGATTACATTCAATACAGAAGAATTGTAAGCAAGATAAAAAGCCTTAACACTGGACATCCAAGAGTGTTCCAGCCCTGATCACTAATGGTAAGGGTAGAACCCGCCCCAAAAAATGTTTTGTTGGGCAAAAGGAATAATTTTGCACAAAGAATTAAAACATTGTTTTTTTTGTTACAATTTTTTTTTTGTAGTGTTTGACCTAGTCCTGGTCCTGAGGAGAACCCGAAAAGATTTCAAGGGTTTCGAAACCCGTTGACCCAGCTAGTTGGATAAGACATTAAGTTGTATAGACTACAAACATCCAACAAACATGGCAATCAGCCTGTTGTTCCATTCGCTCCCAACTAGCTTGTAATGGCAGGATTCACATTTTGACTAGTGTATAAATTTGTTGACCGCCATTCTTTTTAACTACAAATGAAGGATAGGTCTGCCTATCAATTGTTATGTTTGTGTATTCACATGTTTTTCATTTTGTATTCATTCTTGTGATTATGTATGTTTTATATATGTCTTGAACCGGTGTTCTTTCATGTACGACATGTTTGAAATGTCCATGACTCTTTTTTTTTTCAAAGAAGCAAAGTAAAAATTGAAGGTGAAATAAATCACTAAGACCACTAAATCCAATACAGTGGTCCTGTTTTTTGTAGTTTTCAAATGAACTGTAGCACCCATACATTGTATAGTTCTGTTACTCTGTTCTATGATGCATTACTCCACTACTCCACTCTATGCCACACTCTACTCCACCCTGCCATTCCACTCTACTGTACAACAGTCTAATCCTCTCTATGCTAATCTACAACACTATACTCCACTCAACACCTTCTAAGCCAATCCACTGTGCTCTATGCCACTCTACAACACTCCACAACACTCTATGACACTCTACTCCCTTCCACTCTATAACACTTCTCCGTTCATGATACTTCACAACACTACTCCACTCCATACCACTCTACTCTATGCCACTCTGCGGCACTTAATAACACTCCATCTACTGCACGACACTCCACTTGATGACACTCCACTCCACTTGATGATACTCCACTCCCCTTTACGCCAATAACGTTTAGCCATGCTGAACAGCAGCCACACTGGTGCACAACATGGCAAAGCCAATATCTCTTACATAGGCAAGACCTATTGACTTTGCCACTGCTTGTTGAATTCTGACAACTGCTCTGATCAGCTGTACGGCCGAAGTTCAAAACAAGAAGAGCTGAATACCGATGCGAGGGCCCCGGGCCAATTATTGTCAACCTGGCTGCATTCTTCAAAATTCAAAAAAAGGATATTTCTTTGTTTAAACGGAACACACAGAATTACTTCAGCTTATGTACTAACCTGAAGCGATTAAACGTGTCATGTTTAAAGAAAGGAATACCCTTTTTAGGTCGAGCCTATAGCGGCATGCAGTATTCAGTATGGCGTGGAAGCTTTGTGGAAGCTCCGCCCACTCTCCGCCCATCTTTTTCATTGGTTTAGGTCCTAAATGCTGCCTTTCCATTGGTTTTAGGCCTGTTAGTCCCTCCTCATGACGGCCATGTCGTCAATAGTATCCTTCCATGGCTACCTTGCCCCTTTACTTAAAACACTATGTTCTTCTCGTGCCCCCCCCCGCAGTCTGTGACTTCTCGTCCCCCCTCCACCCCCCACCGCACTCCTGTTCGTGCCTTCTTGTACACCCACACTCCCGTTTCCAATGCAATAGGTCTCGCGTAAATGTGAGTCCTATTGCATTGCAAATGCTCGTTTAATTCAACTCAACGGAGTCCCAAGCGGCACTAGGATGTTACTCTATATGCCGCAATCAGATTGGCCGAGACTTCATGTGCTCTAAATGATTAAATGAAAATGCCTCTCCGTTAGTTGCCATGACGGCGGGAAACTCGACACCGCCCAGGAATCTGCCATTTACAATGCGTGAATTAAGCAGGAAGTCGCCACGAGCGAAGCCTCGAGCAGCTTCACCGAGTGTGCAAGATGCTGACAGTCGAGCCGCCCGTGGATTACCGGTTATGGGTACACCAACCGAGCTGCTGCTGCCCCAGGTAAGACTTTCAGCAGCAGGAAGTAACTTATTGCAAGGGAAAGCCCTGGAGCGAAGTCGATCTGGTTTCCAAAGAGTCAATACCACTATAATTATATAGTGCTTTTTTGGCTCTTGGCGCTTGCTGCTATGTCGCTATTTTGTTTTAAAATTGCATGCCTTTAAATAATACCAGCAAAGCTAGATCATTAATTCATTCAAAGGAACTGAAGGGGCCGCAAAACCCATCTCACTCGCATGCCAGTTTTTTCAGTCACCGCTCTCTCCTCGGATCTGGAAGCATGCAGGAGAACGTTTTAAAAATACTTTCTGTGGCCTAAGTGGTCAACATTTTTGTACACACATACGCACACAAACTCTGTCTCTCCTCGTAAAGCCATAAGCCTAATGGCCTTTGTGACTGGAGGCATAGATGAAATATTGCATTTGCTGACAGTGGCTTTAGGTAGCGGTTGTTGAGCGTCTCTCGGAGACGCCGTAATGTGCACACGAGTGTACACATCTGCTTTAAACAAGGGGCAATGGTGCCATTGGCCCTGGTGCATGCACTCAAAATGTCCCAACTATTCCCTCGTTTTAAAGTAAAAGCATCTAAACTTTGTTTCTGGTTGAGGAAGAGCACATTTTCAATGTAAACAATACACAATAAAGTCCACAAAGCGAGTTTTGATATTCTTTCTTTATTCTTGGTTAAAGAAGCAACAAAAACAGTCAACGCATATCGCTCCTTCTGACTGTGGAACTTCTTCGGGTGAGAGCATGTTTTTGTTAATCACATTGAACTGCTGATGCACTAATTCCTTGTCCGTATGGGTTTTTACATGCAGTCACAAGGCAATCAAGCTGCATGTGCTTCACATTTCATGTACAATTTGGTTGCATGGGGCACCTCTGACCTGGCAGCACGGCACCACTGATAGCTTTGTCCATTTTCCTCTCACAAAGACAATGTGACAGACCATGTCTGAGCTCTCTCGCGAACACCCTTCTCTGCAGACAGTATGTACACAATGACCGTGCTCTCAGCCCCTCAAAACCAAACATGGGGCCTCCCTTGAGCACTTACAACCACCGTACTTTGCACACAGACAACTATGCACAATTTCTGCTGTCATAGAGACAGTATTCCAGATGCACTCTTCTGCTATCTGCTGTCTCCATGCCCAGACCCTAGAGTCTCTCAGTTCCACTTTTTTTTCTTCACATGAGACACATGCACACAACTTTATCATATTTTCATGAAATAACAGGGAAGCCCATCATTGGGTGTGCGGCCTTTCACTAGTGCACCTGAAGTAGCAGTAGATGTTTCAACACCCAGGATAATGTGCTGCATGGCTAAACACTTATAAGGTCCAAATGGCGAGACCTATTAGCTATGCCAATGCTTGTTGAATTCTGATGCCCGCTCCAAACATGGCATGGCCCAGAATTTAGAAAGAGCTGATTTGAGGAACCCTGCACATATGGAAAGCCTTAGAGTGGAGACTAGAGAGGAAAGGAAATGGAATCTACTCGCACTTAACAGGGCTTAGGCCAGTTGTTCTCAAAGTACTGCCCGTGGGCTGCTGGCGGCGCAGCACACCTTCTCTTGCGGCCCGCAGTTCTTCCTCCGGCCCCCCTGGTAAGCAGAGAGTTGCAACAGAGAAAGCTGCTGTTTGTGTGCTGCAATATCATTTTGTAATTCTGGGCTTGCTTTCTTTAGTTAGTGAAGCTCGTATTTTGAACAGGGCTGACCTTCTCATAAAACAAGCTGAATGACTGTAGCAACAAAGCCCAGAAACAAAAAACGATGTTGTGAGGGTATGTTTTGTGTTATTCTGATAATACAGGCACCTTAACTGGACCACAACTGACCAGGTTAATAGGTCTCATTTGTAAGACTTAATGGCGTTGGCAATGATTTTAAGCCATAGTGTATATGCATCGTGACTGAAAATAATGTAAGAAAAAAGGTACTATGACATGGCAGTCACGTTTTGTAGGCACACACTAACACGGATGCTTGCCCCTACAAAATGAGGTGTGCATTTATCTTTAAAAAAAAAAAAAAAACTGGGAGTGAGTTGGGGATGGGCATGCCACTGCATAGATGCAGCCCTCTGGCACAACCCAAACTGTACTTTATGGCCCCCGAGAAAATGTTTGTGTGTACCCATGGCTTAGCCTGTGACCCACGCCATGTGAATGTCTCTACGTGCATTTACACTGTGCATGACTGTCACATGTCCTGCCCTGCCATATCCTGAAGCTAAAACACTCCCAGGTCAGGCACTGAGGTGTAAGTATGTGTGTGTGTGTATATATACATATATATATATATATATATATATATATATATATATATATATATATATATATATATATATATAATATTCAAAAAGGCACTCCACAGGTGGAATGTAACTTCTCCCACAGAAAAATGTGTACTTCAGCCACGTGCACTCCAGCCACATGCGGATTAAGCCTGATTATGTTACTGGACCTTCGGATAATCATGTAATAAATTGCCATCAACCGCACGTGGCTGGAGTGCTTGTATTTGTCTGTGAGGGAAGTTACATTTTGCCTGTGGAGTGCCTTTTTGAATGAATACGGGGAGCCTTGCCCATACGTGCATCACTACTTAGAGGATTCACAGAGGCAATTAGGCATTGGGGAGCTATATATTCATCTTCTATTGGCGGTTGCCAGTGGGTAGTTCTAGTTAGGACCATGTTTCCACAGGAAGAGCGTTTTTTGACTTGCCTATATCTTTGGCGCCAGTTGACGAATTTTCACAAAAGTTAAAAAAAAAGTGTGCCACTAATTCTAGTTGTGCATGGAAAGTTTCAGGGTGATCTGTCAAGCGGGGGCCAAGAAAAAGGGGGAGACAAAAAATTGTGTTTCATATGTTAATTCCCATACAGAAAGGTCCATTGACCCTTTTGCTGCTTCCCTCTCTCAGGTCCTTCCCTTTATTTTGACCCTTGCCCAGCAGAGCTCTGCTCTGGGCACTCTTAAAGGGTACCCTTTTGGCCTTGTCTGCCTTCTTGAGGCTGCCAACCAACCATCCTTATTTAAATCCCCTATTGTAAACAGATTTCCGTAGGGGCTAGTGCATATGTTCCTACCTGCCCCATTCATCATGCCTCAGTGGGGCTTTAATTTGGTTCTCACCTTCCTGATGTGCACTCATTCAAACCTCTGCACAGCTGCCCCCTCCTGCTGCTTTCCATCAAAATAGACTTTTTAGTGGCATTCACTTCTGCCAGGAGGGTGAGCAAATTGCAGGCTCTGACATCCAAGCCTCCTTACCTGACCATCTTCCCTGATAATTTGGTGATTCGCACTAGGGTCTCTTTCTTACTGAAAGTGGTAACACCATTCCACGTGGGGCAATCAGTCACCTTGCCCACTTTCCCACTTACTATGCTCCTCTGCACTCCTCTGAGGAGGAGCTACTCCACCGTCTGGACCTAAAAAGAGCGTTGTCTTTCTACTTTGACTGCACCAAAGAGTACTGGGTGGACGACCAACTCTTCGTGGGGTACGTTGGATCAAAAAAAGGTGAGGTTGTGCAGAAGAGGACTATCTTGCTATCCTCTGCATCAAAATTTGCAATGCTCTGGCCAAGAAACAGCCTCCTGAAGGCTTAAGAGCTCATTCCACCAGAGCTGAGGCTGCGACCACAGCATTGCAACGTGGTGTTCCAGTCCTTGTTATTTGTCAGGCAGCAAGGTGGGCATCACTGCACATGTTCACTAAGCACTACTGCCTGGGTAGTCAAATCTGCAGGGATGGCCTTTTTGGCTGCTCTGACCTGCAGGACTTCCTTGTCTAACTTGTCTGCAGTCCCTCTTCCGGGGATGGTATTGCTGGGGTATCTATTCTGAGATAGGACTCTGCGGCTAGATGTCTCTATCAGATGGACAAGTTACTTACCTTGGGTAGCGCCTTATCTGGTAGAGACATAATCTAGCTGCAGGTTTCTTACCAACCCACTCGTCCTTCTTTTTCAGGGCCCTAGTTGTTCTATACACAACTTCAGTGCACTTCATGGCTCCGCGCTCCTGGCATGGAAAGTTGTGAAAAGTAACTGACAGCACGCTGAGGTGACACCTATATAGACTGACGTCACTTCGGGTGCGGACGACACCCATGACATCACGTGAAGCCGACCAATGCTACCTGCAGGCCCACAAGGGTATTGCTCTAGCAGAAGTTTCCTGATCCAGCCTGACGCCTGGGATATTCTAAAGTAAGGAATCTGCGGCTAGATTTTGTTTCTGCTAGATAAGGTGTTACCAAAGGTAACTAACTTGTCCTGCGCCCCCACCATGCACTGCTTATGACCTTGCATATTACATCACATGTTCTTTTACCTCATTGATAACATCATCCAAACTTCTTTTGTACACATTACTCTATAAACGGTTATAGTATTATAGCTATGAAAGTAAGTGCAAAATAGCTCAGAATAATATGAAGCATCATTACTGCTACCATACATGCAACCCCCATAGTAAAGCTAATTGTGTTATGTACATCATTGTCCCTATACCATACACTTCATGGGTAGCCGAGTTCATGTTGACTATGAACCACAGATGAAAGGGTAACCTATCCTGCACACGGTGTTCAATCTGTATACAACAACTGTTCAGGGAAAACCAAGTTCCTCCAGATACCGAAACACTGTTACATATCTAATGCCGTACTACCGACCGTCTTATCCTGTATCCCTGACAGCCAAAGAACCTACAGTGAGAAAAGAAGTTAATATGAGTAGAAAAGTGGGTACTATAAACAGTGTTTACTCTATGAAGAGAGTTTACTTTGTACCACACTTTTTGCAGACAGTGAAACTCTCATGTGAAATACACCTCAGAGTATTAGTGTCCACTAAGAACAGTGTATGCTCTATGCAAAACGTGTCTAAAGAGCGACTATTCACTTAAAAAACCAAGGACTGAAGGTGCTAAAGATCATACTACCTTCATACTGTGGTGAAAACGTTACAGATAGCCCATCTTCTGAAGTAAAACGAGCACATGTACATAAGTTAGTACCTGGTGCACACAGTCTTCTATGTTAAGAAGAAATTGTCATGCTAAGCCGATTCTGTCTAATAACTCAAAGACACTTACAATACTTAGTATGTGGAACGTAGAATCTTTTCCCTGCTTTAAACTTTTTCTACAGTACCAAAAAACTTGTGTGGACCATAATGAACACAAGTCATTAACTGTACACAGGGTTACTCTTCAATGCAAAGATTTATAATGTGTTCAATACCTCTACACTGCTGTGATGTATGAGGAGCACATGAGTTTTGTAAACGCTTACACCCAATAGCTGGAACAGGCTGTAAAAAATTATGTACAGATGAACTATGGTAGTTACCCACCACTATGTAAACTATTTATTTTTTTTTGGTCAAATATTTTGTTATTTAAAAGAGATAATACATTTATAGTGCTTTACAATACAACAAAACATTAAGAAATATATGCTAAGTTAAAATCGAAGAGTTACAGAATTAAAAAACAGATTTTATATCAAAGATTAATGAACTGGGCTAAAAAGGAGTGAGAGCATATCATAATATAGGCTAGGGAAATATAATATATAAATAAGTGACACGTGTGATATGTTCTAAATTGCATCAGATAATATTACAAAACCCAGGGAAAAAGAATAAATAAGATCGCCAGTATAAATATGTCGAGGTCATAGCCAGTCGTATTGCTTAATAAATAATATTGCATAGTAAAGGAAAGAAAGCAGAGAAAAAAGAAGAGAAAGCCAGAAAAAAGAGAAGAAAATAACAAAGAAGAAAGGAAGAGGTGGGTACAACTGCTTCAATATAAAAAACAACTTAAAGAATAGAAACAAAGGGATACTGAGCTACAATCCCCTGAGAGGACAAATTCATATAATTGTCCAGTGACCGCCAAACATTACTAGAAATGGAAGGTGAGTAGTGTTTCTCCTCAACAAAAGTATGAGGTCCACGAAGGTATGATACCCATGCCCACCAGGTATGATAAGAGATAAGATGAAAAGATTTCCATTCTGTTAGTATAACTTTAACAGCAATGGATAGAAGTAAATCCAATAACTGCATATCCGTATTGTCAAGGGGTAAAGGAATAATTGTAGCCCATGGACCCAATAAAATCATAGGTAAAGAAAGCTCTAACAATGTTAAAGATTAGTGATAAATGTTTCCGTACTAAACCCCAAAAGGATTGTAGTAACGTACATTCAAAAATTATATGCTGATGAGTGTCTGGTTCCAAATTACAATTCCAACAAAGATCGCTATCCTTTAGTTTCAATTTATGTAAACAAGCAGGGGTCCAATGTAGGAGATTTAATGTAAAGAATTTAGATTGAATAAGAGAAGGAGCAATCTTATTACGGAGGGATAACTTCCCAATCAATTGCCAGGTCTCTTGTGAAATATGTTTAAAAATATCATTTTCAAAATGATGAGACCATTTATCATGTGTGATTGTAGACTGTGAAGGAGGTGGAGCAGATAGAAACTTATATATTTTTGAAGCAGTATGGCCTGAGTGAGACCACATATAGAGAAGTGAGACAGTAATCGAATCTGTAGAAAGGGCTACCTTGGAGAGAGCAACCTTTAATTTCAGAAAAGAAAAAAATCCATATTAGTAAGATTATATTCTCTAGCCAAAAAAGAGAAAGGAAGAGGGTCGTGATTGGAATCATAAAGATCTTTTACCAATCTAATACCACTAGCAGCCCACGAAGAAACCATATCAGTAACAATTTTAGGATTATATCATAACGAGGACAACCTTGATTTATGAATAGGATTAGCGACTTTTTTGTCAATATACTTTAGAACCTTAATCGTGTCAAATATAATACAATGGGAATGACCAAGAACGATTTTAGAAGCAGTGAGAAAGGAAGAAGTAGAAAGAGGAGCACACAATTCTCGTTCAATATAAATTCATGGGGGTGTATGACGGGTGTCTGGTAGGAACCAGATAGCACCTTGAGAGGCTAAGAAGGCGATTTGATACAAATTCCAATCTGGAAGATTGCAACCACACAGAACAGAGGGCTTTCTAAGGTTTTTATAAGCAATTCTAGCTCGTTTATCATTCCACAAAAATTTTGAAGTGAGTGAATCAATCTCATGGAAAAAGGAAGAAGAAATCTTAATGGGTAACATGGAGGAAAGGAAATTGATAATCGGAGTTATCATCATCTTAAGAGTTTGAAATCTTCCCCACCAGGAGATATATTTAGGAGACCAGGAGGACAAAAATTCTTTAACTTTAGCTATGATGTGGGATTCATTATAAGAAATAGTATCTGAAAGGTCTTTACAAAACCAAATTCCTAGATATTTAATACGAGTCGATTGCCATTTAAATCCTGAATGGCCCATGTGAGAAGGGAAACACAACGAATTGAGGGGGAACATTTCCGTCTTCTCTTTGTTCAAAGTATATCCAGAAACCAGTGAAAACTCTCTAATGGTATTAGTAATAACCGGAATCGCAGCAACAATATCTTCTGAAAAGATAAGAACATTATCCGCATAGGCGGCTGTTTTAAGCGTATGTGGACCAAATTGAAAACCTTTAATACCTTGGTTCAAGTTGAGTAAATGAAGGAGTGGGTCTATAGACAATAAAAAAAGAAGGGGGACAAAGGGCACCCTTGTCTAGTGCCCTGACAGAGATTGAAAAAGGAAGAAGTAGCCCCATTAACTCTGTTAGCTTTTGGCTGTGCATAGAGAGACATTACCATATTGATAAAAGAGTCCCCTAGGTTATGGGATTCAAGCACTGCTTGTAAAAAAGGCCAAGAGACTTTGTCGAAAGCCTTTTCGGGGTCAAGGGCAATCGCCGCCGAAGGTAATGTAGAAAGTTTTGCTTTCTCCAAAATATGACAAAAGGTTTGGATATTGTCTCTAGCAAGTCTCCCCTTAACGAAACCAGTTTGGGAATCATGGATAAGGCTAGGTATGTGACCTTCTAAATGCTTAGCCAAGATCTTGGCAAAAATGTTTGCTTCCATATTTAATAATGAAATTGGACGGAAATATTTAGGATCAGAATGATCCTTGCCATCTTTCGGAATCACGACAATAGTAGCCTCAGCAGCTGAGCCAGAGACCTTGCCAGAAAGGACAAAATTATCAAAAACGTCTTTAAGATATTTGATTATTGAGGAAGAAAATGTTTTATAAAAAGCAATAGGGAACCCATCAGGCCCCTGAGCCTTCCCCGACCGAGTAGCCTTAATAGCCTGAATTATCTCGTCAGTCTCAATCGATTTCCCCAGATCAATCATATCAGAATGCGAAATAGTATTCGTAAGAATCAATTTCAGAAACTGCTGACAAACAGAAATGTTGCATTAATCTTTAGGAGTGTATAATTTTCCATAAAAATCACGAAAGACTTCAAGTATTTCTTGCGTATGGAATTTCTTAGAACCATTTTTATCATTAATATAAGAAATCTGGTTAGCCTTGACATTAGTATTCTGATATTTTAAGGTGGCAGCCAACAACTTACCAGCTCTATTACGTAGTAACAAATGTCGAGATTTTTTAGCGTGGACACCAATATAAGCTCTTTTAGTGACTATAGAATTAAAAGAATATTTCAGATTCTTGATATCCAGTAGGAGAGGCTTATCATTAGAGCTTCTATATAGCACCTCCTTACGCTTGATCTCATCCCCCAGAGACTGCAGTGACTTTCTGAAGTCAATATTCCTTTTTGACTTTTTTTTGATAATATGACCCCGAATAGTACACTTAAATGCATCCCATAGAATAATTGGGGAATTTACCGAAGACTCATTATCTTTGAAGTTATCAATTTCCTCATTAAGCTCAATAACTTCGTTTTCATTGTCCAAAATTTCTGTGTTGAGACGCCAATTATGAGGGCCTTTCGTGTCTGTAAGATTAAGGATAGTCAAAGAAACCGCAGCGTGATCAGAAACGACTATTGGATGGATCATAACATTTATGGTATGTTTTAACCCCTTGACCGCGATCGGAATTCCGCTCGTGTGCTGGACATTCCGATCGCGGGTGTGGTCGTGACAAGCTCAGCTCGTCATGAGCACAGCGCGACCGCGCAGCATGATGAGCTGAGCTCGTCACGAGCATCGAAGGGGTTAAGAGAGCAGCATCAACTAGAAGATAATCGATACGAGAAAAACTAGAATGTGGAGAGGAGAAAAAAAACGTGAAATCGCTACATGTAGGATTATGAATCTTCCAAGCGTCAATAAGCTGATGAGAAGAACACATACTGAGCAAGTGTTTATGCGACCTAGGAGGACGAAATTTGAAAGCAGAATGTCTATCCAACAAAGGATCCAAGGGCAAATTGTTCTAGCATCCTGAGAAATATCAGAAAGTTTTTTATTTATGGCACGCCAAAAAAGAGGATCATCATAATGTTAGGGGCATATATATCCATGACATATAAATCATCTGAACCATTGGACAAGCGAGTAAGTAACCATCTACCATTGGTATCGTGTTCAGCAGTAACAATACACAGGCCAGAGTTTTTGGAAATCAAAGTCACAACCCCATTCTTTTTACCAGAAGCTTCAGAACAAGTAACATCAAGAACCCACTCCTTCCTCAAAAGCAAAGCTTCTTTAAAGGCTATCTTAGTCTCCTGAAGTAGAACAACATCGCCAGATAAGCTTTTGCAATAATCTAGGATCTTGGCCCTTTTGACAGGGTGATTCAATCCACGAACATTAAGTGAGACTACATTTAAATTTAAACCAGTCATAGATAAACATAAGACAACACATATAAAAACATCTGATAAAGAAAAAAGAGAAGGTTAACCAACAGATCTTCAGATATAGGGTTAAAAGAAGAGCACAAAAATTGCAAAAAATGTACCGAAGCAGAAGTCCCCAGAGAAGGAAAGATAGGAAGAAAAGACTAGAAAGAAGAAAAGAAAGAGCAAAAGTACTCCAAAGAAAAAAGGAGCATAAAAAAGAAAAACCCCCACCAGGGGATGTCTGTAATAGACAATTTTCCTGGGGAAATAACGTGGAGAAGCAACCACAGAGGCCAACAAACACAATGCAGAACGCTCAATAATAAATATTTCATTAAGCGACGGAACAAATGTAAAAATATTAATATCTACTATACTATCAATAATCCATCATTAAGAATAAATAATACAAGTTCCCAAAAAAATATATAATGTTTGATCAGTGCTCAACATATCATATGCTGAATAGAAAAGTGAGACAATATCAGATAAATATCAAATAAAGGCATTATAAATAGCAATATCAGGTAATATAAATAACAGTCTAAGGCATAATAACTACTAATACATGTAATAAATAGCAATTTGAGGCAATATAAATAACAATATAAAACATTATAAATCGTAAACCGTTAACGTACCAAACACTACAAAATTTATAGCATCTAGGAATAAATACTATAGTATATGGAAAATTAAGAAGTAAAAAGCAAATTCTACATAAGATGTGATTCATGACTTGAATACATATATAATGAAAGCAAAAAGAATCAAAATAATAAATAAATACATATATAAAAATTGTACATACAAGACGCAGATGTGTATAAGAAAAAACAATAGGGGACAAAAACACAGATAGTAAACACACATAAAAATATATCACCAGCATAGAATCATAGAAAGAGAGGAGGACAAAATCAAGCAAGAAGTGGAACAAACGAACAGAGAGCATGAATAAAAGAACGAGGAAAGAAAGTGGAAAGTAGAAGAAGAGATACTTATTTTATCATAAAAATAGTGAGGAAGAAAAGCCAAGAAAAGAGCAACTATCTAGAGTTTTATACCAAAAAGACTTCATCAATATGAACTAAGAAAGAAGCAACTGAGTAGGAAGCAGGAACGAGATTGGAATAAGTCAGAGACATAAAAAGCTGATAAGAAAGTGAGAAAAAGGGAAAAAGAGACACATTGACAGCCAAAAGTTAACAAGATAGAACGGAAATAGTACCAGCATATTGAATGTAAACACCAAAAAACATTCATAAAAATATGATAAACCGAAACACCTGTAAAGGAGAAATTAGTTGGTAGAGAATAAACAATATAGAACTAATAGTCTTTACAGTGCATAATTACCAGTACAAAAAGGAACACAAAGGAGCAGTATTAACCACACACTTTATGGCAAGGCACAAAAAACATGGAACCAACTTATCATAAAATGAAGGTCATTAAGGGCGAGAAGTGCCAGGAAGAGAATCTGAGTCCATCTGTGATTCTGAATGATTATCCAAAAAGGTGGAAAGCTCTGAAGGTTCATAAAAGATCTGTGGGCGACCTCTGGAATTTATTCTGAAACGTGAAGGACCTGCAAAGGAGAATGGAATATTCATATCTACGAGTCTTCTGCGTAGATTCAAGAAACCTTTACGATGAATGACAGTGTCTCTGGCAAAGTCTTGTGATATTGATATTCTGTGACCTTCCCATTGTAAGGTTTTAATCTTCCTCATTTGGGCCAGAATCTGCTCCGTGTGTTGATGGCGCAGAGGTTTAAAGATCAACGGTCTTGGAGACGATAACGTTTTAGGCTTAAAAGTGGGAACTCTATGAGCACGTTCTATTTCAAAATCCTTGTGAAATGAAATGTTCAGAACATTAGGGATCCAAGTAAGCAGAAAATCCAACACTGAAGGAGCAGATTTCTCACAGTCTTCCGGTAATCCAAAAATACGAAGGTTACTTCTACGATTTCTGTCTTCCTGTTCAGTAATTTCTCTCCTTAAGGAAGCCAAAGAACGCTCCATACTTTGAACGTGTTTAGCTTGCTTGTTCGTGAAGTCCTCAACAGTACCTATTCGTGTTTCTGCATTGGAGACACGTAATGAAAATTTTTTGAGGTCATTCCGAATTGCCGCCACCTCAATTTGAAGCAAGTCAGTGTTCGTTTTGGTACTCTGTGCTATATCATATACTGAATTTAGTTTGAGTAGAATAGTGTCTAAGGTCAAAGCGGAGTCCAAATTACCTTTAGCTGGTAAATCCGGGGTGGGTGAATTTTGTTTAGACCTCTTCAGATTCCCCTTAGAATCTCTGTCCTTGGAAGTGACACCCATACCTTCTGCCATTGGAGACACACACAGTAGGCACGCAAACTGACTGAAAGTGCGTAGTTGTTGCGTAATGAGCACAGAGTACTGTAAAAATTACTTCGGAGAAAACGAAGAATTAGTGCCTGAGAGAACGAAAGCTAATTCGTCTATGGAATGCGTGAAAAATCGACAAGCACTAGGACTCTCAATGACAATTCGTTAACAGGGAGCTGACACAACAGCGAGGACCGACCAACGTTGAGTTATAGAAGGCAGAATTAAGTAGACTCTGCACAACCAGCAATAACCAGGACAGGCTCCAAAACTTAAAATTGAACAAAGGACATGCTGCTCATACGATAGTATACACTCACTGAAGTACAGCCAGTTGAATAGTAGGCCACTAATTAGGCATTATGACTCCCGAGAGAATCCTGTCAGCGGTCTCCATTTCATGAATGTAATGACGAAATATGATAGCGACCCCACAAAAGACTCAGAACCTGATATAGAGAGGTATAAAATTGGGCATGACAATACCTCATGCAGCGCAGGGGAAATGAGCCTGAAGTCCAAGCAGACAAACAAGTTGATTTTATGCCCTCAGGCCTTGTAACAACGGGACCTCCGTGCCAGTCACCATTTTGAATCTCTGACGTGAAGAGAAACTCGCCGAGCAGCGTAACACCCAGGGAAACCGTCCAGATCAACAGAGAGCTGTCCCAAATGCTCCTGAGCAGTTCCGCCGCCTAATGCTGTGAGTTGGCGAACAGAAAATCACCCGAACAGCATCTTAAAAAGAGCGTTCACACCGGTGGTCCGATGGAGCTCAAAAAAGCGCGGCCATCTTAGTTTCGCGCTAAGCCACGCCCCCTCCACTATCTAAACTATAAAACAAACTAACACACGCATTGGATGAAGTTATCAATGATGTCATTTAAGATGTCATCAGTGATGTCAAATGGTTTCATAGAACATGTTATGAGTGATGTAATATGTGAGTCATAAGCAGTACATGACGAGGGTGCAAGTTATAGTTAGTTCTGCTAACTGGTAAATTTCTGTGTTTTTTTTATTAGTTCAGAATATTACTGTTGTCACTGACCTATTCACCTAGCTATAATGTTACTTGAACCTTTGGTTTTTTCAGTGAATTTCCAAGGTTTATTCTTTTTTAAACAAAACAGATCATTTTATTACACCTAACTATAACGTTACTTTAACCTTTGTTTTTTGCAGTGAATTTCCAGGTTTTTTTTTTAACGTAATGTAATATTTTGTTACCATACATAAAGCCAACCCAAAGGCTGAGCGTGGTGGGAGGATTGGCTACAGGATCTTATGTTTTTTTTTAAAGGGGAGGGGACCACGTGCCACCCTCCCCGAGACTTATTAGGCCATGGGGACCCCATCCCAGGGCCGTTTTTTAAATGAATGGAAGGGAGAACATGTAGCAACCCACCCGAGCCTTGTTAGGCCCTGGGAACCCCTTCCACCTGGGCCATTTATTTGAATTAAAGGAAAGTGCAAGCTAGCCCCAGAGACTCTCTCCCCCGGGGCCTGCACTGTCAAAGGTGGGTGCCCTTGTGCCCAGCCAGGGCCCCCAGCATATACTCTGGGTCCGCAGGGGAGCTCAAGGTGTCTCCGACCCCAGCTGGCTCTCTGCATGCAGTGGCAACACATTGCTACCACCCGGAGGAAGCAGATACTAATGCTGCTACCTCTGGGGGGGAGCAGTATTTTAATTATTCCCTGGCTGCATCAGTGCAGGCAGGGAAACGGATCAAACGTCTGCTTCCAGCTGGTGGGAGCATTTCTAAAGCTCCCGCCGGCTGGAACTTGACTCTGTATGGTGGTGGCCCTCTGGCGTACCGCACGTTTTTCCAATGGTATTGTCCAGGGCGCTCATTAAGGTCTGCTAATTAGTCCTTGGTTAAAATTCCGAAATGGAGAAAAGCCAGATGGGGTGGCAGATGCATCTCATACTTGGCCCCTAAACTTTGGAACAGGTTGCCGTTGGATATTAGATCTCAACCTACGCGTTCCAAATTCCGTGGCCTTTTAAAAACTTGGCTTTTTCCGGTCTAGTAGTGGAGCCTGTACCTATGGACTTACTCGTTCTTCTATATTTCTCCAGCGCCAAGACGCCTCGGCAATCGAGCACTATATAAAACCCTCACTTACTTACTTACTTACTTTGTGCTTGCTCCCACTTGTCAGGAGATTAAAAAATGCTCCCACCACGCTGAAGCAAACACTGGTTTCCATGTCCACGCCTGTCTGGGCAGCAAAACCACTAAGTCTCCTGGGTCCACACCGGTCTGGGCAGTGAAACCACTATGTCTTCGGGGTGGCCTTCTCCGGACATAGCATGTGAGCCAGCCCTGGGGGATGCGGTTCCTGGGGCAATTAATGGCTCAGGGAGTGGGGGACGCATGGCTCTCCCCATTTTGAAAATTTCCGGCTTTGGAGGTGGGCTCCCTAGGGCCATTAGAGGCTGGGGGCCACACAGTTTCCCCCCCATATACAAATAATTATGGCCCCCAGGGTGTGTTCCCAGGGGCGTCTGGATGCTTGGAGATGGGGCTGCTGGCACCTCTTCCATTACAGGCTAATTTCAGACCCCCGGGGTGGGCTCCCCGGGAACTTTATTGGCTCAGGGAGAAGGTCCACGTGCCCCCGCCCCTTTTTTCATGACTTCGGTTCTGGGGGTGGCTCCCCAGTTCCTTTAATGGCTTGGGGAGAGGCAGCCAGCCCCCTCCCTTTACTGAACACATCCCCGGGGTGGGCTTCCTGGTGCATAAACGAATGCAGCTCGGCCACCATTTTTTTTTCCCGATCCAACAGGAGTCCCGCGAGATTGTGGCAATTTTATTTTTGCAGATTTTTTGGGGGGGCCCCCGGGGGAGTCCCACTGGATTTCCCACATGGGGCCTAGGGGGTGGAGGTCAGGGTATCAAGCACCCTGCCCCTTTACTTTAGAATGGGAGACCTTGGGCTAGATGCACTAACATTAGAAATACTGATTTCCTAAATGCGATTCTCTCCGAATCGCAATTAGGACATCGGTATTTCTAATGTATGAAACTATTTTGAGTTTCATTAGCAATTTCTAGTGGGTCGCAAAAAGACCTCCCTCATGAATATTAATGAGGTAGATCTCAATTTGCGACCCATTAGTAATCGTAGCCATCACAGAAATGGTGGCCTGCCGAGGTCAGCAGACTACCATTTCTGCAATTGCTTTTGAATAAAGCAATCCTTTTTTTTTTTTATGTAGCCCGTTTTCCTTATAGTAACACAAGATGCATTTAAAGAGAAAAAATGAAACTCTGCATTTTCATTTTTTAAGACTAGGCAGTGGTCCGTGGGACCACTGCCTGCTCTTAAAAAATATTTTTTATTTACATTCTCAAAGGGGAAGGAAGGGGTTACCACCTAGTTGAAGTTGGTGGTAAAATGTAAATGTTTTGCAACAGCATTTCGGTCTCAAAACATTCTTACATACCACTGCGATTTGGTATTAGGAAGGAAAGCCTTATTTTTCCCCGTCCTAATACCGAATCGGTATGTATTCGCAATTCCAAACTGCAATTTGGTAACATGTTACCGAATCGCAGTTTGGGATTGATATATACCAAAATGCATTTTTCCAGTAGCAAACAGTCTGATTCTGTGAATCTGTTGTTTGCGAATGGAAAAATGCTTGATACATCTAACCCTAAGTACCCGAGTCCTGTAATGGTTGCCCGCAACATTTTTCTGATGTTGCTGGTAGCCAGTCAGAGCCTTCCTCCTGCGGGAGTCTAACTTCCGTGGGAGCAAGATGACCCAAGGGAAATAAAGCTCCCTCAGCCAATCAGAATGCCCTATTTTTATATTGTCACTCTCGCTAGAGTTTCTCAAGGTCCTCGTGGACCCAACCATCCAGATACACAATTAGTTTTTAACCTTAATTCCTCAAAACTACTGAACAGATTTACACCAAATCACAACAAGCATTTGCAATACAATAGGTCTCACATTTCGAGAGTTTGAGGTATTGGGGTTATAAATGACAATGTCTTTTACCTGTGTTTTAGTTTGGAGTGTAGTGGATGTATGTGGTCTGGAGTGGAATTATGTGGGTTGTTTTGGAATTGTTAGGGGTGGAATTGTGTGGTGTGGAGTGTATTTGTGTAGTGGAATTATATGGCATAGTGAATAGATAGGGGTGAGAACTGCACAGAATAGATAGATAGATAGAAAGGAAGATAGAGAGGGACAGGTAGTTTTTGCAGGAAGTGGTAAATGAACTTGAGACAGAGGAGCAGAAAGATTGTGAGAAAGAAGGGGAGAGCAAGCTACAGACGCAGACGCATAAAGAGGGAGGACCTGTGTATGCAGAAGACACCCTAAGAAGAGGAGGAAAGCATGGGTTTGAGGGATGGAAACCTTGAAAAGGCACAGGAAAGAAACTGTACTTAGTATGTGTGAGCATGCAGTAGCTGCAGACAGGGTGAGGCGGATGGTAGTGCCTGGAGTAAAGTTTTAGGAGGCCAGACTCAAAAGTATTGTATTTAGATTTTTACGAGAGAAATTAAGAAATATGAATAAAAACAAATTCTTAAGATTTCCCGATTTTCCCAGCATTTTTACTGACCTAGACAGAGGTTTCCTCAAATTTGACCAAACATATATGCAGATTTGGGTTGCCTGGGGCCCAAGGGCATCTTGCTTGAGGGCTTTGCTGAGACAGCCCCTTCAACCACATAGGTTGTGATGGTGAATCTACATCTAAATTTGTATTCCCAAAAATAGGACAGCGACAACCTCATATTGCAAGACTCTTGCAATTTACTCCTACAAAGCCAAAGTGAGCACACATTAACAGACTAGTAAGGCTTACGTAGGGCACATAGGAATATAGAAGCATTTAACTTGGCATACATAATGTAATTGTTCACCCTACTAAAAGAGCCGTCTCGACTCAGCTCTGCCTATGTCCACTGTTTTGTCTTTCCTCCCCAAGAATGGGATGAATGCATGAGGTAGCCATGGCATTGTCTCAGGGTCAGATGTACCCTTTTCCTCTGTCATCCTCTGCCTACTGGGACTGATGACTCCGCTTCTCTTCCCTAAATGGCACACTTCTAAACTGCAAAAATGGCTTTTGTCATCACTAATGGTGTACCCTCAGGACACACTCAGCTGGCCCTCCAATCAGCAGCAGTGAGTCACTTCATTCCATTTTATCAGCCACTGCATGTGATCACAGGTTTAAGTAGTATATTTAAAGCCAATAAAAGTCCACTGTCTTGTCTGGTTAAGGCAATGTAATGTGCTGTATTTGTATTGCACAAAAAGACTATTGTGTACTTTATCGAGCATTTTGTGAAGGCAAATCAACAAGTACGCAAGTTCAGTAACACTATTGGGAAGGTGGCAAAAGAATGCAGCTGTAAAGGGTGGGGTGAGGAGGGGAGAGGGACAGAGGAAGAGCTCATTGATGGGAAAGGGAGGGTAAATGGTTTTGGGACTATTGCATCGCATAGCAGTAAGAGCACAGGTGGGTTTTCAGAAATGATCCACGGAACAGGAACAACAATATGTCTGTGGAAAGAATGTTATATGTTCTGCGGCAGCAATGAGAAAGCTTGTAAAGAGGAGAAGGATTTTTTACATTCTTAATCTGCCCCCAGACAAGCAATTACGGGCAACATCGGTGGTGTTTGGTCGGACCACAGGAGGTCTGTTTCTGCTGTGTTTGTGCTCGGAGGGTGGGAAAGGGCTGATAACGCAACAGTGGAAAGCAATTAATAAAAACAGCGACGGGCGGAAAGCAATGAATAAAAAAACTGTGGTGAGCGGAAAGCAACTAATTTAAATGGCGACTGGGTTGGCAAAGAATTCTGGGGAATGGGAGGGGGTGTAAGAAATAGTACCTACATCAAAGCGGACGGCCACTAATTAAGGGGACTTAATCTGTAGTTGAGCGGTGCTCCTGAGCTACAAACAGAAGTGATATATCGGGTGCGGGAACCAATCAGGAGGCAGCAAAGAAGAGCGCCACTGGTGTCTTCCTATGGTAAGCAGCAGGCAGGATCAAAGCCCTTTTAGTGATTATAACAGGTCTAGCAGACAGCGCATGTGCGCTGCCTAGGCTCTACATAAAAAGCACATCTGTGGACCAAGATCTAGCTTTCTGCCAATTTTGGTGTAATTCTGTTCAGCAGTTTTTGCGGTAGCCCGTCTTAAAGAAGTCTATGTAAAATGTATGGGGATTATGTGCTTTGGGACCCCTTTTTTTTCTCGGCCCCCGCGTGACGGATCACCCTGACACTTTACATGCATAAACTAGTCAAAATTTTGCACCTTTTTGGAAAGCTTTGTGCAGACTCTTCAAACGATGCCACAGTTATTAGCAACACAAAAAATGCTTTTCCTATGGAACGGCCGACCTAACTATAACTACATAGTGGTGACCGCCACTAGGTAATGTATATGTCTATAAAGTCTCTGTGTTAGTACTATGAAACCAGCTTTGGTAAAGCCAATACATCTAGCGTTGTTTGCCAACCTTTTGCCAATTCTTGTTTCGTCATGTCTTTTCCAAAATATTTTTTTTTTCGCAAAGCTGCCAGGTGTTTGTTGATTTAAAAAACAACCCCAAAAAGTGACAAGCAGAAATGTTTTTGGGTTTCAAAAAAGCAAACATAACCATAGTATTCCCTGGCACTGAAGGAAACTACTTTGTGTATAGATCTGCTCATTGTGAAAGGGCAGCATTGCGTAACTCATAGTGAAGTCAGCCAATGGCTGAAGTGAGCTGATATATTGCCCTTTGAAGCATGCCTGAGTGGGTTGAAGAGAAAAATGTGACTGACACCACTACAAACAAATGGATGAAGCATGGCTGAAAACCCTTAAGTAACTATGTCATACACATCATTTTAGTAGAATCAAACGGTCTTGGCTAACAAACACCTAAAAAAGCCAATTGTTCTGCCATTGACAGCTAGAAGGTAAGGTAAGGTAAAGTAACAAATGTGTTCAGAAGAATTGTCTGCTTATGAATTCACAAGTCTAATATTGAAGCTTTTGGTTTGTGCACTTCATTCATAGTAAAAAGAGAATAACTTAATGCAGAACAGTTTCAAATGGATACCATCTGGTATGCTGTGAAATAAGACACTTCAAAAAGAATTTACAATTGCATTGGCAGGAGACAGGAATTGATAAAGCTGGAATGTGGCCTGGGCTCCCATCTGGTTCAAAGCATCCTGCTATCAAATCAGGCTCTAAACAAGTGCAACACGAAAGTAATTATACAGTAAGATCACTAGCACTGAAGGGAATTATGTTGTGTGTGGATGTGCTCATTGTCACTGACCATGTCATGAATGGTGTAATATGTGAGGTCATAAGCAGGGTATTGCGGGAGCGTACGTTATAGTTAGCTAAGGTAACTGTAACTGCTGAATTTCAATGGTTTTGTTTGAGCGAAATCTGAGCCTAACTTTAACGTCCCTGCAACCTTTGGTTTTTTTCAGTGGATATATATATATATATATATATATATATATATATATATATTTCACACGAAAGATCCTCACGCTTGAAATGAGGAAACATGAGCCACTCCAATGGTTTTACAAGATATTTAATCTTCAGGCAGAAAAATACGCGTTTCGACCGCACAAGCGGTCTTGATCACATGCCACCCAGCTGGGGTCATGGAACTTTTAAAGGGAACATCATTGGTTGTAAAGTGAGTCTACGCATACACACAAAGAAAATACTATGTGAAATGTGCACACATTCTGTATATTCATTAACAAAGAAGTGAAAAGAAATATTTAACAACAATTTGTCATTTGGCGTCAGCATACATTTAAACAACATGTTGCATATATACAGCGGAAAAGTCTGCCATTGAGCATGGGTAAATTTGCTAATTATGAATGGTTCAAGGGTATAGTACCCACATGAATGGAACAATTATAATGTACTACCCACAGTGTACCCATGTTCGAGGCTGTCACATTGCGTCATAGAGTGAAAAAACGTAAAGGGTGTAGGACCCAATTGTGGCGCCGAGCAGATCAGCTATCAATGGGCGAGATGTGTTCAAAGGAACAACAAGACGCATCCGTGCTCTTAGAATTATAGGCTGTGAGTAGGCAGGAACCTTGGGTCCTCTAATGCAAATAGTGCCTGTAATACAAATAGAGAAGTATGATCATTATAATAAGGCACGACTATATATTCCTTATAAGTGGTTGCAACATGTATCATGTAATACCCCAATAATTGTTAAACAATATTAGTGATACAGAAAGAAAAAACAGTGCAAAAAGTTACAGTGCATTAAAGATAGTCATTTAAAAACAACAGAAGCTAGGAGTCTTGCAGTTCAAACAATTGGTCTAAATAACGCTGTTATAGGATTCTAAAGGTGAGAGTGCATTTCTTCATCAAGGTTAAGCCCATTGGGAAATTTGGTTCCTGCCTGTAGGATAAACCTGGATTCTAATCTACGTAGTGCCGCTGTTCTATTGCCTCCCCTCTGGTGTGGTAAAATCGTGTCCAGGCCAAAGAATTTAGCTTTGGTCCAGTCTGCGTTGTGTTTATCGGCAAAATGTTTGGCTGTACTGTAGCTTGCATCTTTGTTGGTGATGGCTCTCCAGTGTTCTAAAATTCGTTTTTTTACAGGGAACGTGGTAGAGCCTATATACCAGAGGTTACATGGACAGATGATAGCGTACACCACGAAGTCAGTGGTACAGGTAATAAATTTGGGAATAATCCAATTCTTCCCTATTCTCTCGAGCGTTACTTGGGTCGTATTCTCACTATTACGGCAGGCCTTACATTTACCGCATCTGCGGAATCCTTTGATTTGTTGTAGCCAGCTAGTCTCTTTAGGAGGGAGGTGGCTCTGAACCAGTAGGTCTTTAAGGGATGCACCTTTTTTGTAGGTAATAGAAGGATTTGTGCCTACTGCATTGCGAAGTATGGGGTCTTGTCTTAGTACACCCCATCTTGTTTTTAGGATTTTGCGTAGTGCTGTTGCTTGGCTGCTGAATTTGGTGATAAAGCGGATAGGTTCCTGTCCTTGTGCAGTGGTAGCTTTAGTTCTAGAAGGCTTGAAGAGGGCATCCTCCCTACTTAACAATCCCACCCGAGTGTCTGCTTGTTTTAAAGCCCTCTGGGGGTACCCTCTGGCTTTAAAGTGTTGGATCATTCCTGCTTTCGTACGTTCATAGTCGGGTTTGTTACTACAATTTCGTTTTGCCCTTAAAAATTCACCGTAAGGTATCCCCCAATGGAAACACGGAGGATGGCAACTCATAGAGTGTAAGATCGAGTTGCCTGCGGTTTCCTTTCTGAATAATTCAGTGTGAATGGAGTCGCCCTCAACTTTAAGTTTTAGGTCCAGAAAGTCCACCGATGTTTTACTGTGGTGCATTGTGAATTTAAGATTGAGGGTGTTTTCATTGATCGTATTGATAAACATTTTCAAGTCAACCTCAACCCCTTCCCATAGAAAGAAAATATCGTCGATGTATCTCACCCACGATTGCACATTGAAAATCCAGTGTTCAGTTTTCTCATTCCAGAGCACCTGCTTCTCCCACCAACCCACCAAAAGATTGGCGTAGCTGGGAGTGAAGCAGGTGCCCATGGAAGTTCTTTGTAGTTGTCTATAATACTAATTCTCAAACATGAACACATTCTCATTAAGACATAGTTCAATAAGTGACAGTATCATGTGAGTGTGCTCTAGTAGGTGTAAACTGCGTGATTTGAGGAAGAATTGGCAGGCCTTAAGTCCGTCATGGTGCCTAATGCTAGTATAAATGCTCTCAACGTCAAGTACCACGAGCCAGTGGTTCTCCTTGAATTTGATTTTATTGATTTTCTGCAAGAAGTCTTTAGTGTCCCTAATGTAGGATTTTAATTGAGTGACAAAAGGAAACAAAAAATGGTCAACATAAATGGATGTGTTTTCAAGAAGGCTTTCCTTCGACGAGACAATAGGTCGTCCTGGTGGGTCTAATGCATTCTTGTGAATTTTAGGCAGAAGGTAAAAGGTTGGTGTTGTCGGGGACTCTTTAAGGAGGAATTTCCTCTCGTCCCAATTAAGAAGTTGTTTATCGTACCAGCCTTGGATGAGTGTCTTATGCCTCAAGGTGAGATTTGTGAGATAAGATTTATGAACTTTAGCATAGCAGGTTCTATCGTCAAGTTGGCGATAAGCCTCTTTCGTGTACATCTTTCTAGTCATTAAAACAACATTCCCCCCTTTGTCCGAGGGCTTGATAATCAAGTTGTTATCGGCTTGGAGATTTTTAACAATCTGCCATTGTTTCTTGGTCATATTCGTGCAGGGAGATTTCTGATTGACAAGGTTAAGTAAGTCAAGTGCTACCCCCTCTCCAAACACATCAATGTTGTCTTTAACCATTGACGGTACAAATTTGGACGTTACCCTGAAGTTGGTACTCTCAGTTTCATTGGTACTTATGCCAAAAAGAGTGGGAATAGTATCTATGTGTCTGGGATCAAAAGGATCCCCGTCTTCATTAGTGAAGATAGGTGGATCAGGGTCGCTGAGTTCTTGCATCACGCTCAGTGTGGGAATGTCTTCTATGGATAGAGCTTGATCAGTAGTGGTTGTGGTTGTAGATAAATTAACAGTGTGGCGTGTGGTGTCTTTCTTGCGCAGTGCATGAAATTTAAACAGTTTAAGCTTCCTTTCAACTCTAGTTTGAGCATAATCTATACCAGTGTCAGGACAAAAAGATAACCCAAGTTGCAATACTTTGATCTCATCATCATCAATTACTCTCTCAGAGAGGTTAATTACCGTAAGCTGTTGTGATTTTTCTGCCATTATGACTTCTTCGCTGTCTGGCCATGTGTTCCCATACCAGGTGCTTTCACGTTTCTTGCGTCTTTCTCTTCGTTTCTTCTGGGCCGCCCTCTTTGTGATTGTTCGTTGGTCATTTGCATGAGGCGCACTTCCTCGGAAAAAGAGAGTTGCTCAGTGGTACTTGATGAAGCACTATCTATGGACTCATGGTCGGAGCTCATATCTGTGAGTGAGCCACTTGCTTGCTGTTCGACTAGTCCCAATGTTTTATCCTTTGCCAGCTCAGATCTTGCCTTATCGAATTTCTTGGCAAAGGTCAGTATTCTGCCAGCTGCATAGTCTCTCTCATCCCTTATGAATTTGCGTTGTTTGCGAGCTATTATCTCTTGTTCATATTTCTTCAGCCTTTCGTCAATCGCTTTTAACATCTTTGTTGTCTCTGCTTGGTCAGTTTCATTTTGTAATTCATCCATAATTTGATTGATCTGTACCATCAACTCCTTGTGTTCATCCCAGGCGTTGTTAATTAGAATTTCCAGCATGCGTTTGGAGCATGCATTGGTGTTGTCACTCCAAATCCTTGAGCACCTGGGGTTTGGGAATTGCGAGGGTGGGGGTAATGAAAATTCTTAAGCCCCTCAGTATCCGGTTAACTTCCAGATAGTTCTGGAGGGACGTAGCCTCCCACCATCTGCTTAATTCCTTACGTCTTAGTTTCTCTAGCAGATTACCTCGTTGTCTCATTCCCACAGGTCTCGGCGCGGTGTTCACTTCAGTCGCGCCTTTCTCTAAAGTCGATGTTTTAAAAA
The DNA here is from genome assembly GCA_963921515.1 of Calotriton arnoldi. Lineage (NCBI taxonomy): Eukaryota > Metazoa > Chordata > Amphibia > Caudata > Salamandridae > Calotriton > Calotriton arnoldi. The sequence continues at coordinate 2,182,813 of CAWUFW010000045.1, forward strand.
AAAAACAATTTTGCAGAGGCCTCCCGCCCCTTTAAAAACTCATCTGCCATGCTTGGAAATGTGGAGAGTCACCTCCATTAGTAATCACCACTGCGTGCTTTGAGTTGACTGTACTCGCACGAACCCTGGCCACAGTTAAAACCCGGAATGGATTTCTCACGGCAACTTACTTTCTATATATACACACACACACACACACACACAGACATATACATTCATGCTGCTAACATAGACACAGTAAGAGGCAGGGTTCCCCTCAATTGTTTCATATTGTAAATGCAGGGTTCTCGCAACAGCAGCCAGCACTTGGTGGAAACTTAACATTAAATCTTAGTACTTAATTTGTAATGGAAATGTTGAGTGCCCACTAAGTGCCGAAGAGGCTGGTAGCTCCAAGTACTGCCCTGCTAGTTGCAGCACTGGTATGTCGACAGGGGTGGGGCAATCAGAATCTTTGAATTTATATTTTGTGAATACCCACAGGGTGTAAAACTGTTATAAAATGGTTCATAACTGATAAATATGAAATGAAAAATTAGATTTAAAAACAAGCAATGCTAGATATTAGGGGAAGAAAGTTACTGATCCTCTCATTGAAAAGGCCATGTGATCAGGTTAGGGAAGGTCATCCATGTTACCATTAATGTCATGTTTAATAAGTGTTTTTTTATATTTTAACATATTAACAACGCATTGGAAAAGCCAACAGGTCATACCTTTAAGATGTGAGAGTTTTTATCTTTGCCAATGCTTGCTTGTTAAGCATAGTGATAAATGTATTCCAAATGGCCAGTGGTGCACTGCATACAGATGCACCGGCAACCATCTTGGAATATTTTGCCTTTAGGAGACTAACCAGCTCCAGGATGGCTGCTGGTGCATCATGACATGTGCACACGCATAGGCTACCATTTTAAACTGATTGGGTTTTTCCAAAGATAAAACATTCCAAGATGGCCACCCCTGTGTGTGGACTGTGGTAGGTGTCATTGATGCAATGTGACGCCACAACACGTGCACTCATCATGAGATATCATGTCTATTTTGGCTTTTTTAAAATACATTTAATTTACAGTTCCAAGAAAGCAGACAGCTGTTTCCAATCTGTAAATTGAATTACAATAAAGGTAAGCATGAGCAACTGCCAAATCCTTGCAAAAAAATAGATTTTTTTTAAGAACAATGAAAACTGGAGAGAGGCAAGTGAGCAACGAGAGAAGAAAGACAGACCTGGGGAGTGATGGAAGAGCATGGTATGAACTGGTGGGGGGAGAAGAATAACAGAAGAACAGGAAGAGTGGCAGAGCAATGAAGGGGCTTGTGGTTGTGGACAAAAAGCAATGGAACAGGAGGTCAGGATGGGAGGGGGTAACATGCTTAGTGCAAAGGGGGTGCAAAATGTAAAAAAATGTAAAGCAAAACAAGCACACCAGGGAGAAAGAGGACAAACCCATGCACTTTCATGGAGCACTGAAACAAAAAAAAGAAAAAACATTCCCTGAGTGGAAGCTATGAATGGATTCAAACTTCAGGGACCCAAATGAGATTGAAAAGAAATCCATTCAATGATGAGCTTTGGGGGGCTTGGTCCTGACGATGACTAAGATGGCCGCACGGCAGTGAAGCTCCGGCTCAGTCAGCCATCATGAGCTGGGTTCCAGGCTGCAAACGTAATCTTCCCACATCGGGACAGCAAGATCTTGTCTCACCATTATAAGCAGCATTGAATACTGCAATTTCTCACCATGATGCTGCACCAGGGAGCTGAGTAAGTGGGTCCGGGCCGGTACGGCCTAGCACTCACCTCGGAGGCCCCGCAGCAACAAAGGCCGCGGGTAAGCCTGAGGTCTGAGGCTACTGAGCCGTGCTAGGCCCCCCGCCCACATCATCGGGAGACACTGCTCATCCTTACGGACTGTGTGCAGCTGTCTAGGATACATGCCGGCTTTCAAGCACACAGTCCCACAGTGGGTATTGGCGGCAGGGTCGGTGCGTCCTGGTTACAGTGGCTGGTGTGAGGTGACGCTACATCAGTCCACTCATCAAAACCAGGGGTGTAGCTGCCACAGAACGCGACAGACTGCTAGGAAGGGATGAGGGGTGCGATGACTGCGGGCAGTGCGGGGGGCCTTGTTTGGCTGCGGGGCCTGCACGACTTGGCCCGTAACAATGCCCGGGGCTGGGCACTTGGCCCGACTGTTGGGCTGGGGCTTTGTTGCACTTCGTGGCCTTTGGCCCCCACCTCACTTGGACTTCTCTAACTAGCCCCATCACCGCCTTGCACGGGTTCTGGTGGCCGAGGCCGTGTGGGACGTTCTGGGTCCGCACGTGCCTGATCACTGCCTACCGAGGCCCTTCCTGCATTGAGGACCCAATTGCTGCCCGGCCTTGTGTCAGCCATCTGCCCTAATTGGCCTACCTGAATGGAGTGCAGTAGAGATGATCTTAATTCAACAATCCCGGTGACTGCCTTTCCTTGTCCACGCAACATGTATACTACTGGGGCATTACCACTGTCCTCCATGCAGCCCCTGAGTTTGTGCATAGCCTGAAAGGTCTCTTCATCTTCTAATACTGAATTGCAGGTGGCTGGCATTAGGTGCATGCTGCATCGTCCTGGCCAGTTAACAACTTGCCACGGCTCTTCATCCGTTGGTGGCGCTTACTGCTGTTCTGCCTTCTCTTTGCAGCCAACTCCTGATCAAGTTCCTGGGTGACGTGCGAGAAGTACGGACCCTTTTGGACACCCGGGAGTCTGTCAAGTTTTGCATCCCCCTACTCTATCCTGAGACCCGGCTTCTGCATATCCCTTATAAACCTCGGTGCTACCCCTCCTTTCCTTGCTTTGGGCATCATGAGGAGAGGGGAACTCAAGCAGCGTAAACTCACGTTTGACTGCACCAAAGTGGCTGGTAGGTGAGATTCCATATCAGATGCAAAGGAGGGTACGATGGAGACAAATGCCGCTGACCAGCTGAGTGGTACTGATGCCATTAGCTCTGCGCTGGCTTCCGCTCCATCGACGCTCACTTTTATATTTTGGCTGGACATTTGGACCACATGGAAGAGTGGCTTGATTGCCATAATGTCCAGCTACACAACGCATAGGAACACATATCTGGATTGGCCCTTACTAAACGTTTGGAAAGGCCTTAGTGGCTCCTTAAAACATTTGCTATTAAAAATGAGGACCTTGAAGCGAGATCACGCAGAAATAACATTTGTATTATGGGATTCGCTCATACTACCAACATGGGGTGCCCTGACCATTTTGTGGGACGTCTACCTGCGGATCTCTTTGACTGCCAAAGCTTCACATCCACCTTTGTGGTGGAGAGAGCCCATAGATCACTGGGCCCCACCCTCCACCCGGTGCCCCTTCTCACGCTATTGTCGTACATCTGCTTAGCTACAGAGATAGGGACACAACCCTTCGGTTGTCCCACGAGCATGACCCATTGCAATACTAGGGTTCTGCCATCTCATTGTATCCAGACTTTACACTAGCTGTGCAAGAGGCACTACTCAAGTTTATTGATATTAAAATTCTAAACCACAAGCACAGACTGAAATATGGCATGCTGTACCCCGACAGACTGCCTGTGGTTGTTAGTAGGAAGTCTCAGTGTTTTGACACTCTGACTGAGGTGATGACTTTCTGCAAACAACAGGGTACTGCCAAGTCCAACTCTTCTCGTGCCACTCTGGAGTGCACCCCCAGATCTACATGCCTCGGCGAGCACGGATCTCTTTCCTCCCGACTGAGCTGCTCTTGCAGTTGTCTGCCTCTGTATTATATTATGTTTTTTGGGGCAGTGTCCCCTTTCTTATGTCTCCTGACTTGATTTTGCAGGGACAATTTTCCTGTAACTTGTATACTAATATTACTATATCACTTGGCATATGGGCTCCATTTGCCGTAGTGTTGCTCACCTCCAAAGGTGTATACCAAAACAGCAATTGTTGGGGTTTCTGTTTTTTCTTGGGTTGTACTGGGATTTGCTGAGTAGAGAAGTGCCTGGTGTGAGTGGGGGGAGGTAAAAGGGTTTTTAATAGGGTACTGTTTCTTCCTTTTCATTCTACTACTTGTTTGGAAGGGGACACTGTTATTCGCATGTATGCAATTCCATACCCAAAATTCTGTCCATGACTTCAATGGGATGGGACCAACTGGCTGAGCTCACATTTATAGCGTGGAACATGTGTGGCCTCAACAACCCGCAAAGGAAAACAAGTCCTATCATATCGCACTAGGCATGGCATGAAAATCGTTTTCTTACAAGATACTCATCTCCCGCCTCAAGTTACATCCACATTTGCATCCTACTGGAGTCCACATACATACTTCTCTTGTTACAGCATATACTCCTGTGGTGTTTGCACAATAAGTCATAAAAGTCTCCCCTTTAGCCATCACACCAGTTTCATTGACAAAGACGGATGATACATTATTATTGCAGGCATACTAGCGGGACAGCTTCTCCTCCCAAACATAGATGACCCTGCCTTTTTTCAGGAGCTCAAGTTCTTCAAGATATTAGCAATACTTACTCTCTAAGAGACGCATGGTGCCTCACACACTCCAACACGACTGGGTATACATTCTACTCGGCACCACACACAGTATGGACACTCTCAGACTAATGGTTGATATCTGCAAGGGCAGCCCTGTGCCTTGACGATGAATGGCACCTCCCACGCACACTGTCGGACCATTCTCCAGCGAGGATGGAGCTGAAGATACCATATGGGGTGACTGCTGAGGCGATTGCGCTTTCCCAGCCCTGCTCTCCTAGACGCCGTATTCCGCTCTGAAATCCATTACTTCATACTTGAATATTTTGAGCTCAACACTGGCTCCATCACATGTCATGCTATCTTATGAGATGCCTTCAAGGCATATATATGAGGAGTCTGTATCTCCAAAAATGCTGGTGTCCTCAGAGATATCCGCAGTGGCTTGGCATGCATAGAGACTGAATTGAGTGACATTGACAGGGCTGACTCAAGCCAACCCGGTGTGGCTCAGCTGCACCGCCACTCCATCATGCTGGATGAATTCCGATCCTTACCCAAAAGAGAGACTGCATATCTGGGGAAATATGCCAGAGCCCGCCGGTATGGTGAGGGTGAATGCTGGGGCCGAAAGCTAGCCTGCCTGCTGTGTACAAACAGAGGCCCAGAATATATATCCAAGCTGCACCTGGATGGGGCAGCTAGGGCACTGCTAATGATGATATAATCTGTGAACTGCTTGCATATTGTAAGCATTTATATTCCTTTAGACTTAGCGGGACGCTACCGCCAAAGCGGAATACCTAGCTGAAATTGCAATGATATGGATAACTAATGTGCAGTGACTATTCCTGAGCAAACATATCTCCAGCTAGGAGATAATCCAGGCAGTAAACTCTTTGGATGGCTCCAAGGATCCGGGCTTAGACGGCCTCACTGACATTTTTTACAAGGCATATAAACATCTCCCTGCTCCGCATTTGTTTGACATGTACGCTGAAGCCCTTGATGCTGGGTCCTTGCGATCTTCGCTGCGAGAAGCAGTTATTACCTTATTGCTGAAGCCTGGTAAGGGCCCTCATCTCCGTACTTCTTACCGGAACCTTTCATTACTTAACTTCAATAACAAGATCTTGGCTAAAGTTATCACCAACCGGTTGTCCCTGACCAGATTATTTTGCCTATACAAACTGGGTTTGTCCCTCGTAGATCTACATCCTACCACCTACGTGCCATGTTTGCGGTGATAGAGTTTCACTGGATGTACCGGTAGCCGTTGCTCTGCTAGAGGCAGAAAAGGCCTTCGACTCTTTGGAATAGCCCTTCCTACATGTAACATTGCAAAAACTGGGGCTGCCCAGTGGGTTCACTGACCTGATTATACTTTTGTACTCCAATCCTGTTGCCTGGGTATGGGTGAATGTTTGCCATAGCCAGGGGTACTCGGCAGGGCTGCCCCCTCTCACCACTTCTTTTTATAATTGCTATGGACCCGCTGGTTCATAATCTACAGGAAAAACCATATGCATCGAGGCCTTCGATTTGGCACGGGTCCCTTACTCTTATCTATGTACGTGGTCAATATTTTATTGTTTGTCCGCCACCCCTCAGACAACCTGGCCCCAATTGTGTGTAAGATCATCAGGTTTGGCGTCTTCTCAGACCTTAATATAAATTGGGCAAAGTCAGAGCTGTCCCCCTCATGGATATCACCTCACCTATGCCCTATGAATACCCACTCACATGGTGCTAGGACTAAATACTTGGGCATCATTTTGCACTGGGACAAAGAGCACATAATCCGCCTGAATCATGGCTCTGCCATTGACAAGCTAACAGTCCAAATTGAAAGGTAGTTGCTTCTCCCTTTCTCTATATCGGGTCATATCACCATCATCAAAATGGTTGTCCTCTCCCATTTTTTATATCTATTTTTAAACATACTTATACCCTGATCAAGACCTTTTTCCCCACCCTTTGCAGCCTGTTTCTGAGACTCAGTTAGGCTGGCCATAGGCCTCGGATTAGGTGGGATACACTTGTTCTCCCCCTATGAACAGGGCGGCGTCAGGGTCCCTGACTTTCAAGTATACTACCTTGCAGCACAGTGCCAGTTTGCGTTTCGTTGGTTTCACACAAATGCCTGCCTTCCTTATGCCAAACCAGAACAGGATCAGGCAGTGGTGATCCCACTAGCGTATATACCACTGCAGGGTCTTAGGTTAGATACTTTTGACATACAGACTTTATTTACCATGAGCTGGGCATGGAGGAAGCTCCGCTGACTCTTGAGGGGAGGCCCACTGTATTCACCTTCTCTCCTGCTCACAAACAACCCATGGCTCCCTTTGACTCAAGAGAAAGTGGTCCAACGTACATTGATTCATCACGAGCCTGCATACTATAGGGGACCTCTTCCCTGTTGGCCATGTCTTCATACTTGCAGATGACACTATATTTGCAAGCGCCACACACACAGACCAGTTTATCCTAGTGCGCATGCAATGACACACTGCAAGCACGCATCCCCTCCTACCCATTGGCCCCAGACAACTTCCCTCACTTGACATTATTAATATATGATATGGACGGGGAGAGGGTGTGAACTCTATCGTGCATGTTTGACCTTGAAAAATGCACAGGATGGGAAAATTAGGCCGACTTAGGAGTGTGGCCTCGGCCACCCCCTATCAGACAAAGAATGGTGCTATTGCTGCGCACAGATGAAATTAGTGTCCCCTAACCACAGGCGCAAACTCTTCCATTTAAAATTCTTACACAGGGCATACACTACTCCCATTGTGCTGGCCAGACTTGACCACTCAAGGTCCTCCTAATGCCCTAAATGTGTTGTGTAGATGGATTTTGCCCACATCACATTGACATGTCCGCCTTTAGGCACATTCTGGTGTAGGGTGTTTGAACACCTTTCCTTGATGACAGAGATGGACCTCCAGCCAGACACCCTCATAGCGCTCCTGGGCTATGTAGCCGACATGCCGAAGAGTACTCATAGATTTACCACCATAGCTTTGTTGTTAGCTAAGAGGGAGATAGCATTAAATTTGGGCAATGGTGATCGTCCTACTGTAGACGCTTGGCTAACATGTATGATATACTATGACAAGACGAGCAAATGAACCTCCTACAGCCAGGCCGAAGGAGATTTGACAACCTCTCTGGGTCTACCTGCTGTCTACTGACTCCAACGACCAGAATTAAATTACTTGCTATGTGCTCCTGCACACCTTATGCACTCTGTGAACTAAAGCTCCCGCACATATGGTAGGCCTTCAATGTACTATCTTATAAGCTTGCCTTACTTCTGCCCGATATGTCTCGATCCCTACATCCTACTAGTATTTGAATATATTAGTGCCCCTTCCGGTACCTCTGATGTATTGACAATATGATATGCACTGGATTTTGTTGTATTTTTTTGTTTTTGTTCTGGAAAATGATAAATAAATACAAAATAAAAAAAACGATGAGCATTGGACAGATCTAAAGCATGCTCCGGCTCAGTGCTGGTATTGTACAGAACAGGAGTTTCGAAAATGGACATCTGTAAGCAAGACATACAAACTGCTAGTCAATTTTTGCAAACTGTCTGGAAATGAAGCGCCAAGGACACAATTTATTGTCTCTTGTCCGCCTTTCACAACCTATCACTTTCTCCTCCCCTCTGATACACTTACCTAGAATTCTTTTGAAATCGATGTGCATTTGGACTGTAATCCCCACTACACACTGCCTGAAGAATGGCATGGTGGACTCCCCTTACCTTCCAAAGAAGCCATGAAGGGATAAGAAAACATTAATCAGTAGTTGACATCAAGGGTTACAATAATCAAGCAATGTACAGCCATCTTCTGCAACAGCAGCAGAGCACCAGTGGTTCCATCAATAAAGCAACATCGTGGTACAGTGTTATTTCTCTGTATTGCAATTAGCATCAAATATTTTCCAGGTGTTGTGAGCAATTATGACAGTATTAGATCAGAAATCAGTATTAACATATAGTCACAAATTGGTGAGTTGATCACCAAGACTAGTTTTGGCCATAAACAATACCCCAGCATCTGAACAATGCAAATGCTATGTGTCTTTGCAAGTAATAGGAGTAGCAAGATTGTTATATGTTTAATTTGACCCTGTATGCTTGGGGATTAGCAATGCAAATGCTATGTGTCTTTGCAAGTAATAGGAGTAGCAAGATTGTTATATGTTTAATTTGACCCTGTATGCTTGGGGATTAGCCCCAACAAGCAAGCACTGACGTTTCTGGAATATATAGGTCAGCGCTCAAACACAATCCGTAATCGTCCATAAAAACAATAATCTATGGCCTTCTTAGATCCGCAGAAATATTGGACTTTCTTTAATTTCATTGTTGTTCATGTAAATAGTAGAAGACCTACTAATGTGCTGTGAGGTATCAGAATGATGGGTGTTCTATTTCCAAAGGCTGTACTGTCCTGCTGGATACGTTCTAGTGTTCAGGCTTGTGCTGCACCCACGCTATACACCCACCCTTCACAGGCATCACCAGTAAGGTGACCCTGCTAGTTAAAGAGGACAGGCGCACGTGCCCTGGGCTAGTTGTCCAGTACCATACTATGGTGTCAGTGGGCATTATTCACAAGTATGTGGGTCTAGTGCCCACTACTTTACAAAGGCTATTGTGGAAATAAGTTAGGAGTGATCCTGCTCTGTCCTGCTGCTCTGCAATGGAAGGAAGCTATCTCACAGGCCTCTGTAATTGTCTCATGGATCATTCATGGCTAAAAGTGGACGTAGCAGTGCTCCTTCTAAGCATTTGACACATTTTCTACATCCAACTGCAGCGCCAGATGGTGCGGCCCGTGCAGATAAAAGCGGTGGGGTGGGATTCGACATACATCGATGAGGGAAACTTAAATGAAAAAAAAGCAAACTATGGTTTTCTTTTTTTTTTATTGAAGTTTCCCTTGTCATTGTATGTCACAGGGGCGGTTTCTCAATTAGGGCTCAGGGGCTGCCCCCCTCTTAAATTCCTACACATTTACATTCAAATATATTAAATAGATTGATATTATTTAGAGATAGGATCGTATCTCTAAACAAATCGGCTGTCTGTTTCAGGCTGCCTGCTTCCCCTAGTTCTGAAGCAGGAGATGGAAGCCAGGCAATAAATCAACTTTCTACAATGTGACGCAGGATGCAGGGCTGTCTATTGTAAAGCTCTTCATTTCCATTGTGGTCTGTGGTGGTATGCACTCTGTAGGCCTGTGACGCGATCAGCGTCACGGTTTCGGGCATCGGAGACTTCATCCCTGCGTGATTTCAGACGTCCGTCATTTACAGGCAAAAGATCCCACCCTTTCATCGTACGTGGGAGTGGATGCAAGCACGTCTGATTTGGTACAAAAACAAATGCTTCAGCGGTGGACTGTAAGAGTTGCACCTCAATCCTAATACATCAAAGTAAGTGTCCTGTGCACAGTTCTTCCAGCACCTGCCGCCGTCGGGTGCCACTCAAAATCAGATCCAGAACTTTTTTCAACAAGAAGAAGGTGCACCTTTCTTTTTTTTCTTTTTTTACCACTTCTATAGCGCACAACTCACCCGGGGGCATCTCGGCGCTTGTTTAGAGACATACCTGAAGGACTGCCTAATGCACTAGAACAAAAAGGCTTTCAGTTTTTTCCTGAAGGTGCTATAAGAAGGAGTCTCACGGAGAGCCAGGGGCAACTTGTTCCAATATTTAGGAGCGAGATGGGAGAAGGCTTCCCCCCAGTACGCTTAAGGCGTATTCGGGGCACCTGTAAGAGGGCAAGAGATCTGGATCTGAGATTTCGGCATGGAACGTATTTTAAGAGTTTTCTCTGCAAGTACCGAGGCCCTTTGCCTCTGAGGGCATTGTACGTGAGGCAACAGATTTTAAAATAGGATCGCTTCTTTACTGGTAACCAGTGTAGTTCTCTCAGCAGAGGGCCGGACGAGGAGCCTGTAGGGCGGTTTAGAATTAGCCTTGCTGCAGTGTTCTGAATCACTTGTCATTTAGCAAGCGAGGTCTCATCCGCCTCTGCTAATAGGGCATTTCCATAGTCCATTCTGCTGATCACCATAGCTTAAACAAGGGTTCTACGGGAGTTTATGGGCAGGTAAGGGAAGATCCTACGTAAAAGGCGCAGGGTATAGTAGCAAGAGCTAGTTGTGGCGGTTATGTGATCTTTCATTGTTAATGTTTGGTCCAATTTTATCCCTAAATTTTTCACAATTTGTCTGGGTACGGGGACCTCTCCCAGTTGGGGGGGCCACCAGTCACCCGACCAGATAGATGAGGCTTTCCCCATTAACATGATCTCAGTCTTACCAGGGTAAGATTGGAGGCAGTTATCCGTCATCCAGCTAGATATTGCAAGCATTCCCGTAGCAAAGCGGGTTTTCTCTGTCTCTAAGTTAGGGCCAATTGTAAACATAAGCTGAGTATCATCAGCATATGATATTATCTCGAACCCAAACTGTTCAACTATTTTTGCCAATGGGGCCATATAAACGTTAAATAATGTGGGACTTAGACATGACCCCTGCGGAACCCCCTTATCCAAATGCATTTTTTCTGACCGGTAGGGACCCAGAGTGATGGTTTGATACCTATCTGATAGGAACTGCCGCAGCCATTTTAAGGCTGTTTTTTGGATGCCACAGGCCAGAAGTCTGTCCACGAGTGCGAGATGGTATCAAACGCCGTGGACAGATCTAATAGGATCAAAACTATTGATCCTCCAGAATCCATTTTCTTTCTTAGGGAGTCGGTCACGGCCAAAAGGGCAGTCTCTGTACTGAATCCCGGTCAAAATCCTGATTGTGAGGGATCCAAGATATTGTTTAATTCCAGGTAGGACCCCAGCTGCCTATTTATTAGGCTTTCCAATTGCTTACCCAACAAGGGAAGCAAGGAGATGGGACGATAATTGCTGAGGACCTGAGGATCTGCCGTAGGTTTCTTCAATATCGGCCGTACATATGCTTCCTTCCAGGCCCTAGGGAAGCACCCCGATTGTATCGAGCAATTGTAAATTTTTAAAATCTCGGGGGCGCAGCAAGGAGCCAAAAGAGCCATCATCTTGGGCGGACAGAGGTCCTGAGGTGAACCCGATTTGGCAGAGGCCAGGGAGTGCAGGACCTCTTCTAATGTGATCATTTCAAAACAGTTCAGAGTACAGGATACTTCTGCTTCTGGCTCCTCAGGTCTATGCTCTTGCTCTGGTTTCATTTGAGGAGCAGTAGGGAAATTATCATAGATTTTTGCAATCTTCTCCTCAAAGTGAACAGCTATTGAATTGCAGAGTTCTTGGGATTCCATTGGAGCTTGTCTGCACGCTTGTGGAGACACAAACTCCTTTACTATGGAAAAAAGGGTTTTAGATGAATTACTGGCATGTTCAATTTGGTTTGAGATAAAAATCTGTCTAGCAGTTTTTATGCTCTGATGATAGCTGGTCAGGGCTTGTTTATATCGTTGTCTATCTTGGGGGTCTTTGCTACTCCACCAGGTTCTCTCCAAAGTTTTACATTTGGTTTTCCCAATTTTTAAGTCTGGTGTATACCATGGGGCAGACGGGCGTCGCTGTAAAGTGCCGTAATTTTTAGATGGAATTACTGCATCCAATGCAGTCAAAAAAGCGGAGTTATACCCCTCCAACAGTCTAGCTACATCCGGGTCATTATCAGATGATTTATATTGAAAAGCCTCGCTAAAGTTTTCTGTAGTGAGGTTGTGCCATGGTCTACGCACCTCTTTTTTTCGTCCTGGGTGTACTGCTAGATCCTCTTTGCCTGATGATTGAATTAAAAACGTGATCATTGAATGATCTGTCCACAGTTGGGGGCTGGGGGAATTACAGGTAAGGTGGTCAGTACTGGAAAAAATTAGGTCTAGGGTATGTCCGGCCCGATGCGTTGGGCCTTTAACTCTTTGAGTAAGACCTAATAGGCCTAAATCATCTAAGAATTTATTAACTACCGGATTAGTAAGGTCCTCTCCATGAAAGTTAAAATCCCCTAGTAGGAGAAATTTTTTAGATGCAAGAACGTGTGTCGCTATTAGTTCAACCAATTGGTCACTAAAATTGGCCTTATAGCCTGGGGGACGGTAGATCAGTGCTCCATTCCAGCTGTCTGTGGGTGATATGGTAATCTTAAAAATACCCAGTTCCATATCCCCGTTGCTGACGGTCGACACCCAGTTCACGTTAAGGGAAAGTCTGCATGGGGAACATGGCGGCCGCTAGATAGTGCGGTCGCGGGCTCGTGCTCGTTTCTGGCAACCTAAACAGAGTACCTGGATGTGAAGTCGTGCGAGAATCGGCGCAAGGCAGGCGTGGTGTCAGGGACGGCCTTTTCTCTCCCTCATTTCTCGGGGTTTTGCAGCTTGTTAGGGAAAGTGACGGCGGCGACCGAAGCAGTGGAGACGCCGCAGAGGGGCCGCTGGGTGGCAGCGGCAGGGCGGATTGCGTGTGGCACGCGCGCTGCGGCCAGGGTTGGCTTCCGGGGCAGCGGGAGTCGGGTGATTAATCCGACGGCTCCATGTGTTTCTACGCGGTTTTTCCCCGAAACCGAAACTAATTTAGGATCTCCTGAATTGGAAACTGGCTGGCTTCGAAGCAGCGGTGGAACGGCATATTTGGAAAATCTTGGTTACGGTATATGGCACTCGCAAATGACCCCGGTAAGGAGGAGGAAAAAGGGGGATTGGGGGCCTACATTGAATGTAGAGAAGGGCACTGTTTGTGAGGAGCAGCAAGCCAGTGGGGACCAGGCGGAATCTTATAGTGCTGTAAATAGGCTAAATAGATATACCCTCAGACGTAGGGACATCTGGGGCCAAAGTCGACCCCCTTCTGAGGCTCAAACCAGGGAAACTACTCTGCCCACGGTGCAAATCAACTCGCGAAAATCCTCAGAAGCCCGCTCCTGCCCCCTTATTCTACAAAACAAAAAGGCGCCTGTAGAAAAAATCCCCCCAACCAGGGGAAAAAAGCTAACTAAAAATAAACCAACTAATATTCGAGTCACCCCATCACTTCGTTCTTACTTTAAGGTTCAGGCTCAATCTTCCTTGCTTACTCAATCCACCCAGCCTACCCAGTCCATGCAGGCTATTCAGGGTAGTCAGTCCAGCTCTACCCCTATCCCTACGGTGGCTTTGAGTAGCAGAGCCAGCTCAACGCAACCGATTTCCTCTGAGCTGCCCAGGACAGTAAACACTGAAGGCTTGGAAATAGTCATGAGTACTGTACCTCTTGAAAACAGATTTTCTCCCTTGGCCTCTTTGGCAGTGGTGGAAAAGGACAACATCTGCCCTCCATACGATCATAGGTCTGAGATTCCGCTGAATCAGTCCATTCAACAGAGAGATGAGCCGAGGGATGAGCTCAGAGAACCAGCTACAGGCTCTAATTTAGGGGTCCAACCATCTACAGACGGTCTTTTAGTTACTTTACTCACCGAAATCAGGGAAAAATTTGCGGTTTCGGAAAGTAATCAAACGAAAATCCAAGCAGTCTGTGAAACGCTGGAAGAAAAAATGAATGACATGATGGAAAGAGTTGGAGCAATGGAGACAGCTTTGGAAGACCTTTCAAAACAAGTAGAAAAAAATTCATCTGAAATCACAAAACTAAAAGACAATGACAAAGAACTGAGGGACAAACTAGAAAGTTTAGAGAATAATGCTAGAAGGAATACTATTAGGATCCTGAATGTCCCAGAAGAGGTTGAGGAGGAGACATAAGGTCCTTTATTATCAGTCTTCTTAGAGAACTCCACCCTGACATAGAAAGACAGACCCAGGAAGAGGATATTCAGAGAGTCCATAGTGACCCTTACTCTAAAAGACCCGGGAAAAAAAAGCCAAGAAGGATCTTAGTAAACTTTAAAACATACTCAGTAAAGGAAAAGATCCTTGCCGGGGTCTTAAAAGCAGGAGTATATAATAAGGGGGACTGGTCTTTTCGTGTAAGGTCAGACATTTCAAGCACCACACAGGACAGGCAGTGGGAACTAGGGAAATATATCCAAGAATTAAGGGATCTGGGCGCTACAGCAAACTTACGATTCCCCGCCTCTCTAAAGGTGATGTGGAACAATAAAATGTATAATTTTAAGGACCCCCTTGAAGTCAATTCCCTGATTGATCAGATTAAAGGCACACCCAAATTAGAAATCTTAGAATTCTTGTCCAAATAGAGATAGAGCCCGAAGCAGAGGTATCCTTGATATACCTCTAGTATTGAGGGAGGGTTCTCCAGGGTGGGGGGACTGGAAAGGGGGGGTCACAAATAAAAATAAAATTAAAAAAATAAAGATTTTCTGTTCGTGCACGGGGTGGGGGAGCATGTGGGAAAAAAGAAAAAAATTGTCCTCATTTATAAATAACAATCAAATCTTTCAAATTGGCCCATATAAACTTTTCATTTCTTTAATCATGTGCAGCATATATAAGTTTTCCTCTCTTAACTTACCATGGGGCCACCTACTTTCCTCATGACAGACTTAGGTAGGACAGAGAGATCAAAAAACTTGAAAATACTGTCATGGAATGTAAATGGTCTCAGGGTTCCCTCCAGAAGAAGGAAAATTTTAGAATATCTGAGACTCTCAAATAGCGATGTGTGCTTTATTCAAGAGTCACACCTGCTTAAGGAGGAATGGACATCGATTTAAAAAAATCAGAAATGGATAGAACACTGCATCTGCACAAACCAATCGTGTACAATAAAAGGAGTTGCTCTTGTGTTTAAAAAAACTATCCAAGCTATACTTGGGGATTGCTTCACCGACCCTTTGGGGAAATGGGCAATCACCAGGGCCAAAATTAATGGCTCCTGGCTTACTTTTGTGAGCTATTATGGACCAAATCTAGATTATTCGGTTCCATTACACACTTTACTTCTCCAATTAATCAACATAAATGATCCTATTATATTTGGCGGCGATTTTAATCTGGTTTTGGATCCTAGCCAAGATTCAACCTCAAGTAGAGCAGCGGCAGCAACTCAAAATATGAGAACAGTCCTAAAACAGCTGATGATAGATATGGGGCTCTTAGACATTTGGAGAGAGATGGGACGTAAGGCAGGGACAGCTGGGGGGAATTTCACTTTTCATAACAAAAAGTGCGGGCATCGTTCCAGGATTGATTTTTTCTGGTCGATGTTTTTACCTGTAAGAACACGATTAAGGTCAGCCATATTCCGGAACACCTGTCTGATCACTCGGCTGTGGTCTTGGAAATTGTTATTGCGAAGAGACCCTCCCTTCGTAGGTGGACTCTAAATCGCTCGCTACTCTTGGAAGCCGCAGTAATTGAAAAGCTAAAAATAGTAACTAATGAGTTATTTGTATTTAATCTTAACTCAGCACCCCTTCACGTGGTGTGGGACTCATATAAGGCCTTTTTAAGAGGTATCCTAACAACTTTCTCTATTGCTCAAACTAAGAGAGAAAGGGATGAAATCAGAGCTCTAGAAGCTGTAGTACACATTAATCAGGAAGCGTTAGAACAAACTCCTGATAATTTGAATATCTCACAACATTTAATGGTAGCGAAACACAACCTTGCGGACTACCTTGAAGTAATAATTAAAAGAAAATGGGAAGCTAGTAGGCTGTCTCACCACGAATACGGGGAGGAGTGTGGCAAATTCCTTGCGTGGAAAACGAAGGCAGACCAGTCCAGAAATCTGATAAAAAATCTTAGATGTTCGAACTCTGGTAATATCATCACTGATGATTCTGGGATTGAAGATGCCTTTGTTCAATTTTTCCAAGGCCTCTATGCAGAGGATCTAACATTAAGCAAAAACTTCATGGAGGAATTTCTTTTAGATCTGGATCTCCCCTCACTCCAGATTGCAGAAAAAACAAATTTAAGTTGCCCCATAACTTTGGAGGAAGTCGCCCAAACCATTAGTACCTTAAAAAAGGGAAAGCCCCTGGCCCAGATTCTATCCCAAACGAGATTTATGTTATTTTAAAGGAAGAGCTTGCCCCATTTTTACTTCAACTGTTAAACTCTGCTTTCATCCCTTATCATGGGATGAAGCCACCATAACAATTCTCCTAAAACCAAACAAGAACCCGAGACCCTGTGAGTCTTACAGGCCTATCTCACTTTTAAATAGTGATCATAAACTATATACTCAGATTATATCTAAACGCCTGGATAAGGTAATAGGACTACTGAAACACCCAGATCAGAAAGGTTTTATGAAAGGGAGACAGCTTTATGAACTAACGCACGATCTAATCGGGGCAATAGACATGGCAAGAACATACGAGATCCCACTAGCAGTAATGACCTTTGATGCTGCAAAAGCATTTGATCGGGTCAGTTGGCCGTTCTTATATAAAATGATTCAGCGTTTCAATTTAGGGGAAACTTTCTTAGCAGCAGTTAAGGCCCTCTATAAAAACCCATCCGCCAAGGTCCTTGTTAATGGTAACCTTACAAGAGCATTAAAAATAGGTAGGGGGACTAGATAGGGCTGCCCTCTTTCCCCCTCCTTTTCAATATATATATCGAACCTTTAGCATGTAAATTAAGAGCCTGTCGGAACATTCAACCTTTTATTTGTAATGGTTGGGAAAAGAAAATCGGGCTATATGCTGATGATCTTATGATCCTGACAGGTGATTTAGAGCAGTCGCTTCCTGCGATTTGGGAACAGCTGGAGATTTATGGGAGGGCGTCAGGATACTTGATTAACCAACAAAAAACTGAGTTAATGAAATGGATTACTCACAATAGGAGCGACCTCACAAAGAGAGAAATTAGATATCTAGGCGTCCAAATAGTCCATAACATCGATAAGATAGCACAGGTCAACTTTGATAAAGTAACCACGAGTGTTAAATCACAGTTACAGAGATGGGGGGCTCTTCCACTTTCTTTTTTGGGTAAATCGAATCTTTTCAAAATGTCGATTCTCCCAAATTTACTTTTTGTTTAATACTATACCGTTAGAGTTTCCCAAGATTTGGTTCAAGAAAGTACAAGGGGCTTTTTCTAGTTTTATTTGGGGAAACAAAAACCAAGAATATCCTTAAAGAAATTTAGAAGGAAGAAAGCTCATGGAGGCATCGCTACCCCAGATTTATACCTGTATTACTGTGCCTTCCATCTAAAGAACTTTCGGCAACTACTGATGGATAGTTCGGCTTTTTCCCCGCTCTTTAAGGCTCTTACGGCCAGTGTTCCCCAACAGGCAGAGTCTTTTCTTCTAAAATGTGGTCACCCTAAATCTTTTAAGAAGTTTGGTCACCCTAAATCTTTTAAGAAGGTGAGATTGAAGGTTCTTGTGGCTGCAGTTAAGCTTTGGTCACAGGTGAGATGATTTTTAAAAATTCCCTACTATAGTGACGCAACACCTATTTTGGACTCTCCAAGTACTCCGGCTTATTTAATAGACGCCCTCGCTGTTCCGCTTCGATCCTGTGGTATTTGTATGTGGGGATAGCTCATTGTGGATTCTGAATTAATCTCATGGCATCACTTTTCTGCGATTTGTGAGAATTTGGTCTCAAAATTTAAATACTATCAATTGTCAAGTTGGGTAAAATCTTTAGGGAAGGAGCTTGAAGGGAAAGTGGACTTGGTGTCAAAGTTCTGCACACGTTCCATAATTCGGAAAGAGGTCGCAGAATGGTATTGGTTGCTAACTCAAAGTAGAGAAGATACGCAAGATCCATTTACAGAGATCTGGAAGAGGGACCTTCCGGGTGAAGACCTTGAAAAATTAGGGCAAGTATCTATGTCTCTTTTATGGTCGTATGTGAAACATGCATCGTTAAAAAAGAACCATCTTTTCACAGTCCATAAGGCATATTGGACGCCACAGAAAATATCAAAAATGGGGAGTCGAGAGATTAAGAAATGCCCGAAGTGCGGTGAAGACAACGCAAATGAGGTCCATATGTTCTGGCGGTGTCCCTCAATCCAGTCCTTCTGGCAGAAAGTGGGTAAGACCACCCTCTGTGATTTTTGGGGTGTTTCCAGGGGGGGGGGTAGTTAACGAACCCTAACTAAAAATCATAAAGCTCTCTTTTTTGCTCTGATTCTTCTTGCCCGGAGGGAATTGTGTGTAAAGTGGATTCTTCCATGTCCCCCAACGGAGGATGAATGGATTCATTCCATTCAGAGGGTCTCCCGACTTGACCGTGCAAGTAAACAGACCAAGAAAAACAAATTTTGGGAAATCTGGGATGGTCGGGTTAAGACCTTTGTCTCTAACGCATCTCATTAAGTATTATCTTTATCTTTATAAACCCTGTATTTTGTTTTCTTTTTACCTGTTTTGGGATTAGAGGTCTTTCTTCTCTCCTCTTTTATTCGCTCGAATTTAATTTCTTGGGTACTTAGGATACACCTTTGTTGTTTGTGTTTTACGGTCCAATGATTAACAATATGCTATACAGGCTGCTTTAGTGGCGGGGCCACTTCTAACTATAGCACCTGCCTATAAAGGATTAGGAGTCATTTTCCAGCCTAGAGGTAAAATCTCTGACCCGGGGATACATTTTATCTTTCTCTCCTTTGCGGAGTGACCGGGAATCATCAATACCTCGTTTTGGTTTGGGTTATGCCCTATTTCTTTGAAACTAAAGCATAATTGGATAAATGAGGACTACATTTTTTTTTTTTAAAAGAAGAAGGTGCACCAGAAAAAAAGTCCACATCCAATTTGATTATCCAAAATCTTCTTTTATTGATAATGTGTATATATTAAAATCCAGCCAACGCGTTTCGTTCCATGTTACACAGGAACTTTATCAGGGCTGAAAACAATCACATAAAAGACTACATAAATAAACACATATATACAACATGAATCCACATAACATGATTTGACAAACTAACCAGACAGTTCACAAATATAATTATAAAGACACATATTCCAATTTCCATGAGTCCCATGGAAATTGGACCTATCACATAGGTTTGGCACAAACAAAGACAAAAAAGACCATTTACCTATAATATATAATCACAAACATCATATATAAAGATGTGAATAGACTAACCTCCACATCATGAGGTTGCCCATTAACATCTTCACACCTTATGACTAATACATATAGGTATGTAAACCCCAGACAATACTAAATAGCCAACTGAAACTCTCACTTTTCTTTCATGCATTAGATCCCCTTTGTTCCCTTATCCCCCAATCCATATATTCGTATGCAATTATTCTCACCTCCAAAGTAATGCTGTGAAGGAGTTGTCTATACCTTTTTGTGGTATAGTATCATCGCATATCAAAAATCATTCTCCTCCTAGTTTTCAGGTCACAAATGGTACTCAAGGACCTTAATACGAAGAAATTGTAGTGAGGAGGATACATGTCGGGCAAACATTCTAGATACTAAAAAACGGTTCCTTAAAAGTGGATATGATACCAGGGTACTTAATAAAGCCCATTCGAGAATACAGCAGGTCGAAAAAGATGCCACCATGCTCAACAACCCAACTAAGAAGAAAAATGAGGCCCAAAAGGGGGGATTAAGATTTGTTACAAGATATACCATCTACAGTGATAAGATTTTTAGAATTCTAAAAAACAATTGACAGCTACTCCTGAATATTCCTGGTCTACGGGATTCTTTGACCAGGAATCCAGCTATAACATACAAAAGAGGAATGTCCCTCAGAAATACTCTCTGTCCCAGTTACATCACAACGACCCAAAAGAAAGGAACATGGTTAAAACCAAAGCTTGAAGGTTTTTTCGTATGCAGTCTTTGTAATATCTGCCCTAATGGTAAAAACAAGATTAGGAACTTCATGTATAACACACCAAAGCAATACAGCATCAGGCAGTTTATTAATTGCAATACCACCTATGTTGTCTATATATTGGGCTGCAAATGTGGCATGATATATGTAGGGAGCACAGTGCGTTGTCTTAAATATCGGATACAGGAACATCGCAGAGCCATATTAAATGGTGACACAAGATATCCTATGACAGAACACTATAAGAGCGTACATCCTGAGAATACTGATTTTTGGTTTCATGGGATAGACCATGTCATGTTTGGAAACAGAGGTGGAGACAGGGAGTTAGCCCTGAGACAGATAGAGGCTAAATGGATCTGCTGTCTAAGAGCAACCACCCAGGGCCACAATACAGATAATGAGCTCCATTTCTTTCTGGAATGATGGTTGTCATCATGGCCAGACGTATGCCCTAATCTCCCTGGGCCCATTGCACCACTGCTATTTGGATATAACATTATGGTTATCATATATGAAGGTAAAGAGCTGATTTGGAGGCTGCACTTAGGATTTTCAGGACATGGGATGCTATTGGGCAATAGTAAGTACAAATACTGGCTTGATTGATTAAGATTCAGTTGTGGTGGGGGTGGTGCCCCACGCCCTTTTCGGTGGGGTGTTTTTTCAACTTGCCCCATATGGGATAGAAGATGATGGTATCCCATAATGTGTTGGGTGACGCTTGCATTGTGTGTCCCCATGGACCTTCTCTCTCTGTTTTTTTAATACATTACCCCTTACTTAAAACTACTATACCCATTGTACAGGAGAAAAATGTGTAATGATGGTCCCACATATAAGATCTCCCTTGTTGAGGTACAAGCCTTTACTAAACTTCGTCAAATGTCACATGTTACGTTAAGATTTGGACAGCGCCACTGTTATATTGGATGGCACATGTACTACATTCCCCCCTTGATCCCTTTCTTTTAGATGACATCACTCCCCATTTCAAGCCTACTGTATTTACTATATAGGAGAAAGAATATAAAATGTGGTCCAGCTCATAGGATCGCTTTGCTAATTTATAAATCTTTTCTAGACATTGTGGAAATTTATATCTCACGTTACTATTTGGGCATCCCGTTTTTATTTCAATTGTTGCTCGTTCGTTGCTCGCAGTCCATGGTTGTGGACTTGGTGAACCTGCCTTCCTTACTTCATAGGATTTTATATTGCCTTGAAAGTACTGTGGTTTAGGTGAAATGTCCGGGGGGAATCACTCAGTAAGGTATAGAGTATCATTGTTATCATTTACTGGTTTATAACATTCCAAGATGGCGACCATGTTAGGCACGAAAGCACCGATGTGTCATTGGATGAATGATGCAGCACTGTTAAAAGCAAAACAATAATCATGAACATTACCTGCGCCATCTTGTCTGGTGGAATTCTATGTGCACATAAGTTGCAGTCATTTTAATCTATCACAGCCATTTTGTACTCTGTTGGTCACCTTTGTTTCACCCTGCCCTTACTAGCATCTCTCTGACCCTCTGACCGACCTGGTATGTGTGCTGGGGGCTATAAACTCTATTGCCACAACAAACCTCAGCGCCACTTGCTGCCACAAACTCGTTTTTCCTCTCATCCCTGTTTTCAGACAAGCCTTTGGACGCTCTACCCTTCACTACACCTAGTTACACAAACAGGTTCCAAACACCAAAAAGACTCTTGCAAAATGATTTATTGCACTGCAAACAGCAAGACTTGTTGTTACCAACAATGGGACCTGTTTTTATCAACAGAACGGACTCTTAGATCTGACCGGTCTCACATGTTTTAGACCCTGAAGCAAGGTCCAGCTGCAAGATAAGATTGTCTGTTTGACCTGGGTGGGAAGAGAATTACTGTTGGGCTTGTGTGACAACCTGCCCGGGGCGGGGACCCCAAGCTTTTGTAACCATGTTGATCAAACAAATGCATTGTGTCAAACCTGTATAAAAGGAAGAGCCAAGGGAGTTGTCAGCAGAACACTTCCCTCAGACATCCCGGTGTCTCAGTTGACGTGATCTCCTCATGAGAAATAAACCATTTTCTTCTCTTCCAGTTTCCAGCGCTTGCCTCATTATTTTGATAGCGAACCCAAAGTGAATTAGAGGTGGAACCCTGCACCGGGCAGCATTGAGGGTCTGAGAAGACTCGCTGCCTTTCACAAATTGGCGCCCAAGCGTAGGGGCCCATCAGCGACGCATGGGTCCGGTAGAGAGGTCCTAACGACGGAGTGAACAACTAAACGATTGGGGTATACCTGCCTGAGAAGACCCTTGTCTGGCTGCCGATCGACTGAACTTCACCAGTTCCGAACGGACCTCTCTCGAGTGACCTGCGGTCCTGACTGGGACCTTAGAGGAACGCCGCATTGATTGTTGGAGTGAGAGGACAACCAGGCGCTGGAAGGGGAAGACGAAGAACTGTCCATACGGTCCGGGTAAGGTCGTGAAAAACGACTTAAATTGATTGATTGATTGAATAGTTTGATTGAAATACTAGTATTCCTTTTTTTGATATTGAGTTATTTGCGACATTTCCCTGCTTGCAAACAACAAAGAATAGGAATATTCTCTCTCTTTGCAGGCAGCGAAGGACAGGTAGTGCAGACTTTTTGTCTAAATTGATTGATTGAGATATTCATTTTGACCGATAAATACGTCATGCCTGTTTTCTCTAGATTGTTTGATTGTAATTGTTTTGGACCAGACCGTTCGTTAGAGGTCAGTCAGCCGGCACCGCCGGAAGGCACCCCTAACAAGGACATGTACGTAAAGTATGGATTAGCCAGCGTAGCTTATAGCAAACTATGGCATAAATACACTAGGAAGGACCGGGTAAATCAGTGGCCACTGACGGGATCTTTCGATCCCGCTAAAATAGAAACGTTAGAATTAGCTCTCCACAAAAAGAAAACTAGACCAGCCATGTTTGACAGTTTTGGCTTATGGCGAAAAGAGGCAGCTCAAAGAAAGAAAAGGGACGAAGCTAGACAAGATAAAGAAACGCGAAAATCAGCTTACCAAGCCTGTAAAAGATTAGAAGAAAAACTAAAAGAAAAGGAAATCGATAAAAAGGAACAGGAATCAAAAATATCAGATCAATGCCCTGTTAGAACGCCCTCGACTCTTTACCCCAAGTTACCAGCAAAACAAAGGGTAGATGATGATTTATTGTTAGGTCCCCCAATCATATACATGCCACCCCCTTACGCCCCTACTCATCCCGTAGTACAACGACAGGACCACCAAAGTATAGCCGGAGATGGCACGATCGCCTCAGTCTCCACCGCCTCTGCTCCCACCGTGTCACCCACACCAAATGCCTCATCAAAGGATACAGTAGTAGAGGTAGGATCAAAAGAAACAGGAGCGCCCAGGGTCCCGCGATTAAGTAAAAATGAGCGAGCAGGCATTGATAAAGTAGTTTAATCCCTCATAGATAGGAAGGAGACAGAAGAGCATGTAACTGACATATGCAACTCCTATGTTGAAAACCGCAAACGATACTTTATTGTACGTCTCTGTTACCACACTCTTACTGCATATGAAGAGAACGACCAAGATGTAGGGCCCGAGCGACTAGTGGCTCTCTATAGGAAGGTAGACACCGGAGATGAAGGCGACAACGATGTTACAGAACTCTTTTCATCCACACTGGAGGTATTCCGTCACCTCGTGGAACAAGGACGGATAGATAAGGACAGGACATCTAAGATAGCAGGACCCCCGGTGGAAAAACCAGATAGCATGATGCCGATAAAAGAAGCTGCCCCTTATTGGGTACCTCCTAGAGGACAAGGGACTCATGACGATATGAACCATCAAGATGCTAGAGGAAGGGTGGTCTACAATTGGGTGTATCAACCATGGGACAGACAGGACATTTTGACGTTCCGTAAATCTTTACCGGATTTGCAAAAGAACCCCACCGCCTTTTACACCGAGCTAGGTACCGCTCTGGGATCAACAATAATGACACTTGCCGACATAGACTTGTTCTTCGGGTTATGTTTGCCAGCAGATGTGTGGAAACAGATTAAGAAAATAGACCATACCGAACTGCTTGGTCATACCTGGGAACAACTCAACACATTAGATAAACAGCGGAACCCTGGTCAAAAACCGGTTAAAGCAATATTGGACCTCCCTGACAAAATAGTGCAGAAAGTCAAAACGCTGATCCCAGAGAAAAAGATAGACTGGTCCATAGTAACTGCGTGCCGCCAGAAACCACAAGAGGATGTCTCAGAGTATTTCTCCAGATTTGAAACGGTGTTCTCCGATTACAGTGGACAAGACATGTCCACCGCAACCGGACACCACTTATTTGTGCAGAACTATGTCAAAGTACTACTACCAGATGTATCCCAGAAATTACAAGCCAGCGAAAGTAGTTGGGCAGCATCTAAACCGGCGGCCATTCTCCAAATGGCCCAGTACTATGAGCATCAGAAAAACGAAAATGACAGGGCTACAGAAAGGAAAAAGAAGGACTTGAAGGAGAGGGTAATGGTAGCACAACTCCAGGGGGCGAATACAAGAAGGGAGCAATATAGGGGAGGATACCAGCAGAATACCCCTAGAGTACAGCCACCTAGAAACAATTCATCGACATCATATGTAGGACGCCAAGACCTAGGACAGGATCAATGTGCATTTTGCAAAGAATATGGACACTGGAAAACCCAATGCCCGGCTTTGCTAGGAGCTGGTAGGGGCAGAGGGGCGAGGGAAATAGCAAGTGGACAGAGAGGAAGAGGACGTGGGAGAGGGTACGCGAGTGAAGCAAGCGAGGAAAGGCCAGGAAGAGTGAACACATTTGACCATCCCAAACAGAATCAGTACCAACAGACAGATTATGACAATGCGTACGACTTTGCATAGGACAGCCAGAGGCAAGGGAGGGATCCAGTCGAGCTCTATGTTGATCAGCAAGGCCCTTATGTTACCGCTGAGGTCCTGGGCACAAAGTCGCCATTTCTGGTAGACATGGGAGCAACACGTAGTGCACTATCCAAACGACTGATTCCAAGGGCACCCTTGTCAGGCTCACATGTGACCTCAATAGGATTTGACGGTACGCCCTCCACCAACCCTTTGTCCCGACCGATCTCTTTTAACCTTGACAACATTAGCGTTGAAACAACATTCCTCCTCTCTTCCAACACCCCAGACGCCATTATGGGTCTCGACCTTTTGAAACACTTCCATGCGACTATCAGATGCTCACCAGACGGAGTGCGTGTCATCCTGTATGACAACCCCCAGCGCCATAGAGAGAACCCTAATCAGCACATGTTTCCCATCTCCAAGGCTGACGCATCCCTACTGGACACTTTGCCATCACACTTATGGGCTAGGGCTGATTCAGACGTAGGACGAATGATGATTGACCCGGTACACGTAACAATACGACAGGACGCAACCCTACCGAAAGTACCGCAGTACAAAATATCGCCAGAGGGTGAGAAGGCACTGACAGAGATCATACACTCTTTGGTAGAGGCAAGGGTGGTAGAGGAAGTAGTGAGCAATGTTTGTAATAGTCCCATACTACCGATTGTAAAGAGACAGGGAGAGGGAGACGGAAAAGCCTACCGCTTCATCATTGACTTGCGGGAGATAAACAAAATCGTAGTGCCACAATACCCAGTAGTTTCCGACATCACGACAATTTTGACCTTAATCCCCTCCACTGCCACCACCTTCACTGTAATTGACCTCAAAAACGCATTCTTTTCCATACCTATACACAAGGACAGCCGCTATCTATTTGGATTCACCCTAAACTCCCGTTCGTACAGATTTTGCAGAGCACCTCAGGGGTACACTGAGAGCCCAAGCATCTATAGCCAGGCGCTTAAAAGACAGTTGGACGCCATACAATTGCCAGATGGAGTGGCACTAATACAATATGTAGACGACATCCTTCTAGCAGCGGACACCATACCAATAGCCGTCACAGCCACCATCAAACTACTCCATTTTCTTGCTGAGAATGGTCACAAGGTCTCCCGAAAGAAATTGCAGTTCTGTAAATCACAAGTGACCTATTTGGGTCACCTTTTATCCAAAGAAGGGAGGAAACTCACGCCTGACAGGATCCAGACAATTCTAGACACCCCTGTCCCCAAAGATCAGAAACAAGTCCGCTCTTTGATAGGTCTCACCTCATTTTGCCGACAGTGGTTACCGAACTTTAGCCTCATTGTCAAACCCCTTCTCTCCCTCCTAGCTAAAGACATCCCCTCACCTCTCCCCTGGACCCCCGAATGCCAGTCAGCCTTTAAAGAACTACGCAATGCCCTTTGTTCAGCACCTGTCCTAGGAACCCCGGATTACTCCAAACCATTCTTCCTCTACACGCACGAGAGGGAAGGATGTGCATTGTCTGTCCTAACACAATCAATTGGTCAAAAACAACGCCCTTGTGCATATTTCTCTGCCACCCTCGATCCAGTAGCCAGAGCACTGCCAGCGTGCCTGCGCGCTGTGGTAGCTGCAGCAGTATCGATACGCCAGAGCGAAGGAATAGTACTCTCCAATCCAGTCACTGTTTTAGTACCCCATGCAGTCGACACACTACTAAACCAGACCAAAACCCAACACTTGACTAGCGCCCGGCTGACAGGATATGAGTTGACCCTGCTAGCACCGCACATTACCCTAAAGCGATGCACCACCCTCAATCCAGCCACACTGTTACCCCTACCCGAAAATGATCCTAGCGTGACTCCACTACACGACTGTGTGACACTAACCGATGAACAAACAAAGAGTAGAATAGATCTCAGAGAC
Organism: Calotriton arnoldi; assembly: GCA_963921515.1. NCBI lineage: Eukaryota > Metazoa > Chordata > Amphibia > Caudata > Salamandridae > Calotriton > Calotriton arnoldi. The sequence continues at coordinate 2,209,948 of CAWUFW010000045.1, forward strand.
ACCGCCTTTCTAGAACCAGATGGAGAACTATGGGTGGATGGTTCGTGCATCAAACTCCCCGACGGCACCACCTCAGCTGCATACGCTGTCACCACAGCCCGAACCGTTCTGGAAACAGCCCGTATTCCTCAACGTTCAGCCCAGGCTGCAGAACTCATTGCCCTCACACGAGCATGTATCTTAGCGACTGACACGACAGTTAACATATACACCGACAGCCAATATGCCTTCGGGGTGGTTCACCATTTTGGGATCTTATGGAAAGAAAGAGGGTTCCTGACTTCACACGGTACACCCATCCTGCATGGAGATTTAGTCTCCGCCTTGACGCAAGCAGTCCTCCTCCCCAAGAAGTTAGCAGTGATAAAATGCCAAGCACATAGGAAAGTGACTGATCTCATTGGACAGGGAAATGCACTAGCAGACGTTACTGCCCGAGCCACGGCAGGAGACAGAACTACGACACAAATGTATGTGACCAGGTCACAAGCTGAACGATGGACTGACGCTAGGACCACTGTAAGGGACATACAGACTACAGGCACACAAGACGAATTGACCGAGTGGGAAAAGGTGGGACTAAAAGACGAGGAAGATTGCTGGAGAACTAAAGACGGAAATAAATGGCTGTTACCCAATGCCTACCTCATCCCCATATTGACCATGGCACATTTACCAGCACACATAGGCTCCACCCCCATGATTGAACTAATCACCAGAGTATGGCATAACGTAAAGATAGCAGAATCTGCAAAACGCCTAGTACAAAAATGTATAGTCTGCCTACAACACAACCCAGGGAAGGGGACAGTAGTACCACGGGGAGGGTTTGGAGTCCCTGACCACCCCTTTGAAATCCTTCAAATGGATTACATTCAACTAGAGAGATGCCTTGGTCTAAAATATGTCCTGGTGGTTGTGTGCGCTTTTAGCAAATGGGTGGAGGCCTATCCCACCCGCGACAATACCGCCTTAGCCACTGCAAAAGTATTGCTGAAAGAATTCTTCCCCAGATACGGCCTTTGCAGAATTTTATGGAGCGACAACGGCCCCCACTTCGTAGCCGAGGTGATACAGAACATACTGAGAGGGTTGGGGGTAAAACAAAAGTTCCATGCCGTCTTCCACCCCCAATCAGCGGGCCTGGTAGAGAGACACAATGCAACGTTGAAACTAAAACTAGCCAAAATAGTTGCCACGACCGGGTTGAAATGGCCCGATGCCCTCCCATTGGCATTGTTATCGATGCGCTCCACCCCAACCAAACACCGACTGACCCCGTATGAGGTGGTCTTCGGCAGGCCTATGAGCATTTGGGCGGCACCAAGACCCACCTCCATTAACGATGTCCCGAACATATTAATGTCGGATTACTTGCATAAATTGACAAACGAGCTAACAATTATCCACCAACAGATGCAGCAAGCCTTGCCTGACGTATCCAGGGGCCCGGGACATGAAATAAAGCCAGGCGACCATATATTAATTCGCAACTTCCAAAGAACGAAGAATCTGGAGCCTAGGTGGACGGGCCCCTGGCAAGTCCTGATCACCACCCGAACTGCCCTCCGAGTGCAAGGAAAACGAAACTGGCTGCATGCCCATCACTGCAAACGAGTCCCTCCAACCCTGGCAACCTGTGAAGGGGTGGAGGTGCAAGAGGAAGTACTCGCGAGAGACCGACCAGCTCTGAGTTGCTACCCACAAGAAGACACCCTCGAACTATCAGAATTTCCCGACCCCACGGTGCCATCCAGGAAAGGGTACAACCTAAGATCGACGAAAGGAGGGAGCTCCAACGACCAGGCCACTAACTGAGTCAAGGTCTCAGATCGGTAGCACAGTCAAACAACGCTACCAGGAAAGCGCCAGACAAAAGTCTGTGGTCCTAACAGTTGTTGAGCTCCTCGAAGATGATGGAAGAAACTGAACACCTGCAAAACCACCGCAAAGACACCAAGACTGCTAACCTGCACAGCACAAAGACAATTGCACTTGTAGCCGCATTTCTCACCTGTCTCCTGCTAATGGTCGCACTTTGGATCATTGAAGAGAATGCACCTGCATACAGAACATTGTCACCCACCATGCAACCAACCACCAAGAAAGAACACTACCTGGTATCACTACCGCCACATCTCCGAGAACGACGCAAAGAATTCTGGAATAATTCTTTCGTGCAGATGTTGCACCAACACAATCTTGCCACCAATGCTACCAACTGTTGGGTCTGTGGGCTGTTACCACATGCCACTGAACATTCCATCCCTTTCATCCCTTCGCCCTTTTCTATTCACGGATCTTGCCTTGCCTGGATGATGCTCCTACAAGAAAGTTACAAAGACAATGCCACTTCTGACGGAACAAACGCCCAGTTCTACAACGAGTTCTGGCGAAACACAACAGGAATGACAGCCGCCCCCTTCTGCCCTCACACCTTCAATGCGACATTCCAGATTGATGTCCCCGCCAAAGAACGAGTGGAAATGCAAGTGTTCAATAATCCTAACAGAGCCACATTTTCCTACCTGAAGAAAAGAACTGCTGCAACACTGACTGTGGCCCTATCTGTGGTGAACGTCTCTGGCCTTTTATGCATTAAAGGCCGTGGGACTAAGAATGTGGGTCACAGCACCTGTAGCATTGTAAGGACTTTGAACACTGCCAACCCCCCAGCGCTTGTTGCATCACCCAATATGTACTTTGTTTGTGGAACCAAAGCCTACACCTGGCTCCCAAGAAACTGGGGGGCACATGCTACATCGCCTTTGTTTTGCCACCAACCTACACAGCCCCTGCAGAGCATCATCGAGAAAAGTGTTCTAAAGACATTGATCAAGCAGACTCTGCCTCATCACAGTTCCTCGACGCAGCAAAAGGGCTCGTCCCGCTATGGGGTCCGATGGCAAACAGCCGAGCCATCAGACATCTGTCCCAAGCGGTAGAGACCGCCCTGAACGTCACTGCTGGCATCCTCACCAACAACACTGCTGAGCTCCAAGCGGTCCGTCTGGTTACCCTGCAAAATCGCATGGTCCTGGACGTGGTACTAGCGGACCGTGGAGGAGCATGCCGCATCATCGGTGCCAGCTGCTGTGTATACATTCCTGATAATTCACCTTCTGTCTATGAAGCAATCGAACATCTCCATAGACTATCTTCAGAAATTCATCAAGGATCAGAGACTTGGACAGTTGAAAGTTGGCTTTGGGGCATCTTGAAGGAGTGGGGTTGGAAAATATCAATGATTCTCTTGGTCCCAGTATTGACAATATGTGGTTGTTGTTTGGGTATACACTGTATACCACCTTTGTGTTCTCTTTGCATAACTACCTTGCACCCTAAGACTATGGACACTCAGCTAACAAAAATGAGAGTAATGTATGATCAAGAGATACGGGACATTATGGAGATCGAAATAGACTGACAAGCTGGCTAGTTATGTTCAAAGGGGCCACTGTTAAAAGCAAAACAATAATCATGAACATTACCTGCGCCATCTTGTCTGGTGGAATTCTATGTGCACATAAGTTGCAGTCATTTTAATCTATCACAGCCATTTTGTACTCTGTTGGTCACCTTTGTTTCACCCTGCCCTTACTAGCATCCCTCTGACCCTCTGACCGACCTGGTATGTGTGCTGGGGGCTATAAACTCTATTGCCACAACAAACCTCAGCGCCACTTGCTGCCACAAACTCGCTTTTCCTCTCATCCCTGTTTTCAGACAAGCCTTTGGACGCTCTACCCTTCACTACACCTAGTTAAACAAACAGGTTCCAAACACCAAAAAGACTCTTGCAAAATGATTTATTGCACTGCAAACAGCAAGACTTGTTGTTACCAACAATGGGACCTGTTTTTATCAACAGAACGGACTCTTAGATCTGACCGGTCTCACATGTTTTAGACCCTGAAGCAAGGTCCAGCTGCAGAGGGTTGGGGGTAAAACAAAAGTTCCATGCCGTCTTCCACCCCCAATCAGCGGGCCTGGTAGAGAGACACAATGCAACGTTGAAACTAAAACTAGCCAAAATAGTTGCCACGACCGGGTTGAAATGGCCCGATGCCCTCCCATTGGCATTGTTATCGATGCGCTCCACCCCAACCAAACACCGACTGACCCCGTATGAGGTGGTCTTCGGCAGGCCTATGAGCATTTGGGCGGCACCAAGACCCACCTCCATTAACGATGTCCCGAACATATTAATGTTGGATTACTTGCATAAATTGACAAACGAGCTAACAATTATCCACCAACAGATGCAGCAAGCCTTGCCTGATGTATCCAGGGGCCCGGGACATGAAATAAAGCCAGGCGACCATATATTAATTCGCAACTTCCAAAGAACGAAGAATCTGGAGCCTAGGTGGACGGGCCCCTGGCAAGTCCTGATCACCACCCGAACTGCCCTCCGAGTGCAAGGAAAACGAAACTGGCTGCATGCCCATCACTGCAAACGAGTCCCTCCAACCCTGGCAACCTGTGAAGGGGTGGAGGTGCAAGAGGAAGTACTCGCGAGAGACCGACCAGCTCTGAGTTGCTACCCACAAGAAGACACCCTCGAACTATCAGAATTTCCCGACCCCACGGTGCCATCCAGGAAAGGGTACAACCTAAGATCGACGAAAGGAGGGAGCTCCAACGACCAGGCCACTAACTGAGTCAAGGTCTCAGATCGGTAGCAGAGTCAAACAACGCTACCAGGAAAGCGCCAGACAAAAGTCTGTGGTCCTAACAGTTGTTGAGCTCCTCGAAGATGATGGAAGAAACTGAACACCTGCAAAACCACCGCAAAGACACCAAGACTGCTAACCTGCACAGCACAAAGACAATTGCACTTGTAGCCGCATTTCTCACCTGTCTCCTGCTAATGGTCGCACTTTGGATCATTGAAGAGAATGCACCTGCATACAGAACATTGTCACCCACCATGCAACCAACCACCAAGAAAGAACACTACCTGGTATCACTACCGCCACATCTCCGAGAACGACGCAAAGAATTCTGGAATAATTCTTTCGTGCAGATGTTGCACCAACACAATCTTGCCACCAATGCTACCAACTGTTGGGTCTGTGGGCTGTTACCACATGCCACTGAACATTCCATCCCTTTCATCCCTTCGCCCTTTTCTATTCACGGATCTTGCCTTGCCTGGATGATGCTCCTACAAGAAAGTTACAAAGACAATGCCACTTCCGACGGAACAAACGCCCAGTTCTACAACGAGTTCTGGCGAAACACAACAGGAACGACAGCCGCCCCCTTCTGCCCTCACACCTTCAATGCGACATTCCAGATTGATGTCCCCGCCAAAGAACGAGTGGAAATGCAAGTGTTCAATAATCCTAACAGAGCCACATTTTCCTACCTGAAGAAAAGAACTGCTGCAACACTGACTGTGGCCCTATCTGTGGTGAACGTCTCTGGCCTTTTATGCATTAAAGACCGTGGGACTAAGAATGTGGGTCACAGCACCTGTAGCATTGTAAGGACTTTGAACACTGCCAACCCCCCAGCGCTTGTTGCATCACCCAATATGTACTTTGTTTGTGGAACCAAAGCCTACACCTGGCTCCCAAGAAACTGGGGGCACATGCTACATCGCCTTTGTTTTGCCACCAACCTACACAGCCCCTGCAGAGCATCATCGAGAAAAGTGTTCTAAAGACATTGATCAAGCAGACTCTGCCTCATCACAGTTCCTCGACGCAGCAAAAGGGCTCGTCCCGCTATGGGGTCCGATGGCAAACAGCCGAGCCATCAGACATCTGTCCCAAGCGGTAGAGACCGCCCTGAACGTCACTGCTGGCATCCTCACCAACAACACTGCTGAGCTCCAAGCGGTCCGTCTGGTTACCCTGCAAAATCGCATGGTCCTGGACGTGGTACTAGCGGACCGTGGAGGAGCATGCCGCATCATCGGTGCCAGCTGCTGTGTATACATTCCTGATAATTCACCTTCTGTCTATGAAGCAATCGAACATCTCCATAGACTATCTTCAGAAATTCATCAAGGATCAGAGACTTGGACAGTTGGAAGTTGGCTTTGGGGCATCTTGAAGGAGTGGGGTTGGAAAATATCAATGATTCTCTTGGTCCCAGTATTGACAATATGTGGTTGTTGTTTGGGTATACACTGTATACCACCTTTGTGTTCTCTTTGCATAACTACCTTGCACCCTAAGTCTATGGACACTCAGCTAACAAAAATGAGAGTAATGTATGATCAAGAGATACGGGACATTATGGAGATCGAAATAGACTGACAAGCTGGCTAGTTATGTTCAAAGGGGCCACTGTTAAAAGCAAAACAATAATCATGAACATTACCTGCGCCATCTTGTCTGGTGGAATTCTATGTGCACATAAGTTGCAGTCATTTTAATCTATCACAGCCATTTTGTACTCTGTTGGTCACCTTTGTTTCACCCTGCCCTTACTAGCATCCCTCTGACCCTCTGACCGACCTGGTATGTGTGCTGGGGCTATAAACTCTATTGCCACAACAAACCTCAGCGCCACTTGCTGCCACAAACTCGTTTTTCCTCTCATCCCTGTTTTCAGACAAGCCTTTGGACGCTCTACCCTTCACTACACCTAGTTAAACAAACAGGTTCCAAACACCAAAAAGACTCTTGCAAAATGATTTATTGCACTGCAAACAGCAAGACTTGTTGTTACCAACAATGGGACCTGTTTTTATCAACAGAACGGACTCTTAGATCTGACCGGTCTCACATGTTTTAGACCCTGAAGCAAGGTCCAGCTGCAAGATAAGATTGTCTGTTTGACCTGGGTGGGAAGAGAATTACTGTTGGGCTTGTGTGACAACCTGCCCGGGCGGGGACCCCAAGCTTTTGTAACCATGTTGATCAAACAAATGCATTGTGTCAAACATGTATAAAAGGAAGAGCCAAGGGAGTTGTCAGCAGAACACTTCCCTCAGACATCCCGGTGTCTCAGTTGACGTGATCTCCTCATGAGAAATAAACCATTTTCTTCTCTTCCAGTTTCCAGCGCTTGCCTCATTATTTTGATAGCGAACCCAAAGTGAATTAGAGGTGGAACCCTGCACCGGGCAGCATTGAGGGTCTGAGAAGACTCGCTGCCTTTCACAGCACGATGGACGTAGCCAGAATTCTCTTGAAATACGGTGAAACATGGCGCAGGCTTTTCAAAAGCAGACCGCACGCCATACTTTTTGACATCCGGATTCGGGTGAGTGAGCGTCTCTTGATACCTTCAATTGTGGGGAGTGAGAACCTTGGGAAATGGTGTAGTAATCCCCGATTACTATTCATTCTGGATCGTATTGATTGTGATACAATATGGGCGGGCCAGTAATGGATGGTCTTTAGTCTTGTGACGGATGGACGGATTACTGTGGGGTATATTTGGGCTGCACAGACCATTTATGCTAGCCCTGGTTTAATTGTTCGTATGGCAAAAGTGATAGAAGTCGCACCGAGTTGAATGCGGCATATCAAGGATGTATATAAGGTGGCAGGACCATGGATGGACAATTTTGAGCGGTCTACAGATGGGCATGTATTAAATGGACATTTTAAAATGCACTGACCATGATATTCTTAGATATTTGAGTGTTCGCATGACAAAGGTAGTATATATTTGAACATGGTTCACATGGGATACATGCGACTTGAGCATACTGGTGCAAGGATGTTGCCACAGTTAATGCCATTTTAATTTTATATGGGTGAAAATGGTTGCAGTTATGTTTAACTTTCTCCGATTTATCGCATATCGATGAGTCATATTCTTCGGGATAAGACATATGTGAGGCAAAGACGATGTGGCCAAACAGGTGTAGACATGTTGAAAATCTAACTGTTGGCTAAATTATACACAAGAAATAGGTATTACATATGAGAAATGGATCCTGGGATTTTGGATGCTAGAATCTTTACATATATTTGTATCTTATAAATCTGTTTATATTTGGGGGATCTGAGGCTTATGGGGTAGTGGATTTTTTGAATTTTTAATTTGGTTGAAATATACTTTCAAATGTTTCCCTTGTATAGGTATCAAATCTGAGACGTATTAAGGTCCTTGGGTACCATATGTGACCTGAAAACTATGTTGATTATAAGGAGGAGAATGATTTTTGATATGTGATGATACTATACCACAAAAAGGCATAGACAACTCCTTCACAACATTACTTTGGAGGTGAGAATAATTGCATACGAATATATGGATTGGGGGATAAGGGAACAGAGGGGATCTGCTGCATGAAAGAAAAGTGGAAGTTTCAGTTGGCTATTTAGTATTGTCTGTGGTTTACATACCTATATGTATTAGTCATAAGGTGTGAAAATGTTAATGGGCAACCTCATGATGTGGAGGTTAGTCTATTCACATCTTTATATATGATGTTTGTGATTATATATTATAGGTAAATGGTCTTTTTTGCCTTTGTTTGTACCAAACCTATGTGATAGGTCCAATTTCCATGGGATTCATGGAAATTGGAATATGTGTCTTTTTAATTATATATGTGAACTGTCTGGTTAGTTTGTCAAATCATGTTATGTGGATTCATGTTGTGTATATATATGTTTATTTATGTAGTCTTTTATGTGATTGTTTTCAGCCCTGATGAAGTTCCTGTGTAACATGGAACGAAACGCGTTGGCTAGATTTTAATATATATACATTATCAATAAAATAAGATTTTGGATGATCAAATTGGATGTGGACTTCTTTTCTGGTGCACCTTCCTCTTGTTGAAACACGTCTGATTTGGTGACTTGTTCTCGGTAAAGGTAAGTGTTTGAATGCTAATCTCTGGTGTTATGTATATTGTCCTCCCCCAACGTGACACCCCAGGCCTTGACTGCATGTCGCTGGACCTGTTGGAACTGAAGCTGCAGCATATATTCCCCCGCGAAATGGATCCAAAAGATGAGCAGGCCAGCCAGGGTTCTTGTTCCCTTGAGAAGTTGATACAAATATCCGAGTTAATGGCAAAGTGAAAAATATGTGCTTACAGTGGACAGTTCTCTGACGTATGATGGTTTCCAACAAGTTGGATATGATGTCCTCATGGCTTTCATTATTTGTTCATGACCAACATTTCAAATATGGTTGTACTATGTTGGCCCTACTAAGATCCAGTGGGGACAATTTGGGAGTCACAGGCAGAGAGCTTCTTGAGTGATCCTAAACAACTAAATCTCAATCGTGGATGAAGAGGTACATGAAATAATAGTGGTAATATGGGCCACCATAGAGCAAACATTTTGATGCTTGTGGCTCTCTAACTCTTAATCCACTTTTGAAGGGAGGAGACTAGTGTGGTGAAATGGCTTAGTGCAATTTCAAAATTACTTTAGTATTGGAGAGCATAATAAATCTAATAAACAATAAGGATTGTTTATTACACTGGTTGTGTATTTTGGGACATTTTTATTCCACATTTGCTACTAGGTCACCAACAATTGTACCATGCTCAAGCTGAAAACTTGGAAGACGCAAGACAGTCTTTCATCATCAGTGTTGTACTACGCTAATAGTAGTGCTGGCCTCAACCTCTCATCTTTCAGCGCATCTCAGAATTCCAGGCTAAAAGAAACCATGGCCTCTCATTTACAGAACAGACTCCAGTGTCCCCACGGTTGGGCAGATCTGGCAAAAACTGACATATGCACTCAATCCCTTCCTTGCAGGAATGGCTGCAAGGCTTGGGAACAAAATGCGGCATAACAGAGCAGAAAGCTGCACCCTGCATAAGGTGTAGGTGTATGTGCTCGGACTCTTCCCCCTCCCTTTTACCCATCCCCTCCACCTCCCTTTTACTCATCCCCCTCCACCTCCATTTTACTCATCCCAAGCCTCCTCCGACTGCTATGAGCTTCAAAACAAAAAAAAATAAAAAAATCTAAATCCTTCCCTTCTATCCCTCCACTATCCTTTTCAATCCAAATAACAGACTAAAATGTCCACCACTCAAATTAATTTCATATTTCACTATACTAATTCACCACTAATCCTTTATGGGCTCCAGAGTAGCGTGCTACTCGCCGAAAAAGCACTTCAACACCTCTTCAGGGGTAGCAAGCGCTATACAAATACAAACCTTTTTACCTTTTCTACCCTTTCGCTATCCTTCTCAATCCAAATAACTGACTAACATATCCACCACTCATATTACTTTCATATTTCACTATACTAATTTACCACTAACACTGTACGGGTTGCAGAGCAGCGTGCTACTCGCTGAAAAAAAGCACTTTAACCCCCCATCAGTGGTAGCAAGCGCTATATAAATGCAAACCCATTTCCCTTCTCTATCCCTCCACTATCCTCCTCAATCAAAATAACTGACTAACATATCCACCACTCAGTTCCTATTTTCACTACACTAATTCACCACTAATCCTTTCTGGGTTCGGAAGTACCATGCTACTCGCCGAAAAAGCGCTTCAACATCCCATCAAGGGTAGCAAGCGCTATATAAATGCAAACCTTTTTTCCCTCTTCTATCCCTCCACTATCCTTCTCAAGCCAAATAACTGACTAACAAATCCACCACTCAAATTACTTTCATATTTTCACTATACTAATTCACCACTAATCCTTTATGGGTTCCGGAGGAGCGTGCTACTCGCCGAAAAAAGCGCTGTGACGCCACGTCAGGGTTAGTAAGCGCAATATAAATGCAATTACAATACAATACAATGTATACTTGTGTGCTGTGGGGGACCATTTCCACACCTTTCGGACTTTTCCACATTACTGTGTCCTCCTGCCCAGCATCCTCGTGTCATTATCCCATGCCAGTCCTTTTCTCCCTATTGCTCCTGTGCCCCTATTGCCAGTGCCCTCATTACAGTGTGCTCAGGTCACAGCCCTGGTCCCATCATCTGTGCCCCTCTAGCACTGTGCCTGCACATTATCCCCATGTCAGTGGAAGAGCCCAAAATTATGTGCCAGGTTCCCAATGTGCTTGTGTGTCTGTCACTTTAGCAGTCAGTGTACCAGAGTAGGACATTAAAACTGGCCCTGTCTCCATGTCCCTAAGTTAACCCTGATGCCAAAAACATGGATTGATTTATGAACAATGAATGTTAAAAACGTTAAGGCAGCGCATTCAGCGATTTAGTTCCTGTCTTATTTCACATGCTTTACTTAATCTTGCATTCCCTAAGAGAGAGCTATTTTATAATGTTACTGTTTATCTGTATTTTTTTCTGTGCATTCTTTGAGCCATGCCAGGTGTTTATGAGGGGCTTTGATTGAGCACGCCAGCACTAAGGCCTCTTTGTAGAGCATACAGAACAATGTTTATGTATTCCATTTGCAACTGAAAATCTGTGAAAATGATTGTGAAGGAGGTACTCAGATGTCAAAATATTTGAAAGGCAAAAGTAAGAGAAAATAAAGTACTTACGTTTGAGGGAGTGCTGTGTATGTTTGGGGGCAGTGAGATGAGGGTAATACGAGGAAGTGCATTCAGGGGAGAGTGAAAAGAGGGTGCTAAAGAGGAAAGAGAGGTGGTTGAAGATATGCAGATGGACAAGATATGCAGACAAAAAGAGGATACATATCTAACATAAAGCGCACATAACTGAAGGCCAAAACTCCTTCCACAGGCCTCAATGCTATTTAATTCACAGACTCACAATTTCAAAATTGAAACATTACCAATGTTAATTATTTATGACAAATCCTTGTTTTTACTCATTTATCTTAAACAGCTAACAACCATTGACAAAGCCAATCGTACTGACAGTTTTAGGTGTATGTGAATATTAGCTTTGTAAAGCGCGAACTTAGCCCAGAGGCGTCAAGGCGCTGCGGAGAGGGCCAACGGACAAGAATGCGTAGGGCTCACAGTGATGAGTGGGTGAAGAGCCAGGTCTTCAGGGCCTTTACGGAAGAATGTATGAAACTCCAATCCAGAGATTGAAGAAGGAAGGGAATTCCAGAGTTTGGCCGCAGCAAGGGAAAAGGCTCTACCTCCCCATCTTACTCTCTTAAACCTCGGAACTACAAGCAGATTTTTACTGGCAGATCTTAACTGCTTGGTGGGAGCGTATCTTCGAAAAAGCCTTTTAATATCCTCTGACCCAGTGTTATAAAAAGCCTTGTGGACAAGACAAAGGGCTTTAAACAGGATTCTCCAGCCAAGAAGAAGCCAATGCAGCTTATTGATAGTAGCCGAAACAGAATGGTGTTTAGGAAGGTCCATCACCAACCTGGCAGCAGCATTCTGCACCATCTGCAGGTGATGAACAAGTCCCTTGTTAATGCCCAAGTAAAGAGCATTACAATAGTCCAATCTGGACAGCACGAGGGCAACAACTGCCTGCTTTCGGGAGGAAAAAGAAAGAAATTGAGAAATCTTCCTAAGAATCCTAATAGTCCCAAAGCAGGTGGACACCGTTCTACTGATCTGGGGGCCCAGGGAGAGAGAGTTGTCAACTATGACACCCAGGTTTTTTGCAATGGGGCCAGGGCCAGGGCACGGGCCAAGCGTATCAGGCCACCAGGCCTCTGACCAGATGTCCTGTTGGTTTCCAAAGATCAAAACCTCCGTTTTGTCCCCGTTGTGTCTGAGATAGTTCTCTACCATCCAGGAGGCCACTGCCAGCATGCAGCTTTTAAAATTAGTTGCTGATGCTTCTATACTGTTAGTAATGGACACCATAATTTGGGTGTCATCAGCATAAGATAGCACCTCCAGCCCAAAGGATCTAATGACCCTGGTAGTGGGGCAACATAAATGTTAAAAAGGGTTGGGCTCAATGAGGAGCCCTGAGGGACTCCACAGAACAACTGCTTGGGAGCTGAGTAAAATTGATCCATCCTGACTATTTGTGACCGGTCCGTAAGGAATGAGGTAAGCAAATTCAGGGCAGGGCCCCCAACCCCCATTTATTAAGCCTGCCCACCAGTCTCAATGGAGAAATGGTATCGAAGGCCGCCGTTTGGTCTAGAAGGATCAGCAGTGTCGTAGGACCAGCATCAACCTGACATCGGATGTTTTTGATTACAGAGGTTAACGCTGTCTCCGTGCTGTGTTCCCTTCTAAAACCATGCTGAGAGCCATCGAGCAGCTGATGTTCCTCCAAGTAGAAACTGAGGTGGAAATTCAGATGTTTCTCGAGGATTTTTGCTGGGACCAGTAATAGAGGGATGGGACGATCATTTTTGAACTCAGTGGGGTCCAAAGAGGGATTTTTTAAAAGGGGTTTAACCACTGCAGTTTTCCAAGCAGTGGGATACTGTGTAGTAATGAACTCCAGGAGGCGGTGAGTAGGTTGAGCTGGGTTTATTACAAGACAGCTACACAGCAGAGACAGCAAACAAGATCCCCAACAGCTGGGTCCAACTGCCCTCTTGAACTGTTCAAACACCCAGAACCCAGTGACAATGCATCCAGGCAACCACCAACATTCCACCTGTCATAGCCTGGAATGCATCACACCATTGCACACCATTGAGAGCATAACATATCCTCTCTTCTCAATAAAAATAAAAAAACAATAACAACACTCATAACTTAAAAGCATAAAGATAGTACATGCTTGCACAATAAAAACTATTTACATCACAATTGGTATTTTTTTGGGATCACCTTAGGTCTTGTGCTCCTTCTAAGAGGAACTTGGAAACCCACAGTTTCGGAAGACGAAGGTACATTTGAGGGACATGGAACGACATTTTTCACTTTTACAATCTTTCCTACATTCCACCAGTTGCCTCCCTCAACTTGTACAGCATTTTTTCCCACCCGCGTGACTAACACAGGTGGACCAAACTTACTCTCTCCCTTCTTGACATGAATGGAAGATTTAACGCGGACCAAATCCCCAATGAAAACAGGTACAATTTTTGCAGATTTTTTTTTGTCAAACCACGATTTTTGTTTGCTTTGGGATTCTAAAACATTCTCTTTCACCACTTCCATAAGACTGTCAACATTGTGTACGGATTTAACCCACTTGTTCATCCATCCTGGTCTAAAACTAGTATTGGCTTTTCGCCCTCTCAATAGTTCAAAAGGCGAAATTTTAGTCGTGGAGTGTGGAGTGGTCCTGTAGAACCAAAGCATGCTGTTCACAGAGTTCACCACATCACAGTTGGAATGTTTTGCCCATCTGATGCAGTCTCCCACAACCCTATTCATGCGTTCTACAAGACCATTCGATTGGGGATGGTACAAAGAGCTTTTGACATGCTTTATGTTGCATGACTGCAAGAAAGACTCAAACGCAGTACTAGTGAACTGTGTCCCGTTATCTGTCACCACCGTTTCTGGAAAACCTTCCCTCATAAACACATCCTTTAAGAAAACAATGACACTAGCCGAGGAAGTCTCTTTGACAAATTTCAATTCGGGCCATTTAGATGCATAATCTATTAACACCACTATGAAACGAGAACCTCCTTGTAGGTTTTCTAAAGGACCTACAATGTCCAGCCCCAACTTGGACCAAGGAGCGGATGGACATTCAATGGGACGAAGCGGTGGTGTGACTACTTTTAAACCCTTGTCAGCAGACCTGCATATAGTGCACACATCCACTACGTCATGCACATCACTGTCCATGGAGGGCCACCAAAAACAATCTCGAACTCTACGCTTGGTAAGTGTCGAACCCAAATGACCCTCATGTGCTTTAACAATAATACTTCTTCTAAGGCTATGTGGAGGGATAAGTTTGTCTGCACGTATCAAAACACCGCCCTCCATTGAAATTTCTGATTCAACTTTCCAAAAAGGTTGCAAATATTGGGGAAGAACACGTTCCCTAGGCCAACCGGTTCTTGCATACTCACACACTTGTTGCAAAACTTCATCATTAGACAGTGCATCTAACCAACTTTCCTCGGTACCTAGGCTATGTTCAGGTAAGTCAATTGCAGCAATGAAACAGTCGTCTGAATCCTCATTACTGCAATCCGCAACACAAGACTCCTTCCCTATATCACCCATTGGGAACCTAGATAAAAAATCAGCTCTGACATTCCTGCCCCCAGACACATGGACGACGTCAAATTGGTACTGCATCAAGCGGGAAACCATCCTGACAATCCTAGGAGAACAGCTCTTACTGGTGCCCGAACCAAGTATATTTACCAGGGGTTTGTGATCCGTCCTTAACAGAAAACGTCTTCCCCAGACATAGGAACGAAACTTTTCAATTGCCCAAAGACAAGCCAATAACTCTTTTTCAATTACAGAGTATTGACTTTCACCATTCCTTAAAACTCTAGAAGCAAAGGCAATCGTAATTTCACCACCCAGTGAATCTTGGGTCAAAACTCCCCCCAGACCCACTTGACTCGCGTCAACCGTAATACAGGTTGGTAACGAAGGATCATAAGGCTTAAGGGCACCACTATTTCTAAGGCACTCTTTAACCAGACTCAGAGCTGAAACACACTGTTCTGACCAACAAAAAACAGCACCTTTCCTTAGCAATGTGCTAATGGGGCGTACCATAGAAGCATAGTTTGGAATGAACTTAGAATAATATTCGAGCAAACCTAGCAAGGACTTTACACCCGTTTTGTCAACAGGATTCGGAGCACAAAGAATCGCATCAAGCAATCCTTGTCTGGGTCTAATACCCTCTCCTGAAATGTGGTGACCTAAATATTCGATTTCATCGCACAGAAACTTACATTTTTCTGACCTAGCTACTACACCATGATCTTTGAAAATCCCCAGAACCTTCCTCAGTAGAATATTATGTGAAGGAATGTCTTTCGTGTGTATGAGGACATCGTCTTGAAACACAAGAACGCCATCGATACCCCCAAGCATGCCTTGCATGACCCGTTGGAAAACTGAAGCTGCCGAGGCAAGACCGAACGGCATCCGTTTATATTGAAATGTGCCTAAGGGAGATATGAATGCAGTGAGGTGACGGGATTCTGGCTCTAGCTCGATTTGATGGTATGCGCTGGCTAAATCTAGTTTTGAAAAGTAGCGAGACCCTCTGACACTTGAAAAGAGATCATAAATTTTGGGTAGTGGGTGAGAATCTATCCATATTTCTCTGTTAAGAGCCCTCAAATCCACACAAACGCGCAACTTGCCACATTTCTTGCGTGCGACGACCAAAGGCGAAAGCCACAAAGAAGATTCAGTTGGCTCAATTATCCCTTGATCGCACAAAGACTTCAGCTCTGTTTCGAGATCATCTCGCACGCTGAAAGGTACACCCCTTAACTTGTGTTTTACGGGAGAAGCTCCGTCTTTGACAACAATTCTGTGCTTAAAACCTCGAATAGTACCAAGGTTACCAGAAAAAACTGATGGAAAAAGATCCTCCCACTTGACCAACCATTCCCCTTCAGAGACAACAAGAACCTGTTCAGCACAACCAGGTTTGAGGATCATGCCAAACAGGCCTTGGTGATACCATCCCAGGATGTTCAATCCCTTGACCGCCACATAAATTTTTCCTGAAATTTTCCTATCTTTAAAAACTAGGTCATCCTCGAAGTAACCCATAAGATCGATTTTGCGACCCTCGTAGGAGACTGGTGAACGATCCGGAGGTTGAAGAGATCTGTCACCCCATGTCTCAAGAAATAGTTCTTTAGTCAACATGGTAATTCTTGCCCCAGAGTCAACCAGGAGATTAAGTGGTTTCCCACCTACATCAATTACCACAATAGGATCTACGCATTCGATGGGATCATTGACATTAGAGATATGATCACAAATTTCTGTGACTACAGAAACAATTTCAGAGTCAGATTCATAATCAGACTCCAAAACACAAGCAACAGACCTTTTCTGCTCATTGAATTTCTTTTTGAAACAAACTTTTGCAAAATGTCCTGTTTTTTTACAGTAACTACAGACCACGTTGGCACCCGGACATCTTGTACCCTTTTGATGTGGTGAATTTCCACACCTGTTACATATTTGTTTGAAGTTTTGAGCTTCGGACGTACTTTTCCATGAACTAGAGTTTTTGCTAGAAGAGTTTTTAAACAAAGAATTTCGCGGATCTCCTTGTTTTGGTTTAAAAGTTTTAGAGATAACATTGACAGAATCGACATGTCTATCCTCTAATTCTTTCAAAGATACTTGTGAAGTCTCTATGCTTTTAGCTATTTTAATTGTTTCATCCAAATCTGGATTAGCGAGTGATAAAAGCTTCTGACGGATTTGTTTGTCCCTGCAATGACAAACAAATTGGTCCCTGATCAATTGATCTTTGAATGTTTCAAATTGGCAGTCAGATGCCAACTTCCGTAATGTTGAGATATATGCATCAACATCCTCACCTTCATTTTGCTGTCTCTTGAAAAATTTATGTCGTACCACCATCAAGCTCGGTTGTTTGTGAAACCTTGTTTTCAATTTAGTGATTGTGTCTTGGTAATCGTCAATATCATCGGTAGGGAGATGAGCAATTTCAGGAAGGTGTTTGTAGATTGACCTGCCTTCGAAACCAAGAGAGTGAAGAAGCAGAAATTTTTTCCGTTCATTACTGAATCTAGACGCCCCAATGGCTCCAAGGTAAGTCTGAAACGCGTCAAACCACACTTCCCATCTGACTGGTGGCTCTCCAGCCGAGTCCAAGAAAGAGGGAGGAGGGGTAACAGATTGCATGTCAGTGAAAATGTAATGCCTTCAATACGCTCTAAATGTGGGGATGACTTAACTTGAGCTGTAAAAGATTGTAGACAAAAAAAAATATTATTGACGCTCTTTCCAATGGTGTGTAGGTCACTGCGCTTGATCTGCTAGAGTGTGCAGATCACTGTTGCAGTCTGATTAACGCCCTTTCCAAAGGTGTGTATAACTGTGTCGATCTGCTTGAGTGTGCGAATCACAGTTTCGATCCGCTTGAGATCTAGAGATGATGGTGTGCAGATCACCGTGTGAATCTCCTTGAGTGTGAAAATCACTGTTGCACTCAGAAGTGTAAGTATACAAAATAGGAGTGTCAAATGCACAGCAAAAGTAGCACTCTAGTGTATGCGAGATGTGCTCCTCTCTGTTTCCAAATTTTAAATAGTGGTGTGCAGATCACCGTGTTTATCTGCTCGAGATGCCCAATATAGCTCCATTCCGCTTTTAATCTCTAATTTGTGGTGTGCAGATCACCGTGTTGATCTGCTCTGTAGACACTTTGAGTGTGTGGATCACTGATGTAATCCACTTTAAAAGAGACTTTTAAAACCTGACAATGCCCCTGCGCGTCTAACGCTGTGTTGCTAAGCAACTTACAACACGCGTTGACACAATGGGGCATGCGTGCGCTGACGTACTGACCGAACGTCACAATCGTGATGACTGCAGAGTCAGGCAACCAGGCAGCTGCGCGCGGGTGCGTCGGCGGAGTAAGGCCTCGATACACATGGAAACCCCGCCAGACAGCTAGCGCGGTGCCTGCAGCTCCTACTGGCTTCGATCCCTCATGGAACAAAGTCGCAAGTCATGCGCAGCCAAACTGAGGGGAATGCGCCTCATACCCAGGTAGGGAAAGAGAGATCCGACTTATAGTATGCTTCGGAAGCGGTGCCTAACGTTGAGCGAAGGCCAGAGTAGGCGAGCGTAATTTATAGGCAGTCGGGGCTATGAGGAACAGTCTTACCCCATGTGAAGCGTGGTCAGGTCAGCGAGAAGACGAAGAGATAGCGGTAGAGGTGCACGCTGAGTTCTTGGCAGGGCTGTGTAGCAGGAATCGTCGCCACAAATATTGTAGTAATGAACTCCAGGAGGCGGTGAGTAGGTTGAGCTGGGTTTATTACAAGACAGCTACACAGCAGAGACAGCAAACAAGATCCCCAACAGCTGGGTCCAACTGCCCTCTTGAACTGTTCAAACACCCAGAACCCAGTGACAATGCATCCAGGCAACCACCAACATTCTACCTGTCATAGCCTGGAATGCATCACACCATTGCACACCATTGAGAGCATAACATACTGCCCAGATGCAATAGCCGCAATAAGAATTGAGGTCAAGTGAGGAACAATAACCTCCCTTCCTAGTTTCAAAATCTTCAAAGGGCAGGGCTCTAATGGGGAACCAGACTTGATTCCACTTAACAAATGATCCGTGTCCTCTTGCCTAAGAGGAGGGAAGGTAAGTAGATTATCTGCCTTGATAGTGGTATCGGGGAGGCTCAAAGGGGCGGGGAGCGTAGGAGGGCCGACTTTGATTGCCTCAGCATTGAGGATTTCCAGGGGGGAATATATTTCTGTGATCTTAGAACGAAAAAAAGCACGCCATTCTATCACAGAGGTCCTGGGAGATATCCACATAAGCTGGACCTGAGGGGGCCGAGAGACTTGATTACAATAAAAAGCTCCCTTGAAGACCTCACAGATTCTGTCTTTTTGGAATAGAAAAGTACTTTTTCCTCTGTAATGGCACTTTTATATTCCCTTAGTCTTAGTTTATGCAGATCTCTTTCGACTGGATTAAGATCCAGGCGCCATTTCCTTTCTTGATGCTGGCATGCTTGCCTAAGTTTCCTAAGTCTTTCTGAAAACCAAGGGGCAGAGGGCTTCCTTCTAGCTGCATAGTGCTCCTTGAGAGGGTCAAGGAGGTCCAGAGCTGCTAAAAACCAGTTGGAAAACTCGGCATATGCCAAGTTAGCATCCGAATGATGAGGCCATTGATGGCTATTGAGAGTATTGAAAAGGGCTTCCTTATTAATAAGACTGAGGTTTCTCTTCTTCTCCACCCTTTTCTTATTATTCGGAGCAGCATGGGGTACCAAGGTTTGAAGCTTGACGGGAATAGCGTAATGGTCAGACCAGGAAAGTTGAATAGGTTCCTCAACCCTAATCCGGGAATCGTTGGAGACGATGCCATCTAATATATGTCCGGCCTTATGGTTGGGGCTCATAACCAGTTGAGATAGGCCACAACAATTCATGGTTTCTAAAAAGATTTGCGTTTCTTTACATAGGGTCTTCACCAGGTGATAATTAAAATCACCCAGAAGTGTAAGATTGGAGCTTGCCAGATAAGGTACAATTAAGTTAGTAAAATCCTGGCTGAACAGCACTCTCGGTCCTGGTTGCCGGTAGATCACAACTCCACTGAAGCTTTCAGTCGGAAGAATTTTCAGGGAAAAATATAAGGCCTGGTAAAGGTTGGAGGGGGTAGTAAGTGGCTCGGTATGGCAAGAGTAGACTTCTTTGTAAAGAATGCCCAGACCACCACCCATTCTCCCTACCCTGTCAAATCTTGATAGGGCATAACCGGAGGGAATAGCCTCTACCAGGTCTGGGCCGGAGCAATCTCTGGCCCAGGTTTCCATAATAAATACCCAGTCCGGCTTGCGAAGGGACACAAAATCCCTAAATTCTACCTTATTCTTGATAAGAGATCTTGCATTAATAAGGTAGCCCGAGAAAGAGTCATTTGAAGGCGAGGAATGGAACGGATGATTCTCCATAAGGGTATCGCTGGCGCCAATCAGTGGAATGTGTACTTTACACAAGGGGCACTCATATGCCAGACAGCCAGCCAGCGCTTCCAGGTTTATGTGCCTACAAGGAGAGTCCCCCTGCCTCTGTAGATCAAGGAGCTGGTCTTTAGAGTACATATGAGGCTTAATTTGATCAGTGGAAAAACGGCCAGGGTTCCTGGCGCAAGGGGCAATCCTGGTGCAGACGGGTGCAAACGGGTTTGCCTTTGGTGCGCCTTCCGCTGCGCGTCCGACCCAGCATGCCCTAAAATAGGCTGGGTCGGACACAGCTAGAGTGATAACCCCCCTCTGAGAACAGGAAGTAAGTGGGAGGACTAATGCCAAAATACTCACTTCCCTCCGCAACAAACGGCCAAGCCGCGGCGGACCGGAGAAGCGAGTTGTGCCCCCACTGAAGCCCCAAGGATGAAGTGCAGAACAATAGAGCCAACAGGTAGCTTTAAAACACACAATGGGTATTGTTAAAAATATTGTTAAAAATCAATTAATTAAGAGAAACATCAAATGTTAAAAGGCAAGCGTTTAAAACTAGTATTCACGTTAGATGCAGGGAAAGTTAAACAGCGTGAGAACGTGGCACCTCCGACCTGAAGTGACCGACTATCCGCTGCGCGTCCGACCCAGCATGCCCTAAAATAGGCTGGGTCGGAAACAGCTAGAGCCATAACCCCCCTCTGAGAACAGGAAGTAAGTGGGAGGACTAATGCCAAAATACTCACTTCCCTCCGCAACAAACAGCCAAGCCGCGGCGGACTGGGGAAACGAGTTGTGCTCCCACTGAAGCCCCAAGGATAAAGTGCAGAACAATAGAGCCAACAGGTAACTTTAAAACACACAATGGGTATTGTTAAAAATATTGTTAAAAATCAATTAATTAAGAGAAACATCAAATGTTAAAAGGCAAGCATTTAAAACTAGTATTCACGTTAGATGCAGGGAAAGTTAAACAGCGTGAGAACGTGGCACCTCCGACCTGAAGTGACCGACTATCCCAGTTGTTGTGTCATTTATCTGGATGCAATTATGTCTCAGAGAGAAACCAAAATACCGGTCAGGTGGCACACTATGGGAATCACAAAAATGTATTTGACATGTTCCTTTATAGAGAACCCTCCACTTTTTTTCATCCCACTCAAAGACCTGTCTGCACATATTTCTATATAACTGGTTGCAGCCAGCAGCTGTGGGTGCTTCCTGAAGCCTGGTTAGAGCATTTTTTCCAAAGTTAATGCTGCATGCAGTGAAGACACTGGGCAAGCATACATTTTAAAGGGCTAAAGTTGTCACGCTGTACAATTCACACATTACAGTAACTGTTAAACATATTAATGCAGTAAGATATGGGCAGGTTTTAATGTGTTTAATATTTCAAGACTATATGTTCCCACTGCTTTATAAGCCTTGCTTTATCACTATGTTCATTTGTTTTAAAATGCACCATTTGCCAATCTTTTTTTTCATTTTTTTCTCGGGAGAGGGACCCACCCTGGACCCCTGGTTTGTTCATTAGACTTGTTTGTGTTGGTCGCTATAAAAGTCATGCCCAACGTTTACGCCCCACAACTTTAAAATATCACCAGCCTCCACTGATACAGTGACTAACAAACCTAATTTGATATCCACACAAACACTGATAAACCCATACAAACAACAAAACACCCAGTCAAACTGTCATCTATTTACACATATAACAACAGGTATTCACATATTCACTCACATTTAATATATAGCTTTTCTTTCTTTAACCCAGAAAAGGTTGTTCTACAAGAACCTTTGTTTTTTTGGAATTTTTTAAACTATTTTTTTCTGTTTTTAAACATTTTGGTGTTTTTTTCTGTTTTTATAACTGGCACATGTAAAACATAAACTGTGAATACAAAATGCACAGAACTTGTGCAACAAGTTAGAAACTAAGAACATTAACTTTTGTGGCATCTTGCAGCCTGAAAGTATAGCACTGATGGATTGTTCTCCCACAGTCAGCACTTTTCTGCATAGTGTGCAAAATGTTCCAATATTTGCAAGATCTAGAGCTGTTCTTGGAACTTGTGGAACAACTTCAGCAGGTAGTACATCCCCAGGTATTAACTGCACCACAACAGGTGCTGAGGATTGTGCAGCATCACGTTCTTTTTGGGCCCTTGCCAGGTGCCGAGGATGTATTGTTTTCAAGTTTTTCAACATGGAACTAGTACCATGTGAAGAATTCTTGCTGGTACCCCTCAAATAAATCCTTTCGCAAATATTGCATTTCACCTCCTTTGCTACTGCTTTCTTCTCACTAGATGGAATCCTAAAAAATTTCCAAGCAATATTTTCTTTCTTCAGTGCTGGAACTTCCTACCTGAAGAACTTTCAGAATAGTGCTGTTCTGGCTGCTTGAACATGCCCTAAACAAGTAGAAATAAAAGCAACTAAAAAAAACACCATGGAGCTCTATGTAGAAGGTGTTAAGTCTAAAACCACACCCAAAAGAGAAAAAAACTAGGAGGGGCTTCCTCTATAGATGCATGAAAGGTATCAACCAATGAAATACCTTTCCTTCTGTGTCACATGGGGTTCGCGGTGATGTTGCGATGTCACACCGAATCTCAAACATCAATTTTATAGTGTTTATATATGTTTTTAACTGTTGTTTTAAATCCCACTGAATTCGCAGTGATGTCATGGTGACATCGCAATGTCACTGCGAATCGAAAAATATGTATTAAAATAAGGTTTTAACCTAGATTTACTTATTGGAATATAAATTTGAATGTGATTTTAGTAAATTACTTACCTCAAACATCAATTTCATAGTATCTATAAATGTTTTTAAATATTGCTAAAAATCATGCCGATGGTTCGCAATGGATTTGCGAATCCAGAATAATTATGAAAAAAACCACCTATAATATTTTGTTTTTTACACCCCTGCAGCTATGTTTTTACATAATTAAAGATATAAGAACAAGGCATTGAGAGTCAATAGTTTAGCTGAGTCTAAATGCTACTTATTTATTCTGACAGTCGACATGGTACGTTATAGTTAGGAAATAAAATTTAAAAACCTTAAAAAATTCACTGAAAACACCAAAGGTTACAGGGACATTATAGCTAGGAAATCGAATTCAAAAAACTTTAGAAATTCACTAGAAAACACCAAAGGTTACAGAAACTTTATAGTTAAGCTCCCATTTTAGTAAAACCACTCACACACACACACAGCCACTCAGACTTCCACTCACATACACCTACAGACAGTCACACAGCCACTCAGATGACATATGTTAGAAATAGTATCACTCATTAGTAGTACAGAAAGAATAGTAATGGAACTTGTTCAGTAACTTAGTATATCTTTATGTGCAGGAATGTTTACGAAACACACAGTGGATGATGTCATCAGTGATGTCATTTGAGATGTCATCAGTGATGTCACTGACCATGTCACGAGTGATATAATTTGTGAGTTAATAAGCAGTGCATTGCGGGGCTGTAAATTATAGTTAGCTCAGGCAACTATAACTGCTGAATTTCCATGGTTTTGTATATGTACAATTGTCTTGTGGATTGTTGCCTGCCTTGTTATGTTGGCCTAGGCCTGGCTGCCATGCTGCTTTTCTTTGCGCACGTTACACTGAGCCGGGCCTCCCTCGCCCTTTGCTCGTGCCAAGTTCTTTTGCACTGTCTGCATTTTATGTTGTTCACCTTTTTGGGCTCAGTCTGCACAAACAAGTATAAGGTCGCATAACAATGTATTTTGGTTCTTCCTGATATGGCCAGTCTCGCGCACCCAGACATAACATTAGGTGCAATTGCCATGAGGAATTTTGTGTGCTTTTAATACTGCGGTTTCCTAGCGCTTAACACACTTGGAGAAATCCCTTTCAGTGAGAAGAGCTATGATGTCCTGCTGATGTAATTCTGCATCTAGAGACTGAGGTATGGGGGTTCGCTAGTCAAAGCCCAGAGGTCTTCTATTATTATAATAAACTATCTTACTGCAAGGGGAGGGTGGTAATGTTATTTATACGTTTATCCACTGAGCTCTGAGATGCTTTCCCCGTTTGTATTCTATGGAATTGTAACCATGCTGCTTATATTAGTCATATGCATTATGCTATTAGTGCTGACACGTGTACTGTACATTAGAGCACGTAAGTTGGAATAAACATTTTAACCTATCCAGTGTCTCTTCTTACGCACCTTGTGAACAAGTACGAGTGAGTGACGAAAGAGTGTTCTTGCTTCTGCGAGTCCTGAGATAAAGATACCGTGTTCTGGGTTGTCCAAACATTAGTACTTGGGTGCTAATGGGATGCTAAGCTAGTTGGGTTGGGGTTTTTGGGTGCTACGGTATATGGTGGCAAACCACTGTATTCCGGGGTCCCATTTTCCTGTGCATAGCTCTGTGTATGTGCAGAAACCTTATGACATGGCGCGACCGCCGTGGGGCTGCTTATCTGCGAGACGCTTGAGTAGTACTTGTGCTTGTCCACAAACCCCTCGCGTACGCTTCCGGAGGCGTATGTGACGGTGATACCTCCTATATTGAATGTTTTATAGGTTCTTTCAGGCTTGATATTATTAAAAAAGGTTAGTTAACAGACCCATTTTTGTGCTCCCTGTTAGGTTGTCGAATATAATTGTTTAGTCATGGCTGGTGTGGCGATAGCTGCACATAGTCGAGGAGCACTCCGAGACCACTTAGCTGTGTATGGAGTGCCCGATACAGGGGTCGAGTTGGTCTTTGTGGTTCAAGCCGATCCGGCTTATCACTTTGAAGTGTTTTACACTTGGATCACTTTTGAAGCGGTGGATGCAGGTGATAAGCTGTTTCATGAATATAAACCCACCGTTATTCCTGCTGCATATCGACCCTATACCACTCTTGAAGTACCTCTCACGGCTTGGCAGCACCGGGTTTGGTTTAATGGCGCCCTACCACAACCAACTACCGCAGTTCGTTTAGGCCCCTTGTCAATTCAGGGGGCCACTTGGCCTGTATTGGCCGGGTATACCCCGCATCCAAATTATCTGGCATTACCGCTATGCGAACTGCGCACTATGCATACCGAATTGGTACGAGTGCATCGAGCCCTAGTGACATACGTTACAGGTAGCCTACATGGAGCTGCTCCTGTAGTCGCAGGCCAACCAGCTATAGCCGCTGGAGTGACCATAAGTCCTGTCATGGTAAATTCTGTGATGGGCAAACGTCCACAAAATAAGGACGATTATCCTTATTGGCTTGCAGAAAAGTTCGATCAGATAGAAGCAGTGTTTCCCCATACATCCCCAGTAGATAAACATCGCATCCTCACGATAAGTTTGCCAAAAGACATAATCCCCGATTTGACATCATGTGAAAACTGGGGTAAGGTATTCGCAGCAGTTTATTCAAAATGTTTTGGAACTCCTTCCATGACGGTTCTACCCTCTGTAATTAAAAAGTACAGGATGAACATGGCCCTGAAGCGGCTGTGGAATTAGGGATGAGACTAGTGGGAGTGTTTGATGTAGTAGCTGAACTGATCCTTGGAAATGTCAAGGGCGATGCTATGAACTTTCAAGTAGCGAATGCTTTGGCTTTGGTCCCAGAGTTGGACAGGCCCCGCGAATTACCGAAAATTATTGCCCGGGCTTATAAAACAATTGGAAGAAATAGCCTGGGCAACAAGCCTTTTGTAAAAATGCAAACTCAATCGCAAACGCAAGTTACACAAGCAAAAAGTGCATCTGAGAAAGATGATAAACCGGTCTTCACTAAAAAGAGTTGGAGACAGAAAAACAGGGTAAGCAACAAAAAAGCCGGGGTCGAGAGGCGCTTCCCAGTTTCGGTTTCTTCTGAACGTACTTATGATTTACGTGATAGGTCAAGGATTAAATCACCAGAAAGGTTTCAGAGCTCTGATACGCGTTCTCCTCGTTCTTCACAGGCCCAGACGTCGTCACAGGCTGGTGGAGGAGGACGGCAAGATAGAGGAAGGGGCCGAGAGGCTCCCCAGGAGCGAGACCAACCTCGACAACAAGTCAGAGGGAAAGCAGAAGACTTTCATCTTCCTCGACCGCAATTTCAGAAGAAAAAGGTTGCCGCTGTCACAGCGAAATATGCCTCAGACCGTGAGAACGAGACTCCAGAATTGGACGTGGGCAGTGACCCTCCTAGACAGCGCCGCGGAAGTTACCATAGTGCGGGAGGCGCTACGTCCTCATATGGAGGCGACAGCAACTGAAACATTCATTACTGTAGAGACAGCTGACACGAGAGTGGCACCCCTGACAGACTTTACAACATAGTCATACAAATTGAAGGTGACATACCGCGTGAAATAAAAGGGATTTTTTGGGAAAATCTAACCTCTTCATATGACATTTTGTTAGCAGAGGTGGATTGGCCACCCCCATTCGTTCTCGCTGCACATAAAGGAGAGGAGGTAATCCTTCCAAACTTCTCACGGCAAGTCCCAAAAGACAAAGCTGAAGCACTTGCAGCTGAGTGGGCTGTGTACCTGGCACCAGCGTTATACCGCAACCATGTGGGATGGGATGAAGAATCACCTCCTCATGCAATACCTTTGCGGTCACTACCGCAGCCACAACCCCAATATCCCATCAAACGGCAGGCAAAAGGCCCCGTCTCCGAAATTCTGACACAGTTGGAATATCAGGGAGTAATCAAACCATGCGTATCACCTATGAACAATCCCCTTTTCGTGGTTTCTAAACCCGATGGATCGTACCGCTTAGTTTTGGATTACCGGCATTTAAATTTCCATTGTCGGAACTTTGCGGTACAGAATACACATAGTTCTGCGCTTGTAGACAGTCTTGTTCGTAAAAAATATAAAACGACACTTGACCTTTCAAACGGTTTCTACACGCACAACCTAGCCCCGGAGAGTGGTCAATGGACCGCATTCACTTCCGGTGGTAAATTATTCCAGTTCCGGCGTTTACCCATGGGCTACAAAAATAGTCCGGGTATATTCGCCGCCCGTGTTGTTTCTTTGTTAAATGACATTGATCAAGACGCATGTTCGTACGTAGATGACATATATCTGACGGACGACGAATTATTTCAGCATTTGTCCCGTGTGGACCGCATTATTCTTGAATTTGCGGAGCAGGGTTACAAATTTAACTTTGCTAAATCACACATTGCTGAATTTACCGTTCTGTTCTTGGGCTATGAGCTCAACAACGAAGGTAAGGGCTTAGCCCCCATTTCTTGGAAAAATGTGCACATTTGTGCCCCCAAATACTCTGAAGAAACTTCAGTCTTTGCTGGGTTTCCTAAATTTCGGGCGTACTTACATTCCCGAATATGCCCAGCGTATCAAGCCTTTGTATGCTTTGATACAACCTACTTATTCAAGGTCTTGCTGGCTGCCTGAGCATACCTCAATTCTGCAGTCTTTGCAGACAGACCTTTGGAGTCTACATATCTTTTGACTCGTGATAACCACACAAACCTGGTGATTAGAATAATTCCGGGGCGGTGGGGTTCACATACTTAACCTTTAATGAAGGTGATACAGTACCCATCGCATACAAGTCACATCTGTACACTTCCGCTGAATTGCGCTTTACCTCTGTCGAAAAAGTTCTAACTGCAGTGCAAATGGCGATTCTAAAAGAACGCGCACTGGCACAGGGAAAGCGGATTCTAGTGGTAACACCCTGTCCTGCCCTAGAGGCAGTAACAAAGGCAAGTGTACCGAACTCAAAAGCAATGCATCCCCGTTGGATACAATGGGCTACATCCTTGACGTCTTCGGACGTCACTTTTGTTTTTGATTCTTCTCTGCAGACTCAGGAGTTTTTGCAGTATGAATTCGTTCATCCTCCTCCTTTGTTTTTATTACCGCTTGAGGATTACAAATGTGTGATCTACACCGATGGTTCGGCGCAACCGGCCACTGGGTCCAAGCACGCTTATTCAGCTGCATGTGCTATTGTTGCGGGTTCCTTTGTAGATGGAAAGTTCAAATCCTCTGCAGTGCATACTCGCACACTTGGAGATAGTACCGCACAATTGGCCGAGCTGCATGCATTGCTGCTTGCGCTCGCTTCTCAGGATGAGACCACTCTTATTGTATGTGATTCTTTTTACTGTGTACAATCTTACAATGACAATCTGTTTTTCTGGTCGAAAAACGACTACAAGGACGCAAAAGGGAGCACAATTAAGCATAAAATGCTTTGGGTTCGAGTGGCAGAATTGCAACAACGTCTGCCCCTCACACAGGTGGTTCACACCTTAGGCCATCAGCGGGTGGGCGCACACGCTATTGGTAACGATCTGGCAGATGAAGCTGCCCGTTCAGCAGTAGTCACGTGTTCAGTAGCAGCGGTTACCAGGTCCATGTCTAAAATAGACCCTGTTATATTAGCAGCTATTGCTGCAACCAAGGAAGGTAATAATTACCCTACAGGTTTCCCTTCCAAGTATTCTTACACATTAAGTCCCGATCAGGTTCCTTATGTAACTATACCTGACGTTGGAGATCGGCTGATCCCCAACGCGGACCGCAGGAGTGCCTTGATATCAGCTGCACACGAAGGCATGGCTTCGGCTCATGCAGGTGTGTCAGCTACAGTTTCCATCTTGCAGCAGCGTTATTGGTGGTGTGGATTGTATAAAGACACCCGTGCTTTTGTGCTTTCTTGCGATGTTTGTCAACAGATTAAGCCTTCCACGGTAACACGTCCACCACAAACCCCGCTCTGCATTGCTAACAGACCCTTTGGGTGTGTTTACTTGGATCACTGCGGTCCATTCTCATCAGACACTGCCTATAAATACATCTTAGTGGCAGTGGACTCGTGCACACGGTTTCTCTGGGTCTGGCCACAACGGAGTGCTGACGCCCGAAATGTAATCAGGGATTTGCGTGTCTTTGTGGGAATTTTCGCATGCGGCACCTTCCATTCGGACCAAGGTCCAGCGTTTGCCTCTAGGGCTTACAAGGATGCAATGGCTTCGCTTGGGGTGCGGGTGAAATTTTCGTCTCCGTATAGGCCTGAGGGCAACTCTATCGTTGAACGAATGAACCGTGACTTAAAGCAATCCTTAACAGCTAGGGTTATAGGTACTGGCAGGAACTGGCTGGCCCATTTGTATACCGTTCAGCGTGCACTTAATAATCTCCCTAGAAGACCTCTGGGTGGGCGGACCCCATACGAAATGCTTTTTGGCATAAGAATGTTTGTGCCTGACCTTGAGGGTCCAGACATCGCGGCGCAATCCGCCAAGTTTGATGTAGATAACCATTCTGCTATGTTACAGGACTTACAAGAAGCCCGAGACAAACTTGCAACTACACATTTGCCTTCAGCCACAGATCCTGCGTTGCAGATTCCGGTAGCCGGCTGGCTTCCAAAGGTTGGAGAACTGGTTCGAGAAAAGGTTGAAAACAAAAAGAATTCGGCCCCTCTTTTCGTGCACCGGTTCCAGTTCTGGGCTTGAAGGGAACACGTACAGTCATTTTACCACCGCTTCCTGGTCGCAAGGAGAACAGATACATCTCAGTGGAAAATGTCAAGCTACAGCGCCTGGCCGATCCTGAATAGTGTCACACCAGCGGTCTCTTGTCCTGCCATTTATCGGACATATGTTCATAGTCCATCTGCACGAACGATCGCTGATGCTGTAATTGAGATGGTTGATTTGCCTGAATCCTCTACTTTGCCTGAAACTACGATTGATCCCCAACTCTCCACCAATATCGACGAGGACGAGTATACTTATCCTGCATCAGAATCGGTGGCACATCAACCAACAACGCCACTTGGCCCGACTCGTTATTCCTTTGATTCGGATTCCACATCTTCAAAAGTTCCATCCAAGTTCAGTATTTTTATATCCTGGTTTAGAGACAATTTTTTGATTCCACCCTGGACATACATCTGGTTGGTACTTTTCTTGATATTTTTGTTCATGTCCATTGGCTTTGTCACAGTGTTTTTTCTACTAATTAATGGTCACTATTTACCTGAACGCTCTGCTGTAGACTATGTTTCTGGAACTTTGGCTCCTCATTCCTCGTCTCACATCATGAAGCGTGACCACACATTTGTAAACATTTCAGCTTTCCCAGTTGCTGATGGCATCGTATGGGATGCAGTGAATTATCAAATCCATGGTCCGACGGAAATTATTAATGTACCTAATGTCCTTCGTGTTTCAATGGGTGATGTAGTACAAAATAATATTCATTCTGATGATTGGGATGTGCATGCCGTTGAAGCATTGTTTGCCGATTTAAAATATTATGCATCTTTTAATGCTGAAGATTTATATATGAATTCTGCTAATTATGCCGATTTGTATTGTTACCAACATTGGGGTAATCATTTTCTCCATAAGCCCAGTGCCCTGCGTAGTTCTGTTAACTATACCCAATGGGAACATTGTCCAAACCCCTTGCCAGGTAGCTCTCAAACTCTTCGAAATAAGTTTAATTATTTCACTGATTTTAATCGGTCGAACCCTGCATCCTATTATTTTAGACTAAATAACACATCAACTCAGAAAATTATGTTAACACACACCAAATTGCTTTATTCAGGTTCCTTTCTAAGTGCCCTAGCTGTGGGTGGTTATGAGTACTGGGATAATACAGTGGATTTAAAATCTATTTGGGGCTCCAAGCCATGGCAGGTACAGGGAACCGAGGCCTTACACCGTGCTTGCCTCATCCCTACACAAATTATGTTCCTCAATGTCTCCATCTATCAGACTACATGTTGGGGCTTAGCAACCACTAAACAATTGAATACTCCATCCATACCATCCCTGTCGAGTTTTCCCAATGAAAGCTCACGATTCAATATGTCCCTCGTGTCCCTGCAGGCTCTATTACAGAATAATTCATTTAATGTTTCTGAGCTGGTTCAGTCACCCTGGTTAGTATGGCCTATATCATCTAACGCATGTCAAATACGTTTTCATGATTCTGGTACTAGCTACACACAGAATAGGCCTGATCCGAGATTTACTGATTCCCGTACTGTCACTACATATTCTGTTGGTAAATTATGCAAACAATGGCTGCAACATTCGTCCCTTGATTCTGTTAAACAACATTTGTCCCTCCTTTCAGGCAATATTGATCTGTCCGACTTTGTTTTGGGACCTCGTGGTCCCCGACCTAAGAGATTCATTTATGAAACATATAATGAACTCTGGAAGCTATCACAAATGGAAGCTGCCTCCCGTCTTCGGGAAATAGATCAAGCAAATATGGAAAAGGTGCTTGCTGTTGTTGACAATAGTATTAATACCCTGTCTTCTCGCATTTACACTTTAGAGAATATTGTGTCCTCTGTTGTCGATATTGTACAAGATGATGTTTCTGTGTTATATCATGGTCAGAATCAATTGCGCTCAGTTATGCAGTTTGCATGGACTTTACAAACGCTTAAGTTAGGTAAAGTGCCTTGGCATTTTTTGAACACCTCTGCCTTGTTTCTACCCTTTAACTTAACTGACAAACAGCAATTCATGTCCATGAAAGATGCAACTTACACTTTATTACATATCGAAAAGATGGATCCTTTGCCGTTCTCTGTTGCAGAACTCGATTCTGCTGTGTGGCTAGTTCATGGGGTTATCGCTTTACCTTTTTCCTTATTTGAATTTGACTCGTGCATGAAACATTATCCTGTGGGCCGTTACCGGCCCTTGGGCAGTGCTTTCCTGCATGAACTCTGGTCCTTGCCTTTCATGTATAAATGCCTTCGGGACGGCAAGGAAGTCTTTCTCACGGGGGAGTACTGCGACTCGACTATGGGTCATTCGCTTATTTGTAAACACATTAAATTGCATGGCTCATGTAGCGTTTCCGCTCCTAATCTTGCTTGTGTGCTGAAAGGTATTCCTGCTCCTGTTATTTCTCCCACTTTCACTCTCCTTTCCAACGGTAGTTATTTACTTTTAAATAACGAAAACTGTGGCCTGCAGGCTGGCATTCCTTACATTGTAACAGTTTCGCACAGAGTTGTCTGCTGCAAAAATGTGCTTTATCCTCCCCTCATGGCAAGGTTGATATCTCTATTTGGCCTTCCATCCCTACCATGGAAGCAGATTTCAATAGACTGAGCAGAATAAAGGCACTATTATTAAACGAGGAAGTTATGCTCACGTCCGCCCGGGAGACATTCATTCTCCAGGTGGCGAGTACCCACAGTGAAATACAGGCCCTTTTAAACACTAATCTCCCCCAACATTTTGGGGAGTTAATACATCGTATTTTTAACGCATCTAACACTGAAGGCCTAGTACACTTTTTAAGGTCGTGGGGTCGGGCTTGGTGTCCTCCTTCCAAACTATTTTTGGTGCCATCCCGGCTTTCATACATTCTATTTTTTCCAGTGTCTTTGGCGGTTTCCCATTGATCCTCGCTTTAGCGGCTGGTGTCTTACTCTTAATTTGCTTTCTGCGCAATGGCTGCTCCCCGATGGGACCTGCTCGATCCAGAACGCCTCCAGCTGCTCCGTGAGCGCCTTTTGGCCGGTTTTGGTGTCTTGCCATTGGCGACACTAAGTGTGTCATATACTCTTTCATTTCGCTTTGCGTATTTCACTTGCGTGCAACCTGTGATGACTTGTGTCCGCTGTCCTTTCACCTGGACTCTGGATTATTGCCTCTCCAATTCGTCATTGTCTGTTCCGGATTTTGTTCAGTTGATGGGTCCCTTAGAGGCCCATGAGCAGGACTGTTCCGTTGCTGGCTGTATGGCGCGAGCGGCTGCACTGGGGATTTTGGCGCAATGGGATATCTGGGCGGCTGCCCAGGATCTCCTACAACGAAGCTGTTTCAATTATCACGCAAGCTGTCCCGCATTGCTTCTGGATGCTCCCTTAGTTGAGGAGCATTCCTGCTCTATTGATCTCTTGGATTGGATGGCATCTATGTTTTTTGACAATTCCAATGAAGAACTCCTGGAGGGTATGGCTTTTCTCTGCACTTACACTTTCATGGATTGACCTGCCCTTCGCCGTTTGGGCGCTCCCTGTGCTCCAACGGCTATGTTTTTCCTCTGATGGGCCTCTGTCCTGGCCGCTGGACTGACCAGGGAGGGTGTCTTGTGGATTGTTGCCTGCCTTGTTATGTTGGCCTAGGCCTGGCTGCCATGCTGCTTTTCTTTGCGCACGTTACACTGAGCCGGGCCTCCTCGCCCTTTGCTCGTGCCAAGTTCTTTTGCACTGTCTGCATTTTATGTTGTTCACCTTTTTGGGCTCAGTCTGCACAAACAAGTACAAGGTCGCATAACAATGTATTTTGGTTCTTCCTGATATGGCCAGTCTCGCGCACCCAGACATAACATTAGGTGCAATTGCCATGAGGAATTTTGTGTGCTTTTAATACTGCGGTTTCCTAGCGCTTAACACACTTGGAGAAATCCCTTTCAGTGAGAAGAGCTATGATGTCCTGCTGATGTAATTCTGCATCTAGAGACTGAGGTATGGGGGTTCGCTAGTCAAAGCCCAGAGGTCTTCTATTATTATAATAAACTATCTTACTGCAAGGGGAGGGTGGTAATGTTATTTATACGTTTATCCACTGAGCTCTGAGATGCTTTCCCCGTTTGTATTCTATGGAATTGTAACCATGCTGCTTATATTAGTCATATGCATTATGCTATTAGTGCTGACACGTGTACTGTACATTAGAGCACGTAAGTTGGAATAAACATTTTAACCTATCCAGTGTCTCTTCTTACGCACCTTGTGAACAAGTACGAGTGAGTGACGAAAGAGTGTTCTTGCTTCTGCGAGTCCTGAGATAAAGATACCGTGTTCTGGGTTGTCCAAACATTAGTACTTGGGTGCTAATGGGATGCTAAGCTAGTTGGGTTGGGGTTTTTGGGTGCTACGGTATATGGTGGCAAACCACTGTATTCCGGGGTCCCATTTTCCTGTGCATAGCTCTGTGTATGTGCAGAAACCTTATGACACAATGTAAGTCTAACTATAACGTTGTTGAAAACTTTGGTTTTTTCAGTGAATATATATATATATATATATATATATATATATATATATATATATATATATATATATATATATATATATATATATATATATATATATATACTTGAAGATGAAGGATCACAAGAAAACAACAGCCAGCCAGGGCAAAAATCTGGATCCCAAAGGATACAATGAGTCACAAAGAAATAAAATATCCAAGAAAGAAGTGACTCAAACAGATAGATTCACCAAAGAACAAAATATATTTCCACTACAACGTTTCAGCTTCCGCCTTCCTCAGGTAGTACAAGATGGTTTGCTCAGTGGCTGCACAGATGACACAGCTGAATTTTCAAAAAGCATCATGAGTGAAGATTCCATTTGGAATGTGGAATCAATGCAGTCCTGAGAGCTCTTGAGATATGCAGTAATCAGGTTGTATTATCAGTAATGTTCAGTCCATCTGGATGCAGTGATTTTAAACGGTACATCCAGAAGTTTTCTCTGGAGTCCAGTAGTTCTTCCTTTGAGACATGTTCCACGGGAAAATCTTCAAATCTGATAGTAAATGATCCACAAGGTTAAAATGATTGGCTACATGCTGGTCAATTTTCTTATTAATTATTGCCGATTTGTGGTTCCTGAATCGTGTACGGAGGTCATTCACTGTTTGGCCTACATATTGTTTTTTACAGCTTTGCCGTTGGCACTGAATCACATAAATAATGCATGTTGAGCGACATGTAAGATGCTGTCTTATTCCATAGGTCCTTCTCGTAACAGAACTAGTTACTGATGATGTTTGTAAAAGGTATTCACACGTGATGCACCTTTTAGAGTCACAGCAATGAACCCTGCATTTGTTACAACTTGCTTGAGTTCAGCTCTCACAATAAGAGATCGTAAATTTGGAGCTCTGCGGTAAGCAATGACTGGCGGTTTTGGAAAACCTTTTGCAATTTTTCACAAGTAGACAGTAAGGGAAATGTTTTTTGCATTATATTTCTGTAGTTGGGAGCTGATGGATGATAGTCAACCACAAATGGAGTTCTGTCACTTTTGTTTCTGCTGTTGGTATTCCAAATAAGTGCTTCTCTGGGTAACTGCAAAGACTTGTCAATTTGTTGCTGTATGATATGCAGAGGATAGCCTCGCCTTTTAAATAATGTAGCAAGCTCCTGTAGATGGTCTTTACAGGTTTCCTCATTGCTGCAGATGCGTCTTATTCTGAGTGCTTGGCTGTAGATGATGCTCAGTTTAGTGTGGTGTGGGTGACATGAAGTCCAGTTTAGATACAAATGAGCATCTGTAGGCTTGTGGTACAGATCAGTTGTAATTTTTTGTTCATGAATGGTGAGTAGCACATCCAGAAAAGGGAGATGATGCTTCTGTTTAGTATTGCTGCTGGTAAATTTGATGGTAGGATGGATATTGTTGATATAAGCTGTAAATTGTTCCAATGCTCTACTTCCTGCATTCCATATTATAAATATGTCATCAATGTATCTTAGCCATACCAGTGGTTTGATGCTATAAGTAGCAAGTATACAGTTCTCTAGTTTGTCCATGAAGATATTTGCATAGGATGGAGCCATCCGAGTGCCCATGGAAGTCCCTTGTATCTGCAGATAGTGTTTACCATTGAATGTAAAATTGTTGGATTTAAGGATAACTCTTGCAAAGTTGGTAAGCACATTTGTTGATGGCTTTTTCACAGTTCTTTTATTAAGAGCTTCAGATAATGCCATAAGCTCCATCCTCATGTGGTATATTGGTGTATAATGATGTAACATCAAATGTACAAAAGGGGATGATGGACGGAACGTTTGAGCCAATGAAACACTCACCCCCAGTCAAGTGATCTGGGTTTAATCCATCATCATTCTTTAGTTCACTCCACCACCTCAGTTCAGACATGGCCATATGCAAATCAGTCTGACTCTGTGCCTCATGGGAACAGTCCAGCCCGAACTGCCAAGCCATGTCTTCCCTGGACCGGAAACAAGCATCCTAGGACCGGTTTCTGGCATTTCAGCCGTCATCAGCCAGGCTTGCTTGAATCCAGTGGCAAAGTGAGCAAGGGACCCACGCCTGGGCATACCCCGCCAACTTAGGGCGACCAAGCGATACAAGGGGATGATGGACGGAACGTTTGAGCCAATCAAACACTCACCCCAGTCAAGTGATCTGGGTTTAATCCATCATCATTCTTTAGCTCACTCACCACCCCAGTTCAGACATGGCCATATGCAAATCAGTCTGACCCTGTGCCTCATGGGAACAGTCCAGCCCGAACTGCCAAGCCATGTCTTCCCTGGACCGGAAACAAGCATCCTAGGACCGGTTTCTGGCATTTCAGCCGTCATCAGCCAGGCTTGCTTGAATCCAGTGGCAAAGTGAGCAAGGGACCACGTCTGGGCATACCCCGCCAACTTAGGGCGACCAAAGCGATACAAAGGGGATGATGGACGGAACGTTTGAGCCAATCAAACACTCACCCCCAGTCAAGTGATCTGGGTTTAATCCATCATCATTCTTTAGCTCACTCCACCACCCCAGTTCAGACATGGTCATATGCAAATCAGTCTGACCCTGTGCCTCATGGGAACAGTCCAGCCCGAACTGCCAAGCCATGTCTTCCTGGACCGGAAACAAGCATCCTAGGACCGGTCTCTGGCATTTCAGTCGTCATCAGCCAGGCTTGCTTGAATCCAGTGGCAAAGTGAGCAAGGGACCACGTCTGGGCATACCCCCGCCAACTTAGGGCGACCAAAGCGATACAAAGGGATGATGGACGGAACGTTTGAGCCAATCAAACACTCACCCCCAGTCAAGTGATCTGGGTTTAATCCATCATCATTCTTTAGCTCACTCCACCACCCCAGTTCAGACAAGCAAGCCTGAAATGGCTTGGCAGTTCGGGCTGGACTGTTCCCATGAGGCACAGGGTCAGACTGATTTGCATATGGCCATGTCTGAACTGGGGTGGTGGAGTGAGCTAAAGAATGATGATGGATTAAACCCAGATCAGTTGACTGGGGGTGAGTGTTTGATTGGCTCAAACGCTCCGTCCATCATCCCCTTTGTATCGCTTTGTTCGCCCTAAGTTGGCGGGGTATGCCCAGACGTGGGTCCCTTGCTCACTTTGCCACTGGATTCAAGCAAGCCTGGCTGATGACGGCTGGAATGCCAGAAACCGGTCCTAGGATGCTTGTTTCCGGTCCAGGGAAGAAATGGCTTGGCAGTTCGGGCTGGACTGTTCCCATGAGGCACAGGGTCAGACTGATTTGCATATGGCCATGTCTGAACTGGGGTGGTGGAGTGAGCTAAAGAATGATGATGGATTAAACCCAGATCAGTTGACTGGGGGTGAGTGTTTGATTGGCTCAAACGCTCCGTCCATCATCCCCTTTGTATCGCTTTGTTCGCCCTAAGTTGGCGGGGTATGCCCAGACGTGGGTCCCTTGCTCACTTTGCCACTGGATTCAAGCAAGCCTGGCTGATGACGGCTGGAATGCCAGAAACCGGTCCTAGGATGCTTGTTTCCGGTCCAGGGAAGAAATGGCTTGGCAGTTCGGGCTGGACTGTTCCCATGAGGCACAGGGTCAGACTGATTTGCATATGGCCATGTCTGAACTGGGGTGGTGGAGTGAGCTAAAGAATGATGATGGATTAAACCCAGATCACTTGACTGGGGGTGAGTGTTTGATTGGCTCAAACGCTCCGGTCCATCATCCCTTTTGTATCGCTTTGTTCGCCCTAAGTTGGCGGGGGTATGCCCAGACGTGGGTCCCTTGCTCACTTTGCCACTGGATTCAAGCAAGCCTGGCTGATGACGGCTGGAATGCCAGAAACCGGTCCTAGGATGCTTGTTTCCGGTCCAGGGAAGAAATGGCTTGGCAGTTCGGGCTGGACTGTTCCCATGAGGCACAGGGTCAGACTGATTTGCATATGGCCATGTCTGAACTGGGGTGGTGGAGTGAGCTAAAGAATGATGATGGATTAAACCCAGATCAGTTGACTGGGGGTGAGTGTTTGATTGGCTCAAACGCTCCGTCCATCATCCCCTTTGTATCGCTTTGTTCGCCCTAAGTTGGCGGGGGTATGCCCAGACGTGGGTCCCTTGCTCACTTTGCCACTGGATTCAAGCAAGCCTGGCTGATGACGGCTGGAATGCCAGAAACCGGTCCTAGGATGCTTGTTTCCGGTCCAGGGAAGAAATGGCTTGGCAGTTCGGGCTGGACTGTTCCCATGAGGCACAGGGTCAGACTGATTTGCATATGGCCATGTCTGAACTGGGGTGGTGGAGTGAGCTAAAGAATGATGATGGATTAAACCCAGATCAGTTGACTGGGGGTGAGTGTTTGATTGGCTCAAACGTTCCGTCCATCATCCCCTTTGTATCGCTTTGTTCGCCCTAAGTTGGCGGGGGTATGCCCAGACGTGGGTCCCTTGCTCACTTTGCCACTGGATTCAAGCAAGCCTGGCTGATGACGGCTGGAATGCCAGAAACCGGTCCTAGGATGCTTGTTTCCGGTCCAGGGAAGAAATGGCTTGGCAGTTCGGGCTGGACTGTTCCCATGAGGCACAGGGTCAGACTGATTTGCATATGGCCATGTCTGAACTGGGGTGGTGGAGTGAGCTAAAGAATGATGATGGATTAAACCCAGATCAGTTGACTGGGGGTGAGTGTTTGATTGGCTCAAACGCTCCGTCCATCATCCCCTTTTGTATCGCTTTGTTCGCCCTAAGTTGGCGGGGGTATGCCCAGACGTGGGTCCCTTGCTCACTTTGCCACTGGATTCAAGCAAGCCTGGCTGATGACGGCTGGAATGCCAGAAACCGGTCCTAGGATGCTTGTTTCCGGTCCAGGGTAGAAATGGCTTGGCAGTTCGGGCTGGACTGTTCCCATGAGGCACAGGGTCAGACTGATTTGCATATGGCCATGTCTGAACTGGGGTGGTGGAGTGAGCTAAAGAATGATGATGGATTAAACCAGATCAGTTGACTGGGGATGAGTGTTTGATTGGCTCAAACGTTCCGTCCATCATCCCCTTTTGTATCGCTGTAACATCAAATGTAGCCAGAAGAGTATCATCATCAAATGTGTAGGTTTGGTTTAATTTTTCAATAATCTGAAGGAAGTGACTGGTATCTTTAACAAATGATGGAAGTTCCTGTACAATGGGCTGGAGGTGCAGGTTGACAAATAAAGATAGTCTCTCAGTGGCTGTGTCATTGCCAGAGATGATGGGACGGCCAGGATTGTTCATTTTGTGAATTTTGGGAAGCATATAAAATCTCCCAGGTCTTGGTTTGGGATGAACAAGTATATCTGCTGTTGCTTCATCAATGAGGTTTAAGCTCCTGTACCTTACAACCATGTTCTTAATTTCTTTGTTTAAGTCTTCTGTGGGATCAGTTTCTAAAGGTTTGTAAGTGTTGGTATCCATTAGTTGTCTCATTCCTTCCTCAATATAATCACTTACTTTCAAGGCAACCACTGCACCACCTTTGTCTGCCGGTTTTATAATGACATCCATTCTCTGTTGAAGGAGGTGTAGAGATTTTCTTTCTTCTCGGGTAATGTTATCAAAAATCCTCTTAGGTGTTGATTCCTTGATGAGTTTGTTGACGGATAAAATGTATGTATCAAGAACAGGATTTCTACCACATTGAGGAGTCCATGATTTGGGATGGCGGAACTTCTTAAATGGATCTGGAAGGTAGCTTGGCAGACCAACATTAGAATTATTGTAAAAGTATTCTGCAAGTCTGCATCTTCTCTCGAAGGTTTTTAGGTCTCTCATCATGTTGGCTATATTATGGTCCTTTGGTACAGGACAGAAATAGAGGCCTTTGCTCAAGAGGTTCAATTCACCTGGTGATAGGAGCCCTCCAGTCAAGTCAATAACTGGGTCGGATGTCTGGAAGGGTTGTAACTGGCTGATGCTATGCAGCTTTTTTGTCTTATAAATCTTCTGGTTTTTTATGCTGTTTACTCACAGGGCTTACACTGACAAGAAAATCTCCAAAAACAGAATGATTTAGGAAGTGGTGAGTTGGAAGAGGAGGTATATGAAATCTTAACATATCTCTTTTTAGTTTTGAAGATTTAATTTCAATAGCATTCCTGGCAGTCATCTT
This sequence comes from Calotriton arnoldi, assembly GCA_963921515.1. NCBI lineage: Eukaryota > Metazoa > Chordata > Amphibia > Caudata > Salamandridae > Calotriton > Calotriton arnoldi. The sequence goes on from CAWUFW010000045.1 coordinate 2,250,510, forward strand.
TTTTACTACTGCAACCCTCTGTAGTATGTGTGCCACTTCAGAGTCACTTTTTGTGTTCTTTAAAAGTTCCAGTTCTTTTTGTAGCTTGGCTTTAAGCATTTGCATTTTTTGAATGGTTAGTTTAATAGATGCCAATAGTAGGGCCATTGATGAGTTATGCAGTAAAATATTCCATGTAGCGGACCACTCACAACTAGTTAGTTTAAAAGGTGGCTTAGACTTAACCTCCAACCCCATAGGATAGATGTTAAGTTTTTTATAGATTTGTAAATGTGCTATTGTAAATTGGCACTTACTGATTTTCTCCTGGATGAACAGCGCATATCTAGGATGTAGATTTGTTCTTGACATGGTGGTTGCTTCTGGCTTGAGTGTCGGATCCGGGAGGATACAGGTTTGTAATCCCAAAAGAGTATACTTGAAGATGAAGGATCACAAGAAAACAACAGCCAGCCAGGGCAAAAATCTGGATCCCAAAGGATACAATGAGTCACAAAGAAATAAAATATCCAAGAAAGAAGTGACTCAAACAGATAGATTCACCAAAGAACAAAAATATATTTCCACTACAACGTTTCAGCTTCCGCCTTCCTCAGGTAGTACAAGATGGTTTGCTCAGTGGCTGCACAGATGACACAGCTGAATTTTCAAAAAGCATCATGAGTGAAGATTCCATTTGGAATGTGGAATCAATGCAGTCCTGAGAGCTCTTGAGATATGCAGTAATCAGGTTGTATTATCAGTAATGTTCAGTCCATCTGGATGCAGTGATTTTAAACGGTAAATCCAGAAGTTTTCTCTGGAGTCCAGTAGTTCTTCCTTTGAGACATGTTCCACGGGGAAAATCTTCAAATCTGATAGTAAATGATCCACAAGGTTAAAATGATTGGCTACAGGCTGGTCAATTTTCTTATTAATTATAGCCGATTTGTGGTTCCTGAATCGTGTACGGAGGTCATTCACTGTTTGGCCTACATATTGTATATATATCATATATTCACTGAAAAAACCAAAGGTCACAGGGATGTTATAGTTAGGCTCAGTTTTTACTCTTCAGCCATTATAGTTAGTGAGATAACTTTAACTCGCGCCCCACAATGCACTGCTTATGACCTCACATATTACATCACTCATGACATGGTCATTGACATCGCTGATGACATCTCAAATGACATCACTGATGACATCACTCATGACATCATCCAGTGACTATGAATGTTTTAAAAATGTTTGAGTGTTAAATATATATACCAACGTGTATTGATAAATCAGTGGGTGTATGAGTGCCTGTATTGATGATTCAGTAGGTGTGTGACTAACTGTTTAAGTGATTGATTAGGTGTCTCAGTAAATGTATGGGTCACTGACTAGGTTGTCTGAATGTCTGTATCAGTCTTTCAGTTGGTGTCGAAGTGGCACTATGGATTGGTGAGTGGGTACATGTGTGGGTGTATGGGTGATTGATCGGTTGTCTGAGTACCTGTAGGGGTGTATGAGTGTCTGTATGGGTGGGTGAGAAGGTGTGTGACTACCTGCATGGATGAGGGCTGGACTGTTCCCATTAGACACAGGGTCAAGACTGATTTGCATATGGCTGGGTCCAAACTGCGGTGGCGTGGTGAGCAAAAGAACAATGGATTAAACCCAGATATTTGTGACTGGGGATGAATGTTTGCATTGTTCAGCATTCGGTCCATCATTTGTTCCTTTTGCTTTTGTCACCCTATGTGGGAAGGGTACGCCCAGACGTGGGTCCCGTGCTCACTGTGCCACTGGATTCAAGCTAGCCTGGCTGATGAGGGGTGAATCCCTGAAACCTGTCCAAGGATGCTTGTTTCTTGTCCAGGGAGGACAGTTTGGGCTGGATTGTTCCCATGAGTCACAGGGTCAAGACTGATTTGCGTAAGGCTGGGTCCAATCTGGGGTGGCGTGGTGAGCAAAAGAACAATGGAATAAACCCAGATCTTTATGACTGGGGGTGAATGTTTGCATTGTTCAGCATTCCGTCCATCATTTGTTCCTTATATTTACATAATACACAACTCATTTTTGGATTTTTCAATGTGTTTATCAGAAAATACATTAACAACTGGTTTTATTTTTAACAATTTTGTAAGGCGGCACAACATTGTTGCATTTACAGTCGAGATTCTGTCATCAGTAAATGTATTTCACATACTGAAAAATACACTTAAAGACATTTTGTAAATAAAGTTTAACTCAAAATATTTAGTACTGAAGAAGCCATCCATATATTCTTGTGTGATGGGATGGATGGGGGAGTGTGAGGTCCTTGAAGTTGAAGTGTCCTGCTTAGAGTCTGCTCCTGCTGTGTTTCGAGCCCACATGTCAGCAACTGAGTCATCCTTTGGTTGCTTCCCTTTGACCATGGTTCTACTATGGTGGGGTTCAGGGGTCCTGTATTTAGTGGTGGAGGGCTTAGACTTAGCTCCTGGGGGTCAAGGAGCACGGAGACCCCACCATGCAGAGTTCGGCAAATATTAGCCTGTGCTCATTTAAGGGTGGTGTAGTCCCCATCTACACCTTTGCCCAGGAGCCCAGAGGCACTAAGGGCCATTGAAAGAGGTAGTCGTATATGGGGGTTTCACAGATGTCCCCCCACCTCATCCTGTCCAGGCTCCTCAGGGACTGCGCTGAGGCAGCAACGGCCCCCTCTGCTCCCCCTCTGCTCCCCCTCTGCTCCCCCTCTGCTTTCTGTTACTGCCTTGGACCCCTGTGTGCTCTAAAGGGGCAGTGTGACTACAGATTCGGGTTCCTCCTGCTTCTCTGGTCTCTGGGCCCGAAGTCTCAAGATGTGGCCCGTGAGACCGTGAGACCGTGGCCGCCCACATCCTCACAGAGGCTGACTGCCTCGCTGGGCCCACCGTTCAAGCAGGTTGGGGGGATGTCAAACAGCCCTCACTGGAAGAGCCGGCTCCGTGTCTCCCATCTCCCCTGTAGGTTCCACTTTTCCCTCCGATGCCCACCCAGTGGGATTTGGGGTCCTCCCCTCTGGGTGTGAGATTGCTGTTGTGGTGCTCTCAAGGGCTCGGAGGGAGCCTCCATGTGGATAGTCAAGATGGCAACGGAAAGAGCCACAGGGCAGCAGCTGTCTGCAGCTGTACCCGATCCTCCTGTAAAGGCACTTCTGAAGGCTGTTGCCATGGCCCGCTGCACTCAGGAGCCCTCTCTGAGTCAGGTGAGGTCCTCCAGGGCTAAAAGTAACTGAAGTGGGGTGCTTGGAATAGCCTTATTTACTGAGGTGGAGCGGAGTCTCAAGCCTTAGCTTCTAACTCATTCACAGCCAGGCCATGCCCACTCTGAAACGCATTTACTTTTAACAATTCCATTGTACATTTTTTTCCTCAAACCCATTGAAGTCCTTGAACTACTGCATCATTTGATTAAAATGCAGGAACTTTAACCATCTTAATACCGTTGTGATTTTGTCATCTTTTTATCACTAAAATAGGGTTGAAGTAAATCACGATCCCTGTGCACGTTAGGGAAGCAAGGAAGCAAAGCTTCACTCCTTCCTTCGGTGGCAATGCACTCAAACCAAAAGCAGGAGTATGCGCCAATAAACACTTCATGCTACCAGAGTCATAGTCCATCGATAAGGTTAACGCATGAAGGTAGGGCGGCCGCTCTTGACAGAAAATTGCACCTTTAGGAAAAGATGTGGGTTTCTTTAAATATTGTGTACATATCCAATCATTCGGAAACGGAGAGACCTCACAAGTGGATAATGGCCGAAGAACAAGCGGTACAGCAGGTCACGTATAAATGAGGGTGTGAATCTTTAGAAAATGATTTCTTACCTTCGCTGTTCCATCGCTCTGAAATATCCTAGCTGACATGTCGTTTTTATAAAAGTCCTAAATAAATAAATGCATTTAAATAAGCTAAAAAAATCTAGTTTTGAAATCTCAAATTCTTTTTACTGCTTTCATTGACTTTTCAATAGCATTTGATCAAGTGGATAGGACATTTTCGTGGGGAAAATTGGCTCAGCTAGGCATCCCATTGAATCTGTTGAGGTTCCTTATAGCATTACATTCTTCTATGTGGTGGAGAATATTGATGGAAAAGAACAAAAACTTAACATCAAAAATTCAAACAAGGAATGGTTAAACAGGGTTGCATATTAGCCCTACTTTTCTTCTCCCTATTGCTTTACGATTTACCTACTCAATTTACAAAAAGGAAGAATTTTCCTCCAAGTCTTGCAACTTGTGCTTTTCACCTTTTGATGTATGCAGATGACCTGGTCATTTAAAAAAATCTTACTCGTATTTGTCTAAAACGCAATTTAAATGCACTAAAAGCGTATGCTAAAAAGAAGTTTCTTAAAATTAGCATATCCAAAACCAAGGGTAGGAAGCATTGTTGTCCTTATATTTGGAATCTTTGTGGTGTTAGCTTAGAACTCGGTATCGGGGTAAAATATTCTGTGAGAATCTTGACAACAAACCACAATTATTGCAGTTAGGGAATAAGGCTTTAGCACATGCTGGTGCACTCAAATTGTATTGCTCTTTGGGGAGGAGACACTTTATCCAATTATTGCAAATTTATAAATAAAAAATTCCTCTTATCCTCACTAATGCTCTTGAATATATTCCTATTAACAGAAGGTTATTTTTGAATCTATACGAAGGAAGGATCCTCTGAAAACTGTGTACAGTAAGCCCAGCAGTCCCCGTCCAGGCGTTGCACCTAGAATTTACTCTGTCTAGCTCTTTTGCTCATGCTATGGCAAAATAGTTTGCTGGGCCTACTGTTTAAATCCTGCATCTCAGTGCACCCTGGGATATGAAAGCAGGAAACAATGGCGGCATCAAGGAAGGATTATACCTTCATAGTAAATCTTTAGTTTGCATTAGAAAAAATGGAATGTAAAATGGAATACTTGTAGTCATGGACCCCCGCACAAATAAGAGTATTTACAAAAAATGCCATTCCAATATTAAGTTATACCCTTGATAGTGCTCATTGTACGATTTTGAAATTGTATAGGTCCTTTGCAAACATCGTTGGCTATAGACAAGCACAAAAGTGTCTATTTTTATCCTTTGGGCATAGTGCAAGGAGATTAGTTCTAGGTTGGGCAATTTATCATGGAATGTGTATTGGTATGATTAAAAAAATGATGCTAGTTTATGGCATCTTTGTTAGGGAGGGAAGTAGTATTTAAGCCATGCACTTTACATTTAACCCTCAAATAAATGAAAAAAACAGACTCAGTCATTTTCCATTCCAAACAAGGATTCCCCTCCTACTCTTCTTCTCAGCCTAGGAGAGCGATAAAGTCCATCGGACAAGGGCATGCGCCATGAATCGACCAGGGGTCCACCTTCTTATTGTATGTTCCTATGAAAGGGGACAAGATTCGATACCCAGTGTGGTGAAAATGAGGTTACAGGGTGACCCCTGTGATGTGCAGTATTGAGCCTCTTTGACAGATCCTGCGAGGGGTGGGACAGGCCTTGTCGCTCTGTGTAACCCGTGAGTGAGGAACTTGCCCCACAGCATCTCAAACACTGGTAGTCGGTCTTCCATTTTGAATATGATTCTCTCATAGGAGGCAATTGTAAACATTTCCCTCATCCACGCATCCACCATAGGGACTGTGGCAGTTTTCCAGTACTGGACCTTGCAAAGCTTGACCACGGCTAGGGCGTTGACCAGTAGTAGCTGGTAGTTTTAGCAGGGAGGGGGAACGGGGGCCACACACACTCACATACCCACACACTCACACCCATGCATCACACACACACACACACCCACACCCCCACAAACACACACCCATTCACAACACTCACTCACAAATATACATACATGCATACATCCATACATGCACACACCAAACATAAAAAACATAAAACTTACCTTCACTGCAGCCCTCTGGGATGGAAGCCTTGTAGGTCCCAGGAGGGTTAGGACTGCTGCTTTCCCTCATTGGCTGGCCTTAGTCCCTCACTCGTCACAGAGTGGGATGGGATCAGTGAGACTGCTGACTCCATCCCACTCTGTGACAAGGTGTCACTTATTGACACTCAGCCCTGGACACTTCAGGGCTTAAAACTGAAATGCCCAGATTCGAGAGTATCATCTGATGCTTCCCCTCATCACGAGGGGAGGACCTTGAGGCACCTTTGCAAGACTGAAGCGATCACTGAGGGAAGTGACACAATTAGGGCCACCCGGGTCACTCACGACCACCTCTCAGACTTCCAAACAAATGAAGAGTCGGTCAGACAGTAGAGAATACAAACCAAAGTTATTTATTAGTATACGCTCGAGCGGAGTCCGGTCTGACCAGCCTCCTCAGATTGCTGCAGAGGGACTGGCCCCCGCCAACATGGAAATACAAGATATACATTTCCAACACCCCTAAAGACCCGCCCAGACTGGAAATTTCCAGTCTGAGAGCCGATGAACAAAGGTGGTACAGAAGGACGAGCTACCATCCTGAGACCGGGTACATGCTATCTTAGTATCAAGGTTACTCTGCCCGTGCCCATCTCTACTGAGAGTGGGAGCAGGCCTACCTACTGGAAAAGGCATGCAAAGACAGAACAATCTATTCATTAGCACAGTGAAGCTCAACCTTGAATGATAAAGAGAAACCATCGAGGCTGCATTCTGCTGAGGCAGGCAATATGAAACAGAAGCTTAATTTCGATCATGGTACAAAATGGCAGCTGAATACAAAATGGTGCAGCAAATGCTAACTTAACTTGCACAATGCTACAAGGAGTCGACTAGACACATTTTTCAGTCCAACAGACCCTCCTTTTAGCATTTGCTAACAATTTTGTCTAATACTAGGAGACCAAGAACTGCTCACATACTAAGAAGATCACTATTACATGTTAATACACACATTATCAATATTCAAAAATACCTTCATCAATGGGCATTAAGTCGTGGACAACCTGCATCATCATGGCCGAAGACTTAGCATCATATATTGGGGCCTTTGGTGTGGGTTTCAACTTTCCAACACAATAAGCACAACAAGCAGGGAGACAATGGACGCATAGACAACATGTGAAAATGACTCCTACAACTACTATCAGGAAGATAAGAATCTTCCACCCCCAGGATGCTATTAAACCCCAGAACCAACCAGAAAGACTCCAGGTACCGTTCTCGTGGTGAATGTCAGATGCGAGCCTATGCAACTTCTGTATAGCAACGTATACATTAGGGGCGTGGTCCGGTATGTAGACACAGCAACTGCTGCCGATGACACGACAGGCTTCTACCCGATCAGCAAGGATGACGTCTAACACCATCCTGTTTTGAAGAGCAACGAGCCTTGTAGCCTGGAGCTCAGCTGTAATATTTGTCAAAATCCCTGCTGTGGTATTAATGACCCCTTCCACAACCCTGGTGAGTCGACGAATGTTGAGGCTATTGGACATAGGGCCCCAAAAGGGCAAAATACCGTTCATAGCATCTCTGAACTGCTGCAGAGTAGTGTCTGTCTGGTCTATATCTTCTGTGTTAATAACCCTCCTGATTCGGGACAGATGGACACTCCTACGCTGCAATCGATGGTCCTTATGATAATTGGACGGTGCTATGTACACTGGGGGAAGGAAGAAAGAGAGGTAACATACACCTGACCATCCCCCAGAAAGCCAAACATAAGCTTGAGATCCTCAAACAAAGTAGATATTATGCTGTGGGAGCAAAGGCTTAATGTATATGCATAGTTGCAATTACTCTCACCCACTTTCACCTTCCCAAACCCTGGAACACAAAACCCAGCTGTGGTGTTGACTACTGGCACCGGTATCGCCTCACTCTGAGTAATATTTCGCATCTGGAATGAGCGAAAGTATTCAGTAACATTAAATACCTGGAAATCCAACATTTTATTTTGAAGCCATGTTACATTTTTCTCCCTTTCATATATATTCATGCAGGCTGTTGGGGATAATGTATCAGGGGTCCCTTGTTCTCCCGGGGTAAATCCTTGGTGGACACGTATATATTCTAGCACTGTGTGATAATCATCAGATGTCATATTCATAGTGCAAGAATGATAATGAATGTATACCATAGATAACAATTCGAACCACCCATCACAGCTGCCTAAGTAGGACATAGGCAGCAATAACAGGCTATCACTCTTATGTGTAACCGAAGGGAGCAGTCCACATATCCAGTAGTTTGTAACATTCAATGTATCATGGGCTTGGTGGAGTGTTTGCAAAAACACATTGTCTACATATGTCTTTCTGTGTTCACCTTTATGGGGGGCCAAAGTAACAAATGTATGTTCAGGGGGAACAGGTGTTATACCAATCAAAGAGTGCACAGGATATTTCTCCTCTAGGAACCATACTATTCCAAGAACTGTTATCAGGGAAATCAAAACAATTACTATGAAATCTATTTTACTCCTTGTAGACCAACTAGACCAACCAGACTCATTCTGCCTGAAACGTAGGGCTGCAAAGGGCTGTTCCTCCCTCTCAATCGGCCGACCAAATGGATACATTTTTAACCAGAGGAAAGGACATGCAATGGAGCCAATGACAAGAAGACAAGAAAAGGGGCCAATGTTCCCAGTGTCCGTCAGAGCCTCACTGGTAAATTCCTATTGTTCATCAGTTGGCGCTTGTAGGACTTGGCCTTTTTGGTTAAAGTTCCCTAAACCTTTTGCTTTCCCCCTAGACCGTTTTCCTGACCTAGAGATACCAATTTAGATGCTTTGGGTACTTTGCCACTGCTGATCAGTGTCAAAGTACAGGAGTTCCCTGTGTAAAATGCATGGTGATTGGTTGGCCATGATTGGTATGTTGCCTTACTAGTAAAAGTCCCTAGTGATGTGCACTGTGTGTGCAAGGGCTAGTAATGCAAGGGCGCCCAGAGAAGGGAACTCAGGCCTTAAGTGTAGGGTCTGCGCGCAGAATGCTAAGTTAGCATGTTGTCCTGACAAGTGCAACCACTTGTCAGGCCTGACTTTCCCTTTTACATACACATGGGGCACCCCTGTGGTAGGTCTCAGGTAACCCCTGGGCAGGGTGCAGTGTAGGTAAAAGGCAGAACATAAACTGAGGTGTGTGTTGTGTTCTGGCAGTGAAAAACTCTCCATTTCGTTTTTCACTGCTGAAAGGCCATTCTGCCCATAGGACAGAATAGGGAGGCTAGGTGTTGTATTTGTTAGCCTAGTTTCCAGTCAGTTTATAATGGAGAGGTGAAGTTTGGTATGTGTGAACTCACAGTGTCATAATGCATCTTTCTGTAAAGGTGGTTTTGTCACTGTGTGTTTATAAACCACTCTTTTAGAAGTGGCTGAGTTTTGTGCTCTGAGCATTTCTGTGTGTCTCTGAAATGTGGATTGTCTGTCTGGAATTGAAAGGTGAGAGGAGCTGGGAGAGGTCTTGACCCAGGGAGGGGTTGAGATGGCACCAAGCTGCCCTGCATCTGGAGAGTAGGGGAGGAGAAGCCCGGGAGGTGAAAAGGCCTGGGCTGGTGCTATAAACCAATTGACCCATCTCCTGCTGAGTGATTAAGGATCCAGACCCCCAGTATCAAAGGGAGAGAGGTGACACTGGGAGGGAGACACCCAGAACTGATTTAGGGACGGGTCAGGGACCCCTGAGCACATACAAACTTCAAAGACAGTAAGGGATATAACTATGAGAGCTGAAACCCCTGAACGTTGGAATGAAACAGATATAGATTGAGACTGAAAAGGCTTGGACCCATTCTGTGGCCAAGAGGAACCTCTGCTAAAGAAGGAACAACTGAAGAGACTGTGGTGGATAGACCAATCCTTGCTTCGTGATCTGGGGCTGGACTGCAGTTTGCTGTTCTAACTAAGGAAGAGGCTGTTGGGACTGTGCTTGGAGGCGCTGGGTCCCCCTGCTTGAAGAAGACTGTGCTTTGTGCTGTGTCTTGTAACCCCAAGGGCCCGAGGTGAGCTGGCTCCCTGTTTGGAAATACAGGATCATAAAAGTTTCCGGAGAAGTCCCAAGCAACGCGGTGTGCGCGTGCTTTGTGCCGCTTGAGACCCTAAGAAGTTGTGCCGTGTGATCGTGGGCACGCAGGAGTAAGCTAAGTCTAAGACGCGCAGAGTGCGTGTCGTGGTGCAGGCCAAGGCGTTGGTGAGGAGCGTCTGGTCGTGGAGTGCACAGGGAGACGAGGCGAGGCTCGGGCGCACAAGTGTGCATGTCGTGGTGCAGCCCGGGTGCTAGTGAAGAGCGCCTGGGCCTCGTGTGCACCAAAGGAAGCAGCGAGACTCGGACGCGCAGTGTGCGTGTCGTGGTGCAGTCAGAGCGTTGGTGAAGAGCGCTTGGACATCGTGTGCACCAGCGGAAGAAGTGAGTCTCGGACGCGCTGGGTGCGTGTCGTGGTGCAGCCCGGGTGCTGGTGAAGAGCGCCTGGGCCTCGTAGGCACCAAAAGAAGAAGTGAGTCTCCAACGTGCAAGGGTGCGTGTCGTGGTGCAACCAGGGCATGAGGAAGAGCGCCTGGACATCGTGTGCACCGGGAGAAGAGGTGAGACTCGGACGCGCAGGAGTGCGTGTCGTGGTGCAGCCAGGGCGTGAGGAAGAGCGCCTGGACATCGTGTGCACCGAGAGAAGAGGCGAGGCTCAAATGTTGAGGTGCAAGCGGAGCGTTGGTGAAGAGCGCCGGATTGTCCTGAGCACCAGAGAAGAGGCAAGTCTCGGACGCGCGGTGTGCGTGTCGAAGTACAACCTGAGGTGCTGGTGAGGAGTGCCGTGTTAGGTTGTGCACCAAACTGAAGTAAAGTCTCCACAGTGCTGAGGGCAGGTCTCGGTGTGGACCGAGTCCGCCGGAGTGAGGGCCAAGTCATCGGGGCCCTCGGAGTCCATCAGTAGCTGCCCGGACCGGCAGCCACGGAAGAGGTGAGCCGCCGGCCCGAGTCCGCCAAAACCCGTGACGGAGTTCTGGATCAAGGCTCAAGTCGCTGACGTCGGGGAGGAGAGTGGGATCGCGCCCCCCCAGGTAATGTGGATCAACACCTGGGGTGGGGTGCGGGCCCGGAGGGACACTCTCTCGGCCTCCCGCTCAGTCAGCTGCGCGAGCCGTTGCTTCGGCTCGGATCCCGGCCCGTGCTCACCCAGGACGGGGCAGTACTGGGGCCGGAGTGGGAAGCAGTACTTTGTGTGTCATCATTTGATCCATAACGGGGGCACTGTTACTGGAGCACATAAAACTGTCGTATTACACAATTGCATTATTGCTGCTAACGAACTGTCGTATGACGCCTGACCTCATTTGTGCCTAACGAACTTTATGCTTGGTGCGCTACGCACTGCGTTATTTCACCCATGCATAATATTTGATTGTAACGTGGCGCATTGTATGATTTCGTTAGTGCACAGTATCTGAGTATAACGTGGCGCAGTGTATTATTTCTTTATTGCACCGCACAGGATTGTAGCATGACGCATTGCTTTGTTTTTTTCCTGGTACAGGGCATGCTGGTGGTGATGCGCATTGCATTATTCCTTCAATTGCAAAGTACATGACTGTGGCGCTACGTATGGCATTATTTCTCTGTTGCACAGTATAAGAGAATATCGTTACTCATTGCAGTATTGTTTCCTTATGCAACGTGTGTGTTTATAGCAATACGACTGGTCTAACCTATTGGGAAACGGTCAGAGAAGAACTTACCTGTTGGTTAGACGCGGTGGTTGGGATTAGAACCTACCAACCCACCGGAAAGAACACTACCCGTTCTTATATGTTGATTTTGTATGGTGTGGTCGTATCGTATAATTTCTTATATAAAGATTATACTCTTTTTATCAATACTCGTGTGGAGACTATTTGTGATGATACCATGGGGTTATTGTGAGCATGGTTGCACATACTGAACACTCGTGCCTTGGAGATAAGCCTGGCTGCTCGTGCCAAGCTACTAAGGGGGTGAGCAGGGCTATCTCAGACGGTGTCCTTACTTAGCCTAACGTTGAAGCGAGGGGTCGAGGGCGCACGCCTCCAGCATTTGGTGGCGGCGGTAAGCGACAGGGACCTCCACTTCTAACAGTGCTGTTAAGCACCGGCGGTGGAGCTGTCAGACCAGCTCTTTTTCTTGAAGAATCCCACGTCGTTCAGGATAAGGCACCCCCCTTCCCAGGGGAGCACACTCGATCAATCCTGTCCAATGTTTGAACAATGCACCAATATCGTCTATCCCTATGCTACTGTTGCCTGACTTATCGAGTCCATCCCTGCTAGTCTGACTTTCCCTTTGGTGCACTGTTCCTCCGTAGGGGGCGCAGATTATACCGAGCTACTCCAGGGACAGAGGGGTCTGCAAAAAGGGGCTCAGACACAGAGGGGCCAATGGACTGGGGCTCAAGCACAGATGGGCCAGCAGACTGGGGCTGCTGGATGGCCTTGATCTCAGGTGGCACTGCCTCGTTCACCACTGCATTATTTTCCTCCTCCGTTTGTGCCCACGTCAGCCGGGCATCTGAGAAAGGAACAAAATGGGGCACCTGCTCAGTTTCAGAGTCGCCCACTCCGTCAAGCACCCATTGGTCGTAGGGTAAAGGGAGGGGCACCTTGCGGCAGTGCTGGGAGTGTATCCAATTCTTCCGGCCGGCCACATTCACGGCGGTGCGGGTGGCGAGGAGCACCTGCGCATGCCCCTTCCACCGGGGCTCCAAACTGCCTTTCCTGTGGAAGTGTCTGGTCAGCACAAAGTCTCCAGGCCGAATATCATTTCCTGGCCCCTTGGGTGCTGGTGGTAGGGCTTCATGGATCTGTTGGTGAATAGAAAGCAAGCTTTTAGTTAGCTCGAGTCATACAGATAATCCTCTAACAAAGGGTATTCAATTTCTGAAAACCGTCGCAGTCGAGGGATGCCCCAGATATTCGCCGGGCATCCGAATACGACCTCATACGGTGACAACCCTGTCCTAGTGTGAGCCATAGCTCTTGTAGAGAAGAGGGCTAATGGTAAAGCATCTGGCCACTGCAATCCTGTGCTCTCCTGAATCTTAACCAATTTCAGTTTAAGAGTACCATTGTACTTCTCAACCAGACCTGCTAACTGGGGGTGGTTTGCAGCATGAAATTTCTGTTTAATGTGCAAACCGTCACACACCAACTGGATAAACTTTGAATTGAAGTGACTTCCGTTGTCACTCCAAATCAAGCGGGGCAAACCGAACCGAGGGAAGAACTCCTTTAGGAGTGCCTTCGCCGTCGCCATGGCTGTATTCTCTTTAGTGGGATACGCCTCAACCCATTTATTGAATGCACAAACAACCACCAACACATATTTCAGATTGTTGACTCGTTCCATTTCGATGAAATCCATCTGAAGGACCTCGAAAGGGAAGGAAGGGGGTGCAAAATTACCAGGGGGTGTAGGGGTGCCTTTTCCAGGATTATACATCATGCACACCATACAATATTTAACCAGGTGAGCAGCAACTTTAGGAATGTTGTCATTCTGCCATACAGGATCTAACAGTCTACAAATACCCCTTGCACTGATCTGGGCTGGCCCGTGCGCCATAGTGACCACAGGGAGAACATATGCGTCTGGTAACATCCATCTCTGTTTTCCTGACTTATCCGTCCAATACCCATCCTCATCTAAGCGCGCTGTGCTTTCCTGCCATACTTCTAACTCCTCAACCATTGCCTCACTCTGGATCTCTTTCACATTGTCTAGTGTATCCTCAAACATGGTGACCTCGGGCACCCACCAGGCGGGACCCGCTACAAACATCCTTTTCATCTTTGTTCGAGCTTTCTCCTTAGCTGTTTGATCTGCAAATGCATTCTCCCTTCCTACATCATCAGTAATCGCCTTATGGGTACTACACTTTACTATAGCCAGTTTCTTAGGAAGTGTCAAGGCGGACATAAGCCTATGTATAAGAGGGCCATGCTGGATACGTGTCCCCTGGGAGGTAAGGAACCCTCTCTCTGCCCAGAGCTGCCCAAAATTATGGGCGACCCCGAAGGCGTACTGGCTGTCAGTATAAATATTAACAGTCAGTCCCTTGCTCAATTCACAAGCTCTAATAAGGGCAACCAGTTCAGCTGCCTGAGCCGACTGATAGGGAACTCGTGATGTCTCAACTACCGTATGTAGTGTAGTAAGTGCATATGCTGCAGTGGTAGTGCCATCTGGTAATTTGAAACAAGAGCCATCGACATATAGTTCCCCTTGGGGGTCAGATAAGGGAACGTCAGTCAGGTCTACCTGTCCCTTCGTCTCCTCCTTTGTGCGTAAAATACAATCATGTATGTCAATTTCCTCACTCTCTGAATAGAGGGGTAGTAACGTGGCTGGGTTCAGAGTGGCACATCTTTTCATCGTGACATGCGGGCCAAAGAGTGTTAGCTCGTTACCAGTCAGACGTGCACTAGTAAGGTGCTGTGTCTTGGTCTTGTTCAATAGGGTATCCACAGCATGGGGCACCATGACTGTGAGATCAGTATCAAGTACGAGCCCAGCCGATTGCCTTATAGAAACGGCCACTGCCGCGACCGCTCTTAGACAGCTCGGGAGGGCTCTGGCGACTGGATCAAGCAAAGCAGAAAAATAAGCACACAGCCGTTACTTACCTCCAAAGGCCTGTGTTAAAACAGAGAGCGCACAGCCAGCTGTCTCGTGTACATACAGCACGAACGGCTTCAGGTAATCAGGCGTGTCAAGCACAGGTGCAGAGCAAAGCGCGACTTTTAATTGCTCAAAAGACTGCTGACATTCAGGCGTCCAAGGCAGGGGCTCATGCACATGTTTAGTGGTTAGCGCAAGCAAGGGCTTTATTAGTAATGAATAATTAGGGATCCAATGGCGAAAGTAGGAAGTGATGCCAATAAAAGCACGCACATCCCTCTGAGTTTTAGGGATAGGCATTTTAACAATAGCGCTGATGCGCTCAGGAGTCAATCTCCTACCCTCCTTCGACAGTTGGTGACCTAAATAGGTGACCTCCTGTCGACAGTATTGAAATTTAGAAAGGGACACTTTATGTCCATGGTGAGCCAAATGTAGCAACAATTTAACCGTACTGTCTTTGCATCCCTGTTCAGTGTCAGAGGCTATTAGTATGTCAGCCACGTATTGAAGCAATACATTACCTGGGGAAAGCGTGAGGGAGTCCAGTTGGGCTTTCAAGGCTTGGCTATATATACTAGGGCTCTCAGTATAGCCCTGTGGAGCGCAACAGAATCTAAAGTTTCTGCCAGCTAGGGTAAAGCCGAACAAATGTCGGCTGTCAGGATGGATCGGGATACTAAAGAACGCATTTTTCAAATCAATGACAGAGAAGAATTTAGCAGAAGAAGGAATCATTGTCAAAAGAGCAGTAATATCAGGGACTACCGGGAACTGAGGGACCACTATTTTATTACCCGCGCGCAAGTCAATCACAAAATGATAAACATCTGGGTGTTCATCAGGAGAGTCTGAAGATGCCTTTTTTAGAATATGAAGAATAGGACTATTACACACATTCGCCACTGTCTCTTCAACCACTCTCGACTCAATGAGATCTTGTATAATTCGCAGCAAAGCTCGCTCCCCCGCTTGTGGAATTTTGTACTGGGGAATACGAGGCAAAATGGCATTGTCTTTAACTTTAATGGAAATGGGGAGTATTTGCAACAGTCCCACATCCGTATCCCCAGTGGCCCACAATGTGTGCGGCACATCTTTAAATTCAGCGGGGAGGGGTGCAACTTTTGACAGGCACTGCTTAGTGCTACCGACGTTCGGGCTCATCGTCTTGTAAACACCGTCCGGGGAACAAAAAATGGTAGCATGTAGCCTCTTTAATAAATCCAAGCCCATCAAATTTTCTCCACAATTAGACGTCAACAAAAATGGCAGGTCCACAGAAAAAGGACCGATAGTCAAGGCAAGAGGTTTAGAAATGGGGCTCACAACCGGCACACCAGAAAAGCCTACCAAAACATTATTTTGGCCAGACAGAGCTGCCCCGGGGACCAGCAAACGAGAAACAGAGCTTTTTATTGCACCTGTGTCCACTAAGAATTTCTTAACTGAGCCTTGCAAATCTGCGCTGATCTACAGGTATCTGGACTGGTCCCTCACCCTGCCCCTGGCTGTCCTAGCTGTGAGACATCCCTGTCACTTCATCCAGATCATAATCGTCATGGTTATACTGTCTCCCTCGAGGGTCATCAAAATAGTTTTGGTCTGAGCGACCCTGCGATGTCCTATCCTCCCGAACCCTATACTTATCACTTTCTTCACGGCCCCGTCCACGAGAAACTCGTCCTCTGGGGGCCGCAACTTTCTGTAATAACACTGGACACTCGCTACGCCAGTGCCCCTCCTCGTTGCAGTATGCACACTGATTCGGCCCTACTGGCGCAGCGTTCCTGCTAGTACGGGAAAGCCACCGGGCCGGACCAGCTCCACGTCCCCTTCCGTTTTCCCTAGACGCCTGCTGTAACAACACCTTCGTCTTCAACTCCTTGTGCTTCTTTTCCACCTTCTCCTCGTTATCCCTGTGTTCATAATATTGTGCCATACTCAATATTACAGAAGGTGAGGAGGTATTCCAAGTGCTCCCTGAAGCCTGCAACCGAGTTGCGATCTCGGGAAGCAGGTTCGTAACAAATCTGTTAACGAACAATCGGACACCCCCTCCACTGACAAATCCTGTCCGCTAAAGTCCAAAAACACACCCTCGAACAGTGTGAAGAAATCAGACACACTTTCATCTTTCTTCTGACGACATGCCGTTAACGTGTCCCAATCTACTCTCCTTGGTGGAATAAGAGAATGCATATAAGAGTTTATTTGGCCAGGCAAAGCTAGTATCTCGGCCCTAGGCTTCTCACCAGGCTTCCTCTCCTGATCCCATGCTTTAATCTGCTCCCATGTACCACCCAATTCCGCACCGTGGTCCTGTGTGTGTACCTGCCTCCAAATATCAACGGGTACCAGTAAACCAAAGAACATTTCAATATCTGCAAGCGTCATCACTGTCGATGAAGCGGCTTCCGTCAATTCCTTATAGTATGCAGTAGGATTTTTCCTAGGGTTGGGGAACTGAGTCTTAAGGGATAACACCTCACTCCTCTTCCATGGGGTATAAACCCCCTGTTCTTGAAAACGGGCCTCTACCCTTGGTCTAACAACAGCATTATTCTGATCTCGGAGCTCCGGTAACTCAGGGTGATATATGGAATGGACTTCCCTTATCGGAAACTGGGATACTGTCTTTGGGCTCCTCTCAAACAGCCTACTTCGGTAAGCTACCAACGTCGCAACATTACTGAAAACCTCCCCAGGCGCCATACGAGCTGCATATACATTGTCCCTGATATCATAAATAATCTGGGGTGCTACCTCATTGAAACACTCTTCCCACAATCCAATCATTGTAGCCGACATGCGCTTAAGGGCATGCTGCTGCATAAACGGCTCATAATCTCTCATTACACCCCACACATCTTCCGTACTATAGATGGGATGACGAGCCCACTGAGCAGCCTGATTGGCTACCACATTTTTCTCTTCCTCTCCCACATCAGATCAAATCAATATCCGCCCCAGTCGCTCCCTGGTAGTTGCCCAGTCCCCGTCCCCTGATCCATGTACAGATGTTACATTACCTAGCACTGTCGGGGAATGAAGGAAAAGGGAAGGAGTAGTAACAGAAGGAGCAGGCACCAATGTCATTAGTGGCTGTGTTGTGGGTGTAAGGGCTGGAGAGAGGAGAGACGTCGACACAATAGGCGTAGCAGGGAGACTAGCAGTCTTTGCAGGCGCAAGAAGGCGAAGCCACAGAAAGGACAGGAGGCGCGGCGGCCAAAGCAGCTGGATCAATAGCAGAAGAAACAGAAACAGCAGAGGCAGAAGAGACAGACGACTGAGGCTGCGGGATGGCAGGATATATTCTCTGCGGGCATATGGAGGTGGAGGTTGAGTGTCTAACAATTCCTCCACAAATGTATCATTTTCTTCTCGAACCACATAAGACTTTTCACATTGCAATCGAAACTTCCTATCGGCACACTCTATCCCTTTCTCAGTCTTCTCTTTATCATATGCAACAGCTTTCTGAGTCACTGTCTGCATCCTCCCCTATTGGGCCTCCTTTTCTGCTTTCATTCGTCTCTGTTTAGCTTCCTTTTGCTATGTTCTAAGGCAATCAAAGATCGACTGCCTACTTCTCTTCGCAAACAATTTATTCTACAGGAAATTATGCTTTTGCTCATCAAAAGTGCCTGTCAACGGCCACTGCAACTCAGCATTGTCCCTCATATATTTGTGCCATAATGTACTAAACATATTAGGGCCAAGGCCATGCTTGACATACATCTCAAAATTTGGAGTGCCTTCCGGAGGCGCAGGCTGACTCTCTTCCAATCGAGCATCAGTAGAACAACAATGACAACTCACACAGCATAGTTTGCTAAAAGAAGGCATTTTAAAATGAAAATGTGTTCACTATTTATGCTGAGCAGATATTTGCAAATATCTTACCAAAGTCGGTCCTCAGACCTCACCAAATCCAAATCAAAGTGGTACCATGTTCACAAAAAACCCAAACAAATTCAAGCGCTTGTGCAAAAATGATCCTCAGACCGTACCAAACACAAGCCAAAGTGGCGCCATGGCCACAAAACAAAACCAAAGCAAACTCCCCTGGTGCACACAGGTCAAACAAATGTATTCTCCACTGCCGACTCTTCGGACCAAACGGTCAGATCCAAAGGTTTTGCCGTTCAGGACCCCAACCGGGTTGACCACTGGCCGAGGCACCGCCCGGTCAGACAGACGGGGCAGCTGCGAGTACCAGACTCTCTCGTGCAGGGATCCCCAGTCCCCCTCACCCGTCTGCGGGTAGGGAAGGGTCCCTCCCCCGATGGGGTCCCTGTTCGGGTGCCAACTGAGGGAAGTGATCTGATTAGGGCCACCCAGGTCACTCGCAACCACCTCTCAGCCTTCCATACAAATGAAGAGTCGGTCAGACAGTAGAGAATACAAACCAAAGTTATTTATTAGTATACGCTCAAGCAGAGTCCGGTCTGACCAGCCTCCTCAGAATGCTGCAGAGGGATTGACCCCCACCAACATGGAAATACAAGATATACATTTCCAACACCCCTAAAGACCTGCCCAGACTGGAATTTTCCAGTCTGAGAGCTGATGAACAAAGGTGGTACAGAAGGACGAGCTACCATCCTGAGACCCGGGTACATGCTATCTTAGTATCAAGGTTACTCTGCCCGTGCCCGTCTCTTCTGAGAGTGGGAGCAGGCCTACCTACTGGGAACGGCATGCAAAGACAGAACAATCTATTCATTAGCACAGTGAAGCTCAACCTTGAATGATAAAGAGAAACAATCGAGGCTGCTTTCTGCTGAGGCAGGCAATATGAAACAGAAGCTTAATTTCGATCATGGTACAAAATGGCGGCTGAATACAAAATGGTGCCGCAAATGCTAACTTAACTCGCTCAATGCTAGAAGGAGTCGACTAGACACATTTTTCAGTCCAACATCACGCCCTCAGGGCTGTGAAATCCTCAGAATATCAACGTTCAGCTCAGGCAGCCAGGAGGCTGCACATTTAGCGTATGTCTAGCTCCTGTCTGCCTGACCTGCACAAAAAGAGTATCTGTCAGCTGACCTTTGTTAAGCCTGACAGACACTCTTCTTGTTGGGAAAAAAGGTGGGGGTGTGCCCCCAATGGCCGTACGGATGGGCCGGGCTGGCTGTGGTGAACCAACACCCATGTCATTTGCCAATTTCAGGATACTTTGAAAACTTGTGGAGCATGACAGCTGAGGCAGTCAGAGCCCCTATCCCTTTTGCATTTCCCCCATAAGGGTTGAGTTTTGGGCATTCCCATAAGTTTATGCACCATATTACAGGGCAGCTCATGACAGTACCAACAGGTGGAATTCGCTGTGATACCTCCTCAGGACAACCTGTATGGGGACCAGTTCTAAAGATGTAGTATTTTGGAGAACCCTAGTTTAATTCTCGCCCCATGGGTACTTGTCATGGAGTGACAGGATGTTGGTCCAGTCCTCATCAGTGAATTTCAGTCTCAGTCTGGTGGTCCACGACTTATGTATGCTATACCGAGCTGCAGCCGAAAAGGTCCTGTTAATGAGTATCTGGTACAAGCCCAAGACCACCCCTTTATGAGTGCCCCAGTTGCGCAGGTAGGATTGTAAAGGGTATTAGGGAAGAACAATGGGTGTAGATCCCAGTGCCTGAAAAAGACAATTAATCAATTGATGGTATGAGTGGGTCGGCCTGAAGAGGTGGGTCGTACTGGCTTCGGCAAAGTTCATGAGTCGTCCCCCCGACCGAAGGTTGTGTATCATGTGTGTCCCCCTGTCCACAAAGCATGTCCAGTGGGTTCACGGTTACCAATGTGGATTCTCCAATTTACTCCATATGGGCTCCATCTAGGGGAGTTTGTCATCAGTTTTCAGTAGACGACGTGCCCTATTCCATGGATCTACAATTGCCCGTAAGATAGGTTGAGCTTTAATGAGCCGGTGTCTGTCTGTTGAGTAGAGCATGCTCACTCCCTTTTCTTTGCCCAAAAAGGCATTTTCCATGACCACCAACCTTGGTTCCTCCCATGTGGCATGAAGGAAGAAGTGCAAGTGGGACAACTGGAATGAGATCCAGTAGATTTTCAGGTGTTGGAATCAAAGGCTCCCCAGTCCATATTGGCATACAACTTGTCCAGCTTCAGCCTGGGTTTCTGCCCTCCCCAGAGGAACAGTTTAAGCATTCAGGTAAAGTCCAAGAGTAATGTTTTTGGAAGGTCAAGGGGGAGCATAGCAAACACTTTGTTGACCCTAGGGGCTACATTCATCTTAACAACTTGTGCTCTACCTCACAGAGAGAGATTAAGAATGCCCAGCAGGATACCTAATTTTCTTTAAATTGACCGGTTTCTATCAAAACAGATAAGGGCCCAGAGCAATCTTGGTTGTCAAGTGAGTGAAAAGGCATAGCCTTACATTTCCTACAGTTAATACCAAAACTGGAGAAGGAGGAGAATTCTGAAATCAGGGACGTGAGATGGACCAGAGACATCACCAGCCCGGATAAGGTCAGTAAGATGTTGTCTGCGTAGAGTAATGCTTTCGGGTCTTCCGCCGGGGTGGTTATGCCGTAGATCTCCCTGTGTTGGCAGAGAGCTATAGCAAACAGTTCTAGTGTCCAAACCAAAAGCAGAGGAGAAAGCAGGCACCCCTGTCTGGTTCCCCTAGCTATTTCAAAGGGGTTTGACATGTGACCATTACAGGAGACCACTGCCAAGGGGGAGGTATAGAGCCACCTAATTTTGGTGATAAAGCCAGAGCCTAACCCCATCAAAGCCATCAAATCGAAGAGATATCCCCATTCCACCTAGTCAAAGGTCTTTTCGCCATCAAGTGAGAGCAGGACTTTGTTGTTTGCATTATCGCGTACCTGCCATATGACATTATCCAAGGTTCAAAGGTGAGAGGCTGACGAGCGATGTAGAATAAATTCCTCCTGATTGCCATGGATAAGTGCTGGCAAGAGCACTTTCAAACAGTTCAGCAAGACTTTTGCACGGATCGAAAAGTCTGTATTGAGCAGAGAAATTGGTCTATAGGTTTCACACTCTACTGAGTCCTTGAGCAATACTACTCTACTAGCCCAATTCGGCTCTCAAAGTGGGGGCGAGTCATCCGGATCTTGTTGAACAGTTTACAGACTAGGTGGACCAATTCTTCCTTGTTTATTTTATAGAACTCCTCAGGGTAAACATCCACCTCCGGAGCTTTGGATGTGGGAAGCCTGTCAAATGCCTGACCTACCTCCTCATCAGGTATATAGGTAAGTATAGATTTACTATTCTTAACTCCACAGCTACGTACCGTGAAGATAGATATATCCTCAAGGAACATATAATTGAAGTTATATCTAGTAAAACTTTGCTTACCTATAGAAGCTTACTTTCACAATATTTTTGTCCTCAATATTCTTGACACTTTATTTTGTCCCTTGATATTTCTGTTTCCGATATTCCATCTAAACAACAAGATTTTAGATACTGGCCTTGATAATGATGCAGTGGCTCTCCGGGTCAGACCAAGTTTTAAAGACTCTCAGTGGCAGCCCCTTACTGACTAGGATTACCCATGCCCTCCTTCCACTTGGATCTCGGTAGAGGGGTATCATCCCCCGGGCACCATCCGGAGCATGAATGATATTCCCTACCCACCCAGTCCCTTTGAAACTTTTCACTTTCAGAGAGGGACAGATTGATCTCTTTAAGAAGGGCAATGTCAGGATGGTGTTTATGCAGGTGGGAAAGAATCTTTTTGCACTTCTCATAGTGGGTGAGCCCGTTGACGATGAAGGAAACTACTTTCAAATTACAGAGGGGTGTGCAAACTGGTGTGGTCCTGTGAGGCATCCTGTATCCCTTCTGGTGTTCTAAAGTGGCACTGTGAATGAGGGTACGGGGACCCAGTAGACCACAGAGGTAATGGAGGTGGGTTCCGTAGATGGTAGAGTCAGGGGCTAAGGATACTGTGTGGGCGGGACCGGGATATACAGAGATGCCGCTGCTAGCTGCAGAAGCTAGCGAGTATGCTTGGCTGTGTTGGTGTGGGGTGAGTATGGGATATGGGATATGGATCCCCAGGGGGAATAGGGGAAGAGAACTGGGAGAGTCCACTTTTTCTATAGGGGCGGTAGCTGCTAAGGCAGCAGCTCTTCCCACCATCGCTGCCTGAAGTTCCAATGTCTTGTGGATTGTTACCTGCCTTGTTATGTTGGCCTAGGCCTGGCTGCCATGCTGCTTTTCTTTGCGCACGTTACACTGAGCCGGGCCTTCCTCGCCCTTTGCCAAGTTCTTTTGCACTGTCTGCATTTTCTGTTGTTCACCTTTTTGGGCTCAGTCTGCACAAACATGTACAAGGTCGCATAACAATGTATTTCGGTTCTTCCTGATATGGCCAGTCTCGCGCACCCAGACATAACATTATGTGCAATTGCCATGAAGAATTTGATATGCTTTTAATACTGTGGTTTACTAGCGCTTAGGACACTTGGAGAAATCCCTTTCGGTGAGAAGAGCTATGATGTCCTGCTGATGTAATTCTGCATCTAGAGACTGAGGTATGGGGGTTCGCTAGTCAAAGCCCAGAGGTCTTCTATTATTATAATAAACTATCTTACTGCAAGGGGAGGGTGGTAATGTTATTTATACGTTTATCCACTGAGCTCTGAGATGCTTTCCCCGTTTGTATTCTATGGAATTGTAACAATGCTGCTTATATTAGTCATATGCATTATGCTATTAGTACTGACACGTGTACTGTACATTAGAGCACGTAAGTTGGAATAAACATTTTAACCTATCCAGTGTCTCTTCCTACGCATCTTGTGGACAAGTACGAGTGAGTGACGAAAGAGTGTTCTTGCTTCTGCGAGTCCTGAGATAAAGATACCGTGTTCTGGGTTGTCCAAACATTAGTACTTGGGTGCTAATGGGATGCTAAGCTAGTTGGGTTGGGGTTTTTGGGTGCTACGGTATATGGTGGCAAACCACTGTATTCCGGGGTCCCATTTTCCTGTGCATAGCTCTGTGTATGTGCAGAAACCTTATGACATGGCGCGACCACCGTGGGGCTGCTTATCTGCGAGACGCTTGAGTAGTGCTTGTGCTTGTCCACAGACCCCTCGCGTACGCTTCCGGAGGCGTATGTGACGGTGATACCTCCTATATTGAATGTTTTATAGGTTCTTTCAAGCTTGATATTATTAAAAAAGGTTAGTTAACAGACCCATTTTTGTGCTCCCTGTTAGGTTGTCGAATATAATTGTTTAGTCATGGCTGGTGTGGCGATAGCTGCACATAGTCGAGAGCACTCCGAGACCACTTAGCTGTGTATGGAGTGCCCGATACTGGGGTCGAGTTGGTCTTTGTGGTTCAAGCCGATGCGGCTTATCACTTTGAAGTGTTTTACACTTGGATCACTTTTGAGGCGGTGGATGCAGGTGATAAGCTGTTTCATGAATATAAGCCCACCGCTGTTCCTGCTGCCTATCGACCCTATACTGCTCTTGAAGTGCCTCTCACGGCTTGGCAGCACCGTGTTTGGTTTAATGGCGCCCTACCACAACCAACTACCGCAGTTCGTTTAGGCCCCTTGTCAATTCAGGGGGCCACTTGGCCTGTATTGGCCGGGTATACCCCGCATCCAAATTATCTGGCATTACCGCTTGCGGAACTGCGCACTATGCATACCGAATTGGTGCGAGTGCATCGAGCCTTGGTGACATACGTTACAGGTAGCCTCCATGGAGCTGCTCCTGTAGTCGCAGGCCAACCAGCTATTGCAGCTGGAGTGACTATAAGTCCTGTCATGGTAAATTCTGTGATGGGCAAACGTCCACAAAATAAGGACGACTATCCTTACTGGCTTGCTGAAAAGTTCGATCAGATAGAAGCAGTGTTTCCACATACATCCCCAGTAGATAAACACCGCATCCTCACGATAAGTTTGCCAAAAGACATAATCCCCGATTTGACATCATGTGAAAACTGGGGTAAGGTATTCGCAGCAGTTTATTCAAAATGTTTTGGAACTCCTTCCATGACGGTTCTACCCTCTGTAATTAAAAAGTACAGGATGAACATGGCCCTGAAGCGGCTGTGGAATTAGGGATGAGACTAGTGGGAGTGTTTGATGTAGTAGCTGAACTGATCCTTGGAAATGTCAAGGGCGATGCTATGAACTTTCACGTAGCGAATGCTTTGGCTTTGGTCCCAGAGTTGGACAGGCCTCGCGAATTACCGAAAATAATAGCCCGGGCTTATAAAACAATTGGAAGAAATAGCCTAGGCAACAAGCCTTTTGTAAAAATGCAAACTCAATCGCAATCACAAGTTATACAAACAAAAAGTGCATCTGAGAAAGATGATAAACCAGTCTTCACTAAAAAGAGTTGGAGACAGAAAAAACAGGGTAAGCAACAAAAGAAGCCGGGGTCGAGAGGCGCTTCCCCAGTTTCGGTTTCTTCTGAACGTACTTATGATTTACGTGATAGGTCAAGGATTAAATCACCAGAAAGGTTTCAGAGCTCTGATACGCGTTCTCCTCATTCTTCACAGGCCCAGACGTCGTCACAGGCTGGTGGAGGAGGACGGCAAGATAGAGGAAGGGGCCGAGAGGCTCCCCAGGAGCGAGACCAACCTCGACAACAAGTCAGAGGTAAAGCAGAAGACTTTCATCTTCCTCGACCGCAATTTCAGAAGAAAAAGGTTGCCGCTGTTACAGCGAAATATGCCTCAGACCGTGAGAACGAGACTCCAGAATTGGACGTGGGCAGTGACCCTCCTAGACAGCGCAGCGGAAGTTACCATAGTGCGGGAGGCGCTACGTCCTCATATGGAGGCGACAGCAACTGAAACATTCGTTACTGTAGAGACAGCTGACACGAGAGTGGCACCCCCTGACAGACTATATAATATAGTTATACAAATTGAAGGTGACATACCGCGTGAAATAAAAGGGATTTTTGGGAAAATCTAACCTCTTCGTATGACATTTTGTTAGCAGAGGTGGATTGGCCACCCCCATTCGTTTTAGCTGCACATAAAGGAGAGGAGGTAATCCTTCCAAGCTTTTCACGGCATGTCCCAAAAGACAAAGCTGAAGCACTTGCAGCTGAGTGGGCTGTGTACCTGGCACCAGCGTTATACCGCAACCATGTGGGATGGGATGAAGAGTCACCTCCCCATGCAATACCTTTGCGGTCACTACCGCAGCCACAACCCCAATATCCCATCAAACGGCAGGCAAAAGGCCCCGTCTCCGAAATTCTGACACAGTTGGAATATCAGGGAGTAATTGAACCATGCGTATCACCTATGAACAATCCCCTTTTCGTGGTTTCTAAACCCGATGGATCGTACCGCTTAGTTTTGGATTACCGGCATTTAAATACTCATTGTCGGAACTTTGCGGTGCAAAATACACACAGTTCTGCGCTTGTAGACAGTCTTGTTCGTAAAAAATACAAAACGACACTTGACCTTTCAAACGGTTTCTACACGCACAACCTAGCCCCGGAGAGTGGTCAATGGACCGCATTCACATCCGGTGGTAAATTATTCTAGTTCCGGCGATTACCCATGGGCTATAAAAATAGTCCGGGTATATTACGCCGCCCGTGTTGTTTCTTTGTTAAATGACATTGATCAAGACGCATGTTCGTACGTTGATGACATCTATCTGACAGACGACGAGTTATATCAGCATCTGTCCCGTGTGGACCGCATTATTCTTGAATTTGCGGAGCAGGGTTACAAATTTAACTTTGCTAAGTCACACATTGCTGAATTTACCGTTCTGTTCTTGGGCTATGAGCTCAATAACGAAGGTAAGGGCTTAGCCCCCATTTCTTGGAAAAATGTGCACATTTGTGCCCCCAAATACTCTGAAGAAGCTTCAGTCTTTGCTGGGTTTCCTGAACTTCGGGCGTACTTACATTCCCGACTATGCCCAGCGTATCAAGCCTTTGTATGCTTTGATACAACCTACTTATTCAAGGTCTTGCTGGCTGCCTGAGCATACCTCAATTCTGCAGTCTTTGCAGACAGACCTTTGGAGTCTAAATATCTTTTGACTCGTGATAACCACACAAACCTGGTGATTAGAATAATTCCGGGGCGGTGGGATTCACCTATTTAACCTTTAATGAAGGTGATACAGTACCTATCGCATACAAGTCACATCTGTACACTTCCGCTGAATTGCGCTTTACATCTGTTGAAAAAGTTCTGACTGCAGTGCAAATGGCGATTCTAAAAGAACGCGCACTGGCACAGGGTAAGCGGATTCTGGTGGTAACACCCTGTCCTGCCCTGGAGGCAGTAACAAAGGCAAGTGTACCGAACTCTAAAGCAATGCATCCCCGTTGGATACAATGGGCTACATCTTTGACGTCTTCGGACGTCACTTTTGTTTTTGATTCTTCTCTTCAGACTCAGGAGTTTTTGCAGTATGAATTCGTTCATCCTCCTCCTTTGTTTTTACTACCGCTTGAGGATTACAAATGTGTGATCTACACCGATGGTTCGGCGCAACCGGCCACTGGGTCCAAGCACGCTTATTCAGCTGCATGTGCTATTGTTGCGGGTTCCTTTGTGAATGGAACGTTCAAATCCTCTGTAGTGCACACTCGCACACTTGGAGATAGTACCGCACAATTGGCCGAGCTGCATGCATTGCTACTTGCACTTGAGTTCGCTTCACAAGATGAGACCACTCTTATTGTATGTGATTCTTTTTACTGTGTACAATCTTACAATGACAATCTGTTTTTCTGGTCGAAAAACGACTACAAGGACGCAAAAGGGAGCACAATTAAGCATAAAATGCTTTGGGTTCGAGTGGCAGAATTGCAACAACGTCTGCCCCTCACACAGGTGGTTCACACCTTAGGCCATCAGCGGGTGGGCGCACACGCTATTGGTAACGATCTGGCAGATGAGGCTGCCCGTTCAGCAGTAGTCACGTGTTCAGTAGCAGCGGTTACCAGGTCCATGTCTAAAATAGACCCTGTTATTCTAGCAGCTATTGCTGCAACCAAGGAAGGTGATAATTACCCTACAGGTTTCCCTTCCAAGTATTCTTACAAATTAAGTCCCGATCAGGTTCCTTATGTAACTATACCTGACGTTGGAGATCGGCTGATCCCCAACGCGGACCGCAGGAGTGCCTTGATATCAGCTGCACACGAAGGCATGGCTTCGGCACATGCAGGTGTGTCAGCTACGGTTTCCATCTTGCAGCAGCGTTATTGGTGGCGTGGGTTATATAAAGACACCCGTGCATTTGTGCTTTCTTGCGACGTTTGTCAACAGATTAAACCTTCCACGGTAACACGTCCACCACAAACACCTCTCTGCATTGCTAACAGACCCTTTGGGTGTGTTTACTTGGATCACTGCGGTCCATTCTCATCAGACACTGCTTATAAATACATCTTAGTGGCAGTGGACTCGTGCACACGGTTTCTCTGGGTCTGGCCACAACGGAGTGCTGACGCCCGAAATGTAATCAGGGATTTGCGTGTCTTTGTGGGAATTTTCGCATGCGGCACCTTCCATTCGGACCAAGGTCCAGCGTTTGCCTCTAGGGCTTACAAGGATGCAATGGCTTCGCTTGGGGTGCGGGTGAAATTTTCGTCTCCGTATAGGCCTGAGGGCAACTCTATCGTTGAACGAATGAACCGTGACTTAAAGCAATCCTTAACAGCTAGGGTTTTAGGTACTGGCAGGAACTGGCTGGCCCATTTGTATACCGTTCAGCGTGCACTTAATAATCTCCCTAGAAGACCTCTGGGTGGGCGGACCCCATACGAAATGCTCTTTGGCATAAGAATGTTTGTGCCTGACCTTGAGGGTCCAGACATCGCGGCGCAATCCGCCAAGTTTGATGTAGATAACCATTCTGCTATGTTACAGGACTTACAAGAAGCCCGAGACAAACTTGCAACTACACATTTGCCTTCAGCCACAGATCCTGCGTTGCAGATTCCGGTAGCCGGCTGGCTTCCAAAGGTTGGAGAACTGGTTCGGGAGAAGGTTGAAAACAAAAAGAATTCGGCCCCTCTTTTCGTGCACCGGTTCCAGTTCTGGGCTTGAAGGGAACACGTACAGTCATTTTACCACCGCTTCCTGGTCGCAAGGAGAACAGATACATCTCAGTGGAAAATGTCAAGCTACAGCGCCTGGCCGATCCTGAATAGTGTCACACCAGCGGTCTCTTGTCCTGCCATTTATCGGACATATGTTCGTGGCCCATCTACACGAACGGTCGCTGATGCTGTAATTGAGATGGTCGATTTGCCTGAATCCTCTATTTTGCCTGAAACTATAATTGATCCCCAACTCTCCACCAACATCGACGAGGACGAGTATACTTATCCTGCATCTGAATCGGTGGCACATCAACCAACAACGCCACTAAGCCCGACTCGTTATTCCTTTGATTCGGATTCCACCTCTTCAAAAGTCCCATCCAAGTTCAATATTTTTGTATCCTGGTTTAGAGACAATTTTTTGATTCCACCCTGGACATACATCTGGTTGGTACTTTTCTTGATTTTTTTGTTCATGTCCATTGGCTTTGTCACAGTGTTTTTCTACTAATTAATGGTCACTATTTACCTGAACGCTCTGCTGTAGACTATGTTTCTGGAACTTTGGCTCCTCATTCCTCGTCTCACATCATGAAGCGTGACCACACATTTGTGAACATTTCAGCTTTCCCCGTTGCTGATGGCATCGTATGGGATGCAGTGAACTATCAAATCCATGGTCCGACGGAAATTATTAATGTACCTAATGTCCTTCGTGTTTCAATGGGTGATGTAGTACAAAATAATATTCATTCTGATGATTGGGATGTGCATGCCGTTGAAGCATTGTTTGCCGATTTAAAATATTATGCATCTTTTAATGCTGAAGATCTATATATGAATTCTGCTAATTATGCCGATTTGTATTGTTACCAACATTGGGGTAATCATTTTCTCCATAAGCCCAGTGCCCTGCGTAGTTCTGTTAACTATACCCAATGGGAACATTGTCCAAACCCCTTGCCAGGTAGCTCTCAAACTCTTCGAAATAAGTTTAATTATTTTACTGATTTTAATCGGTCGAACCCTGCATCCTATTATTTTAGACTTAATAACACATCAACTCAGAAAATTATGTTGACACACACCAAATTGCTTTATTCAGGTTCCTTTCTGAGTGCCCTAGCTGTGGGTGGTTATGAGTACTGGGATAATACAGTGGATTTAAAATCTATTTGGGGCTCCAAGCCATGGCAGGTACAGGGAACTGAGGCGTTGCATCGTGCTTGCCTCATCCCTACCCAAATTATGTTCCTAAATGCTTCCATCTATCAGACTACATGTTGGGGCTTAGCGACCACTAAACAATTGAATACGCCATCAATACCATCCCTGTCGAGTTTTCCAAATGAAAGCTCACGATTCAATATGTCCCTCGTGTCCCTGCAGGCAATGTTACAAAATAATTCGTTTAATGTTTCTGAGCTAGTGCAGTCACCCTGGTTGGTATGGCCTACATCATCTAATGCATGTCAAATGCGTTTTCACGATTCTGGTGCTAGCTACACACAGAATAGGCCTGATCCGAGGTTTACTGATGCCCGTACTGTCACTACATACTCTGTTGGTAAATTATGCAAACAATGGCTGCAACATTCGTCCCTTGATTCTGTTAAACAACATTTGTCCCTCCTTACAGGCAATATTGATCTGTCCGACTTTGTTTTGGGACCTCGTGGTCCCCGACCTAAGAGATTCATTTATGAAACGTATAATGAACTCTGGAAGCTATCACAAATGGAAGCTGCTTCCCGTCTTCGGGAAATAGATCAAGCAAATATGGAAAAGGTGCTTGCTGTTGTTGACAATAGTATTAATACCCTGTCTTCTCGCATTTACACTTTAGAGAATATTGTGTCCTCTGTTGTTGATATTGTACAAGATGATGTTTCTGTGTTATATCATGGTCAGAATCAATTGCGCTCAGTTATGCAGTTTGCATGGACTTTGCAAACACTTAAGTTAGGTAAAGTGCCTTGGCATTTCTTGAACACCTCTGCCTTATTTCTACCTTTTAACTTAACTGATAAACAGCAATTTATGTCCATGAAGGATGCAACTTACACTCTATTACATATCGAAAAGGTGGATCCTTTGTCGTTCTCTGTTGCAGAACTCGATTCTGCTGTATGGCTAGTTCATGGGGTTATCGTTTTACCTTTTTCCTTGTTTGAATTTGACTCGTGCATGAAACATTATCCTGTGGGCCGTTACCGGCCATTGGGCAGTGCTTTCCTGCATGAACTCTGGTCCTTGCCTTTCATGTATAAATGCCTTCGGGACGGCAAGGAAGTCTTTCTCACGGGGAGTACTGCGACTCGACTATAGGTCATTCGCTTATTTGTAAACACATTAAATTGCATGGCTCATGTAGCGTTTCCTCTCCTAATCTTGCTTGTGTGCTGAAAGGTATTCCTGCTCCTGTTATTTCACCTACTTTCACTCTCCTTTCCAATGGTAGTTATTTACTTTTAAATAACGAAAACTGTTGTGGCCTGCAGGCTGGCATTCCTTACATTGTAACAGTTTCGCACAGGGTTGTCTGCTGCAAAAATGTGCTTTTTCCTCCCCCTCATGGCAAGGTTGATATCTCTATTTGGCCTTCCATCCCTACCATGGAAGCAGATTTCAATAGACTGAGCAGAATAAAGGCACTATTATTAAACGAGGAAGTTATGCTCACGTCCGCCCGGGAGACATTCATTCTCCAGGTGGCGAGTACCCACAGTGAAATACAGGCCCTTTTAAACACTAATCTCCCCCAACATTTTGGGGAGTTAATACATCGTATTTTTAACGCATCTAACACTGAAGGCCTAGTACACTTTTTTAAGGTCGTTGGGTCGGGCTTGGTGTCCTCCTTCCAAACTATTTTTGGTGTCATCCCGGCTTTCATACATTCTATATTTTCCAGTGTCTTTGGCGGTTTCCCATTGATCCTCGCTTTAGCGGCTGGTGTCTTGCTCTTAATTTGCTTTCTGCGCAATGGCTGCTCCCCGATGGGACCTGCTCGATCCAGAACGCCTCCAGCTGCTCCGTGAGCGCCTTTTGGCCGGTTTTGGCGTCTTGCCATTGGCGACACTGAGTGTGTCATATACTCTTTCATTTCGCTTTGCGTATTTCACTTGCGTGCAACCTGTGATGACTTGTGTCCGCTGTCCTTTCACCTGGACTCTGGATTATTGCCTCTCCAATTCGTCATTGTCTGTTCC
Source organism: Calotriton arnoldi (assembly GCA_963921515.1). Classification (NCBI taxonomy): domain Eukaryota; kingdom Metazoa; phylum Chordata; class Amphibia; order Caudata; family Salamandridae; genus Calotriton; species Calotriton arnoldi. Next base: position 2,282,388 of record CAWUFW010000045.1, read on the forward strand.
GGATTTTGTTCAGTTGATGGGTCCCTTAGAGGCCCATGAGCAGGACTGTTCCGTCGCTGGCTGTATGGCGCGTGCGGCTGCACTGGGGATTTTGGCGCAATGGGATATCTGGGCGGCTGCCCAGGATCTCCTACAACGAAGCTGTTTCAATTATCACGCAAGCTGTCCCGCATTGCTTCTGGATGCTCCCTTTGCTGAGGAGCATTCCTGCTCTTTGAACTCATGGATTGGATGGCATCTCTGTTTTTTGACGATTCCAATGATGAACTCTTGGAGGGTATGGCTTTTTTCTGCACTTTCACTTTCATGGATTGATCTGCCCTTCGCCAATTGGGCGCTCCCTGTGCTCCGACGTCTATTTTTCTCCTCTGATGGGCCTCTGTCCTGGCCGCCGGACTGTCCAGGGGAGGGTGTCTTGTGGATTGTTACCTGCCTTGTTATGTTGGCCTAGGCCTGGCTGCCATGCTGCTTTTCTTTGCGCACGTTACACTGAGCCGGGCCTTCCTCGCCCTTTGCCAAGTTCTTTTGCACTGTCTGCATTTTCTGTTGTTCACCTTTTTGGGCTCAGTCTGCACAAACATGTACAAGGTCGCATAACAATGTATTTCGGTTCTTCCTGATATGGCCAGTCTCGCGCACCCAGACATAACATTATGTGCAATTGCCATGAAGAATTTGATATGCTTTTAATACTGTGGTTTACTAGCGCTTAGGACACTTGGAGAAATCCCTTTCGGTGAGAAGAGCTATGATGTCCTGCTGATGTAATTCTGCATCTAGAGACTGAGGTATGGGGGTTCGCTAGTCAAAGCCCAGAGGTCTTCTATTATTATAATAAACTATCTTACTGCAAGGGGAGGGTGGTAATGTTATTTATACGTTTATCCACTGAGCTCTGAGATGCTTTCCCGTTTGTATTCTATGGAATTGTAACAATGCTGCTTATATTAGTCATATGCATTATGCTATTAGTACTGACACGTGTACTGTACATTAGAGCACGTAAGTTGGAATAAACATTTTAACCTATCCAGTGTCTCTTCCTACGCATCTTGTGGACAAGTACGAGTGAGTGACGAAAGAGTGTTCTTGCTTCTGCGAGTCCTGAGATAAAGATACCGTGTTCTGGGTTGTCCAAACATTAGTACTTGGGTGCTAATGGGATGCTAAGCTAGTTGGGTTGGGGTTTTTGGGTGCTACGGTATATGGTGGCAAACCACTGTATTCCGGGGTCCCATTTTCCTGTGCATAGCTCTGTGTATGTGCAGAAACCTTATGACACCAAAGGATACAGCCAGTGAAGAGTGTAGAAGTATCATATCCCATTAGAGCACCACTGAATGCCTCTATGGAAACATAATGGTTCAGCCATCCCCGGGAGACAAGGGGTCCAGGTATGCATACTAACCTATGGTGCAGATGTATGCAGAAGTGTCAGTTTGCAGCCTGCTCATATCTCACACCCTGCCATTTCAATAGGATGAAACCCATGGGCTCCGGTAGGAAAGACACCCAAAGAGTCAGTGCTGACTGATTTGTCAGTGGTTAGTCTTTTTTCAAGGGGAGCATGAATTATCCCTAGGAGGGGGTAGCCATTCTCTGCGTTTGTGTGATGGCCATTAAGACTAGTTCCTAATAACGGCTTCCAGGCCTACCATCTCTTGTTGTGTCGAGTCCTGTGTCTACCCACATCAGTTGAGCGGGGGCAGCACAAGCTTGATTTGTGTCCGTATTCTCTGGCATCAACGTGTAACAAATTACTCCAGACTGCTCAGATCTTCAAATTCCTTAGTGTCCCCATTTTTAGAGACGATCATGCGGGCTGGATCAAGGAGGTCATATTGTATGTCCAATTGTTTCAGGAGAGGTGGAAGGGAGAGGAACCACTTGCGTTTGAGCAGTCTCATGGGAGAACTCTTGGGTCATATGTATCAAAATCTTTTTATTGGTTTGAAAAAGTTACAACAGTGGAGGCTCAACGAAGCTCAAGTTTGTGTCAATATCATCAGTTATCTATTGACAATACACGGTTTCCCCACAAGTTTTCGGCATAGTTATTAGCCTTTCCAGGCGCAAACATCCCATAGTCACTGTATATATATTATACCTACTACATTTTCCTTGATACGCCCAAGCACTACGAGCGCGCGCCAGCCACAAAAAACAAGGTGTAAAACAAATGAAACAAACAATACCGTGGACTCTAGAATGCATGACTTGGGGTGAATGAGGGGCGAGAAGAACGAACATATACCATTTCTAGCAGCCAGCAGGGCATGATACCTCCGGCTCATGTAGAGTGGGGGGGGGAGCACACGTATGAGGGCCCCGAGAGCCCCAAACCCCAAGACTCCCATGATGATACTTCTGCGGTCAGTCAGTTATATTTGAAAGAGGTGGAGGGCCCTTAGAGGAGGCCCACAAGCGAAAAGTGACAAGCCTTCTGACAGATAACCCACTAGAGGACTCCATATATAATCAAAGCCTTTGCGGGTATTCACTATGATATCCGACATGCGTTCTAGGGCCCGGGCGTGCCACAATCTTGCATGCCATCGAGTGAGGGAGGGGGCCTCGGGCTTCTTCCATGCTGCTGTCACTGCCATATTTGCCACCCCCAGACATAGCCACATGATGGAACAGTCCCCCTGAGTCTGATGTTTCAAACAGGGATCTCGCACCCCTTAAAGAACATGCTCTAAGGAGTCTGGAATAGGGTAGCCCAGAATCTGCTTGATCTGAGATAGAATTTCCTTCCAGAAGGGTTGAATGGAGGGGCAGTCCCACCATATGTGGCGTAAATCGCCCATGAGCCCACACCCCCGCCAACATCTGTCTGAGGAATTTGGAAACAAAGTGTGCAGCTTCTATGAGTAAAGATACCAGTCGTACATGAGTTTATAAATGCCGTGATTGATTGATTGATAATGGGCTTCCCTTAAATACATGGACCGGTTGTATTTTACAATATCTTTGTAGAGTGAGCACCATTGTTTCTCTGAGATGGGGTAAGGCAAAAGAGCGTCCCAAAACCTTCTATATCGAGGGACCTGGAAGGATCCCCCCGAGAGCAGGAGAGCATAGAAAAACAAAATGCAACCCTTGGACGTGCCACTGGCTTGAACAAATCTCTCTATGGGGAGTAGGTCTCTGGTGGTGGCGCTCCACACCTGGGGCTGCTATACCCAATGTTTTAGCTGGAGATACTGGAATTCTTCTGAGGGTGGCAGCTTAAAGGCAGCAGTGCAGTACGTGAAGGTGCGCAGTTCTCCTCGAGAGAAGAGATCTCGTCAGGTATGTAAACACAACAGCTGCTGCCAATGATGCGACGGGCCCCTTCACGATCAGCAATGATGACGTCTAACACCTTCCTGTTCTGTAAGGTAACCAACATCGTAGCCTGGCACTCGGAAGTGATGTTTGTCAGTATCCCAGCTGTTGTATTAATAACCCCTTCCAAAACCCTTGTTAGCTGACGAAGCTGAAGACTATGAGCCATTGGGCCCCAGAAAGGTAAGAGACCCCGTGCAGCATCGCCAAACTGTTGCCAGGTGGTATCTGTCTGATCTATATCTGCAGTGTCAAAAACCCTTCTGACTCGGGGCAAGTATATAGTCCTACGTTGCAGCTGATGGTCTTTATGGTAATTGGACGGGGCAACATACACAGGGGGAAGAAGAAAAGAGAGGTAACATCTGCCAGACCACCCCCTCGGAAGCCAGACTTGAGCTTGGGATCCACAGACAAAATAGACATTCCGGAGTAGTATTAAGGGTGGACTATTAATCGTGCACAGTCTGTAGGTGAAGTTGCATATACTTTCGCCTACCTTTACCTCCCCTGTCCCCTGGACACAGAAACTAGCTGTTGTGTTAATCACGGACACCGGCATCGGTTTGTCCTTAGTAACATTACGATCTTGGAAAGATTGGAAATATTCAGAGGTGTTGAACCTTTGAAAATCAGTAATTTCCATCCTAAGCCATGTTTCGTTCTTCATTTTATCATAAATTCTCATACAGGATTTTGGGAATAATGTACTGAGGTCCCGTTTCCTGCCTGTTCTATAGGAGCAAATCCGTGATGAAAACGTACATACTCTACCACAGTACGTGAGTCAGCAGATGTCATAGCCTGAGTAGAGAGTTGGAAATGGTAGTGCACCATCACAAGCAATTCAAACCAACCTTCGCAGCTACCAATATTTGACAATGGCATGGACAAAAACTTATCGCTCTTGTGAGTAACTGAGGGAAGCAATCCACAAACCCAACAATTAGTTGTATTGGACACATCATGGGCTTGATGCAAAATCTGTATAAATACATTGTCTGTGTAAGTCTTACTATGCTCCCCCTTGTGAGGGGCCAAAGTAACAAACATATGCTATGGGGAAATGGGCGTTGTACCAACTAAGGAATGTACAGGATACTTTTCCTCCAGAAACCAAGCTATTCCAAGCACAGTTATTAATGCAATCACAATTATCAATATGAAAACTATTTTACTCTTTGTGGACTAACCCCGTGCTGGACGCGGTGGTGCAAATGGCTGTTCCTCCTCATTAATAGGCCGACCAAACGGATACATTATGAAGCAAGAAAGACGATGCAATAAAACTGATAACAGAGGCAATTGTTCCCAGTGTCCGTCTGAGCCTCACTGGTACAGGCTCCTTTTGTTCATCAACGTTGGCGCACTTGAGCACTGGGGGTGGAGCTGCTCAGTCCTAGATCTCGATGAATCCCTCGTCGCAAAGGATAGCGTACCCCCCTCCTAGGGAGCACATTCGATTTATCCTGTCCAATGTCAGAACAGTGCACCAATCTCGCCACTCCCTAAACTAACACCGTTGGTGCTATAGCAAAGTACACCCTAACTTGCACAGTCCATCCCTAACTAATCTGACTTCTCCTTTGGTGCACCATTCCTCAGCCGAGGGCGCAAATTGTACCTGGTGACTCCAGGCACAGAGGGGTCAACAAATAACTGCTCCTTAACAGCTCGAATCTCCGGAGGGACTGCTGCATTTAGTACGTCATCATTCTCTGCATCCGTTTGGGTCCATATAAGCTTTGCGTCGCCAAAAGGGACAAACTGGGGCACTTTCTCACCCTCAGTGTCCCCAATACCATCCCTCACCTATTTGTCATAGGGTAAGGGTAAGGGTATCCTGCGGCAATGGCTGGAATGAATCCAATTCTTTTGGCCGGCGACCTTCACAGCGGTCTGGGTAACGAGGAGGACCTGCTCGGGCCCCTTCCACCGGGGCTCCAAGCTCTTCTTCCGCTGAAAATTTCGGAGCAACACCCAGTCCCCAGGTTGGATGTTATGACTAAGGGTGGGCGAAGTTGGCGGAGTACCACTACGCGGAATTCTGCAGAGTTGAACAAAAACTCTGTGAAACTCTGCTCCGTAACTCCGTTCCATCTCATCCCAATTAATAAAACAGAAACCTCACATACCTTTGGTAAAACAAGTAACTATCTTTACATGCTAAAATGCATATAGACTTCTCACAAAAGTGAAAATGAAAATATAGCAAGCAGTGAGAGAGGTGATGATTTTGGGGTCCTCCCTAACCTAGGGAGAGAACCAAGCAGATGCCTTGAACACAAAGAGCACATCATGCTGAACGATTCGGTGGTGGTCCCATCCTCCTAGGACCACCCCAAGCACAGTTATGGGCAAAAATAAAATCCCAACCAAAGGCCCCGCAAAGCATTATGGGACGAGATTCTAGAGTGCAGTGAATATTGCCTGATATTTTTCAAAGCTCACTTTTGTGAATTGGTTATATGCTTTTTAGCATGTAAAGGTAAAGTTGTTTTATCAAAGGGTTGTGGGTGCAGTAGCTAACTCCGCTACGTGGCGGAGTCGGAGTTTTTGCATGAATTCTGTGTTTTCAATGTAATGCGTAGTTAGCAAATCTCCGCAACCTCCGCTACCGGAGCGGAGTTCATTGCCCACGGTTAGTTATGACCGGGCCCCTCTGGTATGGGTGGGAGTGACTCTCGAATTTGTTGGTGAATAGAACGCAGATTTTCAGTTAACTGGCACAGGTAATCTGTCAATAAATTGTACTCAATCTCGGAGAACCTACGCAGGCGCGGGACGCCCCAGACATTTGCTGGGCATCCAAACACGACCTCATAGGGTGGCAATCCTGTCCTAGAATGTGCTGTAGTTCTTGTAGACAAAAGAGCTAGCGGTAAAGCATCTGGTCACTGTAACCCTGTTGTCTCCTGAGTCTTTGCTAATTTCAGTTTGAGAGTACCATTGTACTTCTCAACCAAACCTGCTGACTGAGGGTGATTCGCAGCATAGAACTTCTGTTTTATGTGTAGACCCTCACAAACTAACTGGATAACCTTGGCATTGAAATGACTTCCGTTATCACTCCAGATCAAACAGGGGAAGCCGAATCGAGGAAAGAACTCCTTCAGGAGTACTTTTGCAGTTGCGATGGCCGTGTTGTCTTTAGTAGGGTAAGCCTCAACCCATTTACTGAATGCACAATCAACCACCTACACATACTTCAAATTATTGGCCCTGTCTATTTCAATGAAGTCCATTTGAAGGACCTCAAAAGGAAAAGTGGGAGGTGCAAAATTACCGGGTGGTGTAGGGGTACCCTTGCCAGGATTGTGCATCATGCACACCATGCAATACTTTAATAAATGTACAGCTGTCTTCGAAATGTTGTCATTTTGCCATACGGGGTCTAACAACTTGCAAATACCCTTAGCACTGATATGGGCTAGGCCATGAGCCATCGTGACTACAGGAAGAACATATGCATCTGGTAACATCCATCTCTGCTTCCCTGACTTGTGAATCCAACATCCCTCATCGTTCAATTGTGCTGTACTTTCTTGCCACACTCAATCAATCAATCAATCATGTCACTTATAAAGCGCACTACATACCCGCGAGGGTCTCAAGGCGCTGGGGGAAGAGGGGGGTGGTGCTGCTACTGATCGAAGAGCCAGGTCTTGAGGAGTCTTCTGAAAGCCAGTAGGTCTTGGGTCTGTCGGAGGTTGGTGGGGAGGGTGTTCCAGGTCTTGGCGGCGAGGTGGGAGAAGGATCTGCCGCCGGCGGTCGTTTTCCGGATGCGGGGGACTGTGGCGAGGGCGAGGCTGGTCGAGCGGAGCTGGCGGGTGGGGGTGTAGAAGCTGAGTCGTCTGTTGAGGTAGGCTGGTCCGGAGTTGTGGAGTGCTTTGTGTGCGTGGGTGAGGAGCTTGAAGGTTATCCTCTTGTTGACAGGGAGCCAGTGCAGGTCTCTCAGGTGGGGTGTGATGTGGCTGCGTCGGGGGATGTCGAGGATAAGACGTGCAGAGGCGTTCTGGATGCGTTGCAGCCGTCTCAGGAGCTTAGCCGTCGTTCCTGCGTAGAGGGCGTTTCCGTAGTCCAGCCTGCTGGTGACGAGGGCCTGGGTGACTGTTTTTCTTGTTTCGGTGGGGATCCACTTGAAGATCCTGCGGAGCATTCGGAGGATGTTGAAGCAGGATGAGGAAACGGCGTTGACCTGCTTAGTCATGGAGAGGGTGGGGTCGAGGATGACCCCTAGGTTGCGTACGTGGTCGGTGGGTGGCGGGGCTGTTCCCAGTGATGTTGGCCACCAGGAGTCGTCCCAGGCTGAAGGGTTGGAACCAAGGATGAGGACCTCCGTCTTGTCCGAGTTCAGCTTCAGGCGGCTGGTCCTCATCCATTCGGCGACGGCCTTCATTCCTTCGTGGAGGTGGGCTTTGGCGGTGTGAGGGTCTTTGGTGAGGGAGAGGATCAGCTGGGTGTCGTCGGCGTAGGAGATGATGTTGAGGTTGTGCTGTCGGGCGACGTGGGCGAGGGGTGCCATGTAGATGTTGAACAGCGTTGGGCTGAGGGAGGAGCCTTGGGGTACGCCGCAGATGATCTTGGTGGCCTTGGATCGGAAGGGGCGAGGCGGACGCTTTGTGTTCTGCTGGAAAGGAAGGATGTGGTCCAGTCCAGGGCCTTCTCTTTGATCCCGGCGTCGTGAAGGCGTGTTCGTAGTGTGTGGTGGCAGACCATGTCGAAGGCGGCTGATAGGTCCAGGAGGATGAGGGCTGCTGTTTCTCCGTTGTCTAGCAGGGTCCTGATGTCATCGGTGGCAGCGATGAGGGCGGTTTCGGTGCTGTGGTTGCTGCGGAAGCCGGACTGGGAAGGGTCCAGGATGTTGTTCTCCTCGAGGTAGCGGGTCAGTTGTTTGTTGACGATTTTCTCGGTGACCTTCGCGGGGAACGGGAGCAGAGAGATGGGTCGGAAGTTCTTGAGGTCCTTGGGGTCTGCCTTGGGTTTCTTGAGTAAGGCGGTGATCTCGGCGTGCTTCCAGCTTTCCGGAAAGGCTGCTGTCTCGAAGGAGATGTTGATTATTTTCCGGAGATGGGGCACGATGGCTGTACTGGCTTTGTTGAAGATGTGGTGAGGGCACGGGTCTAGCGGTGAACCGGAGTGGATGGTGTTCATGATCTCGCTGGTGTCCTCGTCGTTGATGTTGGTCCAGGAGAGCAGGCGGTTGGTGGTTGTGGGGGCAGTGGTCTCGGTGGTTGCCGGGGCGGTCGTGGTGTTGAAGCTGTCGTGGATGTCGGCGATTTTGCGGTGGAAGAAGGTGGCCAGTGAGTCGCACAGGTCTCGCGACGGCTGGATGTCGTTGGTGTTGGAGCTGGGGTTGGAGAGTTCCTTCACGATGTTGAAGAGCTCTTTGCTGTTGTGTGCGTTGTTGTCTAGGCGGTCTTTGAGTGAGGCCCTTTGGCGGATCTGATGAGGTGATGGTGACTGCAGGTGGCGCTCTTGTGGGCGGCGTAGCTGTCCACTGTCCGTTCGTGGAGCCAGATCTTCTCCAGTTTTCGGCATGTTCGTTTGGAGGCCTGGAGGTCTTCGGTGAACCAGGTGGCTTTCTTGCTGGTGTGGCTGTTGGGCGGATTCTTGAGCGGGGCGAGGGTGTTGGCGCAGTCGCCGATCCACTGTCTGAGGTTGCGGGCGGCGGTGTCGGGGTCGGAGGGTTCGGCGGGTGGGCTCAGGGCGAGGGTTGTGGTTAGCTGGTCTTCCGTGACTCTGCTCCAGCAGCGGCGAGGCATTTGTTCGGTGCGGTGGTGCGTGGTGGGCTTCCTGTAGGTGAAGTGGATGCAGTGGTGGTCAGTCCAGTGGGGTTCGGAGGTGTGGTTGAAGGAGACGTGTGGGCTTGCGGAAAAGATGGAGTCGAGCGTGTGGCCGGCGGCGTGGGTGGGTGTAGTCACGAGCTGTCTGAGTCCGAGGGTGGCGAGGTTGTCGATCAGGGTGGTGGAGTTGGTGTCCTTGTTGTTCTCGAGGTGGAAGTTCAGGTCCCCGAGGAGGATGTAGTCCGTGGAGGCGATGGCGTGTGTGCTGACGAAGTCAGCGATGGAATCGCTGAACTGTGGTCGGGGTCCGGGGGGTCTGTAGATGAGGGTTCCTCTGAGGGTGGTGTTGGGATCGGTGTGGATCTGGAAGTGCATGTGTTCGGCGGTGCTGAGGGTGTCGTCGGTGTTGGTTGAGACTCTGAGGGTGTTCCTGTGGACGATGGCGATGCCTCCTCCGACTCCGTTGGTGCGGTCCCTGCGGGTGATCTTGTATCCGTCCGGGATGGCAATGGCGATGTCGGGGGCTGAAGCGGGATTCAGCCAGGTCTCCGTCAGGAATGCGACGTCTGGGGAGGTTGAGTCGAGAAGGTCCCAGAGTTCGATGGCGTGTTTGCGGGCGGAGCGGGTGTTGAGGAGGATGCATCTGAGGTAGTTGGGTTCTTTCCTGGGCGGTGGTTTGGCGGGGCGGGTGCTGGCGAAGCTGCAGTTCCGGCAGGTGAAGGGCCCTTGGGTGCGCTTCGGGCTGGCCTGGTAGCAGGCGTGATCTTTTCCGGGGTTGAGTGCGTGGAGGGTGCTGGCCGCCATAAATGGGGAGGTGGGAGGGAGGAGCAGGGAATGGGGCAGCGAATGGGCAGTGAGGGGCGGGGCCGCAGGCGCAGCGGCGGGAAACAGGCACAGAAGGGAAAACGAGCACAATCAGGGCATCAAGGGGGCACAGAAAGGAAAAAAACGAGCACAATGAGGGGCAGCAAGGGGGCACAGAGAGGAAAAACTAGCACAATGAGGGGCAGCAAGGGGGCACAGAAAGGAAAAACGAGCACAATCAGGGGCAGCAAGGGGGGCACAGAAAGGAAAAAACGAGCACAATCAGGGGCAGCAAGGGGGCACAGAAAGGAAAAACGAGCACAATCAGGGGCAGCAAGGGGGCACAGAAAGGAAAAAACGAGCACAATCAGGGGCAGCAAGGGGGCACAGAAAGGAAAAACGAGCACAATCAGGGGCAGCAAGGGGGCACAGAAAGGAAAAACGAGCACAATCAGGGGCAGCAGCAGGGCACACAGATGGAGCTGTGTGGTGGGGGAGCGACCTACCAGTCAAGGTCAGGGGTCGCTCTCTTCACCACGCAGCAGCTGCCATAAATGGGGAGGTGGGAGGGAGGAGCAGGGAATGGGGCAGCGAATGGGCAGTGAGGGGGCGGGGCCGCAGGGGCGCAGCGGCGGGAAGCAGGCACAGAAGGGAAAACGAGCACAATCAGGGCATCAAGGGGGCACAGAAAGGAAAAAAACGAGCACAATGAAGGGCAGCAAGGGGGCACAGAAAGGAAAAAATTAGCACAATGAGGGGCAGCAAGGGGGCACAGAAAGGAAAAACGAGCACAATCAGGGGCAGCAAGGGGGCACAGAAAGGGAAAAAAACGAGCACAATCAGGGGCAGCAAGGGGGCACAGAAAGGAAAAAACTAGCACAATGAGGGGCAGCAAGGGGGCACAGAAAGGAAAAACGAGCACAATCAGGGGCAGCAAGGGGGGCACAGAAAGGAAAAAACGAGCACAATCAGGGGCAGCAAGGGGGCACAGAAAGGAAAAACGAGCACAATCAGGGGCAGCAGCAGGGCACACAGACGGAGCTGTGTGGTGGGGGAGCGACCTACCAGTCAAGGTCAGGGGTCGCTCTCTTCACCACGCAGCGGCCGCCATAAATGGGGAGGTGGGAGGGAGGAGCAGGGAATGGGGCAGCGAATGGGCAGTGAGGGGCGGGGCCGCAGGCGCAGCGGCGGGAAACAGGCACAGAAGGGAAAACGAGCACAATTAGGGCATCAAGGGGGCACAGAAAGGAAAAAAACGAGCACAATGAGGGGCAGCAAGGGGGCACAGAGAGGAAAAACTAGCACAATGAGGGGCAGCAAGGGGGCACAGAAAGGAAAAACGAGCACAATCAGGGGCAGCAAGGGGGCACAGAAAGGAAAAACGAGCACAATCAGGGGCAGCAAGGGGGCACAGAAAGGAAAAACGAGCACAATCAGGGGCAGCAAGGGGGGCACAGAAAGGAAAAAATGAGCACAATCAGGGGCAGCAAGGGGGCACAGAAAGGAAAAAACGAGCACAATCAGGGGCAGCAAGGGGGCACAGAAAGGAAAAACGAGCACAATCAGGGGCAGCAGCAGGGCACACAGATGGAGCTGTGTGGTGGGGGAGCGACCTACCAGTCAAGGTCAGGGGTCGCTCTCTTCACCACGCAGCGGCCGCCATAAATGGGGAGGTGGGAGGGAGGAGCAGGGAATGGGGCAGCGAATGGGCAGTGAGGGGGCGGGCCGCAGGCGCAGCGGCGGGAAACAGGCACAGAAGGGAAAACGAGCACAATCAGGGCATCAAGGGGGCACAGAAAGGAAAAAAACGAGCACAATGAGGGGCAGCAAGGGGGCACAGAAAGGAAAAACTAGCACAATGAGGGGCAGCAAGGGGGCACAGAAAGGAAAAACGAGCACAATCAGGGGCAGCAAGGGGGCACAGAAAGGGAAAAAAACGAGCACAATCAGGGGCAGCAAGGGGGCACAGAAAGGAAAAAACTAGCACAATGAGGGGCAGCAAGGGGGCACAGAAAGGAAAAACGAGCACAATCAGGGGCAGCAAGGGGGCACAGAAAGGAAAAACGAGCACAATCAGGGGCAGCAAGGGGGCACAGAAAGGAAAAACGAGCACAATCAGGGGCAGCAAGGGGGCACAGAAAGGAAAAACGAGCACAATCAGGGGCAGCAAGGGGGCACAGAAAGGAAAAACGAGCACAATCAGGGGCAGCAAGGGGGCACAGAAAGGAAAACGAACACAATCAGGGGCAGCAAGGGGGCACAGAAAGGGAAAAAAACGAGCACAATCAGGGGCAGCAAGGGGGCACAGAAAGGAAAAACTAGCACAATGAGGGGCAGCAAGGGGCACAGAAAGGAAAAACGAGCACAATCAGGGGCAGCAAGGGGGCACAGAAAGGAAAAACGAGCACAATCAGGGGCAGCAAGGGGGCACAGAAAGGAAAACGAGCACAATCAGGGGCAGCAAGGGGGCACAGAAAGGAAAAACGAACACAATCAGGGGCAGCAGCAGGGCACACAGACGGAGCTGTGTGGTGGGGGAGCGACCTACCAGTCAAGGTAGGTAGGTACTCCTCCACTGTAGCCTCACTCTGAATTTCCTTCACATTCTCTAGTGTATCCTCAAACATGGTGACCTCAGGCACCCACCTAGCGGACCTGCTACAAACATTCTTTTCATCTTAGTTCGGGCTGTTTCCTTAGCTGTCTGATCTGCAAAAGTGTTCCCCTTACCCACATTGTCAGTAACTTTCCTATGGGCGCTGCACTTCACTATTGCCAATTTCTTGGGAAGTGTCAAAGCGGACAGAAGCCTATATATAAGAGGGCCATGTTGAATTCTCGTCCCATGGGAAGTAAGGAACCCTCTCTCTGCCCAGAGCCGCCCAAAATTATGGGCGACTCCAAAGGCGTACTGACTGTCAGTATAGATATTGACAGCTTGTCCCTCACTCAATTCACAGGCTCAAATAAGGGCAACAAGCTCTGCAGCTTGGGCTGACTGATAGGGAACTTGTGATGTCTCAACTACTGTACGCAGTGTAGAAATGGCGTATGCAGCGGTTGTAGTGCCATCTGGTAACTTAAAGCAAGAGCCATCGACATATAGTTCCCCTTGAGGGTCAGATAAGGGAACATCAGTCAGGTCTACCCATCCTTTCATCTCTTCTTCCGTCCGGAAGATACAATCATGTATGTCAATCTCCTCATTCTCAGAAGGGAGGGGTAGTAACGTGGCTGGATTCAGAGTGGCACAGCGTTTGATCGTGGTGTGCTTCGCAAAGAGCGTTAGCTTGTAACCTGTCAGACGTGAACTGGTGAGGTGCTGTGTCCTTGTCTTATTCAAAAGTGTATCCACAGCATGGGGTACCATAACTGTGAGGTCAGTATCAAGTACGAGTCCCTCCGATTGTCTTATTGAGACAGCCACAGCTGCAACCGCTCTTAGACAGCTCGGGAGGGCTTGTGCGACAGAGTCAAGCACAGCAGAGAAATAAGCACACGGTTGTTGCTTATCCCCAACATGGACGTATGATACAAAGCATTTAGCGTAGTTAGAGGTGCCAAGCACTGGAGCTGAGAAAAGTGCAGTTTTTAATTGTTCAAAAGACTGCTGACACTCGGGCGTCCTAGGCAGGGGTTCATGCACATCTTTTAGTGTTAACGCAAGCAGTGGCTTAATAAGCAGAGAATAGCCAGGTATCCAGTGCCTGCAACAGGAAGTGATACCTATAAAAGCGCGCACATCTTTCTGAGTTTGCGGAACTGGCATTTTAACAATGGTACTGATGCGCTCAGGGATCAATCTCCTAGGTGACAGTAGGTGACCTAAGTAGGTGACCTCCTGTTGACAATACTGACATTTGGAAAGGGATACTTTATGGCCATGTTGAGCTAAATGCAACAAAAATTTAACTGTACTGTCTCTGCAACCTTGTTCTGTATCCGAAGCAATGAGCAAATCATCGACATATTGAAGCAATCATTACCTGTAGGGAGCGACAAGGAATCCAGCTGACTTTTCAATGCCTGACTATAGATACTCGGACTCTCTGTATAGCCTTGAGGAGCGCGACAGAATCTAAGACTCCTACCAGCTAGTGTAAACCCGAACAGATATCTGCTATCAGGATGAATGGGAATACTAAAGAATGCATTTTTCAAATCAATGACAGAAAAGAATTTAGCAGAAGAAGGAATCATTGTCAAGAGAGTCGTAATGTCAGGGACCACCGGAAACTGGGGAATCACTATTTTGTTAACCTCACACAAGTCAATCACAAAGTGATAAACATCTTCCTGATACTCAGAGGGACCCGAAGGTGTCCGTTTGAGAATGGGAAGAATAGGGCTATTGCAAACATTAGCAGCCATCTCCTCAACCACTCCTTTCTCAATCAAATCCTGCACAATTTGTATCAAAGCTCGCTCACCTGCCTGCGGTATTTTATACTGAGGGATACGGGGTAAAATAGCACCTTTCTTGACACGTATCGAAACAGGCGATATCTGCAACAAACCCACATCTGTGTCGCCCGTTGCCCACAGTGTGGGTGGCACATCCTTAAGTTCAGCGGGATGGGGGCAACTTTGGATAGACACTGCTTAGCGCACACCACATCAGGACCCATCGTTATATAGACACCTGCTGGGGAGCAATAGATCGTAGCTTGCAATTTCTTCAACAAATCCAAACCCATCAAATTACCTCCACAATTGGACGTCAACAAGAATGGCGAATCCACAGTGAACGGGCCAATAGTCAACGCAAGGGGTTTTGAAATGGGGCTCACAACCGGTACACCAGAAAAATCTACCAAAACATTATTATGGCCAGACAGAGCTGCCCCAGGGACCAAGGAACGAGAAATAGAGCTGTTTGTTGCACCTGTTTCCACCAAAAACTCCTTAGTCGAACCATGCACATTCGCACTGACGTACGGACCACGTTGACCTACAGGTATCGAAACTGGTCCCTCACTCTGTCCCTGGCTGTCCTAGCTGTAAGACATTCCTGTCACCTCATCTGTGTTGTAATCATCATGATACTACTGTCCTCCCCGAGGGTCATCAAAATAATTCTGGTCTGGGCGACCCTGCGGGGTCACAGCATTCGGAGCCCTGTCTTGGCCACCAGCTCTATGACCCCGTCCACGAGAACCTCGTCCTCTCGGGACCGCCACCTTCTGCAAAAGCACAGGACACTCGCAACGCCAGTGTCCCTCCTCTTTACAATACGCGCACTGATTCAGCCCTACAGGCGTACTATTCCTGCTAGTACGTGGAAGCAGCCGGGCCAAACCACCCCGTCCTCTACCGTTCCCTCTAGAAGCCTGCTGCAACAACACCCTCATCTTCAAATCCTTTTGCTTCTTTTCCGTCTTCTCCTTCTCCTCATTTTCCCTGTGCTCATAATACTGTGCCATATTCAAAATAACAGAAAGGGAAGAGGTGGACCAAGTGCTCTCAGAAGCCTGCAATCGAGTTGAGATCTTAGGAAGCAAATTGGAAACAAATCTATTAACAAACAGCTGCACACCACCTTCAATCGACAAATCCTGTCCACTATAGTCTAAGAACACACCTTCAAACCGAGTGAAAAAGTCCGACACACTCTCATCTTTCTTCTGGCGGCAAGCCGATAGCTTGTCCCAATCAACTTTCCTCGGAGGGATAATAGAATGCATATACGTGATAATGCGGCCCGGCAACGCAAGTATCTCTGCTCTAGGTTTATCACCTGCCTTCTGTTCCTGATCCCATGCTTTATTCTGGTCCCATTTACCACCCAATTCCGCAACATGATCCTGTGTGTGTACCTGTCTCCAAATATCCACCGGGACTAACAAACCAAAGAACATTTCAATATCAGCAAGCGTCATCACTGTAGAAGAGGCAGCCTCAGTCAATTCTTTATAATAAGCAGTAGGATTTTTCCTAAGGTCAGGTAACTGAGTCTTGAGGGTCAAAACCTCACTCCTTTTCCATGGAGTATAAACCCATTGTTCTTGGAAACGGGCCTCTATCCTTGGCCTGGTGACATGAACATGCTGATCCCTTAGCTCTGGTATCTCAGGATGGTAAATAGGATGAACCTCCCGCATCGGAAACTGGGATACAGTGGTGGGACTCTTCTCAAGCAGCCTTCCCCGATAAGCAACCAATGTCGCAACATTACCAAAGACATGAGCAGGCTCCATATCAGTAATGTACACATGGTCCCTAATATCGTATATGATCTGCGGAGCTGCACCATTGAAACACTGCTCCCATAAACCAATCAAAGTAGCTGACATATGCTTAAGGGCATGCTGCTGTACAAAAGGCTCATAATCTTTCATCACACTCCACACATCTTCCACACTGTAAATGGGGTTACGGGCCCACTGCGCAGCCTGATTAGCCACCACCTTTTTCTCCTCATCTCCCACATCAGATCGGACTAACGTCCATCCCATACGCTCCTTAAATGTCGTCCAATCTCTATTCTCAGGGCTGCGTACTGGTGTCTCACTACTCAGTAATGTCGGGGAATGGAGGAACACAGTGGGGTTAGCAACAGAGGGAGCAGGCACTAACGTCATTGTCGGCTGTGTCATGGGTGTAAGAGCTGGAGAGAGAGACGCTGAAGCAATAGGTGTTGCAGGAGTACTAACAGTCACAGTTGCCACAGACGGCGGGGGCAAGGAAAGGACAGGAGGTGCCGTGGCCAAGGCAGTCTGATCAACAGTAACAGAAGCAGAAACAGCAGAGATAGAAGAGCCGGTTAGCTGTGCCTGTGAGGGAAGAGCAGGAAATACCCTCTGCGGGGCATACGGATGTGGGGGTCAAGTATCTAACAATTGTTCCACAAACGTATCATTTTCTTCTTGGGCCACATAAGATTTATCAATTTGTAATCGGAATCTCCTATCTTCACGTTAAATCCCTATTTCTTGTTTCTCTCTATCATGTGCTACAGCTTTCTGAGTCAACGTTTGCCTTCTCCCCTTCCGGGCCTCTTTCTCTGCTTTCATTCGCCTCTGTTTAACCTCCTTTTGCCATGTTCTGAGGGAGTCAAACATAGACTGCCTACTTCGTCTTGCAAACAACTTCTCCTGTAAAAAGGCAATTTTTTGTTAATCAAAAGTGCCCATCAATGGCCACTGCAACTCGGCATTGTCCCTCGTATATTTGTGCCATAGCGTACTAAACATAATAGGGCCAAGGTCATGTTTCACATACATATCAAAATTCGGAGTGCCTTCCGGAGGCGCTGGCTGACTTTCTTCCAGTCGAGCATCACAGAACAACAACGACAACAAGAAACCAAAAGCGGGCTAATCCCAGTCATTTTAAAAAATAAACCAAATTTGTTATGTTGCCTGGCAAAAGTGTTCACAAACACTTTGTATCCAAGTCGGTCCTCAGACCGTACCAAATGCAAACCAAAATGGTACCATATCCACAAAGAACCAAAACGAACTCACCTGGTGCAAACAGGTCAAACTAATTTATTCTCCACTGCCGGCTCTTCGGACCAAACGGTCAGATCCAAGGGTTTCGCCGTTCAGGACCCCAGTAGGGATGACCGCTGGGCGAGGCACCGACCGGTCAGACAGATGGGGCAGCTGCGAGTTCAGGAACTCTCTCGTGCAGGGATCCCTGGTCTGCCCGTCCGACCCGACGATGGCCCGACCTCCTCAACCATCCGCGGGCGAAGATGGGTCACCCGATGGAGTCCCTTTTCGGGCGCCAACTGAAGGAAGTGACCCGACTAGGGCCACCCGGGTCACTCGTTACCACCTCTCAGCCTTCCACACAAATGAAGTGTCGGTCAGACAGTAGAGAATACAAACCAAGTATATTTATTCAGGTACGCTCGAGCGGAGTCCAGTCTGACCAGCCTCCTGTGATTGCTGCAGAGGGACTGACTTCAGCAAACATGGTGATACATTATGTACAATTCAGAACCAATAAAGACACACCCTGACTGGAAATTTCCAGTTGGAGGCAACTAGGCAAAGAAGGCACAGGAGGATGAGTTTTGATCCTGAGACCGGGCACACGCTATCTTAACGCCAAGGTCGTTCTGCCTGTGCCCGCCACTCTAAAGGTGGGAGCAGGCCTATCTAGTGGGAAAGGTATGCGCTAATAAGTACAATGTATTAATTAGTACAGCAAGGCTCAACCTTGGAGAAACGAAAACTATCGCAGCTGCTTTCAGCAGGGGCAGAGAGAGGAATTAGTTTCGATCATGGCTCAAAATGGCGGCTAAACATAAAATGGTGCTGTGAATGCTAACTTAAGACATACAATGCATAAACAGCACAGCTAAAACATTTTTATTCCAACACCCCTTACAACTGCCTTAAAGGCGTCCAAATTTATCAAGAGGGAAGTGTCTTTGGGATCGTTATTGGTGAAAAAATCTTTGATCGACTTCCTCAAGTCATCTCGAAGCAGCCTATCCCTTGCCAGGATATTGGGGAAGTACCATCTGGTAAGTTTGGAGCGAGTCATGGGCCAATCGAGAAGAAGGTCCAGAGGTGCGTGGTCTGAAATGCATATCGGATGAAGCTGAGAGCCCACTATCGTCGGACGGAGCGCCTGACTGACAAAGATGTG
The DNA here is from genome assembly GCA_963921515.1 of Calotriton arnoldi. NCBI lineage: Eukaryota > Metazoa > Chordata > Amphibia > Caudata > Salamandridae > Calotriton > Calotriton arnoldi. The sequence goes on from CAWUFW010000045.1 coordinate 2,300,912, forward strand.
GTCTATCCTAGAGTAAGATCTATGAGAGTGGGAGAAGAAAGAGTAGCCATGTGTTGAGGGATTGAGGGTTCTCCAGCTATCTATCAGCTCTAGGCGCTGTATTCAAGATTTAAGGGACTTACTAAAAACGCCTGCTGTCTCTCTATGTGACTGGGAGGTATCTACCATGGGGTCCCAGATAAGATTAAAATCTCCTAGTAAGAGGATGTCCCCCACTGCGAAGCCCTCCAATGTTGATAAAAATGAGAGAAAAAAGTCTGACTGACCGGAGTTGGGGGCATAGACCATAGCTAAAGTGCATGGGCGACCCTCCAGAACACCCTTGATCATAAGAAATCTCCCTATTTTGTCAGACTTTTTGTCATGGAGTTGGAAGTGGATGAAAGAGTGAACAAGAAGAGCTACTCCATTCTGTTTGGAGGTAGTTGAGGATCTAAATATCTAGGGGAAGCTTTTGTGACACAATCTAAGGTGGGTTTCCTGAAGGGCCATAATATGGACATGGTGGTCTCCTAAGAATTTCCATAGGCATTGTCTTTTGTTAGGTGAATTTAGTCCCCTAATGTTCCAGGAAATACAGTTTATTGGCATATGGCCGGTAATGGGGGACACCTCACTCGAAGTTGAAAAACACACCCAGCCCTCTCCCCCCGGACTCCCTGTCCGCCCCCTCCCCCATGTGCTCTGTTGCATCATCCAGTCGATGCCACGGGAAAAACAAAATCACAAAACATAACACATAACTTTTAACAAAAGAGACTCCAACGCAATCCAAAGATCTCATTGTTGGTGTCTCTAGGGGCATGTCCAGAACCGCGCCCAGAGTCCTGCATGTATACTTGCTTGAACACTCAGTTTCTCAGAATTTGCTGTTTCAGATCAAGAATAAGCAAAACGCACTTTGGGCCTATGGCCCGCAAAGAAAGGGACCCCCCTGCATAGTCCACGAGCATCCCCTGCTCCCAGAATGCCGCCTTCAGGCCCCAGCCTCCTCCAGGTAATGTCCTCACACATTCTACAGGCCGGAGAAGACAGGATAATCAGTTAGAACATGTTGAGTTCATGAGCCTACAATGATCAGCGTCGCGTCGATCTGCCGCCCTTTTTGGGTGTCTGCCAGGATCCCGTGGAGCTCCGCTCTATCGGCTGGGCCCGGCCACCCCCCCTGAAAACGCCTCTGGTTGGGATGAGGCGCGATCGAGGCCCAGTAGAGATACAGCCTCCTCTGCTTTGGTGAAGTGGTGTTGTTTATTGCCAAGTGAGAAGGCAATGCCAAATGGATACGTCCACCGGTATTTGATCCGGTGTTCCCTCAACACCACCGTGATCTGACGGAACTGCTGTCGGTGTGTCAGCGTGGCCTGCGCCACATCTTGGAAGAGCGAGCACGTGGCCCCCTGAAAGGAAGGTGATCACACCACTACTTCTAGCTTTCCGCATGACCTGTTCTTTTATTTTGAAGGAGCTGAATTTAGCCAAAATGTCTCGTGGATGTCTGTTATCTCCTTGTGAGCGCTTGCCCACTCTGTGTACCCATTCCAGGTGGAGTGCCAGACATTTATCTCCCAGCACATTGGAGAAGAGACCCACCATGAAAGCTTCCAGGTCAGGACCTTCACTTCCCTCTTCCAGGCCCCTCACTCGAATGTTGTGTCTACGAGAGCGATTCTCTAGGTCCTCACACTTTAGCAGGGCAGAGTGTAGTTGGGCGGTTATGTTGGCAGTACCTTCCTACAGCGGCTTTACCCGTCCCTCAAGTTCCTGGCATTTTGCTTCTAAGTCTAGAGTCCGGGCCCCCACCGAGTCCACATCAGCCTGCAGCGACACCATTTTCGACCACATCTCTGATCGGAAAGCCTCGAACAATGCGCCGAAATCCGCCTTTATGTCCTCCATGAGTTCCTTCCTGAACTCCTGCAGTGTCACCAGCAGGACGGTCCTTGTTAACGCCATGTTGTCAACTGCACAGTCTCCCCCTTCCTTCTCCAGCCGGGTCTCAGCAGGGGCAAAGTAGCTGGAGACTCTATTAGATTGGGTCTTTTTTGGCGTCATGTGGACTGTGCCCCCTGACATTGCGTTGTCGCTCTCGGGTCGTTCAGGCACTCAGATGAAGGAGAACAGATTAAAATGAGGGGGGGCACCTGGAGTCAACCAGCGCGAACAGCAGCATTCCAACTATCGTTCCCAGCCACTCCAGTCTGCCCCAGTAAGGCGCCCCATTACTTGCAGCTGTACCTCTCTGACCGGCTAATGGCAGAAGGACACCCACAGGTCAACCATCGTCTGGTCAGCTCTCCTCAAACTAGGCCTCTCTTGCTGTAGGGACAGCCATGTGTACCGGGCGTCACACCATCAGTCCATATGCACCATCTTAGGGTCAGGCAGCCACTGCTGGCCCTGGGGCTGCTCATTCCCACGATGAATCCAATGAAGATTGAGGCAGATGTCGTGGCACGGTCCCTGGGTGGCTCCCCACCCCCTCCAGGCAGATCGCGCACTTGCCCCGGGACTCAGCAGCTGGTCAGCCTCGGGCAGTGGGGTCTCTCTGTATCACCGCATCGCCGGGCGCCATCTTAGGGTCAGACAACCTTGTGGAATTCCATGGGTGCCCCCCTTTCACCGCCACACCGGGGAACCCAATGGCAATGCCCCAGTAGATTTCCCAGTGAGGGGGGGTTGCTCCAACTCCCCAGGCCCCAATGCGCGCTCCCACCTGCTAATATTAGGAAGCGTTGCGGTCGCCTTTGTCACAGCCTCAGGATCGCCGGGCCGACTGCGTGTCTCGTTCTGGCTCTGGCTGCTGCCAAAGTCGCTCTCTTTCCTCAGGGCTCCACCGCAGAGGAGGGCAAAACCATATGGTGGGATAAAGACTGCGGGCTGCAATCCCTCGTCTCTAAGGAGCGCCAGCCCGGCTGGGTCATCTAGCGAGCGGAGGGTCCGGCGCCATTTTCTATTCTCTCCGCAGCGTTCCAACGCCGGCCCGCCCTCCGCTGCACAATCGCCTCTCGCCGCAAATTCACATAGGCGAGTGTCTGCCCGTGGCAGCGTGTCCAAGGCTTTGACCGCACCCCAAAATCATAACGGGGACACGCCGCAAAGCCACAGAATGCGGGGCTGGATGCGGAGCCAAACCAGATCACATCCGTGCGGCCATGATGGTAGGCCACGCCCCCCCTCCTGAGTCAGTCAGTCAGTCAAAAGTACTTTATTTGGTTAATTTAAAACCATAAAGGCATTCTATAAAAAAATATCAAAATTAATTTAACATTTGTTAACAGCGATGATATTGCACTAAGTTATAAACATTAAACAGACAAAAACAAACAGTTTAAAATACAGCTTTAAAAAACCCCAATTTGTTAAAAGTTAATTAATGTTGACTAGGTCATAGAGATCACACTCACTTTTTTCCTCCTTATTCTCACGGCTGCAGTAAGGAAACTCGCTATACTAAAAATTTCCCAGACATTGGAGAGCAACTGTAAATACATAAGTGCTGGTTTTGCTTGTAAAAATCCTTTGTCCTTTAAAATTGGAACGATAAAACGTTTCCGACTGTGCAAACAGTGCTTGCAAAATAAAACAAAGTGCAGTGTATCCTGGGTGGAGAAATTGTCACATGAACAAACTCCCAGGTCCTCCACCCTTCTCCATCCCGGGGGATCTGCAAGGAGAAAATGTAACTGATTCAGCCTGAATCTTACCAGTAGAAAGCAGTGGTTTGAGTTGGTAACCACATTCAAATATGGTTCAATTGCACAAGACGTTTTTAGCAATTGATGGGCACGTACCGTTGGTTTTGCCAACTCCCTTTCTTCTCTTTCCATGAGTGCCACATATAGTTATGATTTCTTCGCCCACTGGATATCACCCTTTACCAATTTATCTGGGGAAATAAATAGTTCAGGCCGTCCCAGTTTCTGTGCCAGCCTTTTTACATGGCACAGCCAAGGAATGCTACTAGCTCGGTCTAGAGCTAAGCAATCTCTCAAAATTTCACGATTCATTTCAAGTTCAGGATTTAACCAAATTGCTATCCATTTTAATAAAGGTGCTATTGCAATTAAGACCTCCACAAAGCCTGTCCCTGTCTCTTGATGAATAATATATGTTGGCATAGACTGTGGCACTGATAGCAAGTTTCTTAAAAATTTATTTTCAACTACTTGGATTTCCTTTGCTTCCCTAAAACCCCATAAATCAGAACCGTAAATTGCGATGGAGGTACATTTTGCTCTTTATACATTTAACAGTGCTTGCATTGGTTTTCCCCCTAACCTGCGTGCAAAACCTAGAACTGCAGAAGTCGATCTAGCAAATACATTTCTCTTTGTCTTCATTTGCGGGATCCACGAGCCCTTATCATCAAATAAAACACCTAGGTAAGGGAAAGTGGTAACCCTTGTGATCGCATTACCCTCGCAATACAGACTTTTGACCCTTTTGGGTTTAAGACCTACTATCATTGTATGTGATTTTGAAAAATTTACACTTAGGTCCAAAGATTTCATAAAAACAGCAAAGGAGGTTAAAAGACATTGTAGACCAACTGCAGTTCTTGCTAATAGGGCAGCGTCATCCGCGTATAGGAGTGCTGGGATCAATCGCTCCCCACACGCGGAATATCTTTACTTGCTTCCCCTAAAACTTGATCCAGGTTATTGATATAAAAGTAAAAAGTAGGGGAGCCAGAATACATCCCTGCCTAACACCATTAGCGATACATATTCCCTGGGTACAGTTCCCCTTTGATCGTACCTCACTGTAGCGGTCAGATCCTTATGCAGGTCGGCAAGGAAATGGACAATATTTCCATCCACACCTAATTTGATAAGTATAGCCCATAGCTTGGATCTATTCACTCGGTCAAAGGCCGAGGAAAGATCCATGAATGCCAAATACAAAGTGCCCTTCTTGGCAATGGTATACTTCCCAATTAGTAGGTGCAGGTTCAGGCATTGGACGGTGGTGCCCCTTCCTTTCCTAAATCCATATTGCAGATCTGATAGGGTATTAGATTCATTTAACCAAGAAGTAAGTTTACTAAGTACCACCCTTCCAAGCACCTTTACAGCAGAGTCTATAAGTGAAATTGGTCTGTAACAGCTTGGGTCCTCTCTATTACCCTTTTTAAAGATCGGCACAATGACTGACTCAGACCATGACCTGGGTAGACCTAATTTACATGCCAAGTTAAAAACATTGGCCAGTAGTTTGGACCAAAATATTACGTTAGATTTAAAAAGATCGGCTGGGACGCCATCTGGTCCAGGGGCTTTGTTACTTGTCATTTGGGTTATCGCCTCTACTACTTCTAGCTCTATAAAAATCATAGTGTATGCCTTGACTTCAAATACAGTAGCTGAAGACCCTCGAGTCTCCTGGACACCATATATAGATTTAAAATGGTTGAACCAATCCTGCTCCTGTGTATTACATTCAAGAGGACTGCCCATAGATTCTTGAAAAAAGGGTTTGTTTACAATTTCCCAGAAATTAGCGCTGTTTTTGATGACATCAGTGGACAGTAGATCGTTCCATGCCTCATGTTCGATCTCTTTTTTACGTTTATTTATTGCCAGTTTATATTTTTTCCTTAAAGCTGCTATGGCACTTTTATCTTGTGGTTTAAGTTTTAAAGACGCTAGCAGCTTTCGGTGGGCTACTGAGCAGTTATGATCGAACCACCTCTCCCCTATATTTTGGCCCTCCCTAAAAGGGCGTTTAAGGTCAGAGGCCACCTGAGTGCAGATTTTGGTGTATGCTATAAGGACCTCTTTACCCCTTAGGTTGTCATCTGAGCAGAGGTCCATCTCCCTTCCAACAGTATTCAACAGGTTCGCTTGAAAATCCCCCGGCACTACCATACTCCACTTAAGTCTACGGGCCTGGTCTTTAGGTCTTATATTAGAAGTGCAAGAACATCTTTTAGATTTCCGGTTATTTTTAAGACCGCCCGCCAGTGTCAGGTGTATAGGGTTGTGGTCACTAAACTGAGACCACGTGGTGGTGTAACCTATCACCCTGGGGGTTAAAGCTACACTAATAAAAATATAATCAATAGTGGAATGCATTCCACTACCTTTAAAGGTAGGAATATCATCAATATCATGCGTTGTATTAGGATAGAATAAACCATGATCCACTAAAGTGCCCTCTAAGAATCCAACCTGTAATGAGTGTTCAAAATGTATCTCTAAATGATTATCAGGACCTAAGCTGTCAAAAATGTGACAGTTCAATTGACATCTATGTACATTAAAATCACCTAAAACAATAACCGAATAAGGAGAAGTTTGTTTCCCACTGTACAACTCAAGGAAACGATTCAGACTGACCAAATATTCATTTACGATAGTTCTATCGAATGAATTATAAAAAGTTACGATGAGCAATTTAGGTGCATTAGTAGAAGTAATCTGTACTACTAGACAATTCGGTAAACCTGAGTCCAGTTTACAATGATTACCTGCAACTTTTAAGGAGATCAGGGTCAATAAACCACCCTTTGCCCTGCCAGCTACTAAAGATTTGGCTGGCTCCGAATAGGTATAACCATCCATCCATAGATTATTCTCAGTATCCCAAGTCTCCTGGAGCCCAATCATCATCATCTGACTTATTTTTGAGTCCTGCTATGTTCCAGCTTAATATCTTAACATGCTGCCCTAAATTATTCTCTTCCTCCTGTGCTTGTTTAAAAATACAATTCATATGGTTATCTCCATCTCCAACTCCATCTCTACTGTACCCTTCAATAGAAGAACAAGGGTCTAGTCAGTCATTACTATCCAACTGACTCAGAGGAGCAAATCTATTTGAAATCGCAAGTCTACTCTCATTATTTCTATTATTTGCTCCAAGGGCATTTAGACAACCTTGAAAAGGGTCAATAGTATTAACACAGAGGGGTTGGCCAGCATTATGCGCAGTTTTAGCAATAGGTCTAAACTGCCCTTTTTCTGCAGTGTGTCTTTGCGGCCCCTTGCCTACTCTACCCCAGTCACCCATCACCGGCGGATAGAAGAAGCCCAGGGGTAAGGCTGTGATCCCTCCCCAACCCCGGTTAGGGCTCTCCTGGAAGAGCCAGCCTACTACGTCTGTCCGATCAAAGTTAATCACTATGCAGTCACCATCCTCAGTTTTAGGGCGGCTTCCCACCCATCCTACCCGCCTGGCCATTATAATGTGTGTGGATGCTCTACAGCCTCCCTCAGAAAACCTACTACACCATAACATGACTTTGCGAATAAGTTCCTCAGTTGTTTCAATATTGTTACTTTTAAGGGGGGGCACCTCTACAAAAACCGCTACCAGAGGAGTAGCCTCAAGTGGCAGATTCAACCTTCCTTGTTTGACAGGTGCTTCTATGGGTATTAAGTTTGGCCCTGTCAAAAGTGGACTTTTAAACTTCCCCTGGGAAGTGCTCGCAACTCCCTTATCAGTACCACCCCTTGAGCCATTACATACCTCATTTATTTTTATAGACCCCGGAGGTGTCCTAGTTGGTGGCCTTCCCTCTTCAGGGATCCTGTTCTGAGTTGTTTGTGAGCTCGTGCCAATCTCATCCTTACCTAATCTGTTACTGGCGACATTAACATTATGAACCTGACTCCTTCCCACACTGGGTTCATCAAGCTTGGACTCTATTTTAGTTAACCTATCCATCACACAATCCAAACCAGATTTGACAAACTTAAATAAGTCCTCCTTAAGTGAGCCAAAGAGCATGTCGATGTGTGATAGGACCGAGTCCGCATTTACTTTAGTCTGATTCGGGGATGATAATTCCACTGTTGTCCGATGATCTGCGCCCCCCTTCCGTGTTAATGCATCCTTTATAACGGGGCCTGTTTTTTGGAATTTTTTCCTCTTTTTTTTTACCAATGGGTACAGCCATATCTCTTGACAGTTCCGAGCTCCCCTTGGCCTCCGGTTTTCCTTTAGGGCGAGACGTGGAGGAAATGTTGTTGTCTCTGATGGTGTCATTGTCTCTAGTAGTGTTATCTGCAACCACATCTATGGTTGAGCTGGGGACAGGGTCTAAACATAAGGCGTCGTCAGTAGCATGGACAACCGGTCCATCACCTCCCAACCCCAACCGAGCCTCCACATCCTGAATCTCATTAGTTATGGCTCCTACTGCTGTGGTTAAATAGGAGATAATAGAGGCACAGTTGTGTGGTATCTTTGCCTTAGATTTAATGGTGTCTGCGGAACATTGGTCTTTTTGCTTACCCATGGTGATATCTCGATTAAGGAGAGTTGGCCCGGTCCGGTCTCAGTCGGTCGCTGACGGACGCAGACGGGCCCGCCCTTGGCCCGGGCGCGTCCCGCGAAGCGGGAACCGCGAGTGAATTTATGCGCCTCCGGGCGCGCAGGATGGTGTCAGCGCCTCCAGGCGCAAAAGGCAACAGGCAGCCGGGCAGTCTGGGGGCTGTAGTCCCCCCCCGGTAAAACAAGCTGAGTGCTGGTAGAGAAGAGCGCGGGTCCCGCGAAGCGGGAGCCGCAAGTGAATTTATGCACCTCCGGGCGCGCAGGATGGTGTCAGCGCCTCCAGGCGCAAAAGGCAACAGGCAGCAGGGCAGTCTGGGGGCTGTAGTCTCCCCCCCGGTAAAACAAGCTGAGTGCTGGTAGAGAAGTGCGCGGGTCCCCTCCTGAGTCATATGAATAGAGGCTTCATTGTGAAGGAAAGGCCTGTGCTTCTTGGCTAGTAGAACCACTTCCCTTGTTTGCTGGTAACACAGGAAGCAAACTATCGGCTGCTGTGGAGAGTCCTTGCATACCATGGGGTGGGATTTAAACCTGTGGTCCCTTTACAGTTCCAAAAAGAGTTGGAACGTAAGATTCGTGAGAGTCAGGATAAACTGTAACATATAGGACATGATATTGTCCCCTTCCGACTGTTTAGGGATACCAGAAAAATGCAGGTTGTCCCTCCTATTTCTATCCTCAAGCTCCATAAGCTTGGCTTGCGTGTACTAGTGGTCCTGCTCCCAATCGGTGGTAGTGGAGAGCCATTGTTCAACAGTAGCTAGTCGATCCTCCATGGCCATGAGCCAGGAGTTAAAGGTGGGATGCCGGATCATTTGGAGGCCATGTTGTTTTGGTGGTTTTAGCGTCTATCGTAGCAACCATACTTCTGAGGACTACTAACTCTTTAAGGATGGTGTTGAGGGCAGAGTCCTGAGCCATGTTCTCCGGTTCCCATGACTTCTGTGTTGACTTCCCCCTTTTTACGGCCTCTGTAAATAACAATTGACGGGCAGGTTTGGACATGGAGAAAGAGGATGGTGCTGTCACTATAGCATTGGGAATCTGATGTTGCCAAGATTGCTGCCAGAGGCGAATGCGCCTCCGTGCCCACTGAAAGGAAGCTGCCATCAGGGTCAAGATGTCAGCTTCATGTGTTGTCCCTGGGGAGGAGGGGCAATAAGCGTCACAACCTTTGAGATGCTAGAACATCCGGTGGGGGCCCAAAGTTTTGTTAGTGGTGCAACATTGTGCCCAGTAAGGGAGAGGCTCCGAGCTCACCACTGGCCTTTGAGAATCTCTGTGATGTGACTAGGCAAAATTGGTCAATGTTAGTCTCAAATTTCTCTTTCTATGCACATGGAACCCTGTTGTCATTTGCTGCTCTCCCTCTCGTGATCACTGTCAGTCCGGGCCTCCTTTCACCGTCTAGAGCATGGGTACTCACAAACTGTCTCTCGGGGGCCAAATTTACAGTGTGGTTTGTGGCCGAGGGCCGCACCGGTGGGGGCGGGGTCAGTGTGGGAGGGGGGCGGGGCTAGAGAAAAAAAAAAACCTGTGACCATGAGGTTGAACACAGGCCCCTGCAGTGGACGCATTTGTCCACTGAGCCACCAGACCCGGCATACACACATCTCTCTCTCTCTCTCGCTCTCTCTCTCTCTGTCTCCCTCCCTCTCTCGCTCTCTGTCTCCCTCCCTCTCTCTCTCTCTGTCTCCCTCCCTCCCTCTCTCTCTCTCTGTCTCCCTCCCTCTCTCTCTCTGTCTCCCTCCCTCTCCCTCTCCCTCTGTCTCCCTCTCCCTCCCTCTCTCTGTCTCCCTCCCTCTCTCTATCTCTCTATCCCTCTCTCTCTCTCCCTCCCTCTCCCTCCCTCTCTCCCTCTCTGTCTCCCTCCCTCTCTCTCCCTCCCTCCCTCCCTCTCTGTCTCCCTCTCTCTCTGTCTCCCTCTCTCTCTCTCTCTGTCTCCCCCTGTCTCCCTCCCTCCCTCTCTCTCTGTCTCCCTCTGTCTGTCTCTCTGTCTCTGTCTGTCTCTGTCTCTACCTGTCTCTCCCTCTGTCTGTCCCTGCCTCTATCTGTCTGTCCCTGTCTGTCCCTGTCTCTGCCTCTATCTGTCTCTGCCTCTATCTGTCTCTGCCTCCATCTGTCTCTGCCTCCATCTGTCTCTGCCTCTATCTGTCTCTGCCTCTATCTGTCTCTGCCTCGATCTGTCTCTGCCTCGATCTGTCTCTGCCTCTATCTGTCTCTGCCTCTATCTGTCTCTGCCTCTATCTCTGCCTCTGTCTCTCTCCATCTCTGTCTCTCTCCGACTCTGTCTGTCTCTGCCTCTGTCTGTCCCTGTCTCTGTATCTCTCTATCTGTCTCTGTCTGTCTCTGTCTGTCTCTGCCTCTGTCTGCTGTCTGTCTCTGTCTGTCTATGTCTCTATCTGTCTCTGTCTCTATCTGTCTCTGTCTCTATCTGTCTCTGCCTCTATCTGTCTCTGTCTGTCCCTGTCTCTATCTGTCTCTGTATGTCCCTGTCTCTGTCTGTCCCTGTCTCTGTCCCTGTCTGTCTGTCCCTGTCTCTGTCTGTCCCTGTCTCTGTCTGTCTCTGTCTGTCCCTGTCTGTCTCTGTCTGTCTTTCCCTGTCTCTATCTCTGTCTCTATCGCTGTCTGTCTGTCTCTGTCTGTTTCTGTCTCTGTCTCTATCTGTCTCTGTGCCTCTATCTGTCTCTGTGCCTCTATCTGTCTCTCTGCCTCTATCTGTCTCTCTGCCTCTATCTGTCTCTCTGCCTCTATCTGTCTCTCTGCCTCCATCTGTCTCTCTGCCTCCATCTGTCGCCTCTATCTGTCTCTGCCTCTATCTATCTGTCCAAACAGGAAGCTTCCCAAAAGGCCCTTTTAAAAGTCAGCTGTGAAAGCGCTTACAGCTGACTTTTAAAGGGCCTTTTGGGAAGCTTTCCGAAGGTGCCCTCACGTCACAGAGGCTGTCAGTAAACACAGAAGATGGCCGCAGGAGCATACGTAGTGAATACCTATTTAATACGTATTCACTATGTATGCGCCTGCGGTCATCTTCTGTGTTTACTGCCGGACGTGGAAACTGCAAGGCAAGGTCCGTGGGCCGCCAATGAAGGCCTGCCGGGCCGCTGGCGGCCCGCGGGCCGTACTATGAGTACCACGGGTCTAGAGGAATTGGATGGGAGTCCCGCACTGGGCCTAAAGTCCTCTCAATAGGGCTCAGCGCCTTCCGTCCCCCACTGAGTGTGAGAGGCACAAAATGTGTTTACCCTGCCAATCAGAGTGTCCTTGAAATCTACAGTGCACCAGCCCCAGGCACCCTGGGAGAAACGGGTCTGCTTCCCTAGGGCCCTCGAAGGCAGGGGGCAGCTGTCAGGTCATGGATGGCTCTTAATGACGTCTCTGTGGGGCCGCAGCAGTGAGTCAGCTAGCAGAGCTTTACCTCAGTGGTGACTCCATCCCTCCCTTCACACCAGAAACGCCAACTCCCTCAGCGTGTGGACCCCCCTCCATGTTGTTCATTTTTAGGGTTTTTATATTGCTGATCTCAATGGAGGTTTAAAACAATTATTAATAAACTTAAACTTAAGTATAAGCTAGTGAGCAAGAAAGATAGAATTGCTAATAAATAAAGGCAAACTTTGTTAAGTACAGTTACCTATTGCAACACTTAAACTGGATCATTTCCCATTGTAGTATTATTCCAAAACATTTCGGAACATCCCAGCCTCCCATTTTCATCTCATTCCACTAATAAAAAGCAACTCAATTGAACCCAGCCGCATTGTTACCTGTATACACATTGTCAAGTTTACCACAAATAGAAGTAGTCATTCATTTTTGATGAATAGTTCTAACTGCAGATTTAATACATTTTGAATTTCCACAGGGGCCAAACTGTATTGAAAATTATTCTAACAACTCCTGCACGCCAATGAGTGTCACCATCTGCCTCTGTCCCACCACTGGACATGATGACATAAAACTGCATGAGGGCGCAACACCTGTCCAGTAACAGTACATCTTTTTCCATGCTTGAATATGGGGTGCGGATCTCCACTACTCAGATTTCATGAGACTTCTCACATTCTTTGCAAATTTTGCCAGTATGTAGGGACGTTGCCCCCAAAAATTACAGGTTTCAAGCCGGGCCATGTATGTCAGAAGCAGATGTAGTGACAGACCTGCACAACATCTGTGGTGCCTCAGGACAAAACATGACATGCAACAAGTGTTCTTGATGCGCCTGAAAGACTTCCGAAAAATTGAGGCTAAACATTGCATCTCGGAACACAAGAAATGTCGGTCTCACTCGAGGTCACCCTTGCCAGGTATGTTGTGAGAAAGTCAAAGGCCATGTCCACAAATAAGTCAAGGAATAAGCTGAAGAAGCACACCAGTAGCTCCTCAACCTCAAAACATTCCTGATCCAGTGGAGGCCTCAGAGTATGCAGTCCCATCATCTGTGACAAACTTCGGAGTGCAATTCAAACCTGATGCCAAATTTGGAACTGAAGTGCCCAGAGTTCCCCGGGCCATCTCTGGCTCGGCGGCAGACCACAGCCTTCAAGGAGGCCATGCTGCAGATTTTCAAGTTTGGTCTGTTTTCCTCTGGTGCACCTGTTAGGGCCTACATCCAAGCTTCTTCCTTAAATGAAGTCAGTTGTCATGTCAATATTGAGGAGCTGGACATCCCACCCTCTGATGTAAACCCTTCCATCTCACCCACCAGTAGCGCCAGCCATGATGACTCTGTACTCAGTTCTAAAACATTCTTCAGCCTTTCAGAGTTTTTGTAAAGCTCGCTACTCACCCGTGAGGGTCTCAAGGCGCTGGGGGTGGGTGTGAGCCGCTCCGTTGGGGTCATTCGAAGAGCCAGGTCTTGAGGTCCTTCCTGAATTGGTGCATTGTTGGGCTTTGTCAGAGGTGGAGGGGGAGTTCGTTCCAGGTCTGGGCCGTGAGGTAGGAGAAGGATTTTCCACCTGCTCTGGTCCTGTAGAAGCGTGGGACGGTGGCTAGGGAGAGGTCGGCTGAGCGGAGGTTTCTCTTGGGGGCATGGAAGGAGATTCGGTCGTTGAGGTATTGGGGTCCGGTTATGTGGAGGGCCTTGTAGGCATGTGTGAGCAGCTTGAAAGTTACTCTTTGTGACAGGGAGCCAGTGGAGGCCGCGGAGGTGTTGGGTGATGTGGTTGTGTCGTGGGATATCGAGGATTAGTCTGGCTGCGGCGTTCTGGACGGTCTGGAGTTTTCGGTGGACATTTTTGTTGTTTCCGGCTTAAAGGGCATTGCCGTAGTCCAGTCTGCTGGTGATGAGTGCGTGAGTGACGGTTTTCCTGGAGTCAGGGGGATCCACTTGAACATCTTGCGTAGTATGCGGAGGGTGTTGAAGCATGCAGAGGAGACAGCGTTTATCTGGCGATTCATGGTGAGTGATGAGTCCAGTATGATGCTGAGGTTGCGTGCATGGTCTGTTAGGGTGGGTGGGTTTCCGAGGGCGGGGGGCCACCAGGTGTCTTCCCATGCAGAAGGGGTGGAGCCGAGGATGAGGACTTCTGTTTTCTCCGAGTTGAGTTTCAGGCAGCTGTTCCTCATCTAGGTCGCGACGGCTTTCATCCCTTCTTAGAAATTGTGCCTGGTGATGTCGCGTTCCTTGGTGAGGGAGAGGATGAGCTGGGTGTCATCGGCATAGGAGACGATGTTGAGCCCGTGGCTTCTGACGATGGTTGCGAGGGGGGCCATGTAGATGTTGAAGAGTGTGCGGCTGAGGGAGGATCCTTGGGGTACTCCGCATCTGATCTCTGACGATTCTGAGAGGAAGGGAGGGAGTCTTGTTCTCTGTGTTCTGCCTGAGGGGAATGATCGTAGGCAGTCTAAGGCCTTTCCTTGGATGTCGGCATCATGGAGCCTGGTGGCTAGTGTGCAGAGAAAGACGGTGTTTAAGGCTGCTGATAGGTCCAGGAGGATGAGGGCTTCCATATGGCCTTGGTCAAGGAGGACGCAGATGTCGTAGGTGGTGGCGAGGAGGGTGGTCTCGGTGCTGTGGTTGCTGCGGAATCCGGATTGAGAGGTGTCTAGGATTTTGTTGGTTTCTATGAATTGTGCTAGCTGGGTGTTGATGGCCTTTTTGATTACTTTGGCTGCATACTGAAGCAGTGAGATGGGCCTGAAGTTCTTGAGGTCCGTCGGGTCTGCGGAGGGTCTCTTTAGGAGGGGGTTGACTTTGGCGTGCTTCCAGTTGTCGGGGAATGTGGCTGTCTCGAGGGAGCAGTTGATAGTTCGACGTAGCCCGGGTGCGATGGCAGTGGTGGCTCTGTGGAAGATGTGCACCGGGCAGGGGTCAGAAGGTGCTCCGGAGTGGAAGCTCCTCATGGTCTTTAGGGTGTCTTCTGTTGTGAGAGGGGTCCAGGTGATAAGGGTCTGTCACTGCCCTCTGTTAAGATTCACTATTACCAAAGCAAATGTTCCAAGGGCAAGAAAAAACTGTAAATGAGGCATAAATTAACCAGGAGGGAGTACCAAGTTGACACAGTTACTGGACTGTTTACAACGCATCGTACAGTGGTTCCAGCTCCTTATATAGGGAGAAACAGGAAGTTAATCCTCCATACAATAAGTTAGCAGACCATTCCATTCTGGGTTGGAAAACAAGACCAATTGTGTTAATTTTGTTTCATGGGCAGAGTAAATAGAGAATGGTGCGATATTGTGCACAAGCATGGAACCAGAGTTCCTAAGAGAATTTTCCAAGCTAAGTGTGTGGGTGGGCAGAGGAAATTTACCTGAAATGGCCTGGTAACAGAATGTGGTGCACAAGAGGGACCAATACACTACAGGCCCCTGCCTGTGCTAGGGAAGAAAAATAGTGACCTCGTTTTCCTACTCCTATAGCCAGCATACCCACCAGTAAGACCAAGCTCCATGAATGCACCCACTGCTGGAGCAATGCAGCTCTGCTGATGGCATGCCACGGCTATCAAAAAGACCAAGACCAATCTCCTTGCAGAAATGTTTCAACCTGGGCCATTGGCGTCTGATCCATTGTTGCCTTTCAACAATGCCCTGATTGACTCAGCCCTGGCAGCTTGACCAAAACGTTTTTGAACTTTGACTGTGAGCTGCCCCCTTGCCAGATGTCGCAGGCCTACTTCAGGTGATCCAACTTCAGAAAGCCTTGTAGTGTATAGACTCAAGTTACTACTAACTTGTAGATCTGAATGTTGCTGCAGGAATGATGTGACGTGGTGAGCAGGTCCAAGACTGTTCTCAATACTGACAGCAAAGAGAGGGGAAGGTCGATAGGCATATAAGAGAAGGTGCACAAGAGACTTCTTGTTGTAATCACACAGCTGGTCTCACCAAATGTAGGCTCTCAGGTGTTCTGCACAAGGGGGATCTTATATACTAAACAAAGCATATCAATTCCAATAGCCTGCAATTTGTTTTCTTTTACTTGGAATCCACATGAATGGTAACATTAAAAAAACTGAAAAATACACAAGAATTACAGTAGCAACTGGTGCATTAGAGTAAACACTCAACATATCAATCACACAGTACTTTTATCTAGCAAGATAAAAGTATTGGGGGATTCGTCATGAGACTGGTCTTGTTTTGCAGTTCTATACATAGTTCCTAAAGTGCCACAACCTGAGGCACCAAACAAAATCAAAGATTCCCTCAAGACTCATAAGTAACTGTGAATGCCAAAGAGACAGTTGTTGCAGCACAATGTGCAAAGGGAAGTTCAAGAACTCAGAAACTAGTTTAACAATCCAAACAAATAAATCTATGTCTCCTAGCTAATGTCTAACCTGAGGCCTCTGAAGATATCCCTGGAAGAAGCTGAAGACTTCCAAGGATACAAAGGGAATTCTTTGAAGCTTTCCAAGAATTCAAGGAAATTCTTTGAATTGAGGCAGAAGTAGTTTTAAGATATGCCACAAAGAGAAAAGTTCAAAAGGTCTGGGAAGAAGTCGGTGTCCGGCTTAAAAATTGTCTGAGCTGGAGTGCCAGGAACACATGTTAAGAGCAGAGACCAAGTAGATCCTTCCTATCATCAACAGGAAGGAAAAATGAGCATGTAGCTATGCCCTGATTGTGACTTTTATAGACTGCTGGATCCTCAAATCCCAGAGCAGAACCTCGAAACCGATGATCCACCAATTCAGTGATGAATCCAATTCAGTGATGGATCCTTGATTTCCACTGTTGCCTGCCACTCAAAAAAGTGATAGACACAATGCTTGAATTAATCTCAGCCATTGGTAATTACTTGGGCCGCATCCCAGCCCATCGTTATTTTACACATCATACTACCTCAGCTTGGACCCAGCTATATGCAAATCAGTCTTAACCCTGCTCCAATGGGAACAGTCCAGCCTGATCTGCCAAGACAGGCACCCCCTGAACCAGAATAGAAGAAACCTAGGACCGGCTTCACTCACACCTACTTAGGGCTCATCAGCCAGGTATAGCTTGGTACTAGCGATATAATGTACCTGGGACCCATGTCTGGGCATACCTGTCCCACTTAGAGCAACATACTAAAGTATACAATAAAGTGATGGATGGAATGCTTGAATTCATCTCAGCCACTGGTAATTACTCGGGCCACATCCCAATCCATCATTATTTTGCACACTATGCCACCTCAGTTTGAATCTGAATCCCTCACAATATATCGAGGTAAACAATATTGTTTGACACAATGATCGTGTCCAAAATATTGCTTATCAAAATATCATGCCCCTATACTCATTTTTTTAAAATGTGTTTATTACATTTTGTGATAAACGAGAATATACAGAGAAAATGCATTGCATATAGGTACATGAGTTATCGACTTGATACATGGCACATCGTGATATGAAAGAAAGTATAGAGCAAAATAACAGTTTTGCATGATTGGTAAGGTACGGCAAATAAGTCTCAGGATGTGGAACAATGGTAAGGTTTACAGGAAGTTCAAAAAGCATGGTGAGTCGATGTACGGTATATCAACAGCATGTTGCTCAACTTCAATCAATCAATCAATCAATAAGGGGAATTGTAAGCACGCTACTCACCCGTGAGGATCTCAAGGCGCTGGGGTGGGGGGGTAAGCAGCTCCGTTCAGTCAAAGAGCCAGGTCTTGAGTGTCTTTCTTATGATGTTCAGCAAGGGGGCGCGTCTGATGTCGATCGGGAGCTCGTTCCAGGCCTTGGCCGCGATTTAGGAGAATGCTCTTCCACCTGTTCTGGCTTTGCGGATGCACGGGGTTTCGGCGAGGGCGAGGTCGGTGGATTGGTGGTTTCTCTTGGGTACGTGGAAGGTGATTCTCTCGTTGAGGTATTGGGGGCCGTTGTTGTGGAGGCATTTGTAGTATCTTGAATGTAACTCTCTTCTCAACAGGGAGCCAGTGGAGGTTCGGCAGGTGTGGGGTAATATGTTCGTGTCGAGGGATGCTGAGGACGAGTCTGGCTGCGGTGTTCTGTATTGTCTGGAGTTTGCGGAGCAAAGACTTGTTGATTCCGGTGTACAGGGCGTTTCCGTAGCCCAGTCTGCTGGTTATGAGTGCATGGGTGACCGTCTTCCTTGATTCGGGGGGGATCCATTTGAAGGTCTTTCGGAGCATGCGGAGGGTGTTGAAGCAGCTGGAGGCGACGGCGTTGACCTGTCGGGTCATGGAGAGGGAGGAGTCCAGTATGATGCTGAGGTTGTGGGCGTGGTCTGTGGGGGTGGGAGGGTTGCCTAGGGCAGTTGGCTACCAGGTGTTGTCCCATGCAGAGGGGGAGGGTCCGAGGACGAGGACCTCTGTCTTCTCTGAGTTGAGTTTCAGGCAGCTGCTGCTCATCCAGGATGCAACGTCCTTCATTCCGTCCTGGTAGTTGAGTCTGGTGGTGATGGGGTCCTTACTGAGGGAGAGGATGAACTGGGTGTCGTCGGCATAGGATACTATGTTTAGTCCGTGCTGTCTTACGAGGGCGGCGAGGGGGGCCATGTAGATGTTGAAGAGCGTGGGGCTGAGCGATGATCCTTGGGGTACTCTGCAGTTGATTTCTGTGGGTTCGGAGCGGAAGGGGGGCAGTCTGATTCTTTGGGTTCTGCCGGTGAGGAAGGACCGGATCCAATTGAGGGCGGTTCCCTGTATGCCGGCGTCGTGCAGTCTGGCAGTGAGTGTGCGGTGGGAGATGGTGTTGAATGCTGCAGAGAGGTCAAGTAGGATCAGGGCCGCAGTGTGTCCCTGGTCGAGGAGGGTGCAGATGTCGTCTGTGGCAGCGAGTAGACCGGTCTCGGTGCAGTGGTTGCTGCGGAATCCGGATTGGGAGGGGTCAAGGATCGAGTTTTCTTGGATGAATTTTGTTAGTTGGGCATTGACTGTCTTCTCGGTGACTTTGGCCGCGAAGGGGAGGAGGGAGATGGGTCGGTAGTTCTTGAGGTCCGTGGGATCTGCTGAGGGCTTCTTGAGCAGGGGTCTGCTCGTTTCCAGTCATCGGGAAAGATGCCGGTCTTGAAGGTGGCGTTGATGGTGCATCGTAGTTCTGGAGCGATGGTGGCTCTGTGGAAGATGTGCAGTGGGCAGGGGTCTGTGGGGGCTCCTGAGTGGATTCCTTTCATGGTCGAAGCGGTGTCTTCGGTGGTGACTGGGGGCCAGGAGGAGATGGTGGGCTGGCTGGCGTTTTTTGTGACAAAAGTGGCTTCGAAGTCTCATCGAAGTCCGGTCTCCGATGAGTATGTAGTCCATGGAGGCGATGGCGTGGGTTGTGATGAGGTCGGTGATGGTAATGACGAAAGAGGCGCGAGGTCCGGGGGGAGGGGGGTTCAGTAGGCTAGGGTGCCTCGAAGAGTGGTTCTCGGGCTGGTCTGGATCTGGAAGTGAAGGTGTTCGGTGGTGGAGAGGAAGTCAGTCGTGGTGGAGGTGGAGAGTCGGAGGGAGCTCTTGTGTGTGATGGCGAGTCCTCCCCCTGGGCAGTTGGGGCGGTCCTCTCTCTGGACCTTGTATCGGTCGGGGATGGCGGTGGCGATATCAGAGGTGGAGGAGGCGTTGGTCTAGGTTTCCGTGAAGAAGACGACGTCAGGTGAGAGTGTGTCGAGGAGGTCCCAGATCTCTGTGGCTTGTCTGTGCAGGGAGCGCACGTTGAGGAGGATGCACCTCAGGGTTTCAGAGGTGTTGGCGTTCGGTGCGGGGGTGGTGGCCATGGGGGTGCGGACGGTGGTGAAGGTCTGGCGGCAGTGACGGCAGGAGAACTGTCCATGGGTGGAGCTTGGCGTGGACAGCTGGCAGTTGTTGCTCCTTCTGGGGTTGAGTGCGAGGAGGGCAGCTGAGTCGTATTGGTGGATTGTCGGAGATCCAGGGTCCCTGGCGCTGGTCGTGGTAGGGTCGTTAACGGGCGCAGACGGGCTTGCGGCGCGCCCGCTGCACGCGTCCTCTGCACGGACGCCATTAATTAATGAGGGGGGAGGGACTCGCAGCTGGGAGGCGGGAGCGGGGAATTGGCAGGGGGAAGGGCCGCGGGGGCAGCAGCGGCAGGAAGGGAACGGGCTGGGAAGAGAACCAAGGCAAAAACGGGGGAAAAAACAGAAGAACAGGCACAATCTAAAAGCAACACAGTACAGTGGAACAGCAATATGAAAAAAAACAAGACAAGACCTGAGCAGAAAAACGGGCCCAATACAGGGCCTCGAACCACTGTCAGAGCAGAGCGTGGCACAGCAAAGGCAGCAGCACTTAACAGCGGAGCTACAGGGAGAGAGAGCAGGTCCCTGAACAGGAGGTCAGAGGTCTTGCTCGTGCTCCCCTGCAGCGGCCGCCATTAAGTAGGGAAGGGGGAGGGACTCGCAGCTGGGAGGCGGGAGCGGGGAATCGGTGGGGGGAAGGGCCGCAGGGGCAGCAGCGGCCGGAAGGGAACGGGCTGGGAAGAGAACCAAGGCAAAAACTGGGGGAAAAAACAGAAGAACAGGCACAATCTAAAAGCAGCTCAGTACAGTGGATACAGCAATATGAAAAAAAACAAGACAAGACCTGAGCAGAGAAACGGGCCCAATACAGGGCCTCGAACCCCTGTCAGAGCAGAGCGTGGCACAGCAAAGGCAGCGGCACTTAACAGCGGAGCTGCAGGGGGAGAGAGCAGGTCCCTGACCAGGAGGTCTCCCGATTCCAAGGTGAGTAAGACAAAAATCAACCTTCATACCTCCGACTGCCGCAATGCCGGTAGAGGTTTTAGCGTTCGAGAAATCAGTGAATAGAGAAGTTGATAATCTATCAGACAACACCTGGAAAAGTTTCAACAACTTGAGCAAAATTGAAAGAAGGGCACTGACTACACTGGGATCTGTTGACTCCATCATCATTAAACCAGCTGATAAAGGAGGAGCCATCGTGATCCTCCCAAAAGAAATGTACCACGATGAGTATATGAAACGTCTAACTGACACACGACATTACAAACGACTGAACAGGGATCCAACTAATGAAATACTAGAGAAAATAACATTTAAAGTGAATGAAGGGCTAGAGAATGGTTGGATTACAAAACACGAGGCAGATTTTCTAATCCAAAAAGAACCCCAAACTCCTTATTTCTACATTTTACCAAAGGTGCACAAACAAACATTTCCACCTCCAGGTAAGCCTAAAGTCTCAGGAATTGGCTCCCTTCTGGAGCCCCTCACAATTTTGTGATTTTTTCTCAGACCACTTGTGGAAAAAATGCCAACATACCTACAGGATACTAAGGATGTTCTGAATCTGATAAAAGATTGTCTCTTTGACACTTCTAAAGAACTACTCATTAGTTTTGACGTTGAGTCCCTTTACACAAATATCCCACAAGAAGCAACACTACAGGTAGTGGAAAGAATTCTCAATCCCACTGAATGGAATTCCATTACTCCTCGGGATTTTGTTCTGGATAACACACCTAACACTCACACAAAACCTTTTGAATTTGAGACACAACCCTACTTAAAGGTACACGGGACTTCAATGGGGAGGACCTTCACTCCCAGCCTTGCCTGTTTGTATGTCCATGCCTTTGAAGCAGAATATATTCAAAGTGAACTTAACCCCTTTAACAACAATATACAGCTCTGGAGATGCTATATTGATGATGTGTTGGTGATATGCAAGGGCACACCAGCAGAAGCCTCAACCTTTGCCAACTGGTTGAATGCCCTTGATCCACACCTACGATTCACAATGTCAATGGGAGGCAATGAGCTTCCCTTTCTGGACCTTCTGATACAAGCAGGGAATGGGAAACTGACTACTGAGGTGTATTACAAACCTACGGATCGTAACAATCTACTACGCTTTGACAACTTCCATCCTCGCAGTCTGCAAGAAAACCTACCTGTGGGCCCATTTCTCCGATTACGACGCAACGGTAAGGAGAAAAAAGAGTATAGAACACACACAAATAAATTGCGTTAAAAACTCCTTGAAAAAAATTACTCAAAAAGAATAGTTAAAGCGGCTGACAAAAGAGCCCTCAACAACAACAAGGACCAGCTCCTGGAATCTTGGAAAAGAGAAGACAAAGATCATCTAATCTGTGTCTCAACCTATAACACGTTATCAAATAACTTCCAGAAAGTAATCAAGAGAAATCGGAAGATACTGTTAACAGGGGGTTTTAAGATTGAGAAGTCCATGTTTTCATTCAGAAAAGGGACAAGTATGAAAGATCTATTGGTACACACACGCCCCAAGAAAATCCCTGAAAAGAACACACAGTCTACCCTATGAAACCTTCCTCTACCCTCTGGACATTTGCCATGTGGCAAGTGCAGTGTAAGTCCCCTGACCAAGAGAGTAAAAGAGGTAGACATTGGAAATTAAGAAACCTCATGAACTGCAACTCAAAAAATGTAGTTTACATAATTAAATGTTCATGTAACCTTCTGTATGTGGGAATGACTACATGGCAAGTCCGTACCAGAATAACAGAGCACCGAAGTACCATCCAGTACAAAAGAGAAGCTACCAGATTAACACGAAACTACATTGAAAAGGGCACAATGATGGGGAGATGGAATGGTATGTGTTAGAAAAACTTCAAAAACACGCCCGATATGATCATCACCTCGATTCCATTTAAAAATGACCCACACAGACTTATTTTTAATACAAATATAAGGTTCCAGATTGAAAAAACTGTGGGTAGAGTAAAAGCCTAATAGGAGTACTACAACCCCCATGAGCACTCTGGACCAGGAATGATTTCTGGGCCCGACAATCACTTCCTGTTCTGGTTCAATGCAGACCACAGAGTGGAAGTACTCTGAAGAGTTTAAAAATCCCTGCCGTGCATGCAGTCCTCTGTACCGTCGGCACAGAGAAGGGAACAGAGTAGGTAATACGGATGGGTGCTCCTTTTTGATGAAGTAAGTGTGTGTTCAGATCACTTTGGTGTCTATGCAAATAATTTGAAAAATGACGCATGCCATTTGAGTAGTGTATATCTGTATATCAATTTGTATACCGATAATGATTTTTCATGATTAAAGGATCGGTACAGTATCCTTTATACTTAATTTTCAGTAGTCCAATTTGACGGGTTGATGACATGAAATATGTATTGTTTGGTGCTATACAGGGGTTACAGCACTCAAAACTCAAGAGATGATTGAGAGTAACCACACTCGTATACAATGTGTTTTTAGTAAAGACACTTAGACCTTCATACCAATATGCATACCTTGAGTGTTTTTCCATGAGTAAATGAGTTGAGTACTACCTTTAAGTAGCAGTCTCCGCGACCACATGTTTAAGACCTAAGATGGCATGAAGAACCTATATACCGACTAATGAATTTGTCTCTCTGCAGAATAAGCTTAGAGAATTATACTTGTCATTAACACTGTTAGAGACCTCATATACAGTGTATAAATTGTAAATATAGAAACTTAAAATATTTATTTTTCTATATATATAAAAAATTAAAAGCAAACCCTTTGGGTGCTTTTTCAACTGAAACTTGTTTTACTGTTATCACCCTTTCCTTGGTAGTGTGTGACTACAAAGGACCCCACCCCCTCTGTGACCATGATGCTGGTATCCCCTAAAATCTAGGGTAAGGAATAATAAAACACTATGGAATATCCACAATGTTACAGACTAGGAATATAGTCCCAAGTAGGCCAATGGCCATAGCACTATAGTTCAAAAGAGCTCCCCGTATTTTGGAGAGTATTGTCTTTAAGCACTTGTATGAGCATGACCTTAGATGTCTATATTGTCTTTAATAGAACTGTTCCTTCCTGGTGAATCCTAGGTCTTTTGAGTAATTCTCTCCCCCTGTTTTGTTTTTCTCTCATATTTTTTAAAATACAGGTCTCAAGTTTCCACTCAACAAACAAGTAGGACAGATGGGTAGGGTCTAATTAGGCAGCCTCCCTGACCAACTTAAACAATCTGAAAGGAACATTGTTTAGGCACATATCACCATTAGGGATCCACATGCCCTGACGAATGCCCTAGACCTTTTAGGCTATTTAGCAATGGGCAGAAACATGTTGGCAGGTAGTGGATGGCTGTGAGTCATTATACTCCAGGTACGCACCAAGTTTTAATTTGTATTCATACCTAGTGTCCCATTGAATAAAGGCATTTCCCCAGGTACGCAAAGGTATTTTTAAGTATACATCTGGATCCCCATCTCTTTGGTGTTGTCCAGTAATATTTATGCAAGAACTTCCTCCTATCTAGTCAGTCAGTCTTCTGGGAGGTCGAGTCCGCCTTGGTGGCACTGTCCTACCAGGGAGGGGAGAGGATTCCTATGATAAAGCATGACACTGAAAGTGTGTGAGGTTTCCTCTTCCATTAAGGATGACTTTCCATAGACAATAATCTAAGATTGAAGTTCTGTGCAGTCTATATACGTGTAAAAGCCAATAATCTTGGAGTATCTATTACACGGCTTACCATTCCTTGATAAGTGTCACCGTACTATTGTGTTGTGTTAGGTCTCTCAAAGGTTGCCAAACATTGTTAGGCCTAGAGATGAGGGGTTGTAGCTTTGCATAATCTTCACTGGGGGTGTAGAGGATGCCCCCTCCCAAAAGACAGCAGGTGTTCTGGTCTGGTGTTTTGATGATTGTCTATATGATCAATGCAGCTGTCGAGTGTGTCGAAACGAGCATCTATGGAGCAGAACCCAGCCCTGAGTCCCACCATAATGGCAGCCGTGCCACTTGCGGTGTCGGAGCTCGCCTCCCTCTCCGGTGGCTAATCGGTGTCAGAATGGGAGCCCTGGCAGCACGTCGGCTTGGATTGCTCGAAGAGCAATTTACATTGCTTCGGGTCGCTTCGACCCATCATGAGGATCAAGTATTGGAGGCACGTAAAGGTCTGGTAAATAGTACCACAATAGTGTTGCCTCTGTGGTTGTGAGTGGTGGATGTGACTGCATAGTCCCCCCGACTAAGTGCCCGTCCCCCCAGTCCCACATATATGGCGCTGAGGGTGGATAGCAGGAGTGATCTGGAGGTCCGCAGATGGAGGCAATGTAGATTCAGGTGTAGTCAGTAGGGTATGCAGGGGTGCAGCCTCAGATCTCATAAAGGCTGCTAGCATGCCCGACAGATGTGGCCACTTTTAGCAGCAGGGGGATCTTACCCATGAAGCAACAGTATGGGCTCATGCCTTCTCGTATACTCATGTCCCACATAGCACCATGGGCAGGCTGAGCCTGTTGCAGCTCCTCTCTGTCCGACACTTCACCTCCAATGCAACAGGGATGCAGGTAATGGTGGGCCCCGACAGAGGCCTGTGCATGGGCGTCTGCATGTGCAGGAGCTATGTCTGATGAGCAAAGGTGTAGAGCCCAGGGTGATCGCCTCCAGCCATCAGCACCTGCGGAGGGGTGAGTCCAGCGGCATGTAGCCCTCGCAGCAATAGCAGAGCACGGGGAGGAAAGGCTTCAGACAAGGGCCACGTTCCATCGGACGCAGCATGCCAGGTTGCGGCAGCAAGTGGCCGCACATGGAGATTCAGGCCGATCTGCCTCGCAGAGTAGACACAGAGGGGCCCTTGTCATGCTAGGAGGGTGGTGCACTGACCAGGCACTACAGACATGGCATCAAGGGCCTCCGATGACTGGGAGACCGCACCCATGAGAAGGGTAGATGGCAGGTGAAGGATGTTGCAGCTAGTCGCTGGTTAGGCCGAGGAGGAGCCAGGATCTTTTTAGTGGCATGCCAGTAGGTCCGTTCGATCTATGGCAGGTAGAGAGGAGAGGCACGTGGCCCCGGCGAGACTCCGTAGTCTCAGCCTGAGGCTCGCTTGTGGCCCCTGTCGCCACTGGGCCTCCGAGGTGGTGCCGGCCAGCACGTGCCTCTCACAGGAAAGCTGGTCCTGTGGGCAGGTTTGGCAACAGTAAAGGCAGCAATCCGCATCATACCACCATCAGTAGCATACTCACATGGTGTGGATGGGGTTAGATGCAGCGACGAAAGCAATCCATACAGTTTGTAGGCCACAACTGCTGGAGCTTCACAGGCAGTCAGCCATCTTGGCCGCTGCCGTGGCCCCACCCCCATATCCCTATACTTATAATGGCAAGTACAAAGATGTCAGAAAAAAGTATAATTTGCACAAATATCGTCAAAAAATATACAAAAATATCGATTTTCAAGTAGAATTTAAAGTACGGAAGGCTAAATATTTGGATATATAAATGTATTATTATGTAAATTAAATAAATTCCAGTAATATGTAATACTATATATAATTATATAATCATATAAACACACAAACACATATATAGACATATATGTGTTTATATATATATATATATATATATATATATATATATATATATATATTCACTGAAAAAACCATAGGTTTTAGGGACAGTTATAGTTACTTGGACATTGCACTCGTACAAAACCCGTGAAATTCCCCGTTATAGTTAGTTCAGCTAACTATAACTCGCGCCCCGCAATGCACTGCTGATGACGTCACATATTACATCACTCATGACATGGTCAGTGACATCACTGATGACATCTCAAATGACATCACTGATGACATCATCCAGTGACTGTGTGTTTCTCTAAAGTTTAAATATTTTTAATATATATAGGAAAAGACGTATTGAAGAATGAGTGGGTGTGTAAGTGTCTGTATGGATGATTTAGTAGGTGCGTGACTGACTGTATAAGTGAGTGATTTAACGTATCTTACTGAATGCATGGGTTAGTGACTAAACTGGGTGAATGTCTGTATCCGTCTGTCTGTTGCTGTGTAAGTGGCTGCATGTGTTTGTGAATAGCTACATGAGTGTCTATTTGAGTTATTGAATGCTTGTGTGAGTATCTGTATGGGTGCCTGAGTGTTTGTGTGGGAGGGTGTGTGCGACTCTGTGCATAGATGTGTGAGTGGGTGATTCACTGGATGGATGGTTTCAAGAGTGCATCTGTGATAGACTGTATGGGTGGGTAAGTGTGTGTAAGAGTGTGTTAGTGAGTGAATGTATGTCCCAGTGGTACATGTGTGAGTAACTACATATGTGAAAGGCAGTATATATGTGTGTTGGAGTATATAAATAGCTATAAGCGAGAGTGACTGATTGTGATAGTGGCTGTATGGATGAGTGTGTGCTTGTATCAGTGATTGTATAAGAGCGTAAGAATGTGCTAGTATTTGTATGAGTAAGTGAGCTGGTGTGTGTATAACTGTATAGGTGAGTAAATGGTAGTGTGTTTAATTATTTGCATGACTGACTAGGTGTGTGAGTACCTCTATGGATGAGTGGCGGTGTTTGAGTGTCTATATAGGAGTATGAGTGCATATGATAGTCCTGTACTGAGTGACCGTAAGTATGAGTGACTGTACGGGTGAGTGAGTGGATGTGTGTGTGTAGACCTAAGAATCAGTGAGTGGGTATGTAGTTATTGGTGTTGGAGTGTCTATGGTTTTGCGAATGGCAGTCTGTAATTTAGAGTGGGTGTATCAAAGGTTATATTAGGGTGTGAGGAGGTGCATCAGATTATCACGTGGATGATGTCATCAGTGATGTCATTTGAGATGTCATCAGTGATGTCATCAGTGATGTCACTGACCATGTCATGAGTGATGTAATATGTGACGTCATCAGCAGTGCATTGCGAGGGCGCGAGTTATAGTTAGCTGAACTAACTATAACGGGGGAATTTCACGGGTTTTGTACGAGTGCAATGTCCAAGTAACTATAACTGTCCCTAAAACCTATGGTTTTTTCAGTGAATTTCAAAGGTTTTTTAAATGCTAATTTGTAACTATAACGTGTCTGAAACCTATGCTTTTTTCAGTGAATTTCAAAGGTTTTTTAAATGCTAATTTGTAACTATAACGTGTCTGAAACCTATGGTTTTTTCAGTGAATTTCAAAGGTTTTTTAAATGCTAATTTCTAACTATAACGTGCCTGAAACCTACGTTTTTTTTAGTGAATTTCAAAGGTTTTGTAAATGACAATTTTTAAATGTATTAATTGTTATATTAATTTTTTTCATACTGATTTACTACATTTTTAGAAACAATTTTTTTTACATATTTTATTTTTTAAATTACATTGTAATTACATTATACATTACATTACAAAAAATACTTTCTCTTAATGAATTACTTTAGTTTAAATACTTTGCAGATAGGCAATAGACTTTTAAGTACAGTAGTTACAGTTGTTGCAATGGGCAACACATTTTCAAACACAATGCAACATTCAGCTCAATGTGAATTTCTAGTTAAATGCAATTAGTTACTTTATGGATTACTTTTCTAACCACAGGACTGGATCCTAGATTCAGTCCTGGTACATCTCCTGTAAACAGTTGAGTAAAAGCGTTTTGGTTACAGTCGTGATTTTTAAGGAATATTATTGTATTTTAAAAGTTGACACTTAGAAACTTTTTCTCATAGAATCACCAATGTTATCCTATGGAAGGAAATTCACTTAGCAGGTAAAAACTGTTATCGTTACTTTTTCTTACTCAGTGTTGGATCCTGGATCCAGCACTGGTGCATCTCCTGTAAACAGTTGAAAGAATGCGTTTAAGTCATACAGGCGATTTTTAAGGAATATTTGTAGTTTGTGAAAATCAACACTTTGAAACTTTTTGCTGAAAACCAGTCAATGTTAGCCTATGAAGGAAATTCAAGTTACCGGTAAGTACGGTTAAAATTACTTTTGAGGATCAGTACTGGGCTGAAACATGCAGCACTGAGGTCTCTCCTGATAACAGGTGAGTAAATCGGAATTCGTATTTCGGCTGATTTTAGAGGAATATTTTAAAGTTCCAAAACTCCACACTTAGAAGAATTTCCAAGTGAAACCAGTCAATGTTAGCCTATGGAAGGAAATTCAAGTTACTGGTAAGTACGGTTAAAATTACTTTTCAGGACCAGTACTGGGCTGAAAGATGCAGCACTGAGGTCTCTCCTGATAACAGGTGAGTAAATCAGAATTCGGATTTCGGCTGATTTTAGAGGAATATTTGTATGTTTCAAAAATCAACACTTAGAAGAATTTCCAAGTGAAACCAGTCAATGTTAGCCTATGAAGGAAATTCAAGTTACCGGTAAGTACGGTTAAAATTACTTTTCAGGATCAGTACTGGGCTGAAAGATGCAGCACTGAGGTCTCTCCTGATAACAGGTGAGTAAATCGGAATTCGTATTTCGGCTGATTTTAGAGGAATATTTTAAAGTTCCAAAACTCCACACTTAGAAGAATTTCCAAGTGAAACCAGTCAATGTTAGCCTATGAAGGAAATTCAAGTTACCAGTAAGTACGGTTAAAATTACTTTTCAGGATCAGTACTGGGCTGAAAGATGCAGCACTGAGGTCTCTCCTGATAACAGGTGAGTAAATCGGAATTCGTATTTCAGCTGATTTTAGAGGAATATTTTAAAGTTCCAAAACTCCACACTTAGAAGAATTTCCAAGTGAAACCAGTCAATGTTAGCCTATGGAAGGAAATTCAAGTTACTGGTAAGTACGGTTAAAATTACTTTTCAGGACCAGTACTGGGCTGAAAGATACAGCACTGAGGTCTCTCCTTATAACAGGTGAGTAAATCGGAATTCCTATTTCGGCTGATTTTAGAGGAATATTTGCACAATGGTGAAGGGAGGGCGGGGCCTGAGGTGACATCTGTGCAAACGCGCCCCGTGGCGCGTTTTAAGTTGGGGGATTAAGTCCCCTTGAATCCTGAGGGTCCCTAGGGGCCAACTAGCCCACCAGGAACCTCCAATATGCGCCAGGGGCTGCGTTGCAGAGACGTGTAGAGAGGCCACACCCCTTTTACACCTCTCTGCAACGCAGCTCTGTGGCGCTTTCTGGATGTACCTGTTGGGCTAGTTGGCCCCCAGGGACCCTCAGGATTGAAGGGGATTTAATTCCCCATCTTAAAACGCGCCACGGGGCCTGTTTGCACACATGTCACCTGAAGCCCCGCCCTCCCCTTCACCACTGTGCAAACGCGCCCCGTGGCGCGTTTTAAGTTGGGGGATTAAGTCCCCTTGAATCCTGAGGGTCCCCGGAGTCCAACTAGCCCACCATATACCTCCAAAAAGCGCCACAGAGCTGCGTTGCAGAGAGGTGTAAAAGGGGTGTGGCCTCTCTACACGTCTCTGCAAGGCAGCCCCTGGCGCATACTGGAGGTTCCTGGTGGGCTAGTTGGCCCCCAGGGACCCCCAGTATTCAAGGGGAATTTGTTCCCCTCTGCAAACGCGCCAGGGGGCGCGTTTGCAGAGTGGTGAAGGAAGGGGCGGGGCCTGCGGGCCCGATCGTTTTTTTTTTTTGTCCCCTGAAGGGGGGCTGTGTGGCCCCTTCCTTTTTTCTTTTTGGGCCCTGGGGACCCCATCCCCCAGGGCCTTACCCCTCTTTTTAAATTACAAAAAAACGGGAAGGGGGCCGCGTGGCCCCCTTTCCCTGGGCCTGTATTGGCCCCGGGGACCCCATCCCCCGGGGCATGGCCTCTATATTTATTATTTTGAGGGGGCAGCGTGGCCCCCTCCTCTGGCCATTTTAAGGCCCCGGGGACCCCATCCCCGGGGCCGGCCTTTCCATTTAAAAAAAAAAAAAAAAAATTCTCTTTTTGGGGAGGGGGGCCGCGTGGCCCCCTCCCGGGCCACTACTTGCCCCGGGGACCCCATCCCCCGGGCTGGCTCTCTCCGTTGGGGACTGTGGGGGGTCCCCAATCCCCCACAGTCCCGCCGGCTCCCACGTCCCTTGGGAGCCGGCATTGCTACTCCACATGGGGAGCAGCTGACATGCTGCTCCCCATGTGGAAAGCAATCGCTTTGGATATTGGAAGAGAGAGCAGGTTTCCTGCTCTCTTCCAATATCCAAAGCAGTTTGCTATGGCAGGACGGGAGCCGCGAGGCTCCCGTCCTGCCATAGCAAACTACAGTGTCCCGGGGGTAGGCACCCCGGGACACTGCAGGAGCCGGCCCTGGGGGTGGTGGTCCCCAGGGCCATCAAGGGCTCCAGGAGGGGGGACGCGCGGCCCCCTCCCATTCAGTACACAGCCCCGGGGAGGTGGTGGTCCCCGGGGCTCTGGGATCCGTAACGGACCCCCATATTAAAATGTTTAGTGCCCCGGGGAGGTGGCGGTCCCGGGCGTGTGGGGGGCTGGAGCCCCCCACACAGGTTTTATAATGTATACCAAAAAGCCCCGGGGAGGTGGTGGTCCCCGGGGCTGCGGGAGAGCTCAGAGCCCTCCCGCACCATTTTAAAAAAGCCCCGGGGGTGGCGGTCCCCGGGGCTTGGGGGCCCTTTGAGGCCCCCACACATTAAATTATCCCCCCCACCATGCCCCCGGGACTTGGGCCACCCGGGGCCAATTAACATCGAAGCGCGGGAGACCGCGCTTCGATTTTTTTTTTTCGGCAGGATTCGCGCACCCTGAGCGCATCCTGCCGATTTAAAAAATTTTTATTTTTTTTTTTTTTTGCCCAGGGGGTCCTTGTGGGACCCCCTGAGCAAACCTAGGGGGTCAGGGTGTTTCTACCCTGCCCCCTTTGTGCGCTTTGCGCACTTGTTTCTGTCCCTCGGTTCTACCGAGGGACAAAATGGCTGCCAACATTTCCTGAATCGGAATGTTGACAGCCAGCTGACAGCCAATTAACATGCAGCTCGTGATCGGGACGGTGCGCGCAGGGTGCGCTGAGGGTACGCGGACCCTACTCGGCCATAGATATCACTAACTTTTTACTTTTCATTTTCTCAGCAACTCGGTTAATGATGGTTTTTTCAGTGAATTTCAAAGGTTTTTTAAATACTAATTTCTATCTATAACGTCCCTGAAACCTATGGTTTTTTCAGTGAATTTCAATGTTTTTTTTAATGCTAACTTCTAATTATAATGTTCATTTAACCTATAGTTTTTTCCAACACCCAAGAAGGACACACACCCACTGCCACAACCCTCAGGACCTCCCCCCCGTACCACTCCTCTCCCTACTGTAATTTTTTTTATTTGTTATTTAAACTATATGACTTCTTGTTTTTTAAATATTAAACAACTACATACAGTATGAAAGGGAGCCCAGCCCAGAGCCACATCTGAAGACCAACACATGTCATAGATCTACTGATCAAGCAGCTCCGACACCCAAGAACGCCACAACACCCACCACCACCCCCAGGACCCCCCCCTGCAGCGCAGAACAAGACAGCGAACTTTCCGAAAATGGCATGGCCCCTCAGCCACACAATAGCTGAATATTGGGACAGGTGTGAACAAACTATATGTGAAGGAAGCAATTCACCCATGTTTAACAATGCACACAATGCAAAGTGTAGCGGTGATGTGCTGGACACATCTCAGTATGTAGAACACACACCTCTCCATGTCCACAAATACTACTGGTGCTTGTAGTGTTGTGGACAGTGGACCCAACCATGTTACGTCAAACACTAGGGAAGATCTCAGTCATGTAGCTGTGTCATCACCCCCTGTAAGCATAATCGTAACCGGAGTGGGCTGGTCCGACGTACGCCACTTCAGCGTAGGAGTGTGAATAAATAGGCCGGAGCTCTGGACGTGGTTCACTTGTGGGAAGGCCAAAGCGTCTGCCAGGGCGGCGCCCCTCACCCTGCCACAAGGCCGCCGACGTGACCGCCAGCCTCCTCAGCCGATCGCTGGCTTCCGCCACACAGGCCCCCAGCTGCACAGCACCGCGGACTTATGTCTGTACAAACTACTGCCTTCGATATACACTGCGGACAGCAAGGCTCACAATTCAGATCGAGTCGCGATTGCAGATGACGCAGTCCAGTAGGCAAGAGACATTGCTCAAGTCAACAACACGTGGCTGTGGGCCCTTCCTGACCGCTGCCTCCGGCCTACACTGTGGTCAGTAGGGCTCACAATTCAGATGGAGTCGAGATTGCAGATGACGCAGTCCAGTAGGCAACAGACATTGCTCAAGTCAACAACACGTGCCTGTGGGCCCTTCCTCACTGCTGCCTCCTGCCTCCACTGCGGTGAGTAGGGCTCACAATTCAGAGCGACTCGCAATTGCAGATGACGCAGACCAGTAGGCAACAGACATTGCTACCAGTGCGGCCAGCCCGGACCACGCATCATCGCTGACTGCGCACACGCTAAGTGCTTCAAGTACCACTAACTCTGTGCAGCTCAAGTCAACGCCACGTGGCTGTGGGCCCTTGATGACCGCTGCCTCCGGCCTACAATGCGGTTAGCAGGGCTAACAATTCAAGATTAGTGCCGATGCAAATTGTGTAAGAGAGTATAATCGGTTAAGAAGACTGTATGCTCCCAATCTGTGCAGCTCAAGTCAACGTCACGTGGCTGTGGGCCTTTGCTGACCACTGCCTCGGGCCTACACTGTGGAAGACCGGCGACACGTGGTGCCACTAACCCTGTTCAACACAAGCCGGCGACACGTGGTGCCACTAACCCTGTTCAACACAAGCCCCGACACGTGGTGCCACTAACCCTGTTCAACACAAGCCGGCGACACGTGGTGCCACTAACCCTGTTCAACACAAGCCAATCCCACATGTGGAACTGTGTCCTGACTCCTGAATGGCAGTGACCCCAACTTCGTGGCAGCGACCACAGCACCAGACTCCCTTCAATTAGTGAGGCGTATTTGCATATGGAAGGCCGGCGACACGTGGTGCCACTGAACCTGAACTACGCAGGCCAGTGGGGCCACCAACCTATGCACGTGGCTGTGGGCCCTTGCTCACCGCTACCTCTGGCCTACACTGCGGTCAGCAGGGCTCACAATTCAGATACAGTCGCAATTGCAGATAACGCAGTCCAGTAGGCAAGAGACATTGCTCCCAGTGCGGCCCGTCTGCACCAAGCAGCATCACAGGCTCATACATTCTAAATGCTTCTGGTGCCACTAACTGTGCACCTCAACTCAACGCCACGTGGCTATGGGCCCTTGCTGACCGCTACCTCTGGCCTACACTGCGGTCATCAGGGCTCACAATTAAAATTAAGTCTTGATTCATTAATTACAGAGTCCAGTAGGCAAGTAACTATCACAGGCCTAAAACCTACATAATATCCTTTTAGTATCCTTGCTTCAAGAACTTTTTTTATATCAGTTATAGCTTTAGTACAATCACCAAATTCATCTTCAAGTGCAAATGAACACTCATTAGCAGTCTACACTGCGGGCAGCAGAGCTCGCAATTCGAATTTTGGACACGTGGTGCCACTAACCCTGTTCAACACAAGCCGCGACACCTGGTGCCACTAACCCTGTTCAACACAAGCCGGCGACACGTGGTGCCACTAACCCTGTTCAACACAAGCCGATCCCACATGTGGAACTGTGTCCTGAGTCCTGAATGGCAGTGACCCCAAGTCCGTGGCAGCGACCACAGCACCAGACTCCCTTCGATCAGTGAGGCATATTTCCATATGCAAGGCCGGCGACACGTGGTGCCACTAACCCTGTACAACACAAGGTGCGACATGTGGTGCCACTAACCCTGTTCAATACAAGACGATCCCACATGTGGAACTGTGTCCTGAGTCCTGAATGGCAGTGACCCCCAACTTCGTGGCTGCGACCACAGCACCAGACTCCCTTCAGTTTTATTTGTTGTTGTTTTGTTTAAATAAAATGTTTTATATGTAAATCTAAGCTAAGATTAAGATTAAGATTCTTGTTTGTCCAACCGCACAGGGACAATTCCGGGCCCAAGAAGGTTGTTGGGGGTATGTTGGTAATGTGGGAAGAGGGTGCGTTACCTGCTGATGTGGGGAGAGGCAGCGTGAAAGGGGTATCTCTCACAGAAAGAACTCCGGTATGTTTTCAGAAATGCCTCGGACAGATGCCAGCTGACGGACTGAATCACAAAATGGCTTTTCAATGCTTATGTAGTGTGACTTATGAACAGTTAGCACCCAGGCTCGCAGAGGGACAACTGCCGTCCGTCCGTTCGACTCACAGACGCAGTACTACGAGCAGTTCGCTCCCAAAGGAACAGCAGCGTAGTAGCTCGCAGAGGTACAGGCACAGCAGCGTACTAGCTCGCAAAGGTAGAGAGCTGCGAGCCGACGGACTGGCTTCTAACGGCATAGCTGTGAAGTGGTGATGTTGGGCAGAGGGAGCGTGAAAGGGTTATCTCGCACAGACAGAGCTCCGGTATATTAAATTGCCCCCGGGACCTTTCTTTTATATTTTCACTCGATGTGAGAAAGCGCGCTTTCTGGACCAAGACCTTTCTCCCTACCAAATTTGGCGTAATTCCGTTCAGCAGTTTGACCTGTAGCCTTGTCTAAAGTTTCCTATGGAAAATCCATTGAGAAAACACGTTTTCACAACCCCCACATAGCTACCTGTCGCAGGCGTACTCGCTGTTGGTGTGCAGGTCAGTGGTCTAGTTGTCAACATGTCACGGTCACTCCCTGAGGGCATGTTTGCACACACACCACACCCATCCGGCACATGCGTCACAGGCCATGTGACCACGCAAATATAATGGATCGACAACTTCACATCCTTTATTGCCAGTGGTGACTGGATGGCGGACGCTCCACGGGTCTCAATCATAAAGAGTCCATGAAAAGTTGCGCAGAGGGTTAGTCGCACCCTGAGATGTATGGCCGTCAGGGGCCTACTACCACGTGGCGCGGACTTGAGTTGCACAGGGTTAGTGCCACCCGAAGCTGATGTGGCCGTCAGGGGCCTACCACCACGTGGCGCGGACTTGAGTTGCACAGGGTTAGTGCCACCCGAAGATGATGTGGCTGTCAGGGGCCTACTACCACGTGGTGCGGGCTTGAGTTGCACAGGGTTAGTGCCACCCGAAGCTGATGTGGCCGTCAGGGGCCTACCACCATGTGGCGCGGACTTGAGTTGCACAGGGTTAGTCGCACCCTAAGTTGTATGGCCGTCAGCGGCCTACCACCACGTGGCGCTGACTTGCGTTGCACAGGGTTAGCGGCACCAAAAGCTGATGTGGTCTCCGCCATTGATGACTCAGGACTCAGCGACATGTGTGGGATCTGCTGGGCCGCGGAGCGGGTCCACATAATGTGCACCAAGCCATGGTGGCGGGACCGGGCCCTGGAGCTTTCACGGGCACGTGGAGTGCCCACTGGTAGACACTCCGGTGGCAGCAGGTAATTATTTGGTCATGGATGCGCAGGGGCGGCAGTGTCTCTCTCTCTCTCTCTCTCTCTCACTTCCCTCTCTTCACTCTCTCTCTCACTCTCTTCCTTCCTTTCCTTCTATCTCTCTCACTCTCTCTCCCTTCTCCCTTTCTCACTCCCTTTCTTTCCTTCCCTCTCTTTTTCTCTCTGGCTTTTTTTTCCTTCTCTCTTTCTCTGTGTCTCACTCCTTTGATATGCGCATTACACACGTCCTTATTTTGTGCTTTATTTTCCAGGCTGTGTCGTCGACATTGATGGACCCGACAGGAGTCTTCCGCCTTGTTGTTTTGTGTTGAGTTTGTTAAATTTAGTTTATCCTCTATATGTACGTAAACGGAAAAATAAAGTTTTGAAAAAAAAAAAATTTCAATAAAGTTTTTGGTTGTTACTTAAGTGCTGTGTGACTCTTTCTCGTTCTTATTACTGTTATTTGGTGGTGTCCACCATGGTGTTAAATTTTGGGGCAGTTATCGCGGGAATACTGGTGATGTCTGCAGTTTGCACCAGCTTCTGAATAGTGTGTTAGATTTATCTCAACTTTAGTTGCATTAAAGTGCTGATAATGAGATGCAGAGTAGGCGTTCCCGTGCAAAAACACACGAGGTGCACCTTTGCGATTTATTCTAAATACTAAAATCCTGTATTGAATTGCACTGTGGTAGTGGGTGCATTTACAGTGTACACACAAAATCAATGAAGAAATCTCATTGTATTTATATTGATTGGGAATAGTGGGTCAGGTGCTGAATCTTGACGGGATACACTGCCCAGTTCGTTTATTTTTCTGTACACGAAAAAACCACATCACAACTTTCACAACGAAAGGCAAAAACTGCGATGCGAAACAAATTCCGGCGATAAGCCGCGTTAGCACCAGGGATTTTACACCTGCTTTCTGCTGGTGTTAAGCAGGACGACTACCTGCAGCATGAAAGGGAACACAGCCAAGAGCCACACCGGAACACCCACAGGTGCCATAGAGTCAATGAGCATGATACACGGATACCCATGAGGGCCACAACACTCATCGCAACAACCCCAGGACCGCCAACGCCCCCCGAACCCGCATCTGAGCAAGTGTGTCCGTGTGGTCATTGTGTTAGCATGATGGGCACGGGCCCTGCAACATCACAGTGTGCTGTCTTCAGCGGACGTTACCATGTCACCTCAGCGTTGGCAGTGAGCCTGGACATGTAGCTACGCACGCATCCTCCTGCATGCACAAGCGGCGTGTGCTGGTCCGGCGTACAC
Source organism: Calotriton arnoldi (assembly GCA_963921515.1). Classification (NCBI taxonomy): domain Eukaryota; kingdom Metazoa; phylum Chordata; class Amphibia; order Caudata; family Salamandridae; genus Calotriton; species Calotriton arnoldi. The sequence goes on from CAWUFW010000045.1 coordinate 2,338,026, forward strand.
AGGTCAGCGCAGGGGTGTGCCTATCCGGCAAGGGGAACGGGGTGTCTCGGACATGTCCGTGTGCAAGAAGTGCGGTAAGTGTGTCTCTGTGTTCTGGTGTGGCCGCCACAAGGGCCGCAGCAGTCGATGTTGTAAAGTGGCATGCACCACCTCCAAACGGCAGTGTCACGGTGTGATTGGAATGCCGCAGGACATGCGCGAATAGGCATTACAATGGTGTGCCGTAGGAGTGCACGGGATACAACAGCGCAGCGCACAAAAGTGTGGGGGCTCGTGGGAGGGAGGAGCAGCTGTTTGGCAACGTAACACACAGTGAACCCGCCCATGTGCCACGTGCTGGGCATCTCATCCATGATGACCAGGGTCGCAGACATCCCACAACACCCACGACCGGCCTTTGTACACATCCTGTATGAATGCAGCTGGAGAAGTTACTGTAGGGATGAAAGGTTCTTTGTCTGAGCTATCTTGCGCTAACACATCTGCTGCTCCGAGAAGGAACTTGCAAGTGGCCAGCCCCCCTGACAGATACGATAATATTTGCATCCGTCTCCCACACTACGCACTGCCCGATTTGAGAACAACGAGTACACATCCCACACTCAAAAGTCCTTCGTCGTAGTTAGCGTGCGTGAAATGGCCTTCACACGTACTCCCACCACACCCCTGCCCTGCACCCATTGCACACAGACCCGGCTCATTGCACCAAGCTGTGCCATTTCATCCACAAGACTGGCACACGGCAAGCCAGTGCAGCTACAAGCAGAGCCACTGACGCAATGGCAGGGCATCCCGAACACATGGTCGACTCCATTCACGTCCACCTATACCTTGCACGTCTGCTGCATGTCCTGGGTGCACTGCCTTTGGCAGTGCTGCGGATCACTTACCGGCTGAGCTTCCGCATTGCGGACGTCACCTGCGTTCAACCTGTATTGCAATGTCGCACGTGCCTATCCGAGTGGTGCATGGACGTGTGCCTCTCCAACGTGTGCGTAGCTGACATGGATTACGACGGGTGTGTGCGCCCCCTGTTGGCCCACGACCAGGAGTGTCATGGTGATGCCCGTTTATGGCATGCATGGATGTTTGGCATGCATGTTGGGAACTGGGCCTGGGAGATTGCACGTGTCGTAGTATGCAGTGAGCAAATTGACCCACTTCCCGATTCTGCTTTGGTGCACATTGGGTACAGTGGTTGGAGTCAGCACATCTGTCCCGGTCAGCTGATGGATTACGTCGACGACATGTCAAATATTGTGGCCAACCATCACTCATTAGAGATAGTGGCTTACGCAGCTGCACTCGCGTTCATGGACGAGTGACAAGGTACCTGCAACCACGACTCGATGTGCCACATTGCACGTGTCCCGCCGCATCATTGCACGTTGTGCATCTGGTCACATGTCCCAAGACGACAGTGGACATGGCTGCATTGGTGTCGACTCATGTCCGAGGCGCGGACAACCAACGCTGCTTGACACTGACGTGTGTTGGTGATGGACTACCCCGAGGTGAACATGGACGTTTTCCTACGTTCCTTATTCAGGCATGCTGCTGCATTTGTCTGCATATCGTGGCACTACTCTTGGCCGTACTGACACGCACTTTTTTTAATAAAGTTTCCACATTTTCACTTGTCTCCAAATGTGTTGTGTCTTCATTTGTATGCCAATGTGTGTGTCACGGACTCTCTGGCTGCCTGCCATACGTGAATTGCTACCCCATCCGGACTGTGGGTTTGTACTTATGCGTTCTCATGTGCCTGTTTCGTACTGACGCTTTTGGACGTTTATCCGCCACAGGCGAGTGCATTTGTGTCCTGTGTTCGATTGTGCGAATGTTTGTGTTTGGACAACATTGTGTTGGATGTTGGTGTGCTCTGCTTCCTATGTGTGTGTGCTGCATTCTGTGTGAGATGTCCCTTCATGTGAGGTTTTGTTCACCCTTCTCCCTTTCAGGCAGTGTGGTTTTCACTTCTGTGCTTGTTCAGTGGTGTGATGTTGGCGGGTTGTGTGACTTGTGCTCCTTGTTGGTGTGTTTCATTTTAGCCATGGTTTGTCTGTAGTTGTGCTGTACTTAATTGTGCATGTGTGCCATTGTGCCCATCTCCCCCGTCCCCCCACTCCCTGCTTGTTCCTCTTCCTGGTGCTGTTGTGTCTGTAATTTTGTTACTCCACACATAAATACATGTAAAGAACAAATTAGAATAGTTCCTTGATTCTTTTAGATTGCAAAACTTCTCTCTATTGGTTATTTTTGAATTTTCCATATAAACAGTTTTTTTAATATTCAAGGACACATAGAAGTCAGAAGTGCAACGTATTCTATCAACACACTTTCTAGAACATTCTACAACACGTGCAGGTTAAAAGTTCATCAATTTTTTTAAACCTAACGATATTTTTTTGCAACATTTTCTCGAACATTTAACGGCACGTGCAGGTTAAAAGTTCACGATTGTTTTAAGTTCGAACAGTGCCTTCCAAATGCAAGTAGCAGGTGTGGTTGAGTTGACCAAATTTTATCCTATCATATGTACTCCACGTTTAAACTGCTTTTTCTTAACCAATCACAAAGATGCTTTTCCACAAAACGAATGTGCACCCTACTTTTAAAAAACAATGCTTTTCATCTCCCAATCAGTTATCGTTTTGAATGAGAAAAAAAGTAGTTCCCCACCTTTAAACATATCTCTTATTCTACGAACGGACTGCATGAGCTACAGACATCTATCCATACTTCCCAGCCATACCTTCAAAATGCTAGTGTGGATCGTAGGACATAGCTATGTTTTCTGGTGCAAGAGGTATGCAGAACAGAGACGTATTGACTTAGACCTAGGTTTACAAAATGTGGACATTAAATGGTTTGGACAGAGAGGATTGAAGTGGCACCAATTGTTGCCTTTGGTTAAAACCTGTTTGCATCTCCAACACCCTGACCTCATGATTGTGCACTGTGGTGGAAACGACCTAGGCACATTGACTGGTGTAGGTTTGGAAATGCTAATGAAAGACACCTTTCGACAATTGATGTTGCTTTTGCCTCAAACTGTCTTTGTATATTCCAATATATGCCAAAGACAGAAGTGGAAATGGTCAAACCAATTTTGTCCTCAGATTGAAAAATCTAGGAAGAATGTCAACAAAGCTGTGTCTGCATACCTCAGAGACCATAGAATGGGGTCGATCTACAACAACAACATACGTTTTGATATGGCTGATATCTACAGAAGTGATGGAGTACACTTCACAGATCAGGGAAATAGAGTTTTTCTGAATAACCTGAAGCTGTGCATCCGCACTTATATGTAGCTCCAACTAATGAACACAAGGGCTCTTTTTAGAGCCGCCTTATATTCCCAATATCGGTTCGCAGAGTGACAGCTGCGATCCGGCTAGCACAGGGAGACCTGCGGGCCGTCGGGCAGGCTCGCAGAGGGAGAGCTGCGGCCCGTCGGCTCGGCTCGCACAGGGAGAGCTACGGGCCGTCGGCTCGCAAACGCACACCAGCGTGCTGGCTCGCAGAGGGAGAGCTCGGGTCTAACTCGCAAGGGGACACCAACGGGCCAACGGCCCTGCTAGCAGAGACACACCTATCACCTAACGGACTGGCTCGCACATGTACAGCTAGGGACACGACGGCTCGCAGACGCAGACCTGCGAACCGACGGACTGGTACTGTTTTATGCTTTAGGGTAGTACAGTGGTGTTTGTGTACTGTAGGGGGTTCGTGCTGGAGGTAGCGTTTTAGGGTTTAAGGTAGTGCAGTGGTGTTTGGGTAGTGTAAGAATCGTGCTGGAGGTAGTGTTTTAGAGTTTACGACAATGCAGTAATGTTTGGGTAGTGTAAGGGGTCATGCTGGGAGTACTGTTTTGGGGTTTAGGGTAGTGCAGTGGTGTTTGTGTAGTGTAGGGGGTCATGCTGGGAGTAGTGTTTTAGGGTTTACGGCAGTGCAGTGGTGTTTGTGTAGTGTAGGGGGTCGTGCTGAGAGTAGTGTTTTAGGATTTAGGGTAGCACAGTGGTGTTTGTGTAGTGTGGGAAGTCATGCAGCGAGTACTGTTTTAGGATTTAGAGTAGTGCAGTGGTGTTTGTGTACTGTTTGGGGGTTCATGCTGGGGGTAGCGTTTTAGGGTTTAAGGTAGTGCAGTGGTGTTTGGGTAGTGTAAGAATCGTGCTGGAGGTAGTGTTTTAGAGTTTACGAAAATGCAGTGGTGTTTGGGTAGTGTAAGGGGTCATGCTGGGAGTAGTGTTTTAGGTTTAGGGTAGTGCAGTGGTGTTTGTGTAGTGTAGGGGGTCGTCCTCGGAGTAGTGTTTTAGTGTTTACGGTACTGCAGTGGTGTTTGTGTACTGTAGGGGGTCGTGCTGGGGTAGTCTTTTAGGGTTTAGGGTAGAACAGTGGTGTTTGGGTAGAGTAGGGGGTCGTGCTGGGGGCAGTGTTTTAGGGTTTAGGGTAGTGCAGTGGTGTTTGTGTAGTGTAGGGGGTCATGTTGGGAGTAGTGTTTTAGGGTTTAGGGTAGTCTAGTGGTGTTTGGGTAGTGTAGGGGGTCATGCTGGGGATAGTGTTTTAGGATTTAGGGTACTGCAGTGGTGTTTGCGTAGTGTAGGGGGTCCTGCTAGGGGTAGTGTTTTAGGGTTTACGACAATGCAGTGGTGTTTGGGTAGTGTAGGGGGTTGTGCTGGGGGTAGTATTTTAGGGTTTAGGGTAGTGCATTGGTGTTTGGGTAGGGGGTCGTGCTGGGAGTAGATTTAGGGTTTAGGGTAGTGCAGTGGTGTTTGGGTAGTATAGGGGATTGTGCTGGGGGTAGTGTTTTAGAGTTTACGACAGTGCAGTGGTGTTTGGGTAGTCTTTGGGTAGTGTAGGGGATCGTACCGACAGACTGACTCACAGAGCTCCGAGCCGACGGACGGGCTTCTAAAGGCATAGCCGCGACCTGGTGATATGAAGAGAGGCAGCGTGAAAGGCATATCTCACACAGACACAGATGCCAGTGTTGCCTCGCAGAGGTAAAACTACGAACCCGATGGCTTCTACACGGAGAGATGCGAGCTGATGGAGTAAATCACAAAATGGCTGCCAACACTTCCTGGTTTCAACCATTCACAGCCAATAAGCCGCAAGCTGGTGCTTGTAACCCCTCAGCCAATCACATGTCAGAATTCTCAAATATCGATATCTGTAAAATTTGATATTTCTCAAAAACTACTGAACGGATTTACACCATTTAAACAAAAGCGTGCTTTCTGGACCATCACCTTTCTCCCTGCCAAATTTGGCGTAATTCCGTTCAGCAGGTTCACCTGTAGTCTTCTGTAAAGTTTCGTATTGAAATTGCAAACTTTCAATATAAGAGCTAATCAAAAAACTTTTTGGATAATTTCATAAAGATTCGTCAAACGACGCCAAACGTACAAGCACATAGAAGGCTCCAGAAGGGGGGCCGCACAACCCCCTCCGAACATGAGTGAAGCCCCGGGGCTGCGCGGACCCCAGCGCACCCACGCAACCCCTGCGAGCCCCTGCTATTATTTTTTAAGAAATACCCCCGGAACCTAGCCCACCCAAGGGCCTCATTAAAATGAAACGCGAGAACCCGCGACCCCAGCGCAAATCTTTGCCGATTTTTTTTAATGATTTTTTGGGACCTGGGGGTCCTTTTGGGACCCCCTGAGCAGGCCTAGGGGTCAGGGTTTTTCTACCCTGCCCCCTTCTCTTGTTTTATACCTTTGTTTCTCCGTTTTTGGGTGACTCGCTTCTACCGAGCCACAAGATGGCTGCCAACACTTCCTGGTTTGGACTACTAGCAGCCAATCACAGTGAAGCTCGCACACGCGACTTAGGCTCCACCCAGATATTGAAACTTTTATTTTTCTAATTTCTCAGCAACTACTGAATGGATTTACACCATTTTTAAAAAGGTCGCTTTCTGACCCAAGCACTACCTTTCTGCCAAATTTGGAGTAATTCCGTTCAGTAGTTTCGGCTGTAGCCTTGCACAAAGTTTCCTATGGGAAATTGATTTTTTTACTCTTATTTTTTGAATTTCTCAAAAACTACTGAACGGATTTACACCATTTAAAAAAAAGGTCGCTTTCTGAACCAAGCTCTACCATTTTGCAAAATTTCGGGTAATTCCGTTCAGCAGTTCGGGCTGTAGCTCGTCGCAAAATTTCCTATGGAAATTAACATGGAGAAAACGAGTTTTGGGACCCCCCTTTTTTCTCAGCCCCCGCTTGACGAATCACCCCCAAACCTTCAGGATAGGAGATGACCTGGATAGACGTTTTTTTTGGAGAATTTCAGGAAGATTCGTCAAACGACGCCAAAGTAATTAGCAAATCAAAAAATGCTTTTCCTATGGAAACTAGGTTTTAACTATAACTACCTACTGGCGACCGCCAGTAGGTAATATATATATATATATATATATATATATATATATATATATATTCACTGAAAAAACCATAGGTTTCAGGCACGTTATAGTTAGAAATTAGCATTTAAAAAACCTTAGAAATTCACTGGAAAAACCATAGGTTTCAGGGGCGTTATAGTTAGTTGGACATTTCACTCGTACAAAACCATAGAAATTCCCCCGTTATAGTTAGTTCAGCTAACTATAACTCGCGTGCCCGCAATGCACTGCTGATGACGTCACATATTACATCACTCATGACATGGTCAGTGACATCACTCATGACCACTGATGACATCTCAAATGACATCACTGATGACATCACTGATGGCATCATCCTTGTGATAGAGTGGCAGACCTCCTCTCACCCTAATATAACCTTTGATACACACACTCAAAAATACAAACTAACATTTTCAAAACAATGGACATACCAATACCAGTTACAACACACCTATTCAGTAATTCCAAGATCTACACACACATCCACTCATTCACCAACAGTCCCTATACAGTCACTCATACATGTACTCACTCATCATATGTACTCATACACCTATACATCCTGTTACACACCGCCACTCATCCATAGAGTTACTCACACACATAGTCACACATGCAAACAAAGTATCAACCATCCATTTACTTGCATATACAGTTATACACACACTACCACACTTACTTCTACAGAAACTTACACATACTTACTCTCTTAAACAATCACTTATAGAAACACCTACTTATTTGTACAGGAACTCTTCCAATCTCTCACTCTCACATATACTCACTTATATACACCAATACTCACATATACTAGTTTAAAACATATGTAGTTACTCATAAAGACACTATTGAGACAGTCATTCACTCACTAACACACCCATACACATACTCATCCACCTATACAGTCCTGCACACATGCTGTCTTCAACACATACAAACAGTGAGTCACTCATTCATGCATCTATGCACTAAGTAATACCCCCCACCGAACCATACAGACACTCAGACACTCATACTGATACTCAAAAAACCAACTAATAACCCATATAGACACTCATGGAGCTACTCACCAACCCATGCAGCCACTTATACACAAAGTGAGAGACTGATACAGATATTTTCATATTTAAACATTACTCACTAACCCATGTATTCACTAAGATACACTTAGTCAGTTATACAATCAATTTTACAAAAAAAAATCATCCATTTAGACACTTATATACCCATTTATTCTTCCATCGACCTTGAGATATACATATATAAAACATATTTAATTTTCAGGAAAACACACATTCACTGGATGATGTCATCAGTGATGTCATCAGTGATGTCATTTGAGATGTCATCAGTGATGTCATGAGTGATGTCACTGACCATGTCATGAGTGATGTAATATGTGACGTCATCAGCAGTGCATTGCGGGCGCGCGAGTTATAGTTAGCTGAACTAACTATAACGGGGGAATTTCTATGGTTTTGTACGAGTGAAATGTCCAACTAACTATAACGCCCCTGAAACCTATGGTTTTTTCAGTGAATTTCTAAGGTTTTTTATATGCTAATTTCTAACTATAACGTGCCTGAAACCTATGGTTTTTTCAGTGAATTTCTAAGGTTTTTTAAATGCTAATTTCTAGCTATAACGTGCCTGAAACCTATGGTTTTTTCAGTGAATATATATATATTTATTATACTATGTATACATGTGAAAATGTCTCGGTCCCCTGTTTGCCTCGGTGGCACGGAAAAAATGGATGGAACTGACATCAGCACGCCGACGAGGTCCTCTTATGGCTCCGATGACGTCATACGGTGTAGCGAGCGGAGCCGTGCTCGTTGACGTGGGAGAGCTAGGAAAGAATTTCCGTGGAATGCTGGTGCAGGGGATATTCACCTAAGTGTTCAGGCTAGTCCTTTGGGAGCAACTGTTTATGTTGCCACTCCAGAAACCGAAACCAGTGATCCGAGGGCAGAGGCCCTGCAGATGGCACACGAGGTGGGGTGCCCAGTCGTGTGCACCGGCGGGGCAGCGAAGTGACAAGCACCACAACCCACAAAAAAGGTAACGAGGGCACTGAATAACACAGGATCTTCTCTTTGTATCTGGCAGGAACAACGAAGTTAAAATGCCCTAGTACCAAAATGTAGAATTAGTGCTACAGCGGTCTTCAAGAGGACCTGCGATGCCGCTTCTGCCTCCCGTACCCTGGAGGCGGCACATGGGTCACGTGGTACGGTCATACTGCGGTGGGACGCACACTCGTTGACCTCTCATGGCACTGCTCCACACTTCAGGGAGGACGCTTTCCATTAGCTATGTTTTCTGATGACATGTCGCGCCGGCCCCGTCCAACAACAGAACTCCTTTAGATCCAAACAGACTCTTCCACTCTCTCACCGGAAGTCAAACCAGGCCACGCGGACACTTTCACAATACAACAGCCGGGAATGCACTTTTTGGTAAAAAAAACACATTCCTTCCTCCTAATTAATCAAATAAACGTCTCACTGAAGAACAGGGGCCAGCTTCGATCGGTAAACAGCCGTTACAACGACTTTTTTACTTTGCGATACCATTACAACGCATGCATTACCACGCATGCGTTGTACATCACGAAGTCATTACTACGCATTTTTTTAGAACGCATGTTCATTTACCACGAATGACTTTACAACAAATTTTTTTGTAAAGGTATGTATGGTAAATGACCATGCATTCTAAAAAACATGTAGACGATCCATGTCGTTGTAAGGAAACAGAGGCTGTTCCGTTTCCTCACAACGACGTGCACCGCCCCTCAGAGATGACGTGAAGCAGGAACCACGAGGAGAGAGGAACCATGAGGAGTGAGAGGTAAGGGGGATTGGGCATGGGGTGGGGGTTTCTTTTCTAGGGTTTAGGGTAGTGCAGTGGTGTTTGGGTGGTGTAGGGGTCGTGCTGGGGGTAGTGTTTTAGGGTTTAGGGTAGTGCAGTGGTGTTTGGGTAGTGTAGGGGTCGTGCTGGGGGTAGTGTTTTAGGGTTTAGGGTAGTGCAGTAGTGTAGGGGTCGTGCTGGGGGTAGTGTTTTAGGGTTTAGGGTAGTGCAGTGGTGTATGGGTAGTGTAGGGGGTCATGCTGGGGTAGTGTTTTAGGGTTTAGGGTAGTGCAGTGGTGTTTGAGTAGTGTTGGGGGTCATGCTGGTGGTAGTGTTTTAGGGTTTAGGGTAGTGCAGTGGTGTTTGTGTAGTGTAGGGGGTCATGCTGGGGGTAGTGTTTTATGGTTTAGGGTAGTGCAGTGGTGTTTGGGTAGTGTAGGGGGTCGTGCTGGGGGTAGATTTAGGGTTTAGGGTAGTGCAGTGGTGTTTGGGTAGTGTAGGGAGTCGTGCTGGGGTAGTGTTTTAGGGTTTAGGGTAGTGCAGTGGTGTTTGTGTAGTGTAGGGGGTTGTGCTGGGGGTAGTGTTTTAGGGTTTATGTTAGTGCAGTGGTATTTGGGTAGTGTAGGGGTAGTGCTGGGGTAGTGTTTTAGGGTTTAGGGCAGTGCAGTGGTGTTTGTGTAGTGAAGGGGGTCATGCTGTGGGTAGTGTTTTAGGGTTTAGGGTAGTGCAGTCGTGTTTGTGTAGTGTAGGGGGTCGTGTTTTAGGGTATAGGGTAGTGCAGTGGTGTTTGGGTAGTGTAGGGGGTCATGCTGGGGTTAGTGTTTTAGGGTTTAGGGTAGTGCAGTGGTGTTTGGGTAGTGTAGGGGGTCGTGCTGGGGGTAGTGTTTTAGGGTTTAGGGTAGTGCAGTGGTGTTTGTGTAGTGTGGGAGGTCATGCTGGGGATATATTTAGGGGTTAGTGTAGTGCAGTGGTGTTTGGGTAGTGTAGGGAGTCGTGCTGGGGGTAGTGTTTTAGGGTTTAGGGTAGTGCAGTGGTGTTTGGGTAGTGTAGGGAGTCGTGCTGGGGGTAGTGTTTTAGGGTTTAGGGTAGTGCAGTGGTGTTTGGGTAGTGTAGGGAGTCGTGCTGGTGGTAGTGTTTTAGGGTTTAGGGTAGTGTAGTTATGTTTGGGTAGTGTAGGGTGTCGTGCTGGGGGTAGTGTTTTAGGGTTTAGGGTAGTGCAGTGGTGTTTGGGTAGTGGAGGGGGTAGTGTTTTAGGGTTTAGGGTAGTGCGCCCAACCAGCCACAATATCCGTGGACAAAGGGGATCCTGACTCTTTGGAACGCTCCGTCAATTGAATAATTTGGGTCAAGGGCCCTACCACGTCCAAGACCTATCAATTCCTTTCTTGGGATCCCTCATATACTTGGAGAAAAAGGTACATTGTTTCTCATCAATTTCAGGCGTGTGTGCCACCTTCCCCTTCAGTGAGGGCCTGGGGCATTCTCCCCTCATCCTATTCCTGACCTCCCTTTCAAGGGGTTGATGGATTTTTCCCACCACATACTCTGCCACTTTGGCATCAGGTGTCCACTCTGCCAACCTAGGATGGTAAATTTGGGTAGGCTCGAACATGTCCGAGTGGACCCCGTCCCCAACCGGGGACTGAGAGGAGTGGGACTCTGGACGCCAGGGACGCCCGAGTCCTTATCCTCATCGGAGGAGAAATCGTCCTCCGATACGCCCTCTCCCTCTAAGGGAAACCCGCCGTCGGGGTCTACAGTAGTGGTGACAGTGTCGCAATTTTCTCCGGGCCCCTCCTCCTCCCGGCAGGGTGCATGTTTTAGCGTTCGCGCACTCTTGAGGAAGGTCTCCGTAAGTTTATCAAATCCTTCCAAGTGCCCCGCGTTATGCTTAACGGCCCTTTTATTCCCCATCTGGGAGCTACTTGGACCCGCCACCACCAGATCTGGGTCACTGAACACCCCAGGGATGTTTTTCGCCAGCTTATCAACCTGATCCCTAAGAGGAGCCAGCGCCCTAGATATAGCCAGAGAGAGGGCTTGGTCCACTGCTGGAGGGAGAAGTTGGGGGGCCATTCCTCCTCCGCTTCCTGGTAGGAGGAGTAAAAATGGTCTTCTGGAGAAGACATGATAGCAGAGGGTGTGAGCACAGAATAAATGCCCTTAAAATCCTTAAGACAGCCCCCTCGCCGGTGCTCCAACAGCTGGGCTTTCCCCGAAGCTGTTATAAGAATAGACTGAGGCACAATACCAATTACCACCACCAGGTGGTGCTGGTCACTAACGTGGCCGTGTGGGGAAATCACCGCGTAGTGGTGTCAAAATTAGGCGAGAGTTGGTCGGGAATCAAGCGGACACTAAAGGAGTGACCGGATTCCCAAACGCGCGTAAAGACCAGTGGGAGCGCTCGACGGAGCTGCCTCGCTCGCACCAGACGCGCCTGACAGGATCTCACCACGCGCAGAGCACACAGCGGGAGAAACTGCGAGGGGGAGAACGCGCTCGGGCAAGAGCCTGCTGCGCAGGGAATATGAAACAATACCAAGGCAATAATGCTAATAACGTGCACAAGAAACCGCTATACAATCAGCAACAACGTCAGATTAAGCCAAGAATGTAGGGAATGCACTTAACTGACGAGCAGTGAAGAAAGAGGAAGCGGAAGGGACGTCACAATATTATATACGATGGACTGTGATATGATTGGACTATAGTTGCCTTGGAGACTACCCCCTAATGGTTCATGGGTTGTGTAGTCTTTTGTTTAATGATTGTTGTGTTACGTTTTCTTTGAACTGCTATGCAAATAAAGTGAGGAAAGATATGCATAATCCTCGCCTCCGTCCTGCCATAGAATTCATTAAACTTTATTTGATGTGATTTAGAAACATAGATCATAAAAGTGTACATAAAAACAGTAAATCCTCTTTCCTAATACAATACAGTGAGAATTAATTAAAACCAGTAGGTAAAAACGGGTGTCACAAAGCCCGGTTCAGAGCAACTTCAGGTTAACAGAATCGTAAAGTTCAATGTTTCGCAAGATCAATCCCATGTACTTCGTGCAAAATACGCAATAAGGGGTCCAAGTAAGCTGTAACGCTCCAATACCTGACCAGTTTGCACCATATAAAACTGCAGAAAAACTAAAAATAAAAAGTGTTTTGCACACTTCTGTCATTGGGCTACATCTGGGTGATATTTGTGCTACATTTGGGCTCTTTTTTCTCTGGTGGCCATCTTGGGAGACTTATTTGTTATGAAGTTTCCTAATTTCGTCATTTACTGCAGTCTCCTCAGTAGGAAATGCTTTCAGTTTTTTACTTTGATTCCATCAAGAAGGCATTCAGATGTGTCACACATTTGCCATAAATTCAGAATGTTAGCACTCTAGTTGTTCATTAGATCACTGTAGTAAAGCTACTGCTCACCAGGGAGTTAACTGGAAGTCTACTGCTGGTATTGAAAGTGATTGTTTCAGTCTGCATGTCAGAATTTTCTAATGAAATAGAAGAGGATTTGAGATCTCACTTAAAACATGCCCTAAATTTTCTTTCTACAGCACTAACCATAATTTCTATGGCAAAATGAACCCCCTCATTTTGTTCCTTTTTAAATTAAATGTTTTAAGTGTTACCAGTTTATTCCAATCAAGATGGCTTCAGGTGTGCCATACTTTTGTCATAAGTAAGACTGTTAGCGCTCTAGTTGTTCTTTAGAACACTCTGGGAAGCTGCAGTAGAACACAAAGGCATCAACTGACAGGCTGCTCCTGTTGAAATATAACAGGAAGATATTTGAGATCTCACTTAAAACATGTCCTCATTTTTCTTTCTACAGCACTAACCATAATTTCTATGACAAAATGAACCCCCTCATTTTGTTCCTTTTTAAATTAAATGTTTTAAGAGTTACCAGTTTATTCCAATCAAGATGGCTTCAGGTGTGCCATAATTTTGTCATAAGTAAGACTGTTAGCGCTCTAGTTGTTCTTTAGAACACTCTGGGAAGCTGCAGTAGAACACAAAGGCATCAACTGACAGGCTGCTCCTGTTGAAATATAACAGGAAGATATTTGAGATCTCACTTAAAACATGTCCTAATTTTCTTTCTACAGCACTAACCATAATTTCTATGGCAAAATGAACCCCCTCATTTTGTTCCTTTTTAAATTAAATGTTTTAACTGCTTCGCCGTGATCGGAATTCCGCCCAGGTGCTGGACATTCCGATCGCGGGTGTGGTCGTGACGAGCTCAGCTCGTCATGCGCACCCGCCAACCGCGCAGCATGACGAGCTGAGCTCGTCATGAGAATCGAAGGGGTTAAGTGTTACCAGTTTATTCCAATCAAGATGGCTTCAGGTGTGCCATACTTTTGTCATAAGTAAGACTGTTAGCGCTCTAGTTGTTCTTTAGAACACTCTGGGAAGCTGCAGTAGAACACAAAGGAATCAACTGACAGTCTCTGCCCTTGTTGGATGTACATGTTTTACTGAGAATGTCAGACTTCATTCTCACATGACTGAGAAAGATAATGTGAATTTACAGAAAATATGCTCTCATTTTAGCTTCTGGAGCACCTTCCAAAACTGTATGGGACAAGCATGTGAAAATAGTTTTCTCTCAAACATGATTCATGATATCCCAGCAGAAGGTTTTTCACAGGGTAAAATCACCTTAGAACACACCACAATTCCTGAAATTAGTATGGTACCATCAACAAATGAATTCTAATGTAACTAAAGTCTGTTATCACCCTTTATAGTTCTCCTTTTGGTAACCCTCAAAATCTTCGATTCACTACAATGCATTTCAATGGGGTACTACCATTTATATTGGTCCCAAGATGGCTGCCAGCAATTCCAGGATGAAGTGCTGACAGCCAATCAGATCTCACGATGACATGTGTGGTTAGGCTCCGCCCAGATATATATGTGTTTTCTTTTTCAAATTTCTCAGGAACTACTGAACGGATTTACACCATTTAACCAGAAGGCACGACTCTGAACCAAGGACTACATTTTTGCCAAATTTGGTGTAATTCCGTTCAGCAGTTCGGGCTGTAGCTGCAACTAAAGGTTCCTATGGAAAATTGCATGGGGAAAACAATTTTTGGGACCCCCTTTTTCTCGGCCCCCGCTTGCTGAATCACCCCGAAACTTTCAAGATAGGAGCGGACCAGAGCGGGCCATAAGTTTTGAGAATTTCGCGAAGATTCGTCAACTGTCGCCAAAGGTATTGGAAATAGAATGTTGCGAATTTCCTATGGAAAATAGGTCCTAACTATAACTATCTACTGGCGACCGCCAGTAGATAATATATATATATATATAGCACACCAGTTCCGGTTTGGTTACGAGGCTGTCAACAGGCGGTCCGAGATCGGGTTACCGGAAAACCCCGTAAAATTATACAGCTCCTTCTCCAATTTAGTAGAAAGTACTCGGACACTCTGACATGCTTCACAAAAAGTTTAATGGCATAAAATGATGCGTTTCGGCTTTACGCCTTGCTCACGGCCACAATAAACAAACTTTGCATTTGCCATTTTAAATGTTTTCATTGTTGACATCAACAACGGACTTCACCCACATCTAGTGTTCAAAGCAGTGTAGAATATGGTGGCCATTTTAACATTATTCAACAACTATACATGTCATAAGAAATAGTATGTTATCACTTTTCATGCAATTCATCTAACGCCTGTTTGAGCATAAAAAGAACCAAATCCAAAACCTACTATAAGCCTACTATAAGCCCCATCATGATTGTCCTATTGGATCCATTATTACCGCATTATTGGTAAATAGCGGCCATTTTATTAAGACGCTGATAGCTTTTGTGCAACTCACACTGTGCTTAAAGAGTACTGTAACAACAATTCTGCCCCAGTGGGCAAAGGTAAACAATGAGTCACAACCCATCCTATTATGAGTAATATATAAATACATTTCTCCATAGCACAAATTTGTAATCATGAAAATTATCAATCAATTCATATTGTGTTAATAATTACACTGTCCAGCCCCAGTGGGCTAGAATGTGATGGAGTTCACACTAAATTAATTTACATTTGCATGATTCAGTAGCAGTTATGGTCAGTTCATAAAGAACAAGGTTCGATGATAGTAAATTCTCCACATTCATCACTGCCCAGATGAAAATATACAGTGCCTGCACCTGTGTAAAAAGATAAAAACATTGTATTTTTAAAACAGCAAACGGCAAAAGCCTCCAGGATCGAAACTGCACTTATAACACCTTGTTCTTTTACTTTTTTAACCCTGCAGATGGATAGCCATTTCTTCACTCGAGTTTAAACCTTTCGGTAACGGTGTTTCGAAATCAATAATATATCTTGATTCCAATTTACGTAATAGCAATTTGTGATTGCCACCCCTTACATTAAGTAGTATTGCATCAATCACCATCATTTTCAGCAGCCTTTCATTCTGAAAATGACACTAAAAAAAATGCCGTGCCACCGGATATTGCCTGTTGTTATGTTTGATGGCACGTACATGCTCCAACACTCTTTTTCGCACGATGTATCGTGCTCCCTATATAAAATTTATTACAGGGACAAATCAGAGCGTATACACAATACGTGGTATTACAAGTAAGAGGTTTCTTAATCACAAATTCTCTTTTCGAGTTCGGTATTGTGAACTTAGTGCAATCACTACTATTACTACAGGCTTTACAGTTTTTCCAACATCGAAAGCCTGGGCTACCACTGTTTTTTGCATTGTCACTTGCAGTAATTAAGTTCTGATTCAATTCATCAGGCAGAGATCTGCTTTTTTTAAAAGCGATCTGAGGATTGTCATTTAAACTCTTCTTAAGGCTTTCATCTGTACGCAAGACATGCCAATGTTTGGTTAATATTTTGGGCACCTTTTGCGCCTGACCTGAGAAAGTGGTTGTGAATCTCGTAGTTTCTGGATTTTCATCCTGCCTTGCTGGATGCAATAGTTCATTCCTACTGACCTCATCTACTCTTTTGCTAGCTTGTTCAATAGTCTTTTTGCTGTATCCCCTCTCTCTAAAACGTTTGCACATGATCTCTTTCTCCACATTAAATGTTGTCTCTGTGCTGCAATTGTGTTTAGCATGCAGCAATTCACCATAAGGGACACTGTAGATCAGGCTAGGGGGATGTGCACTGTTTGCACTTAATATACTGTTCCCCGCCGTTTTTTTCCTGAACAGTTTTGTCTCCAGTGTCCCCCTATTGATGGATACTTGTACAGCCAGAAAGTCAATAGATGTTTTACTGATATGTTCAGTAAAGATTAGATTGCATGTATTGACGTTGAGCTTACTTACAAAACCTCTGGCTGATTCCTCGTCCCCACCCCAAATGAAAAAAATATCATCAATAAAGCGCAGCCACAGGACAACACTGTTCTCAAATTCTGTCAGTTGTGCGGCCACCTGCTCCTCCCACCAGCCCATTAACAAGTTCGCATAGCTTGGGGCCAAGCAGGTGCCCATCGCCGTGCCCTGTGACTGCCTGTAGATGATGTCATCAAAGATGAAGAAGTTGTTAGTTAAACAAAATTCAATCATCTCTATAAGCATTTCCGATTGAAAGAACAAAGAAATAGACCGTGTTTTAAAAAAATGTCTTACCGCCTGCAGTCCTAGATCATGCCTGATACTAGTGTACAGACTGCTGACGTCAAGGGTGACTAGAGTGTAAGTGTCTTCCCAATGGATACCATCGATTATTGTAAGGAAGTGAGTTGTATCTCTTAAATAGGCTGGTAACCCTATAACAAAAGGCCTTAGATAGTGATCAATAAACCTTGAGGTGTTCTCTAGTAGGGAGTCTATTGATGAGACGATTGGCCTTCCAGGGGGATTTTCAGCATCTTTATGAAGTTTGGGTAGGAGGTAAAGTACTGGAACTTTTGGGTGGGCACATTTCAAATAATTATACTCCTCCCACTCTATCAGTCCTCTCTCCTTCCAATCCACCAACATTTCCCCAAATCTCTTATTAGATCTTGCTATCTCGTTTCTGTCCGAGACACAATAACAGTTCACATCATTCAGTTGTCACAACCCTTCTGCCAGATATTTTTCTTTATCTAAAACCACCACATTCCCTCCTTTATCCGATTGACAGATCACAATGGAATTATCAAGTGTTAAGTTCTCTATCGCTTGTTTTTGGTCAATGCTTAGGTTTTTCTTACTCTCTGGGACTTTTTTGTATCTGATTTTTCTCAAATCCCGCAATACTCCCTTCTCAAATACTTCAATTGCATCACATTTGATATTCAGCAAAAATATCGATTTGGGTTTGAAAGTACTCCCAGGATTAATACCCAATTCCAAATCAAAATTCTGCAAATTCAAAATTGCATTATCATTACACATTTCTCCACCCTCCAGTGTAGATAGTGTATGCAACATCTCAATGTCCTCAATATTCAAATTACTTATTTCTACATTGTCACTCTCTGCCACGCTTTTACTATACTGCGTGTCAAACCACTTTTTCAGTTTCTGTTTCCTTAAAAAGAAAAACAAATCAATTCTCGTCTGGGTAAAACTAAGGTTCATTGATGGACAAAATGACAAACCTAATGAAAGAAGATCTATCTCTTCCACAGTAAGCAATCGCTGGGAAAGATTGACAACATTCATGGTTTCCCCTTTCTGCCCCTTGTCATCATTCCCACGGGCATT
This sequence comes from Calotriton arnoldi, assembly GCA_963921515.1. Taxonomy (NCBI): domain Eukaryota; kingdom Metazoa; phylum Chordata; class Amphibia; order Caudata; family Salamandridae; genus Calotriton; species Calotriton arnoldi. The sequence goes on from CAWUFW010000045.1 coordinate 2,356,003, forward strand.
TTTTCGTCGCTTTTTACTTCTGTCTTTCGCTTGTTTGTTCCTCGCGTTTTTCCTCTGCTTCCACGTCCTCTCCCTCTTTGCGCATTCTGCTCCTGGAAGTATTCTGTCCTTCCTTGGTTCATCATTTAAAATAGCCGTAAAAAATTATTATTTCTTTTTGATTGATCTGGATTTATTTCTTGATTTATTGCTGTAACTGATGCATCCGACATGCTCACATCTGAAACATCACTCTCACTGATCTCCTGGATAGGCGTGGGTATTGCTGTTTTCACCACTGCACTCCCCTCTTTATTATCAAATAAATGATCATATTTTCTGTGAAATGTCAGGGTACGACCTGCCTGGTAATCCTTAAAGTCTCTGAGGAATTTGCGTTGTTTTTTAGCGGTTATTTCCTCCTCTAGTTTCCCCATGCGGGTCATTAGGTTTTTCATAAACGCCTCACTGGATACCAATTTCCCCAATTCAGCGAGGATTCCATCAATCTCAGCAAGAAGTTTGCTTCTATCTTTCAGGGCATATTTTACCAGAATGCGCATCATCGTGAGTGAAGAGGCTGCACAGTTATTGTACCATTCATCCAGCATGTCTGGGTCCGGATCTTCATAAGTTGGAATAGTGATAATCCGGATTACCAGGCGGGTCGTATTGTGGCTGTGAGCAAGGCGGAAAGCCGAAACGCGTCATTTTATGCCATTAAACATTTTGTGAAGCATGTCGGAGTGTCCGAGTACTTTCTACTAAATTGGAGAAGGAGCTGTATAATATATATATATATATATATATATATATATATATATATATATATATATATATATATATATAGTAACATAATTAATACAAATATTTATTTTACATTATATAATTTTTTTAATATTTAAAATGTATTATTGTGCAAAAACATATATATATAGTAAAGAATGTGCTGGACTTCAGAGAGATTAAATTTACTATTCACACTCCAGTCTGTACGACAGTAGGGAAAGCGTTGGACTTCAGAGGGGTTAAATTTACTATTCCCTCTCCAGTCTGTGCAACAGTAGGAAAACCATTGGACTTCAGAGGGGTACAATTTACTATTCCCACTCCAGTCTGTACAAAAGCAGGGAAAGCACTGGACTTCAGAGGGGTAAGATTTACTATTACCACTCCAGTCTGTGCAACAGGAGAAAAAGCGTTGGACTTCGGAGGGATATAATATACTGTTCCCACTCCAGTCTGTGCAACAGTAGGGAAAGCGCTGGACCTCGCAGGGGAGGGAAATTTACTATTCACACTCCAGTCTATAAAACAGTGGGAAAAGCGTTGAAGTTCAGACGGGTTAAATTTACTATTCCCACTTAAGTCTGTACAACAGTAGGAAAAGTGTTGGACTTTGGAGGGGTAAGATTTACTATTTCCATTCCAGTCTGTGCTACAGTAGGGAAAGTGTTTGATATCAGAGTTGTTAAATTTTCTATTCCCACTCCAGTCTATTCAACAGTGGAAAAAAGCGCTGGACTTTGGAGGGGGTGAAAAGTACTATTCCCACTTCAGTCTGTGCAACACTAGGAAAAGCATTGGACTTCGGAGGGATAAAATTTACAATGTCCACTTCAGTCTGTGCAACTGTAGGGAAAGCGTTGGATTTTAGAGCAGTTAAATTAACTATTTCCACTCCAGTCGGTAAAACAGTAGGGAAAGTGTTGGAATTCGAAGGGGTAAGATTTACTATTCCCATTCCAGTCTGTGCCACAATAGGGAAAGTATTGGACCTCGGAGAGGTAAGATTTACTGTTCCCTCTCCAGTCTGTGCAACAGTGGGGAAAGTACTTCAATTCAAACAAATTACATATTTGAACAACCAAATTAATTCATGAAAAAAACTTAATATAAAGAATATTAATTTACATACAAAATATATATTAAAAAATAAAAAAGCAATTAGGCAATTTCCAAATTACTGAACAATTTAACAATTAATTATCAATTAAACAAAATATTATTTAATTATTACTTCATTGACTTCCCACTCTATACCCATACAAACCTAGCAGCCAACAGCTAAAATATAACTAAGACAAATACGTGTAAAACAATTGACCTAATTATTAATCAATTGAATAATTAATTCATGATTAATTAATTGTTAATTAATTATTACTTAATAAACTTCCCATCCTGTGCCCCTACAAACCCAGCAACGCACACCTAAAATATAACTAAAATATGTAATTATTAACCAATATACATAATTATTAATCAATTAAAATAGTCATAATAATGAGCGTGAGGTGAGAGGAGCCTCGCGGACAGTAGTGTTTAACGTTGCTGTCTCACTGTTTATCCTCTGATGCCCATAACTGCTGCTACTTTTCATTTTTAATTGCCCTTGGAGCTTTTATCGCCCTTGTACTCTCTGTATTTTTAAATGCGCGTTTGCACTTTCTAGGCAGATATTTGCACATTTGTACAATAACTTTGCATTATTCCTGGACTCACCTCTATGTTGATTGTGTTGATGCTTGTCTCCGCTCCCCCGGTCTGACGCGGCGCCTGCCGTTTGTTCAGAGGGAAGTGGACACACCCCCTTACCTGGCCTGCCTGACTTCCGGCCGGATAGGTGGAAGCGCTAGTTTTCCCGCGCCGGCCAGCTACTTAACTCAATGCTGAACCAGACGCGCAGCGGAGCGTGAGGTGAGAGGAGCCTCGCGGACAGTAGTGTTTAACGTTGCTGTCTCACTGTTTATCCTCTGATGCCCATAACTGCTGCTACTTTTCATTTTTAATTGCCCTTGGAGCTTTTATCGCCCTTGTACTCTCTGTATTTTTAAATGTGCGTTTGCACTTTCTAGGCAGATATTTGCACATTTGTACAATAACTTTGCATTATTCCTGGACTCACCTCTATGTTGATTGTGTTGATGCTTGTCTCCACTCCCCCGGTCTGACGCGGCGCCTGCCGTTTGTTCAGAGGGAAGCGGACACACCCCCTTACCTGGCCTGCCTGACTTCCGGCCGGGTAGGTGGAAGCGCTAGTTTTCCCGCGCCGGCCAGCTACTTAACTCAATGCTGAACCGGACGCGCAGCGGGCGCGCCACCGGCGTGCCAAAGGCGCGCCAAAGGAAAGCCCGTCTGCGCCCGTCCGCGCCCAAACAGGGCCGTGGGCCGCTCATCATGCCGATTTATTTCGCTACTCGGCCAGTGAGTTAAAATCACATCAGGGACATTCCTGTATTAACAATATAACCTGCAAAATTTTACAAGAAAACGGCATCTTAGTTCAAAGACACACCTTCCCTGAAATTGACACAAATCCACCTCTTACCCGCTCCATATCCCCACCGGTCTCTGTTTACCCCAAAATCCAGGAGTTAGATGGTTTTAAAGTTTGTTATCTTAACACCCGCTCTATGGTAAGACACCAACTAGAAATTTTTCAGCTCCTGGACTCCGAAAAGCCTGATATTCTCCTCCTCACAGAAACGTGGCTCACGGAGGAATCTGCTCCAGATATACTAGCAGCCCTACCAGATAATTTTTATATCTTACAGGCCAATCGTCCCTCAGGGAAAGCTGGTGGCGGAGTTGCAGCTATTATCCGATTGGGTCTTCAGTTCACCTCTCTAAAGGTCACCGGCCCACCCTCAGTTGACAGCTTAATCCTGAAATTCGAATCCCTTCCTCATCTTTTATCTGCACCCTGTTTTATAGACCCCCAGCACATGCCTACGTTTCCCCAGGCTTTAGGCGAAATGATATCCCACCTCGTTATCGACCATTCCAGAATGTTGATAATTGGGGATTTTAACTATTGGCCTGATGATGTTAGGGAAAGCTCTAGTTCAGTGGAACTGACAGACCTCTTAACAGGGATGAACTGCACCCAACATGTTAGGACTGCCACACACATAAAGGGCACATTCTAGACCAAATATGGACAGCTAACCTTGAGATCTCCCCTCCTCGATCTCTCCTTGTATTTGGTCTAATCACCACATTATAACCTTTTCCTCTCTATGGCTCCCTCCTCTAAACCTCAACCCAAAGCGTAACTTAATGTTACGAAATTGGAGACATGCGAACATGGATCTCTTTGGTGCACTATTAACTGCCTCATCCCCCCCCGCCCAGGAGGACTTTCAAACCCAGGGAGAGAGCATCAGGTTGTGGCTTGAGCAGGCAAGCGACCGTGTCACTCCTCTCAAGAAAATTAAGATCTTGAGACCCCATAATGCGCAACGTTGGTTTTCTGACAACTTAAAAAACAAAAAACTTGCTTTAAGACAAGCTGAACGCAGCTGGAGACGTCACTATTTTATTGACAAGAAGGCCTTGTACTTAACTCTCCTGAAAGAATATAAAAAAGAGATTCTCCATTCCAAGGAAGAATATTTCTCTCATAAAATTCTCAACTCTTCGAATAAATCTAGAGAGATTTTCGCCATAGTTAATGAGCTTTCTAACCCAGACAGGGTCATGCCGAAGCTAGCCCCGTCTCAGTTCCTAGTTGACTCTCTTAATTCATATTTCACGGAGAAAATTGCTGTCATTAAAGCCAGCATCCCTTCTTCTACGCCTCCCACATCTGTCTCAAACATTTGCCAGAATCCAAATCGGTTGGATCAAATCCCTCCGATCTCAAAAGAGACCTTCCTTGACTTACTCAAAAAGGTTGGCTCCGGTTCGCCAACTGATTGTTGTTCCCCTCATGTACTTCAAGAAGCTTTCACCATCTGCCCTGATCCCCCTCTCTCATTTCTTAATAAATCCCTCTGCCTCGGTATTGTACCCGATGTATTCAAGTGCGCAGAAATTCTTCCTATCTTGAAGAAATCGGGCTCGGACCCGTCGGTTCTTAGTAACTACCGCCCTATTTCCCTGTTGCCTTACTTGGGCAAAGTCCTGACGGCTCATGTGGCAAACTGCCTCAGCTCATTTGTTGAACATTGCCAAGTTCTAGATTCCCATCAGGCAGTTTTTAGACCCGCCCACTCTACGGAATCTGTCATTTTGACAGTGCTGGATGAACTTAGGAAAGGAGCCGACAGGAGTGTCCCCCAAGCCCTGATCCTTCTGGACTTGTCAGCTGCATTCGACACGGTCGATCACAACATCCTGGTCGACCGTGTCAGAAATGCCGGGATCCAGGGTATGGCGTTGAAGTGGCTCTCCTCTTTTCTTAGCAACCGGTTCCAAGCGGTGCGGCTCGGCAATTTCTCCTCCAGAAAAAGGGAACTGAGGTGTGGGGTTCCCCAGGGCTCCTCTCTGTCCCCCCTCCTCTTCAATTTGTACCTCTGTCCCCTAATCCGCTCTCTGAGAGAAAGAAAGATTGGAACATACAACTATGCTGATGATCTTCAATTGGTGTTTGACATCAACTCATCAGCATCCTCAGTCCTTAACTTTCAAGCCACCATGACCTTCATAAGTGATTGGATGAACTACAACCAACTTAAGTTGAACCCAGACAAAACTGAGCTGATTCTTACTGGGGGACCTTCCAACCCGTGGCACTCCAACTTTTGGCCATCCTCGCTATGTACCTCCCCTGTGCCAGCCAGTTCCGCCAAAAGTTTGGGTATAGTGATTTCTAACGACTTGTCACTTAATGCCCAGATCGGCTCAGTGGTTTCCGCTAGCTTCTTTCAATTGAGGAGAATAAGAAAGATCAGCAGATTCCTGTCCAGGGATGCTCTGACCCTGGTTAGTTTAGCTTTGGTTATCTCTCGTTTGGACTATGCCAACTCATTGTATGTCGGCATCCCAGCCTACCAACTGAGACACCTCCAATTGGTTCAGAACCAAGCCGCCAGACTTATCTTTTATCTACCCAAGTGGCAGCACATCAGACCTCTTATGATGAAGCTACATTGGCTTCCTGTGGCCAAGAGGAGTGCTTTTAAGCTGGGATGCACCATCTTCAAAGCTCTTCACGGCAATAGTCCAACTTTCATCTCTTCCAGGATCCAACGCTACATCCCTTCTCGAGACTTGCGATCCTCACACCTGAATCTGTTAGCGACGCCCTCTTTTAAACGCAAGAAGCTTGGTGGCTCCAGATTTGCCATCCTAGCCCCTCAATTTTGGAACTCCCTTCCTGTGGAGTTAAGGTAGGTGTCTTCCTATGCCCAGTTCAGGAAACTGCTTAAGACATGGCTGTTTACTTAAGCATACAGTGACCTAATCTAGATCTTGCGGCTCCTCTCTCCCCGTCGTCCTTAGCGCCATGAAACCGTCCGGTGAACGTGCGCTTTATAAGTGACTATAACATAACATAACATAACATAACTACTTATATTTACTACTTAATTAACTTCCCACCCTATACCCCTGCAAACCTAGCAAACCACACTTAAATTAAAACTAAGTCCTGCTGAAGTCTTATTGGTACGGGCAGAGGAATTTGGAGGAGAAGGATAGGCAATGTCGCCTCTACCCCAATGGAGAGGAAACATTGACTCTTATTCAATGAATCTGCAAGGAGCTGATTCCGTTATGGAAGTTTTGGCTCAGACCAATCTGGCGCATCTTCAACATCTGGACATGCCGAGGAGCAGTAGAGGTATGCCTGAGAGGGGACTCTGTATAATAGGCAGCTAAATTCATGAAATTCATGAAGGCTGCAGTAGCATTACTAGCTGCTGGTCAATCATAAGAGATTATGGCGGGTGAAGAGCCCTTCTTACTGCATCAATGCACAAGTAGCCACAGACTGAGAAATCTGAGTTACTGACTTCCTTCTTGCCACAAGCTGTACAAAACAGGGGGGGGGGGGGCAGATTTTCAGATTGAAATACTTGATAACAATATCCCACTGGTTCCTTTTATCGTTTTTATCAATGAATTATTTGTGTGTAACATAATACTTTTATCATAGATGTTTTTTTTTTAATATGAAGTCTTTTCGCTATGATAGTAAATCATTGTAATGATTTTAGGTAATTGTGCAATAAATCAATTAATGTAATGTAATCTAAATTAAAACTAAAATAAATCAATGTAACATAATGTAGAAAATTAATACCAATCACATACTTACTTAAAAATGATTGATTAATTAATTAATGAATAATGAATTATTGCTTAATTAACTTCCCACCCTATCCTTCTAGAAACCCAACACAACCCGCTACAACACTATAAACTACTATTTGCAATTAAATTAAAAATCTAAATCACTTAAAACTACAAACTATATTTAAAAAAGTATAACAATTATACAAACAATAATAACACTTACAATTAATTTATGCACTAAAACACATTAAAATAATCAAAAAACTATATTAAAAACATCGATATTCTTAGCAACGATATTACTTACTTGAAAAACTATATATTCTTGACAACAATATTTCTGCATCACAATATTTGTGTATCACAATATTTGTTTTCTGAAATTTCTGTCTCCTGATATTAAAAACTTGATATTTTATCCAGACACCTTTGGAACCAGCTATATGCAGATCAGTCCAACCTGAACTGCCAAACCAGGTCCTCCCTGAACCAGAACACAGCAATCCAGGAACGGTTTTGCCCTACATAGGGCTCATCAGCCATGTATTGCCTGGTCCCAGTGACAGTGTGCATGGGTCGCATGTCTGGGTATATCTGTCCCACTTAGGGCAAAACACTAAAGTATACAGAAAAGTGATGGATGGAATGCATGAATTAATCTCAGCCACTGGTAATTACTCTGTGCGCAATCAATTCCATTGTTATTTTGCATACCATGTCACCTCAGTTTTGACCCAGCTATATGCAAATCAGTCTTGGCCCTGCTCAAATGGGAACAGTCCAGCCTGATCTGCCAAGGTAGGTCCTTGGGAATGTTGGGAACATGGCACATGAGGTGTTGCCAGTCTTACCTCAACACATGCGCAACACCTTTGCTCAGACAGTGGTGGTCAGGATGCTGCAAAGTATGTTTTAAGTTGTAGAATGGAAGTAAACACTGCTGCCTGTGCTATTGGTACCAGCACCATCATTAGATGGCATGCCTGGGTGCATTCCATTCGATTCTAATGGAACATCCAGACCTCCTTGATGGACATGTGCTTTGATGAATCTCTGCTCTTTGGCAGGAGGGCTTATGTAGCATTAGAGAAATTTAAAGAAAAAGATCTATAGATTCACTCTTGAGGCTTACTTTCCCCTGTTTGTCAGTTCCATCAGCAGTACAGGAAGTTCAAAGGATAATTAAGCGGTCTTTCATATTGCTTGCAGCAGTCCTTACAGCATTCCTCACAGCCCATACAGCAAACCTTGCAGACTTTTTGGTGTGGCAGGAGTAGTGGTGGTGCCAAATGTGGAGGTCTATCAACAGCACTCCTCATCGTCCTCTTCACTTGGCACCATTGCCAACCTCTTTTGTTTGCACTCCAGCCTCACTTTGAGACCAGTGGGCGGCAAAATTCAGCATTGCTTGCCTAACTAGCATTCAGTGATGTCAGACTAATGGGTTCTCCCATTTATCCAATTTGGTTATGCTTTTCCTTTGGATGACACATATTCTTCCTGTTTCATCTTAGAAGTCAGTGCATCCTAGACCCTATTCTATCAAAATAAGTGATGCTACTCACCAATAGATCAATCAGACTTTTACAGGAAGGGGTGAAAGGACTGGAATCAGTCTCAAAAGGAAGGGGGGCTGAGACCAATTTATACCTCAGGATCTTGAACTGCTTTCTTCAAAAGAAGAAGTTGAAAATTTTGACACTTGCTCATGGTGTCCCCTGACCTGCAGGATGCATATTTTCAGGTGCTGGTACTTCAGTCCCATAGCCAGAATCTCCCCTTTGCTCTGGGGTTACACTACTTCCATTTCACCATCTTGCCCACAGGTATAACACCAACACCTCAGTGTTTATGAAGTTCACGTCGGCTGTAGCACATCTTTGCAAGTCAAGGATACAGTATTCCTGCAATTCGACAAATGGCTGATGAAGGCAGGCTCACTGCATCTGGTCTCACACCATCTACAGAGGAGAATGTCATTACTGTCCATCCTTAGCTTTTCTGTCAGTGAGTGCAAGTCCCATCATCCATCTGTGCAGAGGATTCCCTTTATCAGAGACATGCTGGACATTGTCTCTTTAAGGTCTTTTCACCCCCATGAGTCTAGAACATTCAGGCTGTGATCCCTATGTCTGAAGCCAAAGGTTCTGTTCTGGCCTTGATGTTTCTGAGGCTTCTTGGGATTTTGGCATTGCGCATCCTCCTACTATCTCACCGCCAGGGCCCTTCAGTGAATTCTGTGTATGCAATGGGCTCAACACTGGGGAAGGCTTTCGGGGGGGGGGGGATCAGCCTTACAGACTAAGTAGATCAGGAACTTCAGGAGGGAATGACGGATGAGAGTCTAACATGCATCAGGCCATTTCTCTTGCCTTAGCAGAACTTACAGTAGTGATGTAAACATCATCTAGGAATGCCACCTGGACAAAGTGGAAATCAGAGGTATGGTCTTACGTAGGTCAGCGCTACCACATATGTTTTCTGGAGCTGTAAGTCATCTAGCTGGCCCTAAAGGGTTTTCTGCTTCCATCAGGGGCCGGTCAAGCCAGGTACTGACAGACAGCAGGAATGCCCTGTGGTACTGCAACAAGCAGAGCGGAGTGGGTTCTCAAGCCCTCTGTCTGGGGCTCTTAGGCTTTGGTGATGGCTGGCACTGGACGTATTTCTCTGATGATCAGTCACCATGAGGCCCCCTCTACAAAAGGCTTCATCTTGCCTCAAGGCCCCCACAGCCCCATCTTGGGTGTTGGTGGGAGCTGGCTGTTACTTTGCTCACATGCAGACGGGAGCAGCATTTTTCTTTTCTCCCACCCAGTCAGGAACAAAGCTGTGTTCTATGCCATGGAGAGTGCTAGCAGGGAATACCTGTACTCTCCCTGGAAGGAAATAGCAATTCGTCCAGGGATAGGGGTCTCCTGGATACAGCTCTCATTGGGCCCCAGGAAATGGGGTCCCCGGGGCCAGTGACTAGCTCGGGGGGCGGGCCACAGGCCCCCTCCCCAAAATGTCAGTCAGCCCCATGGGATGGGGTCCCTGGGGCCTCTAAGAGGCATCTGGAGGGGTGCCATTCGCCCCCTCCCCAGAATAAATACTTCAAGGTCCCATTTAAAAATAAATCACATTTTGGTCTAAGGCAGTCAGGGCCGGACTGGCTACCAGGCGTTTTGGAATGCTGCCGAGCTGGGGGCTGATTTCGTTGATGGGGACCTGCGTGTGCTGAACGAAATTCGTTTTGCCTTGTTTATTTCGAAGCACACGCAGGTCTCCATCAACGAAATTAGCCCCCACCGCAGTGACATCAGCCCCCAGCTCGGCAGCATTCCAAAACGCCCGATAGCCAGTCCGGCCCTGAAGGCAGTACATATATATTTATGTATATATATGTATGTATATATATATATATATTTATTTATATATATATATATATATATATATATATATATATATATATATATAGAGAGAGAGAGAGAGAGAGAGAGAGAGAGAGAGAGATAGGATAGTATAGATAGATAGATAGATAGATAGATAGATAGATAGATAGATCAAGAGTTATCCTTACCCTTTAAAACAATGATATTCTTCATCAATATAATTCTAAAATTAGTTAACTCCACTGTAGTGGTGAAGGAAACTTGTAACTTTCACTCCATTGTTAGACTTCACATTTTATGATTAAATGTTTCTTGCTTTATGGGTTAACAGGTTCCTGAGGCAGAACATATATAGAGTATGTTTACAGGATAGATAAATGTGTCTTATTGCTTGTACAGCAGTTTCAGTATAAATGTCATTAAATAAAAGCAAAGAACAAAGGCTATGCGGGAATTCCCCTCACCAAAACCTGTAACATGCACAGCTCAAAGTCAACATTGCTCCATTTGAAGAAAAGACATTTATGCGCTCCTCACTACAAAACGCTGATTTCTACAGCACAGAACAGGACCCCATTCACAATAGTCTTAATGTCAGGTAGAGTTGTTGGTAAGCAAGGCTTTGCTGCTGGGTTCATCTTTTAAATATATTATCGCACAACAACTGGACGACTTCCAGGTTTCTTCCTTGAAAATGGTCGCAGTTTAATCAGACATGTAGAAATCAGCACACCTCAGTATGTTCAAAAGCGGCCTTTCTTGCTTCCTTTGTTGCTTAAACAACTGTGTCTATGCACCTTGTGAAAGTCAATTACTGGTATGCTGCTGTAAGTGGTCAAGGTAAATAAAATCACAAGGACAGACCAATATATCGAGACCGGAACTCACATCAGATCTACAACAAACACATTGGTCGCATGGGTTAAATCTTTCAAAAAATCTACTGACTCAAACTGAACAATTGTTTATGGGTCCAGTATGATTCACAATGCCCAGTTCAATTCGTAAATTCAGTGTATTATAACATCAACATAAAGCAGCATTCATTATAAAAGAGTGCAGATGGCATAAGGTGCGCAAATTGCACACTGTGTGAAAACCCACGGGACTCCTGCTCCTGTGTTCTTCTAGTAAGTGGTCATGGAGGATAGTTTTAACAGCTGCCTGTGTAATGGGTTTGGTTTAATTAATTCCAGCACATTAGCCTTTGTTCGCCATATTTGTCATCTTACTTTTAGCAGAATCTTTACAACCATGCCTCTTGGTCTAGAGCCCTGGTACTCAAAGTATGGCCCGCGAGCCACTTGCGGCCCGCCAGACCTTTCCATGCGGCCCCCGTGTAGAAAACAACAGCAAACACAGACCGCAGCCATTATTCTGCCTGTTCGTTCCTTGGGGGTCGCATTTACAGTGGAAAAACAGTATCAAAGGAGCATGCTCCGAAAATCAGTGTCTCTCCTGCTCACATGCGGGCCCCTCCCCATTTCTTGCTCAGTGATGTTATGAGCTTGCAGTGTGAAGGGGGGTTTTAAAATGGATGCAGGTTGCTGGCTTTCCTTTCCAGCCCTGCATAGACATCTCTCAGCCTTTCCTCGCCACCTGCGTTTAGCTTCATTGCCAGCCTGCCTGCCTCGCCTCTGGAATCATCCTCAGTTTGGAATGACCTCTCCTCAGCCCGTGGGCTGCACACAGCATTTCCTCTCACCTGATCAGCATCATCCACCCTGAGAACCTCTGACGCCAAGCTGCCTACAGAAGGGCAACCAAATACCAAACTTCATTCCAAATGCTGAATCTTCAATTTTTGGAGAGCTGTATAACATAATGGGCCCGAGAAAACTGCCTGAATGGAAAAAACCAAGTGTCCCACAATCCAGATTAGGAGACACAGAGAAAGTTGATATTTGTTAAGAACCTGTCAGATCTCTGCCATTATTGAATTTTTTTTGTTTTCTGTCAATTGAAGAGGAAGGAAGTGACCCGTTTAGGGTCACCCGGGTCACTCGCGACCACCTCTCAGCCTTCCATACAAATGAAGAGTCGGTCAGACAGTAGAGAATACAAACCAAGTATATTTTATTCAAGTACACTCGAGTGGAGTCCAGTCTGACCAGCCTCCTTGGATTGCTGCAGAGGAAATGGCCTTAGAAAGCATGGTGATACATTATGTACAGTTCAGAACCAATAAAGACACGCCCTGACTGGAAATTTCCAGTTGCTAGCTGGTGAACAAAGGAGATACAGAAGGATGGGTTTCGATCCTTAGACCGGGCACATGCTATCTCAGCGCCAAGGCCACTCTGCTTGCACCCGCCCCCCTAAGGGTGGGAGCAGGCCTATCTAGTGGGAAAGGTATGTACAGACAAGGACAGTGTATTCATTAGTACAGCGAAGCTCAACCTTGGAGAGACGAAAACTATTGCAGCTGCTTTCAGCTGGGGCAGAGAGTGAGAGAGACAGAAGTTAGTTTCAATCATGGCTCAAAATGGTGGCTGAAAATAAAATGGTGCTGCGAATGCTAACTTAAGACATACAATGCATGGATAACTCAGCTAAAACATTTTTATTCCAACAAAGAATAGATTGTTGTGAATAAATCTTGAACCTCAATAATCCATCAGCTTGGATAGCATGAATTTGAACTTCCCCTTAGTGATGAAGGAGCCTAATTCCTCCAGCAACAACATCGCCAAGTAAATGTATTGGTGAAGAACTAGAGTTCTTAGGGTAGAAAAATAATGCTTATACAAACATCTTTACCTCTTTAGGCCTCAATACTGAGGCTACTGGTTTCAGTACCTTCATGAAACAATATGGTCCCCCATGTATACCGATTGGGGGATAAGGAACTGAATATAGTTATATTTGATACCCAGTTTGTAATACCGCAAAATCAACAGTACTTTACACCATTTTGCCAGAATCTTTGACCACCTGCCAACTACGAGAGAAGGGTCAGAAAGTATGCACTCTATTTAAAGAGAGCGATCCATTATGTGCTCTTGATTCACTAGAACAGGAACATTTTCCTCTCTAGAGAAAGTACTGCAGTCAAACTCCTGGTGACCAAATTGAGCATAAATGTCTTCTGTAGAAGTGGCAGGGAGAAAGATTCCTACTTATCAGCCCTCGTGAAAACATAAGAGCCAGAAACTTCCCTCAGAGACAATTCAGGTTTGTCTAGATAGGCAAATGCTGACACTTTACACATTTCATTTATGAAGTCATTACCAACTGCTTCTGCGTCACTCGTTTTTCCAAGTTTGTTATCTATGTTTACACAGGCTCTTTTTCCTTTCCTGGGAAATACCTGCATTTGCATTACAGACATGGTAGCTGTAACATTAGGCCGAACTAGAAAGGAAAAATCGCTGTAATTTGGGAGCTACCCTGTCTTGCTTCTTCAGCAATGTTCAGAATTCTTGCGGGGGTCTTACAATGTCAGTAAGTGTATCTTGGTAAGAAGTCCAGGCACAGTCAATGCCTTTCTTGCCAACCCCACCAAATGTATGACAGCCTTAACAGCACCTTTTTTTCACAACTCATGCAAAGTTTACAAAAGATAGTGGCTTCTCAGAAAGCTGATTAGTTTTGAAACCTGTCTGGGTTTGGAAGTGGGCTAGTTCTAAAATTGGATAGTTCTGAAACCGGAATAGTTTCACAGCTGACTAGATGTGCATGTTGGCTATTTCTAAGGACTGGTTTGTTCTTAAAGCAGGCTATTTCAGCTTGCAAGTTCTGAACCTTGGGTGGTTTCAAATGTTGTCTAGTTCTGAAAGGGTATTAAGTAATGAAGTGTTATGAAGCAAACACAAGGAAGCTCAGCCATGCAGAGTTCATGAATGAACTAAACAGAAGTGTGAACTTACGTAACTTGACTACGCTGTAATTCGCAGGGAAGGATTTCCTGTCTCTCTCAGTGAAAAGACCGGCTCGCTTCACAGTCAATGCCTTCATTCTCCTTCAAGTATTACCGCAGGGATAATTCAGTGTCGCTGCCGCACCACCAGCTCATTCCTCCTCTGGGATATACATGCCACCATCTCTGAGGTAGAACAGCCATGATGCCTGGTCTATATAACTTGAGACAGACTAGCTCCATTACTAGTATATCTGTGCAACCCGAAAGACAGGTTCCATGGCACAGAAACTGATGTATAGAAGCAGGTGTCATGGATATTGATGTGAAATGGGCAGGCCTGGTATAATTTCAATGTTGGCTCAGCAGTGTGCGTAATGTGATCTCACTGTGAATACATGTGTGGCTCCTAGCCTCTGGTTCTCTGCCCTGTATTCGGCAGGGCTCAGGATACTTATAGTAAATGACAGCATTGTTGAGTGTGTGGCAGAGATATTCCCTCAGAAAGCGCTGCACCTCTTCCCTGATCAATAACTGTGGGCATCTCACCAACGCGGTCACGATTTAGCCCTACCTTCAAGGACAGCTGATTGTAAGCATGACCATGACAGCTCTGTAGTGTTTGTAAAAGACACAGCACCAGGTAGTAGGGTGTGCAAGGGAGCAGGTGTGAGGAGGGGAGGCGGTTCAAAGGGTGAGAGGGATGGCGGTGGGTAGCTTGCCAGCGAGACAGGGAGCGGGATGGGGAGCATGGGGTAGGGCAGTGGGGAACAGAGCACGTAGAGGGGGAGGAAACATATGGGGAGCATGCTGCACTGTCATGGAGTGCAGAATGATAGAGAAAAAGCGAGTCGCCCTTATCAGTAGGGGAAGCATACACAACTCTTCCAGTCAGAACACTGTGAGACTGAAATGCTCCTGTGCAGAACAAACACATGAATAGAGAGGAAATCCACTGACTCAAGAGCTGGTCCTGAGATAAACAACAATGCCCCACAATCATGAGCAAGGGGCTGCCCCAGAACCCCCTCTAAGTATGTGTAATGTATTTTAAAGGATAGGTCTGCCAGCACACCGCTAAAGCAGTTCTGATATGCATATTTAGCTTCTAAATATTCAGTTGATCTCAGGAAGTAATGGAAACTGTTTTTTTTGGCAAAGGCCAGAGCTATCAGGAACTTGCAGACTCTGAGGAAAAAGGCCGAACTATGTGTAACATGAAGTTTGCAGCTGTGAAAGCTGGTGTGCCTGAGCTGAGAAGCCACTTGTAACAATGTTTCACTTTAGTTATAGTGTGACTGTTGCAAGAGTCTGTGGCAGGGCAGGCCTGCAACACTGTTACAAGTCCCACAACTCTGATGCAAGACTTCTTGAGATTGAAAGAGTGCAGGCAGTTGACATAAGTTGGCACTGGCATGTGTCTTCTTGAGCAAAGGAGGAACACTGCCAGGAGGGGAGTGCTTGTTTGGCATGCATAAAACTGGGCTCATAAGTGCATCGCGCTGGTGAACGCTGTGGTCCGTACCAAACAGATCAGGCAAATGTAAAAAGCACACCGGCAGATTCAAGTAAACTGACATTGCCATCGTTTTACCAAAATGACCGAAGGCGGAAAAGATTGTCAGATTTCAAATGGAATTACATATGTTCCTAGAGAGCTGTTCTTGACCTGGGGTCCTCAGACTCCTGGGGGTCCGGGCACCGCTTATGGGGACCCGACGGCCCATAGGATCTCCAACCATTATTGTTTGTCAATAATAATAAGAATTGGGAGCTAAATATCTGTATTAACATGGTTCCTCTCATAAGGCTAAATGTTTAATCGAGTAACAATAATGCGTACTTGAAGACTACTATATTGCGTCCCAAATTTATTTGAGATAAGTATTCGTAAATTGCAGATGTTTTTAGAAAAATAATCATAACTATTTTAAAACGTTTTAAGTTACAAGCGAATTAGCTAGTTTAGGACAGAGCACGTGTGAATGCACACAGTCATTGTTCGCATTCAAACATTCTCCAATCTGAACTAGCAGTCAGCTTCTGACTAAATAGCAATTTCGAATTTTTGTCTAAAAAATATATACGCATCTGCATACTTAGAGAGCCATTGTTCTATGCGCTTAATGATGTATGCATGTGTTCATGGGTAGGCTCGCCGTACATGCCCTTCCAGGCTGCATCTCATTTCTTGTAGTGCAAAGGGGGCGTACTTATACTTTACAGCAGAACTAAAATAACTCTACCAAGGCCGGACTCGCCCGTACCGGCGTTTCCCGGGAGGCTGGAAGGATGGGAGGATGGTTTTGGTACTGCTGCACTGTCGGACCCCAGTAACAAAATCAGCAGACCATCTTAACCAACACATCACTCGCTTTTGTTTCCAGCCTCCCTGTGTGTTTATGGCTGCAGAATTCTTTATAAAAAGCAACAATAAACATGTCAAGATATCTCTGGAGATTAATCTTTCTGCTAGATTGAACTGGAATTTTGTCTAGTGGCAGTTTTAACTGATCTATAAGGTAGAGCAGAGGGGTAATGTGCCTGCTACAGAGAATGTGTACCACACAGATCACACAAATGTATTTTATGTGCAGAACTCTGTGGGTCACTGCTTTTGTCACAAAAGATCCTTTTGTTACTGTGCAGTTCATATGTTACAATAGTAATCTAGCACAGTGAGCTATGAACTGCCATCAAAGAGCTGCATGCAAATTACATGGTACAGGTTAGAAAGTTGTGTTTTTCCAGTCTTTCATTATCCTAATGTTGTTCAAAAGGGTTTGTTTGGGTAGAAATAAATTCTTATTAGTAAATGTAACCCTAACCACTGTGTTACGTTTTGAATCCTGAGTTTGTGCATCTCCAGCCCAAGCACTCCTAAAAAATGCCTACACCTCATAGTGCCCTTGGTCTTATGTAACGTTTTCTACACATATATTATTCATTGTCTCTAAGTGTGTTTGATATAAAGTGCTACAACACCATAATCTGGTATGAGAAGTGCTATAAAACAAATGAAATACATATGGAGAGATGAGGAGCACTGTTGGAGGCTGATAGTGAGGGAATCATTGAAGGGCCCCGATAAAGACTGTCCTATCCTAGTGCACTGTAAGCCTTTCTTTTACTATGCTTAAAAAGCTAATACAATAGAATATATATTGAAAAATGTGCTGTAGAATGCACAATTTTTGCCATTTTCCCCATATATTATTGGTGGAGAACCCCCACAAAATCCGACTTGTAGTGGTCGGGTTTGCTTGTTACACAACCTATGGGGGCTGGTCTGACAAAATTTGCCAGGGCTGCCTTGGGTTTCCAGTCCGGCCATGACCTCTACAGGCAGAGTACCAGTCCTTAGTAGAAAGAATTTACTCTTGCATAATGAGCACCTGGTGGCAGATTTACTAACATATTGTGTAGGGCTTGACTCACAAAAGTGACTCAAATTTGCACAAAATGTTTATTTTGAATGTACTTTCTAATGTGTTTTGTGCTAGAAAGTTGCCTGAAAGTAATGCAAAACAGCGCTTTGCACTACTTTGAGTCAAGAGGGGCATTCCATGGGAAGGGGTGTACCAAGATGTGACTGTGCTGGTCATACACTAGTGAGCTCCCATGTTGTGCCTTACCTTAAGTATTCTGCAAAGTGGTTTGCGGCCCCCTGCCTGGCGGGAGACCCCGCTCCTTCTCCACTCTGGGAGTGAGGTGGACCGCAAGAAAACAGATGCCCCGCCAGACCACAGCAGAGAGGGGTGGCGGACCCCAAACTCTAGTGGAGCCGTCGGCGGCATTGACGTGGTAGATGGGGCATCGGAGCTCTGCATGGTGCTGCTGGACATGCGATTGCCACCTGGATCATGGGTGTGGCAGGCCCCTTCAGTTACCGGGTAGTGCACCCCACCTCAGCATGAGCCAGACAGGCCCACGGATCCTTAGAATGCAGCATGCAGCCTCCTGGGCATGCTCTAGCCGTCTGGGCCCGGAGGAGGTGGACAGGCAGGCTGCTGCGCAGGCGATCTGTGGCGAGTATGGCTGAGGCTCACAGATCCTGGAGAGCGAGGGAGGTCCCAAAGGCAAGCATTGCTAATGGCGCCTCCCCTGAGTAGCACCCCAACACTAAGCAGGAGAGGTGTGGGAGCGCAAGTGACACCCCTGTATTGACAAATCTTTCAGAATCACTGCAGTGCATTATTGGACAGTCTTGTCACGCCCTGTGGGATTTCTGCTGGGAGATCATCCATGGACTCAGGTTGGTGCTTGAGGGGGAGCACCCTGGAGTAGTGGTCAACGGAGGCCCATGCTGGGGACATTGCTGCGGCACGAGGGGGACCCCCGCCACTCGGGAGGCGGGCATTTCATCTTCTCTTGCCGTGGAGCACATTGGGACTATGGTTAAACCAAAGATACTTAAGATGGGTACTGTCCTAGACAGAGGAACCTCCACTCGCCGGGGAGCAGTCTGATGGAGTATACTCTACAATCGCATACTGGGAAGTTCAAAACACTTCTGCAAGCCATCAAGGACGTGAAGACTATGTTGGAGCTCAAAGTGGATACCTTAGCCATTGAGATGGGACTCTTATGGGTGGATCACAGAAAACCTGTATACCAGGTGGACACAACAGAATTGAGCCTGGCCACTATGAGACCCTCAATCACGGATATGCAAGCACCAATATAGGAATTGCAGGTGACGATGGTGAGCCTTGAAGCACAAATAATTGACGTGAAGGGTCATTCGAGGCACAACAACGTGCATATCACTGGTCAGCCTGAGGGGATGGAGGGCCTACTATGGAGTTTTTCCTCGAATACTGGCTGTTAACACTGTACTCGAGGGGAGGAAATCACACTTTTTCTCTGTTGAGTGGGCAGACAGGGCTCCTGCCCAGAAACAGCCTCCAGGGGCACCCCTCAGACCGATGGTGGCTACATTATTCAATAGCAAAAGACACACAATTGATGGACGGAATGCAGAACAAATCAAAACATTCACCCCCAGTCAAGAGATCTGGGTTAAATCCATCATTCTTTTGCTCACCATGCCACCCCAGTTTAGACCTGGCCATATGCAAATCAGTCTTGACCCTGTGCCTCATGGGAACAGTCCAGCCCGAACTGCCAAGCCAGGTCCTCCTTGGACCGGAAACAAGCATCCTAGGACCGGTTTCGGGGTTTCACCCCTCATCAGCCAGGATAGCTTGATTCCAGTGGCACAGTGAGCCCAGGACCCACGCCTGGGCATACCCGTCCCACTCGGGGTGACAAATGCAAAAACAATAATTGATGGACAGAATGCAGAACAATGTCGTACATTCACCACAGTACAAAGATCTGGGCCTAAATCCATCGTTTTTTTGCTCACCATGCCATTCCAGTTTGGACCCAGCCATATGCAAATCAGTCTTGACCCTGCGCCCAATGGGAACAGTCCAGCCCGAACTGCCAGGCCAGGTCCTCCCTGGAATGGAAACAAGCATCCTAGGACACATCTGACCTCTCCAGAGCTTCATAAACGTTCGAGACGGTGGTGTGGACAGGTGGTGGACAATGCCTACTCAGCATACGCGAGGGGGTGATGGTATTGATTTCCCCCATGGTCCCCCTGGCGATACACCATAAGGTTATTGACAAAGAGGGGTGCTATATAGTAAGGAGGGGGAGCTGGACGGAGAACCGCTGTAGCAGTTTACGTCCTAACAATAATTTACTGCAATTTCTCGTTGCACTTCCCCCACACTGGTACTAAACTTAACCGCCCTCTGTATATGAGATGGGGACTTCAACTGCACATAAGATGTTAGGTTAGATAGATCGACACCTTCATTAAAGGGCGCAAGCAGCCTCACAGCATCATATTATTTCAGCACATGAATGACTAGTAGACAGCTTTACAATATGTGGCAATTGATACACCCTGAATGTCTAGATTTTTCCTACTACTCCCCCGTACACCACCCCCACACTAGAATTGACCTACTACTATCTAACGAGGTAATGTTCCACAATGAATTGGATACCGAATACTTGGGTCAGACTTTGTCAGATCATAACCCTCTTAAAATGGTGGTGCGATGGGGCAGACGCTGCTTGTGCGTACCTACTCGGAGACTTAGAACCCATGCCCTGCTAGACAAGGTTATAGGGGAGCTGTGGGGAAATGCATAAATCAATATTTCTCTGACATCTAGGGCACAGCCTCTGCCAGAGGCATTGAATGGAATGTCTTCAAGACGGTGGATTGTGGTGTGTGCATTAAGACCTCTTTTGGCGTTAAACCTGCAATAACTAACTACTGAGATTCATTCCATAGAACGTCAAATTCAGGAAGTGTGGTGCAGTTGGGGATGACACTAGGAGATGCACGTGACCTTTCCGCCCTGCATCAGGAACACAGTACACTGGTGGATCGACTGGGGCATATTGATTACAGAGAGTAGGTGGCCTGGCAGCATGCAGAAGGGGACACAGTGGGTCATTTGTTAGCGTGGCTCCTCTGTGCCAACACATCTAGAGCCCCCATAGGAGCTATAAGGTCACCATCAGGTGAGATGGTCACCTTCCAAATAGCCTTCAACGTAGTGTTTGCTGATTACTACGCAGAACTATACACAGCTGCGGACACGGTGGGAGACGGGACCTTGGCCACCTATGTGGGCAGATTGCCTAGCCACCAACTAAACCCCTTGCAGAGGTCCATCTTAGATGAGCCAATGACGATAGTGGAGATACGCACAGCAATGAATCAGTTGGCACACGTTAAAACCCCATCTACTGGTAGGCTCCCTGTGAAGTTTTATGCTGCCTATCATATATAAAACTAGCTGCAAAGCTTCTGCAACTCTTTACAGAAGCCAAATGGACCGGATCCCACCCCAGTCTCAACAGGAGACGCTGATAATTGTCCTCCTTAAGCAAAGCTGCGATCCCCTAGATGTGCACTTCTACCGGTCCCTCTCGTTACTATACAGACTGTAAGATACTTGGGAAAGACCAACAGGCTGACCACAATAGTTACCAAATTGGTGCACCTAGAACAAAATGGGTTTATCATGGGCAGGAACATGTTCTTCAACCTAGGGAGGATGTTTTCCATCATAGGGAAGATACCGGAGTCAGGAATACCTCCCCCCCCCCAGTAGCAATGTCCTTAGACATAGAGAAAGATTTTGCCACAGTGGGATGGGCATATCTGATGAGGGTGCTGAGCAAAATGGGGTTGGAGCCAAAGATTAGAGGATGGGAAGGGATGCCACTCTCACACTTGACATTTGCACTCTCAATTCAGCCCATCGTGATTCTATTTAGGCTTAGGATCTGCAGGGGGCCATACCTAATAATGGAAAAGGGGCCACCATCTCTCTGTATGCGGATGATGTGCTCTTATATCTGTGCAACAGTCCATTCCTCCCTTATTGGCTGTGCTGGAGGATTTCAGGGAGATGTCCATATTGATGCTCAACAAAACCAATATGTGTCCGTTTCCACTTAGGCCTCTAGCTGCACAAGAGGATGACACTGGATGGGTTCGAATGGAGATATGTCACGTTTAAATACCTGGGGACAATGTTTATCATTCTGATGAGGATCTAATACAGGGAAATGCGACTAGGGTGGTTTTGAGCAGTAGGCAGTAAGTGGAATTTTGGAAGACCCTTCCTTGTCCACTATGGGCAGAATGGCAGTAGAAAAAGTGTTGTTGCTGCCAAGACTGTTGTACTTTTTTTGGCGCTCCCAGTGAGGCTCCCAAAAACCTACTTTAGGGAACTGGATGGGGTATTAATAGATCTGATATGGAGTAATGGGAGGAAAAGGGTAGCACTACACAAGCTGTATAACACGCTGGGCAGAGGAGACCTGGGTGACCCAAATGCAGCTGCCCAATTACAGTGCACCATGAAATGGCTCTCGGATATTCCCAGCCCTGAGCAGATGGACGTAATGTGAGTACTGCAGGGTTGTCAACTGATTGGTTGGTTGATGGTAAGCTCAACAATGTTTGCCCCAAACATAAACTGACAAGGGTGGCAAAACATTGCTGGAACAAATACGTGCTCTCGGGGACACCTCCCCCTCTGTACTCCCTGAAATTATCGCTATAGGTTCTCCCAGCATTTTGGGACGTAATCCTCTATCACGACAAGAATCACTGGTTAGATTGTGGTGTGACTATGATAGGAGACTTGTTCGAGCACAACATGATGCTATTCCTCCCGGAACTAATCAACAAATTTAGAATTGGCTCAGGCCAATTCCTGACATATAATGCTCTTACACATGCACTCAAACAGACATAGGTGGAGAACCAGAATGAACTGTGGATATCTGAAGTCTTGCAGCTCGTGTTACAACACAGCGGAGCCAGGTATGTGATTACCCTACTGTATACTGCACTGATGGAGGAACAGCACAATGGGTGCCTACCCTTACATGACACATAGCAAACACTTATAGGGTGGGAACTGACAGACCGCCTCTCAGAGTTCACCTTGCAACATGTTAAGACAGTGCCAGGAACCCAAGATTTAAGTACATCCAGTTTAATTACTTACATCAGTCATAACTCACCCCAGCACAGCTCTACGGTATGTACTCAGGGGCAAGCCCATGCTGTCCCAGATGGGGCGCACAGGGGGCAGACATTCACCATATGGTCTGGACCTATCCAGAGATAGCCCGATACTGTGAAGAAATAGTGAAAATCATGGTTGAACTCGCAAATAGACCATTAGCAAGAAACCCATGAGCAATGATTCCTGGGACTGTTACTGTACGTAAAAAAGACTAAATATGTCATGAAAGTTATAGCCCTGCCTTACGTCCTAGATAATTGGCAGATTGCCATGGCATGGAAGTCGCCGACAACAACACCTGGTGGCATGCCTTCTCAAGTAGGCTACAGCAGAGGCCGACAGGCAGGGGCGGCTCCTCTGTTTGAGCAGAGGAGCGTTGCCCCACAAACCAAAATGCCCATAAAAACTACCAGAGAAGAAAAATAAAATGGCTATAAACTTAATTCATTACCATTTTATTTTCCATCCAGCTGTCTTGAACCGAGTGTCAGGATGGGGCAGGGCCTGCTAGCTGATGGCAGTAGGGAGGAGGGTGGGCTGCCTGGACAGTTCAAAGGGCATCTTGCGATGACCAGCCAGACATGTACACTTTGAAACCTCTAACCCAGATGTCTCAAGACAGCTGGGTTAGACCAAGCTCAGGCCTCTATTGCCCTTGGGAGCGCCAAGAGAGTCCTCTCCCTCCAATCCTGGAGCTGCTCTCATGCTGGTTAACGGCATTAGAGCAGCGCCAGCATGGGTTAGGGTAGTTGTTGAGGGACCCGCACTGGAGACAGAGACGAGCAGAAAAAAAACGGACCAGCGTGATTAGGACCTATGTGCAGGTAATTGCCTTTTTATTAATTTTCTTTATTAACTGTGTATATGCAGTCACCCACCCATTTGCCTGCCCCACCACTCTCTAGTGCTGCCAACAGCGACTGACACCTGGACTAAACTGCGTGCTCAGGGGCCCACGGGGACATATGAGATGTTTATCTCGCATCGCTGTCATCTAAATCTGACGACAGACCACCCTGATGGGTAGGCGGTAGAATGCACGACCGATCACGATTCATGTCTACCCTTGGAGTAGTTGTACATAGGGGACACACCAATATACACACTAATCACTGTGTTTGGAGACAGAGGGTGGCTTCTGCTGTACCAGGAGGTCTGTTTCTAGCTGGAGACCTGGAGGGGCAAACACAGGCGCACTGGGCGCGTCATTTCCCCTGAGACAAAACGTGCCTTTCCGAAGTGACCAATGCTGAACTAGATGTGACAAATTCAGTGAAATTATTATTGATGTAATGGGATAGTGCCTAAAATTTTGAAATGATAGTGGCACCCACACTGGTTGGATTAAGTTGTTAACCTATTAGGGTAATTATGTATTCGATAGAAGTACTTTATTGTACGTTTGGTCATGATTAATATGGCCCATGCATAAACCGACGGATGCCTCCACCCCCTTAACATCATTGCTATTGTATACGGTCAATTAATAAATGCAAACTTTGTATGGGAAGGATGGTGATTGACTGGATGATTCGTACAGTAGTCCACCCTGTTACTGTTACATGCTGGCTGTTTTATAAGCATACCTGCACATATGTAAAATCAATAAAGAGATATTGAAAAAAAGGGGGCTTTCCATGGCTGGTACATGGGCCTTCCCATGCAACAACCCTTCATTTTTAACACAGAGAGGACCGGGTCCTCTCTGCAGAGTCACCCCAAACGTTTTGTCTTCAACGCTCCTGTTTTCTGAATTTTGCTTTTTGATGGCATTAGGACCATGTGCACTTTACCACTGCTAAGCAGTGTTAAAGTGCTTGTGCTCTCACCTGATTGGCACATTCAATTTCTTTGCATGCCCTTAGTGAAGTGGTGCCCATGCCCTGTAAATTAAATGCTACTAGCGGGTCTGCTGCACTCATTGTTCCACACACTGAAGTAGCATTTTAAAACATGTCTAAGGCCTGCCAATGCAGCCTATACTGCAGTTTTAAAGTGCCAATACGGCCTGGCAACATATTTTTTTGGCAGGCCTAAACCTTCCTTTTTAATACATATTGGTCACCAGGGTGGGCCCTAAAAAGCCCACAGGGTTTGGGTGCATTACATTTAAAAAGTAGGACATGTCGGATTAAGTTTTACATGTTCTGGTAGTAAAAACTCCTACATTTGTTTTTCCCTAATGTAAGGCCTATTTCTCCCACTGGATAACACTGATTTACCTTATTACATTTAACAAGTGCTAACTTCTGATAGGGAGCAGGTAAAAATGTCATATTTAGACTCAAATGAATTGTAAATCCTCTTTAATGGCAAGGTCGGATTGTAAGTCACAGTTCTGACAATGCTACTTTTAGAAAGTTGCAAATAGAACAGATGATGGACAGAATGCTGAACAAATCAAACATTCAACCCTAGTCCCAGACCTGGGTTAAATCTATCGCTTTGTTATGTTCGCCATGCCATTCCAGTTTCGTCTCAACCATATGCAAATCAGTTTTCACCCTGCTCCCCATTGGAACAGTCCTGCCTGACCTGCCATCCCAGGTCCTCCCTGGACCAGAAACAAGAATCCTGGGACCAGTTTGCGGTATCACCTCTCATCAGCCAGGCTAGCTTGAATCCAATGGCAGAGCGAGCACAGGAGCCACGTCTTAGCATTCCCTTACCACTTAGGGCAACAAATGCAAAAGAACAGATGATGAACAAAATGCTGAACAAATCAAACATTCTCCCCCAGTCACGGATCTGCGTTAAATCCATCATTTTTTACTCGCCATGCCATTCTAGTTTGGACCCACCCATATGCAAATCAGTCTTGACCCTGCTCCTCATGGGAACAGTCCAGTCTGAACTGTGGAATAAACCCAGATCTTTGACCGGGGGTGAATGTTTGATTGTTTAGCATTCTGTCCATCGTCTGTTCTTAGACTTTTAGAAAGTTGGCATTTTCCTGCCCTAACTATTTTAGTTCCTCTGCCAGTGTCCTGGGTCATATGACTGTGAATGGCTCTGCTGTTGAGGTTGTGAAGTTCTTTCAGACATTGAGTCACACGGGACTGGATGTAGGCAGGATGGTCCATCCTGCTTTGAATGCTAGGGGTACAGCTGTTCCCTGCCCCACTTACATTTCAAAGGGCTGTCTCCAGCTCACACACAAAGAAACCTGACCATAGCTTTTTGAAACTGCTGACTTCTTGGAGCCTTGACAAGGAAGGAAAGAACTTTCCAGACCTGGGGTGTGGGGGGGGGGGGCAGTAGCCTTGACGATTCCCCCATTTCAAAGGCTGGCACCAGGTACAAATATTGGAGCCTCAGAACACTTCTTCAGTACACTCCTGGACCTGTGGAAGACTTCAGAAGGACTGCCTGGATCCCCAGGGGACTGCCCTGCTGATTGAGGCCAGCCTTGTTCTCCAGAGGACTGCCCTGCTGCTACCAGAGGACTGCCCTGCTGCCTGAGGCCTGCATTGCTCCATAGAATATTGCCCTGCTTCTAGAGGCTTTCCTTGCTGCTTGAAACCAGGACTACCAGAGTGACACTAAGGGCTAGTTGGCTGAGTTCATGAGTGAGCTACAGAAATATAAATAGTTTCAGAGATCTTGAACCCTGTACCTGGTCTCTGCTGGAGTGGGTCTTAACCCCCCACATGGTGCCCCCCAAGTCCTGAACCTTTGGAAGTGGTGTTAGAAGTGCTGCTCCTGCCTAACCCGAAAAAGTTGGGAGTTAGAAAATATTTCACCAAAAATTGCCAGCAATCTGACAGAAGGCTGGGACCTACCTGCCAGCTGCTCACCCCAAAGGTGCATTGTCTGTCGACCTGACTCCCGCTGCGTTCTTCTCCACAGCAGCAAATCTTGTTCAGTAGGACCTCCGAGCAACCATATCAGGCCTCATGATTACCCTTTTTAGCACAGCTTGCAGCTTCATCCCACTGAAGGTTTTCAATATCCAAAAAGTTGTCTAAGTCAGAAGGCAAACATTTTCAACTGCCTCGACTACGACAGTCTCTCCATAGATGATGATGACCTCCTCAGCCTGGAAATCCAGCTTCTCCCACTCAGAGCTTTATCCCATCATTGTTGACTGCTTCACCGAGACCTCGTCCAGCACTCCTAGGCGACGAAGACTCTTCAGACACAGCCTGCTGCCTTGACCGCTGAACTCTACCTTCTCCTGGATTTCTCTTCAAAATTTCTTCTAAGTCCGAAGGTAAGCTGAGACTGGGCCCAATCCACCTTGTGTATCTGATCCGTGTTCCATCGTGGGAAGCCATAACTTTTAACTTTACCCCGCTCTCGCGCGACCAGATACACACGTTTGGAACTTTGATCTTTTAGGAGCTATTTTGCACTAACAATTTTAAACATTTACAGCTCTGGTCTGATTGGATTTAATTCATTATAGTGTTGTTTTATTCATTAGAAATTTCCCTATTTTTTAAAATTAGTTTGGGATTTTTTTGGGGCTTTTGTGCCTGGCTACCAGACGGATAAGCACAGGTTACTTTAGTGACTTTTGTCGTTCACCTTGGCAAGAATTGTGGTTGTTGCCTTGAGTGAGGCTTGCACCCTCCTCAACCAATAGCCCAATTTCTTACACCAATCTACTAACAAAAGTAGACAGGGTTTTGCACTAACAAATAATGCCTTTTTAAGGCTAGCATAAAAAAGAGTAATGCTTTTATTTCTCAAAACCTTGCATATGGGCTGCACTTTGCAGCACACATCCAAAATAGGAAAAGTTTTAAAGATTGTCTAGGCATAGTATTTTGTATTGGAAGGGTACCCTTCCAGTACAAAACCTATGCTAGACATGACACAGACCTTTGCACAGTGGTGCAAAGGTGTGTGTGTGTGTGGTGCTAGGCAGCCTAATTGTGGGCTCCTCAAGCAACATAGTGCAGCAACTTTGGTTGCTGCGCTGTATGACATCTTTGTAAATATGGTGTGTGGTCTTCTAGATTTTATCCAGACACTGTCTTTCTCAACGGTGACATTGAAACGCTGCATGATCATCTGCTTTATCCAAAACAAGATAAATTGCTGATATACGAGAAAAGGCAGCCGGGTAAAAGAGGATTGCACTGCCAAGACTAGTCACAGAAGTAACAAAATACTGCCCAACTCGGATGGTCAGCTGCCACATGACCACAAAGTTCAATATAAATTCAGAAGGGTATGAGAGGCAATATATATACAAGGTAAACCATAAATATGTACAGCGAGCAAAAGAAGGAATTCCACGTTGTTGTTTTTTTGATCTTAAGGTGTCTTTTATTAAAGATGCCAACGCGTTTCACCCAAACATGGGCTTCTTCAGGGCTGTAATACCATACAATATTTAAAATCCAGACGTATAGTCATGTATTGTTAAGTACACGATAATTGGTGACTAATATTAACAGTGCTCGTGGTAAAATAAACACAAAATAAAGTGTAAAACACAAGAGAAAATATGGTGAGGGAGGAGAGTACTTCCAAGAGGAAGTAAAGAAACCAATGCTGTGAATGGTGACAGAAAGCTGAAGTTTCTACAATTCATTCAAGTGTTCAAATAGTGCTGGGGAAGATACCGCTAAAATCCCAAAGAATTAAAATATAAAGAACAAACGAAGGGCTACGACGGTGAGTGTAGGAGTTAGGAGTACGCTTACCAATAGTCTAGAGTGGTCAGTTCGCCAGGTAAGTTAAACCAGGTCTAAGTTCTAGTCAAGTCCGCGTCAGGACAGTTGAAATTAGAGGAATTAACCAATGCTGTGAATGGTGACAGAAAGTCGAATTTTCTGCAATTCATTCAAGTGTTCAAATTGTGCTGGGGAAGATACCGCTAAAGTCCCAAAGAATTAAAATATAAAGAACAAACAAAGGGCTACGACGGTGAGCGTAGGAGTTAGGAGTACGCTTACCGATAGTCTAGAGTGGTCAGTTCGCCAGGTAAGTTAAACCAGGTCCACGTTCTAGTCAAGTCCGCGTCTGGACAGTTGAAATTAGAGGAATTAACCTATGCAATATTAAATAAAAGCATCAGTAGACGAAATTCCCATACGGGTGTGACGTAGGTTGTAATGTACGTACTGAATCAAACTAACCTTTCAAGTTAGAAGCAAGAATAGTCCAATAGTTTAAGAGGACTCAGGTATTCGCCTTTGTTGCACCGATCCGTAGTAGATGCCAAGAGTATCTATATAAAAAGTGACTCAGTAAGTAAAAGGAAACGGGCTCCCTATTACAAGATTAAACTAAAATAAGAATTAAAAAGTACTAGTAAGGCAGGGAAAAAGTGTGCAATGCTGTAACCTTAGTATAGCAAGAGCACGCCAGGAAGCTTAACATTAAAAGAGGTGTGTTTAAGAAAAAAGAAGAAGAAATGAGTGCAGTAGAAACCCTAATACATTCCCCCAGTATTGCGCCGATCAAGTGCATGTTTATG
Source organism: Calotriton arnoldi (assembly GCA_963921515.1). Classification (NCBI taxonomy): domain Eukaryota; kingdom Metazoa; phylum Chordata; class Amphibia; order Caudata; family Salamandridae; genus Calotriton; species Calotriton arnoldi. The sequence goes on from CAWUFW010000045.1 coordinate 2,385,247, forward strand.
TTAAATTTCACGGCCCATCCGGAGACAAGAGCAATAAAAATAAGAGCCCAATAACCATATTTGCGCGAAAGTGGAAGTTTAAGAAAACTCTGCTCGCTGTACATATTTATGGTTTACCTTGTATATATATTGCCTCTCATACCCTTCTGAAGATAAATTGCTGCCTGGTGTCCGAGGCCAATGTTAATCAAGTTACTCCTTCTGTCTCACTACTTCTACTGAGAGCTTTGATTTTACATGATTTCCTATTGATTTATGAATGCAACATGGGGCTTATACCGGTGCGTAGTCGCTCACACTTTTATACATGTAGTTGTACTTGTTTGTGAACTTTTTGTATAATGTTGTATATTGTTGTTGAGATACAAATCGTAGAAATAGCTTAGGCATCCTTTTCAAGTTATGATTCATTGGCCTTCGCAGAAGCCAAAAGGTCAAGAACGACTGTCCCAGAGAGTTTTCCCACACAACAGACTCCCTCTTTGTGCTGAAAACATGTCTAAACATAGCCTGGGTTATGAGTCCTTGTCCTTCCTGAGCCTGATACATTGCGCTGAACTTGGTACAATGTGTACTGTTTTGCATCAAATATTAACCAAACCTGCTAGGAAGCTTTAATGAGAATAGGACCTGAAGGTGGGTTGCTAGGTGACCAGATAAATTGTAGCAGTTTCACAGTGCAACGCTTTTATGGGTCTCTGGCAAGCTTAACTTTCACAATGCTGTTATTTGAATACAAGGAGGAGGAAAATAGAAATAGTCTTCTCTTTCTTAGCGCTGCATCGCATTTGGCGATGCAGCGCGAGAAACGAAATTCGTTTTATTTATTTATATGTGTACTTACCTGTAATCGGCCGTAATCCGTAGTTTACTACCCCCCACCCTGCCCCTCCCCCGCCCCACGTCAGCGCCCGGCGGCACTCCCACCACCGACCGCTACTGCAAAAGGGAAGTTAATTAAATGAGCAGGTTGGGTTATTATCCACAAACCTAGCCTTGTGGGGAAGGTTGCAGTGTTTTCAATGATTGTTATTCGTATCCTCACCCACATTTGGGAGGAGAGGCTGATTATGGTGTTTAGCAGTGGAACGGGGAGACCCCAGTTTTGCATCTTAGTCCATAGAAAGCCTCTGTTCACATGATCAAAGGCGGTGGAAAAGTCTATGAATGCTGTGAACAGAGGGGGAGTGCCTTTTTCCATTGCTGCTTCTGACAGAGTAGCCTCTGTTATCAGTCTGTCCTAGGTCCCACATCCTTTTCAGTAGCCCATCTGGATACACAGAATTAGCTCATTGACCGTTGCCCATTGTTCCATCTCTTTAAGAAGTACTTTCGTGAATGCTATACCATCCACGTCCAGCTAGGCAATGAGCCTATGATTTTCCGGTAAATCTATAGGGCCCTTCTTATGGGTTTCAGAATGGAGGTACTCCAAGTATGTTGTACAAATTACAACTCCAATGGAGGGTGGTATTCCCCGTACTATTAACGTTCTCTTCTGGGAGAACTTAACATTTGGTTATGACCTTCTCTTGCCTGAAAGAGATTGGCCTCCTAAGTTTGTTTGATAAGTACCACGAGGGGAAAGTATGATATATTACCATCTTTCTCCGACCTCATTCCCGAATCAATTAAACATATATATGCCAAGGAGTGGGTTCTTGCACAAGCCTGGCATTATACTGCAATATCATGGGCTCGGATGAAGACTCTTCTTACTATATTATACCCATAAGGTCAAGCACACAAGTGCAATCACAATACCCCATTCAACATGAGGCAAAACAACAAGTTAGATAAATCCTAACACAACTTGAATATCAAGGTGTAATTGAGACTTGCACCTCACCAATGAACAATCTTTTGTTCCCAGTAGAGAAACAGATCATTCTTTTTGCTTGGTCTTAGACTATAGACAATTAAATGGTCATGCTCACACATTTGCAGTACAAAATGCTCACGGCACAGCACTATTGAACAATATAGTGCCAAAAAAATATAAAACCACATTAGACATTTCAAATGGCTTTTTCTGCCAAAACATAGCATCTGAATGCAGATATTTGACCTCATTTACCTCTCTCGGTACCCAAAAACAATTCTGTCATTTGCCACAAGGGTATAAGAACAGCTCAGACTTGTTCTCTGTCTGAGTAATAGAAATGTTACAGTGCTTAGACAATGAACCATTGTTCTATGTCAATGACCTATATCCCCCAGATGATGACTTAGAAATATACCTGGCCAGAGTAGAATACATAACTCAAGGATTTGCTCACATTGGCTACAAATTCAATTAAAAAAAAATCAAATATGGTGTATCTCAATGCCCTGTTCTTGGGATCCGAGTTGTCAAATGACAGCAAGAGCTTAGCGACACACTTCCTAGAGAAGTGTGTGCTCCTATAACCACCAAGGACATTAAAAAGGCTCCAATCATTATTGGATTTTCTACATTTTGGTAGAACATACATACCACGGTATGCACAATGGGTAAAACCGCTTTATGACCTGATCCTTCCAGATGTTTCAAGCACACATTGGACACCAGAATATACACAGATGCTGCATGCAGTGTAAACACAAACAATTTTGTAATCCACGTAGTTGCGAGGACCACTGGATACACATATGCCACATTCAACAAAGGTGACACAGTATAAATTGCATATAAATCACACTTATATTCCAATGCAGATATGTGTTTTGTACCAACAGAAAAAATTCTGACAACTGTACAGACAGCTGCAGTGAGAGAAAGATCATTGGCTCAGGGTAAATGCATAATTGTCGTGACTCCCATCCTAGCCTTAGAGGCTGTCAGAAAGGCCAGCGTCCCGGAGACAAAAGCCTTACATCCTAGATGAATACAGTGGGCCAATTCACTAACAGCAACCGACGAAGACTCCATATTTGACTCCATACTGCAAACACAAGCTTACCTTCAATATGAACAAGAATACCCTCTGCCCAATGAGATAATGTCTCTAGATCTGTACGACTTCATAGTTTACACTGATGTTTCTGCCGGGACAGCAGTTGGAACAAAATATCGATACTCCACCAGTGGTAAGGGGTAAAATGAGGGATGGAGTAGTTCAACCTCTGAAAACATTTTTGTAGTCACTAGGTGATTGTACTGCACAGCTAGCTGAACTGAAATCTCTAATTCTGGCACTTGAGAATACCGATATAGAATTACCTGCACTTACAGTGTTTGATTCGTATTATTGTGTCCCGTCTTACAATGAGTATTTATACTATTGGAGCCAGAATGGATTCAGAGGCTCAAAAGGGTACACTATCAAGCACAAGTTGCTCTGGGGAAAGGTGGCAAATCGTAAAGAAAGTTTGCAGCGGGCTCATGTTATCCAAGCACTGAGCCAATGATGTGTAGGAATAAAAGTTGCAGGGATTGCATTGGCTGATGAAGCCGCAAAGGCAGCTGTGCAAACTGCTGTCATAGCTGCAGTGACTTGTTCCAAAATGAGGATAGATGGAGACATAATCACGACTGTCATGGCTGCCCACTGTGGCACCCCATTACAAAAATCCTTTCCAGAAAAATACTCCTACCTACTGAGTACGCAAAACATTACATTTGCTCATCTTCCCAGAGTGGAGGATGGAGTAATACCAAATTCATAATGCAGGCCAGAATTAATCATGGCAGCATTTCCCATAAGATTCAATTCACTTGTGGGTTATTCAGCACACACACGCATGGTTTGGTGAAGTGTGGGAAAATATAGTGGTGCAGTTACGTCTTTGTTTTTATGTTTTTTTATCCAGTATTTGGCACATGGGTGATTTACCTTTTTGCGTTTCGCTTTTTAACTTGAGTTGAGTGATTATCACCTATGGTTAGGTTTGAGCACTGGATGTTTTGGGAAGATATATGGGGTAAGAACATATATACATAGCATGCGGTATAAACATGTTGCATTGGATTTTTTATTTTTTTTATTTGGTTTCCGTTTGAGCACTTCGTTGTGGTAGAGAGGATGGTGAGTTTTGAGAAATGTAAGCTCACAAAATTCAGCATTCACAAAATGTGTTTGAGCGCTTGTTAAAACTTGATGCACGGACGGATTCCAATGTAACACTTTAAAGTTTGGCAGTGTTTTTATGCTGATTGTAGTTTTGTCAGTAGATAGACAATATGTTGCACTCATGTGATTCTCCTCAATTGTAGTCCCCCTGAAGAAGGGCACACTTGCCCGAAATGCATTGGGAGCACCATCAAGATGTTAAACTATATGTGATTGTGAACCTTCCCTGTCTTGGAGTTAAGCCTACGGGCACTTGTTGAACTATTGAGAAACTGAGAGATAATAATGCTTGGTTACAAATCGGATTACCTGTGAAAAAATTGGATTAAAATTAAGAATTAATTGGTTGAAACTTTATTGGATGATTCGCATTCATTCAGCAGTGCATCCTGATCTGGGGACCTGACGAGGTTCCAGTTGTTTATTTTATATATTCAAATGCGCAGGGACGGTGCACGTCTCGGGGTGACACGCATTACACATTGCCTGAAGCATTGAAAAACACTGAACTAGATTTCATTATGGTGTGCCTTATATCATGATGTTGTGAGCACATGAGAGTCTAGAATCTGATCACTCAAGGGTGGCAGCTACAGATTCACTATTGCAGCAATGCTACTGCTAGCCTGGTCTATATAAACAGACTAAAGACTATATCCTTAAATGTGACATTTATGAACAAATAAAAGTTTCTACCACAGCACGTCCACTACAGACACCTCTCTTAAGTTCAAACAAACCTATGGCCTGAGTTTATCTGGACTATTGTTGGTTACTACATATTCAAAACTTCACAATTTTGAGGAGCACAATAAACACTATTCCTTATATTTGTAGAAGAGTCCAAATCACTATTTCAACATATGATATCCCATACCGTTTGTTTTTGAAGCAATATGACAGCAGCAAAATTAGGCCTGGGCGGTAAATTCCGTTCCGCTCGCGGAATTTGCGGAATTTGGGTAATTTCGCGTTCCGCGGAGAACGCGGAATTACAAAAAATTCAGCGATCCGAGGCTTCGCGGAATTTTTTGCTTGTTCGCGCTTTCAAAATGCGTGTTCGCGAGATATTTCTCACCGAGCACGCAAACAGCGTTCGCGAACAGGAAAAAAGCATTGCGAACGGGCAGAACAAGCAATTCCGCGTGTTCGCGGAACTTTTGCGTGCTCGCGGAGATTTTGTACCGTTTCGCGGAGCTTTGCGTAGCGCGACTACGCAAATTCCGCCCACCCCTAACAAAATTCAATAATCATATCTTACACAGATCACTTTCACATTCTGATTATTTTATAGCATCTTTATTCATTAAATACTCAAGCATAAAAGAGCACAAGATAACATATCCAAGATGAAAACAGCCTACGCGTTTCGTCCCTGTTCACATGGGACTTCTTCAGGGCTGTTAGACATAAAAACATATGACAACAAGACAAACATTAAAATCCAAACATTAAAAGCAAACTAGTGCAGTTCCTAACACTACATAAATTCAAACATACACTATATGGCTCATAGATGTATCTGTACTAGCCAAACAAAGGGGTTCTTTTACAAATTCATTACTCTTATTTGGTCCAGATGATAATCCCATTTCTTGTGTTCCAACATCACTTAACTATATCACGTTAAAACAAACACAATTCATGTACAGACAATATATACAATTACAAAATAAGAACACATTTCATATACAAATGACTAAACAAATTCTGTTAGCTACACAACTCTTTTACACCTTACTTATAACCTATAAATCACATTCCAAATGTATGATAAACAGTACACTCTTATACTAAAATATTCATTTTTACAAGTATGTATGATGCTTTTCCTTATTCCAAAAAGTATTATTAGACCTATGTCTCTTATCATTTATTTATCAACTTCTCTCCAGAACCCCTCTAAATGACAGACCAATCCTAATGTATTCCTATTCTAAAAGCTGCTGTCACTTGATTCTCCCCATGACGGATTTATTCATCCGACATGTTCCACATATTGTCGTAACTTATTGTACTGGTCATAGCAATAAACACTGCTCTGAACCTACATCCTAATAGAATAAGGACGTGTGCCCCGCTCATAAATGATATTATATTCTCAGTAGTGCCTGTCTTTTACCTATTCTATATAAACCTCCCAAGGGTTGAACTACAATATGACTGTATTCCTTAAGAGCCATATCGCAAAAAGATATTATTTATCAAAAATTCATAGCATGCCTGACTAAAGGAATCCTAACCACTAATACCCATATGTATTTGCATATGGTTATTATGACTCCCCATGGTTTTCAAAAACTACCAAAGCCCCCACAGGAATGCTCACATCATAAACCAATTTTTTCTTACCTCCTATGTCTCTTGAACGTAGTCAAAACTTTATTGGTCAGATCAACAGCCCACCGGTAATATACCAGAATCCGATTCCTGGACTGCTGTTAATCAAACAGACAATATACATTTATCCACAAACCAGTCATATTCCATTATTCCAAAACTGTTGTGTACACCCACCCGACTTTAATCACTATCTCACCTCTCTTTGTCCCCAAAATGCGGTAATCCACGTCTTAAGTCCGTATCCAAATTCTCTACCATTCTGACATTTAATTCATTTCCCTTTCGGTACATTTCATCCGACCTCGGGAACGTGTACTGTCCCTAAACCAAAACAGAAAGTATAAGATCTCCAAAAATATACACAAGGACACTCCAGTTTAACCGATCTCCGTCTAGCACTCTAATAGATGTCTACACATGAATAGCCCCAACCTTAGTTTATCCAAAAGAAATATTTTTCTTTTCATAATTTTCTCTGCCGACACCAACGCGTAGCCAAAGCCACCAATTGCCCACAGTTCAAGTGAAATGCTCCAAAACCCACTGTACGCTATGTATACATTCTAGCATTAACCTCCCCTCACACCATTTTAGCCACATTTTGCTGTTACAACCTATAGTATGCAAAAGAGTAAAAGCTCAAAGCTCTTTCAAAAACGGGGTTGCAGGAGTTCAGTGGCAGCCCAGTACCCAAGTCTTTATTTTGTTTAATCCACGTTCCACGTCTCACACTGACACGAACACTACTACCAAAACCTCTATTATATGAAATTTACGTTCAACAGCAATTATGTACACCAACATTTCTATCCCCGTACATCAGTCCGTATTTGCCGCTTACCTGATCTTCGTGTGTGTCCGCCGTGCGTTGCACCCAGATTCTAACCGAGACTGCCATTTCTCACCCTTTAAAAATGCCTCCATCTAACGTGATAGATGTATTACTCCACAACTTCAATCGATGTAGGACTACACCACAATCCCATATGACGCACTTGAATGATGCAATTTCACGGACTTCAAACAAAAAAGGACTACAATTTTGGTTAAAGGCGTCGGCCATCTTGGAGTGGGTTTTTCAACATGATACTACCAACCAGTCCAATATCCCTTCACGGACATCAAAACAACAAAGGACTATAGCACCAGTCGAATGTGTCGGCCATTTTGGATTGGGTTTTTCAAACTTGATAACCCCTAATTAATTAAATATCCCTTATCATTGTGACTATTTCCGAAAAATATATAGATATACACATTGCAAATTAACATTGCAAATTATACCAAACACGTCATTTTGCTTAAACCAAGCCGTACTGGAACCTTAATTTCGAAAAAGATCTCCTATTTGTCAGTCAACACGAGCCCATCGTCTTCACGATGCAATCCAAGTTCATTTTAAAAACTCACCGTATCCAAAATGCTCCAAGGACTTCATTCATAAATTAATCTGGCAAGATGGTTTAAACAAACGGAAGCCCTAAAAAACACACTCCCAATTTCACTCTGCACCATTGTGCAGCCTGTACAATGTGCCTACTGTCCCCAACCTAGTGATTCAAAAGAATTCTAAAGACTGCTTGCCATATATTCTAATCCATTTTCATGCTCCATTTCAGAGAAAATGATGATACTCATGTTCCACATTTAACCATACCTCCACCGTCCGCAAGCGTGAAATCCATTTAGATTCTATTCTCCGCAGTTCCAGCTCCCTGTCCCCTCCTCTTGCATTCGCCTTTACTACATCTATTCCATGAAACACAAAGAGTAAATCCTTGTTCTTCTCACAGCTATGGGCAGATAGTAAATACGAGCTATCATTATTCTTAATTGCTCTTAGATGTTCTGCAATCCTGTACCTCAGCTCTCTAATGGTGCTACCAATGTACACTTTGGCACATGAACAAACAATCGCATACACAACAAATGAGGTACGACAATTGATCTATCGTGTACTCCTTCTTTGTGTTGAATTTGAACCTTGTGGTCTTGTTCAAGCCCAATTGGCACATGCTGCAATTATTACAAATGAAATATCCTTTAGGTTTTGGGGTAACCAGGTGAGCGAGCTAGTTTCTTTTTTCACATGTGTATAGCTTGGGCTAACTATATCTTTAATGTTGCGCCCTCTCCTATACGTAACCTTCGGTTTCTTACTGACAAATGTGCCTAAGCCTGGTGTGCCCTCCAGCAAACCCCAATGTCTGTTAAGGACACACCATATCTGGTCACTAGAAGAATTGTATGTAGTTACCAATGCTAAGGGCTTCTCTTTTTTTTTCCCTCTGATTTTCGTCTTCAGGAGATCCCTCCTGTTGATTTTTACAACCTTGCTTCTTGCATCCTTCAGTGTTTTTCCATCATATCCCCGAGACACCAGTCTATTGGTAAGACTGTTTACATCTTTCTCACATTCACCCTCTTCGCTACAATTTCTTTTTACCCTAAGCATCTCCCCAAAGGGGATTGCTTTGATTGTACACGTGGGGTGCGCACTGCTTGCTTTTAAAATACTATTGCAGGCAGTCGATTTGCGAAAGAGTGTACTCTGTATTCTACTGTCCTTTATGTACAACTCAACATCAAGATAAGCAATCCTCAAACTACTGGCTGTCATAGTAAACTTGACATTCAAGTCGTTATCATTCAGGTACCCAAAATATTCCTCCATTTGGACCAAAGTTCCTGTCCAAATCAATATGATGTCGTCTATGAAGCGCCCCCAGTAATGGACATATTGTGTCCATCTGGAAGCGCCCCTGGCCCAGGCATGCCTCTTCTCAAACCAACCCATAAACAGGTTGGCGTAAGAAGGGGCAAACCAGGACCCCATAGCTGTACCCTGTAACTGTTGGTACCATTCTCCCTCGTACAGGAAATAATTGTTGGAGAGTATAATGTCAGCCAGTTCTTTCAACATTTCCGAATGTTCATATAAACTTGCATTTCTTGTTGACAAAAAGGAATCCAAGGCTATTAAGCCAAGATCCTTCCTTATGCACGTATATAAACCTTCTACGTCCAATGTGATGAACATCATACTATCCTCATCCCACACCACATCCTCAAATTTCTGTAGTATATCAAGAGTGTCTCTCACATATGATGGTAAATTCAAGACAAAAGGTTTCAAATATACATCCACAAACTCAGAGATATGCTCGGTAGGTGACCCAATACCCGAAATTATTGGGCGACCTGGTGGAAATGCTGCTGCTTTATTGATCTTTGGAAGCGTGTATAAACACGGATACCTGGGGTTGTCTATCCTGAGGTATCTGTACTCTAGATCTGTCAATAAACAGGACTCATGCCACTGTGACAGTTTTCCATTAATAACCATCTTCATGCTTGGTATTGGATTAATGTTGACCTTTCTATAACACAAAGGATCCTGTAATTGTCTCATAATTTCCGCATGATATTGTGTGCGGTTCATCACCACCGCGTTCCCTCCCTTATCCGCTTCGCGGATAATGAGGGACGTATTGCCTTTCAAATCTTTTAGTGCCTGATACTCCCTTCTAGTCAAATTGTTCCTATTGTTCCCCTGTATTGCAGGTGTATTTGAACTATCTTCAAGTTTATGTAGATCTTGTACCACTCGTTTGTTAAAAAGGTCTATGTTATTAAATTGCGTGCCCTGAGGAATAAATTTTGATTTTGGTCTCAATTTGCTGTCACTAGATGTGTCTGGTTGTATCTGTAACTCATCTAATAACTCATGAATATCACATTGATCATTAATAGAGAGTAGACATTGGATATTTTTAACATCCGAGATGGTCATATTTGTTTGTTCAATGCTTTTATTCACATCATAAATTCTGCCAGGGTTCATAGCAAAAAAACTTTTCAATTTGAGCATCCTTACAAATTTATACAAGTCCACATATGTTTCGGAAAAGTCACATACATTACTTGGACAAAACCCAAGTCCCTTATTCAGTACAATAACTTCTTGTGCAGTCAAATCATGATCAGACAAATTCACAATTAAATTTACAGCTCCACATTCCTCACAGGATTTATTTACACCAATCTCTGTTTCCCCTTCGCCTGTAGACGTGTTCTCATTCCTGTTTTTTGTTCTATTCTTTCTTGATTTTGCCCTTCTCCCCCTCTCCTGGTTTTACGTAATTTGGATTCTGTTTGATCCCCATTCTGTAACGTTTCATCTCCTCTAAAAAAGTAGAGGAGCCCAGTGGATTGAATGCAGGTTTGGAAGGCCCAGGGGATTCCCCCACAGATGACACATCTGAGCTACTTTCTCCACTAACAAGCCTAGGTGGATTTTCTTGCTGGACTGGTTTTTGCTGAATAATTACCTGGCCAAATCTTTTAGCAAAAGTGTACACTCTCCCATTGTTGTAGTCCCTGTCATCTCTTTGAATTTTACGCATTTTCCTGTCCCTAATCATATTCTGATGTTTATTAATCTGGTCTTTTAAAATCTCATAATTTTTCTCTGTTGGCTCTTTCAAATTTAGGTCGGCAAATTCCTTTTCCACTTGTAATATCTCATCTCTCAATTTCTCCGATTTCCTCTCTGCATGCTTAATTAATATATTCATCATAGTAGCTGAACTGTTAAACAAGTTATCCTCCCATTCCTGGAGGAGATCACTGTCTAGATCATCAAAATTAGGAAAAGTGAGGATACGCAATCCTCGTGGGACCTTCCTGTTTTCTAGATACTTCCTTAGTGTTACTCCGTCCCACCATTTTGAGAGCTCTAACTTCTTTAGCCTCTCTAATCGTTGAAATTTTTGTTTTAATCCTTCAGCCACCTCATTATGCTGACTAGTCACTGATGATGATGAAGCAACGGCACTACCAAATAGAGCTTTAGCAAGTTCCTCTCTATTGTCATTAAATTGAGCCATTATAATCATATATTTCTCATTTATCAGGGAAACTAGTGCTGGCAAAAGACCACTCTAAACAATAAACACAACAGAAACACGGTTGTGGTTCACAATTTCCGCCTGCACACTGTTTGTCCCAAAAGGGTTCCTAAATGTGCTCACTCTTATTGGGTCAACCGAGAAAATCCCCAATCCTATACACAAAACTTCACAATTTTAAGGAGCACAATAAACACTATTCCTTATATTTGTAGAAGAGTCCAAATCACTATTTCAACATATGATATCCCATACCGTTTGTTTTTGAAGCAATATGACAGCAGCAAAATTCAATACTCATATCTTACACAGATCACTTTCACATTCTGATTATTTTATAGCATCTTTATTAATTAAATACTCAAGCATAAAAGAGCACAAGATAACGTATCCAAGATGAAAACAGCCTACGCGTTTCGTCCCTGTTCACATGGGACTTCTTCAGGGCTGTTAGACATAAAAACATATGACAACAAGACAAACATTAAAATCCAAACATTAAAAGCAAACTAGTGCAGTTCCTAACACTACATAAATTCAAACATACACTATATGGCTCATAGATTTATCTGTACTAGCCAAACAAAGGGGTTCTTTTACAAATTCATTACTCTTATTTGGTCCAGATGATAATCCCATTTCTTGTGTTCCAACATCACTTAACTATATCACGTTAAAACAAACACAATTCATGTACAGACAATATATACAATTACAAAATAAGAACACATTTCATATACAAATGACTAAACAAATTCTGTTAGCTACAAAACTCTTTTACACCCTACTTATAACCTATAAATCACATTCCAAATGTATGATAAACAGTACACTCTTATACTAAAATATAAATTTTTACAAGTATGTGTGATGCTTTTCCTTATTCCAAAAAGTATTATTAGACCTATGTCTCTTATCATTTATTTATCAACTTCTCTCCAGAACCCCTCTAAATGACAGACCAATCCTAATGTATTCCTATTCTAAAAGCTGCTGTCACTTGATTCTCCCCATGACGGATTTATTCATCCGACATGTTCCACATATTGTCGTAACTTATTGTACTGGTCATAGCAATAAACACTGCTCTGAACCTACATCCTAATAGAATAAGGACGTGTGCCCTGCTCATAAATGATATTATATTCTCAGTAGTGCCTGTCTTTTACCTATTCTATATAAACCTCCCAAGGGTTGAACTACAATATGACTGTATTCCTTAAGAACCATATCGCAAAAAGATATTATTTATCAAAAATTCATAGCATGCCTGACTAAAGGAATCCTAACCACTAATACCCATATGTATTTGCATATGGTTATTATGACTCCCCATGGTTTTCAAAAACTACCAAAGCCCCCACAGGAATGCTCACATCATAAACCAATTTTTTCTTACCTCCTATGTCTCTTGAACGTAGTCAAAACTTTATTGGTCAGATCAACAGCCCACCGGTAATATACCAGAATCCGATTCCTGGACTGCTGTTAATCAAACAGACAATATACATTTATCCACAAACCAGTCATATTCCATTATTCCAAAACTGTTGTGTACACCCACCCGACTTTAATCACTATCTCACCTCTCTTTGTCCCCAAAAATGCGGTAATCCACGTCTTAAGTCCGTATCCAAATTCTCTACCATTCTGACATTTAATTCATTTCCCCTTTCGGTACATTTCATCCGACCTCGGGAACGTGTACTGTCCCTAAACCAAAACAGAAAGTATAAGATCTCCAAACATATACACAAGGACACTCCCGTTTAACCGATCTCCGTCTAGCACTCTAATAGATGTCTACACATGAATAGCCCCAACCTTAGTTTATCCAAAAGAAATATTTTTCTTTTCATAATTTTCTCTGCCGACACCAACGCGTAGCCAAAGCCACCAATTGCCCGCAGTTCAAGTGAAAAGCTCCAAAACCCACTGTACGCTATGTATACATTCTAGCCTTAACCTCCCCTCACACCATTTTAGCCAAATTTTGCTGTTACAACCTATAGTATGCAAAAGAGTAAAAGCTCAAAGCTCTTTCAAAAACGGGGTTGCAGGAGTTCAGTGGCAGCCCACTACCCAAGTCTTTATTTTGTTTAATCCACGTTCCGCGTCTCACACTGACACGAACACTACTACCAAAACCTCTATTATATGAAATTTACGTTCAACGGCAATTATGTACACCAACATTTCTATCCCCGTACATCAGTCCGTATTTGCCGCTTACCTAATCTTCGTGTGTGTCCGCCGTGTAAAAGAACCCCTTTGTTTGGCTAGTACAGATAAATCTATGAGCCATATAGTGTATGTTTGAATTTATGTAGTGTTAGGAACTGCACTAGTTTTCTTTTAATGTTTGGATTTTAATGTTTGTCTTGTTGTCATATGTTTTTATGTCTAACAGCCCTGAAGAAGTCCCATGTGAACAGGGACGAAACGCGTAGGCTGTTTTCATCTTGGATACGTTATCTTGTGCTCTTTTATGCTTGAGTATTTAATGAATAAAGATGCTCTAAAATAATCAGAATGTGAAAGTGATCTGTGTAAGATATGATTATTGAATTTTGCTGCTGTCATATTGCTTCAAAAACAAACGGTATGGGATATCATATGTTGAAATAGTGATTTGGACTCTTCTACAAATATAAGGAATAGTGTTTATTGTGCTCCTCAAAATTGTGAAGTTTTGTGTATAGGATTGGGGATTTTCTCGGTTGACCCAATAAGAGTGAGCACATTTAGGAACCCTTTTGGGACAAACAGTGTGCAGGCGGAAATTGTGAACCACAACCGTGTTTCTGTTGTGTTTATTGGTTACTACATATTGATGGCTCTTTTAAATACGTTCTGTTAGCAGTAGATTCCTGTTCTCGATTCCTATGGATATGGCCACAGTGATCAGCTCATGCTCGACCTGTTATAAAAGATTTGCAAGTCTTCATTGGCACACATGCAGTAGCCACATTCCATTTGGAACAGGGCCCATAGTTTGCCTCTAAGGCTTACCGAAATGCCATAGAAACTTTGGGTATGACCGTGCACTACTCCTCCCCCAATCATCCTGAAAGAATTGGAATAGTGGAAGGGAGAAACCGTGACTTAAAGCACTCTTTAAAAGCCAGAGTATTATGTTCCAGTCGCAGTTGTATGGGGTTCAGAGAGCCTTAAAAATCTGCCAAGAAGATCCTTGGGTGGTCAGACTCCCTTTAAGATCCTGTCTGGGGTTAAGATGTGGGTTCCAGACCGGGACAGTCCAAGTACAGTGGCAGCGGAAACACCTTTTGATATCAGTGAGTTTGGCTGTCTTACAAGAACTGAAAGACTTCTGGGTCGAGCAAATCAGCGAGCTCCAGAAACGTTCTGCCACTAGCAAAGTGAAGGAACAACCAGCAACTCATGGTTGGATTCCAAAGATCAGGGATCTGGTTCAAGAAAAGATTGTGGACAAGAAGGAGTTTGGCCCATCATACAGAGTGCTGGTCCTGGCTGTTTAAGGTACCAGAACTGTACATTTACCGCCCCTTGCAGGTTGTAAACACGAGAGAGTTGTATCTCATCAAACACCACCATGTGGCCGGTCCTACACAGTAGCCGAAGAATGCTCCTAGGTAGTTGCCTGCCTCCTCTCATTACCTTACAGGAAATGCCACTACAAGCTTAAGCCAACACTGAGGTTTCTGTTCCCCTCATTGGGATATTTGACACTGAAGTCTTACTATGTCCAGTTACATCTACAAACACCATACAATTACCGTATGCAAATTCACAGGTTTTAACACCACATTCCAACAATGAAGTTGTTTATAATGATCCACCATTGGAATTTTCTACCAGTTCCACAAAACTCCGCAACACCCCTGCTTTTGCACAAACTACTTCTGGCTACTTTGTCGACATCGAGGGAATTTTCTCGGATTGCTCAGACCCACCACCATATAGAACTTGTGCGTTTATAATTTTGACTCAGAAAAACATATTTGTTTCCACCTTGGATTTATATTTGTATTTCCATTTCATTGCTCTTCCTTTTCCTTTGAATTGGTTTTGTGACAGTATTCTTTTTGCTTCTGAATGGCCATTATCTCCCAGAATGCTCTGCTGTTGAACTGATAACCGAGGAATTAAAACCTCATTCTTCATCACACAAAGTGCGTAGAGACCTGTCCCTAGTGAACATTTCGGCGGTTCCAATAATCGATGGAATTGTTTGAGAAGGGACCATATGATATTTTTGGACTGATAGAAACTTTACAGATACTGTATGTATGTGAAATATCCCTGAATTATGTTATTACTCCTGGCTGCATCTCTGATGATTGGGGCATTCATACAGTCAAATCTATGCTTGATGAGCTAGAACATTATGCTGTATTCAAAAGTGAAGATATGTAAAGTGGACTATCTAATTATGATGAAATGTTTTGTTTTCACCACTATGTGCACCATTACTTACACAGACATAGTACTCCACATACAGTATTTTATTACACACAATGGGAACATTGCCCTACACCACATTTGGGTAGCACCAAACATTCCCACATTTGCATATTTTGAGAATTGGCAACAGATCACAAATTATACAGAGGAAAGTTCAACAACATGCTCAAGAATGGTACATCTAACTCTTCACATTCCAGTCTAGAGGGATGGCTAGTGTGTCCATTGGATACTAATGGTTGTCATGCATGTTTTTGAACAACACAAATGGGTTTAGGATAAATAGGCCAGACCCACATTATGCACAGACACAACACTCAGGAGTAGTAACAACATACAACATAGGAAAATTGTGCCTTGAATGGCTAAAACAATCCACATTAGATAAGCTGAAGGAACACTTGTCTCACCTTTCTGATGACATAGATTTAAAGGATTTTTGTTAGGTCCTAGAGAGAAACACCAAAAATGCTTTTTGATATATGTTATATACAACGAATTGTGGAAGGTTTCACAACAGGAAGCTGCAGAGCTGATACGTGAAGTTGTCTGAGTAAATTTAGAAAAGGCTCTAGCAATAGGTGATATTGGTATGACTACTTTATCCACTGGAATGCATTCTCTGATCAACATTGTGTCATCAGCAATTGACATATTACAGAGTTACATGCCCCTCTTAAAAGGACAGAGTCAGCTTAGGTTCATCATGTTATTAAGCTGGACTTTACAGACTTGGCAATGGTTGCGTGATCTGGAAGCATGTAAACACTACTGATTTATTTCTGCCGTACAGTCAGTCAGTCAAAAACTTTATTTCGCTTAACAATTTTCCAGAAAAGTACAGCAAAAGCACACTATTAAAATAAAGCTCAAATCAAGCCATATACAGAAATGAAAAACATTAACAAGAGCAACACACTTATTCATACATGAGTGGGAGAGAATACTATATCCAGCCACATGTAATGCTACCTTCTCTCCAGCATTGTAAAATCAAATAAAGCACAAGTGTAGGTGAAAAAGGTTACATAGTTCAGCATATCAGTAACCAAGAAGCATTCAACAACACATATATAAAATACGTGGCACCATTGCTTTTAAAAGAGCATTCATTTCCTTCTATTGGTAGCACATTTTAAAAATGAACAGATATTTATACAGTTAGATGGGGAGTCAAGCAGCAAACAGACCAAAGCAGCACCCGGTCCTTCTGATGTCACTAGCCCTGATAATTGGAATTTAAAACTTTTTAGCAAAATCTAGGTTCAATTGGCAGAAAAAAGTAAAGTGCAGAAGACTCCTGGGTGAAGTTTCATCACAGGGCCATAACAATACTTTAAATTGGTTACACTGACTCGGAAAAGAGGTGCGGCCTTCCAAGACATGCCAGGTCTGTCTTTATGTACTTGCGCCTGGGATACTCAAACATTTTTCACATGAGAGGCAGTCCTTGACAATTTCCCTGTTAAAGAAGGTGGGTGGGTTAGTCCAAATCAATCACCACTGGAGCAGGGGCACCAGTTTAGTAGTGCCTTTCACATAATCTATCCCAGCTCCTGGTGCAGGACATAGGTGGAGCAAACAGGTGGGACACCCAATAGGAGCCTAAGCAGCTTGTTTTGTTTACCCTGAAAAGGGTTTGTGTTGATGTACCCACAAATGCCTGATCCATACATCAAGATTGATAGACACTTACTTCTACAGACCGTGAGCAAAGGGCCCACAGGTTTTTTACCATTGCATTTGGCAAGATTAAAAAAATACCCTGCTGAGCTAACAAATTTCTGGTGGACTTTAGCAGTACAAGAGCCCCAGTATCCCTTGCATCAAAGACTACCCCCAGGTATGAAAAGTCCGGGGTGAGGGCAAATAGAGTGACCTCGAATGAAATACCCAGTTACTTGGTTTGCCTAAGATTGCAGGCCATAATAAAGGTTTAGATTGGTTTGTGGCAAGTCCAGGTGACCCCATAAAGATGACAAATTCTTGTACTAGGATGTTAAGACCATTAGGGGTTGCAATAGAGGAAACTTTGTTGGACAGAGCAGTGCCTAAGCCATTGATATACAATAAAAACAACAAAGGGCTAGGACACACCCCTGCCATGCTCCTCTCCCCAGTCTAAAGCAGTCTGTCCGCTCACCTGATGGACCAAAACTGAAGCAGATATGTCATAATGCAGTGCTCTCAGGAACTGGACTAAATCACCCTCCACTGCTAGGCTGGTCAGAATCTTCCATTTCTGCCATATAATTAAACACAAGAACAGAAAATTAGGGCAAAGAACAACGTGACATACACGATGTTAAATATAGAACATCTCTAGAAATTACCGTTCACTGTGGCAGAAACATAATCCGCCTATTGGATAATTCATGGGTTTATATCTCTGCCAGTTTCAACATTCCACTTTACGAACAGCTTACAACACTATCAAGTAGGCAGACATGAAGTGTTAGGGGAGACATTTGTACATGAGAAATGGGTCCTACCTTTGGGTACAGGTGTAGAAATGGGGGTACCAAGGTCTTTCTTAGCGGTACAGACTGTGAGAACATATTCGGCCAATCTCTAGTTTTAAGGGAGGTTACACTTCACATGTAATGCGTCCAAGGCAAACTTAATTTGTT
Organism: Calotriton arnoldi; assembly: GCA_963921515.1. NCBI lineage: Eukaryota > Metazoa > Chordata > Amphibia > Caudata > Salamandridae > Calotriton > Calotriton arnoldi. The sequence goes on from CAWUFW010000045.1 coordinate 2,403,628, forward strand.
ATCTGAAGGGTTCCCCAGCTGCTGTAATTCGTCTGATATTCAGATTACTTTCAAATGGGAGTTATTTCATGTTCAGTGACCAAGGTTGCTGTGGGATGAAACCGGAAGTGCCGTATGTGGTGACGCTTTCTAAGGTCATGACCTGTTGTACCAATGTGCTTTTTCCACCTGCCCACACAGTTAGAGAAGTGACAATATGGCCTTCAATTTCTATCTTTGACGTGAACTTTGATAGTCTGAACAGACTGATAGGCTTGTTGTTTCAAAAGAAAATTTCTTTAAGATCTGCAAGGGAGACATTTGATCTTCAAGTTGCAAGGTCTTCTTCTGAAATCCAGTCGCTACTACGCACACACCACGGAAATTCTGGCATGGACGGATTCATCCTGGGACTACATGCGTACACACCAAACATTGGATGGTTTAATTAACATTGTGAAGCATTTTATGGAATGTATCTCTCCTCTGATTTGAAACTATGATGCTTGAACATTACAAATAGCCTTGAGAAAGCCCTGGCTCAATGTGCCAAATAGGGCGAAACACGTGTCGGCTGTCTCCGCTTCCTTCTCTTTTATGAAAAAATGATATAAAAAAAATTAAAAAGAGTGAAATGGATCTACACAGTGGCATTTGAAAATAAATTATCTATCATCACCAAATACTGTTCTTGGACTCTTGTGTTGGGTTTTAAAAATAGGAATTACTCCATCGAATCTAACTAACTGTTTGAAGAAGAGGAACATATACTTACACCCCCATTCCTATTTATTCATACGAGGCTGAAAGGTCCAGAGCCTTGAGTGATGTTCCTCCTGTATCTCTAGGAATTTATATCCTGCACCAGGATCTCTGGACCTGTGTTCACCTTTTGAATCTCTTACTACGCACTAACCTCCCACAACATTTCGGAGCACTTGTGTACCGCATTTTTAATGCCTCAAATCCTGCTGGAGTAGTACATTTTTTCAAAGAGTCTGGGTCTGGGTTTGTTAGCACTTTCCAGACTGTCTTTGGAGTGATTCTATCTTTCACACAGTCCCTAGTTTCCAGCATTTTTGGAGGCATACCACTTGTCCTGTTTCAGATTGTTGGGAAATTGGTTCTATTTTTGCTGCTCCAGAATAGATTTTCCACCACATTGCCATATGGGAATAGTACCTCCAAATCTGCTACTGTGTTGTGAAAGCATGATGCAGTATTTTGGTGCACCCTTACTTCAGGAACTAACTGACAAAGGGTTCTTTCAGCCCTTTTGGTTACAATGCGTGCAGCCTGTGTTCCGCTGTCTGCAGTGCATTTTCAAGTGTTCCCTGGATATATGCCTTGGAATGCAATTGGTCCAATCTATGGATATAGAACTGCTGATGTGTCGATTAAGAATCCACCAGCAAAGATTTACTGTACGATTACCATTGCTGCAAAATGCATATTATGAGCCTTCCTTGGATGACTCGGCTCCTTGATTTACGGACGCTGGCTCGTCCTCTGCGGAAGCACATCTGGCTGTCACACCTTCAAAGGCTGCAGATTGTGTTGGATAAAACATGTTTGCTCTTGGGAACTCGTGGCTGGAGTTGCCAACGAAAAAATCATCTGCGGAAGCTGAAAACAATATTGTTTTGTCTAACTCTTGGAACATTTAAACAATCATGCAGTTTCAAGAAGAAAGTTTGTTTAATTCGGCACACTTTTTCATACAAATTGACCTTATATACTGATATTAATTCTGTATTTTCAAATTGGCTTTTAATGCATTTTAGCTTTCATTCTGCTTTAGGTTTGAAGTCCAAAAGCTTTTTAATCACCTTACAGACAAGGAGTGGGTGTTGTGAGGTTACATAGGCCATGGGCACAAACAGTTCAATTTTACATATTCAAGTTTAAAGTTGACATCTTTTTAAACAACAACTTTTAACATTATTTTGCTTGTGCACCAGCATGAGATAGTGTACTCAGAAATGGTTTGCTTAACCCCTTCGCTGCTAGGCCTTTCCCCCCCCTGTGCTAAGCCTTTTTTTGGCTATTTGGGATAGTGCGCGCTTAGGCCCCTGTTACTTTTTGACCACATAAGGTATCCATGCCAAATTTGCGTCCTTTTTTTCTAACATCATGGGGATTGTAAAGGTTCCCAGGGTTTGTGGATTCCCCTGGAGGGGACCCAGAAATTAGCCAAAATACATCAAACTTTTGTTTTTTGGGGGAAAAATGCGAAAAAAGGGCTACAGATGAAAGCGTCTTGTTTTTTCCCTGCAAATGGCATAAAAAAAGGGGTTGTGGTGCTGAAATCACCATCTTCCCAGCTTTCAGGGACAAGCAGACTTTTGTCAGAAAACTAACTTTTTTTACACAGTTTTGGCATTTTTCTGGGACATAGCCTATTTTTGCTATTTTTTGTGCTTTAAACCTCCTTCCAGTTAATGGTAGAAATGGGTATGAAACCAATAATGGATCCTAGAAAGCCATACATTTCTGAAAAGTAGACAAAATTCTGAATTCATAAAGGGGTCATTTGTGTAGATCCTTAAAGTTTTCCTTATAGAAACTAACAGTTAAATGAAGGAAAAATTGAAAATTAGTTGAAAAAAACAGCCATTTGTGTCAACGTTTTCACCTGTGACTTCTTCTAATTATGACAGCTATTTGAAAGCAATATACCGTTATATCCGCTGGACCTTTCTGGTTGTGGGGATATATAGGACTTGTAGGTTCACCAAGAACCCGACGAACCCAGAGCCAATAACTGAGCAGCATCTTGCAATGGTTTTTTATTATGTACCGGGTATATAGCAATTATTTTGGGAAAATGTATACATGGAAAAATTGTTATGAAAGACACCTATGTATTTCTGAAATGGGAACAAAATGTAGATTTTAGAAACAGTAGATATTTGCACATTTCCGAAATTGGGAGTACCCATACTAGCATGAGAATTATAGGTCATTTTTCAAAATGACTTATTTTTTACACATTGTCTTTCATTTGGAAGGCAGAAATGCATCGAAAGTCAATAGGTAATAACAGTTGCTCTACAATTCTGTGTTACCCTAAGTCTCCAGATAAAAATGGTACCTCACTTGTGTGGGTAGGCCTTGTGCCCACAACAAGGAAATGGCTCAAAATGCAACGTGGACGTACCACATTTTCACAATGAAAAATTACCCTTTTTTTGCAAAGTGCCTAGCTGTAGTTTTTGAACCCAGCTCTGCGGGCACTTAGGGAAACCTAGCAAACCTATACATTTTTGAAAACTAGACACCCAGGGAAATTCAGGATGGGGGGACTTGACTGGCTCTCACCAGGTTCTGTTACCCAGAATCCCTTGCAAACCTAAAAAATTGGCAAAAAAAACACATTTTCCTCACTTTTCTGTGGTGGAAAGTTCTGGAATCTGCGTGGATCCACAAAATTCCACCCACCCCGCGTTCCCCAAGGTCTTCCCAAAAAAATGGTACCTCACTTGTGTGGGTAGGCCTAGTGCCCGCGACAGGAAGCAGCGCAAAACGCAACGTGGACGCACCACATTTTCACAGTGAAAAATGACCCTTTTTTGCAAAGTGCCTAGCTGTAGTTTTTGAACCCTAGCTCTGCCGGCACTTTGGGAAACCTAGCAAACCTATACATTTTTGAAAAGTAGACACCCAGGGGAATCCAGGATGGGGTGACTTGACTGGCTCTCACCAGGTTCTGTTACCCAGAATCCCTTGCAAACCAAAAAAATTGGCAAAAAAAACAAATTTTCCTCACTTTTGTGTGGTAGAAAGTTCTGGAATCTGCGTGGATCCACAAAATTCCACCCACCCCGCGTTCCCCAAGGTCTTCCGAAAAGAATGGTACCTCACTTGTGTGGGTAGGCCTAGTGCCCGTGACAGGAAGCAGTGCAAAACGCAACGTGAACGCACCACATTTTCACAGTGAAAAATGACCCTTTTTTTGCAAAGTGCCTAGCTGTAGTTTTTGAACCCTAGCTCTGCCGGCACCTAGGGAAACCTACCAAACCCACACTTTTCTGAAAAGTAGACACCCGGGGATTCCAGGGAGGTATGGCTTGCGTGGATCCCCCAACGTTTTCTTACCCAGAATCCCCTGCAAACCTGACACTTTGCTGAAAAAATCCCTTTTTCACACATTTTTGTGTGGTAAAGTTGTGGCATCACCGGGCTGACACAAATTTCCTACCACCCAGCGTCCCCCAGGTCTCCCGATAAAAATGGTGCCTCACTCGGGTGGGAGGCCCAAGTACCCGCGACAGGCAAGGGCCCACAACGTATTGGAGGCAACCTCAAAATGGCCTATCACAAAATCGACCTGGTTTTGCTAGGGGTCCCATGACGTTTTGGCCCGGGCTCGGCGGCCACCTAGGGAAACCTACCAAACCCACACATTTCTGAAAAGTAGACACCCAGGGATTCCAGGGAGGTATGGCTTGCGTGGATCCCCCAACGTTCTTACCCAGAATCCCCTGCAAACCAGACATTTTGCTGAAAAATCCCTTTTCACACATTTTTGTGTGGTAAGTTGTAGCATCACCGGGCTGACACAAATTTCCACCACCCAGCGTCCCCCAGGTCTCCCGATAAAATGGTGCCTCACTCGGGTGGGAGGCCCAGTACTCGCGACAGGCAAGGGCCCACAACGTATTGAGGCTGACTCAAATGGCCTATCACAAAACAACCTGGTTTTGCAGGGTCCCATGACGTTTGGCCCGGGCTTGGCGGCCACCTAGGGAAACCTACCAAACCCACACATTTCTGAAAAGTAGACACCCGGGATTCCAGGAGGTATGGCTTGTGTGGATCCCCCAACGTTTTCTACCCAGAATCCCCTGCAAACCTGACATTTTGCTGAAAAATCCCTTTTCACACACTTTGTGTGGTAGTTGTGGCATCACTGGGCTGACACAAATTTCCTACCACCCAGCGTCCCCCAGGTCTCCCGATAAAATGGTGCCTCACTCGGTGGGAGGCCGAAGTGCCCGCGACAGGCAAGGGCCCACAACGCATTGAGGCTACCTCAAATGGCCTATCACAAATCGACCTGGTTTTGCAAGGGGTCCCATGACGTTTTAGCCCGGGGCTCGGCGGCCACCTAGGGAAACCTACAAACCCACACATTTCTGAAAGTAGACACCCGGGGATTCCAGGGAGGTACGGCTCCGTGGATCTCCAACGTTTTCTTACCCAGAATCCCTGCAAACCTGACATTTTGCTGAAAAATCCCTTTTTCACACATTTTTGTGTGGTAAGTTGTGGCATCAACGGGCTGACACAAATTCCTACCACCCAGCGTCCCCCAGGTCTCCTGATAAAAATGGTGCCTCACTCGGGTGGGAGGCCCAAGTACCCGCGACAGGCAAGGTCCCACAACATTTTGTGATAGGCAATTTTAATATCGCCTCAATACGTTGTGGGCCCTTGTCTGTCGCGGGTACTTGGGCCTCCCACCCGAGTGAGGCACCATTTTTATCGGGAGACCTGGGGGAACGCTGGGTGGCAGGAAATTTGTGTCAGCCCAGTGATGCCACAACTTTACCACACAAAAATGTGTGAAAAAAGGGATTTTTTCAGCAAAATGTCAGGTTTGCAGGGGATTATGGGTAAGAAAACGTTGGGGGATCCATGCAAGCCATACCTCCCTGGAATCCCCCGGGTGTCTACTTTTCAGAAATGTGTGGGTTTGGCAGGTTTCCTAGGTGGCCGCCGAGCCCCGGGCCAAAACGTCTTGGGACTCCCCTTGCAAAACCAGGTCGCTTTGTGATAGGCCATTTTGAGGTCGCCTCAATACGTTGTGGGCCCTTGCCTGTCGCGGGTACTTGGGCCTCCCACCCGAGTGAGGCACCATTTTTATCGGGAGAGCTGGGCGGACGCTGGGTGGTAGGAAATTTGTGTCAGCCCGGTGATGCCACAACTTTACCACTCCAAAAATGTGAGAAAAAGGGATTTTTTCAGCAAAATGTCAGGTTTGCAGGGGATTCTGGGTAAGAAAACGTTGGGGGATCCACGCAAGCCATACCTCCCTGAATCCCCCGGGTGTCTACTTTTCAGAAATGTGTGGGTTTGCAGGTTTCCTAAGTGGCCGCCGAGCCCCGGGCCAAAACGTCATGGGACTCCCTTGCAAAACCAGGTCGTTTTGTGATAGGCCATTTTGAGGTCGCCTCAATACGTTGTGGGCCCTTGCCTGTCACGGGTACTTGGGCCTCCCACCCGAGTGAGGCACCATTTTTATCGGGAGACCTGGGGGAACGCTGGGTGGTAGGAAATTTGTGTCAGCCGGATGATGCCACAAATTTACCACACAAAAATGTGTGAAAAAAGGGATTTTTTCAGCAAAATGTCAGGTTTGCAAGGGATTCTGGGTAAGAAAACGTTGGGGGATCCACGCAAGCCATACCTCCCTGGAATCCCCCGGGTGTCTACTTTTCAGAAATGTGTGGGTTTGGTAGGTTTCCCTAGGTGGCCACGAGCCCCGGGCCAAAACCCAGGTGACCCCTTGCAAAACCAGGTCATTTTGAGATAATGTGTTGTTTATTTCTGCAGCGTGAACATTTTGGCACAATATTGCAAGGAAAATGTGACAGACATTTTGAGGTTTGCAGGACATTGTGGGTACCATAACTTGTTGGGATCCACAAGAGAGATATCACCATGTACTCCCATGGGTGTTTCGTTTACGACAATATCTACAGTTGGTAGGTTATTCTTAGACGGAATGTACACCTTGGCAGACAGACTAAAAAGACAAAGATTACTGCACAGCCATCTATTCCTCAAGCACACACACATACTGGTTGGATTTGGCACGAGGGCAAGTGATGGTTCAGTATATACAATTTTATTAACAAGAGATTTCACAAAAATGAAATGCACTGTCAATAATTGAAAGGACAAAAACTGAACCAGTGACTCGCAGCTCGTGAGCTGTAAAGCCACGTCAAGGCCCCAACCGCTTTACAGGCCATTCACACACCTTTCATACGTGATACACACAAGACCATTCACACCACCAGGCACGAAACAAACACATTACAACATTCACAAAAAGGGACAAGGTACACCCTGCTTGAGAAAGACAAAAAAAATATTACTGCACAGCCATCTAATCCTCAAGCACACACACATACTGGTTGGATTTGGCACGAGGGTGAGTGATGGTTCAGTATATACAATTGTATTAACAAGTGATTTCACAAAAATGAAATGCACTGTTAATAATTGAAAGGACGAGAAACTGAACCATTGACTCACAGCTCGTGGAGCTGTAAAGCCACGACAAGGCACCAACCTCTTTACAGGCCATTCATGCACCTTTCATACGTGTGACACATACAAAACCATTCACACCACCAGCCGCGGGCCCATCACATTACAACACTCACACCAGCAGACAGCGCCATTCAAGGGCCCATCACTTTCACACGCCCACATTCCTAACACAGCAACCACACAAGCTGATGGATTGCATGGAGTGTCGCTCGGCTAGCAGTGTGTGTAGTGACCAGCAGGAAGTCACTACTCACACACCGCCAGCCGAGCGCCAGTCCACGCACACCGCCAGCCAAGCGCCACTCCACGCACACCGCCAGCCAAGCGCCACTCCACGCACACCACCAGCCAAGCGCCACTCCATGCACACCGCCAGCCAAGCGCCACTCCACGCACACCGCCAGCCTAGCGCCACTCCACGCACACCGCCAGCCAAGCGCCACTCCACGCACACCGCCAGCCAAGAGCCACTCCACGCACACCGCCAGCCAAGCGCCACTCCACACACACCGCCAGCCAAGCGCCACCCACGCACACCACCAGCCAAGCGCCACCCACGCACACTGCCAGCCAAGCGCCACTCCACGCACACCGCCAGCCAAGCGCCACTCCACGCACACCACCAACCAAGCGCCACTCCACGCACACTGCCAGCCAAGCGCCACTCCACGCACACCGCCAGCCAAGAGCCACTCCACACACACCGCCAGCCAAGCGCCACTCCACGCACACCGCCAGCCAAGCGCCACTCCACGCACACCGCCAGCCAAGCACCAGCCTACACACACGACCATCACATTTAGGATTTTTTTATACAAAAAAGAAAACACAAACAAATTGCAAATAGATACAAATCTACTAACACAAAATCAGAAACTAAATACATTGCACTAATGCCAACCTTGAAACAGAACAACAATTCTTAAACATTACAGACCAGGCAGTTCACTTTACCACTCATGGTTGCTCCCAATAATTATTTTGCTTGTGGTATGCTCTATAACAAGCAGGCACACACAGCCCAGGGTTAGAAGGACACTCAGGCAGTACATACGACTCTCCTTCCGTGTACCTCTTCGCCAACAGACTCTACATCTCCTAGTGGGAAAGTCTTTTGAGGGTGTAGGAGGAATGTGATCAGGAAAGTGGCGATCTTTCAATCGAGCCACATCCTCCACCACTCCAACTCTAGGAACACTTGCCTGTTCCACAACAACAAGGCTGCCTATGACAGACTGCTGAAACTGAACCAAAGTCAACTTTGACGCAGGAGAACACTCCTTGAACACAACAAAAGCATTGAAAGTTGCTAAATTGAAGAGATGGATGGCCAACTTCTTATACCAAATGTAAGCCTTACGAATAGCAGTGTAAGGTTCCAACCTCTGATCTACTCTATCAACACCACCCATGTGCTTATTGTAGTCTAAAATGCACACAGGTTTGCGCACTTCAGCAATCTGACCCCAAACAGCCACAGGTGAAGTACTCTCATCATGGCTGGTAGTCAGCATGTACACATCCCTCCTGTCCACAAATTTCACAGCTAGTAGTTCATCACTACGCAAGGAACTGCACTGTCCCCTCTGAAGTTTTTTGCAAACAAGCTCTTTGGATAACCTTTACGGTTAGAGCGGATTGTGCCACAAGCAAAAGTGTCCACTTTGAACAATTCCTTAAACAATTGCACAGCAGTGTAGAAGTTATCAAGGTACAAATGGTGGCTTCTGTTAAACAGTCCTCTAGCAAGATCCCACACAATTTTCTCTGAAACTCCAAAAGTGGACGGACAACCAGGGGGTCAATAGTGGAATCCCTACCAGTGTACACACGCAAATTAAAAACATATCCTGTCCTACTCTCAGACAACATATACAGCTTAATTCCATAGCGTGCCCTCTTGCTAGGAATGTACTGCCTAAAAACCAAACGGCCCTTGAACAGGACCAAAGACTCATCAATAGATATTTCTTTCCCTGGAGTATAGATCTCTGAAAATCGATCTACAAAGTGATCAAGAACAGGCCGAATCTTAAAAAGACGGTCACATTCAGGGTGATCTCGTGGCAACGCCAAACCATTATCAACAAAATGCAGCATCCGAAGCAAAAGTAAATACCGATCATGAGTCATAACTGCAGGAAATATGGCCGTTGCCATCAAGGGACTGGTAGACCAATATGAACCCATGGACGGCTTCCTTATCAAACCCATCAAAAAGTCAAACCCAAAAACTTCTTCATCTCTTCCAGATTTGAGGGACTCCACCGGGTAGCTCTAGAATGGGGCCTAAGTCTGGCACTGTTGTCCCTCAAAAACTGTTCAGCATACAAATTAGTCTGCTCAACAATCTCACCCAAAAATACATCATCCATAAACAACTGAAAATACTGTATAGGCAAATAATGTTCATAATCCACTCTACACCCTGCATAACCACTAAAGGCAGGCAACACCGGCTGCACCATGTTTGGATCAACCCAGAGTCCAGCACTTCCAGTAGGAAGCCTAGCAGCCCCAGGCTGCAATCCAGATGCCTCTTGCACCATCGGCACAGTAGTATCCTCCTCTAAAACAAGCACTTCATCTGCACTGAGAGCACCTTCATCATCCGATGATTCCATGTGGAGAGAAAACTCACTGCCTGAATCTTCCCCTCCCTCCTTCTCCCTCAGACGCACTGTCAGTCTCATAATCCTGCTCAGAGGAAGATTCAAGAAGCAAACCAACCACCTGCTGAGCAGTCATTCTACGGCTAGCCATAATGCTTACTAATAAAGGTTACTTGTCAAACAAGTCAACAACAACAAACCCTTTGTAAAAAAAAGAAATAAACAAAATGTAGCTTTATCACAAAGACCTATATACTCCAACACTATACCACTCACGTGACAGAAGCAGCTAGACTCACCACCACCTACTCTGCACAGACTCAGACACAGTAAGGATCAACAATGTCCCACTAAAAAGAAGAAAAAAAAATTACACATAAGACAACGCAAAACATTGCAAAGAATTTCATGCTCTGAACACTAACAAATATGCTGCCATTATGACACCACTTACAAAAAATTCATTCATGCATGACAATAATACTCATTTGGAGTACACACAACAAAAATATTTTTCTTACCAAATAAATGCAATTACGCAAAACTGCAGAACAACCACTGCCGAAACCGCAAAACAGGAATCAAAAGCTTTACACTAGAATAAAAAGGAGAGAAAAACATTACAATCACATATGCAAATAATGCATCAGTCCACACACAATCCACCAGCCAAGCTAAGGGGTAGGTGGGCCAAAGAGTATAAATAAAATATTCACCCCCGTAAAAGGGGAGCAACCCTTGCCCTTTTGGTCACTCCCCAACACAAAAATAAAAAAACCCTGGTGTCTAGTGGCTTCTGCCCTCCTTGGGGGCAGATGGGCCTAAAAACATACTGCTATTCTGCCACCCAAGGGGTCACTCTCCACAAATAAATGCTCTAGTGACTAGTGGGAAGATACCTTTATCTTCCGCACACGATCTCTCACTACTCAACTCTACTCTCAACTCTATTCACAACTGGATGTTAGCTCACCAACTCATTCTGAATCCCGCCAAAACTGAATTCCTCCTCCTCTCTACCTCTCTCTCACCTCCTCCTGTTCAATCTTGGATGGATCAGCTGTGAACCTACTCAACAACAAACCCATCATTGTCGACAGCGCTAAATCCCTAGGTGTCATTCTTGACAAAAGACTCAACCTAATCTCCCACATCAACTCTATTGCTAAGAACGCACGTTACCAGTTGCGCCTTCTATGGGGGATCCATCGGTTCTTCCCGGAGAAAGACTTAAAACCTTGGTACAATCTCTGGTTCTCTCAAGACTGGATTATTGCAATTCTCTTCTGACGGGCCTACCCAAATCCCACCTCTCCCCTCTCAAATCCATCCTCCATTCAGCAGCTCGCTTCATTTCAGGGTCTAAACGAAGCAACCACGTCACTCCTATCCTGTCCTCTCTTCGATGGCTTCCGATCGAGGCAAGATCTATTTACAAAACTGCCTGCATCACACACAAAGCCTTACACACGTCCTCCCTCGTTAACTGGCGAATAAATTGAAATTGTCCGGTGGCTCTCGCCCTCTCGCAATGCGGAAAAGCTTCTGCTTGAGCCCCCCTCGTCTTCAAAAGGGAAAGATTGATGGCGCAATCCTTCTCAGGCAATGCGGTGAGAATCTGGAACTCGCTTCCCCCATTGCTCCGTGCCACCTCCTCTACCCGGATCTTCAAAGCAAATCTCTTCTCTTCCAAAGACACTTTCAGAACCAATACTTTCACTCTCAGCCCCCTCTAGGAAGTTCGCTCTTCATTGTAAATTTGTACTTTTTCCTGTACATTCCTCACCCTTGCATGCTGTGCTGGATTTGTGTACCCTTCATTTTAAGTCTCCTGTTTAATTCACGCCCTCTCTACTCCCTCAAGGAAGTTCTTCCACTGTAGGAAATTCTGTACTCCATGCCTATAGAAGTGCCTTCCCAGTGTGTTCTGAGTGACTGCCACTTATTGCAGTATTATACCTCTATTTGTATTTTGTATCTCATGTATCATGCACAATTGTCACTTTTTCCTCATGTAATGTAACGCTTGCTTTTGTATTATGCTCACTTGTAACCTTCTCCTCATGTAATGTTACTGTTCCTATTGTGAAGCGCTCTGACACCTTCGGGTAAAGCCCCGCGCTATATAAAAGAAACTGCCCACTCCCAGGGGGCAGAGCACCAAAAACATATGGCTTCTGAAAGGGGAGCGACTCTTGCCCAAGGGGCCGCTCCCCAAAACAGTATTTTCATTTTTTTTAAATTCCCTGGTGTCTAGTGGGCATTCCTGCTGCACGATCGCATGATCATGCAGCAGGAATGCACAAAGAGGCATCGAGGGAAAGGAAAGGGTTTTCCTTTCCTCGATGCCTCTTCTGTTTGAAATCCCCTCCCCGGAGCCAAAACTCAACTTTATTCCCCGACGCGCTGGAAGCAAATGGCTTCCAGCGCGTCGGGGAACAAAGGGAAACCCCAATGACGTCAGCCCATCCCCTGCCTTCCCCCCAAAAAACCCGACGATCGGATTCCCACGGGGGGAGCGCCAGCGCTTCCCCCGTGGGTGGTCTTATGACGAGCTGGACTCGTCATGAGCACACGACCACTGTGTGCCATGACGAGTCCAGCTCGTCATAAGCATCGAAGGGGTTAAAGTTATACTTCTAGTAGGCACATATTCATCCCTTCGAATATTCTGTACAAGGTCTAGATACACTGCGCAAAATGTTGTTGTTTGCTGTCTGTTTGGCGACAGCTCTGGGTGGATAGAATCAACAAAGACGGCCAGACCAGAGGTCAGGCATGAAAAGAATGAGTCCAGTTTATTATATAAACTGCACCACACTTTTGTTTAAACAGATGAGGTTTTTGATGGCTTATCGAGGTCACCCTATGCCGAATTTTAGACCAGCTGAATCACGTTACTATCCTGACAAGGATGGAGACCTGTTCTCCACCAAAACTGGATGCCAGATGGCATGCACCTGCAGGTAAATGGGGAGTTAGACCACTCTAAGATATTCTGGTAGACCTGCACACCCTATGCTTACTAGGATAGGAAGCGCTAGGTAGGGGTTTAATTATATGTATTCATATAATCCAGGCAAGACACAATAGTTGAATTGTTCAAATTCTTCACCATTCTTGTAATACTGGTTACTCTGTTTTGTTTCCTACTATTAATCAGTGCAGCAAATAAATTTCACAAAAAAGTCCAATTGCTTCAATAAATATTTGAAATGGCAATTTGTGAACTTTTTGTGCCTCCCTTTGGGCATGCCTGAGTTATTAATGAAAGGGTAAGGTCTGTTTCCACGATTTCCTTGAGGAATCAGGGTGGTCATGTTCTGAGGTTGCAGACATCATCCGGTACCTTATAAGATTTAGAGGTCCAGATGGCACACTGTGAGCTAGCCAGGAACCAGGTCGATATATTCTGATGGCATGAGCGGACTCAGTCCCACATAGTTTTGACACTTATGTTGCCCAAATGCACAGTCTTTCTTAAATAGTAGGAACCGTACAACAACTTGCTTCTGGAGTGGGCTTGATTTGATCCTGTCGGACCCCTGGGGACTCGCTGCTGTGGCAACATAGACACTTTTGACTATTTCCTAAGAGTCAGGGTAGACTCTTGAGTAAGGCCTACTAGTGAGCATTCCCTGGATGCTGCCACTAATGAATGATTAATAAACCCCGGCCACATTACAAGGAAGAGGGTGGGACAGGGATTTGCCAGTTGAACATGAGAGCGCTGACCTCAAGGGGATTGTGTTGATGCTTACGAATGTCGCAATACTCCTTTGAATGATTAGAGTCAGAAATATAATGCTTCTTTTTAATATGAAAACAAGTATTTGACTGGACATTTATTTATTGGCATTACTGAGTGCACTTTGAGTTGTGGGTCATGTTCACTAACCTGTATCTACACTTCAACCCCTCTGCCCCCGAGAGAGCATTTGACTGCTTTTCAACAGCTACAACTGAAATTAAAGTTCAGAAGGGGTACTTGGCCCAGTTCCTTTTTATCCATAGTAGGCAGGGCCATAGGACAATGCCATAGTCCTATGGCCATAGTAAAATGCCTCAAGCACCAGGGCTGGGCCCAGTAGCCTCTGCATTCCCTATGGTCCTCTAAAAGGGGTTCTGACACCCTGATACCCATCAGAAAACCTGTTTATTATGTGAATCAGTTTTGTCTCAGAATTATTTGTTGGAAACTTTGTTGCTGGATATGTTGTATGTATGCGGAGAGACAACAGTTGCCTCAGATACACTCTTCCCAAGTTGCTGAACTTTACACCCTTACCCCAGCCTGTATCCTTGCATTGCATAAAATTGTTACTGTGTTTACTAACTCCAACTATGCCTTTGGAGTGGCCCACTGTTTCGGGCTGCTGTGGATGCAAAGGGAATTTATTACTTCTTCCGGACACCTTTTAATAATAGACTCTATGTTAAGATTCTGTTAGATGCCCTCACGGTGCTAGGTCGCTATTGTTAAATGTGCTGCTCACCAATTTCTCACGATGGAGGGCCTCATTTACAAACATTTGGCATAGGGCAGTGCTGCAAGTCATTTTGCTGCGCTTCCCCACACCAATTTGAAAGGGAAAGAATGCACCATATTTACGAGATATGGTGAATTCCTGTCCTTTTAGCTATCTCTGGTGCACAATTTGGTGCCTAGCGCCAACGCAGGCACCCTTGCACCTTGATGCAATGGTGCCTGCATTGTTGGCAGGATTGTTTTTGTGCAGAAAGGGGCACCTTCCTGCACAGAAACAGTCCTGAGAGGCGTTTTCTTCATTGTCTATGTGCAGCAGAATGCAGCACACATGGTAAGAGGAAAAAACAAGGAGAAATGAAAACATTTCTCCTTCTTACGCTTGCTGTGGGGAGGCATAAGGTTCTGGTGCTGCCCCAGGATTAGGTGATTTTATAATCTGGGGTGATTCAAAATACATGGGTGTTGACACTGTAAGACACTGTAAGACACTGTAGCGCTTTGCACTGCCTTGCCTTACTCCATATCTATGAGACCATGCAAAGCCACACAGTATGGCTTTGCATTACCTCATAGATATAATTGAGAGGCCTGTACCCCTGGAGCGTAAAAAAAAGTGATGCTGCGGTGGCACAGGCCTCTTATAAATAAGCCTTGGAGTGTCTGCGGAAAATGCCTTTGCCAACAAAACTGCATACGTTGCCCCATTGTCTCCAAATCATGATTCACCTATGTATATTGTGTGCACTGGTGAATTTCCTGTGTCTAAAATGAAAGACTTGACTCTATTACAGGAGCAGGCACCTAAGAATAAAAACAGATATTGATTAAACAGATTTGTAAAAGGGACCGTGACAGGGCATGGATGAATGGAAGAGGGGAGTGGTGACTACAAAATACTTGCTCCAAACATTGCCCACGTGTACCATGGCCATGCCAAATGTCACAAGGGATGGCATAGTTTATGCTGCAGCAATCCACTGGTTTGCACCCTTCTTCCCCTCTGCTGTCCAACATACACCATTCCTGTGCCAAAAGTCTATCCCACAATACTTGAAAAATGAAGAAGACCATTCTTGCTACACACGCACACCTCCTTGGAGCCCCTTTATCAATTTACAGATTGACTTTATCCAGGTGCCTAAATGTTGCTTTCCTGTGTATTATTGTGTGCATGTTCTCTTCTTGGATTGAAGCATACCCGTGTGTCCACGTGGATGCCACAGTGGCCAGAAAACTGCTTAAGGACTTTATACCCTCTTTTGCAGTCGTGTTAAGACTTTCCACTGATCAGGGAATGCACTTTGTTTCGTCTGTAGTGCAGGCAGTTTGTAAAGTGCTAAGTATAAACAGTTTTTCCAGTGTGCCAATCATCTAGGAACCGCAGGAAAAGTTGTGCACTTCAACAGCACTCTCAACAAACTTAGCTGCCAAAAAGTAATCATAGCACATCTCTCAAACCTTCCAGCCTCTGCAGCATCTGATAAATTGCCTCTAAATGATAATGAACTGAAGGCAACTGACTTGCTCTCTCTGCAGTTACAGTTCCCAGGTCTGTGATGCCCTGTGAGTGTGAGCAACTGAAGCTTTTTATGACTTGCAATCTGGTGAGTGGGTCTGCTTAAAGATCCACCAATGGAAATCTGAACTGCAGACCACATTAGATCCTGTTGACTCCAAATATTGCAGTGAAGTGCTGCCATGTTCCTGCTTGTGCTCACTGCAGCCACTGCAAGTTGAGGACTGTACCTCTGGACTCTGGCCCTCCAGCACTTGCTACAACTCCTGCCACCACTCTGCCCACAACCTCCTACCCAATTGCTCCATTGAGCCACTGCATGCTTCATCTCTTCTGAGCGGTGCCAGCTTCTGCACCTCTGCAGACTTCATCATCTCAGAATGCAGCCCCTCCTCCTCACCACTACCAGCTCTGTCCACAGTAATAGGTAGGTCACCCTCTTCTGGACCCTGTGGTGGATCTCTCAGCTTTGTTTGGTGCAAGCCTTGTTGTCTGGGCAATAGGCAGTACATCATCAAAGTGAAGGGGTATGGGTACACAGAAATAAATCACAGCCTGCCCCTTGCCCGCCCAATAAAATGTAGCTCTTTGTACATTGAAAACACTTACTTAAACCTCTTTGTATGGTACCAACATGACTTCAACTTCTCTTCTTGCTGGTTTTGTATTCATCTGCCTACCAATGCACAAGGAGGAGTGCCCATGGTCCCCTTTGAAGAAGAAACAACATTTCTCAGTCTGTTCTGTCACAACCTCCACCCTGATGAGTGTAAATGTGTTCCTAGCCTGATATCTTTGTACTCATTGTACAAGGATGGCCTATATTATCAAAACTAAAGCATCAGTCCTGCTGCCATTCACCTTGCTTGGCATGTGAAACTAGAACCAGCAGTATTTTTGTCTTTCATAGTGAATATGACCTCATTGTGCCTATTACCCATCGCAGTCCTGTACGATCAAGTACAATCTAACGAACAGTATAAATCTTACTATTTTTGTGGAAACAAGGCTTATGCCTGGCTGCCTCATGAGTGGTCTGAAACGTCTTAGCCTGTGTATGTTGTCCCTGCCATGTGACACTCCAGTCTGATTTCCTCATCCTAAGAGACTGCTTCGAGCAATATAAGAGCCTGCCCATCACTTTGCTATTTTGTATCCCATGGGCAGAAATGGAGTGGCAATCCATGGAGTATAAACCAACGCAAAAGTCTTGGTGGAGGTTGCAGATATGACAGCCATTACTCTGATTGATTTCAGACCCATTGGGCCCAGGCCCGGAGAACTATCAGAATGCAAAAGGAATGACTTTGAAGTTTGTCCTTGTTACCAAGGTTGGGGTGTGTGCTGTAGTTGGTGCAGAGTGTTGCCCATTAATTTCCAGATAGATAGATCACATTAGGGAAAGTGTGAAAGAACTGAAAAAAATAAGCAAGGCGTTCTATTTAGATTGGAATAGTGTCTGGTTATGGCTGAAAGGTATCTTAAGAAGGTGGTGAATGTACATTATGGTGATTTTGCTGGTTGTTTTTGCCCTTATACGTTTCATTTACATGCTCATATGCATGTGCATGTGCACCATTCATTGTCTCACCACTAATAAAGACACTGCGCCTTCCTTTCTCCTGACAATTCCTGAAGATGGTGATGGTTCTAATAGTGATATTGATTATAATGTTGAAACATGTCATGACACTTACCTACATACTGAAATTAATATAATAATGTCCATAGATTTGTTCTTGCACATTGTAGTACAGAAGTGAGGGTTTGTGAGTTCTCATGGAAATTTGCTTTAAAACTACCATAATGGCAAATGCCAAGCTAACTTATTAACTGCCATCATGTTTTTTAATTGCGCTCATGTTATACACAAGGCTTCTCAGCTTTCTCTCTCCTAATGGATTCAGCTTCATTCTCATGTTTGGCATTCTAAGCAGAAACTTGTAAAACGACTAACTCAACATCTGATAGTTCCAATTTCTTGTATCTTTTTCAAGTTCCTTTCTCGTTCTTCTCATGAGAACACTCCACACCTGTTAATATAGGTTTTGGTTTCTGTCACGTGCATTCTCATCTGAATCAAAGCATGTAGAAAACCTATAAAAGCCATTCAATTTGGGGTGGAGATCAGCATTAGAGATTCACTGCTATGGAGTTAGGGGCATGTTGCCACTTGATTTGCTAAAAACTGTGTGCACACTTCATGTAGGCATACATGAATTTTTCCTCTTATCTCTGTGACAGTTATTAAATGTACACTTTAAGCTTAACTCCTGAAATAGAAAGTTCAATCTCTTGACCACTTAAACCCTACTTCTATCCTAAAACATGTAAACTTGTATCCCCGACCAATGTCCATTGGTGCCAAATATACATTTCCATTATGTTTATATACAGCAGTCCCTAGTAGTCCAAGGGACTCGTTTAGAGTTCGACTCAACAGAAGCACTGCCAAAAATGTCAGGTTCAAACCCTGCAAACCCCCCGTTATTTATAGGTGGTGTAAATGCACGGTTTCCACCTGCGGACCCTGAGCTGGCTCCATCATCATAAACCCATGACCTAGTGGTGTGTCCTCCACTGGACCACCAGGTCTCAATGACATTAGCCCTGCTCTATTTAGGAAGGTTTCGCTATCACTGATTTTTCCTCCTAGGACCAGCAGACCTGGGAAGCGAAATGTGTCTGTTGCACAGGAAGGTTCCTGGATGTCAGGAATATTTTTCTTTAGCTTTGAAGCAACACACCATCCTTCCATTCTAAACTATGTAACCTTGTTTTCCCCACTAATGTCAGTTGACTCCAAATTGTGAATTAACATTATGTCAACATGAAGCTGCCTGTCCTCCACCGGTCAACTGCCAATGTCTGCTGACCTCCCGAAACTTAAATTAACATGATGTAAATATGCAGTTGCCTATCATCCAACCAACGACTAGGTTACAGTGAGAGAGAATCCCTGCCCTATTAATGGAGGGTCTACTATCACTAATTTTTTCCTCCTCGGCCTGCTACGCAAGGCATGGGAGATGTGGGAACTCAGTGTATTGTTGAAAAGATAACCCAACAGCCAAGCAGGCAGAATGAACATGCCAGCCGGTGTTGAGACAGAATATCGAGTTGGAAATGTCGACTTACACAAATATCGAGTTGGAAATATGGTGATTCAGAAATATCGACAGCAAAAATATCGTGGTCAAGAATATTGAATTTAAGATAAGAAATATCGTTTTTAAAACTAAAGAAGTCATTAATATTGTTTGCAAAAATATAGTTGTTTAAAATATCGATTTTTTAATTAGTGTTATATATTTTAGTTTATATTTTAAATGTATGTGATGTATGTTTTTTTGTATAAGTATTGTTTATGTTTTTTAATATATGTGTTACATTTTTTGTAGTTATGAATTTTATTTTAATTACATTTTGCATTTTTTAGTTCCGTAGCGGGTTGTGGGTTTATAGGGGAATAGTGTGGGAAGTAATTTAATTATAATAAATTAATGATTATTTTTTATTTATTTGATTTAGATTTTATAGTGTTAATTGTGGGAAGTAATTTATTTGTAAGTAATTATTAATTGGTTGTTAATTAATATTAATTAATTAATTAATTGATCATTAATTATGGCAATTGTGTAATTTGTTTTATGTGCGGGTTGTGGGGTTTATAGGGGTAAAGGGTGGGAAGTAATTTATTTTTGACTAATTAATAATTAGTTGTTAATTTATATTCATTTATTGATTGAAAATTAATTATGGAAATTGTGTAATTAATTTTAGGTGCAGGCTGTGGGGTTTATAGGGGTAAAGGGTGGGAAGTAATTTATGTTTAATTAATTAATATTTACTTGTTAAATAAATAATTAATTAATTGAAAATTAATTATGGAAATTGTGTAATTACTTTTAGGTGCAGGTTGTGGGGTTTATAGGGGTAAAGGGTGGGAAGTAATTTATGTTTAATTAATTAATAATTAGTTGTTAATTTATGTTAACTATTTGATAATTAATTATGGTAATTGTGTGATTTTTTTTAGGTGTGGGTTGTGGGGTTTATTGGGTCAAGGGTGGGAAGTAATTTATGTTTAATTAATAATTAGTTGTTAATTATTATTAATTAATTGAAAATTAAATATGGAATTTGTGTAATTAATTTTAGGTGTGGGTTGTGGGGTTTATAGGGGTAAAGGGTGGGAAGTAATTTATGTTTAATTAATTAAAAATTAGTTGATCATTAATACTAAATCATTTATTTATATTTAATTAGGGTATTTGTTTATATTTTTTGTGTGCGTTTTTTGTTATAGGGGTATAGTGTGGTGAGTAAATTAATTTTACTTACTTTATAATTAGTTGTTAAATACTATTAGTTTTTTAATTGAAAATAAGTTTAATTGTGTAATTCATTTTTTTACAGTTTAATTTTAACTGTGGGTTGTGGGGATTATAGGGGTAAAGTGTGGGAAGTAATTTTTATCCCTCCGCTATCCAACACTTTCCCTACTCTTGCACTCACTGGAGTGGGAATAGTAATTTTTACCCCTCCGCTATCCAACACTTTACCTACTGTTGCACTCACTGGAGTGGAAATATACATTTTTACCCCTCCGCCATCCAACGCTTTCCCTACTGTTGCACTCACTGGAGTGGGAATTGTAGTTTCTACCCCTCTGCTATCCAACACTTTCCCTACTGTTGCACTCACTGGAGTGGGAATAGTAATTTTTACCCCTTCGCTATCCAACTCTTTCCCTACTGTTGCACTCACTGCAAGTGGGAATAGTAATTTTTACCTCTCCGCTATCCAACACTTTCCTTACTGTTGCACTCACTGGAGTGGGAATAGTAATTTTTACCCCTATGCTATCCAACACTTTCTTTACTGTTACACTCACTGGAGTGGAATTAGTCATTTTTACCCCTCCGCTATCCAACACTTTCCCTACTGTTACACTCACTGGAGTGGGAATAGTAATTTTTACCCCTCCGTTATCCAACACTTTCCCTACTGTTGCACTCACTGGAGTGGGAAATTTAAGTTTGAAGATTTTTAAATAGTTTAATGTTTTAATTTATAATAGATTGTATTCTTAATTAGATTTTATGTTATTGGTATATATATATATATATATATATATATATATATATTCACTGAAAAACCATAGGTTTTAGGGACAGTTATAGTTAGTTGGACATTGCACTCGTACAAAACCCGTGAAATTCCCCCGTTATAGTTAGTCCAGCTAACTATAACTCGCGCCCCGCAATGCACTGCTGATGACGTCACATATTACATCACTCATGACATGGTCAGTGACATCACTGATGACATCACTGATGACATCTCAAATGACATCACTGATGACATCACTGATGACATCATCCAGTGACTGTGTGTTTCTGTAAAGTTTAAATATTTTTAATATATATAGGAAAAGACGTATTGAAGAATGAGTGGGTGTGTAAGTGTCTGTATGGATGATTTAGTAGGTGCGTGACTGACTGTATAAGTGAGTGATTTAACGTATCTTACTGAATGCATGGGTTAGTGACTAAACTGGGTGAATGTCTGTATCCGTCTGTCTGTTGCTGTGTAAGTGGCTGCATGTGTTTGAGAATAGCTACATGAGTGTCTATATGAGTTATTGAATGCTTGTGTGAGTATCTGTATGGGTGCCTGAGTGTTTGTGTGGGAGGGGTGTGTGCGACTCTGTGCATAGATGTGTGAGTGGGTGATTCACTGGGTGGATGGTTTCAAGAGTGCATCTGTGATAGACTGTATGGGTGGGTAAGTGTGTGTAAGAGTGTGTTAGTGAGTGAATGTATGTCCCAGTGGTACATGTGTGAGTAACTACATATGTGAAAGGCAGTATATATGTGTGTTGGAGTATATAAATAGCTATAAGCAAGAGTGACTGATTGTGATAGTGGCTGTATGGATGAGTGTGTGCTTGTATCAGTGATTGTATAAGAGCGTAAGAATGTGCTAGTATTTGTATGAGTAAGTGAGCTGGTGTGTGTATAACTGTATAGGTGAGTAAATGGTAGTGTGTTTAATTATTTGCATGACTGACTAGGTGTGTGAGTACCTCTATGGATGAGTGGCGGTGTTTGAGTGTCTATATAGGAGTATGAGTGCATATGATAGTCCTGTACTGAGTGACCGTAAATATGAGTGACTGTTCGGGTGAGTGAGTGGATGTGTGCGTAGACCTAAGAATCAGTGAGTGGGTATGTAGTTATTGGTGTTGGAGTGTCTATGGTTTTGCGAATGGCAGTCTGTACTTTAGAGTGGGTGTATCAAAGGTTATATTAGGGTGTGAGAAGATGCATGAAATTATCACATGGATGATGTCATCAGTGATGTCATCAGTGATGTCATTTGAGATGTCATCAGTGATGTCATCAGTGATGTCACTGACCATGTCATGAGTAATGTAATATGTGACGTCATCAGCAGTGCATTGCGGGCGCGAGTTATAGTTAGCTGGACTAACTATAACGGGGAATTTCACGGGTTTTGTACGAGTGCAATGTCCAACTAACTATAACTGTCCCTAAAACCTATGGTTTTTTCAGTGAATTTCAAAGGTTTTTTAAATGCTAATTTGTAACTATAACATGTCTGAAACCTACGGTTTTTTCAGTGAATTTCAAAGGTTTTGTAAATGACAATTTTTAAATGTATTAATTGTTATATAAATTTTTTAAATACTGATTTACTACATTTTTAGAAACAATTTTTTTTTACATATTTTATTATTTAAATTACATTGTAATTACATTATACATTACATTACAAAAATACTTTCTCTTAATGAATTACTTTAGTTTAAATACTTTGCAGATAGGCAATAGACTTTTAAGTACAGTAGTTACAGTTGTTGCAATGGGCAACACATTTTCAAACACAATGCAACATTCAGCTCAATGTGAATTTCTAGTTAAATGCAATTAGTTACTTTATGGATTACTTTTCTAACCACAGGACTGGATCCTAGATCCAGTCCTGGGACATCTCCTGTAAACAGTTGAGTAAAAGCGTTTTGGTTACAGTCGTGATTTTTAAGGAATATTATTGTATTTTAAAAGTTGACACTTTGAAACTTTTCTCATAGAATCACCAATGTTATCCTATGGAAGGAAATTCACTTAGCAGGTAAAAACTGTTATCGTTACTTTTTCTTACTCAGTGTTGGATCCTGGATCCAGCACTGGTGCATCTCCTGTAAACAGTTGAAAGAATGCGTTTAAGTCATACTGTCGATTTTTAAGGAATATTTGTAGTTTGTGAAAATCAACACTTTGAAACTTTTTTGCTGAAAACCAGTCAATGTTCGCCATGAAGGAAATTCAAGTTACCGGTAAGTACGGTTAAAATTACTTTTGAGGATCAGTACTGGGCTGAAACATGCAGCACTGAGGTCTCTCCTGATAACAGGTGAGTAAATCGGAATTCGTATTTCGGCTGATTTTAGAGGAATATTTTAAAGTTCCAAAACTCCACACTTAGAAGAATTTCCAAGTGAAACCAGTCAATGTTAGCCTATGAAGGAAATTCAAGTTACCGGTAAGTACGGTTAAAATTACTTTTCAGGATCAGTACTGGGCTGAAAGATGCAGCACTGAGGTCTCTCCTGATAACAGGTGAGTAAATCGGAATTCCTATTTCGGCTGATTTTAGAGGAATATTTTAAAGTTCCAAAACTCCACACTTAGAAGAATTTCCAAGTGAAACCAGTCAATGTTAGCCTATGGAAGGAAATTCAAGTTACTGGTAAGTACGGTTAAAATTACTTTTCAGGACCAGTACTGGGCTGAAAGATACAGCACTGAGGTCTCTCCTTATAACAGGTGAGTAAATCGGAATTCCTATTTCGGCTGATTTTAGAGGAATATTTGCACAATGGTGAAGGGAGGGGCGGGGCCTGAGGTGACATATTTGCAAACGCGCCCGTGGCGCGTTTTAAGTTGGGGGATTAAGTCCCTTGAATCCTGAGGGTCCCTAGGGGCCAACTAGACCACCAGGAACCTCCAATATGCGCCAGGGGCTGCGTTGCAGAGACGTGTAGAGAGGCCACACCCCTTTTACACCTCTCTGCAACGCAGCTCTGTGGCGCATTCTGGATGTACCTGTTGGGCTAGTTGGCCCCCAGGGACCCTCAGGATTGAAGGGGATTTAATTCCCCATCTTAAAACGCGCCACGGGGCCTGTTTGCACACATGTCACCTGAAGCCCCGCCCCTCCCTTCACCACTGTGCAAACGCGCCCCGTGGCGCGTTTTAAGTTGGGGGATTAAGTCCCCTTGAATCCTGAGGGTCCCCGGAGTCCAACTAGCCCACCATATACCTCCAAAAGCGCCACAGAGCTGCGTTGCAGAGAGGTGAAAAAGGGGCTGGCCTCTGTACACCTCTCTGCAAGGCAGCTCCCTGGCGCATACTGGAGGTACCTGGTGGGCTAGTTGGCCCCCAGGGACCCCCAGTATTCAAGGGGAATTCGTTCCCCCTCTGCAAACGCGCCAGGGGGCGTGTTTGCAGAGTGGTGAAGGAAGGGGGCGGGGCCTGCGGGCCCGATCGTTTTATTTTTTTATTTTTTTATTTCTCCCCTGAAGGGGGGCTGTGTGGCCCCCATTCCTTTTTTCTTTTTTTGGGCCCTGGGGACCCCATCCCCCAGGGCCTTACCCCTTTTTCTAAATTACCTTAAAAAAAACGGGAAGGGGGCAGCGTGGCCCCCTTCCCTGGGCCTGTATTGGCCCCGGGGACCCCATCCCCGGGCATGGCCTCTATATTTATTTTTTTGAGGGGGCAGCGTGGCCCCCTCCTCTGGCTCATTTTAAGGCCCCGGGGACCCCATCTCCCGGGGCCGGCCTTTCCATTTTTTTTTTTTTTAAATTTTTCTCTTTTTTGGGGAGGGGGGCCGCGTGGCCCCCCTCCCGGGCCACTACTTGCCCCGGGGACCCCATCCCCCGGGCTGGCTCCTCTCCGTTGGGGACTGTGGGGGTCCCCAATCCCCCACAGTCCCGCCGGCTCCCACGTCCCTTGGGAGCCGGTACTGCTAAATCCACATGGGGAGCAGCTGACATGCTGCTCCCCATGTGGAAAGCATCGCTTTGGATATTGGAAGAGAGAGCAGGTTTCCTGCTCTCTCTTCCAATATCCAAAGCAGTTTGCAATGACAGGACGGGAGCCGCGAGGCTCCCGTCCTGCCATAGCAAACTACAGTGTCCCGGGGGTAGGCACCCCGGGACACTGTAGGAGCCGGCCCTGGGGGTGGTGGTCCCCAGGGCCATCAAGGGCTCCAGGAGTGGGGGCCGAGCGGCCCCCTCCCATTCAGTACACAGCCCCAGGGAGGTGGTGGTCCCTGGGTTCTGGGTCCGTAACGGACCCCCATATTAAAATAAGTTTAGTGCCCCGGGAGGTGGTGGTCCTCGGGGCGTGTGGGGGCTGGAGCCCCCCCACATAGGTTTAATAATTATTAAAAAAAAGCCCCGGGAGGTGGTGGTCCTCGGGCTGCAGGAGGGCTCAGAGCCCTCCCGCACCATTTTTAAAAAAGCCCCGGGGGTGGCGGTCCTCGGGCTTGGGGGCCCTTGAGGCCCCCACACATTAAATTATCCCCCCACCATGCCCCTGGGACTTGGGCCACCCGGGCCAATTAACATCGAAGCGCGGGAGACCGCGACTCGATTTTTTTTTCGGCAGGATTCGCGCACCCTGAGCGCATCCTGCCGATTTTTAAAACATTTTTTTTTTTGCCCAGGGGTTCTTGTGGGACCCCCTGAGCAAACCTAGGGGTCAGGTGTCTACCCTGCCCCTTTGTGCGCTTTGCGCACTTGTTTCTGTCCTCGGTTCTACCGAGGTACAAAATGGCTGCCAACATTTCCTGAATCGGAATGTTGACAGCCAGCTGACAGCCAATAACATGCAGCTGTGATCGGGAGGGTACGCGGACCCTACTCGTCCCTAGATATCACTAACTTTTACTTTTCATTTTCTCAGCAACTACTGAACGGATTTACACCATTTAACAAAAGGGTTCTTTCTGAACCAAGAACTACTTCTTGCCAAATTTGGTGTAATTCCGTTCAGCAGTCTCGGGCTGTAGCCGTGTCTAAAGTTTCCTATGGGAAATGCATGGGGAAAATGCGTTTTGGGACCCCCTTTTTCTGGCCCCGCTGACGTATCCCCCCGAGACTTTCAGGGTAGGAGCGGACCGGAGCGCCTCACGAAGTTTGAAAATTTCGCGAAGATACGTCAACCGGCAAGAGAGTTATTTCAAATAGAATGTCGCGGATTTCCTATGGATAATAGGTTGTAACTATAACTATCTACTGGCGACCGCCAGTAGATAATATATATATATATATATATATATATATATATATATATATATATATATCTACTGGCGGTCGCCAGTAGATAGTTATAGTTAGGACCTATTTTCCATAGGAAATCCGCGACATTCTATTTGAAATAACTCTTGCGTCGGTTGACGAATCTTCGCGAAATTTTCAAACTTTATGGCCCGCTCCGGTCCGCTCCTATCCTGAAAGTCTCGGGTGATTCGTCAAGCGGGGGCCGAGAAAAGGGGGGTCCCAAAACGTGTTTTCCCCATTCATTTTCCCCTAGGAAACTTTAGCCACGGCTACAGCCTGAACTGCTGAACGGAATTACACCAAATTTGGCAAAGAGGTAGTTCTTGGTTCAGAAAGAACCCTTTTGTTAAATGGTGTAAATCCGTTCAGTAGTTACTGAGAAAATCAAAAGTAAAATCACATATATATCTATGGCCGCTTAGGGTCCGCGTACCCTCCCGATCACGAGCTGCATGTTAATTGGCTGTCAACACTCCAAGCCAGGAAGTGTTGGCAGCCATTTTGTCCCTCGGTAGAACAGAGGCAGAGAAACAAGTGCGCAAAACGCACAAAGGGGCAGGGTAGAAACACCCTGACCCTCTAGGTCTGCTCAGGGGTCCCACAAAGACCCCTGGGCAGAAAAGCATTTTTTTAAATCGGCGGAATGCGCTTAGGGTGCGCGGATCCCGCCGATAAAAAAATCACAAGTGCGCAAACGCACAAAGGGGGCAGGGTAGAAACACCCTGACCTCTAGGTCTGCTCAGGGGTCCCACGAGGACCACCTGGGCAGAAAAAAGCATTTAAAAAAAAAAAAAATCGGCGGTCTCCCGCGCTTCGATGTTATTTAGCCCCCGGGTAGCCCAAGTCCCGGGGGCATGCGGGGGTGGGTTTATAGTTAATGGGGGCCTCTAAGGCCCCCCAAGCCCCAGGGACCGCCACCCCCGGGGCTTTCTAATAAAAATGTTGCAGGAGGGCACTCGGCCCTCCCGCAGCCCTGGGGACCACCACCTCCCCGGGGCTTCTTTTTAAAAAAAAAAACATTTCCTGTGTGGGGGGGCTCGAGCCCCCCCACACGCCCCGGGGACAGCCACCTCCCCGGGCACTAATAATGTAAATGCGGGGGTCTGTAACGGACTCCCGAGCCCCGGGGATCACCACCTCCCCGGGGCTTTAAAGACATGGGAGAGGGGCCGCGCGGCCCCCCTCCTGGAGCCATTGATGGCCCTGGGGACCGCCACCCCCCAGGGCCGGCTCCTGCAGTGTCCTGGGGTGCCTACCCCCGGGACACTGTAGTTTGCAATGGCAGGACGGAGCCTCGCGGCTCCGTCCTGCCATTGCAAACTGCTTTGCTTCATTGAAGGGAGAGCAGGGAAACCTGCTCTCGCTTCAATGAAGCAAAGCAGATTGCTTTCCACATGGGGAGCTGCATGTCAGCAGCTCCCCATGTGGAAAAGCAACGCCGGGACCCTGGGGGGATTGGGGACCCCCCACGGTCCCCAACGGAGAGGGCCAGCCCTGGGGGATGGGGTCCCTGGGGCAAGTAGTGGCCCGGAAGGGGGGCCACGCGGCCCCCCTCCCCCCAAAAAATAAAAAATAAAAAAAAATAGAAAAATAAAGGCCTGCCTCGGGGGATGGGGTCCCCGGGGCAAAAGGAGGCCTGAAGAGGGGGGCCACGCAGCCCCCCTCCTTAAAAAAATAATAAAAAGAGTGGCCTTGCCCCGGGGGATGGGGTCCCCGGGGCCGAAATCGGCCACGGGAGGGGGCCACGCGGCCCTCTTCCCGTTTTTTTTTTTTAAATGAAAAAAATGGGTAAGGCCCTGGGGGATGGGGTCCCCAGGGCCCAAAAAAAGGAAAAAGGAAGGGGGGCCACACAGCCCCCCTTCGAGGAAAAAAAACAAAAAACACACAAAAAAAACGATCGTGCTGCAGGCCCCGCCCCTTCCTTTACCACTCTGCAAATGCGCCCCCTGGCGCGTTTGCAGAGGGGGAACGAATTCCGCTTGAATACTGGGGTCCCTGGGGCCAACTAGCCCACCAGGAACCTCCAGTATGCTAGGGCTGCGTTGCAGAGAGGTGTACAGAGGTCACGCCCCTTTTACACCTCTCTGCAACGCAGCTCTGTGGCGCTTACTGGAGGTACCTGGTGGGATAGTTGGACCCCAGGGACCCTCAGGATTCAAGGGGACTTAATCCCCCAACTTAAAACGCGCCACGGGCGCGTTTGCACAGTGGTGAAGGAGGGGCGGACTTCAGGTGACATGTGTGCAAACAGGCCCCATGGCGCGTTTTAAGATGGGGAATTAAATCCCCTTCAATCCTGAGGGTCCCTGGGGTCAACTAGCCCACCAGGTACCTCCAGTAAGCGCCACGGAGCTGCGTTGCAGAGTGTTGTAAAAGGGGCGTGGCCTCTGAACACCTCTCTGCAACGCAGCTCTCTGGCGCATACTGGAGTTATCTGGTGGGCCAGTTGGCCCCTAGGGACCCTCGGGATTGAGGAGGAATTAATTCTCTAACTTAAAACGCACCACAGGGCGTGTTTGCAGACATGTCACTTCAGGCCCCACCCCCTTCCTTCACCATTGTGCAAATATTCCTCTAAAATCAGCCGAACTACGAATTCCGATTTACTCACCTGTTATCAGGAGAGACCTCAGTGCTGCATCTTTGAGCCCAGTACTGATCCTGAAAAGTAATTTTAACCGTACTTACCAGTAACTTGAATTTCCTTCCATAGGATATCATTGCCTGCTTTTTGCTGAAAAAGTTTCTACTGTCGATTATTGAAACATACAAATATTCCTCTAAAATCAGCAGAACTACGAATTCCGATTTACTCACCTGTTATCAGGAGAGACCTCAGTGCTGCATCTTTGAGCCCAGTACTAATCCTGAAAAGTAATTTTAACCGTACTTACCAGTAACTTGAATTTCCTTCCATAGGCTAACATTGACTGGTTTCACTTGGAAATTCTTCTAAGTGTGGCGTTTTGGAACTTTATAATATTCCTCTAAAATCAGCCGAACTACGAATTCCGATTTACTCACCTGTTATCAGGAGAGAACCCAGTGCTGCATCTTTTAGCCCAGCACTGACCCTGATAAGTAATTCTAACCGTACTTACCAGTAACTTGTAATTCCTTCCATTGGAATCCATTGTCTGGTTTTCCGCAGAAATGTTTCAAAGTGTCGATTTTCACAAACTACAAATATTCCTTAAAAATCGCCTGTATGACTTAAACGCATTATTTCAACTGTTTACAGGAGATGCACCAGTGCGGGATCCAGGATCCACCACTGAGTAAGAAAAAGTAACGATAACACTACTTACCTGCTAAGTGAATTTCCTCCCATAGGATAACATTGGTGATTCTATGTGAAAAAGTTTCGAAGTGTCAAGTTTTAAAATACAATAATATTCCTTAAGAATCACTACTGTAACCAAAACGCTTTACTCAACTGTTTACAGGATATGTCCCAGGACTGAATCTAGGATCCAGTCCTGTGGTTAGAAAAGTAATCCATAAAGTAACTAATTGCATTTAACTAGAAATTCACATTGAGCTCAATGTTGCATTGTGTTTGAAATTGTGTTGCCCATTGCAACAACTGTAACTACTGTACTTAAAACTCTATTACCTATTTGCAAAGTATTTAAACTAAAGTAATTCATTCTGAGAAAGTATATTTTGTAATGTAATGTATAATGTAATTACAATGTAATTTAATAAATAAAATATCTAAAAATAAATAGTTTTAAAAAATGTAGTAAATCAGTATCCAAAAAATAAATATAACAATTAATACATTTAAAAATTGTCATTTACAAAACCTTTGAAATTCACTGAAAAACCATAGGTTTTAGGGGCGTTATAGTTAGAAATTAGCATTTAAAAAACCTTTGAAATTCACTGAAAAACCATAGGTTTCAGGCACGTTATAGTTAGAAATTAGCATTTAAAAACCTTTGAAATTCACTGAAAAAACCATAGGTTTTAGGGACAGTTATAGTTAGTTGGACATTTCACTCGTACAAAACCATAGAAATTTCCCCGTTATAGTTAGTTCAGCTAACTATAACTCGCGCCCCGCAATGCACTGCTGATGACGTCACATATTACATCACTCATGACATGGTCAGTGACATCACTGATGACATCACTGATGACATCTCAAATGACATCACTGATGACATCATCCAGTGACTGTGTGTTTCTGTAAAGTTTAAATATGTTTAATATATATAGGGAAAGGCGTATTGAAGAATGAGTGGGTGTATAAGTGTCTGAAAGGATGCGCTATTGGACATGTGCAGGCACAAGAAGGAGTTTTTTGTGCACCAGTCTTTGTCAACAAGCCACACTTACCGTTTAACATCATTTTGAAGTTTGCAGTGATATGGAACATCATTGAGATATTACAGCCAGTACACTGCTACTGAAGGTGTATCATGGGACTTGTAGTTTGGCTTGCAGGCACGTGACTTGAACACTATGAATATCACCTG
Source organism: Calotriton arnoldi (assembly GCA_963921515.1). Classification (NCBI taxonomy): domain Eukaryota; kingdom Metazoa; phylum Chordata; class Amphibia; order Caudata; family Salamandridae; genus Calotriton; species Calotriton arnoldi. The sequence goes on from CAWUFW010000045.1 coordinate 2,434,368, forward strand.
GGACACTGCACAAAGTGATGACGTACCTTTGTAAAAGGCAGTTTGCTGAAACGCGTCAGGTTCATCACGTTTCCTTCTGTGCGCGCCATTGCAAATAAATGTTGTTTTCCAGACCCTGGCTGTGGCACATCTTCTTTTGGTATTTCAATAACGGGAAGTGCTGTCTCCCATAGCCACGGCCGCCCTGCAGGGTTGGGGGCCCCCGACGACAGTGGAGGTTTTTGCAGTGATTTATGAGGAGGGCATGACCCGCTCACCCCTTTGCAAGCCTTTGGATTATCCGGCGATAGTTGTGAAGGTGGAGAGAAAGGGAGCCGAGGGAGGTTGATACCTCCGCTTAGCAGGTTCTGGTTTATGCGCTATTGGACATGTGCAGGCACAAGAAGGAGTTTTTTGTGCACCAGTCTTTGTCAACAAGCCACACTTACAGTTTAACATCATTTTGAAGTTTGCAGTGATATTGTGAAAGGCAGCGAGTCTTCTAAGACCCTCAATGCTGCCCGGTGCAGGGTTCCACCTCTAATTCACTTTGGGTTCGCTATCAAAATAAGGAGGCAAGCGCTGGAAACTGGAAGAGAAGAAAATGGTTTATTTCTCATGAGGAGACCACGTCAACTGCTGACACCAGGATGTCTTCAGGGAGGTGTTCTGCTGGCAATGCTTTTGGCTCTTCCTTTTATACAGGTTTTACACAATGTATTTGTTTCATTTATCATGGTTACAAGCTTGGAGTCTCCGCCTCGGGCAGGTTGTCACACAAGCCCGACATTGTTTCATCAACATGGTTACACAAGCCCAACATTAACTCTCCTCCCGCCCAGGTCAAAAACAGACAATTTAATTGCAGCTGGACCTTGCTTCAGGGTCTAAAACGAGTGAGACCGGTCAGATCTAAGAGTCCGTTCTGTTGATAAAAACAGGTCCCATTGTTGGTAATAACAAGTCTTGCTGTTTGCAGTGCAATAAATCATTTTGTAAGAGTGTTTTTGGTGTTTGGAGCCTGTTTGTGTAACTAGGTGTAGTGAAGGGTAGAGCGTCCAAAAGCTTGTCTGAAAACAGGGATGAGAGGAAAAACGAGTTTGTGGCAGCAAGTGGCGCTGAGGTTTGTTGTGGCAATAGAGTTTATAGCCCCCAGCACACATACCAGGTCGGTCACAGGGTCAGAGGGATGCTAGTAAGGGCAGGGTGAAACAAAGGTGACCAACAGAGTACAAAATGGCTGTGATAGATTGAAATGACTGTAACTTATGTGCACATAGAATTTCACCAGACAAGATGGCGCAGGTAATGTTCATAATTGTCATTTTGCTTTTAACAGTGGCCCCTTTGAACATAACTAGCCAGCTTGTCAGTCTATTTCGATCTCCATAATGTCCTGTATCTCTTGATCATACATTACTCTCATTTTTGTTAGCTGAGTGTCCATATTCTTAGGGCGCAAGGCACTTATGCAAAGAGAACACAAAGGTGGTATACAGTGTACACCCAAACAGCAACCACATATTGCCAATACTGGGACCAAGAGAAACATTGATATTTTCCAACCCCAGTCCTTCAGGATGCCCCAAAGCCAACTTCCAATTGTCCAAGTCTCTGATCCTTGATGAATTTCTAAAGATAGTCTATGGAGATGTTCGATTGCTTCATAGACAGAAGGTGAATTATCAGGCTGCGTCGAGGAACTGTGATGAGGCAGAGTCTGTTTGATCAATGTCTTTTTAGAACGCTTTTCTCGATGATGCTCTGCAGGGGCTGTGTAGGTTGGTGGCAGAACAAAGGCGATGTAGCACGTGCCCCCCCAGTTTCCTGGGAGCCAGGTGTAGGCTTTGGTTCCACAAACAAAGTACATATTGGGTGATGCAACAAGCGCTGGGGGGGGTTGGCAGTGTTCAAAGTCCTTACAATGTTACAAGTGCTGTGACCCACATTCTTAGTCCCACGGCCTTCAATGCATACTAGGCCTGAGACGTTCACCACAGATAGGGCCACAGTCAGTGTTGCAGCAGTTCTTTTCTTCAGGTAGGAAAATGTGGCTCTGACAGGATTATTGAACACTTGTATTTCCACGCGTTCTTTGGAGGGGACATTCATTGGGAATGTCGTATTGGAGGTGTGAGGGCAAAAGGGAGCTGCTGTTCTTCCTGTTTGGTTTAGCCAGAACTCGTTGTAGAACTGAGCGGTTGTCCCATCGGAAGTGGCATTGTCTTTGCAACTTTCTTGTAGGAGCATCATCCAGGCAAGGCAAGATCCATGAACAGAAAAGGGTGGAGGGATGAAAGGGATGGAATGTTCAGTGGCATGTGGTAGCAGCCCACAGGCCCAACAGTTAGTGGCATTGGTGGCAAGATTGTGCTGGTGCAGCATCTGTACGAAAGTATTATTCCAGAATTATTTGCGTCGTTCTCGGAGATGTGGCGGTAGTGATACCAGGTAGTGTTCTTTCTTTGTGATTGGTTGCATGGTTGGTGACAATGTTCTGTATGCAGGTGCATTCTCTTCAATGATCCAGAGTGTGACCATTAGCAGGAGGCAGGTGAGAAATGCAGCTACAAGTGCAATTGTCTTTGTACTGTGCAGTTCAAAAGTCTTGGTGTCTTTGCGGTGGCTTTGCATCATCTTCGAGGAGCTCACCAACTGTTAGGACCACAGACTTTTGTCTGGTGTTTTTCCTGGTAGCGTTGTTTGGCTGTGCTACCGATCTGAGACTCCGACTCAGTTAGTGGCCTGGTTGTTGGAGCTCCCCTTTTTGTCGATCTTAGGTTGTACCCTTCCTTGGATGGCACCGTGGGGTCGGGAAATTCAGACAGTTGGAGGGTGTCTTCTTGTGGGTAGCAACTCAGAGCTGGTCGGTCTTTTGCGAGTACTTCCTCTTGCACCTCCACCCCTTCACAGGTTGCCAGGGTTGGAGGGACTCGCTTGCAATGGAGCGTGCAGTCAGTTTAATTTTATTTCCACTCGGAGGGCAGTTCGGGTGGTGCTCAGGACTTGCCAGGGGCCCGTCCACCTAGGCTCCAGATTCTTCGTTCTTATCAAACATGGTCGCCTGGCTTTATTTCATGTCCCGGGCCCCTGGATAGTCAGGCAAGGCTTGCTGCACCTGTTGGTGGATAATTGTTAGCTCGTTTGTCAAATTATGCAAGTAATCTGCGTAGTTCTGTCTCCTGCCGTGTCTCGGGCAGTAACGTCTGCTAGTGCATTTCCCTGTCCAATGAGATCAGTCACTTTCCTATGTGCTTGGCATTTTATCACTGCTAACTTCTTGGGGAGGAGGACTGCTTGCGTCAAGGCGGAGACTAAATCTCCATGCAGGATGGGTGTACCGTGTGAAGTCAGGAACCCTCTTTCTTTCCATAAGATTCCAAAATGGTGAACCACCCTGAAGGCATATTGGCTGTCGGTGTATATGTTAACTGTCGTGTCAGTCGCTAAGATCGGTCGGGACAAAGGGTTGGTGGAGGGCGTACCGTCAAATCCTATTGAGGTCACATGTGAGCCTGACAAGGGTGCCCTTGAAATCAGTCGTTTGGATAGTGCACTACATGTTGCTCCCGTGTCTACCAGAAATGGCGACTTTGTGCCCAGGACCTCAGCGGTAACATAAGGGCCTTGCTGATCAATATAGAGCTCGACTGGATCCCTCCCTTGCCCCTGGCTGTCCTATGCAAAGTCGTACGTATTGTCATAATCTGTCTGTTGGTACTGATTCTGTTTGGGATGGTCAAATGTGTTCACTCTTCCTGGCCTTTCCTCGCTTGCTTCACTCGTGTACCCTCTCCCACGTCCTCTTCCTCTCTGTCCACTTGCTATTTCCATCGCCCTCTGCCCCTACCAGCTCCTAACAAAGCCGGGCATTGGGTTTTCCAGTGTCCATATTCTTTGCAAAAATGCACATTGATCCTGTCCTAGGTCTTGGCGTCCTACATATGATGTCGATGAATTGTTACTAGGTGGCTGTACTCTAGGGGTATTCTGCTGGTATCCTCCCTATATTGCTCCCTTCCTGTATTCGCCCCCTGGAGTTGTGCTATCATTACCCTTTCCTTCAAGTCCTTCTTTTTCCTTTCTGAAGCCCTGTCATTTTCGTTTTTCTGATGCTCATAGTACTGGGCCATTTGGAGAATGGACGCCGGTTTAGATGCTGCCCAACTACTTTCGCTGGCTTGTAATTTCTGGGATACATCTGGCAGTAGTCCTTTGACATAGTTCTGCACAAATAAGTGGTGTCCGGTTGCGGTGGACATGTCTTGTCCACTGTAATCGGAGAACACCGTTTCAAATCTGGAGAAATACTCTGAGACATCCTCTTGTGGTTTCTGGCGGCACGCGGTTACTATGGACCAGTCTATCTTTTTCTCTGGGATCAGCGTTTTCACTTTCTGCACTATTTTGCCAGGGAGGTCCAATATTGCTTTAACCGGTTTTTGACCAGGGTTCCGCTGTTTATCTAATGTGTTGAGTTGTTCCCAGGTATGACCAAGCAATTCGGTATGGTCTATTTTCCTAATCTGTTTCCACACATCTGCTGGCAAACATAACCCGAAGAACAAGTCTATGTCGGCAAGTGTCATTATTGTTGATCCCAGAGCGGTACCTAGCTCGGTGTAAAGGCGGTGGGGTTCTTTCGTAGAATCCGGTAGAGATTTACGGAACGTCAAAATGTCCTGTCTGTCCCATGGTTGATACACCCAATTGTAGACCACCCTTCCTCTAGCGTCTTGATGGTTTATATCGTCATTAGTCCCTTGTCCTCTAGGAGGTACCCAGTAAGGGGCAGCTTCTTTTATTGGCATCATGCTATCTGTTTTTTCCACTGGGGGTCCTGCTACCTTAGTTGTCCTGTCCCTATCTATCTGTCCTTGTTCTATGAGGTGACGCAATACTTCTAGTGTGGATGAAAATAGTTCTGCAACATCGTTGTCGTCTTCATCTCCGATGTCTACCTTCCTGTAGAGAGCCACTAATCGCTCGGGCCCTACGTCTTGGTACTTCTCTTCATATGCAGTAAGGGTGTGGTAACAGAGACGTACAATAAAGTATCGTTTGCGGTTTTCAACATAGGAGTTGCATATATCAGTTACATACTCTTCTGTCTCCTTCCTATCTATGAGGGATTTAACTACTTTATCAATGCCTGCTCGCTCATTTTTACTTAATCGCAGGACCCTGGGCGCTCCTTTTTCTTTTGATCCTATCTCTACTACTATATCCTTTGATGAGGCATTTGGTGTGGGTGACTCAGTGGGAGCAGAGGCGGTGGAGACTGAGGCGATCGTGCCATCTCCAGCTATACTTTGGTGGTCCTGTCGTTGTACTACGGGATGAGTAGGGGCATAAGGGGGTGGCATGTATATGATTGGGGGACCTAACAATAAATCATCATCTACCCTTTGTTTTGCTGGTAACTTGGGGTAAAGAGTCGAGGGCGTTCTAACAGGGCATTGACCTGATATTTTTGATTCCTGTTCCTTTTTATCGATTTCCTTTTCTTTTAGTTTTTCTTCTAATCTTTTACAGGCTTGGTAAGCTGATTTTCGTGTTTCTTTATCTAGTATAGCTTCGTCCCTTTTCTTTCTTTGAGCTGCCTCTTTTCGCCATAAGCCAAAACTGTCAAACATGGCTGGTCTAGTTTTCTTTTTGTGGAGAGCTAATTCTAACGTTTCTATTTTAGCGGGATCGAAAGATCCCGTCAGTGGCCACTGATTTACCCGGTCCGTCCTAGTGTACTTATGCCATAGTTTGCTACAAGCTACGGTGGCTAATCCATATTTTACGTACATGTCCTTGTTAGGGGTGCCTTCCGGCGGTGCCGGATGACTGACCTCTAACAAACGGTCCGGTCCAAAACAATCAAACAATCTAGAGAAAACAGGCATGACGTATTTATCGGTCAAAATGAATATCTCAATCAATCAATTTAGACAAAAAGTCTGCACTACCTGTCCTTCGCTGCCTGCAAAGAGAGAGAATATTCCTATTCTTTGTTGTTTGCAAGCAGGGAATGTCTCAAATAACTCGATATCAAAAAAGGAATACTAGTATTTCAATCAAACTATTCAATCAATCAATCAATCAATTTAAGTCGTTTTTTCACGACCTTACCCGGACCGTATGGACAGTTCTTAGTCTTCCCCTTCCAGCGCCTGGTTGTCCTCTCACTCCAACAATCAATGTGGCGTTCCTCTAAGGTCCCAGTCAGGACCGCAGGTCACTCGAGAGAGGTCCGTTCGGAACAGGTGAAGTTCAGTCGATCGGCAGCCAGACAAGGGTCTTCTCAGGCAGGTATACCCCAATCGTTTAGTTGTTCACTCCGTCGTTAGGACCTCTCTACTGGACCCGTGCGTCGCTGATGGGCCCCTACGCTTGGGCGCCAATTTGTGAAAGGCAGCGAGTCTTCTAAGACCCTCAATGCTGCCCGGTGCAGGGTTCCACCTCTAATTCACTTTGGGTTCGCTATCAAAATAAGGAGGCAAGCGCTGGAAACTGGAAGAGAAGAAAATGGTTTATTTCTCATGAGGAGACCACGTCAACTGCTGACACCAGGATGTCTTCAGGGAGGTGTTCTGCTGGCAATGCTTTTGGCTCTTCCTTTTATACAGGTTTTACACAATGTATTTGTTTCATTTATCATGGTTACAAGCTTGGAGTCTCCGCCCCGGGCAGGTTGTCACACAAGCCCGACATTGTTTCATCAACATGGTTACACAAGCCCAACATTAACTCTCCTCCCGCCCAGGTCAAAAACAGACAATTTAATTGCAGCTGGACCTTGCTTCAGGGTCTAAAAACGAGTGAGACCGGTCAGATCTAAGAGTCCGTTCTGTTGATAAAAACAGGTCCCATTGTTGGTAATAACAAGTCTTGCTGTTTGCAGTGCAATAAATCATTTTGTAAGAGTGTTTTTGGTGTTTGGAGCCTGTTTGTGTAACTAGGTGTAGTGAAGGGTAGAGCGTCCAAAAGCTTGTCTGAAAACAGGGATGAGAGGAAAAACGAGTTTGTGGCAGCAAGTGGCGCTGAGGTTTGTTGTGGCAATAGAGTTTATAGCCCCCAGCACACATACCAGGTCGGTCAGAGGGTCAGAGGGATGCTAGTAAGGGCAGGGTGAAACAAAGGTGACCAACAGAGTACAAAATGGCTGTGATAGATTGAAATGACTGTAACTTATGTGCACATAGAATTTCACCAGACAAGATGGCGCAGGTAATGTTCATAATTGTCATTTTGCTTTTAACAGTATGGAACATCATTGAGATATTACAGCCAGTACACTGCTACTGAAGGTGTATCATGGGACTTGTAGTTTGGCTTGCAGGCACGTGACTTGAACACTATGAATATCACCTGGGACACTGCACAAAGTGATGACGTACCTTTGAAAAAGGCAGTTTGCTGAAACGCATCAGGTTCATCACGTTTCCTTCTGTGCGCGCCATTGCAAATAAATGTTGTTTTCCAGACCCTGGCTGTGGCACATCTTCTTTTGGTATTTCAATAACGGGAAGTGCTGTCTCCCGTAGCCACGGCCGCCCTGCAGGGTTGGGGGCCCCCGACGACAGTGGAGGTTTTTGCAATGATTTATAAGGGGGGCATGACTTGCTCACCCCTTTGCAAGCCTTTGGATTATCCGGCGATAGTTGTGAAGGTGGAGAGAAAGGGAGCCGAGGGAGGTTGATACCTCCGCTTAGCAGGTTCTGGTTTATGCGCTATTGGACATGTGCAGGCACAAGAAGGAGTTTTTTGTGCACCAGTCTTTGTCAACAAGCCACACTTACCGTTTAACATCATTTTGAAGTTTGCAGTGATATGGAACATCATTGAGATATTACAGCCAGTACACTGCTACTGAAGGTGTATCATGGGACTTGTAGTTTGGCTTGCAGGCACGTGACTTGAACACTATGAATATCACCTGGGACACTGCACAAAGTGATGACGTACCTTTGAAAAAGGCAGTTTGCTGAAACGCGTCAGGTTCATCACGTTTCCTTCTGTGCGCGCCATTGCAAATAAATGTTGTTTTCCAGACCCTGGCTGTGGCACATCTTTTTTGGTATTTCAATAACGGGAAGTGCTGTCTCCCGTAGCCACGGCCGCCCTGCAGGGTTGGGGGCCCCCGACGACAGTGGAGGTTTTGCAGTGATTTATGAGGGGGCATGACCCGCTCACCCCTTTGCAAGCCTTTGGATTATCCGGCGATAGTTGTGAAGGTGGAGAGAAAGGGAGCCGAGGGAGGTTGATACCTCCGCTTAGCAGGTTCTGGTTTATGCGCTATTGGACATGTGCAGGCACAAGAAGGAGTTTTTTGTGCACCAGTCTTTGTCAACAAGCCACACTTACCGTTTAACATCATTTTGAAGTTTGCAGTGATATGGAACATCATTGAGATATTACAGCCAGTACACTGCTACTGAAGGTGTATCATGGGACTTGTAGTTTGGCTTGCAGGCACGTGACTTGAACACTATGAATATCACCTGGGACACTGCACAAAGTGATGACGTACCTTTGAAAAAGGCAGTTTGCTGAAACGCGTCAGGTTCATCACGTTTCCTTCTGTGCGCGCCATTGCAAATAAATGTTGTTTTCCAGACCCTGGCTGTGGCACATCTTCTTTTGGTATTTCAATAACGGGAAGTGCTGTCTCCCGTAGCCACGGCCGCCCTGCAGGGTTGGGGGCCCCCGACGACAGTGGAGGTTTTTGCAGTGATTTATGAGGGGGGCATGTCCCGCTCACCCCTTTGCAAGCCTTTAGTTTATCCGGCGATAGTTGTGAAGGTGGAGAGAAAGGGAGCCGAGGGAGGTTGATACCTCCGCTTAGCAGGTTCTGGTTTATGCGCTATTGGACATGTGCAGGCACAAGAAGGAGTTTTTTGTGCACCAGTCTTTGTCAACAAGCCACACTTACTGTTTAACATCATTTTGAAGTTTGCAGTGATATGGAACATCATTGAGATATTACAGCCAGTACACTGCTACTGAAGGTGTATCATGGGACTTGTAGTTTGGCTTGCAGGCACGTGACTTGAACACTATGAATATCACCTGGGACACTGCACAAAGTGATGACGTACCTTTGAAAAAGGCAGTTTGCTGAAACGCGTCAGGTTCATCACGTTTCCTTCTGTGCGCGCCATTGCAAATAAATGTTGTTTTCCAGACCCTGGCTGTGGCACATCTTCTTTTGGTATTTCAATAACGGGAAGTGCTGTCTCCCGTAGCCACGGCCGCCCTGCAGGGTTGGGGGCCCCCGACGACAGTGGAGGTTTTTGCAGTGATTTATGAGGAGGGCATGACCCGCTCACCCCTTTGCAAGCCTTTGGATTATCCGGCGAAAGTTGTGAAGGTGGAGAGAAAGGGAGCCGAGGGAGGTTGATACCACCGCTTAGCAGGTTCTGGTTTATGCGCTATTGGACATGTGCAGGCACAAGAAGGAGTTTTTTGTGCACCAGTCTTTGTCAACAAGCCACACTTACCGTTTAACATCATTTTGAAGTTTGCAGTGATATGGAACATCATTGAGATATTACAGCCAGTACACTGCTACTGAAGGTGTATCATGGGACTTGTAGTTTGGCTTGCAGGCACGTGACTTGAACACTATGAATATCACCTGGGACACTGCACAAAGTGATGACGTACCTTTGAAAAGGCAGTTTGCTGAAACGCGTCAGGTTCATCACGTTTCCTTCTGTGCGCGCCATTGCAAATAAATGTTGTTTTCCAGACCCTGGCTGTGGCACATCTTCTTTTGGTATTTCAATAACGGGAAGTGCTGTCTCCGTAGCCACGGCCGCAGGGTTGGGGGCCCTCGACGACAGTGGAGGTTTTTGCAGTGATATATATATATATATATATATATATATATATATATATATATATATATTCACTGAAAAACCGTAGGTTTCAGACATGTTATATTAGCATTTAAAAAACCTTTGAAATTCACTGAAAAAACCATAGGTTTTAGGGACAGTTATAGTTAGTTGGACATTGCACTCGTACAAAACCCGTGAAATTCCCCCGTTATAAGTTAGTCCAGCTAACTATAACTCGCGCCCCGCAATGCACTGCTGATGACGTCACATATTACATCACTCATGACATGGTCAGTGACATCACTGATGACATCACTGATGACATCTCAAATGACATCACTGATGACATCACTGATGACATCATCCAGTGACTGTGTGTTTCTGTAAAGTTTAAATATTTTTAATATATATAGGAAAAGACGTATTGAAGAATGAGTGGGTGTGTAAGTGTCTGTATGGATGATTTAGTAGGTGCGTGACTGACTGTATAAGTGAGTGATTTAACGTATCTTACTGAATGCATGGGTTAGTGACTAAACTGGGTGAATGTCTGTATCCGTCTGTCTGTTGCTGTGTAAGTGGCTGCATGTGTTTGAGAATAGCTACATGAGTGTCTATATGAGTTATTGAATGCTTGTGTGAGTATCTGTATGGGTGCCTGAGTGTTTGTGTGGGAGGGGTGTGTGCGACTCTGTGCATAGATGTGTGAGTGGGTGATTCACTGGGTGGATGGTTTCAAGAGTGCATCTGTGATAGACTGTATGGGTGGGTAAGTGTGTGTAAGAGTGTGTTAGTGAGTGAATGTATGTCCCAGTGGTACATGTGTGAGTAACTACATATGTGAAAGGCAGTATATATGTGTGTTGGAGTATATAAATAGCTATAAGCAAGAGTGACTGATTGTGATAGTGGCTGTATGGATGAGTGTGTGATTGTATCAGTGATTGTATAAGAGCGTAAGAATGTGCTAGTATTTGTATGAGTAAGTGAGCTGGTGTGTGTATAACTGTATAGGTGAGTAAATGGTAGTGTGTTTAATTATTTGCATGACTGACTAGGTGTGTGAGTACCTCTATGGATGAGTGGCGGTGTTTGAGTGTCTATATAGGAGTATGAGTGCATATGATAGTCCTGTACTGAGTGACCGTAAATATGAGTGACTGTTCGGGTGAGTGAGTGGATGTGTGCGTAGACCTAAGAATCAGTGAGTGGGTATGTAGTTATTGGTGTTGGAGTGTCTATGGTTTTGCGAATGGCAGTCTGTACTTTAGAGTGGGTGTATCAAAGGTTATATTAGGGTGTGAGAAGATGCATGAAATTATCACATGGATGATGTCATCAGTGATGTCATCAGTGATGTCATTTGAGATGTCATCAGTGATGTCATCAGTGATGTCACTGACCATGTCATGAGTGATGTAATATGTGACGTCATCAGCAGTGCATTGCGGGGGCGCGAGTTATAGTTAGCTGGACTAACTATAACGGGGGAATTTCACGGGTTTTGTACGAGTGCAATGTCCAACTAACTATAACTGTCCCTAAAACCTATGGTTTTTTCAGTGAATTTCAAAGGTTTTTTAAATGCTAATTTGTAACTATAACATGTCTGAAACCTACGGTTTTTTCAGTGAATTTCAAAGGTTTTGTAAATGACAATTTTTAAATGTATTAATTGTTATATAAATTTTTTAAATACTGATTTACTACATTTTTAGAAACAATTTTTTTTTACATATTTTATTATTTAAATTACATTGTAATTACATTATACATTACATTACAAAAAATACTTTCTCTTAATGAATTACTTTAGTTTAAATACTTTGCAGATAGGCAATAGACTTTTAAGTACAGTAGTTACAGTTGTTGCAATGGGCAACACATTTTCAAACACAATGCAACATTCAGCTCAATGTGAATTTCTAGTTAAATGCAATTAGTTACTTTATGGATTACTTTTCTAACCACAGGACTGGATCCTAGATCCAGTCCTGGGACATCTCCTGTAAACAGTTGAGTAAAAGCGTTTTGGTTACAGTCGTGATTTTTAAGGAATATTATTGTATTTTAAAAGTTGACACTTTGAAACTTTTTCTCATAGAATCACCAATGTTATCCTATGGAAGGAAATTCACTTAGCAGGTAAAAACTGTTATCGTTACTTTTTCTTACTCAGTGTTGGATCCTGGATCCAGCACTGGTGCATCTCCTGTAAACAGTTGAAAGAATGCGTTTAAGTCATACTGTCGATTTTTAAGGAATATTTGTAGTTTGTGAAAATCAACACTTTGAAACTTTTTTGCTGAAAACCAGTCAATGTTCGCCTATGAAGGAAATTCAAGTTACCGGTAAGTACGGTTAAAATTACTTTTGAGGATCAGTACTGGGCTGAAACATGCAGCACTGAGGTCTCTCCTGATAACAGGTGAGTAAATCGGAATTCGTATTTCGGCTGATTTTAGAGGAATATTTTAAAGTTCCAAAACTCCACACTTAGAAGAATTTCCAAGTGAAACCAGTCAATGTTAGCCTATGAAGGAAATTCAAGTTACCGGTAAGTACGGTTAAAATTACTTTTCAGGATCAGTACTGGGCTGAAAGATGCAGCACTGAGGTCTCTCCTGATAACAGGTGAGTAAATCGGAATTCGTATTTCGGCTGATTTTAGAGGAATATTTTAAAGTTCCAAAACTCCACACTTAGAAGAATTTCCAAGTGAAACCAGTCAATGTTAGCCTATGGAAGGAAATTCAAGTTACTGGTAAGTACGGTTAAAATTACTTTTCAGGACCAGTACTGGGCTGAAAGATACAGCACTGAGGTCTCTCCTTATAACAGGTGAGTAAATCGGAATTCCTATTTCGGCTGATTTTAGAGGAATATTTGCACAATGGTGAAGGGAGGGGGCGGGGCCTGAGGTGACATCTTTGCAAACGCGCCCCGTGGCGCGTTTTAAGTTGGGGGATTAAGTCCCCTTGAATCCTGAGGGTCCCTAGGGGCCAACTAGACCACCAGGAACCTCCAATATGCGCCAGAGGCTGCGTTGCAGAGACGTGTAGAGAGGCCACACCCCTTTTTACACCTCTCTGCAACGCAGCTCTGTGGCGCATTCTGGATGTACCTGTTGGGCTAGTTGGCCCCCAGGGACCCTCAGGATTGAAGGGATTTAATTCCCCATCTTAAAACGCGCCACGGGGCCTGTTTGCACACATGTCACCTGAAGCCCCGCCCCTCCCTTCACCACTGTGCAAACGCGCCCGTGGCGCGTTTTAAGTTGGGGGATTAAGTCCCCTTGAATCCTGAGGGTCCCCGGAGTCCAACTAGCCCACCATATACCTCCAAAAAGCGCCACAGAGCTGCGTTGCAGAGAGGTGTAAAAAGGGGGTGGCCTCTGTACACCTCTCTGCAAGGCAGCCCCTGGCGCATACTGGAGGTACCTGGTGGGCTAGTTGGCTCCCAGGGACCCCCAGTATTCAAGGGGATCGTTCCCTCTCTGCAAACGCGCCAGGGGGCGCGTTTGCAGAGTGGTGAAGGAAGGGGGCGGGGCCTGCGGGCCCGATCGTTTTTTTTGTTTTTTTTCTTCCCTGAAGGGGGGCTGTGTGGCCCCCCTTCCTTTTTTCTTTTTTGGGCCCTGGGGACCCCATCCCCCAGGGCCTTACCCCTTTTTTAAATTACCTTAAAAAAAAAAAACGGGAAGGGGGCCGCGTGGCCCCCTTCCCTGGGCCTGTATTGGCCCCGGGGACCCCATCCCCGGGCATGGCCTCTATATTTATTTTTTTGAGGGGGGCAGCGTGGCCCCCTCCTCTGGCCATTTTAAGGCCCCGGGGACCCCATCTCCCGGGGCCGGCCTTTCCATTTTTTTTTTTTTTCCTCTTTTTTTGGGGAGGGGGCCGCGTGGCCCCCCTCCCGGGCCACTACTTGCCCCGGGGACCCCATCCCCCGGGGCTGGCCCTCTCCGTTGGGGACTGTGGGGGTCCCCAATCCCCCCACAGTCCCGCCGGCTCCCCACGTCCCTTGGGAGCCGGCATTAGCATTCCACATGGGGAGCAGCTGACATGCTGCTCCCCATGTGGAAAAGCAATCGCTTTGGATATTGGAAGAGAGAGCAGGTTTCCCTGCTCTCTCTTCCAATATCCAAAGCAGTTTGCAATGACAGGACGGGAGCCGCGAGGCTCCCGTCCTGCCATAGACAAACCACAGTGTCCCGGGGTAGGCACCCCGGGACACTGCAGGAGCCGGCCCTGGGGGGTGGTGGTCCCCAGGGCCATCAAGGGCTCCAGGAGGGGGGCCGCGCGGCCCCCTCCCATTCAGTACACAGCCCCGGGGAGGTGGTGGTCCCCGGGGCTCTGGGGTCCGTAACGGACCCCCATATTAAAATGTTTAGTGCCCCGGGGAGGTGGTGGTCCCTGGGCGTGTGGGGGCTGGAGCCCCCCACACAGGTTTAATAATTATAAAAAAAAAAGCCCCGGGAGGTGGTGGTCCCCGGGCTGCGGGAGGGCTCAGAGCCCTCCCACACCATTTTTAAAAAAGCCCCGGGGGGTGGCGGTCCCCGGGCTTGGGGGGCCCTTTGAGGCCCCCACACATTAAATTATCCCCCACCATGCCCCCGGGACTTGGGCCACCGGGGGCCACTAACATCGAAGCGCGGAGACCGCGCTTCGATCTTTTTCGGCAGGATTCGCGCACCCTGAGCGCATCCTGCCGATTTTTAAAAATTTTTTTTTTTTTTGCCCAGGGGTCCTTGTGGGACCCCTGAGCAAACCTAGGGGTCAGGGTGTTTCTACCCTGCTCCCTTTGTGCGCTTTGCGCACTTGTTTCTGTCCCTCGGTTCTACCGAGGGACAAAATGGCTGCCAACATTTCCTGAATCGGAATGTTGACAGCCAGCTGACAGCCAATTAACATGCAGCTCGTGATCGGGAGGGTACGCGGACCCTACTCGTCCCTAGATATCACTAACTTTTTACTTTTCATTTTGTCAGCAACTACTGAACGGAATTACACCATTTAACAAAAAGGGTTCTTTCTGAACCAAGAACTACCTCTTTGCCAAATTTGGTGTAATTCCGTTCAGCAGTTCGGGCTGTAGCCGTGTCTAAAGTTTCCTATGGGAAAATGCATGGGGAAAACGCGTTTTGGGACCCCCTTTTTCTCGGCTCCCGCTTGACGTATCCCCCGAGACTTTCAGGGTAGGAGCGGACCGGAGCGCCCCACGAAGTTTGAAAATTTCGCGAAGATACGTCAACCGCCAAGAGAGTTATTTCAAATAGAATGTCGCGGATTTCCTATGGATAATAGGTTGTAACTATAACTATCTACTGGCGACCGCCAGTAGATAATATATATATATATATATATATATATACACAAATATCACTCTTCCCTTCCTCCGTCTCACTTCCCTTCACTCACGGTAGGGTGTTTTCTTCGGCGCGGAGATGAAAACCGCGCATAATATCACAGCTTCCAGGCGAATAATCACCAGCACTCATGGGAGTAGTAACCCTTGATTTTATTGGGTTTTTAGAACATGAAAAGACGCGTTTCGGCAATCGCCTTTGACAAAGGCGGTTGTCGAAACGCGTCTTTTCGTGTTCTAAAAACCCAATAAAATCTAGGGTTACTACTCCAGTGAGTGCTGGTGATTATTCGCCTGGAAGCTGTGATATATATACATACATACATATATATATCTATATGCAAATTGAGAATCCCCCACAGCGCTGCTTCACTGGAAACGGGACACAGACTCCACTTCGTGCTGTTCAAATATTGTTTATTGCTGATAGTATGGTGGGATGACACGTTTCGCCCACCTCACTGGGCTTGCTCACATATCGAGGCACACTACAGTTTTGACATTTAACGTGCAAAGAACCCCACGTGATCAGAAACAGGCATGGTCATGGAAAACAGACTGACACAGTTGATCAGCTTTGCTGTGAATGTGGGTATGAATCTCGACATACTTAGACATACATGTCATGTAAAAGAATTTGAGTTTAAAAGCACATCCTGATAAAAAATTCTAGAAACTGCTGATCTTATGCACGTTGTTTAACTTAATACTTGCTTAAATGCATTGTCATATTCACTTTAACATTAGTTCCTATTGGAGTGCCATATACCTATACATTTGCTACTCATACTAAAGTGCATCTCACCTCTACAGATCATGTAATTGTGCAAAATACATATGTTTCCTGAGTTGATGTTGTGCCTCTCTCCTCTAGGAGAAGTATTTAAAGTGCTTAATGCAGGTGTACCAAGTCTACCCATTCTCTTGTGCCATATTGTTTCTAAATTTATGTCGAGTCCAAATCCATATAGTGTGTTGTTGATAATAACATTCATCCAGTATAAAATCTGATGTGATAAATCTGAGATATGATGATTAGCCTGTGTGCTCCTGACACATAGTGCCAGGATTGATGAAAAAAAGTGCCATAGTGCTCCAAAAAAGTGGTGACGTGTTAAAATTAAAACCCATATCTATACGGGCCCAAGATAGGTAGCAGCGATCATTCTATGAACCCAGTCTAAAATGTTGCAATGTGCAAGCTCAACCCAACTGATAAATGCCTAGATGATTGCAATTTTATTAAGTTCAAGCATCACTAGGGGAATGAAGTGCAGGGTGTGTAATGGAGGTATAAGTAAACCTGGTACATGTTGACACCTTGTTTCCTCATATTGGAAAGATCTGTTATAGAATTTCTAGCAGCTAAGTATAAAACTCGGTATACAACCTGAAGGGATCAGGTAGCTGGATGGTCCGCCCCCTCATTCTAAAGGAAGTTATGTAATTCCTCCCTATTGTTTAGTCCATTTGGTGCTCGTGTGACCAACTCCAAAATGAATTTGGACTCCAACCTCCTCAAAGGTTTCTGTCTGTTCCCTCCCCTTCTAAGTGGGGGTACTGCCCCTATGACAAAGTACCTCAGGCTATTCAGGTCCTTAATATGGACAGTTTTTAAGTGCCTGGCCACTGGATAGGAAATATCGGAGTTAACAATTGTCCTTAGATGTTGAAGAATTCGCACATGCACTTGCAATTTCGTGCTTCCCACGTACTGCAGACCGCAGGTACAAGTTAAAACATACACTGCGAATTCTGTACGGCAATTGTATATCCCTTTGAGTTGGTTGATGGTGGGACCAAAAACGGAGGAATATTGGGTTGTATTAGTGCCAAATTTACACGCTCTACAAGAGCTGCACTTATAAAATCCATTTTTCAGTGCTAGCCAGGTTTTCTTTGTAGTTTTACAATCCCCAAATGGTAATTCCGGGCTAGTTCTAACCAATGCGTTATGCATTGATTTAGCTTTTAAGAAAGTCAAAGTAGGCTGGAGTGGCTAAAGGTATATATATATATTTGTAATTTTTTATATAATTTTAAAATTATAAAATAAATTACAATTAATAGTTTATTAATTGTTTTAAAGTAAATATATATGAATTATTATGTATGTGTTTAGCTTTTTTAATTAGGTTTATTTATTATATTTTTAAAAATTTATATTAAATCTCCTTTATTTTTTAAATTAATTTTATTTACCATATTTAATATTTAATATTTTATTTTATATATATATAAAATTCGATATTTTGTACAACTATATGTTTTAGATATATATTTTTTCCATATTTTTGTACTTACCTGTTTAAGTATAGGGAGTTGATATTTTTGCATTCTATATTTTTTCATTGATATTTTTTACTTCTATGTTTTCTAAATCAATAATTTGTCAGCGAACCGGAAATACAAATGCAAGTATAAAATACAAACATTTTGCTAGTCGCCAAAAGAATTTGTTGCTGCAGACAAATAAGGCTCTCATATTCTTGCTCAGATTAAAATGAATTGATTATTTCTTGAGTTTCCCTAGGACTTTTTGAAACTGTGCTGTAAAATGCACTATTTGGCTGTCTTTTGTACAAAATGTTCTTGGGAAGAGATCTCTCCTCAGACTGCTGTGGAAGAAGTGCAGGGAAGGAGAGTTTGCTTACTCTGTGTATTTCAGGAGGGATAGTTATATTACAGTAGCGTGAAGGTTTCTAAGCCATCCATCTTGCATAAAGCTCTGAAACCTACTTTTGCTGGTTTAAATCTTTTTTATTAGTTTTGAGAAACAGAAAAAATATATCAGTCAATGTTATAGCAGAACCAAATTACACAAAACATACAAGATGATCAATGTTCTCCACAGTATGTGTAACAGTTTCAAAAAGAAAAAAGAAAACATCCAATATCTCTTTCCAGAAGTATTAAGAGAAGCTAGATCTGCAGACATGAATTACTATTCATATCAACATCCTGCCTGCTATTTAAGAGACAAAGAATTAGAACAATAAGAGTGCGTATTTACAGGTAAAAGCTCCCCTGGAGCAGTAATCTTACCGTCCATGAACAAAAGATCCCCAGATCTCATCAAACAGTTGTAGTTGGTCATTCAATTTATTTATAAATCACACGGTCTTGTGATGCTATTATCACTATGGTCTCTGATAACTCACTGAGTGTTGGAGGAATTTTAGCTTTCCAATGTTACAGATCGTTGCCGTTATAAAAACAGAGGGGGATATTCTCAAGAACGTGCGATAATCATCGCCAAAATAGGTTAACGCAATTTTTCACATCGCCGTCTATCGCGGGAAAATAACTCCGTGTTAACGTCTTATTCTCAACACGGCGGTGACATGCAATAGTTTTCCGATAACGCGTCAAATGTCTGCGATAAAATTACCAGGACGGCGATAAAAATCTAAAGCCTAATGTGAAAAAAGTTGCGATGGGCCCAACTGCGATAAAAAATCCAACGATAAGCAGCGCCAGGCCTGCAAGTCCCACAAGTCAGGTGGGAAAAACCACTATAAAAGCGGCAACAAAAAACACAAACAAAACACAAACAACTACGAAGCACCATGGAGTTAGCCGGAGCAAGTACAGAGGACAACCAGAACCCCACAAGCCCCACGGAGGACCAGCCTGGGACCTCGGGGTCAGGGAAGGGCAAGGAGAAGAAGAATAGGAACCCGCCTTTCAGTACGCAGGAAACCCAGATCCTCATTATGGAGGTGATAGAACACCACCACCAACTGTTCATCACCTCCACTGTGTCATTGGCAACTAAAAATACTATATGGCAGTCCATCTTGGCCAAGGTGAATGCAGTCGGAGTGAAGAGAAGGGAAGTGGACGACTGCAAGAAGCGCTGGACTGATGTGAAGCGCAAAACCAAGCTGAAACTCGCAGCCTACCTGAAAGCAGCAATACAGACTGGAGGTGGGAGTCCAGTGACACACCAGGAGCTGGATGAGATGGAGGAAATGGTGACCCGAGTCATCATTGGGGAGACGGTGGCAGGAGTTGGGGGACCAGACACTGCCCAACATGACCTGAGCCAACAGCAACAGGGTGAGTAACGACCAGGGACTGGGGGACAGGGGAGATGGGCACAATGGCACACATGCACAATTAAGTATAGCACATCTGCGGACAAACCATGCCCAAGAGTCACAACTCCGACCAAGAGCCCAATTTACCCAAGTCTGCAATATCTCAGCACTGTATAAGCACAGAAGTGAAAGGCACACCGCCTGAAAGGGATAAGGGCCAGCAAAATCAGAGCTGAAGGGGCAACACACCCACAATGCAGCACACACACATAAGAATCAGAGCACCTCAACATTGACAACAATGTGGTACAAACTGCAACACCTTCACAACAGAACAAAGGACACAACTGCTGCTGCTTGTGGGTAGAAAATGGCCATTCGTATTTGGCATAGCAGGAAACTGTGGGATGATAATGTACAAAAACAACCTCACATCCCGGATGGTGTAGAAATGTCAACTGTCCCGCATCAAATAGGCATCTCCTCACAAACAGTCACAATGTACATTGTCATGCAGTCTGTATGTAAACTTGTACAATGCGTGAACATACATGTGAACACAATGTCAATCTGCATCTCCCCTTCACATTGCAGAGGGAGAATCAACACCTCCTGCAGAGCAGACCCAACAACTCAGCACTGATGATGAAGAGGACCTCCCCAACATCAACACCGACGCCCGTCAACAGCTCACGGACAGCTTCGACACCCCACCTCCAGGAGTAGGGCAGCCCAGCTGCATCGAGGAGACCCCACCCCCTGCACAGACCACACAGCAGGAAGCACCCACCACCACGGCTGTCTCCCAGGACCCCCACGACCAACACATGGCATTCCAACGCCGTGTGTTAGGGTGCCTGGAGAAGATGGCTGATCAGCTGCGGGTGGGGTTTGACCTCATGGCAGCCAAACTAGATGCCATACGTGGGTGTCTAAGTCCCATCAGGGACCACTTACAGTCCCTAACGGACACCCACTGTCCGCTCCATGCTCTCCAACAATCCATGGCTGACATCGCTGGAGTCATGACTCAGACCCAAGAACAACTGTCTAGTCAGAGTGGCACCAGCGATGTCAGCCGGGAGTTGGGACACATAAGGAGAATGATGGAGAGCTTGGAGCGGATGCAGGCGGAAAGAATGTTTGCCACGGCTGCATACCAGCGAGATGTAGCTGTGATCTTCCATGCCCTGCAGATCCTCGTCATGGCATTGCCGCCACAAGGCCTGGCGCGGATGAATGCTGCTGCTACTACTCCATCTACATCTCCGCCCCCTGAAGTGTCAGTGCCACACAGTGCGGCAGGCATTCCACCTCCGGCCCCTGATGTGCCAGTGCCACACAGTGATGCAGACTAAACACCACCACCCACATGTGAGGCACCTGACACATCAGAGGACGAAGATGATGATGAATCTGGCTTTGTGGTAAGAATGAAGTGGTAGCATTCATCTCCGCCATATGGCCTGTTTCAGCTTAGTTCTGCCCTCTGCATCATGCCCTGGCATAACACCTTCCACTGTCCCCCGATACACTCAGCGACACTCACCTTGGACCTCGACATGGACTGCCATATTTTGTTTGGTTACCAATGACACAGCAATCACACTGCGGACTGAAGTCTTCCTCTTCCTATGAACTTGTCAATCCCTAAAGGACTCTGGCTGGCCCTCCACGGGGCAGCAATGTAAAGTGGGGTTTGCATGGCCCTGTACTGGTCCAGCTTCAACACTCCACTGAATGCGAATAAAACATTCTAATTCACACAGATGTGTCATGGCTATGATCAATCAAGTATGAAAGTATGGATGAATGTAGGGACAGTGATTCCACAAAAAGGTACTCCCTGGGTAATGCTATCAATGCGCATGTATGGCCGTGACCCAGATCGGCAGTGAGACACACATTGTCGTTCAAATCAACACTCATCACAGTTGAATACAAGTGAAGGTGCGTAGACTTTATTAGCTTATGCGTGTCAGTACGGGCAAGATAAGTGCCACAACATGCAGACCAATGCAGCAGTATGTCAGAATGAGGAACGTTGCCAAGCGCTGCAGTCCACTCAGGGGGACTGCCTCACCTTTCACAGGTGTGTGTTAACCCGAGTTGTTGTCCGCTCATGTATTCGGAGTCCAGGCGAATGCAGCCATGTCCACTGTTGTCGTGGGATATGTGACCAGATCTCCAAGATGCAACAAGGTGTTGGGACATGTGCAATGGGTTCCAATCTGTTGTGGCTGCAGGTATGTAGTTACTCGTCCATGAAAGCGATTGCAGCTTCGTAGGCTATCATTTCCAACATGAGGTCATTGTCGACTTCATCAAACAGGACGGTGAGGCAATCCATTAGCAGGTCCGGACAGATGTGCTGCGTCCACCCCCTTTCACCAATTAGCACTACAGCCCAATAGGGGAGCGGTTCAATGTGGTCACTGCACACAAGGAGTTGTGCAATCTCCCAGGTCCAGCTGGCAGCATGTATGCCAAGTATCTAGGCATCCCATAAACGGGTATCACGGTGACACTCCTGGTCGTGGGCCAACAGGGGGCGCACACACATGTCAAAATCCAGTTCAGCTACCATCCTGTTGGATAGGCAGACATCCATGGACCACTCGAATATGCACGATCGACAATGCAACACAGGCTGAACGCAGGTGACGTTGGCAAGGCGGAAGCTTAGCCGGTAACTGATCCGCAGCACTGCCAATGACAGTGCCCCCAGTAAATGCAGCATACGTGCACGGTACAGTTCCACGTGACAGGGGTTGTGCATGTGTCCGGGATGTTCTGCCATTGCGTTAGTGTCTCTAGTTGAAGCGGCACTGTTCTGACCTGGGCCAGTTCTGTGGATGAAATGCCATAGCTCGGATCAATGAGTTGTTTTAGTGTGCAACAGTTGTACGCCTGGGATGGTGTGGAGTAAGTGTGAAGGCCATTCCATGCAAGATAACTTCGAGCAAGGACTTCTGTGTGTGGGGTGTGTATACGTTGGTTTTTCGTCGGGCTGTGCGTAGTGTGGGAGTCATCATCAGCTGCTATAGTATCTGTCCGGGGGTGCCGGGCACATGCAATTCCGAGGTCGGAGGTGCACATGTGCTTCCGCCTGATAGCTCAGACGAAGGAGCTTTAATCCCTAATGTTAGTTTGTCA
Source organism: Calotriton arnoldi (assembly GCA_963921515.1). Classification (NCBI taxonomy): domain Eukaryota; kingdom Metazoa; phylum Chordata; class Amphibia; order Caudata; family Salamandridae; genus Calotriton; species Calotriton arnoldi. The sequence continues at coordinate 2,456,740 of CAWUFW010000045.1, forward strand.
TCTGCTTGCATTCAGGAAATGTGATGTGGCTTGTTGGGGGTGGGGTGGGATGTGTGCGACTTTGGGATTCATGTTTGACATGTCTTGCTTGTGGCAAATGAGGGGCATCACTGTGTGTTACGTTGCCTCACAGCTGCTCCTCCCTCCCCCGAGCCTATTTACTTGTGTGCGCTGCGCGTTGCATCACCTGCACTCCTACGTCACACCATTGTCATGCCTGGCTGCGAATGTCCACAAGCCTGACAACGACACTGTGATGTTGGCCGTTGAAGGTGGGCGGCCACGTGAGTGTAGGCCTATGGTAAGGATACGGCGGACACAGATGTAGAGTTCGTGCCTGGCAGTACTCACGCTGCGATTAAGGCTAGGCATTTGGCTCATGCTGCGGCAATACAGATACACACAACACTTGGCATGTATGAGCCAAGACCCCGAGCAGTCTTGCGCTCCTTTATTTCTCCGTTGTGCGAGCCCGCCCTCCGGGTGCATGCTACATTGCAACATTGTCGATTGCGGGCCGGGTGGCGCCGACACTACAACAGAGACACACGCATTAGTCACTTCCTTGTCCAGGCCAGCACTGAACCACGCCCAGAGCCCCGGGCAAATTCTTCACACCCCTACGCTGGACTGGCGTACGCCGGTCCAGCCCACTCCGCTTATGCTTACAGGGGGGAACGACAAAGCTACGTGTCCAAGGTCTTACCCACTGCTTGAGGTGACATGGTTGCGTCCGCTGTCCACAGCACAATGTAATGTGGTAGGGCCCTGGGCCATCATTCATACATAATGACCACACGGACACACTTAGATAGATAGTGGAACAGGCTACGGGCACGTGCGCCCGGCCCATTTTATTACCAGGGTCACATGTCCAGTGACGCCTGTGCTGGATGTGTGTGGGGTGAGTGTAAGCCAGCCCTCAGGGAGTGGTTGGTGCCGGCAACAACTAGAACAGTGATCATCGGTTCACACACACAAGACTCAATCATGAAGGTCCATGACTTGCAGTGCACTGAGGCAGGGGCACCAGATCTGACATCACACACACAAGATTCAATCATAAAGGGTCCATGACTTGCAGTGCACTGAGGTAGGGGCACCAGATCTGGAATCACACACACAAGATTCAAACATAAAGGGTCCATGACTTGTGGTGCACTGAGTTAGTGGCACCTGAAGCGCTCAGCGGGTGTGCAGCCTGCGATGATGCGTCGTCCGGGCGGGCCGCACTGGAAGCAATGTCTGTTGCCTACTGGACTGCGCCATAACTAAATCCAGACTCAATTTGAATTGGGGGACCTGCTGACCGCAGTGTAGGCCAGAGGCAGCGGTCAGCAAGGGCCCACAGCCACGTGGCGATGACTTGAGCTGCATAGAGTTAGTGGCACCTGAAGCGCTCAGCGGGTGTGCAGCCAGCGATGATGGCGTGTCCTTGCAGGTCAGGATTGAATTTGATATGTGTGAGCCCTACTGACCGCAGTGTAGGCCGGAGGCAGTGGTCAGCAAGGGCCCACAGCCACGTGGCAATGACTTGAGCTGCACAGAGTTGGTGTCACCTGAAGCGCTCAGCGGGTGCGCAGCCTGCGATGATGCGTCGTCCTGGCGGGCCGCACTGGAAGCAATGTCTGTTGCCTACTGGACTGCGCCATAAATAAATCAAGACTCAATTTGAATTGGGGGACCTGCTGACCGCAGTGTAGGCTGTAGGCAGTAGTCAGCACACACATAACTCCGTGGTGCTGTGCCGCTGGGTGCGCTGGGGGCCTGTGTCGCAGGAGCCAGCGATCGGCTGAGGAGGCTGGCGGTCATGGCAGCGGACTCGTGGCAGGCTGAGGGGCGCCGCCATGGCAGACGCGTTGGCCATCCCGGAAGTGAACCACGCCCAGAGCCCCGGCCTATTTATTCACACTCCTATGCTGGACTGGCGTACGCCGGACCAGCCCACTCCGCTTAAGCTTACAGGGGACGACGACACAGCTACGTAACCGAGGTCTTCCCCACTGCCTGAGGTAACACGGTTGCGTCCACTGTCCACAACACTACAAACACCAGCAGTATATGTCCACATGGACATGTCTTTGCTCTGCATACTGAAGTCTGTCCAGCACATCACCGCCACACTTGGCATTGTGTACATTCTTTTTCATGGGTGACTTGCCTCCTTCACACACACATACTTGGTTCCCACCTCTCCCCACATTCTGCAATTGTGTGGCTGAGGGTCCATGCCGTTTTCGGAAGGTCAGCTGTCTTCTTCTGCGCTGCCTAGGTGGTAGTCCTGGGGGAGGGGGCTGGGAGTGGGGGTCCTGGGGGTGGTGGCGGTGGGTGTTGTGGCCCTCTTGGGTCTCCAAGCTGCATGATCATTGGCTCCATGGCATCTGTTGATCTTCAGATGTGGCTCTGGGCTGGGCTCCCTTTCATACTGCAGGTTGTCGTCCTGCTTAACACCAGTAAAAGGCAGGTGTTAAATCCCTGCTGCTAACGTGCCTTATCGCCTGTTTTTGGATCGCTTCGCCGATCTGGCTGGTCGTTGGGAATATCGCGAAGTGGTGTTTTCGTGTGTTTTTGCATGGGAACGCCTACTCTGCATATCATTAGCGTTAGTTGTCGCTCTCATCCGTGGCGATGTTTTTTGCGGCAGCTATCGCTGGAAAACTGGCGATATCGGCAGTTTGCACCAGCTTGAGAATAGCGCGATAAATCTATCGCCACTTTTGCGGCGCTAAAGTGCCGATAAATCGGCGATAAGTCCTTGAGAATATGCCCCTGAGTCTAATCATCTTTTCTTATGGTTGTTTAGCCCACTGATGTCTTGCGTATCATGAAGCAGCGCTATTTCCAGTGATGGGGTTACAACAAGGTTACTAGATTCTTTTAGCTGACGCCATACATGCCCAAAACGGCCTGCGAGGCTATGCAGGTCCATAAAATATGCACAATGTCACACCATTGTGGCAGCATCTTTATCAGTTCGAATTAGTGAGTAGTTTTGCTCTGTGTCGCTTGTTTGGTGACTGATGCCAGTCATGGATGTTTTTAAAATAGCTACATTTTAGGCTTCCCAAAGGCTTCTATCATGAGTTGCTAGAAGCTCTGACCATGATGCTTATGTATATGCTTTCTGAATATGAGGTTGTCATTTGTTTCACAGGTATGTGGCTGTGGGTTTGGAATTTAGGACCAGATGTCTCAAAGGGTTTAACCCATTGCGTGTCTATGGTAAAATGCATTTGTCCACATGGTCCATATTTCTTCAATAAGAGTTTCATAAAGACCCGAAACCAGTTTTTTGTAACAACCACTGTGGTCTAAATAGGAGTGCAGAGAGGAGATGGCAAGGTAGAAAGATTCCCCCAACAAACTTTATAAGCAGTGTTTAAGTTGCAAATAATGTAGAAATTGAGAAGCATCTAGTTGAAACTTCGTGCACAAATCAACAAAGGATTTAGAAGAGGGATTTGACCATAAAGTGAGTGAATAGTTGTGTATTGAGTCACTGGCAGGGTCTCACTTTTAGCACAATGGACCTTATAACCTGAAAATGAGGAAAATTCTGATATTGTTTTCAATAGAGCTAGTAAGCACGCCTCCAGCGAGGCCAATGTCAGTGGGATGTCATCTGCATACAGCATTAGCTTCAGGTCACCAGCAAGCATGTTGATGCCCTTGATGTCCATTGAGTGCCTGAATGCCAATGGCGACTGGTGCTAGGGCTATTAAGAAGAGTAAAGGTAGCAGGGGGCATCCATTTTACTTTGTGTTTGATCAGGCAGAAAACTATTGAGGTTCACTACTGCTATAGGGGAGTTATATAATCACCCCGCAATATTTATACATTTCAGCCCTTGTCCCATTCTGACCATTGTACAGGAAAGATAGCCCAAATCCTCCCAATCACATGTCTTTTCAGCATTGAGGGAGAGGGCTGCCTTCTCGTTTTCCTCATGTCTCGTGCTCCATTACAGATGTAGCAGGATACGTGTATGGGTGTGGCAGAAGAGACCTGGGATGAACCCCACTTGATTCCTATGCACCAAGAGAGGGATGGCTCTCTTTAATCTGTTTGGCAGGAGCTTGGCCAAGATCTTAATGTCATTATTGATCAGAGAGATCAGCTGATAGTTTCCACAGTATAATGGATATTTTCCTGGTTTAGGAATCTACCAGATATAGGACTTATTGAATTTGGGGTGTTGGCCATCAGTCTATCCAGTTTTCCTAAGCATCCACCCTAATAGGGGTACTGTATATTTAGATATTATTTTATAATATTCTGCAGGCTTCTCCATTTGGCATGGTTTCTGCTATTTCCTCATCAAAAATGTCCCTATCCTGTTCATCCCAGAAATCTGGTGAAAGCTTTGGGAATGGGATTTGTTCCATAAAGTTCTGTTCAGCAGTGTCCTGTCCTTTAGCCTCCGAAGTATATAGCACAGAGTGAAAGGCAGTGATTTCTTTGGTGATATCATGAGGGCAGGTAAGTAAGTTGTTATTCCTGTCATATGTAGCCAGAATTGCTAATTTGGCTTTCCTCTGTTTTAGTTGCCGAGTCAGTAGTCTGACAGCGTTTTCTCCTTGTTCTTAGTGCCACTCTTTTATAAGATGAAAGGCTTTTTCTGCCTGCTGTGTGAGGATAGTATTCAGTTAATATTTCTTTGACATTAGTAATTTTACATTGGAGTTTGTTGGTGTGTAGCCGTAAATCTTGTGGAGTTGGAGATTTTTTTATTTCAGCAGTTTCATGTGTTCCAGCATTTGTTTATGCTCAAGTACAGCATCTCTCATCATGAAACCTCTTGCATATTATTTCCCTGCAGCCCACAAGGTTTGCCAAGAAGACACTTAAGGCCTGATTTATATATTGGTGAAGAAGGTACTTCATTGCAACGACAGCAGGGTTCCCTCCCCGCTAATATAGTGGTCTGCCTGCCAAATTTAATTGCAGGCAGACCTTAAGTTTAGCCACAGGGGGGACTACTCTGTCTCTGCCGTTTCAAAATGTCTCCGAGAGTCCTGGGGAGTAAGGGCCGTCAGAGAAATGGCCACATGTCTGCCCACCCAATTGAGATGGGCTGACATGTGGTCATTTTTTCCTGTTCTTTACTGCCAGGTAAAACCTAGCGGTAAGGAACAGTAAAACCATCCCAATGCTCCCCCCTCAATGGGAGAAGCCTCCCATGGTAAGTGAAGCATTACTGTTTTCTTTTCAAAAAGATAAATCCCTTTTTAGGATTTTCTTTTTTAAAGGAAAAAAGAATGCTGTTTGCTGCAAGGCTGCATCCTTTACGACGCAGCCCTGCAGCAAATGGTAAAATGCACTGACTGGAACCGCCATGATGGCGGTTCCTGCCAATGACTTTAAAAATGACCGCCTGCTTGGCGGTCATTTATAAATTAGGTGGGCGGCCTCTCCACCATGGGGATGGAGTAATTTACTCCGTCCCCCTGGCGGTACCCAGGGCCGTCTGCCTATATCTAAATCTGGCCCTTAGTATTTATTCAGGTCATGGTAGCCTTTGAGGTATCCAAGCAGGTTCTTCTTTTTCTCCTTAAGGTGTCCATTCTCCAAGTTCTATCTTTTGGTACTATATGTCACAGATTCAATTTGAGGATAGTTGGGGCATGGTCCGAGATGCGTCTGGCCTCTACTGTGCAGCCGAGGACCCTAGGAAGGTTGCTAGAGTGAGTTAAGAAATAATCAATCCAGGTTTAAGTCCAAGGAGGGCATGATAAGTAAGTATGCCCTCTGTTCTTGGTATGATGGAGTCACCATTGGTCATCAACAGAGGGGCCTGACATCAAGTCTTTAAGGATTCCCCTATCTTTGTTACTTTTGTGGTCCAGATGGCTAGATCAATCCAGAATGGGATCAATTTAAAGATTCCAACCGCTACCACTCGTAAACTAATTACTTCAATGAGTACCCTGTACTGTTTGGTGAGAAGTATCAAATTTTGCTGTGTTTGGGGCCCTTGGATCATTAATTTCACAAGAACATTATGGCCCATGGGTCTTACCACGCCTATAATATTCTGAGGCAGTTGTTTATGGATTAGTATGGCTACACCACTATTTCTATAAGGTGGCATGATGGATGCCGAGGGTTTGTCAGGATCTACTGATCCTGACACAGCAGGCACCATGCCCACCCAGTTGCGCTTACGTTTATCTGCTTCTGTTTGTGAGATGGGCCTTGTAGAGAGACTATGGCTGGTTTCTTAGATCTCAGGTAAAATAACACTTTCTTCCATTTCACATAATTAGTGTGGCCATTTATGTTCAGAGACGGGGCGTATTGGCGAAGGACTTGATGCTGGGAGGGCGCTGTTGGTTTTGCTGCTGTCCTTCCAATAAAAGAAGGTGTTACTTACGTTGTGTGTGGCCCCTCAAGCTCTCGAGCGTCTTCAAATGGAATATGTAGGGGCCTGCTCCGGCCGCGAGGGAGCCCAACTGCAGATAGCAGCAGGTCCGTGTGGCTTTCAATATGTCAGCGCACAAGAGGAACAACGTGTCCGTTTTGGAAGGACATAACCAAGCAGCAATTCACCTTGCCTGTAACAGCGACCAGCAAGGTACTTTTAATTAATTATAAAGGGAAAATACAGCAGCATCCAAACGGAAAATATCATCTATACTACAAAGACCATGATGCACCTAGTGAACACGCCCACTAAAGGCGGGACTGACAATAAAATCGCGAGTGCGATTTCACTTGAGAGCAGCTGTTTCCCCTGATGCCAGGCCAGTGAACAAGGGAATTTAGACCTGAAACGCATTTGGTGTATTGGCGAAGGACTTGATGCTGGGAGGGCGCTGTTGGTTTTGCTGCTGTCCTTCCAATAAAAGAAGGTGTTACTTAGGTTGTGTGTGGCACCTCAAGCTCTCGAGCGTCTTCAAATGGAATATGTAGCGGCCTGCTCCGGCCACGAGGGAGCCCAACTGCAGACAGCAGCAGGTCCGTGTGGCTTTCAATATGTCAGCGCACAAGAGGAACAACGTGTCTGTTTTGGAAGGACATAACCAAGCAGCAAATCCGCCTTGCCTGTAACAGCGACCAACAAGGTACTTTTATTAATTATAAACGGAAAATACAGCAGCATCCAAACGGAAAATATCATCTATACTACAAAGATCATGATGCACCTAGTGAACACGCCCTCTAAAGGCGGGACTGACAATAAAATCGTGAGTACGATTTCACTTGAGAGCAGCTGTTTCCCCTGATGCCAGGCCAGTGAACAAGGGAATTTAGACCTGAAACGCGTTTGGCGTATTGGTGAAGGACTTGATGCTGGGAGGGCGCTGTTGGTTTTGCTGCTGTCCTTCCAATAAAAGAAGGTGTTACTTACTTTGTGTGTGGCCCCTCAAGCTCTCGAGCATCTTCAAATGGAATATGTAGCGGCCTGCTCCGGCCGCGAGGGAGCCCAACTGCAGACAGCAGCAGGTCCATGTGGCTTTCAATATGTCAGCGCACAAGAGGAACAACGTGTCCGTTTTGGAAGGACAAAACCAAGCAGCAAATCCGCCGTGCCTGTAACAGCGACCAACAAGGAACTTTAATTAATTATAAAGGGAAAATACAGCAGCATCCAAACGGAAAATATCATCTATACTACAAAGACCATGATGCACCTAGTGAACACGCCCACTAAAGGCGGGACTGACAATAAAATCGCGAGTGCGATTTCACTTGAGAGCAGCTGTTTCCCCTGATGCCAGGCCAGTGAACAAGGGAATTTAGACCTGAAACGCGTTTGGCGTATTGGCGAAGGACTTGATGCTGGGAGGGTGCTGTTGGTTTTGCTGCTGTCCTTCCAATAAAAGAAGGTGTTACTTAGGTTGTGTGTGGCCCCTCAAGCTCTCGAGCGTCTTCAAATGGAATATATATATATATTGTGAACAAGGCTGCATGTCTTTCGGCCGAAACGCGTCATTTTGGACATTGATGACTGAATAAAACACCTTGCCATCATCATTGCTTTGGAGTCTGTGCCCTTGTGTTGCGCCGCTGTGGTTGGAATACTCTGGGATTTGCGTGTTGATATATATATATATATATATATATATATATATATATATATATATATATATAGTGCCTCACGTAAGCAACCGCCATGAGCCTGTTGGCTATTACTCACCAACAGTCTCGATTTCTCAACATTGGCAGCTTTCCTATAAAAACCGAAGGAACCAAGACTGAATTAAATAGCGCTGTTGGTGTGCATCCCAAGCCAATCAAACACATACATCAGCCTAGGCCTGATACATAGACACTGGGTCTGTCTCTAAATGTTTAGTTGGAGCTGAACCCTCCCCTAACAAAAAATGTGGATGATAAGGATTGTTTTTTGAGAAACACTTAGATATTTTGTGTGATAAGTATCAAGTGCTTTGCAGTTTGTATTGCCTTTTTGAGTGGAGGGAACCCTTGATACATAATCCCTCTTTAGCTCCTGTTGTTTTGGAGTTCTAGTAAGTGCCAATATTATATGCAGTCAAGAGCATTGTCTCTGCTTATGGTCATCACTGTTACAGGTGTGAACTGGATGCATGTAAAAAAAGGGAACTGCTTACCACTATGAATGCTGTGGTAGCACCACCATCTCCTTAATCTGCAGTGTAAGGGCACCATGCTCATGAGAGGGATAGCAGCATTTTCTACCTCCCTGGCAGCTTCTCTGTCCATCTGGGTGGCCTCTCTCTAAGAACGGGTATGTCCTATTGGTCTAAGAAGCTCCACATGATCCACTGAAGGAAGGCCTAAGATGCTCGCAGGTTCCTCCCAGGTGCCCCCCATAGAAATGGGGTGATGTAGACTCAAGGCATATTTATAAAAGGAAGTAAAGAAGCAACTATTTCCCCAGCAACTTGAGGGTGTTCATCTTTTCTCAAGGCAAAACTGTGCCTCCGAAACCTATGTTTATCATTTCTCATTGAAAAAAACACTTGTTTGGCAAAGGCAGGCATTTTCTGTAACCTTCACTGTTGCAGGGGCACAAAAGCAATCTCAAATGTGATATTCGAAGTGTTCCCTAGTAAGCAGGAGGATCACTATTCTCCATACTCCATTGTATTATTTTGCCTATATGATTTGCCCACTTGTCATTGTTTGATCACTGTTTTTACTGTACATATATTTGCATTTCAAGGTAATATAAAAGTGTTTAAACAAAATAACAGCTCCGGCCTAACATTCCTTTTTTACTGTAACTTTGTTAAGTTTCTCAACTGAATAATCAATTCATTTCCTCTGACCTAGGCCATGGATATTTGACCAAGAAATCCAGAGACTCAAAAAAGCTTGGGATTTATAATTTATGAAAACAGTGTTATCGACCTCAAAATGTGAGTTGATGTATAGTTAAAACATTGATCAAGCAGAGACAAGCACACAAATCTACTAAGGAACAAAATAATACACTGGAATACCAAGGATTGAGATCCCACTGACAAAATTAAGATAACTCTTTAAACGCTGTACAAGTTGTTGGCTTTGGTGGTGGCTTACTTGCATAACAAGGGTTAGCCCCACATCACATTAACTGGAGGGATTGTAAAACTTACGTGCTCCATGGCACATAGCAATGTTCCACTGGAACCAGTCTTGTATCATGCACGATTTGTACACCAAAGGCTGTGTTATGCATAGTGCTTCGGGGGTGCAACTGGTGGTGTACCCAATTTGTGTGCCATCAGGGCACTATGGTATTACAGAAGGGGCAGCAGACACTTGTGCGGCCTCTTATGTAAAACTTATAGCGCTGGCGCACATGTAGTGCCAGCGCTATTTTCAGATGGTGTTCCCTCATTTGTATGCAGATGCAGAGGCAAGCAGGCCGTAGAAGGTGCAGTGAAAGTACGCCACAAAAAGGAGGTGTGCTGCAGGGTGAAAAGAGGGTCCCATGGACCACCCCAGACATCATCCTGCAGGGAGAGCTGTTACTCACTGCACCCGCTTGCAGGGGGCTCTCTGATCCCACTTTAAAGTGCAGGCAGGTTGCCGCCTGCACAGGGAAGCACAGAACGGCTTTGAAACCGCTGCTCCATATTTTACTGACTGCACTGCCCCCATGGTGAAGGAGGTGACCTGATTAGGGCCACCCGGGTCACTCGCGACCACCTCTCAGCCTTCCAAACAAATGAAGAGTCGGTCAGACAGTAGAGAAAATAACCAAAGTTATTTATTAGTATGCGCTGGAGCGGAGTCCGGTCTGACCAGCCTCCTTAGATAGCTGCCGAGAGACTGACCCCCGTTCACATGGTAAAGTCAGATATACATTTCCAACACCTTTAAGACCTGCCCAGACTGGAATTTTCCAGGTTGGGTGCTGATGAACAGAGGAAGTACAGAAGGACGGGCTACCATCCTGAGTTTGGGTACACGCTATCTTAGTTTCAAGGTTACTCTGCCCGTGCCCTTCTCTCTGAGAGTGGGAGCAGACCTACATACTGAGAAAGGCATGCAAAACAGAACAATCTATTGATTAGTGCAGCGAAGCTCAACCTTGAACACTAAAGAGAAACAATCGAGGCTGCTTTCTGCTGAGGCAGGCAATGTAAGACAGAAGCTTAGTTTCGATCATGGTACAAAATGGCGGCTGAATTCAAAATGGTGCCGCAAATGCTAACTTAGCTTGCACAATGCTACAAGGAGTCAGCTAGACGCATTTTCAGCCCAACAGCCCCTCCTTTTAGCATTTGCTAACAATTTTGTCTAATGCTAGGAAATTAATAACTACGTGCAAATTAAGAGGAACATTATTATATATCAATACACATATAATCAATATTCAAGAATACCCTCATCAATGGACATCAAGTGTTGGGAAGCCTGCATATGCATTAGGGACGTTGTCTGAGATGCATAGGGACATCAACACTCAGAATTATCCATATATTCAGTATCAGGAATAGAAGTTGCAAGGGAGGTGGTAGAACCAAAGATGCCCTCATCTATTTGCATCATTTCGTGAATGTCCTTCTGCAACATAATCGCAGCAGTGTCACGGACTGTCTTCTGCGGCTTAGGGGTGAGGAGTGTTGTACAGTAAGAGCAGCATAAGGGAAGACACTGCACCAGAATGCAACAGACAATTAGAATTACAATAAAGTAGATCACCCTTTCCAGAATCCAACCCCATCCACCAAAGAGGAACCAACTCCAATTTCCGCTTTCCATTCCCTTGACATTCTCCAAAATATCTAAAATGTGTTGGGCAATATTCTTTTCCATATTTGTGATCCCGACTACACATTGGTCTCCTACTACTGCGCACACACCACCCCTCTTAGCTAGGATGAAATCAACTGCATATCTCGTTTGCTCAGAGTATATTCGCATACTTTCCAACTGGGTGGCGATGTCACGTAAGGCCGCTACTGTAGAGTTAGACAGTATCTGCAGCTTACATCCAAAATATTCCCTAGCCCTTTCACCTCTGGCCATAGCGGTACCACCAAACGTAATAATGGAGGAAAGTATATACCCAAAAGTGTTACCATTACTATAATTATTGACCTCCAGGTCTGCCACTTCGTCGCAAAATTCCTTTGTTAACATCCTTTTAACCCATCTTATTTTTGGTTTACTATACTTACAAGGCACCCCAAGAGGAAGCACCATTCCCAAAGCCACGTCCTGGGTACCATTATGAACATTAGAATAAGTACCATTAGACAAGAAGTAAAATCCTGGGTGTGCATAAAGTGGACCTTGGTAATCTACAGGAGCATAGCTGGTGTTCATTCCCACTGTACTCGGATCATTTTTCCTCACTAAAGACAGTGTATTCTTGAACAATATCCGTCCAGAACAATTTATGTATAGGAAAGCGTCAGTACTATTTACTATCGGACAGCATGCGGGATAGTAACCTGCCTCTCGAGTAACTGTCAAATCTTGATAATGCCAACCCGCTAAAGTAATGTTCTTTTCCTCCATATACAGATTGTCACAATACACATTAATGTTACAACCTGGGTATCCCTTCCATCGTGGCTTCCTATAATACAAACAGGGACCGGGATAGCCCATCCCAAACTCACCCTTTACCTCTACGAATTGTGGCGGGCGAACAAATGTATAACTAACCAGTGACAATGGGTAAGCACTCCACAAACTCGTAATAGATTCAGTAGGATAGCAAGCTGTACCTTCACCAAAGAATTTCCTGTGCGTATCTAGAAATACATTGCTTAGGATTGTTCTTTTGGCACGAACTGGAGAAACAATCTTGTATATAACACATAATGGGGCATTACAATCACACTCCAAAACCCAGGACACCCCTCCCAAAATCAACAACAGTAACAATACAAAAACAGCACAGAGCAGTTTTTTCTTAGTAGACCAACTAGACCAACCAGACCCATCCTGCCCAAAAGGCGGGGCTGCAAAGGGTTGTTCTTCCTCCATAATGGGGCGACCAAATGGATACATTGTAACCAGAGGAAAGGACATGCAATGCAATGGGGCGGGCGGCAAAAAAACGAGAGAATGGGCAAAAGTTCCCAGCGTCCGTCAGAGCCTCGCTGGCAGACTCCTATTGTTCATCTACGGTGGTGCTGTTAAGCACTTTCGGTGGAGCTACGCGATCGCAGCCCTTTCTGAAGGAAACCCACGTCGTTCAGGGTAGTGCACCCCCCTTTTCCGGGGAAGCACGTCGAATTCACCCTGTCCAATGTCAGAACAATGCACAATCTCCCTTTCCCTAAACTACCGTTGGTACGACAGGCAAGGTACACCCTATTCTTTTTCCTCACAGTCCATCCCTACTAGTCTGACTTCCCCTTTTGGTGCACTGTTCCTCCGTCAGGGACGCAAATTGTACCTAGCCGCTCCAGGCACAGAGGGGTCAGCAAACAGGGGCTCAGACGCAGAAGGGCCAATGGACTGGGGCTCAAGCACAGATGGGCCAGCAGGCTGGGGCTCCTGGATGGCCTTGATCTCAGGTGGCACTGCCTCGTTCAACACTGCGTCGTTCTCTTCCTCTGAGTGTGCCCACGTCAGTCGGGCATCTGAGAAGGGAACAAAACGGGGCACTTGCTCTGTTTCAGAATCGCCAACTCCATCAAGCACCCAATGATCGTAAGGTAAAGGGAGGGGCACCCTACGACAGTGGTTGGAGTGTATCCAGTTCTTCCGGCCAGCCACCTTCACGGCACTTCGGGTGGCAAGGAGCACCTGGGCAGGCCCCTTCCAGCGGGGCTCCAAACTTCCCTTCCTCTGGAAGTGCTTCGTTAAAACGTAATCCCCAGGCCGAAGATTGTGTCCTGGCCCCTCAGGCGCTGGCGGCAAGGGTTCGTGAATCTGTTGGTGAATAGAACACAAACTTTTAGTCAATTCATACAGGTAGTCCACCAACATAAGGTATTCTATCTCGGAGAACCGACGAGGTCTTGGGACGCCCCAGACATTTGCCGGCCGAACAAACACGACCTTGTACGATGACAATCCTGTTCTAGTGTGAGCCGTAGCTCTTGTAGACAAAAGGGATAATGGTAAAGCATCTGGCCGCTTCAATCCTGTGCTCTCCTGAATCTTTGCTAATTTCAGTTTGAGAGTACCATTGTACTTCCAAACCAAACCTGCTGACTGGGGATGATTTGCAGCATGGAACTTCTGCCTAATGTGTAGACCATCACAGACCAATTGAATGACCTTTGAATTGAAGTGACTCCCGTTGTCACTCCAAATCAAACGGGGCAAGCCGAAATGAGGGAAGAACTCTTTCAAGAGTGCCTTCGCCGTTGCCAAGGCTGTATTCTCTTTAGTAGGATAAGCCTCAACCCACTTTTAGATCATCTGCTCGAATGCTTTGGACCTACACCCTAAGACCTGCGTTTGATATTATTCTACTCTACTAATCACTTGCTCCCCTCCCAGCTCGCTATGTTCCAATCATTATATTACCCTTCGTTGTCCCTTTGATTGTAACCTTCTTGTTTGATGTGCATATTTGCTTTGTTTGGGTTGGTATCCCTTTGATGATTGTACTGCAACTTGTACCTTCCTCTCCCTCAAATTGTAAAGCGCTCTGATATCCTTCCGGACCATGTTCGCGCTATATAAAACGTTATAAATAAATAAATAAATAAATAAATAAATACTACACAACTACTAGCTCGTATTTGAGATTGTTCACTCGTTCCATTTCAATAAAGTCCATCTGGAGGACCTCGAAAGGGAACGAAGGAGGTGCAAAATTACCAGGGGGCGTAGTGGTGTCTTTCCCGGGGTTATACATCATGCATACCATACAGTATTTCACCAGATGAGCAGCAGTCTTGGGGATATTGTCATTCTGCCACACGGGGTCTAGCAGTTTGCATCTGCCCTTGGCACTGATATGAGCTGGCCTGTGGGCCATAGTGATACAGGGAGGACATAGGCGTCTGGTAGCATCCATCTCTGTTTCCCTGACTTATCCGTCCAACACCCATCCTCGTCTAAATGTGCTGTACTCTCCTGCCAGACTGCTAACTCCTCAATTGTTGCCTCGCTTTGAATCTCCTTTACACTGTCCAGTGTGTCCTCAAACATAGTGACTTCAGGCACCCACCTAGCAGGACCTGCCACAAACATATTTTTCATCTTAGTTCAGGCTGTCTCCTTAGCTTTCTGATCCGCAAACGCATTCCCCCTACCCACATCATCAGTGACTGCCTTGTGGGCGCTGCACTTTATTATGGCCAATTTCTTAGGGAGTGTCAGGGCAGACAAGAGCCTAAGTATAAGGGGGGCATTCTGGATGCATGTCCCATGGGAGGTGAGAAACCCTCTCACTGCCCAGAGCCACCCAAAATTGTGGGCGACCCCGAAGGCATACTGGCTGTCAGTATAAATATTAACAGCCAGTCCCTCTCACTTTACAGGCTCTAATAAGGACGACTAGTTCAGCTGCCTGAGCAGACTGATAGGGAACTTGTGATGTTTCAACTTCTGTATGCAGTGTGGTGAGAGCGTATGCTGCAGTGGTGGTGCCATCTGGTAATTTGAAACAAGAGCCATCGACACATAGTTCCCCTTGGGGGTCAGATAAGGGAACATCAGGCAGGTCTACCCGTCCCTTCGTCTCTTCTTCTGTTCGAAAAAGACAATCATGTATGTCTATTTCTTCACTCTCAGAAGGGAGGGGCAATAACGTGGCAGGGTTCAGAGTGGCACATCTTTTGATCGTAATATGCGGAGCAAAGAAAGTTAGCTCATAACCAGGCAGACGTGCACTGGTAAGGTGCTGTGTCTTGATTTTATTCAAAAGGGTATCCACAGCATGGAGGACCATAACTGTGAGGTCAGTATCAAGTACGAGCCCAGCTGATTGCCTTATAGAGATGGCCACAGCCGCGTCCGCTCTTAGACAGCTTGGGAGGGCTCTGGCGACTGGGTCAAGCAAAGCAGAAAAATAAGCACACGGCCGTTGCTTACCTCCAAAGGCCTGTGTTAAAACAGAGAGCGCACAACCAGCTGTCTCGTGTACATACAACACGAACGGCTTTGCATAGTCTGGTGTACCAAGCACAGGTGCGGAGCAAAGCGCAACTTTCAATTGCTCAAAAGATTGCTGATATTCATGCATCCAGGGCAAGGGTTCATGCACATCTTTAGTGGTTAGTGCCAACAAAGGTTTTGTTAGTAACGAATAGTTAGCAATCCAATGCCGACAATAAGAAGTAATGCCAATAAAAGCGCGCATGTCCCTCTGAGTCTTAGGAATAGGCATTTTAACAATAGCACTAATACGCTCTGGGGTCAATCTCCTACCCTCCTTCGACAGCAGGTGACCTAAATAGGTGACCTCCTGTCGACAATACTGAAATTTAGAAAGGGACACCTTATGTCCATGGTGCGCCAAATGCAGTAACAATTGCACTGTACTTTTTCTACAACCTTCTCCAGTGTCAGAAGCAATAAGAAGGTCGTCCAAGTATTGCAGCAAGACATTACCTGCAGGAAGCGAAAGGGAGTCCATTTGGGCTTTCAAGGCTTGAATATATATACTGGGACTCTCTGTATAGCCTTGGGGAGCTCGACAGAATCTAAAGCTTCTGCCAGCTAGGGTAAATCTGAACAGTTGTCGTCTATCAGGATGAATCGGACTGCTAAAGAACGCGTTTTTCAAATCAATGACAGAGAAGAATTTAGCAGAGGAAGGAATCATTGTCAGAAGAGCGGTGATATGAGGGATGACCGGGAACTGATGGACGGCTATCTTATTAACTGCACGCAAGTCAATCACAAAACGATAAACATCTGGGTCGTCATCGTGGGAGTCTGAAGAAGCTTTTTTTAGAATTGGAAGAATAGGGCTATTACACACATTCGCAGTCGTCTCTTCAACCACACCTGACTCAATGAGATCTTGTATAATTCGCAGCAAAACTCACTCCCCCGCTTGTGGAATTTTGTACTGGGGAATACGAGGCAAAATAGCATTGTCTTTAACTTTAATGGAAACCGGGGGAATCGTCAACCCACATCTGTATCCCCAGTGGCCAACAACATGTGCGGCACATCCTTAAATTCAGCCGGGAGGGGTGCATCTTTGGACAGACACTACTTAGTGCTATCAACGTATGGCCCATCGTCATGTAAACACCATCCGGGGAACAAAAAATTGTAGCATGTAGTCTCTTTAATAAATCCAAACCCATCAAATTTTTCTCACAATTAGACGTCAGCAGAAATGGTGAATCCACAGTAAAGGGACCGATGGTCAAGGCAAAGGGTTTAGAAATGGGGCTCACAACCGGCACACCAGAAAAGCCTACCGAAACATTATTTTGATAAAACAAAGCTGCCCCGGGGACCAGTGAACGAGAAACAGAGCTATTCATTGCACCTGTGTCCACTAAGAATTTCTTAACTGAGCCTTGCAAATCTGTGGTAACATAAGGACCGCACTGATCTACAGGTATCTGGACTGGTCCCTCACCCTGTCCCTGGCTGTCCTAGCTGTGAGACATCCCTGTCACCTCATCCAGATCATAATCAACATGATAATACTGTCTTCCTTGAGGATTATCGAAATAGTTCTGGTCAGAACGACCCTGAGATGTCCCACCTTCCTGAGCCCTGTCCTGATCACTTACTCCATGACCCCGTCCATGAGAACCCCGTCCTCTCGGGGCCGCGACTTTCTGTAATAACACTGGACACTCGCTACGCCAGTGCCCCTCCTCTTTGCAGTACGCGCACTGATTCGGCCCCACAGGTGCAGCGTTCCTGCTAGCACGGGGAAGCTGCCGGGCCGGACCAGCACCATGACCCCTACCGTTTCCCCTATATGCCTGCTGTAATAACACCTTCATCTTCAACTCCTTGTGCTTCTTCTCCACCTTCTCTTTCTCCTCATTTTCCCTATGTTCATAATACTGTGCCATACTCAATATAACGGAAGGAGAGGATGTCGTCCAAGTGCTCTCTGAAGCCTGCAACCGAGCTGCAATCTCTGGGAGTAAGTTCATAACAAATCTATTAACGAACAACCGGACACCCCCTTCGACTGATAAATCCTGCCCACTAAAATCCAAAAACACACCCTCGAAGCGCGTGAAAAAATCAGACACACTTTCATCTTTCTTCTGATGACATGCCGTTAACGTGTCCCAGTCCACTCTTCACGGTGGAATAAGGGAGTGCATATAGGTAATAATTTGGCCGGGTAAAGCTAATATCTCGGCCTTGGGCTTCTCATCCGGTTTCCTGTCCTTGTCCCATGCTCTAAACTTGTCCCAGGTACCACCCAATTCCACAACGTGGTCCTGCCTATGCACCTGTCGCCACATATCCACTGGCACTAACAAACCAAAGAACATTTCAATATCTGCTAGTGTCATCACTGTCGATGAGGCAGCTTCAGTTAATTCTTTATAATACGCAGTAGGATTCTTTCTAGGGTCGGGTAACTGAGTCTTAAGGGACAAAACCTCACTCCTTTTCCAAGGGGTATAGATCCATTGTTCTTGAAAACGAGCCTCTACTCGCTGTCTGACAACTGTAACATGCTGATCACGTAACTACGGTATTTCAGGGTGATAAATGGGGTGAACATCCCTCATCGGAAACTGGGATCCTGTCGTTGGACTCTTCTGAAGTAACCTGCCCCGATAACCAACTAACACTGCAACATTACCAAAAACTTTGTTAGGGGCCATGTCAGCAGCATACACACGGTCCCGGATATCATAAATAATCTGGGGTGCTACACCATTCAAACACTGTTCCCACAATCCAATTAAAGTAGCCGACATGTGCTTAAGAGCATGTTGCTGTACGAACGGCTCATATTCTTTCAACACACTCCACACATCCTTCACACTGTAAATCGGATTTCGGGCCCACTGGGCGGCATGATTAGCTACCATCTTTTTCTTTGCATCTCCCACATCAGATCGGATCAATACCCGCCCCAATCGCTCCCTTGCAGTCGTCCAGTCCCCGTGGTCTAGTCCACGCACCGGCGTCCCAATGCTCAGCAAGGTCGGGGAATGGAGAAGCGGGGAAGACACGGTAGCCGAAGGAGAGGGCACCAGAGTTAGTAATGGCTGCTGTCAGGGATGGGGAGGGTGATGCCGTAACGATAGGCGTAGCAGGGAGACTAGCGGTCATTGTAACTGCCGGAGGTGAGGCTAAAGAAGAGGCAGGGGTCGCAGTGGCCAAAGCAACTTGGTCGGCAGTAGAAGGAATGGGAGCAACAGGGACAGGAAGAACAGATGGCAGAGACTGTGGGACAATGGGATATATTTTCTGTGACGTGTAAGGGGGTGGGGGCCGAATCTCTAACAACTCCTCCACAAAGGGATCGCCTTCCTCTCGGGTGACATAAGATTTGTCACATTCCAATCGAAACTTTCTATCAGCACATTCTATACCTTTCTCTATTTTCTCTCTATTGTACGCTACTGCTTTCTGAATCACTGTCTGAATTCTCCCTTTTTGGGTCTCTTTTTCTGCTTTCAATCGCCTCTGCTTAGCTTCCTTCTGCCATACCTGGAGATAATCAAACATCGACTGCCTACTTCGTTTTGCAAACAATTTATCCTGCAGGAAATTCAGTTTTTGTTCATCAAAGGTACCTGTTAATGGCCACTGCAACTCAGCATTGTCCCTTGTATATTTGTGCCATAATGTATTAAACATAATAGGGCCAAGGCAATGTTTAATATACATGTCAAAGTTCAGGGTGCCCTCCAGAGGCGCAGGTTGCCTTTCCTCCAATCGAGCATCAGCAGAACAACGGCACCCCACACAGCACAACCTGCTCAGGCAAGGCATCTTAAGAGAAAACAAGTTCACTATTCATGCCAGACAAATAATTTGCAAATACCTTCGCCAAAATCGGTTCGCAGACCTCATCAAATGCAAGTCAAAAATAGTAAAGTACCCAAAAACAAACCCAAGCGCTTGTCCAAAACCGATCCTCAGACGTACCAAACACAAACAAAAAGGGCACCATAACCACAAAGAACCAAACAAACTCACCTGGTGCACACAGGTCAGGCGAATTTATTCTCCACTGCCGACTCTTCGGACCAAACGGTCAAATCCAAGGGTTTCGCCGTTCAGGATCCCAGCCGGGATGACTACTGGGCGAGGCACTGCCCGGTCAGACAGACGGGGCAGCTGCGAGTGCAAGACTCTCTTGTGCAGGGATCCCCGGTCCGCCCATCTGACTCGATGTGGCCCCGTACTCCTCACCCGTCCGCGGGCAAAGATGGGTCACTCGCCCAATGGGGTCCCTGTCCCGGCGCCAACTGGAGGAAGTGACCCGATTAGGGCCACCCGGGTCACTCGCGACCACCTCTCAGCCTTCCAAACAAATGAAGAGTCGGTCAGACAGTAGAGAATACCAACCAAAGTTATTTATTAGTATACGCTCGAGTGGAGTCCGGTCTGACCAGCCTCCTTTGATAGCTGCCAAGGGACTGACCCCTGTTCACATGGTAAAGTCAGATATACATTTCCAACACCTCTAAGACCCGCCCAGACTGGAATTTTCCAGCTTGGGTGCTGATGAACAAAGGGGGTACAGAAGGACGGGTTACCATCCTGAGACTGGGTACACGCTATCTTAGTTTCAAGGTTACTCTGCTCGTGCCCGTCTCTCTGAGAGTGGGAGCAGACCTACATACTGAGAAAGGCATGCAAAACAGAACAATCTATTCTTTAGTGCAGCGAAGCTCAACCTTGAACACTAAAGAGAAACAATCGAGGCTGCTTTCTGCTGAGGCAAGCAATGTAAGACAGAAGCTTAGTTTCGATCATGGTACAAAATGAGAGCTGAATACAAAATGGTGCCGCAAATGCTAACTTGATACAAAAGGGGATGATGGACGGAACGTTTGAGCCAATCAAACACTCACCCCCAGTCAACTGATCTGGGTTTAATCCATCATCATTCTTTAGCTCACTCCACCACCCCAGTTCAGACATGGCCATATGCAAATCAGTCTGACCCTGTGCCTCATGGGAACAGTCCAGCCCGAACTGCCAAGCCATGTCTTCCCTGGACCGGAAACAAGCATCCTAGGACCGGTTTCTGGCATTCCAGCCGTCATCAGCCAGGCTTGCTTGAATCCAGTGGCAAAGTGAGCAAGGGACCCACGTCTGGGCATACCCCCGCCAACTTAGGGCGAACAAAGCGATACAAAAGGGGATGATGGACGGAACGTTTGAGCCAATCAAACACTCACCCCCAGTCAACTGATCTGGGTTTAATCCATCATCATTCTTTAGCTCACTCCACCACCCCAGTTCAGACATGGCCATATGCAAATCAGTCTGACCCTGTGCCTCATGGGAACAGTCCAGCCCGAACTGCCAAGCCATGTCTTCCCTGGACCGGAAACAAGCATCCTAGGACCGGTTTCTGGCATTCCAGCCGTCATCAGCCAGGCTTGCTTGAATCCAGTGGCAAAGTGAGCAAGGGACCCACGTCTGGGCATACCCCCGCCAACTTAGGGCGAACAAAGCGATACAAAAGGGGATGATGGACGGAACGTTTGAGCCAATCAAACACTCACCCCCAGTCAACTGATCTGGGTTTAATCCATCATCATTCTTTAGCTCACTCCACCACCCCAGTTCAGACATGGCCATATGCAAATCAGTCTGACCCTGTGCCTCATGGGAACAGTCCAGCCCGAACTGCCAAGCCATGTCTTCCCTGGACCGGAAACAAGCATCCTAGGACCGGTTTCTGGCATTCCAGCCGTCATCAGCCAGGCTTGCTTGAATCCAGTGGCAAAGTGAGCAAGGGACCCACGTCTGGGCATACCCCCGCCAACTTAGGGCGAACAAAGCGATACAAAAGGGGATGATGGACGGAACGTTTGAGCCAATCAAACACTCACCCCCAGTCAACTGATCTGGGTTTAATCCATCATCATTCTTTAGCTCACTCCACCACCCCAGTTCAGACATGGCCATATGCAAATCAGTCTGACCCTGTGCCTCATGGGAACAGTCCAGCCCGAACTGCCAAGCCATGTCTTCCCTGAACCGGAAACAAGCATCCTAGGACCGGTTTCTGGCATTCCAGCCGTCATCAGCCAGGCTTGCTTGAATCCAGTGGCAAAGTGAGCAAGGGACCCACGTCTGGGCATAGTTGGCGGGGGTATGACGGCTGGAATGCCAGAATCGCTTTGTTCGCCCTAAGTGGGCGGGGGTATGCCCAGACGTGGGTCCCTTGCTCACTTTGCCACTGGATTCAAGCAAGCCTGGCTGATGACGGCTGGAATGCTTGTTTCCGGTCCAGGGAAGACATGGCTTGGCAGTTCGGGCTGGACTGTTCCCATGAGGCACAGGGTCAGACTGATTTGCATATGGCCATGTCTGAACTGGGGTGGTGGAGTGAGCTAAAGAATGATGATGGATTAAACCCAGATCAGTTGACTGGGGGTGAGTGTTTGATTGGCTCAAACGTTCCGTCCATCATCCCCTTTTGTATCGCAAATGCTAACTTAGCTCGCACAATGCTACAAGGAGTCAGCTAGACGCATTTTCAGCCCAACAATGGCAGGGCAAATTCACTGGTGCTCTCAGGGCAGCCTATTTATTATAATAGGGTGCACTGTCCCTGTTTGCGCCTAGCGCACTTGTTTAAAACTGTTCCCTAGTACAAACAGGGACATTGCGCCCTGCCTGTAGTGTGGACTCCATGGGGAAGCGATTTGCATTTGAGAGGAGGCTGCAGGGTGCTGCTGGCAGGGCAGTAGCCAGCAAGGCACTGTTGGGTAATACTGTGCATTGAGATGACTTGACACCATCTCCAGCTAAGCAGCAAATAAAAAGCCTAGGTCCAGTTAATTTTGCTGGGAGACACATGAACTCCTCTCTCCCTGTAACTATTGTGACCCATAACAGCTCTAGTATCAGAGTGTGAGTGACAGGTATTAGAGATGCAATTCCTATGCCCAAGCCCGCCCTCAGCCCCACGTTAAGATGCATTTCCTGGACTGGAGCGTCATAAAGTTCCCACGCTGGTTTGTTTGTAGAGAAGATATTGCATGTTACTTTGTACTTCATCTCCACTTACCCTTCTGCCACCATAAAGAAAGGCATCTGGCTCTGCCTCCCAATTAATGGAGATGATGCAAACTCAGTCAATACCTAGCCTCCACATGAGGCTGGAGGCGCGCCCCAGTTTCCCATTCAACCATAGCATTTCTCATGTGAGATCGGCTCTGCAATGCCTCGTGAACAATGGCATTTACAAGTGGAAACACAATTCAGGAGAAGAGAAGTGTATGGCACCGTACATCCCTCCCTATAACATCCAACACAACGTAAATGTACGGTGACAGTGATATAAAGAACCGTGTACTCAGTATCCAAACATTATTGGCTCTGGCACATATGCAGACTGTGCAGAGTTTTTACACGTTAGATTCCTGTCTGTAAGAAGTCATCCTTAATGGAAGAAACCTCACACACTTTTTAGTGTCATGCTTCATCATAGGAGTCCTCTCCCCACCCCGGTAGGACAGTGCCACCAGGGCGGACTCAACCTCCTCGCAGACTGACTAGATAGGAGGGAGTTCTTGCATAAATCTTACTGGACAACACCATATAACAGGGGATCCAGATAAATATTTAAAAATACCTTAGTGTGCCTCGGGAAAATATACCTTATTACTCTGTGCCCCGCTAGCGGGGCACGGAGTAGGTAATAAGGACTGGCGTTCCTTTTGACGAATGTGTGACTAAAAAGGACCCCACCTCCTCTGTGACCATGATGCTGGTATCCCCTATAATCTAGGGTTGCAAACTCGACTTATTTACTAACAGGTAGGGAAATGTGGTAGGACCTAAGTTAGGAATCCTCCGTGACCAACCTAATTAATGCCCTGGTCTAATGAATGCCCCAGACCTTATAGGCTATCAATAGTGGGCAGAAACATGTTGGCAAGTTTTTGGGTGTGAGTCATTATACTCTACTACCCAACCCATTTCGATTTTTAACCATACCTAGTGTTCCACTAATAAAGGTATAATTTCCAGAGGCACACTAAGGTATTTTTAAATATTCATCTGGATCCCCTGTTATATGGTGTTGTCCAGTAAGATTTATGCAAGAACTCCCATCTATCTAGTACTCTTCGAGGAGGTTGAGTCCGCCCTGGTGGCACTGTCCTACCGTGGTGGGGAGAGGACTCCTATGATGAAGCATGACACTAAAAAGTGTGTGAGGTTTCCTCTTCCATTAAGGATGACTTCTTACAGACAGGAATCTAAGGTGTAAAAACCCTGCACAGTCTGCATACTTGCCAGAGCCAATAATTTTGGGATACTGAGTACACGGTTCTTTATATCACTGTCACCGTACTTTTACGTTGTGTTGGATGGCATTTACATGTGACATTGTCACGAGTTAACAATGTTGCACTATTATTGGTTGGTGTAACATGCTCTAATAGTCCAAATAATACAGAAATCCTTGTTGTGCTCATTCTGACCCTCTTGGGTATTCATGTGACATATTCCTTAAAGTTATAGGGGCATATTATCAAGAACGGCGTTAAAAATTATCGCCGCTTTGGCGGCAGAAAACTGCTGCTTAAGCGGCGATAATGGGCTTGATAATATGCCCTTGAGAATTCCAATAGAAGTCCATGTTCTGGTGTGAACATGGGCTTCTATTGGAATTCTCAAGGGCATATTATCAAGCCCATTATCGCCGCTTTAGCGGCAGTTTTCGATAATTTTATCGCCGTTCTTGATAATATGCCCCAAAATTATTTAACAATTGCTTTGTATCAGAGAATCTTTATCGGTATATTATTGTATGAAGTCAGTAGCAAACCTGTCTAGATCTACGAATGTTACATAGCTAACTTAATTTCAAGCGTAGGCATTCTCACGCTCTACACATTACGTTTTATGGGGTTGCCAAAGTCTTTGTGGTGGAATACCTTTAATTCACAACCTTCACGTGTTTTATTGCTTAACATTCCTTTGACTTTCTAGCGCATGCATTTGTTCCTCTGCTCGCTACATTACTTTTAATGGGATTAACCTTTCCCTCCCACCTCCGCGTTCAGCTGCTCGGGCAGAAATAATCCTAGCGATGCACGTCTGCCTTTGCCGATTCCCTGCAGGCTCAGCACTGGATGATTTTTATTCTTTTTCTGTACTGGATTAGAGTGTCACGTCGCCTCAGCACCGCTTAAGGACATCTAGTGACCTCCCTGGCTGCCTTCAACCTCTACTAATTTCGTTTTTCCCGACCAGTTTGAGCAGATTCAACATTATTTGATTGGATTTGTAAATTCACAAAGGATTTAACGCTGCATGAGATTTTGGTGTACATTTTTAAACCGATTTTAAGACACTGAAATTCAATGGCACAATGTGAATTTATAGCAAGTGGGTGAACTGCTGATTCTGCCTTCACAGTGAAGCAAAGAATGTGTTGTCTAACTGCACTTCTTAAGAGCAGGACGAGTAGGCGCTTACTCTAACAAAAAGCCACATAGGATAATGCACAAAAAGACGACTGCAGCAGTGGAATATATCTCAAGCTCAGAACACCAATTTGACATTTTCTAACTTGGGTGGGCGAAGTCAATTTTATTGTCAGAAAACGTGCATAATTGCGGTGGTGGGTCCTCCACTACGGCGGAGGAGCGTCGCCACGGTGCTTTTTGTAGTGAGACAAAGGGAAAATAAAATCATAATAACTCGCGTTATTATCATTTTATTTTCTCCTACTTCCACCCGCAGCTTTGGGGAGGAGGAGTAGCACCCTCCTAAGTGTGCAGTGACTGCTTGGCCGGCCCTCTCGGGCCACCCAAAATAGTCTTATGCACTTCGCATGTTCTCCATGCAGGCTGCATTACAGCCTACGTGGAGAACATGCCCAGGCACCAGTCAGCGTCTGAGCACCGAAATATGGGGCTCAGGCCAATCACAATGCTGCTAAGGCAGCGTTGTGATTGGCTGACTGGGAGCCTGGGTGTGCTTCCTGTTGAGGGCAAGCGAGGGAGGACTACGGAGGCGAGGAAGCGGCGAGAAGAAACGTTTTTTTTACTCTCACTTCCCCGCATCCTCCACACCCTCCCGCCTCCGCACCCTACCTCCGATCCGTGCCGGCCAACGCTGCATAATTGTAGTGCAAATGACACCTATTACACAAAATACACTTCACCAGATGTCTGCAAGCGTTCTCTGGGGCTGTATACCTGGGCATGTATACCAGGGGCTGTATTACAGACTTACAGAGAGGGCCCAATGTCCCTGTTTGCACACCGGAGGACCTTTAAAAGGTTCGCCGGCCGTATGCACTACCCTCAGGGAAGTTGAGATATTACGCAGACCAGGGGCTGTGCATTCAGTGAAATACAGAACGAATGTTTCAAAGCCCCTCTGTGTTTCTCTGTGCAGGCGGCAACCTGCCTGCACTTTAAAGAAGGATCAGAGATCCCCCTCCAGGTGGGCGCAGTGAGGGACAGCAACCCCTGCAGTAGGATGTCTGGGGGGGCGGTGGGACCCACTTTTCACCCACCTTTTTTGTGGTGCACTGTTGGTGCGCCTCCTAAGGGCCTGTTTGTTTCTGCACCTGCATCCGTAATAAGGTGCAGGCGCCAAGGCAAAGTGATTCCCTCATTTGTTTGTGTCCCCGATCATATGCAAATGAGGGAACATACTTTGAAAATAGCATTTGAACTACATGTGCGCCGGATAGGAAGCAAGGAAAAGTGGTTTTCTCCATCTCCTTCCACTTCTGAGGAATAGCATTGTTAACCACAGGAATCAAAGGCAGTGAAAATTGAGAAAAAGGGCACAACTAGTGGAAGGAACCTCTTCCAGTTCTGATGCTGTCCCAAATTCACTCTCAAGAAAAGCAGATCCACACCTTCTTTATTATCCAACCTTCATGGGGTCTGGCACGATTGAGTCCTCCCCAGCATCATGGAAAGACCAGGAGGAAGGAGAAGAAACAGGAGACCTTAATAAATCCTGTTGAGGAGGCTTGTGTGTAGTGAGCAGTTCATTAAAAGTCTCAATTATAAGAGAATTCAATCTGGATTCCGTTTCATATTCAGCTCCCCCAGACTTTCAGAAATCAATTATTTTGTCAGGGGAAGTCACCCCCATCCTCTCGGAGGAGTGCTTACCCTCCATCATCCAAGTACCAAACAAACTTGGAAAACAGGGGTTAGGCAGAGCAGTCCACCTGCTCAGAAGCGCATTACAAAATAGCAACACACAGGAACCTGCTATCAAATCATTGGTAAAAAGCAGCACTCACCTCAAACTTGAGCTGATTAAAGAGGACAGTACTTTAGCTCCTCTTGCCGAGTTGGCCCTTTACTTTTTGGTGATGCTGAAAAATCCCACACAACAAGGCTGACCAAAGTGCAGGCAACCCAAACCAAAATGTCCTTTGCACATGTCCAGAGAAAGTTCTAACAAAGGAGGAAATGCCTGACTGCTCCCTCCACCAATGCAGCTGCATGCTGGGAAGCAAAATGGTAAACTGTCCCATGCCCTAGCCCTGCACTCGAAGTTGACTCACATTGGTGCTGCGGCAAGTCTCTGAGCCCAAAGGCTACGACCAACACCCAGCTACCCAAACAAGGAGCTTGTGTGGAAGTACACAAAAGAGTCTGTATTTTTTTTTGTAATAATTCCAAAACTGCTGAACAGATTTACACCAAATTACAAAAAGGCCGCTTTCTGGACCAAGATTTACCTTTCTGCCAAATTTGGTGTAATTCTGTTCAAGAGTTCGGGCTATAGTCGTGTAAAAAAATGCAAAATCCCCATAGAAATTGCATTAGGAAAATGTGTTTTGGGACCCCCCCTTTTTTTCGTCCCCCGCTTGATGAATCACCCTAAAACTTTCCAGACAGCGACTAAAGAAATTGGGACACTAGTTTTCAAAAGTTCGTGAAGATTCATCAAACTGCGCCAAAGTTATTAGCAAACAAAAAAATCATTGTCTATGGGAAAAGTTGATCCTACCTATAACTACCTACTGGCTAGCGTCAGTAGGTAATACATATATATATATATATATATATATATATATATATAAATCGTGAAGAAATCCCAATGTCACGACAGACACTCCGGCGCAACACACGGGCACAGACTCCAAAAGCTGGTGTGAAAACAGGATGGTAGTTTATTCACACATCAAGAAAAGGTCCAACATGACGCTTTTCGGCTGCCAGACATGCAGCCTTGATCACATAGCGCTATGGGCGGACATGTGCATATATATATATATATCATCCCAAGTTGTGCCCATGCATGAAGAGGCGCACTCCTCCAGCCGTAGATAAACATATCTTTATTTCTTACGAGACAGGACTGCAACTCCGACCTTTCCTGTCCATCTGCCTGACGCGTTTCAGAGCATTTATGCTCTTTCCTCAGAGGCAGTTTGAGTAGCACACCACGGGTTCCCACAGTTCCTTGCATTGCAATTGGCCTCCGCTGTGTGTCCAAGCCAACGCGTCAGGCAGATGGACAGGAAAGGTCGGAGTTGCAGTCCTGTCTCGTAAGAAATAAAGATATGTTTATCTGCGGCTAGAGGAGTGCGCCTCTTGATTCATGGGCACAACTTGGGATGATTTAAACCTCGGCAAGTCCAAGCCGCGTGGGAGATCGCACCGTCCTCGAAGATGATGGGGGATCGTCTTACCTGAAATGTTCGGGAATGGATGGCGCAGCTGTTTCTTTATCGGTGAGACAGACTATAACCCCGAGGCCCACTGGGGGGCTATAATTGGTCCATATAATGGTTTGGTAGACACACAGCCACTGGTGGCAGGAAGGAGGGTATTAAACCACAAGTCCCAGCGTGCATAGCAATTAATTGACCATCGAAGGCACACCGGAGGCCAATTGCAACTCAAGGAACTGTGGGAACCCGTGATGTGCTACTCAAACTGCCTCTGAGGAAAGAGCATAAATGCTCTGAAACGCGTCAGGCAGATGGACAGGAAAGGTCGGAGTTGCAGTCCTGTCTCGTAAGAAATAAAGATATGTTTATCTACGGCTGGAGGAGTGTGCCTCTTGATGCATGGGCACAACTTGGGATGATTTAAACCGCGGCAAGTCCAAGCCGCGTGGGAGATCGCACCACCCTCGAAGATGATGGGGGATCGTCTTACCTGAAATGTTCGGGAATGGATAGCGCAGCTGTTTCTTTATCGGTGAGACAGAACTATAACCCCGAGGCCCACTGGAGGGCTATAATTGGTCCATATAATGGTTTGGTAGGTACACAGCCACTGGAGGCAGGAAGCAGGGTATTAAACCACAAGTCCCAGCGTGCATAGCAATTAATTGACTATCAAAGGCACATCGGAGGCCAATTGCAACGCAAGGAATTGTGGGAACCCGTGATGTGCTACTCAAACTGCCTCTGAGGAAAGAGCATAAATGCTCTGAAACGCGTCAGGCAGATGGACAGGAAAGGTCGGAGTTGCAGTCCTGTCTCGTAAGAAATAAAGATATGTTTATCTACGGCTGGAGGAGTGCGCCTCTTGATGCATGGGCACAACTTGGGATGATATATATATATATACTCGATACTAGAAAGCCCCTCCCGGGAAATCCGCCCGGTGTTTGGTGGCGCACTGAGCCGGCAGAGCTCAAACCGGCAATAATGTTCCAAAGGTCCACAAAGTAAAGCGCGCCCTCGGAAGTTGTTGAAAAGCAGTTTTATTTTTCTTCAATGTTACGCGTTTCGAAAGATAAACTTTCTCGATCACACACTGAGCGTTGTGACAAGGTGCAATACATACTCTTGGTACTAGGCATAGAAAGTGGACTTACAATGAAGGTCAACATACACTGAATCACAACTGTGGCGGCCATATTGGAACATCATTATAATGCATACCGCAAAGTTAATACACAGTTGCCTGGTTGTAAAAGGTTGCATAGCTCGCAAATACATTATTGCAATACATAATGTAATTCGATTTGCACTTTCCAAAGGAAAGAAAAGGAAAAAACAATATAATGTCTTGTACATTATTAATATACATAATGTCAGTGTCATTAGATGTTCCAAAGGAGAGGAGGAAAGACGAAAGTAAAAGGATCACTTCCCGATGTCCTATTGTGCCAACTGTTAATACTTATTCGAATACAGTTCTTTATAGATTAGCGTGGACCCTAACATTATGTTAGTGTCCCTTATCACTGTCGTTGCTTAGGCTAAGATCCGAGTGCTCGTGCTTTCTATATACAGTGCAAAGGAGTCTTAATGCCCGCTTAATGACCAAGGGTAACGCTGATACTAACATGCGTTCTCCCCTACTAAAGCCAAGTGGCAAGTGCTCTTATTAAAGGCGAGTGCTCATATTACGAGCAAGGTCAGGGAAATAATTAGTGTGTCTTACGCAATACTAGCGCCAAGTGGCAAAAACCGTTAGGAATATGGGGTCACACATAAAGGAGAGCCCCTACTACGAACGTGGGCTCCTCCAAGGCAGTAAAGGTCGTGTGCTCTCTATATACAGTGATGCGAAATTAAATTCATAGACTCTGCATCAGTCTGGACATCCAACTGCGCTTCCTACATGTCCCTGACCTAAGTTGTGCAGTGTACAGTGAAGCGATGCTAGTGCCAAGAGCATGTATTGCACCTTGTCACAACGCTCAGTGTGTGATCAAGAAAGTTTATCTTTCGAAAAACGTAACATTGAAGAAAAATAAAACTGCTTTTCAACAACTTCCGAGAGCGCGCTTTACTTTGCGGACCTTTGGAATATATATATATATATATATATATATATATATATATATATATATATATATATATATATATATATATATATTATCTACTGGCGGTCGCCAGTAGATAGTTATAGTTAGGACCTATTTTCCATAGGAAATCCGCAACATTCTATTCCCAATAACTTTGGCGCCGGTTGACGAATCTTCACGAAATTTTCAAAACTTGTGGGGCGGTCCGCTCCTACCCTGAACGTCTCAGGCTGATTCGTCAAGTGAGGGCCGAGAAAAAAGGGGGTCCCAAAACGTGTTTTCCCCATGCAATTTTCCATAGGAACCTTTAGTCGCAGCTACAGCCCGAACTGCTGAACGGAATTACACCAAATTTGGCAAAAAGGTAGCCCTTGGTTCAGAGTCGTGCCTTTTGGTTAAATGGTGTAAATCCGTTCAGTAGTTCCTGAGAAAATCAAAAGTAAAATCACATATATATCTATGGCTGCGGAGAGTCCGCGCACCCTCCCGATCACGAGCTGTATGCTAATTGGCTGTCAACACTCCAAACCAGGAAGTGTTGGCAGCCATCTTGTTCCTCGGTAGAACCGAGGCACAGAAACAAGTGCGCAAAACGCAAAAAGGGGGCAGGGTAGAAACATCCTGACCCCCTAGGCCTGCTTAGGGGGTCCCACAAGGACAATTTTTTTTTTTTTTAAATCGGCGGGTTGCGCTTAGGATGTGCGGATGCCGCAGTGAAAAAAAAAATGAAGCGCGGGCTCCTGCGCTTCGTTGTTATTTGGCCCCCGGGTGGGCCAAGTCCCGGGGGCATGCGGGGTTTATAAAAATAATGAGAGGCCCGCCCAAGCCCCGGGGACCGCCACCCCCGGGGCTTTCAAATAAAAATGGTGCGGGAGGGCACTGGGCCCTCCTGCAGCCCCGGGGACCGCCACCCCCGGGGCTTCTTTTTTTAAAATTAAAATTACCTGTGTGGGGGGGGCTCGAGCCCCCCCACACTCCCCGGGGACTGCCACCTCCCCGGGGAACTAAGAATTTGAATGTGGGGGTCCGTTTTGGACCCCCGAGCCCCGTACCACCACCTCCCCGGGGCTGTGCAAGTGATGGGAGGGGGGCCGCGCGGCCCCCCTCCTGGAGCCCTTGATGGCCCTGGGGACCGCCACCCCCCAGGGCCGGCTCCTGCAGTGTCCCGGGGTGCTCAGCCCCGGGACACGGTAGTTTGCTATGGCAGGGCGGGAGCCTCGCGGCTCCCGCCCTGCCATAGCAAACTGCTTTGGTTTTTGGAAGAGAGCAGGAAACCTGCTCTCTCTTCCAAAAACCAAAGACGATTGCTTTTCCACACGGGGAGCTGCATCTTAGCAGCTCCCCATGTGGAAAAGCAATTCCGGCTCCCGAGGGACGCGGGGAGCCGGCGGGACCGTGGGGGGATTGGGGACCCCCCCATGGTCCCCAACGGAGAGGGCCAGCCCCGGGGGATGGGGTCCCCGGGGCTACAAGTGGCCCGGGAGGGGGGCCACGCGGCCCCCCTCCCCAAAATTGAAATAAAAAAAAAATATTAAAAAAAAAAAAAGGCCGGCCCCGGGGGATGGGGTCCCCGGGGCCATAAGTGGCCTGAGGAGGGGGGCAACGCAGCCCCCCTCCAAAAGATTTTTTTTTAAAAATAAGGCCAAGCCCCGGGGGCTGAGATGTCATCAGTGATGTCATCAGTGATGTCACTGACCATGTCATGAGTGATGTAATATGTGACGTCATCAGCAGTGCATTGCGGGGGCGCGAGTTATAGTTAGCTGAACTAACTATAACGGGGGAATTTCACGGGTTTTGTACGAGTGCAATGTCCAACTAACTATAACTTTCCCTAAAACCGATGGTTTTTTCAGTGAATTTCAAAGGTTTTTTAAATGCTAATTTCTAACTATAACGTGTCTGAAACCTATGGTTTTTTCAGTGAATATATATATATATATATATCTATATATATATATATATGATGAAACCTTACTCAGAACAAACACTTTGATTAATGAAACCAAAAATGCATTCAGAATCTTTATTCAATACAGCCAGCAACACAAACAGCTCCAGTCCATCATCTCTCGCAACTGGCCCTTGGTTCTTAATGATCCAGTGATTGGTCCGAAATTACCCAGAAGACCGTCCATCACATACAGCAGGGGACGTTCTATGCGAGATGATCTAGTAAAAACCAGCCCTGAGATCATAGAGGCAACCAATTGGTTACAAACACACACAGGTTTCTTTAAATGCAAAACCTGTAAGGCGTGCCTACAAGGAGAGAATAAGACAACTTATACTACCCCATTCGGTAACAGAAGCCATAAAATAACAAAGTTACTTACCTGTAAAACTGAATTTGCAGTATATGTCTTATCGTGCCCATGCAACCTACAATATGTAGGGAGCACTAAGTTACAAGTGCATAAGAGGATTTTACAGCACTTGAGGGCAATTAATAACCAGGACAATACTTACCCAGTGGCACGCCATTTTAAGATTAATCATCAGTCAAGAAGTCAGGATCTCAGGTATTTTGTCATTGACTCAATACCACCGAGTAGAAGGGGCGGCAATAGAGAACAGAAATTACGCCAGCTAGAAACTAGATATATTTTGGAACTCAATACTAAACAGCCATCAGGGTTAAACGTAACAGAGGATCTTTTTACTTGTCTTTAACTGTTTTAACATCAGGTGAACAAATTTTAGCAGAATTTTACCAAAGATGTCAGCATATATATTTGTAGCAAAAAAAAAATTTAATTTTTTTTTTGCGTAATTTTAAACCATACGCAGGAAGGAGTTCTTATTTGGTGTTCTTATTTGGTGTTTTGGATTGTATGACTATGAATTTCAAATTGTATTTATCGAATATTTATTGACATTTTAAGTTTCTTAAATTTTGTATTTTATATATTTATGTATGCATACATTTATATTTGAGCAAACTTTATCTATTATGGATTATATTATATTGCTTATTTTATATGGATTGCAATGTATGCTTGGGTGTTGGAATGCAAATTATAAAATGTCATTGATGGTATCGGAAATACTATGAGAATCATAGACAATCATAAGTTCAATAACTCCACTAAAATCAGAATCCATAAGTATGTTACACCAGGTATTTAAACTGCAAAGAACAACATGAGACACAACAAATAATGAATAATTGAAATACAAAATAAATAGAAACTAATACAATATCCACCAATTAAACCATCATTTGACTAAAAACAACTCGGAACAGGTAACTGGGGCCCCAGTACCTTGATTTAATTGACTATAAATAAATAGCTGTAGCAGTTCTATTGCTAAAGTAAATAGGCATTACGCGATTTATGTAGCAAAATAATACTGGTATTTTTAATACATTTTTAATATGTATTCACATTTGCACTTCAGCACTATTTTGCACAATAAAGTTTTTTTAGCGTTAAGGTCTTTGACACAATTATGAGATTCAAACATATATCGGCAAAAGCATACATTGCTATGAACGAAGAATGTAATTTGCACTATTTAGGACCATAGGGGAATAATTTTACTACAGTAAGTTTACCACCAAGATGAGTTTGTTAAATAGATAAGTTTCCCTAAAAGAGTTTTTATAAAATGCTTTTTACAAAATGCTTTTTATATAATGTATTTTACAATCTTAAATTACAAAATCTTTCGTTCATGTCTATTGTTTCGAAATATCACGTGTCAATGATTACGCTTGCACTAGTCACTTTAAATAGCCTATGACAATGTAAAACTATGTCATGTGATCAAGGCCCGAGGAAGGGCTGAAACACGTCACGGCGACCTGCACCATTAAAAATTAAGCAGCACCAAACTTTGTGGTCCGTATCCGTTTTTGCCAAGGATTGTGGTGGAGAGAAACGGGAAATTTGGATATATATATATATATATACACTGAAAAAAACAAAGGTTACAGGGACGTTATAGTTCGGCTCAAATTTCACTCGTACAAAACCAGTAAAGTGTAGCAGTTATAGTTACCTGAGCTAACTTTAACTTATGCCCCTGCAATGCACTGCTTATGTCATCACTTATCACATCACTCATGACATGGTCAGTGATATCACTCATGACATCACTGATGACATTATCCAGTGAATCCAGCCTCCCCCCTCATTTGTTATTCTAGGGCCTGCCCCGGGGAGATGGTGGCCCCAGGGCCGTATATGGCACAGGAGGGGGGCTGCGCAGCCCTCCTCCCTTTTTTCCTAAAATGTAATTGGTCCCAGAGAGGTGGTGGTCCCTTGGACCAGGGGTCCGTGAGGACCCCCTCTTTAATGTGTATTGTAGGCCCGGGGAGGTGGAGTTGCCCAAGGTCCAGGGAGGTCCACTCGGCCCCACTATCTATTTTTTTATTTATAGGCCAGGGGAGGTAGTGGCCCCCAGGGCCCAGTGGGCTCTGTGAGGTCCCCCTATTATTATTAACATGAGCCCTGGGGAGGTGGTGTTCCCCGGGGCATACATAAGCCCTTCATTTTCTTTATTTAACTCTCCATGCCTCCGGGACCTGGACCACTTGACCGCGCTTTTTAAATTTTTTTAATTCACAGTGATACTTGCAAATATTTGTGAATTTCATCATGAATTGAAAAAAGAAAATGCTTTTTTGCCATGCCGGGGTCCTTGTGGGACCCAGGACCAAGGCTAGTGGGTTTGGGTATTCGTACCCTGCCCCTTTTTCATTTTTTGGGCCTTTGCTGAAGCCGAGTACCAAGATGGCTGCCAACACTTCCTGGTTGAAGTGTTGGCAGCCAATCAGAGCTCTGCTGATCTCTACACAAGCTCGTCATTATTCACGAAGGCTTTGTGATCGTAGATATACATATTTGGATTTCCTTTAATTTCTTGAAAACTACTGAATGGATTTACACCAAATAACTGAAAGCATGTTCTGAAAACCAAAAGCAACCTTTCTGCCAAATTCGCTGTAATTCTGTCCAGCGGTTCAGGCTGCAGGCGTGTCTAAAGACTCTATGGGAATTAACATAGGAAATGCCTTCTTTTGACCCCCCTTTTTCTCGGCCCCCACTTGATAGATCACACTGAAACTTTCCATGCACAACAAAACCCAACTTCACACCTTTTTTGGAAAATGTTTTGATGATTCATCAAACAGTGCAGAAGTTACGGCAAGTCAAAAAACACTTTTTCTATGGAAACTAGCTCCTAACTATACCTGCCTACTAGCGACCACTAGTAGGTAGTGTGTGTGTGTGTATGTGTGTGTGTGTGTGTGTGTGTGCGTGTCATGTAAGAGTGGAATCATGCCTGGCGAATGGTGATTGCAGAGTGGTTGGTAAGTAGCATGTGTCTGCTGAGAGCAAGGGGTGGATCAGTGACAGGGGAACAGGTGTTAAGTGAGTTGGAGTGTAGGGTGGGTGGACCCAGGGGATAGGTGTAGGGGAATGCAAGGGTGGGTGGGGTACCAGGGATGAAGAAGGGGGTCATGGAAAAGGAGCCTGGGACAGAGAAGAGGTGTCAGAGCAGAGTGGGGCCTGATGTGGGCACTCATGCAGTGGTTCCCTAGCCCACATGAGGGGTGATTACATAGGGTGGGGAACCCCAATTGTTTTTTACTGCTCCCCCGCTACACTATGTGATTTGGGGGGTGGCAGTTGAATTTGTGGGAGCAGTATTAAAAGGGGTTTGGGGGTGCATTATGAATGGTGATGGGGGCACAGAATGACATGCCTTCTGGGTAATTTTGGGGTGGCTACCCATAGTTTTTATTGCTCCCCTCCTCCATTGTGGGGTACACCACAAAAGGATAGGGCAACAGGGGGGCTAGGGGGGAAACAGGTTTGTGACAGTTTCTATTACCAACCACAAGGGGGCACCATACAATCCTTCTGCAGTTATGTTATTGAAAGGTACAACAAGGAGAATGTGGGGGTATTTTTGCCTGCAGGGCTCCCTGAGATTTTACTGCCACCCTTCCCCTCTGTGCGGCATGGTATAGGGACACTTGGGAAATTTCTATTGAAAACAGACAGTATAGGGATTCCCGCTATGAAATCTGATAGCACAAACATTTGCTAAATAAACGGTTACAGTGGAGCAGACAAATGAGGAAGGGAAAGGGTACCTCTGGCAATTGGTTGGAAGGGTCATAGACAATAATCATGGCATGCAAATAGGCAGCAGTGTATGTATTGGCAGTGTCTGTAGAGAGTTTGGTGTGCTCTTCAAATTATTTGTCCTCATTATGTGTGGTATGATCCATAGAGGGAAGACCAGAACCTTCCTGTTAGGCAGAACATGTATTCATGATTTAAAGAAGTGTAGTCTGGGTGTGCTGAGAGGGCCTGCACAGAGCGGTAAGTGCCTGTATACCCGAGCAATGTGCATCCAACCGGTCACTTGAGACTGAACAGTGACAGAAGCAGCTGGGTTACTGACGGACTGTAAATGGAGGGCACATAGGAAGGGTGTTTGTCTTCACTCAAAGGATTGAAACGTGGTTGGCGCATTAGCAAAGCTGGGGTACCAGGAGAAAACATTTGAGGGTTAATGAGATGTTGGTATTCAGAGGTCAAAAAAGGTGTCAGAGACACAGAGGTATGAGGATGCTGGTCCCACAGTGAGGGGTGGTCAAAAGTCCCTGCTAACAATTTCTGTCCAACCGTGACCAAATGTTGTGCAGCCTGGCTCCCGCTGTAATTTTTCCCCAATATCTCTTTATCCTGCAGATGAATGACGCAAGCTTCCCAACATTTTTATTGGCCTCATAACCTCAAAGGAGTGCCTGACATTTCTGGCTTAAGGATACTCCCAAAGGGTGCCCTACTGACATTCTCTGAAAAACCTCACTAACCATGCATATTTATGCACCAAACATGGCAAATCCTTACACCTGCAAAGCATCATATCGCACTTGTCAGCTTTGAAGTGGTGTAAGTGTTTTTATTTGAGGGAAATATTCAGCTGTGCTTCCTCTCCCATCTGAGGACCATGAAGCTGCTGTTCCTCTCTCAAACATCCCTTCAAAGAGACAAGTGACACACTCACTTAATCACCCAGCAAACATGTATGCTCTGGCACTTTCATCTTGCTGTTTACCTTCCAAACATTCCCCCTTTTCCACAAATACAGGCCAGCCATTCCTCATTACTCATTCACCCAGTCATCTAAGTCCTCCACTCCACATGCCCTGCAAGGCCAACATGAACAAGAGGTATGTCAGCAACCAGAAGAAAAGCCTTGGTGTGCTCTTATTTTCATACTGCTGCCCTCTAGTAACACTACACGGCAATTGCAACATAGTAATAGGACTGAAAAGAGGGCTGTCCTATGCAAATAATGTCCTCCCATGCTCACTTTCTTCTGAGACGGTGGGGCTTGTGCTGTGATACATCCTCCAACATATGCTCTTCAGCCGAATTCAAAAGCAGCCTATCTTAGGCTAAGGATTTTGCCACTCAAAGGTTGCACATGGGGATATCACCCTCATTTAGCAGGGTCCCAAATTGCCTGCAGTCATCCTTCATACAGAACATGGGCGTTCGAGGGCGTCCTTCAAAGGATGGAAGGGGGTGTTTAAAGCCCCAGCCCAGCCCAGCCCAGCCCAGCCCAGCCCAGCCCAGCCCCGCCCTGCCCCATGCTGTACTGTGATGCACCATCCCTTCACTTGCTGCAGCAGGCATGATTCAGACCGGCAGAAGCAAAGGCCTGACTCTGCCCTTGTCTGCCTCTTGAAGAAATCAACCTTTCTAGCTTCTTATTGCACCTAATAAAGGAAGTTTCACTTGCCTCAAACTTTACCCATCATTTTATTAGCCATAGCTCATACTGCAGCTTTATTCATAGCCAACCTCACAGGCACCAAACCCCGATTTCAGAGATCGGCTCACACCAAAATGAAAAATCACCACCATCCAACCTAATTTACTATCAGTGTAGCACCTTCCTCGCATTCTTGTGCTCAGTTATAAGCCCCGAGGCCACATTTGCGCGCTACAATACACCGAATTTCAAGGGCAAAGAATGAATACATTGATAAAGGAAGATAAGGCTTTGTCTCTATTGCACCTACTTGAGAAAAAGGGGGGTTGGTAGAAGGTCATGAGGGGAAAGATTTGTCATTTTGGAGCACACGTGCCAAAAAGAGGGGCCACTTTTCTCTTCTGTTTTTCCAAGTGGAAATAAACTTAGCAAATGAAAATAAAAGCACCATATGAACATTTACCATCTTGGCATACTTTGAAAGCATTGGTAGGATTCGAACCCTTGTCCTGTATGAGCCTGTGCCATCAGAGGCACAAGACTTACCATTGAACTATAGCTCCTTGGTGTTCTAGACCCTTGCAGTAGTAACTATAAGCAACATACAGGCCCTGGTGTCATCGCCTGTGGATTCCATCACACATGAAAAGGATGACCATGATATAGGGACGATTTGATAAGATACTAAAAGGGAAGCCAGTGTGGTCCAGTGGGTACGATCCTGACTTCCACCCAAACAACCAGCGTTTGAATCCCGGGATCGGCACCAGGTGACGGATGATGGCGCAGCAGAGGTAAGTTGGAGGTGGGCCAGCCTTGTAAGAAAAGTGTGTGTGTTAGTGTGTGTGCAGTGTAAGAGTGGAATCATGCCTGGAGAATGGTGATTGCAGAGTGGTTGGTAAGTAGCATGTGTCTGGTGAGAGCAAGGGGTGGGATCAGTGACAGAGGAACAGGTGTTAAGTGAGTTGGAGTGTAGGGTGGGTGGACCCAGGGGATAGGTGTAGGGGGAGTGCAAGGGTAGGTGGGTGGGGTACCAGGGACAAAGAAGGGGGTCAGGGAAGAGGAGCCTGGGACAGAGAAGAGGTGTCGGAGCAGAGTGGGGCCTGATGTGGGCACTCATGCAGTGGTTCCCTAGTCCACATGAGGGGTGATTACATAGGGTGGGGAACCCCAATTGTTTTTTACTGCTCCCCCGCTACACTATCTGATTTGGGGGGGGTGGCAGTTGAATTTGTGGGAGCAGTATTAAAAGGGGTTTGGGGGTGCTATATGAATGGTGATGGGGGCACAGAATGACATGCCTTCTGGGGAATTTTGGAGTGGCTACCCATAGTTTTTATTGCTCCCCTCCTCCATTGTGGGGTGCACCACAAAAGGATAGGGCAACAGGGGGGCTAGGGGGAGACAGGTTTGTGACAGTTTCTATTACCAACCACAAGGGGGCACCATACAATCCTTCTGCAGTTATGGTATTGAAAGGTACAACAAGGAG
The DNA here is from genome assembly GCA_963921515.1 of Calotriton arnoldi. Lineage (NCBI taxonomy): Eukaryota > Metazoa > Chordata > Amphibia > Caudata > Salamandridae > Calotriton > Calotriton arnoldi. The sequence continues at coordinate 2,496,213 of CAWUFW010000045.1, forward strand.
AATGTGGGGTATTTTTGCCTGCAGGGCTCCCTGAGATTTTACTGCCACCCTTCCCCTCTGTGCGGCATGGTATAGGGACACTTGGGAAATTTCCATTGAAAACAGAGGGGCAGATTTACAAGGACTGGCGCATCCCTGCATATTAGCAGGGATGCGCCAGTACCGATGCGACACGCAATTCTACTCTTGCGCCACCACGGATGCGCCGCATTTACAATGCGGCGCACCGTGGCGCAGGGATAGACAGATGCGTGTCGCATCTGATGGCATAAGGGTGGCGCATTGCTGGAGTCGTATCGCAAGCGCGACGCAACTCCAGCAATGTTCAGGGACCGCCCATACCTAACATGCTGCGCCACTCCTTACGCCTGCTTCAAGCAGGCGTAAGGTTTTGTCGCCACGGCCTCTGAAAAGTGACTCAGTGAAATCTTGTAGATTTCACTGCGTCACTTTTACGAGGCTTTTTTTGACAGAACGCCCACCCTGCATACATTAAACCTGACGCAGGTTTAATGTGGCGCAGGGCTTTACAACGTGACGCATCTCCCTAGATGCGTCACGTTGTAAATAAGTCGCAACGTGGAGCATGGTTTAAGCCGCCACTGCGTCACAGAAGTGACGCAATGGAGGCGCTAATGTGTCGCAAGGGGCTTGTAAATCTGCCCCAGACAGTATAGGGATTCCCGCTATGAAATCTGAGAGCACAAACATTTGCTAAATAAAGGGTTACAGTGGAGCAGACAAATGAGGAAGGGAAAGGGTACCTGTGGCAATTGGTTGGAAGGGTCATAGACAATAATCATGGCATGCAAATAGGCAGCAGTGCATGTATTGGCAGTGACTGTAGAGAGTTTGATGTGCTCTTCAAATTATTTGTCCTCCTTATGTGTGGTATGATCCATAGAGGTAAGACCAGAACCTTCCTGTTAGGCAGAACATGTATTCATGATTTAAAGAAGTGTAGTCTGGGTGTGCTGAGAGGGCCTGTACAGAGCGGTAAGTGCCTGTATACCCGAGCAATGTGCATCCAACCGGTCACTTGAGACTGAACAGTGACAGAAGCAGCTGGGTTACTGATGGAATGTAAATGGAGGGCACATAGGAAGGGTGCTTGTCTTCACTCAAAGGATTGAAATGTGGTTGGTGCACTAGCAAAGCTGGGGTAACAGGAGAAAACATTTGAGGGTTAATGAGATGGTGGTATTCAGAGGTCAAAAAAGGTGTCAGAGACACAGAGGTATGAGGATGCTGGTCCCACAGTGAGGGGTGGTCAAAAGTCCCTGCTAACAATTTCTGTCCAACCGTGACCAAATGTTGTGCAGCCTGGCTCCCGCTGTAATTTTTCCCCAATATCTCTTTATCCTGCAGATGAATGACGCAAGCTTCCCAACATTTTTATTGGCCTCATAACCCCAAAGGAGTGCCTGACATTTCTGGCTTAAGGATACTCCCAAAGGGTGCCCTACTGACATTCTCTGAAAAACCTCACTAACCATGCATATTTATGCACCAAACATGGCAAATCCTTACACCTGCAAAGCATCATATCGCACTTGTCAGCTTTGAAGTGGTGTAAGTGTTTTTATTTGAGGGAAATATTCAGCTGTGCTTCCTCTCCCATCTGAGGACTATGAAGCTGCTGTTCCTCTCTCACACGTCCCTTCAAAGAGACAAGTGACACACTCACTCAATCACCCAGCAAACATGTATGCTCTGGCACTTTCATCTTGCTGTTTACCTTCCAAACATTCCCCCTTTTCCACAAATACAGGCCAGCCATTCCTCATTACTCATTCACCCAGTCATCTAAGTCCTCCACTCCACATGCCCTGCAAGGCCAACATGAACAAGAGGTATGTCAGCAACCAGAAGAAAAGCCTTGGTGTGCTCTTATTTTCATACTGCTGCCCTCTAGTAACACTACACGGCAATTGCAGCATAATAATTGGACTGAAAAGAGGGCTGTCCTATACAAATAATGTCCTCCCATGCTTACTTTCTTCTGAGACGGTGGACGGCTTGCACTGTGATTCATCCTCCAACATATGCTCTTCAGCCGAATTCAAAAGCAGCCTATCTTAGGCTAAGGATTTTGCCACTCGAAGGTTGCACATGGGGATATCACCCTCATTTAGCAGGGTCCCAAATTGCCTGCAGTCATCCTTCATACAGAACATGGGCGTTCGAAGGCGTCCTTCAAAGGATGCGCGCTACAATACTTTCAAGGGCAAAGAATGAATACATTGATAAAGAAAGATAAGGCTTTGTCTCTATTGCACCTACTTGAGAAAAAGAGGGGTTGGTAGAAGGTCATGAGGGGAAAGATTTGTCATTTTGTAGCGCACGTGCCAAAAAGATGGGGCACTTTTCTCCTCTATTTTTCCATGTGGAAATAAACTTAGCAAATGAAAATAAAAGCACCATATGAACATTTACCACCTTGGCATACTTTGAAAGCATTGGCAGGATTCGAACCCTTGTCCTCTATGGGCCTGTGCCATCAGAGGCACAAGCCAGTGTGGTCCAATGGGTAAGTTCCTGACTTCCACCCAAACAACCAGTGTTCGAATCCCGGGATCGGCACCAGGTGACGGATGAATGCGCAGCAGAGGTAAGTTGGAGGTGGACCAACCTGGTAAGAAAAGTGTGTGTGTGTTTGTATGTATATACATATCGATCCATCTAAATAGAAATTCAAGTCACGCACTCACTGGGGTTCTTTCAGAATTTGTTTATTGCCACATAAAGAAATGAGAGACCCGTTTTGGCATACTGCCTTTCTCAATGTCAATGCATCCATCGCCAATTTGCCATTTTTATATTTCATTGTATCAACAAATAAAAAGGCACTCAATCAAAAAAGGAGACGGTCATTAGTTAGGAGCCACGATATTGGTGAAGAGTGGCAGCCATCTTAACATTATAACATGCAGAAATAATACCTTGGAAGCAAGTTACCATGCAATGCATACATGATCATTCTTATCAGCTTGGGCTTGGACACATCTGAAAAGATATAAGACATCAATCAGTAAATCGTCATAGTTGCGTATTTCTCAATTGTGTGCAAACACATGCCACCAATGGTGTCCTGGATGGACTAAACCCAGCTTCTTTCTAAAATTGTATCCAATTGTTCCGGAAGCACTCTGGAAATAATGCCCGAAATAGGCCACATTTGGTACATAATACATGCTGCCCCACAATAAGAAAAATTCATATTCATGGCAGCCATCTTAACCATATAATCAATAAGTTCATAAATGAAATCATATGCATGATTTCACATGAAATAAAAAAACTTGAACAGAGTATTCAGCTAATGGCACACATAACTTGGTGCCCAGTACTTTGATAATAGATCAGATCCCAATACACTCTGTGTGTGTGTGAGATCTACATTTTAGGATACCACCAAGACATGGATTGTAAATTTCATTGATATACAGATCACTGAACGTAGTTGAGGTCTGAAGAGACAATCTGGCCCTGAATGGGCCGTCGCCTATGTCACTAAAGTGCCACCTGTGCTGTGTGCTGCTGTGCAGTTCCTATCATATGTATATATAAAGCTGTTTCTGTATCGAAACTGAAGAGGGCTCCTAGTGTATTGTTACATCCCTAAAGAAAAAGGGACCTAGCTGAGTCAGCTAAACACCCGGTTCTCCTCATCCAATATAAGTCCACAGCTCCTCATCACCATTAAGACCTGTGGGTGTCTTGGTTTGCAGCTCGATAATATACTTAGATTCTAGCTGCCTGAGTTTGAAAGTCCTGTCCCCACCTCCTCTCTTCATAGCTGATCCAAGCAAAAGAACCTTAATAGGTTCTGATTACACTCATGCTCGATCTCGAAGTGGCTCGCAATGGTATAGGTAGGTCCCTTATTAGCAGTAGCCAGCATATGTTCGAGCACTCGCTTTCTTCGCTGGATGTGTCATGCTTTCCACATATTTCTTCTCACACAGGCACACAAGACAATACATCACAAATTCTGAATTGCAATGAAGCAGTTTAATGATCATGTTCTTCTTTTTAATTCCCGGGATTTCATATTCCCGTACTTTACTGCTGTGTTTGCATACCTTGCACCGAGTGCAAGGAAAGAACCCTGTTACGGTGCTTTTCTTGAGGGAAGTGTCAGAATAATAGCTATGTACTAAGTGGTCCTTAAGTGAGGCATTTCTTCTGTATGTAACTTGGGTGACGAGGCTAACTTGGAACCTATTACCTGATCTGTTTTCAGGATCTGCCAATTACGCTTTAATATCTGATATACTCGGGGTGAACTAGTGGAAAAGTTTGTGATTATTCTAACTGGATCTACCCTCTGTGTATCTTTCTGTTTCTTATCTTTCTCTACCAGTAGTTGTTGACAGTTTTTTTGTCATACCTTAGCTGTTGCTAGATTAAGAACTGCTGGCGAATAACCTTGTGTTTCTGCCTCAGCTAGTCTGTAATCATTTTCTGTTGATCAATTATGTTTAATGCGTAATAGTTCCCCATACGGAATTCTATTGATGAGTTTGCGAGGATGATGGCTATTCGCATTTAATAGAGAGTTGCCAGCAGAGTGTAATCTGCAGCCTATTGTCTTTGACAAAGAATGTCAGGCTACGAAATGGTACACTGGTCTCACTAATGTGAACAAGGCTCGGATGAGCCGAAACGTTATGGCAGCATCAGAGGAATAAATATTTGATTTGCACTACCTTTTGGTCCGTGTCCGTGGTTCGTGGTCTTAAGGAGGATTCCTGTAAACCTGACGCGGAAAGGAGTTTTATATATATATATATATATATATATATATCAAAAAAGGTTGCCCCAATGAGAACGGCCACAGAGAAGGTTTCCCTCTGATGCTGGGGATGGCAGCGCAGACTGTTTCAAATGTCCATCGTAAATCTGGCGGCTCTACGCGTTTCGAACTGACGTTCTTGTTCACGAGCCTAAAAGACAAAGAACATAGCAGCAGCTGTGTGGAGCACCAATTCACCTTTATTTACAGTCCCGCCCCAGTGGGCGTATCACATGCCTTTCTAAGGCACAATGAACTCTGGTATTGGTAGTGCTCTACATAAATATAAATCCAAGTGGATGTTGTTGCATGCCCCAATAGTGTCCAAAATAAAACCACAGTGGGTTGATGAATCATAGAAATCTAGAGTGCGCTGCCTTTAGCAAATCCTGCAGCACAAGCCTTACAATCCTGAACCGGCACCCAGCCATCTGGGCACCGCAGATCCGCCTCCGGCGGCGGGTCGTCCTCGCGACCGGGCAGGCCGCTAAACATCAATCAAAAAAGGTTGCCCCAATGAGAACGGCCACAGAGAAGGTTTCCCTCTGATGCTGGGGATGGCAGCGCAGACTGTTTCAAATGTCCATCGTAAATCTGGCGGCTCTACGCGTTTCGAACTGACGTTCTTGTTCACGAGCCTAAAAGACAAAGAACATAGCAGCAGCTGTGTGGAGCACCAATTCACCTTTATTTACAGTCCCGCCCCAGTGGGCGTATGACATGCCTTTCTAAGGAACAATGAACTCTGGTATTGGTAGTGCTCTACATAAATATAAATCCAAGTGGATGCTGTTGCATGCCCCAATAGTGTCCAAAATAAAACCACAGTGGGTTGATGAATCATAGAAATCTAGAGTGCGCTGCCTTTAGCAAATCCTGCAGCACAAGCCTTACAATCCTGAACCGGCACCCAGCCTTCTGGGCACCGCAGATCCGCCTCCGGCGGCGGGTCGTCCTCGCGACCGGGCAGGCCGCTAAACATCAATCAAAAAAGGTTGCCCCAAAGAGAACGGCCACAGAGAAGGTTTCCCTCTGATGCTGGGGATGGCAGCGCAGACTGTTTCAAATGTCCATCGTAAATCTGGCGGCTCTACGCGTTTCGAACTGACGTTCTTGTTCACGAGCCTAAAAGACAAAGAACATAGCAGCAGCTGTGTGGAGCACCAATTCACCTTTATTTACAGTCCCGCCCCAGTGGGCGTATCACATGCCTTTCTAAGGCACAATGAACTCTGGTATTGGTAGTGCTCTACATAAATATAAATCCAAGTGGATGCTGTTGCATGCCCCAATAGTGTCCAAAATAAAACCACAGTGGGTTGATGAATCATAGAAATCTAGAGTGCGCTGCCTTTAGCAAATCCTGCAGCACAAGCCTTACAATCCTGAACCGGCACCCAGCCATCTGGGCACCGCAGATCCGCCTCCGGCGGCGGGTCATCCTCGCGACCGGGCAGGCCGCTAAACATCAATCAAAAAAGGTTGCCCCAATGAGAACCGCCACAGAGAAGGTTTCCCTCTGATGCTGGGGATGGCAGCGCAGACTGTTTCAAATGTCCATCGTAAATCTGGCGGCTCTACGCGTTTCGAACTGACGTTCTTGTTCACGAGCCTAAAAGACAAAGAACATAGCAGCAGCTGTGTGGAGCACCAATTCACCTTTATTTACAGTCCCGCCCCAGTGGGCGTATCACATGCCTTTCTAAGGAACAATGAACTCTGGTATTGGTAGTGCTCTACATAAATATTAATCCAAGTGGATGCTGTTGCATGCCCCAATAGTGTCCAAAATAAAACCACAGTGGGTTGATGAATCATAGAAATCTAGAGTGCGCTGCCTTTAGCAAATCCTGCAGCACAAGCCTTACAATCCTGAACCGGCACCCAGCCATCTGGGCACCGCAGATCCGCCTCCGGCGGCGGGTCGTCCTCGCGACCGGGCAGGCCGCTAAACATCAATCAAAAAAGGTTGCCCCAATGAGAACGGCCTCAGAGAAGGTTTCCCTCTGATGCTGGGGATGGCAGCGCAGACTGTTTCAAATGTCCATCGTAAATCTGGCGGCTCTACGCGTTTCGAACTGACGTTCTTGTTCACGAGCCTAAAAGACAAAGAACATAGCAGCAGCTGTGTGGAGCACCAATTCACCTTTATTTACAGTCCCGCCCCAGTGGGCGTATCACATGCCTTTCTAAGGCACAATGAACTCTGGTATTGGTAGTGCTCTACATAAATATAAATCCAAGTGGATGCTGTTGCATGCCCCAATAGTGTCCAAAATAAAACCACAGTGGGTTGATGAATCATAGAAATCTAGAGTGCGCTGCCTTTAGCAAATCCTGCAGCACAAGCCTTACAATCCTGAACCGGCACCCAGCCATCTGGGCACCGCAGATCCGCCTCCGGCGGCGGGTCGTCCTCGCGACCGGGCAGGCCGCTAAACATCAATCAAAAAAGGTTGCCCCAAAGAGAACGGCCACAGAGAAGGTTTCCCTCTGATGCTGGGGATGGCAGCGCAGACTGTTTCAAATGTCCATCGTAAATCTGGCGGCTCTACGCGTTTCGAACTGACGTTCTTGTTCACGAGCCTAAAAGACAAAGAACATAGCAGCAGCTGTGTGGAGCACCAATTCACCTTTATTTACAGTCCCGCCCCAGTGGGCGTATCACATGCCTTTCTAAGGCACAATGAACTCTGGTATTGGTAGTGCTCTACATAAATATAAATCCAAGTGGATGCTGTTGCATGCCCCAATAGTGTCCAAAATAAAACCACAGTGGGTTGATGAATCATAGAAATCTAGAGTGCGCTGCCTTTAGCAAATCCTGCAGCACAAGCCTTACAATCCTGAACCGGCACCCAGCCATCTGGGCACCGCAGATCCGCCTCCGGCGGCGGGTTGTCCTCGCGACCGGGCAGGCCGCTAAACATCAATCAAAAAGGTTGCCCCAATGAGAACGGCCACAGAGAAGGTTTCCCTCTGATGCTGGGGATGGCAGCGCAGACTGTTTCAAATGTCCATCGTAAATCTGGCGGCTCTATGCGTTTCGAACTGACGTTCTTGTTCACGAGCCTAAAGACAAAGAACATAGCAGCAGCTGTGTGGAGCACCAATTCACCTTTATTTACAGTCCCGCCCCAGTGGGCGTATCACATGCCTTTCTAAGGCACAATGAACTCTGGTATTGGTAGTGCTCTACATAAATATAAATCCAAGTGGATGCTGTTGCATGCCCCAATAGTGTCCAAAATAAAACCACAGTGGGTTGATGAATCATAGAAATCTAGAGTGCGCTGCCTTTAGCAAATCCTGCAGCACAAGCCTTACAATCCTGAACCGGCACCCAGCCATCTGGGCACCGCAGATCCGCCTCCGGCGGCGGGTCGTCCTCGCGACCGGGCAGGCCGCTAAACATCAATCAAAAAGGTTGCCCCAATGAGAACGGCCACAGAGAAGGTTTCCCTCTGATGCTGGGGATGGCAGCGCAGACTGTTTCAAATGTCCATCGTAAATCTGGCGGCTCTACGCGTTTCGAACTGACGTTCTTGTTCAACGAGCCTAAAAGACAAAGAACATAGCAGCAGCTGTGTGGAGCACCAATTCACCTTTATTTACAGTCCCGCCCCAGTGGGCGTATCACATGGCTTTCTAAGGCACAATGAACTCTGGTATTGGTAGTGCTCTACATAAATATAAATCCAAGTGGATGCTGTTGCATGCCCCAATAGTGTCCAAAATAAAACCACAGTGGGTTGATGAATCATAGAAATCTAGAGTGCGCTGCTTTTAGCAAATCCTGCAGCACAAGCCTTACAATCCTGAACCGGCACCCAGCCATCTGGGCACCGCAGATCCGCCTCCGGCGATGGGTCGTCCTCGCGACCGGGCAGGCCGCTAAACATCAATCAAAAAAGGTTGCCCCAATGAGAACGGCCACAGAGAAGGTTTCCCTCTGATGCTGGGGATGGCAGCGCAGACTGTTTCAAATGTCCATCGTAAATCTGGCGGCTCTACGTGTTTCGAACTGACGTTCTTGATCAAGAGCCTAAAAGACAAAGAACATAGCAGCAGCTGTGTGGAGCACCAATTCACCTTTATTTACAGTCCCGCCCCAGTGGGCGTATCACATGCCTTTCTAAGGCACAATGAACTCTGGTATTGGTAGTGCTCTACATAAATATAAATCCAAGTGGATGCTGTTGCATGCCCCAATAGTGTCCAAAATAAAACCACAGTGGGTTGATGAATCATAGAAATCTAGAGTGCGCTGCCTTTAGCAAATCCTGCAGCACAAGCCGTACAATCCTGAACCGGCACCCAGCCATCTGGGCACCGCAGATCCGCCTCCGGCGGCGGGTCGTCCTCGCTCGTGAACAAGAACGTCAGTTCGAAACGCGTAGAGCCGCCACATTTAGGATGGACATTTGAAACAGTCTGCGCTGCCATCCCCAGCATCAGAGGGAAACCTTCTCTGTGGCCGTTCTCATTGGGCCAACCTTTTTAGATTGATGTTTAGCGGCCTGCCCGGTCGCGAGGACGACCCGCCGCCGGAGGCGGATCTGCGGTGCCCAGATGGCTGGGTGCCGGTTCAGGATTGTAAGGCTTGTGCTGCAGGATTTGCTAAAGGCAGCGCACTCTAGATTTCTATGATTCATCAACCCACTGTGGTTTTATTTTGGACACTATTGGGGCATGCAACAGCATCCACTTGGATTTATATTTATGTAGAGCACTACCAATACCAGAGTTCATTGCGCCTTAGAAAGGCATGTGATACGCCCACTGGGGCGGGACTGTAAATAAAGGTGAATTGGTGCTCCACACAGCTGCTGCTATGTTCTTTGTCTTTTAGGCTCGTGAACAAGAACGTCAGTTCGAAACACGTAAAGCCGCCAGATTTACGATGGACATTTGAAACAGTCTGCGCTGCCATCCCCAGCATCAGAGGGAAACCTTCTCTGTGGCCGTTCTCATTGGGGCAACCTTTTTTGATTGATGTTTAGCGGCCTGCCCGGTCGCGAGGATGACCCGCCGCCGGAGGCGGATCTGCGGTGCCCAGATGGCTGGGTGCCGGTTCAGGATTGTAAGGCTTGTGCTGCAGGATTTGCTAAAGGCAGCGCACTCTAGATTTCTATGATTCATCAACCCACTGTAGTTTTATTTTGGACACTATTGGGGCATGCAACAGCATCCACTTGGATTTATATTTATGTAGAGCACTACCAATACCAGAGTTCATTGTGCCTTAGAAAGGCATGTGATACGCCCACTGGGGCGGGACTGTAAATAAATGTAATTGGTGCTCCACACAGCTGCTGCTATGTTCTTTGTCTTTTAGGCTCGTGAACAAGAACGTCAGTTCGAAACGCGTAGAGCCGCCAGATTTACGATGGACATTTGAAACAGTCTGCACTGCCATCCCCAGCATCAGAGGGAAACCTTCTCTGTGGCCGTTCTCATTGGGGCATCCTTTTTTAATTGATGTTTAGCGGCCTGCCCGGTCGCGAGGACGACCCGCCGCCGGAGGCGGATCTGCGGTGCCCAGATGGCTGGGTGCCAGTTCAGGATTGTAAGGCTTGTGCTGCAGGATTTGCTAAAGGCAGCGCACTCTAGATTTCTATGATTCATCAACCCACTGTGGTTTTATTTTGGACACTATTGGGGCATGCAACAGCATCCACTTGGATTTATATTTATGTAGAGCACTACCAATACCAGAGTTCATTGCGCCTTAGAAAGGCATGTGATACGCCCACTGGGGCGGGACTGTAAATAAAGGTGAATTGGTGCTCCACACAGCTGCTGCTATGTTCTTTGTCTTTTAGGCTCGTGAACAAGAACATCAGTTCGAAACGCGTAGAGCCGCCAGATTTACGATGGACATTTGAAACAGTCTGCGCTGCCATCCCCAGCATCAGAGGGAAACCTTCTCTGTGGCCGTTCTCATTGGGGCAACCTTTTTGATTGATGTTTAGCGGCCTGCCCGGTCGCGAGGAAGACCCGCCGCCGGAGGCGGATCTGCGGTGCCCAGATGGCTGGGTGCCGGTTCAGGATTGTAAGGCTTGTGCTGCAGGATTTGCTAAAGGCAGCGCACTCTAGATTTCTATGATTCATCAACCCACTGTGGTTTTATTTTGGACACTATTGGGGCATGCAACAGCATCCACTTGGATTTATATTTATGTAGAGCACTACCAATACCAGAGTTCATTGTGCCTTAGAAAGGCATGTGATACGCCCACTGGGGCGGGACTGTAAATAAAGGTGAATTGGTGCTCCACACAGCTGCTGCTATGTTCTTTGTCTTTTAGGCTCGTGAACAAGAACGTGAGTTCGAAACGCGTAGAGCCGCCAGATTTACGATGGACATTTGAAACAGTCTGCGCTGCCATCCCCAGCATCAGAGGGAAACCTTCTCTGTGGCCATTCTCATTGGGGCAACCTTTTTTGATTGATGTTTAGCGGCCTGCCCGGTCGCGAGGACGACCCGCCGCCGGAGGCGGATCTGCGGTGCCCAGATGGCTGGGTGCCGGTTCAGGATTGTAAGGCTTGTGCTGCAGGATTTGCTAAAGGCAGCGCACTCTAGATTTCTATAATTCATCAACCCACTGTGGTTTTATTTTGGACACTATTGGGGCATGCAACAGCATCCACTTGGATTTATATTTATGTAGAGCACTACCAATACCAGAGTTCATTGTGCCTTAGAAAGGCATGTGATACGCCCACTGGGGCGGGACTGTAAATAAAGGTGAATTGGTGCTCCACACAGCTGCTGCTATGTTCTTTGTCTTTTAGGCTCGTGAACAAGAACGTCAGTTCGAAACGCGTAGAGCCGCCAGATTTACGATGGACATTTGAAACAGTCTGCGCTGCCATCCCCAGCATCAGAGGGAAACCTTCTCTGTGGCCGTTCTCATTGGGGGAACCTTTTTTGATATATATATATATATATATACCAATGGCAACAGGGACGTTATAGGTAGGCTCAGGTTTCACTTGTACAAAACCAGTGAAATTCTGCAGTCATACTTAGCTGAGCTAACTATAACTCGCGCCCCGCAATGCACTGCTTATGACCGCTCATAATACATCACTCATGACATGGTCAGTGACATCACTCGTGACATCACTGATGACATCTCAAATGACATCACTGATTACATTAATGTATATATATCAGGCTCCTTTTCCTCCCAATTGAAAAAAGAAAACAGCACTCGTGGGATAGTTGCTTTTCAATTTATTTAGCAACTCAACAAGCGCAACAAACGCGTTTCGGCGGATGCCTTCGTCGGTAACAAGCCAAACATGTTTCGGACATCACCGTCCTTGTTCACTGGCTAAAAAAGAAGGGAGAACAACAGCTTCTTAGTGGAACACCTGTTCAATTTATTCAATGCACGCTGGTATTTGAAGTTCCACAGTCTCTTAATCCCCAGACGGTGATGTCCGAAACATGTTTGGCTTGTTTAACACTGATTGGAGGTGTGAGGCTGATCCGACTGCAGTCCTCATTTAGGAGGTTTCAACTCCCCGTGAGCGGCGTCTTCACTGAGGGCAACCTTTTCCGTGGATGTGTAGCGGCTGGTCAGGCCGCGGAGACGCCCCGCCGCCAAAACAGCGGATCCAGAGTGATTTGAATTATGTACGCTGTTGGAACGGGGGGCCCAACAGTGAGTGACTTTGAAATGGGCAGCGGATTCAGTATCCAACACTTCTCATCGACCCACTGGGGTGAGACATTGTTGTAATGGGAGGGGCACAGCAGCACCCACTGGGGCTTAAGAGACTGTGGAACTTCAAATACCAGCGTGCATTGCGCACACGCCTAGCAAGGCGGGTTTTCAACACCCATTGGGGCGGGACCGTATGAATAAATTGAACAGGTGTTCCACTAAGAAGCTGTTGTTCTCCCTTCTTTTTTAGCCAGTGAACAAGGACGGTGATGTCCGAAACATGTTTGGCTTGTTTAACACTGATTGGAGGTGTGAGGCTGATCCGACTGCAGTCCTCATTTAGGAGGTTTCAACTCCCCGTGAGCGGCGTCTTCACTGAGGGCAACCTTTTCCGTGGATGTGTAGCGGCTGGTCCGGCCGCGGAGACGCCCCGCCGCCAAAACAGCGGATCCAGAGTGATTTGAATTATGTACGCTGTTGGAACGGGGGGCCCAACTGTGAGTGACTTTGAAATGGGCAGCGGATTCAGTATCCAACACTTCTCATCGACCCACTGGAGTGAGACATTGTTGTAATGGGAGGGGCACAGCAGCACCCACTGGGGATTAAGAGACTGTGGAACTTCAAATACCAGCGTGCATTGCGCACACGCCTAGCAAGGCGGGTTTTCAACACCCATTGGGGCGGGACCGTATGAATAAATTGAACAGGTGTTCCACTAAGAAGCTGTTGTTCTCCCTTCTTTTTTAGCCAGTGAACAAGGACGGTGATGTCCGAAACATGTTTGGCTTGTTTAACACTGATTGGAGGTGTGAGGCTGATCCGACTGCAGTCCTCATTTAGGAGGTTTAAACTCCCCGTGAGCGGCGTCTTCACTGAGGGCAACCTTTTCCGTGGTATATATATATATATATATATATATATATATATATATATATATATATATTCACTGAAAAAACCATAGGTTTTAGGGACAGTTATAGTTACTTGGACATTGCACTCGTACAAAACCCGTGAAATTCCCCCGTTATAGTTAGTTCAGCTAACTATAACTCGCGCCCCGCAATGCACTGCTGATGACGTCACATATTACATCACTCATGACATGGTCAGTGACATCACTGATGACATCACTGATGACATCTCAAATGACATCACTGATGACATCATCCAGTGACTGTGTGTTTCTCTAAAGTGTAAATATTTTTAATATATATAGGAAAAGACGTATTGAAGAATGAGTGGGTGTGTAAGTGTCTGTATGGATGATTTAGTAGGTGCGTGACTGACTGTATAAGTGAGTGATTTAACGTATCGTACTGAATGCATGGGTTAGTGACTAAACTGGGTGAATGTCTGTATCCGTCTGTCTGTTGCTGTGTAAGTGGCTGCATGTGTTTGTGAATAGCTACATGAGTGTCTATTTGAGTTATTGAATGCTTGTGTGAGTATCTGTATGGGTGCCTGAGTGTTTGTGTGGGAGGGGTGTGTGCGACTCTGTGCATAGATGTGTGAGTGGGTGATTCACTGGGTGGATGGTTTCAAGAGTGCATCTGTGATAGACTGTATGGGTGGGTAAGTGTGTGTAAGAGTGTGTTAGTGAGTGAATGTATGTCCCAGTGGTACATGTGTGAGTAACTACATATGTGAAAGGCAGTATATATGTGTGTTGGAGTATATAAATAGCTATAAGCGAGAGTGAGTGATTGTGATAGTGGCTGTATGGATGAGTGTGTGCTTGTATCAGTGATTGTATAAGAGCGTAACAATGTGCTACTATTTGTATGAGTAAGTGAGCTGGTGTGTGTATAACTGTATAGGTGAGTAAATGGCAGTGTGTTTAATTATTTGCATGACTGACTAGGTGTGTGAGTACCTCTATGGATGAGTGGTGTTGTTTGAGTGTCTATATAGGAGTAAGAGTGCATATGATAGTCCTGTACTGAGTGACCGTAAGTATGAGTGACTGTACGGGTGAGTGAGTGGATGTGTGTGTGTAGACCTAAGAATCAGTGAGTGGGTATGTGGTTATTGGTGTTGGAGTGTCTATGGTTTTGCGAATGGCAGTCTGTAATTTAGAGTGGGTGTATCAAAGATTATATTAGGGTGTGAGGAGGTGCATCAGATTATCACGTGGATGATGTCATCAGTGATGTCATTTGAGATGTCATCAGTGATGTCATCAGTGATGTCACTGACCATGTCATGAGTGATGTAATATGTGACGTCATCAGCAGTGCATTGCGGAGGCGCGAGTTATAGTTAGCTGAACTAACTATAACGGGGGAATTTCACGGGTTTTGTACGAGTGCAATGTCCAAGTAACTATAACTGTCCCTAAAACCTATGGTTTTTTCAGTGAATTTCAAAGGTTTTTTAAATGCTAATTTGTAACTATAACGTGTCTGAAACCTATGGTTTTTTCAGTGAATTTCAAAGGTTTTTTAAATGCTAATTTGTAACTATAACGTGTCTGAAACCTATGGTTTTTTCAGTGAATTTCAAAGGTTTTTTAAATGCTAATTTCTAACTATAACGTGCCTGAAACCTACGTTTTTTTAGTGAATTTCAAAGGTTTTGTAAATGACAATTTTTAAATGTATTAATTGTTATATTAATTTTTTTCATACTGATTTAGTACATTTTTAGAAACAATTTTTTTTTACATATTTTATTTTTTAAATTACATTGTAATTACATTATACATTACATTACAAAAAATACTTTCTCTTAATGAATTACTTTAGTTTAAATACTTTGCAGATAGGCAATAGACTTTTAAGTACAGTAGTTACAGTTGTTGCAATGGGCAACACATTTTCAAACACAATGCAACATTCAGCTCAATGTGAATTTCTAGTTAAATGCAATTAGTTACTTTATGGATTACTTTTGTAACCACAGGACTGGATCCTAGATTCAGTCCTGGTACATCTCCTGTAAACAGTTGAGTAAAAGCGTTTTGGTTACAGTCGTGATTTTTAAGGAATATTATTGTATTTTAAAAGTTGACACTTAGAAACTTTTTCTCATAGAATCACCAATGTTATCCTATGGAAGGAAATTCACTTAGCAGGTAAAAACTGTTATCGTTACTTTTTCTTACTCAGTGTTGGATCCTGGATCCAGCACTGGTGCATCTCCTGTAAACAGTTGAAAGAATGCGTTTAAGTCATACAGGCGATTTTTAAGGAATATTTATAGTTTGTGAAAATCAACACTTTGAAACTTTTTTGCTGAAAACCAGTCAATGTTAGCCTATGAAGGAAATTCAAGTTACCGGTAAGTACGGTTAAAATTTCTTTTGAGGATCAGTACTGGGCTGAAACATGCAGCACTGAGGTCTCTCCTGATAACAGGTGAGTAAATCGGAATTCGTATTTCGGCTGATTTTAGAGGAATATTTTAAAGTTCCAAAACTCCACACTTAGAAGAATTTCCAAGTGAAACCAGTCAATGTTAGCCTATGAAGGAAATTCAAGTTACCGGTAAGTACGGTTAAAATTACTTTTCAGGATCAGTACTGGGCTGAAAGATGCAGCACTGAGGTCTCTCCTGATAACAGGTGAGTAAATCGGAATTCGTATTTCGGCTGATTTTAGAGGAATATTTTAAAGTTCCAAAACTCCACACTTAGAAGAATTTCCAAGTGAAACCAGTCAATGTTAGCCTATGAAGGAAATTCAAGTTACCGGTAAGTACGGTTAAAATTACTTTTCAGGACCAGTACTGGGCTGAAAGATGCAGCACTGAGGTCTCTCCTGATAACAGGTGAGTAAATCGGAATTCCTATTTCGGCTGATTTTAGAGGAATATTTGCACAATGGTGAAGGGAGGGGGCGGGGCCTGAGGTGACATCTTTGCAAACGCGCCCCGTGGCGCGTTTTAAGTTGGGGGATTAAGTCCCCTTGAATCCTGAGGGTCCCTAGGGGCCAACTAGACCACCAGGAATCTCCAATATGCGCCAGGGGCTGCGTTGCAGAGACGTGTAGAGAGGCCACACCCCTTTACACCTCTCTGCAACGCAGCTCTGTGGCGCATTCTGGATGTACCTGTTGGGCTAGTTGGCCCTCAGGGACCCTCAGGATTGAAGGGGATTTAATTCCCCATCTTAAAACGCGCCACGGGGCCTGTTTGCACACATGTCACCTGAAGCCCCGCCCCTCCCTTGACCACTGTGCAAACGCGCCCCGTGGCGCGTTTTAAGTTGGGGATTAAGTCCCCTTGAATCCTGAGGGTCCCCGGAGTCCAACTAGCCCACCATATACCTCCAAAAGCGCCACAGAGCTGCGTTGCAGAGAGGTGTAAAAGGGGTGTGGCCTCTCTACACGTCTCTGCAAGGCAGCCCCTGGCGCATACTGGAGGTTCCTGGTGGGCTAGTTGGCCCCCAGGGACCCCCAGTATTCAAGGTGAATTTGCTCCTCCTCTGCAAACGCGCCAGGGGCGCGTTTGCAGAGTGGTGAAGTAGGGGCGGGGCCTGCGGGCCCGATCGTTTTTTTGTTGTTGTTTTTTTGTCCCCTGAAGGGGGGCTGTGTGGCCCCCTTCCTTTTTTCTGTTTTTGGGCCCTGGGGACCCCATCCCCCAGGGCCTTACCCCTTTTTAATTACCAAAAAAAAAAACGGGAAGGGGGCCGCGTGGCCCCCTTCCCTTGGCCATTGGCCCCGGGGCCCCATCCCCTGGGGCATGGCCTCTTTATTTATTATTTTGAGGGGGCAGCGTGGCCCCCTCCTCTGGCCATTTTAAGGCCCCGGGGACCCCATACCCCGGGGCTGGCCTTTCTATTTTTTCTTTTTTTTTTTTCTTTTTGGGGAGGGGGCCGCGTGGCCCCCTCCCGGGCCACTACTTGCCCCGGGGACCCCATCCCCCGGGGCTGGCCCTCTCCGTTGGGGACTGTGGGGGTGTCCCCAATCCCCCAACAGTCCCGCCGGCTCCCCGCGTCCCTTGGGAGCCGGCATTGCTTTTCCACATGGGGAGCAGCTGACATGCTGCTCCCCATGTGGAAAGCAATGTGCTTTGGATATTGGAAGAGAGAGCAGGTTTCCCTGCTCTCTCTTCCAATATCCAAAGCAGTTTGCTATGGCAGGACGGGAGCCGCGAGGCTCCCGTCCTGCCATAGCAAACTACAGTGTCCCGGGGATAGGCACCCCGGGACACTGCAGGAGCCGGCCCTGGGGGGTGGTGGTCCCCAGGGGCATCAAGGGCTCCAGGAGGGGGCCGCGCGGCCCCCTCCAATTCAGTTCAAAGCCTCGGGAGGTGGTGGTCCCCGGGGCTCTGGGGTCCGTAACGGACCCCCATATTTAAATGTTTAGTGCCCCGGGAGGTGGCGGTCCCGGGCGTGTGGGGGCTGGAGCCCCCCACACAGGTTGTCATTAATTTTAAAAAGCCCCGGGGAGGCGGTGGTCCCCGGGGCTGCGGGAGGCTCAGAGCCCTCCCGCACCATTTTTTTAAAAAAGCCCCGGGGGTGGTGGTCCCCGGGGCTTGGGGGGCCCTTTGAGGCCCCCCACACATTAAATTATCCCCCCACCATGCCCCCGGGACTTGGGCCACCCGGGGGCCAATTAACATCGAAGCGCGGGAGACCGCGCTTCGATTTTTTTTTTTCGGCAGGATTCGCGCACCCTGAGCGTATCCTGCCGATTTTAAAATAAAAAAAAAAATTTTTTTTTTTGCCCAGGGGGTCTTTGTGGGACCCCTGAGCAAACCTAGGGGTCAGGGTGTTTCTACCCTGCCCCTTTGTGCGCTTTGCGCACTTGTTTCTGTCCCTCGGTTCTACCGAGGGACAAAATGGCTGCCAACATTTCCTGAATCGGAATGTTGACAGCCAATTAAAATGCAGCTCGTGATCGGGACGGTGCGCGCAGGGTGCGCTGAGGGTGCGCGAATCCTCCGTGCCCATAGATATCACTAACGTTTTACTTTTCATTTTCTCAGCAACTACTGAACGGATTTACACCATTTAACAAAAGGGTTCTTTCTGAACCAAGAACTACCTCTTTGCCAAATTTGGTGTAATTCCGTTCAGCAGTTCGGGCTGTAGCTGTGTCTAAAGTTTCCTATGGAAAAATGCATGGGAAAACGCGTTTTGGGACCCCCTTTTTCTCGGCCTCCACTTGACGTATCACCCGAGACTTTCAGGGTAGGAGCGGACCGGAGCGCCCCACGAAGTTTGAAAATTTCGCGAAGATACGTCAACCGGCAAGAGAGTTATTTCAAATAGAATGTCGCGGATTTCCTATGGATAATAGGTTGTAACTATAACTATCTACTGGCGACCGCCAGTAGATAATATTATCTACTGGCGGTCGCCAGTAGATAGTTATAGTTACAACCTATTATCCATAGGAAATCCGCGACATTCTATTTGCAATAACGTTGGCGCCGGTTGACGAATCTTCGCGAAAGCTTCCAACTTGTTGGGGCGCTCCGGTCCGCTCCTACCCTGAAAGTCTCGGGGTGATACGTCAAGCGGGGCCGAGAAAAAAGGGGGGTCCCAAAACGCGTTTTCCCCATTCATTTTTCCATAGGAACCTTTAGTCGCAGCTACAGCCCGAACTGCTGAACGGAATTACCCCAAATTTGGCAAAGAGGTAGCCCTTGGTTCAGACTGGTGCCTTTTGCTAAAATGGTGTAAATCCGTTCAGTAGTTCCTGAGAAATTCACAATTAAAATCACATATATATCTATGGGCGCGTCGGATCCGCGTACCCTCCCGATCACGAGCTGCATGCTAATTGGCTGTCAACACTCCAAATCAAGAAGTGTTGGCAGCCATTTTGTCCCTCGGTAGAACCGAGGGACAGAAACAAGTGCGCAAAGCGCAAAAGGGGCAGGGTAGAAACACCCTGACCTCTAGGCCTGCTCAGGGGGTCCCAAAAGGACCCCCTGGGCAGAAAAGATTATTTTTTTTAAATCGGCGGGATGCGCTTAGGGTGCGCGTATCCCGCCGAGAAAAAAAGAAACAAGTGCGCAAAACGCACAAAGGGGGCAGGGTAGAAACACCCTAACCCCTGGCCTGCTCAGGGGGTCCCACAAGGACCCCCTGGGCAAAAAAAGCATTAAAAAAAAAAAAAACGGCAGGATGCGCTCAGGGTGCGCGAATCCTGCCGAAAAAAAATCGAAGCGCGGTCTCCCGCGCTTCGATAGTTAATTGGCCCCCGGGTGGCCCAAGTCCCGGGGGCATGGTGGGGGGATAATTTAATGTGTGGGGGCCTCAAAGGGCCCCCAAGCCCCGGGGACCGCCACCCCCGGGGCTTTTAAAAGTGGTGCGGGAGGGCTCTGAGCCCTCCCGCAGCCCCGGGACCACCACCTCCCCGGGGCTTTTTTTAATTAAAAATAAAACCAGTTTCGGGGGCTCCAGCCCCACACGCCCGGGGACCACCACCTCCCGGGGCACTAAACATTTTAATATGGGGGTCCGTTACGGACCCCCAGAGCCCCGGGACCACCACCTCCCCGGGCTGTGTACTGAATGGGAGGGGGGCCGCGCGGCCCCCTCCTGGAGCCCTTGATGGCCCTGGGGACCACCACCCCCAGGGCCGGCTCCTGCAGTGTCCCGGGGTGCCTACCCCGGGACACTGTAGTTTGCTATGGCAGGACGGGAGCCTCGCGGCTCCCGTCCTGCCATAGCAAACTGCTTTGGATATTGGAAGAGAGAGCAGGGAAACCTGCTCTCTCTTCCAATATCCAAAGCGATTGCTTTTCCACATGGGGAGCAGCATGTCAGCTGCTCCCCATGTGGAACAGCAATGCCGGCTCCCAAGGGACGTGGGGAGCCGGCGGGACTGTGGGGGATTGGGGACCCCCACAGTCCCCAACGGAGAGGGCCAGCCCCGGGGATGGGGTCCCCGGGGCAAGTAGTGGCCCGGGATGGGGGCCACGCGGCCCCCTCCCCAAAAAAGGAAAAAAAAATAATTTAAAAAAATGGAAAGGCCGCCCCGGGGATGGGGTCCCCGGGGCCTTAAAATGGCCAGAGGAGGGGGCCACGCTGCCCCCTCAAAATAATAAATATAGAGGCCATGCCCCGGGGGATGGGGTCCCCGGGGCCAATACAGGCCCAGGGAAGGGGGCCACGTGGCCCCCTTCCCGTTTTTTTTTTTTTTTTGTAATTTAAAAAGGGGTAAGGCCCTGGGGGATGGGGTCCCCAGGGCCCAAAAGAGAAAAAAGGAAGGGGGCCACACAGCCCCCTTCAGGGGACAAAAAAACAAAAACAAAAAAACGATCGGGCCCGCAGGCCCCGCCCCTTCCTTCACCACTCTGCAAACGCGCCCTGGCGCGTTTGCAGAGGGGGAACGATTCCCCTTGAATACTGGGGGTCCCTGGGGGCCAACTAGCCCACCAGGAACCTCCAATATGCCCAGGGGGCTGCGTTGCAGAGACGTGTAGAGAGGCCACACCCCTTTTACACCTCTCTGCAACGCAGCTCTGTGGCGCTTTTTGGAGGTATATGGTGGGCTAGTTGGACTCCGGGGACCCTCAGGATTCAAGGGGACTTAATCCCCCAACTTAAAACGCGCCACGGGCGCGTTTGCACAGTGGTGAAGGGAGGGGCGGGGCTTCAGGTGACATGTGTGCAAACAGGCCCCGTGGCGCGTTTTAAGATGGGAATTAAATCCCCTTCAATCCTGAGGGTCCCTGGGGCCAACTAGCCCAACAGGTACATCCAGAAAGCGCCACAGAGCTGCGTTGCAGAGAGGTGTAAAAGGGTGTGGCCTCTCTACACGTCTCTGCAACGCAGCCCCTGGCGCATATTGGAGGTTCCTGGTGGGCTAGTTGGCCCCTAGGGACCCTCAGGATTCAAGGGGACTTAATCCCCCAACTTAAAACGCGCCACGGGGCGCGTTTGCACAGATGTAACCTCAGGCCCCGCCCCTCCCTTCACCATTGTGCAAATATTCCTCTAAAATCAGCCGAAATACGAATTCTGATTTACTCACCTGTTATCAGGAGAGACCTCAGTGCTGTATCTTTCAGCCCAGTACTGGTCCTGAAAAGTAATTCTAACCATACTTACCAGTAACTTGAATTTCCTTCCATAGGCTAACATTGACTGGTTTCACTTGGAAATTCTTCTAAGTGTGGAGTTTTGGAACTTTAAAATATTCCTCTAAAATCAGCCGAAATACGAATTCCGATTTACTCACCTGTTATCAGGAGAGACCTCAGTGCTGCATCTTTCAGCCCAGTACTGGTCCTGAAAAGTACTTTTAGCCGTACTTACCGGTAACTTGAATTTCCTTCATAGGCTAACATTGACTGGTTTCACTTGGAAATTCTTCTAAGTGTGGAGTTTTGGAACTTTAAAATATTCCTCTAAAATCAGCCGAAATACGAATTCCGATTTACTCACCTGTTATAAGGAGAGACCTCAGTGCTGCATCTTTCAGCCCAGTACTGGTCCTGAAAAGTAATTTTAACCGTACTTACCGGTAACTTGAATTTCCTTCATAGGCTAACATTGACTGGTTTCACTTGGAAATTCTTCTAAGTGTGGAGTTTTGGAACTTTAAAATATTCCTCTAAAATCAGCCGAAATACGAATTCCGATTTACTCACCTGTTATCAGGAGAGACCTCAGTGCTGCATCTTTCAGCCCAGTACTGATCCTCAAAAGTAATTTTAACCGTACTTACCAGTAACTTGAATTTCCTTCCATAGGATATCATTGCCTGCTTTTTGCTGAAAAAGTTTCTAAGTGTTGATTTTTGAAACATACAAATATTCCTCTAAAATCAGCCGAAATCCGAATTCTGATTTACTCACCTGTTATCAGGAGAGACCTCAGTGCTGCATCTTTCAGCCCAGTACTGGTCCTGAAAAGTAATTTTAACCGTACTTACCAGTAACTTGAATTTCCTTCCATAGGCTAACATTGACTGGTTTCACTTGGAAATTCTTCTAAGTGTGGAGTTTTGGAACTTTAAAATATTCCTCTAAAATCAGCCGAAAAGCGAATTCCGATTTACTCACCTGTTATCAGGAGAGACCTCAGTGCTGCATCTTTCAGCCCAGTACTGATCCTCAAAAGTAATTTTAACCGTACTTACCGGTAACTTGAATTTCCTTCATAGGCTAAGATTGACTGGTTTTCAGCAAAAAAGTTTCAAAGTGTTGATTTTCACAAACTACAAATATTCCTTAAAAATCGCCTGTATGACTTAAACGCATTTTTTCAACTGTTTACAGGAGATGCACCAGTGCTGGATCCAGGATCCAACACTGAGTAAGAAAAAGTAACGATAACAGTTTTTACCTGCTAAGTGAATTTCCTTCCATAGGATAACATTGGTGATTCTATGAGAAAAAGTTTCTAAGTGTCAACTTTTAAAATACAATAATATTCCTTAAAAATCACGACTGTAACCAAAACGCTTTTACTCAACTGTTTACAGGAGATGTACCAGGACTGAATCTAGGATCCAGTCCTGTGGTTACAAAAGTAATCCATAAAGTAACTAATTGCATTTAACTAGAAATTCACATTGAGCTGAATGTTGCATTGTGTTTGAAAATGTGTTGCCCATTGCAACAACTGTAACTACTGTACTTAAAAGTCTATTGCCTATCTGCAAAGTATTTAAACTAAAGTAATTCATTCTGAGAAAGTATTTTTTGTAATGTAATGTATAATGTAATTACAATGTAATTTAAAAAATAAAATATGTAAAAAAAATTGTTTCTAAAAATGTAGTAAATTAGTATGAAAAAAATTAATATAACAATTAATACATTTAAAAATTGTCATTTACAAAACCTTTGAAATTCACTGAAAAAACCGTAGGTTTCAGGCACGTTATAGTTAGAAATTAGCATTTAAAAAACCTTTGAAATTCACTGAAAAAACCATAGGTTTCAGACACGTTATAGTTACAAATTAGCATTTAAAAAACCTTTGAAATTCACTGAAAAAACCATAGGTTTTAGGGACAGTTTTAGTTACTTGGACATTGCACTCGTACAAAACCCGTGAAATTCCCCCGTTATAGTTAGTTCAGCTAACTATAACTCGCGCCCCACAATGCACTGCTGATGACGTCACATATTACATCACTCATGACATGGTCAGTGACATCACTGATGACATCACTGATGACATCTCAAATGACATCACTGATGACATCATCCACGTGATAATCTGATGCACCTCCTCACACCCTAATATAACCTTTGATACACCCACTCTAAATTACAGACTGCCATTCTCAAAACCATAGACACTCCAACACCAATAACTACATACCCACTCACTGATTCTTAGGTCTACACACACACATCCACTCACTCACCCGTACAGTCACTCATACTTACGGTCACTCAGTACAGGACTATCATATGCACTCTTACTCCTATATAGACACTCAAACAATGCCACTCATCCATAGAGATACTCACACACCTAGTCAGTCATGCAAATAATTAAACACACTGCCATTTACTCACCTATACAGTTATACACACACCAGCTCACTTACTCATACAAATAGTAGCACATTGTTACGCTCTTATACAATCACAGATACAAGCACACACTCATCCATACAGCCACTATCACAATCACTCACTCTTGCTTATAGCTATTTATATACTCCAACACACATATATACTGCCTTTCACATATGTAGTTACTCACACATGTACCACTGGGACATACATTCACTCACTAACACACTCTTACACACACTTACCCACCCATACAGTCTATCACAGATGCACTCTTGAAACCATCCACCCAGTGAATCACCCACTCACACATCTATGCACAGAGTTGCACACACCCCTCCCACACAAACACTCAGGCACCCATACAGATACTCAGACAAGCATTCAATAACTCATATAGACACTCATTTAGCTATTCACAAACACATGCAGCCACTTACACAGCAACAGACAGACGGATACAGACATTCACCCAGTTTAGTCACTAACCCATGCATTCAGTAAGATACGTTAAATCACTCACTTATAGAGTCAGTCACGCACCTACTAAATCATCCATACAGACACTTACACACCCACTCATTCTTCAATACGTCTTTTCCTATATATATTAAAAATATTTAAACTTTACAGAAACACACAGTCACTGGATGATGTCATCAGTGATGTCATTTGAGATGTCATCAGTGATGTCACTGACCATGTCATGAGTGATGTAATATGTGACGTCATCAGCAGTGCATTGCGGGGCGCGAGTTATAGTTAGCTGAACTAACTATAACGGGGAATTTCACGGGTTTTGTACGAGTGCAATGTCCAAGTAACTAAAACTGTCCCTAAAACCTATGGTTTTTTCAGTGAATATATATATATATATATATATTCTCCAGTTACTACTGCTAACTATTACTTGCACCCCCACCATCACTGCTTATGACCTTACATAGCGTTCCACCCATCTGCCGCTGGTTTTGCTGATTCATTCAGCCTTCCTGGCCCTACATGAACAGGGTATACCTAATTTGTTTGCAATTGTACATGCCTTGTTGTCCTGAGGAGGTTTATAATAAACAGGCTGAAACACGTTAACTTTTTTATACCATAAGAAGCCTGCAACAAAGACTTATATGAATCAATTGGATTGCGGACCACTGCTTTCAGTCTTCCTTGATACTGGACACATAACTTCGCGTAGCGGTTCTTTACCTTAAGCAGACTATCTTATGGTGGTTCATGATAAAAAACTCTAAAAATGACTGCCCTTGTTTATAAGCTTATGTATACAAGGATTGTGTTGCAACAATCTAATATAACCTTTGTAAATGTGTTAATTCGATTCATGATAAATGACTACGTCTGTACTTGTAATTGTTATGGTGTATATATTAATGGATGCCTATAAGTGTAATATCGTCATTATAAGTACCATACCTAGAAATATTACATGACTGAAGGTGAAATTTATATCAATAACAACCTGAGCTTTCTTTTCTTTTTCCATGCTTTACAATACCCCAGGCTCAAGAGGGTTACACAGGCTACCCCTGTTTGTTTAGAGATATGACCTGACATATGGCATCACTCATGACATGTTCTATGACATCATTTATGCCATCACTGATGACATCTCAAATGCCATAATTGATAACCTCATTATTGTTTACATAGTGGCGAGTAACTACCATATTACTTTTCCACCTAATTTTGGACAGCCTGTGTCCAGCTAATGGGTATAAGTGTTTACAAAAAATATGTGCTCCTAATGCATCATAGGTGTGTAGAGGTAATGAGCACGTTATAAATCTTTGTGTTGGAGAGTAACTCTGGGTGAAGGTGACAGCATGTTCCACATAAGTTATTTGGTACTGCAGAAAAAGTTTCCAACAGGGCAAAGATTCTACGTACTGCATACCAAGTATTGTAAGCAGTCTTGGGTTATTAGACAGAATCGTCTCAGCATAACAATTTCTACTTAACATAGAAGATTGTGTGCACCAGGAACTAACCTATGTACATATGGTTTTTATTTTGCTTCAGAAGGTGGGCTATCTGTTAAGTTTTCACCACAGTATGAAGGCTGTAGATAGTATGATCTTTAGCACCTTTAGACCATGGTTATTTTAAGTAAATAGTTGCTGCTTGGACAAGATTTTCATTGAGTGCACACTGTGCTTAGTAGATACTTTTTAATACTCTGTGGTGTATTTTTCATGAGAGTTTCACTGTTTGTAAACAGTAAGGTACAGAGTAAACTCTCTCCATAGTGTAAACACTGTTAACAGTACGTACTTTTCTACTCATACCCAATTTATATCCTAATGTAGGTTCAGTGACTTTCAGAGGTTTGATACAGGTAAAGGGTGTCCATAGTAGGGCATTAGTTATGTAACAGTATTTGAGTATCTTGAGGAACTTGCTTTTCTCTAAACAGCTGTATACAGATTGAACACAGTGTGCAGGACAGGTTACCCTTTTAACTGTGGTTCATAGTCACCATGAACTCGGCTACCCATGAAGTGTATGATAATGTGTTAATGTTACAAATAACACAAGATTTCTTTACCTATGGAAGTTGGATGTATGATAGCTTCATGCTTGTTGGGAGCTTTGACAGCTCCCGCCAAGCAAAAACAAACACTCCAGTTCCAGCGGGTGGGAGCTCCCGCCCACTGGTAGCTGAGGTTTCATCTCTTTACCTGCCCATAGACATGCGGGCAGGGAAAGAGATGAAACAATTGCTCCTGCACGAAGGGAGCTGCCTTTGCAGCAGCTCTCTCATGCAGCAGCAATGCCAGCTCCTGCAGGAAACGGGGAGCTGGCTGGGACCATGGGGACTTTGAGGCTCCCCCCATGGTCCCAATCCTGCATACTGGGTGCCAAAGGGCACCCAGGAGACATGGCCAGGCCTGGGGGTATTGGGTTTCCTGGGCCAAAATTAGCCCAGGGAGAGTGGCCACGTGGCCCCCCTCCTCCACTGAAATATATAAATATCTAAAGGGCAAGGCCTGGGGGATGTGGTCCCTGGGGCCAAAATAGGCCTAGGTAGGGGGGCAGCGCAGCCCTCTCCCTGATTCAATGAAGGCTGGGGACTAGGGGATGGAATCCCCGGTGCCGAAAGCAGCCTTGAGAGGGGGGTCACATGTCCCCCCCCCCCCACATTAAGTGTGTTTTTTGGGCAATTCCTTAGACACTACTCACAGACTGAATGAGACACTCACGCACCCACTCACAGACCTTCTCGGAGACTTATGCACCCACTCATAGACCCACTCAAGACAGTCATGCACCGAATCACAGACCCACTCAGACACTCATGCATCCACTCACAGACCCACTCAGAGACTTATGCAGCCACTCACAGACCCACTCAGACACTCATGCATCCACTCACAGACCTACTCAGAGACTCATGTACGCACTCACAGACCCACTCATAGATTTACGCACCCACTCACAGAACCACTCTGACTCTCACACCACCACTCACAGACCCACTCAGACATTCACGCACCCACTCACTCACCCACTCAGAGACTCACACACACTAACCTACCTATGCAGCCACTCACACACCCACTCTCAAAGGATACAGGTTAAGTTTAAGAAATAAAATTTTAAAAAACGTCAAAGTTTAGTAAAAAAAAAAAACAAAGGTTACAGGGACATTATTGTAAGGAAATAGAATTTAAAAAACCTTACAAATTCACTGAAAAAAACAAAGGTTACAGGGTCTTTATAGTTAGACTCAGATTTCACTCGTACAAAACCAGATAAATTCAGCAGTTATAGTTGCCTAAGCTAACTATAACTCATGCCCCCCAAGGCACTGTTTATGACCTTACATATTACATCACTCATGGCATGGCCAGTGGCATCACTCATGGCATCTCAAATGACATCACTGATGACTTCATCAAATGTGTGTGTTTTCTAAGAGTTTATGAGTGATGAGTTATAGTTGGGACCTAGTTTCCATAGGAAAAGTGCTTTTTGTTTTGCCAATAACTTTGGCGCCGTTTGATGAAACTTCATGAAATTTTCAAAGCTAATACAACGCTCACTTGAACTGCTATCTTGAAAGTTTTGGGGTGATCAGTCAAGCAGGGGCTGAGAACCAGTGGGTGCTTAAAAGCGCATTTTCCCCATGTTAATTCCCATAGGACTCTTAGACACCGCTACAGCCCGAACTGCGGAACGGAATTACACCAAATTTGGCAGGAAGGTAGATGTTCGTTCAGGGATGTGCCTTTTTGTGATTTGGTGTGAATCTGTTCAGTAGTTGCAGAGAAATTTAAAGAAACTCCCAGTTGTATATAGGGACGCAGTGGATCCGCGACCCCTCCCGATCGAGGAACGCAAGGAAGTGTCTGCAGCTATCTTCTGACTCAGTAGAACCGTGGCACAAAAAAAATAGTAAAAAAAGAAAAGGGTGCAGGGTAGAAACACCCTGACCCCAAAGGCCTCTTGAGAGGGTACAAACCATTTAAAAAAAAAAAAAATTGGCGGGAGTCGGGCTGGATCCACAACTCATGCCGAAAAAAAGCAAAGCGCGGTCTCCCGCGCTTCGTTTGAAATTGGCCCCCCAGGTGGGCCAGGTCCTGTGAGCATTATGAAAATATAGGCGGAGCACAGGGGCCCCCCCAGGGCAGTCATATTATTATATGCGGGGGCCTCATGGCTCCTCAGCTGCCCTGGGGACTGCCACCTCCCTTGGGCAGAGATGAAACTGAAAATAATGCAGGGGAGGCCCTATGGTCTTCCCTGCTGCCCTGGGGACCACCACCTCCCTGGGGCAAAGATTTGAAAAGTGATGCTGGGACCTGCACGGCCCCCGCAGCCCCGGAGACCGCCATCTCCCGGGGCTAAATTGAATAATAATATGTGGGGGGCTCTGCCCCCACACGCAGCCCTGGAGCCACCACCTCCCCGGGCCAAGTCTTTTAAATTACATATGGGGCCACGCAGTCCCCACAGCCTCGGGGACCACCACCTCCCTGGGGCTTAATTAACAAAGGAGGGGGGCCGTGCGGCCTCCTCATGGAGCCCTAGTTGGCCTTGGGGACTGCTACCCCTCAGGGCCGGCTCCAGCAGTGTCCTAGTGTGCCCACTCCTAGGACATTGCAGTTTGCTATGGCTTGGTGGGAGCACCACTCCTGCCAAGCCATAGCAAACATGCTCTCTCTTGTTGAAAGCAGAGCATGTCTGTTTCCCTGCCCAATGTCACACGAGCAGGGAAACAGACATTGTTTTGAGATCCAGGGAGCTACATGTTAGCAGCTCCCTGGGTCTAAAAGCAATTCAGGCTCCTGCAGGTGGTGGGGCGCCAGCATGGTCCACAGGGGCTTCAGGTCCCCCCCGGTCCCCAACGAAGTGACAGGCCACATGGGACTGGGTCCATGGGGCCGATATCGGCCTTGGGAGAAAGGCCATGCTGACCCCCTCCTCTTTAAAACAAAAATATATAAAGGCCTGGCCCCAGGGGGTGGTGTCCTCAGGGCCCAAATTGGCCACAGGAGGGGGGCCGCTTGGCCCCCTTCCTTTATTAAAAAAAAGGCAAAAAAAAGAAAAGGCCGGGGATGGGGTCCTCGGGGCTGAAAATGGTGCAGGGAAGAGAGGCCACACCCCCACCCTTCCTTTATTTAAAAAAAAGAAAATCTTAAAAAAAAGAAAGGCCAGACCCAGGGGGATGGGTCCCCGGGGCCACAATCAGCCCCAGAGGGGAGCCGCGAGGCACCCCTCCCTTTTTTTTATTAAAAAAGAGTTAAAAAAAGGGGCAGGCCCTGGGGGATGGAGTCACTGTGGCCCAAATCAGCCCATCGAAAGCCCCCCCTTCCTAAAAAATAGGGAAAAAAACCTGTCAATTTGCCGGAGGCCCCCCCTTTCTCCACCACTCTGCAAACACGTCTTCTGGCATGCTGCTTGTTGGGGGATGAAGTCCCCTTGGCTGCTGAGGGTCCTTAGGGGCCAACAAGGCCTTCTGTTACCTCCAGTAAGCCCCACACAGTGGGATTGCTGAGAGGTGGTCGGACCCTTTCTCCACCAATCTGCAAATGCACTGCTCTACACACTGCTGGTGGGGGGATGAGGTCCCATTGCCTCCTGCGGGCCTCAGAACTAAAGTGGACTTCTTCCCTGAACCAGCAGTGCACCAGGAGGCACATTTGCAGAGTGGTGGAGAAAGGGGGCATGGCCTCTGACAACCTTTCAGCAATCCAGCTGTGTGGGTCTTACTGGAGGTAACAGGAGGGCTAGTTGGGCCCCAAGGACCCTCAAGAGCCAAGGGGACTTCAACCACCAACTAGTAGTGCACCAGGAGGTGTGTTTGCAGAGTGGTGGAGAAAGAGGGAGTGGCCACTGAAAACCTCACAGCAAGCCCACAGTGTGGGACTTGCTAGAGGTAACAGGAGGGATAGTTGGTCCACAAGGACTCTCAATAGCCATGGGGATATCACCCCCCTACTAGTAGTGCACCAGGAGGTGCATTTGCAAAGTGGTGGAGAAAAGGTTCATGGCTTCCTACCAGGTCTCAGCAATCCTGCTGTGTGGGACTTACTGGAGGTAACAGGAGGGGTAGTTGGCCCCCAATGACCCCTCCTGTTATCTCCAATAAGTCCCACACAGCTGGATTGCTAAGAGATCTTTGGAGGAGACGCCCCTTTCTCCACCACTCTGCAAATGCAGCTTGTGGTGCACTACTGGTCGTGGCATGAAATCCACTTTACTCCTGAGGGACCTTGGGGCCAAGAAGCCCTCCTGGTACCTCTTATAAGTCCAACAGCGAGATTCCTAAGAGCTGGTCAGAGGCCCAGCCCCCTTTCTCCACCACTCTGCAAACGCAACTACTAGTTAAAAAACCATAGAAATTCACTGAAAAAAACAAAGGTTAAAGGGACGTTATAGTTAGGAATTAGCATTTAAAAAACCTTAGAAATTCACTGAAAAATCTAAGGTTACAGGGACGTTATAGTTAGTAAATGGAATTAAAAAAAACAGAAATTCACTGAAAAAAAACAAGGGTTACAGAGACGTTACAGTTAAGCTCAGGTTTCACTCGTACAAAACCAGAGAAATTCAGCAGTTATAGTTAGCTGAGCTAGCTATAACTCGTGTCCCCGGAATGCGCTGCTTATGACCTCCTTTATTACAGCACTCATGACATGTCAGTGACATCACTGATGATATCTCAAATGACATCACTGATGACATCATCCATAGAATATATGATGCACCCACTGACACCCCAATATAACCTTTCATACACCCACTCCAACTTTCACACTACCATTCTCAAAACCATTGACATACCCATACAAGTACTTACACACCCACTCACTGATTCATAGGTCTACACACACACATCCACTCAGTCACCGATACAGCCACTCATACGCCAACTTACTCACTAATCCAGCCACTGATATATCTCCTCCTACACCCATACAGCCACTCACACGCTGTCAGTTACCCATAGAGCTACTCACACACCTACTCACTCAACCATAGAGTTAATCACATAGCCACTTACTCACTTATACAGTTATACATACACCCACTCACTGATTCATACAGATACTAACAAATACTCATTCTCCTATACAGTCATTGACACAAGCACACACTCACCCATATAGCCACTCTCATAATCACTCATTCACATAGTCACTCATATACTCCAACACTCACCGATACTGCCTTTCACATATTCAGATACTCACCCATATACTACTGGCACATCCATTCACTCACCGACACAGCCATATACATATTCAGTCACCCATACAGCCTCTCACAGTTACACACACTAACCCATACAGCCACTGACTCACCCACTCACTCATCCATTTAGGCAGTCACACACCAACTCACCCACCCACACAGACACTCATACACCCATACAGGTACTCAGACAACCACTCATTCACCCATACAGCCACTCATGTACCCACTCACCAACCCATACAGCCACTTAGACACTAACTGACATACTGATACAGACATTAATACAATCTAGTCACTCACCCATACATTCACTGAGACACCTACTTACTCACTTATACAGTCAGTCATGCACCGACTGAATCATCCATACAGGCACTAATACACCCACTGATTTACCAATATACCTTGGTATATCTGTTACACTCACAAACTTTTTAAAAACACTCACAGTCACTTGATGATGTCATCAGTGATGTCATGAGTGATGTCATTTGAGATGCCATCAGTGATGTCACTGCCCATGTCATGAGTGATGTATTATGTGAGGTCATAAGCAGTGCATTGCAGGGATGCGAGTAATAGTTAGCTCAGCTAACTATAACTGCTGAATTTCTCTGGTTTTGTACGAGTGAAAGCTGAGCCTAACTATAACGTCTCTGTAACCTTTGGTTTTTTCAGTGATTATATATATAGATATATAACAGCGGGGGTTGCATTCACATATGGTAATTAAATAACCCTAGAAATTCACAGAAAAGAACAAAGGTTAACACTTTAGCTGCTAGACCTTTCCCCCTCCCAGTTGTAAGTCTTTTATTTGGCTATTTGGGGTAGTTCGCGCTTAGACCCCTGTAACGTTTGTTCCAAATAAGGTATTTACACCAAATCGGCGTCCTTTTCTTCCAACATCCTGAGGTTTCTAAAGGTATCCAGGGTTTGTGGATTCCCCTGGAAGGGACCGAGAAATTAGCCAAAATACAGCTACATTTTGTTTTTTTTGGGGAAAAAAGTGCTACAGCAGAAAGCGTCTGGTTTTTTCCTTGCAAATGGTATCACAAAGGGTTTGTGGTGCTAAAATCCCTACCTTCCTAGCTTTCAGGAACAGGCAGACTTTTGTCAGAAAACCAACATTTTCTACACAGTTTTGGAATTTTACTGGGACATAGCCTATTTGTTTTATTTTTTGTGCTTTCAACCTCCTTCCAGTTAGTGGTAGAAATGGGTATGAAAGCAATAATAGATCCTGGAAAGGTATTCATTTCTGAAAAGTAGACAAAAGTCTGAATTCAGCAAGGTGTAATTTGTATAGACCCTTCAAGGTTTTCCTATAGAAACTAACTGTTAAAATAAAAAAATATTGAAATTGAGTTGAAAAAAACTGCCAATTGTACCAACGTTTTCACCTATAACTTCTTGTACGTACGGCAGATTGTTTAAAGCAATATACTGTTATGTCTGCTGGATCCTTCTGGTTGCAGGGATATATAGGGCTTGTAGGTTCAACAAGAACCCAAGTTACCCAGAGCCAATAACTGAGCTGCACCTTGCAATGGGTTTTCATTGTGTGCCAGGTATATAGCAATTCATTTGGTAAAATATAAAGAGTGAAAAATAGGTATCAAGGAAACCTATGCATTTTCTAAATGGGAACAAAATATAGAGTTTAAAAGCAGTGGTTATTTGCACATCTCCAAAATTATGGGCACCCGTACTAGCATGTGAATTAGAGGACATTTTCCAAAATGACCGAGGCTGTTCACGAAGTTGTGACGCAGGTTGACTTCTACCCCGATCCTGGCGATCCCCTCCATCGGCTTGTGAGCCTGATGTTTCCTGTAAAGAATGAGGAGAAAGCTGGGCAGGAACCTAAAATCTTTCAAGAGACTTAATTTTAGCGCGATCGCGCAAGTCATAAGTGCGTTCAGAAGCATCAGGGGTCGGTGAACTGGCACGCGAACCCTGCTTCTGTTGTTGGGAACCCTGTTTCTTATTTCTTTGCCAATTCTTTTTAGGAAAGAAAGGGCGCCCATCCTTGTCAGGCTGGGCTTTCTGTTGTACTTGAGACTGCGTCTGTGTTTGAGTCGTAGGCTTATTTCCCAGACTATTGCGGCCTATGGTTTTGTAAACCTTCGCAATAATCTTTGGTAATTCTCGTGGTCTGTCAGCCTCCGCGACCGCTTCTAAGCGATTTGCTACTTGAAAGCTAACGGCATCGCCCTTGACATTCGCAAGGATCATATCAGCAACCACGTCGAACACTCCCACCAGTCTCATCCCCAGCTCAACAGCCGCTTCTGCCTCGTGTTCATCTTGAACGCGTTTAATCACAGAGGGGAGCACGGTCATGGAGGGGGTGCCGAAACACATAGAATATACCGCTGCAAACACCCTGCCCCAGGTGTTACAATCAGCCAATTCGGGAATTAAGTCTTTGGGTAAACTAATAGTTAAGATCCTGTGTTTATCCACAGGAGTGGTATTAGGAAAGACAGCTTCAATCTGCCCAAATTTCTCAGCACGCCAATAAGGAAATTCATCCTTATTCTGTGGGCGCTTGCCCATGACAGAATTAACTATAACGGGACTGATGGTTACGCCAGCAGGACCCACAGGTTGTATTGCAGCCCCAGGTGGTCCCACCTGGATGGTGCGTGTTACGTACTGTATTACAGCTCTATATACGCGTACCAACGAAGTATGTAAGACGCGGAGCTCTGCCAGTGTAGCAGTTGTAAAAGCACGTGGGTGTGGGGTAAACCCAGCCAAAACGGGCCATGTGGCCCCATCTATAGATAAAGGGCCTAAACGGACTGCCGTTAATGGGTGAGGAAGGGCGCCATTAAACCAAATACGGTGTTGCCAAGCTGTAAACGGAATTTCAAGAGCTTTATAAGGCTGATACTGCTGAGGAACGGCAGTGGCAGCATATGTGTGAAACAAATGATCAGTGCCATCCACCGCCGGAAAGGTGACCCAAGAGTAAAAAACCTCAAACTGGTGAGCCAGATCGGCTTCTACCAGAAAAATAAGCGCGGCCCCAGCATCAGGAACTGCATAATGAGTCAAGTGTGCCCTCAGCGCGGCTCTGCTATGAGCCGGAATATCAACTACAGCCATAATAGAGAAGATAGTAGAACAACTTAAAGAGTGGCAGCGCAAACTCGGGTTATAAGAAACGAAATACCTTTTAAAACTTCAAGCTTGAATAAACCTATAAAAATGTCAATGTAGGAGGTTACTCCGTCACAGCTGTCTCCGGAAACAGAAGTGAGGGTATTGTGGACCAGCACGAGCACTACTCAAGCGTCTCGCAGATAAGAACCAGACCAAACATTGGCGGCGCCATGTTGCGGGGATTCTGCTCATACACAGAACTATGCACAAGAAAACAGGACCTCAGTAAATAGGGGTGTACCTCCTATCACCTTAGTACCCAAAATCCCAACCGACTAGCAATAGTGTCTCATTCGGTCTCCTACAAATATCAAGAAGCTACGAATGTTTAGACAACCCAGAACACGAGCACTCCCGACTCACCTCAGAGTCGCGGGAACAAGACACTCTTTCGCTCTCACGTACTTGTCCACAATAAAAATAATCAGAGTAACTAAATAAGTTAAAAAAAATTATTTTGACAAAAGTGTTTCATAAAACAGTATGCGAACCACAACTAGCAGCAAAATGCATAAAGCAAGAATCATTAGCATTGTTACAATACCATAGAATATAAAAGGAATCGTCATTTTATAAACACTGTGAAAAAGGCAAAATAACTGGGCCTAATCACCCTCCCCACGGCAGTAAGAAGTTATTTTATATAACAGAAGATCTCTAGGCATTATTAGCAGACCCCTACCTGAAAGCCTAAACGCAAAGGTTTACATCATAGGAACAGCAGCGCTCAGCTCCATGGAACGGCTTTCTTCGAGTGTGTTTCAAAAACATGCAACAACGTTATATCAAAGCACGATTCTTCCACATTGCAACTGTTGATAACATGTTTTGTCTAGGTAATAGGGACTGACCAGAACAGAATAACAAGAGACATTGTTGACCGACCTTGCACATTATGTTCAGACAGAATTGAAGGGAAAGCTGAGAACGTGAAAAACAATCTGTTATCATGTACAGGGCAGAGGCAAAGTGTCGTGAAAACAAACTCTTAGCAGAGGCGTGCGCAAAAGCACCAGCATAGGGCAACTAAAACTCATGCTAACTTAGCAATGTCGACAATGTATCTAAGGGCTATATAACCCCATATAACACTTTTTTTTACACATTGTCTTACATTTGGAAGGCAGAAATGCATAGAAAGTCAATTGGTAATAACACTTGTTCTACTATTCTGTATTACCCCAAGTATCCCAATAAAAATGGTACCTCACTTGTGTGGTGTGGGTAGGAAATAGCCCAAAACGTGGACCCATCATATTTATACAGTGAAAACTGACCCTTTTTTTGCAATGTGCCTAGCTGTTGATTTTGGACCCTAGCTCAGCCGGAACCTAGGGAAACCTAGCAAACCTGTACATTTTTTAAAACTAGACACCCAGGGGAATCCAGGATGGGGTGACTTGTGTGGCTCTCACCATGTTCTGTTACCCAGAATCCCTTGCAAACCTTAAACTTTGTCAAAAAACACATTTTCCTCACTTTTCTGTGATGGAAAGTTCTGCAATCTGCGGGGAACCACAAACTTCCATCCACCCAGCGTTCCCCCAAGTCTCCCGATAAAAATGGTACCTTGCTTGTGTGGGTAGGCCTAGTGCCCGTGACAGGGAACGCCCCAAAACGTACTGTGGAGACTTCAAAATTATCAATCACAAAAAGTCTTGGTTTTGCGAGGGACACACCTGCGTTTTTGGTCCCGGGCTTGGCGGGCATCTAGGGAAACATACCAAACCAAGATATTTATGAAAACTAGACTTTGTGGGGAGTCCAGGGAGGTGTGGCTTGTGTGGATCTCCCAACATTGTCCTACCCAGGATCCCCTGCAAACCTCAAATTTAGCTAAAAAAAGTAAATTTTCCTCACTTTTCTGTGTGGGATCACTGGGCTGCCACAAATTTCCTACCACCCAGCGTTTCTCCAGGTCTCCCAATAAAAATGGTACCTCACTTGTGTGGGTAGGCCTAGTGCCCGTGATAGGAAATGGCCCAAAACATACTGTGGAGACTTCCAAATTAACGATTGCAAAACTATCTGGTTTTGCGAGGGAGTCACTTGCGTTTTGGTCCCGGGCTCGGCGGCCATCCAGGGAAACCTACCAAACCCAGACATTTCTGAAACAAGACACCCAGAGGAGTCCAGGATGGTGTGGCTTGCGTGGATCTCCCAACATTTTCCTACCCAGAATCCCCTGCAAATCTCAAATTTAGCTAAAAAAATCAAATTTTCCTCACATATCTGTGTGGGAAATTTGTGGGAGAACCGGGCTGACACAAATTTCCTACCACCCAGCTTTCCCTTAGGTCTCCCGATAAAAATGGTACCTCACTTGTGGAAAAATAAATGGAAAAAAAAACTTACCTTCAGCCGGCCACGTCGCGCTCTTCTCATCTTCTTCTCCAGGCGACACAGGCTCCCAGAATGCCCTGTGGCCAATCCTGAAGCTGCTCTCACACATGAGAGCAGCTTCAGGATTGGCCTGAGTGCCCTCGAATGGATCTCCAGGACAGACAGTCTGTGCCTGCTCTCCCCAACCCAGCTGCGTTGCTGAGTTGGAGAGAGTTTTCACTGCTCATGATGGTTTGGACGGCCTGAGATGGCCAGCCAAACTGTCATGCTCAGTGAAGGGAATGCATCTACCATTCCCCTCAGTCATCCCCCCGGATCCACTCCCAAGACTGGGCAATAAAGGAAAAATAAAATGTGTGTTTATCATTGTTTTATTTTTCCTTTCTTGCTGTTTTTGGGGGGGATAACGCTCCTCTGCCATAGCAGAGGAGCCGCTGCTGCGCACACCACCAGCCAAGCGCCATCCCTGCATACTGCCAGCCAAGCACCATCCACACACACCATCCATGCACACCGCCAGCCAAGCACCAGTCCACGCACACAGCGAAGCAAGTGCCAGTCTACGCACACTGCCGCAAGCACTAGTCCAAACACACACCACAAGCCAATTGCAAGTCCACACACCACCAGCAAAATGCCATTACACACACAGCCAGCCAAACGCCAGTACACATAGACTGCCAGCAGAACTCCAGTTCACACACACAGAAACTTTCTCTGGTATCTAGTGGTTTTCAGCCCCCCTTGGGGGGGTCAGATGAGACTAAAAATATTGCTGTTCTGCCCCAAAGGGGGGCAGAAACAGCCAAAATGTGTACCTAGAAAAAAGGGGAGTGACTCTTGTCTATGGGACCGCTCTCTGACATGCACATAAACATATCCCTGGTGTCATAGTGGGCAATAATCCTCTCTGGCCCCCAAGGGAGGCAGAACAACTGTCCAATTTGTGTTTGGGGGCACTGGTATGTCCATTTTAGGCAGCCCTCACCCCTATGTATAAACAAAACATAATCCCTGGTGCTTAGTGGGCATTCTGGCCTATTGCCCCCATCTGCCTCCCAGAGGGGGGCAGAAAGACTGTGGCAATTATTTTAGGGGGTGGTGGCATTTGGGCAGCCCCCACCCCCAAATGTACATAAATATAAATCCCTGGTGCCTAGTGGGCTTTCTGCCCCCCTGGGAGGGCCGAAAGACTGTTTCCAAATACATTTGGGTTGGGGCATGGTCTTGCCTATTGTGGGCAGCCCCCAGCCCTCTTTTCTAAAAATAAATCCCTGGGGTCTAGTGTGCTCTTTGCCCCCCCCCCGGAGGGTTAGATCGGGGATAATAACCCTCATTTGCTCCCCAGGGGGGCATAAAAACTGTGGAGGTTGTTTGGGGGGGTGGGTGCATTGGTATGCCCATTTTAAGCAGCCCCACCTCTATATATACAGTGCGCTTTCTGCCCCCCCGGGGGGCAGAAAGACTATGCAAAAACATTGGGGGGAGCAAAAGCCCTTGCCCAAAGGGCCACTCCCCCCCTCTGGTGCCTATTGAGTGGATTCCTGCTTGAGAATTGCGCTCTGCTGGTGATTCCCATGCAGGGATCCACTAGGGAGGAATACCATTGAAAAAGGGAGATTCTCCCCTTTCCAATGATACCTCTCCCGTGTGTTTCGGTGCTCGGGGGCTGAGATAGCCTGAGGAGCACCTAAACAGTGAAACTGAAATGAGCCGATTGGCTCATTTCAGTTTCATTGTAATGACATCAGCGCGCCATGCACACGATTGTCATTACATTGGAAAAAAGAAATGCCTCAATAGGTTGGGGAAGGTCTTCCCCACCTCCCGAGGCAAAAAAAAAGGAAATTCCTCTGCTGTTTACAGCAAAGGGATTTAGTGGTCGTGTGCACATGACGGAATGGTTCCGTCATGCACACACGAGCACTGTGACGCATGACGGGCCCACTCCATCATACGCACCAAAAGGGTTAAAGTGAAGTTATAGTTAGGTGTAATAAAAGGATCTGGTTTTTTTTTAAACATTGGAAATTAACTGAAAAAAACAAAGGTTAAAGTAACGTTATAGTTAGGGAAATTGGCAGTGACAACCTTAATGTTTTGAACTACAAAAAACACAGAAATTCACTACTTATAGTTAACAGCGCTAACTATAACTTGGCCCGCCATGCGCTGCTTATGACCTCACATATGTCATCACTCATGACATGTTCTATTACATCATTGATGACATCCCTGATGACATCATCCAATGAGCATGTTAGCTTTTTTTTAAAGTTTACATAGTAAGTACCATATTAGGTTTCTACCTAATTTTGTACAGTCTGTGTCCAGCTAATGGGTGTAAGTGTTTACAAAATGCATGTGCTCCTAATGGATCAAGGTGTGTAGAGGTATGGAACACATTACATATTTTTTTATTAAAGAGGAACTCAGTGTGCAGATGACAGTTGATGACTTGTGTCCAGGATTTTCCACACACGTTTTTTGGTTCTACAGAGAAAGTTTCCAACAGGGCAAAGATTCTACATAGTAGATACTAAGTATTGTAATCATCCTTGAGTTATTGGATAGAATCGTCTCAGCATGACAATTTCTACATAACACACTAACCTATGTAAATGTGCTTATTTTGCTTCAGAAGTTGGGCTATTTGTAATGTTTTCACCACAATATTAAGGCTGCAAGTAGTAAGATCTTTAGCACCTTAAGACCTTGGTATCTTTTTTGATAAGAGTTGCATAAAGTGCACACTATTCTTAGAATATACTCTTTACTACTCTGTAGTAAATTTCTCATGACATCACTGTCTACAAATATTGTGGTATAGAGTAAACTCTTTCCATAGAGTAAACCTGTTTACAGTACACACTTTTCTGCCTATATCAACTTAATTTCTTAGTGTAGAGTCAGTGACTGTGAGGAGTTTGATACTTTGATACAGATAAAAGCTGTCTGTAGTAGGACATTAATTTTGGAACAGACTTTGAGTATCTTGAGGAACTTGGCTTTCTCTGAACAGTTGTATGAAGATTGAACACTGTGTTTAATACGTGTTTTCCATACATCTGTAGGTCCCACTTAGTGGACCTCTTCTTCACACGCAGCCCTCTATCCTTGCAGAGTTCCTTCATCTCCTTCATGGTGTAGTATGTCATGCAGTTGAGATCCATGAACATTCTGGCAAGGTATCACTGGTGGAAAAACAATAGTCCCAGGTGTATGAAGATGAAGCAGGAATCAAATTTAAAAAAATGACCACTTCAGAGAAAAAAAGAGAAGTTAAAACTCGTAATGTTTTAAATGGTTTAGGATGTGGAATAGTAGTGTACACTAAATCTCTGTATGGCACTGAACAAACACACGTCTTATCCTCACCGCTGATCACCAATGTAAGAAAGTGGGTTTCTGGTTGGCAGAGATATGTACCCTGTCCGAGCAGGAACCATAATCCTAGTCAGGGTAAGTCGCAACACTCCCTAAATTACACATTTCAAAAGAGCTCCAGAGATATATAACTTACATGCTCACCAAAATTTCCAAAATATCAAGGCTGTGTAGACTAGAAAGAACAAAGGATGAAAAGACTGAATAATTCTTCAAAATAGATAAAGTAGGGCTCATTTTCCAGTAATCATACATGTCACAAAATAAATGTTTGTTTTAGAGCCCTGTTAAAATAAAAAAAACAATTTATCAATGTATGCTCTTTGGAGGACAAAGTTCTGGGAAAGCGATGGGCTTTGAGGATATTTAAGCTAAGATGCATCGTAAGCTGGGCCCACTGGGAAATGTTACTTTGACACTAAGGGCCCGATTACGACAGGCCGTCGGTGGTGGTCTGCCTGACATCCAGGGTCACGGTCCGACCGCCGGATTACAATGCTGGTGGTTGGAGCACTGTGAGTGGGGGGAAAGACCGCTGCCTCCAACAGGATTGGAGATCCAATCGGGGTGGCGGTCGGACAGGTAATCCCTGAATGGTGGCAGTGCCTGTGCAGGTACTGCCGTCGAGATTATGATGTCCCTTTTCCTCTGCCTTTTCATGGCAGTCTAACCGCCATGAAAAGGCAGATGGAAAGTGAATTTGTGGGCCTCTAGCAAGGTCCCTGTCCTCCCTGGGCCTTTGATATGGAGCCCAAGGGAGCACACGCAGTGCCCTCCGAAACATTCATGCACCCTGTGCCAGGCACCACATGGTTCTAAATATGCCTTTTTGCATTGAGGCTTGTGCTGCAGCCCTTTTCCGGGTTACAGCACAAGCCTCAACGGAAAAAGGCATGTTTACGGCGGTCAGATCGTAATTCGGAACCGTGACCGCCCCCTACTTGTCGGACGGTCCTGATCCCGAAAAGAGGGCGGTTGGATGCTCATCCGACCACCATCATAATCAGCCCTTTAGTCATTTTCTCGATGCTAAGTTGTCTTGAGTGCGATTTGGTCAGAAATGCACGCAGAAGAATTATCAGTGCCACATGGATGAGTTGGACATATAGCCAAAGTTAAAAAAAGATGCAATGACATCCTATAAGCT
This sequence comes from Calotriton arnoldi, assembly GCA_963921515.1. Classification (NCBI taxonomy): domain Eukaryota; kingdom Metazoa; phylum Chordata; class Amphibia; order Caudata; family Salamandridae; genus Calotriton; species Calotriton arnoldi. The sequence goes on from CAWUFW010000045.1 coordinate 2,537,896, forward strand.
TGACAGACTCTCAAAGTTGGTTCTTTGGAGAATGCAGAAAGTTCTCTGAGTTGGTAATACTGAAGGAGGGGTTATCTATGACACAAAACACAATGTCCCTGATGTGTACCATGAGGTGCCTTTCCTCAGTACCTACATTTCTAATTAAGTGGTTCTGTATCATTATAATGGTAGTTAAAGGTTGCATTCACGAGTTCCTCTAAAGGAGAGGGATTATATGAAATAGTTGACCTTTAGGGCCTTGATTCCCCTGGATTTTGGCCCAGTATCCAACATCCCCCTGCATTTTCCAATACCAGGGGTTTCAGCGATTCCTGGGGGAGGAGAATTAAAATACATTCCAAGGTACACTCTGAGGATACCCTAAGACATGCCCCAGGAATTCTCTATTTTGCTATGCTGCTTCACACTGACTTTTCAGCTAATTTTAGCAGCCATTGTGTCCGGGTGCAATGCATTGGATACACTGTGTTGCCACAAATCTCAGAATCCTGAGAGGTTGGTGACTCCCTTTACCAGCCCCAACAGGATTACAACAGAATTTGCAATGAGGCACCTAGGGCCTTATTTAGAGTTTGGAAAAAATGGAAATCCTCCAATTTTTGGAGGATACTCGACATACAGAATAGAATCTACCAGGCACATTTCCTCCACAAAAATATCCCTTTCATGGAGGAAATTTACCTGCTGTATTTTACTCCATATTCATATTTTTCTGCAGAAATTAGAGGATGTTCAACTTTCTCCAAACTCTAACTAAGGACCTGATTTAGATCTTGGCGGACGGGTTACTCTGTCACCGTTGTGACAGAGTAACCCTTCCTCCAGGATCTAAATCAGGCCCTAAGTCTTTAGGAACAATTTAGAATATGGCTTTTAGTTCACCAGCACATCAAGTCAGTGGAGGTTATGGCCTCCGCACCCTGGCTGAGAGCCTCGGACCATATTTAGAGATCCCTGCCTGACTGACTAATAATTTGCTGGGCAAATTAGGGTTTTGAAAGGTGCTGAGATTAATTATTTGGTCATCGAAAATAAAATTTTGGCTGTAAATTGGGCAATTAAAAAATCTGATATTTTTGGTGGTTCTTTTTCTCTATGTGGGTGGATCTCAAGCCTTTACAGGAACTTTTTTAGAAATAAGGGCTAGGCCTGGTTTTAGTCAGAATCAGTAAACGAGTTGAAGAGCTGCAAGAATACATCTGTTCAGTTGAGTATATTCCAGAAGTAAATGACAGTGCAGTTGATTGTATCTCAAGTACTGGGATGGTGAATAAGGAAAATGTGGGGGTGTGGAGGATGAAGTGTGGTCTGGTGAAAGTGTATGCTTTGATACATGTGTGGTTATCTCGCAGGAAAAGTGGGAAAACTAACTTGAGCACTAGGAAATATTGGCTATGCGCTGAATGTATCAAGGAGAGGATTGACTGGATAAGAGTTTTTTGAGTCACTTGCCTAAACTGCATTGAGTGATCTATCATGAATTATCCTTCTGTGATGGGTTGTTTTTCATGGTGGGCAGGTTAGTAATGCATAGTAGACTCTGTGATAGAATCCTTGACAATGCCCATGAAAGTAATTTGGGAATGGTCAAAACCAAGGTCAGGAGTAACTCTGATTTCTTTTAGCGTGGTCTTGTTTAGAGGATGAGATAAAGCTTAGGGAATGTCATGAGTGTATTGAAACTGAGTAAATTCATAAAGTAAGAACTATTCAGATGGTGTTTCGGGATCTACGTGCAGGTCCGTGGCAAGAGATTGCCATGGATTTGGTCGGTGACTTAACAGGTGAAAGCTTGGCTCTCTTTTTCTATGTAGTCCCAAGGGGGCTAGGGATTGGACGTGTAACTGACATTTCTTCTGGGGCTGTTATATGCTTTCTTGAGAATCGTTTCAGAAGAAAAGGTGTCCCAAAAAGTTTGACAGTTAATGGTATCAGATTTTGCTCTTAGGAGAAAAAACTAACCTTAGATTCATATGGTATTGTACATAAAAATTCTTGTCTTTATCATCTACAAACAAATGATATGGTAGAAATGTTTAACAAAACTATAAAAGAGGGATATTTAATAGATACATCCGGTAAGCTGGATTGGAAAAAGAGATCCAAGCCCATATGATTGCATATAGATTAGCTCTGCATGCTACTGCAGGCCATACTGTTTTTAAATTGTTTAGACTAAGGAAGCTGAACGCTGAGTTGATTTCTGGATGGATGGAGTAGAACAAGTGTTGGGTGTGTTTCTTATTGAATAATGAGTGGAGAAAACGTGATCATAACAAAATGGATGAGAGGAAGAAAAAGTTTAAAACATTATGTATAAAATATGTTGACATTTTATCTTTCTAGCTGCAATTTGTTTGTAGTATGCTTTATTTTCTTTAGCGTTTGTCTTCTTTAGTGTTCTACTAAATAATGGGAAGATGTCTGATGTCTGTCTATGGTATGTCTGCTATAAGACATTGATATCTTCATAGATATTGTATAGTCAGGGTTCAGGAGTGGGGTGGGGGCACTTGAATTGAAGGGTAATTGCTGGAAGCTGGTGGCTTGGGTGGAATAACATGTACCTGGATGGTGTCCATACTACAGTTTCAGTCTCATTTTTTCAGGGCCATGCTTGGTGCACCCACCTGGCAAACATTTTTTGTTTTCCAAGAATGAATCCTCAAAACATGAGTTTGTTCTTGAAAAGTTTAATATCAAAGCCCTGACATGCAGAGATATTTCTTCCTGGGTAAGAGAGGAAAGTGCAGAACTCTAGGGGAAGTTCTCAATTTAATACTTTGCTTATGGACATGCGGGAAGTAGTAGTTACCAGTACACATTGGTTACTAAAAAAAAGGATATCCATGATAATGCCGAATCTTAAAGCAATACTAAGTGAATTGTTGCAAGAAGCAGTGTTTGGTTGATGGTGTCTAATGATGCTGAGCGATACAATAGAATCAACAAAGTGATGCAACCATCCTCCACTTGCATTCCTAATTCGGCTAGCCCTTCCACCATTACGGACTCAGTACCTGTTTAGAAAATCTATAGAAGCACATACATAGATCTACCTTGTATTGCAAGGGGAAGTAAACCTTATTGAAAAACAATGCTCCTTCAGAACATCTACTAATGGGAATGGATTCCTAACCAAAGATCAGCAAATAAAATGGCATTCTGCTGCAAATCCCTGAGACTGCCTCACATATTACTAGAATTGAGAAACCTTAGATCAATTCTAGTTTTATAATTTAATGGCTTATTTAAAATATCAATGCCAAGTCATCAGTTTCCTGATTTTATGTATTATACTGCACAGCTGCTTACTCCTTAAGATTTTCCCCAAATTATATAAGGAATCCTAATGCAACTCACAATTAGATAAAGAACCGTTTTTCTAAAGGACGGGATACAGGATGATTTTGTGGCTGAATCAAATAAGCTGGTATAAACATCGATCACTAGTTACAGCGCATATGATCTAAGTGAGCTTCACTGTTTTTTAAGCAGTCCCTTTTAGAAGAAGCCTTTACTTTAAGGCCGTGTGAGGCTCGGATGTAAAGCTGGTCAAAATGCGTTACAGATGCACTTTTTGGACGATAAATCGAGCTCTGTAAATCCAATCTATATGTATTTCTTCTTAAAGCAATCCATGTTATGAGAAACAGACTGCACATTCACTTTCCATTCCTCTCCTACACAGTGCCCTTTGCATGACCTTTCTCCAGAGACAATGTTTCATTTTCAACTCGCTTACCTGAATCACTTTCATCCATTCAGCAGTTAGTGTGCAAGCTCTAATAACAGTGACTCGCTATTAACAGAAAATTATTTTCAAATCCTCGAGTGGGACATTTTCGCAGCCCGATGCATATCTGCTAATTTGGAGATAATTGGCATTTAGAAGTCTAACAGTGGTAGCATTATTGAGGCTACAGTGTCCATGCAACGCACCTAGCAAAGAGAGAGTGTAGGTATATTGGAAGGCAGACTGGGGCAGCATCTATAGATGTGTGCTTGTAGAGTATTCTGGGATTTTAAACAGCAATTACAGAAGATGTACATATATGAGAAGTTGAGGTGGAACTGGTTTTGTGAAATGCAATCACTGCAAGGTCTGTCAGATTGTGGTCAATAACAAGGAATGCAAAATGAAAAATGGGAGTAAGAGAAAAATCAATATAAGTTTGTCATTTAAAAGCAAATATATGATTTATCTTTGAAATATCCATGTGACCTAGTAAATATTGGAAGCACCACGTGTGAGTTTTAGAAAAGAATACTGTAACAGACAAGTGCGATAAAAAACAAAGGTACAATGTATCCAGTAGTAAAGCATTTTAAAACGAAACATGACAGTGATTGGAGTAAATTGAGACTATTTGGAATTGACGTGAGTGAGAGGGCGACAGGGAAATGGCCCTCCGAAAACTGAAGTCATGCGACATTTTGAATATAGGGACAATGACCCCTAAAGGTTTGAACCAAGATGAAGAATTTTGTGTATATCTGCAGTAAACGCTTCTCTGAAAACCTTGGGAGTAGATTATGCATTTGGTTTTAACCCTTCTTTAATTTCCATCATCAGAAAATATGTTGCTAAGAAAAATGAGACAACAAGGGGCATATATATAATAAAAAATAGAAATGGAGCAATGCAATACCATTGAAAATGAAAATAGTGCACATCATACGATAGCACCCGGGGCAGATGCACATGATATAATAATCAAAAAACTATTGATCTGTAATGAATTGGAAACTGATGAAGATTTGTGAAGTAAGCAATAGAACAACATTTATGAGATTTTATAGCCCACTGAAAAGAATGAGAAAAGGTTTGGTGAAGATTGGCGCAGATCATTTGGTAATGGAAAAATGATAAAGCCCCCTGGAAGGCATGAATTAGATTATGAAAAACTGAGAAATATTGAATTCCACAAGCTCTCAAGAGTAAGATAATAATAAAATAATTGAATTTGTGCAAAGAATCAGGGAATTAAATGTCAACCTGGATGCGAAGGACATGACAAGAGGACTGACATTGAAAATTGGATTCCATATCTTATAACACTGGGTTGTGGAACTGATATGATGGTTAGAATTACATGGGAATCACATCACTGTGATAATGAAATTGGGTTCCATGTATATGAATTGATAATATGTTGAATCCGTAGTACAGAATTCACACCCAGGAAATTGTAAATGTCCTTTATTGAATATTTTAACTTGCATGGGTGATATATGGGCATTTTTTAAGTGATGGACTATATCTCCCAGAATGCATAGAGAGCTGTGAGTCACACAAAGCTGCGACCCACAATCGGCACTCTAACCATTTTGAAGGCAAGGAGGAGTAGCACACAGGAGAAGGTTGGCAGCTGCGGTCTGTGCAGGTAACAGCTGTGGGGCCGGGTTAGGGGGCGATTTCGAGGGACAATGCAGAGGGAAAATTAAATAAATAATTAATTTTCCCTCGCATCGGCCCTCGAAATCCCCCCTTTCCCGGCCCCACCGCTGTTACCTGCACGGACCGTGGCTGAAGGCTGGAGCTGAATTATACAGGTTTGAAAATGAAAGGCAGTTAAAATGGAGGACAGGACCTGGTTAAAAAAACATGTTTGATTGGATAGTGTAAATATGCAGGTTGATAAAATTAGGTAGTGTCTTTTTTTTTTTTTGTTATTAGAGCAGTACAAGAGCAAGGTTACAGAAATAAGCAAAAGCATATCCATAAAAGACAAATACATGTCATAACATGGCCCCGACAACGTACAATTAGAGAGTGCCCGATAAAGTGCATACGTGCATAGCCGCAATCTACTTACTAAATGTTATTGCATAGATTTCACAGCTTTTATATAAAGTGCGACAGTACAAAGTGCAATTATAACAAAGTCGTACTTAATTTATCATAAAAATAAAAAATTTCATTCAACAATACATAACCACCTCCTGGTTTGAATCATATAACATGCAGTATAAAAAGTGGAAATAGAACAAATAAAACCCAACCCATTCATACTATATTCACATTGATTAATTTATAAAAAGGAGAGAGAAGCTTGCCCGTATTAACCTAAATCTTCGAATAGCACTAACTCTCTTCGCATAAGCTTCTTCAAATCTATATGTCCTACACATTTTACTAATCCAATGCCCCATCGTTGGCTGCTCCGTTGTTCGCCAATTCTGTAAGATGAGTAGTCTTGCCACAGTATTGATATCATTATAAAATACTGCTGTTTTTTCCCAAGGCTTTTATCCTCCCCAGAAGAACCAAATAGAACCAACATACACAATGGGTCAATTATAATGGACACACAATGGGAAATAGTTATAAAACTGCTGTAAATGACTACATTAAAAAAACATATGTACCCAACTGCCTGAATCCTCCTTGTTACATCTAAAATTGTGGTTACTCATTGTGGGATACATCGTATATAATTTGGACGGCGTATAATATAGCAACCATCTTGACAAAAAATTCATTCTTTTAAAATTAGCTCCCCGTAACCATTTAAAACTCAGCTCGCAGAGCGATGAGCATTCTTTTGAATTGAATTTGCAGCCTGTCACAGAACGAATTTTCTGCAATTTGTCCAAAATCTTTTCCCCCTTTTTTACTGTGGTGCAGCAGACGATACCATGTACCTATACCTAATGTCTTGAACGCCATCTGTCTAGCAATCTGATATGCGGACTCATTCAGAATACTGTAATTACTTTTAAAAAACTCACAATCTGAAAAAAACTTAAACATAAAGCTGTACTTTGATTACCGGCTTGCATCTGAACTGTATCCCATGTGATTAATCTATCAACATTAAAACAAAATTCCAAGTCGGACAAATCCCAGTTTTTGCCAGGCTTGCGCAAGTCTTTTCGATAGAAATAAATCACCAGCTGCAAAACCCTGAATAGGGCTATAGGCATGATAAGCCGAAATATTTAGTGAATTAAAGAATACCTGGATTCTCCCTGACAATGCCAGTAGCACCTATGTCTCGTTTTCTTGGGGAGTTTTGCTACTCGTAGGAAAGTTGCCAATTTAGTTGCACTTTCATTTGTCATATGGTTCAAGAGGAAGTTGTCATAAACTGAGTTTGACTCGCCTATTTTGCTTATCAAATTAATCAGAGATGCCTGATACTATCTTGCAAAATGGGGTAGTGCTAATCCCCCGTATGATGTATTCAGTTAGAGTGTAGCTAATTTCACGCAAGGCTGTTTATTATTCCATACAAATTCCCGAATCAAACCATTCAGTTCTTTAAAAAAAAGAATTAGGAACTTTCAAAGGGAGATTAATAAAAAGAAATAAGAACAGTGGGAGAACTGACATTTTGACCATAGATACTCGTCCGACTAATGATAAATTCAGTAGCATCCATCTATCTAGTAGTCTCTTCACCTTTGCCAACATCCTTCTGTAATTTAATGAGAACAGATCCGCATATTGGTCTGTGACTAGAATCCCAAGATATCTAATATGGCCAGACGATACACGTAGTAAGCATGCTGGAATCTCTGCGGGAGTCCGATTAAATGTAAGAATTTCTGTCTTTGTTTGGTTCACCTTATATCCCCCAATGTTTGAGAAATTGTCAATTTCATCCAACGCGTTCTTTATATTTGAACCCTCTGCTTTAAGATATAAAATTATATCGTCTGCAAATAATTTTATTTTCAACATCCCTTCCATAGGGGGTATGATCTGTGCATTAGCCCAAATTTTGACTGCAAGTGGCTCAATAAATAAAGCAAACCGCAGGGGGGATAATGGACATCCCTGCCGAGTGCCCCTATTAATATTTACCCTCCTTACTTTTGCTCCATTAATAATAATCTTCACTTCGGTTTGGCTATATAGTTCTTTTAACATACCTATCAACGGATTAGGAAAACCAAACTTCTCTAATATAAAAAATAAAGCCCTCCAATCCACCAAATCAAAAGCTTTCTGGGTGTCCATCATCAGTATTGCTGCCTTAATTTGATTAGCCGAGAAGTAGTCAATTGCTTGTATTAAAAGATAGGTATTAGTTGCCAATAATCTCCCCGGCGAGAAGCCATTCTGATCTATGTGCACCACTTGCAATTCTCCTTGCCCAGATTTTCGTTAAAATCTTATAATCTGTATTTAACAGATTGATTGATCGATATCAATTAGGATCACAAGGATCTTTATCTTTTTAAAAAAAATAATCACTACAGACTCCTTAAACCACTTAGGAATGGCTGCTCCCTCTTTTATTTGATTAAAAAGGTTGGATAATACTGGAAGTAATTCATCTTGAAACCTCTTATATACTTCTACCGGGATCCAGTCACAACCACAAGCTTTAGCATTAGGCATGTTTTTCAATGCTTCTTCGACTTCTAATAATTTTAAAGTAGAGTTCAACTGCTGGTTATGCTCCCCTGATACCTGTGGCAGCTCTAAAGAATCAAAATATGAGCTTAAAATGCGAGAGAAAAATATCCGCGATCCTCTGATTATCCTCTACTAATTGATTAGACATTGGATCCCTCAACTGGTTTATTATTTGGGAGCTCTTCTGACTTTTGGAAGACCATGCTAAAAATTTGCCAATCTGCTGGTTCTCCTCATAGAGTTTTTGTTGGTATGCTTTCCTCCCTATGATTTCTTCTACCAAAAACAAATCCCTCAACTCTTCCTTAGTTTTAGATAAATCCTGCCGCCACGATTGTTTCTCAATTGAGGCTGCGTTTATCTTTTGTCTGGCTTTGTCCACCGTTTCTTGCAACCCTTCCACCTTTTGCTTACGTTGTTTAGCAATTCGTGCCTTATAGGAGATAACTTGTCCTCTAAAAGTGGCTTTAAAAGCCTCCCAGACTGTAAAAATAGAGGCAGTATTTAAATTAAATTTGAAAAATTCCTTCATAAAAACTTTTGTCTCTTTTACCCAAGTAGGATCCTCCAGCAATGATTTGTCAAACTGCCATCTTGCTTTCTTCTTAGGGAAAACCTTAAAGGAAACTACGGAATGGTCTGATAAGGAGTTGGCAACAATCTCAGTCCTACCATTAGCCAGCAATTTGTCTACCACAAAAAAATCCAGTCTTGAAGCTGTTCTATATCTGGAGAAATAACAGGTGAACTGGGAAAAGCCCGGGTGTCCCGCCCTCCATGGATCTACAAACGCTAAATCTGTTTTTATCATATTTATTAACCTTGCTGTCTTAGGTTTCAGTTGGAGCTTAGTTTTATTGAAGGTGTCAAGTTTGAGATTTTGAATAAAATGAAAATCGCCCCCAATAATCAAAGCGCCTTCTGATTGTATTGCTGCATAATAAATTTGTTCTAGCGCTGCTGTATCATCATCAATGGGGCAAAATAATTCACCAAATTTAGTCCTATTTCCTCAATTTTCACTTTAACCCAAAGCCATCTCCCTCTCTTGCCCCGAATTACTTCCTAAGCTTGCCAATCAATTGAATTTGATAATAAAATCCCAACGCCTCATACTGCAGCAGTGGCGGAAGAAAAATATGCATAAGGATATTTCTTTGGAAGATACATCCTGGGGGTATTAGTACAAAAATGAGTTTCTTGTAAAAAGAGTATTTCTGGAGCAAATGTATCTAACCATTTCACCAACGCACCCCCCTTACATGGATTTAAAAGCCCATTCACATTTCAAGAACTTATCTTAATCTGTTGCAGCATTTCTTCTATTTTCAAAAATGTAGACGTGTACCCATTTTACCAACAATATTGCTGCCTCCCTCTCTTTCTCTTTTCTTATACCAACGGATATGCATTGTTGCACATTAGCTCTTGCCCTGCTCATTTTTTGACTGTGAAACCCCCCACAGCCCCTCACCCTTCACTACTTTATCTGACTCAAGTGCTGATTTCAGTACTGATTCATATTTGTCTTGGGCTGGCTCTAGACCTGCACTTACTGACTCAGGGGCACCAGCGAATTCAGTAGCGTTTGATAACTCTTCTGGTTCAGGTTTGACTGATATCATATTGTCTTGAGCCTGAGACAGTTCTAGCGGGGGCAGGATGGTCTCTGTCTGTACCATATCTGTTTAGGGCAGACTTTTTTGAAACAGGGGGTTGTCTTTAGGCCTCCCTGAGGCGGTAATAACTACATCTGATACTGCCACCGTCGGGGAAGAGGTGGGTTGGGTAATCACTGAAGGAGATCTCTCTTGAAATAGCTCATTACCCGCCTCCACTCCATCTACCTCTAAAAAGGTTTCATCCCCTGTGGAGCAAGATGAATGGGCCGACTCTACCATACCGACCCGTTGTGCTTCCATGGTGGATGGCATCTCCACATTAGCTAAAATCTTCTTCTCTCCAGCCTGCTACCCGACACAGAGACATCTTTTTCCACTGCTTTGGTATAACCAAGGTTGTTGTAGAATTACCAGGCTGCTTATTGCGTTGTTGTCGCATTATGTTGGGGCGCATGGGTTCCCCTGACACTTAGGTTGAGCCCACCCTGCGACTCCTTGCACGCTGAAGCTCACCTACCTTGGGTCAGTTGGTCGCCCCGTGCCTTTCCACCATCCACCGCCACAGGAATTTACAACTCTCTCCAGCAAGTGTTATCTTTTTCCCACCACTTCCCCTTGGGTAAGCACGGATAAGTACAGCCGTTCTTGACTCGCAGCTCCACTCCAGGTCTCCGCTCCACTCTGGTAATCTTCAGTCAAACTGTAAATCCACACTTGAGGAGAACAGACCTTCCACCAATTCCACCTATCCAGCCAGGTGGAAGCCTGCACTACTCTAGCCCCACAAGTTTCATATTGCCAAACTCCCTTCCGGGTCCGGGGGGGGGGGGGAAGCTTTGCTGAGCAGTGCGGGGAAAAAAATGCCCAGGAGAAAGTCCAGCGGGTCCATATTTTCCTTGCACCCCCTTTCAGGACCGCAGTTAGCTCTCCGGGGGATGCTCCCCAACAAAAAATAACAAAAACAAAGAAATACAAAAAATGCGGTGCATGGCAGATCAGCGTTTTTAAATCCTGCAGCCGAGATCTGTGAACCGTGTTTCAGCAGCGTCCCGTCAGAGGAAAGCATTGACGTCAGCCGGTTGGAGGGACTGCGCTCTCGGAGCTCAGCAGTCAAGCATGGGACTCAGCTTGCTGCTATCTAGGTAGTGTCTTTAAAGGATAAGTAAGTAGATCTGTGATTGGCTCTGGTAAAAATTAAAATATTTACTGCAAATTTGGATGGGCTTTTAGTTTTGAATAGTCAACCACACCTGCTGCTGTTCATTTTGAAACTAATATGTTGTTTCTAGAATGTGTTGTGAACTTGTGACCTACTGGTTCAAGAGAGTGTTCCCAAGGGGGTTGCTATGGAAACTCAGCTGAAGACTGTGGGGGAAGGGTGTTAAACAGACTGTAGTGTATTCATTAAAGGTAGAGTGGTTTAGACTCATTATTTATGAAGGAGGGTTTATTTTCCTAGTCAGGAGTTTCTTATGAAGTTTATTGTAGTTGTAAAGTATTAGGAGTACAAAGTGAAATATGTTTTTGGACTACCGTACTTATGCAAATTCATCGCAAAGTTACACGACGGTACAAGAAAGGGTTAAGAAATACTGACCATTGAGAAGTAGAATAACAAAAGTAAAATATGACATGGGCATTTTGATTTGCTAGCTATGACAGTATCACTGAGAGCAAAGTTGAAAAGGTTGCCATTAATGGTTGCTTTGTCGAGTGGTGTACCATTCCTATGCTTAGTTTTCCAATTTTTTGTGAGAGTACAGTGCAACTGACGTCATAAAAAATTACTGACCAACCAACTCAATTAAAAGGGATGTGAATTACAGTGAAGTTTAAAAAAAATGTGACTGAAAAGATACATGTGTACATGAAGTTGATGTAAGTGTGTATGATATATGCAAAAGCATTGAGAGTGTATGTGGAGATTTGTGAATGGGTGCGTGATTGTTTTTGTAGGTTTATGAATGGGTGTGTGAGTTTCTTTGTGAGTGTGTGAGTGTCTGTCTGGGTCTGAGAGTAGGTGTGTGAGTAGTCCTTTAATAATGTGTTTCCCTGGGACTGTAGAGCATGATGTGTAGATTTACTGCATAGTTGAATTGCAATTAAACACTGCTTGCTAAGCTTTAAAGTTAAATTTTTCTATGTACAAGTTGCCCCTCAGGTAGGGTGTAGGTAAGTCATAGGGCAGAGTGCTATGTGCTTAGAAGGTAAGACATGCACTTAAAAGTCTCAGTCAGTCACGTGTAGTTTGAGACACCTAAGTATAGTTACATATCCAGTGTCTCACCCATACTGCAACTTATATACATATTTACAAAACCAGAGTCACTCACCCAGTCAGACAGAGACAGAAGTCCTTACACATTTAGTCATATTCTCATACAGCACTTATGTATCCAGCTGTAAGAGAGACTGTTGTACTCATAGTTATATACCCTAACACTCACTAATACAGCCAGCAAGCATTCCATACTGCCAGTTACATACACATATAGAGATCCATAGAGAAACCAAGACAGCTAGTCATATAGTGACAGTCACTTACACATCCAATGCACACCCGGAGGTGGACTGATACACATATTTAGATATGTTTTAATGTCCAATGGGGGTGCGCGACTCACAAAGTCCATTAGTCAATCATATATGTAAAAATATAATTTCTTTATTTTGAATTGTGTTAAAGAACATCACACATAAAAATTCTAGTCAACGCGTTTCATTCCCAAATCGGGAACTTCATCAGGGCTTATATATAGATTTCCTTGGATGGTAAGTTTACATAAATGAGTAGTTGTGGTCCCGTGTATTAAACTGGGGCCCAGCAGCGTAATGGTTAGCGTATTGACTCCTTATAAGTAGGTTTCCTTCAATGGTAAGCTTCCACAAGTGAATAACAGGTCCCGTGTACTGCACTGGAACCCAACGATGTAGTAATGAACGTATTAACTCCTATAAGAGACTTCCGACCGCACGAGTGTTACTCCTTTCTTTCTTCACACCAGAAGAAAGGAGTAACACTTGTGCGGTCGGAAGTCTCTTACAGGAGTTAATACGTTCATTACTACATCGTTGGGTTCCAGTGCAGTACACAGGACCTGTTATTCACTTGTGGAAGCTTACCATTGAAGGAAACCTACTTATAAGGAGTCAATACGCTAACCATTACGCTGCTGGGCCCCAGTTTAATACACAGGACCACAACTACTCATTTATGTAAACTTACCATCCAAGGAAATCTATATATAAGCCCTGATGAAGTTCCCGATTTGGGAATGAAACGCGTTGGCTGGAATTTTTATGTGTGATGTTCTTTAACACAATTCAAAATAAAGAAATTATATTTTTACATATATGATTGACTAATGGACTTTGTGAGTCGCGCACCCCCATTGGACATTAAAACGTTTCTTTGATCTGGAGCACAGTGGCGTCATACAGCGGCTGACGTAGGGGTAGTTTTGCGCGACCAAACTGATCTACTGGAACTGGTGTGAGGTGCGGAGCTAGGGGTCCGCCGTTGCTCCATTTGATATTTAGATATGTACTGAAGTGCTGATACTCCTAATCGTCCATGCAGACAAGTAGCCTTTTAAACATGTTTTGGGCCTGCTACTGCAGAGCATGAGTGTGCAGTCTTACTGCCAGATCGATTTGCCATTTAAAACCCCTTCTTAAACCTTAAACTCCCCATCTACTACATAAAAAGTCACCTCTAAGGTAGGGTGTATGTAGGCCATACGGTAGGGTGCTATGTGCTTAACAGGTAAGACATGTACTTTGAGGTTTTAGTGAATCACATGTGCACTTTCAGACCCATATGCCCAGCTAAATATCCAGTGACCCATACATACTGCAACTCACATACGTATTTACAAAACCATAGAGGCACTAACCCACCCATTCAGACAGAGGCACTTATACATTCAGGCACATGCCCATACAACACTTATGTATCCAGCAGTAATAGAGCCAGTTGCGCACACATTTAAATACTCCAATTCTCAGTAATACAGCTAGTAAGCAATCCATACAGCCAGTTACGTACACATAGAAAGACCCATAGAACTACTAAGACAGCTAGTCATATAGCAACATAGTCACTTAAACATCCAGTGACACACCCAGAGAGGGACAGATACACTTATTTAGATATGTAGTGAAGTACTGATACTCCTAATCACCCATGCAGACAAGTAGCCTTTTAAACATGCCTTGGGCCTGCTACAGCAACGCCTTTGTGTGCAGTTTTACTGCCAGATCAATTGGCATTTAAAGCCCCTTGCTAAGCCTTAAACTCCCCTTCTACTACATACAAGTCATCCCGTAGGTAGGCCATAGGTAGCAAATAGGACATGGTGCTATGTGCTTAAAAAGTAAGACATGTTCTTTAAGTTTCATTGAGTTACAGGTGCACTTACAGATCCATAAGCCCAGTTACACATCCAGTCTCTCACCCATACTGCAACTCACATTCCTATTTAAAAAAGCATAGAACCACTCACACACCTAGTCAGACAGCAACAGAGACACTTACACATTCACTAACACACCAGTTATGTATCTGGCAGAAATAGAACCAGTTGCACACGCAGTTACATTCCCCAATACTCACTAACACAGCCAGTAAGCAATCCATACAGCCACTTACACACACATTAAGAGACCCATAGATTCAGAGAGCCAGTCATATAGCGAAATAGTTACTGACACATCCATGACACACACAGAGGGACTGATGCACTCACTAAGATATGTACTCAAGTACTGACTCTCCAAGTCACCCATCCAGACAAGTAGCCCTTTAAACATGTCTCAGGCCTGCTACTGCAGAGATTCTGTGTGCGGTTTTACTGACAGGATGACTTGGCATTTAAAACCCTTTGCTAAACCTTAATCTCCTCTTCTACTACATATAAGTCACCCCTAACGTAGCTGTAGGTAGCCCATAGGGCAGGGTGCTATGTGCTTAAAAGGTAAGGCGTACTTTTTGGTTTCAGTGTGTTACAGGTGTACTTACAGACCCATACACCCAGTTATACATCCAGTGTCCAACACATACTGCAACTCACATATCTATTTACAAAAGCATACACACATTTACACATCACCTATGTATCCAGCAGTACAGAGCCAGTTGCACACACAGTTACATACCTAAATACTTACTAACACAGCCAGTAAGCAATCCATAGAGCCCCTTATACTGTCTATTTAAAGACTGTAACTGGATGGACGGAATTCAATGATAGCATTCTTAAATTCAAACAAAAACTGCATTTCACACTACCAAATTCTTACATTTTGTTTCTTCAACCAAAGTTTTAAGGAGGATTGCTGATAAAATAAAGTGATGTACACTATTTTTTCTTCATGGATCGTCAGTGTTTAAGACACCACTTAGCATACCAAGGGTGATGTTTTCTAAAGGGTCTCCAAAATTCAAGTGTGCTTTTTATCTATTAGAAGTAGTATACCATGTCTAATAATAAGAGACTTATTTTTAAGATATGCTTGTTTAGATTATTTCAGTAACTATATGTAAAACAATTGATTACATAACTGTAGTGATTGCAATGCATACTGTCACTTATTTGTAGTGATATACTGTGCGTTTTTGCTTATTCTATAATGTTAGAAATGGGGATCTCTGGTTGGCAATAGCTGGCGCCAATGTCCAAGAAGGGACCCTTCTTCCTAAGTCAGAGTAAGGGGGCTACACCCTTTGATAACCCCTGCTCAACCCTGTGGTAACGTAGCACGAGCAGACAGGCCTATATCAGAGGCAGTGTGTGAAGCATTCGTGACCATACACAATAACGCAGTGAAGACACCACAAAGGGACACCACACCAGTAACTATAGAAAAATGAGTAGCTTTATATCAGTTTAACACAAGGCTCGAAGACGATCAACAAGCCACAATGCACGTAAATATAAGTTCACTGAAAAGGCAATAAAGCACTCAAAAGCGGGTGAAACGAACTTAGTTCGAGGCCGGGATCTACGCGACCCGGTGATGCACAATGTACCTGAGGTTTAAAGGGGCACGGCACGCAGCTTCGGGAGGAAGCCGCGATGATGACAGGCGGAGGCGGACTCGCAGCGGCCTCAGCTCCCAGCTGCAGAGGTCCGCGGCGTGCACTCACGAGGCTCCTGAGGCGGTGATAAAAGGCGGGCTCTCAGCGGCAACAGCTCCTCAGCCGCAGCAGCCCATAATAGCGATAGCGCTGATCCTCGTAGTACAGACAAATGCGGGCTCTCAGTGGCAACAGCTCCTCAGCTGCGGCGGCCCACAATAGCGATAGCGATGATTCTTGTAGCACAGACAAATGCGGGCTCTCAGTGGCAACAGCTCCTCAGCTGCAGCGGCCCACAATAGCGATAGCGGTGATTCTCGTAGCACAGACAAATGCGGGCTCTCAGTGGCAACAGCTCCTCAGCTGCAGCGGCCCACAATAGCGATAGTGATGATTCTCGTAGCACAGACAGATGCGGACTCTCAGCGGCAACAGCTCCTCAGCTGCAGCGGCCCACAATAGCGATAGCGATGATTCTCGTAGCACAGACAAATGCGGGCTCTCAGCGGCAACAGCTCCTCAGCTGCGGCGGCCCACAATAGCGATAGCGATGATTCTCATAGCACAGACAAATGCGGGCTCTCAGAGGCAACAGCTCCTCAGCAGCAGCGGCCCACAATAGCGATAGCGATGATTCTCAGCCAGCGTTCCCCGCAGTAGACCCAGAGGCTCTGGAATTCTCGACAGAGGCCTCACCTGTGAGTAGAACCCCTCTCAATAGGAATTCAGAAGGCTGATGGGTGAAGTCTAATGTCCCTGAGACTTCAGCAGGAGGCAAGCTCAAATCAGGCCCTTGGGTAGTTGCTTCAGCAAGATGGATGAAAGTTTCAAAGTCCTTTCCCTCTAGTTACACGGACAGAGGTTCGTCTTGACATCCAGAAGTAACACACCCTGTAGGGGTTTCGGCGCAGATATTTATACCCCACAGGTCTTTGTTCTCAAAAGTCACAAGTCACTGAACCCAGCCAGAAACAGTTCGGTGTGGTCCTGGAGCACTTTATTTATGAGGCTGCATCCTGCCTTTGAGGAAGAAGGGGTCTGCCATCAGACGCACAGTGGGGGCTGGAGCCATCATTCACCTTGCCAGGCCCAGCCCTGCTCAGACCAAAGGGTCACCCCTCCCCATACTCCAGCTGCAGATTCCGCTCTTCAACCCAGGTCGGGCTCAGCCTGCCCTGTCCCTCCAAGACCAGACATCCAATACACATAACAGCAGAGCACACTGGACGACTTAGGCAAGAAAATACCTACTTTCTAGAAGTGGTATTTTCAAACACAGAATATAAAAATAATCCTCACTAAAAGATGTATTTTAATATTCTGAGCTCAGGCATACTAAATTCGACTTTCCAAACATGTTCCTTGGGTCAGCTAGGATTATAGGATGTAATAATCAAAACTGCCCATTCTGGCCTAAGGGAACACACAGCCTTGCAATAGTGAAAAACGAAATGGAGTGTAATTCACTATCAGGACATGCCACACAGACCAAGGCAGGTCCTACCTTTCACATTCAACGCACCCTGCCATAGGGATGACTTACATGATGCCAAGGGAAGGTTGAGGGACTGGGAAGTGGGTTCACTTTACAGTCAAAGAATGGCAGTTCTGGACTGCGCACAGACTCTGCGATGGCAGGTCTGAGACACACTTTACGCGCTGCTTATGTGGGTGGCGCAATCAGCGCTGCAGGCCCACCAGCAGCATTCGGTCTACCAGCCCTGGGCACGCACGGTGCACTATACTCATGACTAACAGGTAAATCAAATGAGCCAATTATGGGAATACCAGTTCATCCAGTCAATTTACAATAGGGAGCATTCGCGCTGTAGCACTGAATGGCAGTGGCACAGCGCCCAGAGCATCTAACACCAGCAAACACAGAGGAGACAAAAAGCGAAAGATGGAAGGGAGACCCACGCCAATGGTGCCAGGTCTAACACGTGTCCCCTCCAGCTGAAATGTGGGGGGAACTACCCACCTACTTGGGGGTTCTCATCACTAAGGCGGAAAAATCTGGACAGACCATCAGCATTGGCGTGTTCTGTACCCGGGCGGTGTTCCACCGTAAAGTCCATCCCCTGTAGGGAAATAGTCCACCTCAACAACTTTGGATTCTCACCCCTCATCTGCATCAACCATCTGAGGGGCCTGTGGTCCGACTGAACTCGGAAGTGAGCCCCAAACAGGTATGGACTCAGCTTCTTCAGTGCCCAGACCACAGCAAATGCCTGGTGCTCAATTGCACTCCACCTCTGTTCCCGTGGAAGTAACCTCCTACTAATGAAGGCTACCAGTTGGTCTAGGCCCTCCTCATTGATCTGTGACAGAACAGCCCCCACACCATGCTCTGAAGCGTCTGTCTGGACAACAAATTCTTTTGAAAAGTTGGGCGCCCGAAGTACAGGCGCTGTGCACATGGCAGTCTTCAGGGCGTCAAAAGCTTCCTGACAGGTGCCAGTCCAGTTCACAATCTTTGGCTGCTTCTTAGAATTCAGCTCAGTCAAGGGTGCAACAATGTTGCCATACCCCTTGACAAACCTCCTGTAATAACCCGTGAGTCCTAAAAAGGCTCTCACCTGTGTCTGGGTCTTTGGGGGTTCCCAAGTCAGGATGGTTTCAATTTTGGGCTGTAGGGGCGCCACCTGGCCGCTCCCAACCTGGTGTCCCAAGTACACCACAGAACCCTGTCCAATCTGGCACTTACTGGCCTTGATTGTGAGGCCTGCCCTCCGCAGGGCAATCAACACTTCCCAGAGGTGGCGCAGGTGGTCCTCCCATGAGGAACTAAACACTGCAATGTCATCCAGGTAGACGGCACTGAAATCCTCCAGCCCAACCAACACCCTGTTGACCAACCTCTGAAAGGTGGCAGGGGCATTCTTCATCCCAAAGGGCATCACCCGGAACTGGTAGTGCCCATCCGGTGTGGAGAATGCTGACCTCTCCTTTGCCCCATCAGTCAAGGCGATCTGCCAATACCCAGACGTCAAATCAAACGTGCTGAGGTACCGTGCAGCCCCTAGCCGATCTATGAGCTCATCAGCTCTGGGGATGGGGTGCGCGTCAGTCTTTGTGACTGAATTGAGGCCTCGGTAGTCCACGCAGAACCGAAGTTCTGGGCTGGTGCAAGGCGCTGCACCTTTTGGTACCAGGACCACGGGGCTGGACCAAGGGCTGCTAGAGGACTCAATCACCCCTAAAGCAAACATTTTGGAAACCTCTTCCTTAATGGATGCCCTAACCCGGTCAGCCACTCGGTAAGCCTTGTGCTTAACAGGCGGACTGTCCCCAGTGTCCACTTCATGGACACACCAATCAGTGACACTAGGCACCAGGGAGAACAGATCACTGAATTGTCCCAACAGTTGGCGACAATCACTCTGCTGCTCAGGGGTCAGTGTGGTGGAGAGGACCACACCCTCCACTGACCCATCTTGCTCCTTTGCACACAGGAGGTCAGGAAGAGGCTCACTCTCCTCCTCCATCCCAGCATCTGTGGCCAGGAGCATGCCCACTTCGGACCTCTCAAAGTGGGGCTTCAGGCGGTTGACATGCAGGACCCGTAAGGGGTTCCGGGGAGACTGCAAGTCCACCAAGTAGGTAACAGGACTCTTGCGCTCCACCACCTCAAATGGTCCGGTCCACTTATCTTGGAGCGCACAGGGCTCCACTGGGGCCATGACCCAAACCTTTTGACCAGGCTGAAACTCAATCAGAGTGGCATTCTGATTGTGCCAACGTTTCATCTCTTCCTGGCTGGCTTCCAGATTTGCCTCAGCACGCTTTCTGAAATGCCGAGTCTGGTTCCTGAAGGCCAGCATGTAGCTAAACACATCCTGTGGAGGTTTCCTGGGAGACTGCTCCCAGCCTTCCTTGACCAGACCCAGAGGTCCTCTTACCGGGTGACCATAGAGTAGTTCAAAGGGGCTGAACCCTAGGGACTTCTGTGGCACCTCATGGTAAGCAAACAACAGGCATGGCAAGAGGACGTCCCACTTACGCCTCATGGACTCTTCTAGGCCCATAATCATGCCTTTGAGGGTCCGGTTGAATCTCTCAACCAGCCCATTACCTTGGGGGTGGTAAGGGGTGGTAAACTTATAAGTTACCCCACACTCCTCCCACAGAGACTTCATATATTTGGAAATGAAGTTAGTACCCCTATCAGACACCACCTCTCTGGGGAACCCCACACGGGAGAAAATCCCCATCAGTGCACGTCCCACCACGGGGGCCGTCACTGTCCGGAGTGGGATGGCTTCAGGGTACCAGGTGGCATGGTCCACCAAGACCAGGATGAACCTGTTGCCCATGGCTGTCTTGGGGTCCAGAGGCCCCACAATGTCAATGCCCACTCGCTCGAATGGGGTACTGACAACTGGAAAGGGCTGGAGTGGGGCTTTGATCTTCCCCCACTCTTCCCACTTGCCTGGCAAGTTTCACATGTCCTCCAGTGAGCATCTGAGCTCCTGCGCATCTGGGGCCAATAAAAGTGGGTGACCAGCCTCTCGAAGGTCTTGGTCTGCCCCAGATGTCCTGCCAATGGCACATCATGAGCCAACCCCAGTAGGAAGGCTCTGAAGCACTGGGGTACCACCAGCACACGGGCTGACCCAGGCTCAGCAACCTTAGGCTCGCTGTAAAGGAGGTCATTCTCCCAATAGATCAGATGTGACCCTGACTGATCACCTGCTGCCTGGGCTGCAGCCTGTCGCCGCTGCCCCTCAAGAGAAGGGCACGTTCTCTGCTGTTCACAGAATTCCTCCCTGGTGGGCCCTCCTTCCTGCTGCCAATGGGTCAGCCCAGGCAGGTCCCCCAGTTCGGCTACTTGTTCCCCGGTAGGCTCCAGGGCATCCCCCTCAAGGTCTGCTCCCTCCTGGGCCTTGGGAACTATGGGGGATGGTTTCCCGTGCCCCCTACCCCTTCTCTTTAAGGCAGGGGCCTGGGCCATACTTTCAGGCTCCAGGTCCTTCTGAACGTCCTTACTGGCTGCCATGGACCGAGTGGTCGCGCACGCCCACTCAGGCAGACCCAACATTTCCAAGTGAGATTTCCTCTCCACCGTAGCCCACGGGGAGTTCTCTAAATCGTTGCCCAACAGACAGTCTAACGGCATGGCTGGCCTCACAGCTACTTGAAGAGTTCCTGAGACCCCCCCCCACTCAAAGGGAACTTGAGCCCCCTCACACTGGCTCTCAGAGTTGTCTGCTGACACTACTGGGCAGAATGCATGGGGGACAACCTGCTCTGGGGACACCAACCGGGAGATGACAGCAGTCACACTTGCTCCGGTGTCCCTCAGAGCCTCCACCCTATGGCCATTAATGGCCACCCACTGCCTGTACTTCTTAGTGTTATCAGGCAGCGTGGGGTTAGGGACCTTCTCAAAGTCTCCTAGCGAGACAAGGGTCAATTCTATGGGATCCCACCCACCTGGGGCACCAATCTCCTCCCCTCCCAGGGCTACACTAGCAAGCTGGCGGGTTGGTGCACGGGGTGGTGCATTGAGGTCCCTCTGGGGACACTGGGGATCATAATACCGGTGGCCCACTTGACCACATTTCAAACAAGTAAGGGGCCCCCTATGAACAGGCTTACCTGTCGGGGGCACTGGCTTCTTCTCAGGGGGAGACTGGGACACCACTCCTGGGTTCCCTTGGGAATTACTTTGGGGCCCTCTCTGGAACTCCCTCTGTTTACCCCTGTCCCCCCCACTTCTCTGCTGGGGACCCTGCCCACCTTTGGCGAAGTCTCCCACATGACCCTTGCAAACCCGGGTGCTCACCCAGTGGTCCGCCTCCTCAGCAAGCTTCCTAGGGTTAGTTAGCTTGCTATCAATAAGGTGCTGGCGTAGCTCTGGAAAACAGTTACTAGCTAAATGCTCCCACGCAAACAAATCATACAGTTGTTCAAAGGTTTCCACTTTGCTACCTTTTACCCAGCGATCCATTGCTCTGCAAAAAAAAGACACATATTCAACCCAAGTGGTACCCTCTAACTTCTTACAGGTTCTAAATCTCTGCCTGTACATCTCTGGGGTCAAACCATATCGCGTCATCAAGGCCTCTTTCATATGGGCATACACCATCCTGCTCTCTTCAGGCAGATCCAACAGGGTATCCCTCCCATCACTCACAAAGCGTCCCCACAACCCCGCTCCCCAATCCTTCTCAGGGACCCGGTGGGACACCATGGCTATCTCGTAGGCGGCAAACCATTGCCCAATATCCTCACGCGTATGGAAATCCTTGATGACATCCTTGGGTATATAAACTCTACTCTCGGTCGGTACTAAAGGTATGCTGCCACCAGAGGGGGAGATCTCTAAACTCTTAGCCTTGATCTCCAGCTCCCTCAATACTCTCTCATGCTCCAGTTTCATTTTCTCAAGTTCAAATGCCAACCGGTTATTCTCAATATCCAACTTTTACTCTCTAGGGCCTTCTGACCTTCTAATTTGGCCATCTCCAAACTATGCCTCCTATCTCTCTCCCTGTCCTCCATCTCTTCTGGAGACAGGCCCTTTGAGGACACGCTAGTACCTGGACTGGAAAGTGCTTTACCTCCCACTAAATCCACTTCGTCATCCTGCTGCCCTCCAGCATTCTCTCCCCAGGCTCTCCCCCATTCCCGGGGGACTCCCGCGCCTCCCACCAGGCCTTTAGCGCCTTCTGATACTCCTCCTTCCTAGAGAGACCTGCAATAGGGACGGTGAATTGTTTGCAAAAAGACTTTAGCTGTTTGGCAGTGTAGGTTTCTAACCTCTCTTCCTCAAAGGTGAGATCCTCTGAAGCATTGGATGCTGGCTTACCCATTGTAGACATAACTGGCAATTACGATCAAAAATAGAACAAGATCAACAACGTATGTGGTTGCGTTTAGGTCTGCACTCACTAGTAGTGTACACCAGTTATTGTATGTGGATCACAAATGCAAGTCCTGATCCTCACCGCTGACCACCAGTGTTAGAAATGGGGATGTCTGGTTGGCAATGGCTGGCGTCAATATCCAAGAAGGGACCCTTCTTCCTAAGTCAGAGTAAGGGCGGTACACCCTTTGATAACCCCTGCTCAACCCTGTGGTAACGTAGCACGAGCAGACAGGCCTATATCAGAGGCAGTGTGTGAAGCATTCGTGACCATACACAATAACGCAGTGAAGACACCACAAAGGGACACCACACCAGTAACTATAGAAAAATGAGTAGCTTTATATCAGTTTAACACAAGGCTCGAAGACGATCAACAAGCCACAATGCACGTAAATATAAGTTCACTGAAAAGGCAATAAAGCACTCAAAAGCGGGTGAAACGAACTTAGTTCGAGGCCGGGATCTACGCGACCCGGTGATGCACAATGTACCTGAGGTTCAAAGGGGCACGGCACGCAGCTTCGGGTGGAAGCCGCGATGATGACAGGCGGACTCGCAGCGGCCGCAGCTCCCAGCTGCAGCGGTCCGCGGCGTGCACTCACGAGGCTCCTTAGGCGGTGATAAAAGGCGGGCTCTCAGCGGCAACAGCTCCTCAGCCGCAGCGGCCCACAATAGCAATAGCGCTGATCCTCGTAGTACAGACAAATGCGGGCTCTCAGCGGCAACAGCTCCTCAGCTGCGGCGGCCCACAATAGCGATAGCGATGATTCTCGTAGCACAGACAAATGCGGGCTCTCAGTGGCAACAGCTCCTCAGCTGCAGCGGCCCACAATAGTGATAGCGATGATTCTCGTAGCACAGACAAATGCGGGCTCTCAGCGGCAACAGCTCCTCAGCTGCAGTGGCCCACAATAGCGATAGCGATGATTCTCGTAGCACAGACAGATGCGGGCTCTCAGCGGCAACAGCTCCTCAGCTGCAGCGGCCCACAATAGCGATAGCGATGATTCTCGTAGCACAGACAGATGCGGGCTCTCAGCGGCAACAGCTCCTCAGCTGCGGCGGCCCACAATAGTGATAGCGATGATTCTCATAGCACAGACAAATGCGGGCTCTCAGCGGCAACAGCTCCTCAGCTGCAGCGGCCCACAATAGCGATAGCGATGATTCTCATAGCACAGACAAATGCGGGCTCTCAGCGGCAACAGCTCCTCAGCTGCAGCGGCCCACAATAGCGATAGCGATGATTCTCAGCCCGCGTTCCCCGCAGTAGACCCAGAGGCTCTGGAATTCTCAACAGAGGCCTCACCTGCGAGTAGAACCCCTCTCAATAGGAATTCAGAAGGCTGATGGGTGAAGTCTAATGTCCCTGAGACTTCAGCAGGAGGCAAGCTCAAATCAGGCCCTTGGGTAGTTGCTTCAGCAAGATGGATGAAAGTTTCAAAGTCCTTTCCCTCTAGTTACACGGACAGAGGTTCGTCTTGACATCCAGAAGTAACACACCCTGTAGGGGTTTCGGCGCAGATATTTATACCCCACAGGTCTTTGTTCTCAAAAGTCACAAGTCACTGAACCCAGCCAGAACAAGTTTGGTGTGGTCCTGGAGCACTTTATTTACGAGGCTGCATCCTGCCTTTGAGGAAGAGGGGGTCTGCCATCAGACACACAGTGGGGGCTGGAGCCATCATTCACCTTGCCAGGCCCAGCCCTGCTCAGACCAAAGGGTCACCCCTCCCCATACTCCAGCTGCAGATTCAGCTCTTCAACCCAGGTCGGGCTCAGCCTGCCCTGTCCCTCCAAGACCAGACATTCAATGCACATAACAGCAGAGCACACTGGACGACTTAGGCAAGAAAATACCTACTTTCTAGAAGTGGTATTTTCAAACACAGAATATAAAAATAATCCTCACTAAAAGATGTATTTTAATATTCTGAGCTCAGGCATTCTAAATTCGACTTTCCAAACATGTTCCTTGGGTCAGCTAGGATTATAGGATGTAATAATCAAAACTGCCCATTCTGGCCTAAGGGAACACATAGCCTTGCAATAGTGAAAAACGAAATGGAGTGTAATTCACTATCAGGACATGCCACACAGACCAAGGCAGGTCCTACGTTTCACATTCAACGCACCCTGCCATAGGGATCACTTACATGATGCCAAGGGAAGGTTGAGGGACTGGGAAGTGGGTTCACTTTACAGTCAAAGAATGGCAGTTCTGGACTGCGCACAGACTCTGCGATGGAGGTCTGAGACACACTTTAGGTGCTGCTTATGTGGGTGGCGCAATCTGCGCTGCAGGCCCACCAGCAGCATTCGGTCTACCAGCCCTGGGCACGCACGGTGCACTATACTCGGGACTAACAGGTAAATCAAATGAGCCAATTATGGGAATACCAATTCATCCAGTCAATTTACAATAGGGAACATTCACGCTGTAGCACTGAATGGCAGTGGCACAGCGCCCAGAGCATCTAACACCAGCAAACACAGAGGAGACAAAAAGCGAAAGATGGAAGGGAGACCCACACCAATGGTGCCAGGTCTAACATATAATCTATGTGATTGTTTTTCCACAATGTTCATGGGTGAATGTTCGTATGGTACATTGTTTATGCTGTACATGTATGAAAGCTGAAAACAGCAAAAAAGCAAAAATTAAATGCTTTACTATAATGTGATATACTATCACAACATAAGCAATGTGTTTTGTTTCTGGAATTTTATAAATGTAATACTAACTTATATGTATATTTTTTTCCTTTTTAAGGGTGCTTGGAGTAGTACGTCTTTAGATGTTTCAACATACTCACTGTGCCACACAAATATTTCTTAGACGTACCCCTGAGGAGGGTCTTGCTACCTAAAAACACTTGAAATGCTTTGCCACCACTTTCCTTTTCCCCAGAGGAGGTGGTGAAAAACTCCCATTCAATTGTTTGCAACTTTGCCAGGGATTACTCCTCTGAAGGGGCAGGGAGGAGCTGCTGATACTCACTGCCACCAGATGCCATTTTATTTGAAAGTGAATTTTCTAAAAATCACCAAAATTCATTTAGAAGAAAAGAGCAGGTGCTAAATTGTGAACTGTTTTTTTTTCTACCGTCTTTGTGATTGTTTTTTCCCCACTGTTCTATGATGAATCTTTATACAGTACATTTTTTATAGTGTGCAAGTACAAAAGCAGAGAACAGTTGAACAGGGAAAAGGAAATGCTTTACTATAATTTTAAATGCTATTACAGCATGAGAAATGTCTACTCTTTTGCTTGTACTATGTACTTATACATTGCAGAAACTAAAGATTTATTGTGGAATTTTGTAAAAAGTAATACATTTGTGTTCTTTTTCTTTTTAAACAGATAAATGACACCATCTATTGCAGTAAAGTAATTTCGTAAATACTTCTTTCAGTGTAGTTCAATTAACTTACATTGTGAAGCTGTACACCAAGGGAGACTCTCATATGGCCACTGAGATATCCAGGCACACACTGATATAGCCACTCATACACCCAGTCACTCACCCATACAGCCACCCACATACCCACTCACTCACCCACAGTCAGTAACACACTGACTCACTTACTAATGCAGGTTCTACCACATGCACTCACTTACCCATACAGATACTCACACACCCCCTCCCTCGCTCATACAGCTAACGCACACACTCACTCACCCATACAACCACTCAGTCACCCATAACAATCACTAAGACACCCCGTCAGTCTCCCATGTAACCACTGACACACCCAATCACTGGCAAGGGCAATTTTAGGTTGTAGGGTGGGTAAGGGTTTTGGGGTTTAAAATCCCACAACCCCTCAACCCATACCCACCCTAAAACCTAAAATTAACCTTCCCACCCCAAAACCCTTACCCACCCTAAAACCTAAAATTACCCATACCACCAAAAACCCCTTACCCACCCTAAAACCTAAAATTTCCCTTGCCACCCCAAAACCCATACCCACCCTAAAATTACCCTTGCCACCCTCACCTGGGGTTCCTTCTCTGAAGAATTGTCTTCCAACGGGTATAACTCCTGATCTCCACTGTCATCAGATGCCATTTTATTTTTAAACTGAAACCAAAATAAAACCCTCCAAAATCTTTTTTCAACAAGAAAACAGTAGGGCCTGGAATGTGAACCTCCAATCTCAGCACTGGAAGTCTAAAGAAAAGAAAACTATGTGGGGGCTTCCTTTCTTGAATAATGAAAAGTGTGCTGTCCAACGAAACCCCTTTAATCTGTAGTCATGTGATATTTGCGAACGCAGACTATTCGTAAACATCAATACCAGAAAATGGAATAAAACACTATTGAAACATAAAATTACTTATGAAAATATCACTTCATATGTTATATTAGTAAACTACTGATGACCAACATTAATTACAATATGTGTATATATGTTTTTAGACGTTCTAAAAATTAAGTGGAGTTTGTGAATAACCGCGGTTCCAGAATATACGTATCACAACTGTTCGAGACAATTTCACGAATATAAAAAAATAGAAAAAAGGTTTCTGTGCGCATCTGTTTCTTTCAAGATAGATTTCTATGAATTTCAAATAATCCTAAATTCTTGGGCTTTGTGAAGGCAAAGTAAGTGTGTTTTGTCAGCAATTCCACATTAAAATAAGATTTGAAATGCTTAGTGGATGTGAATTCATGATTGATCTATTGAAGTGCAATTTGTAGAGACTGTGTTGAGTGGGTTTTTTGTTATCCTCTCTTGATGAGAGGAGAATACATGGTTCTCCATTTACATTATTATAAGTATACTCTTCATTGTAGTCTCATTATCTTCTCTATAAGAGTGTTCATGTTATCACACATTTCGGGAAAAATATGCATGAGGAACAATAACATTGCTGAAATGCACACAAGGTCTCAGGAGACATTTTAACCTGGTCCATTATGCAGCTGAACTGTACAATATAGACTACGCATTTACCCAACAAGGTAGCACTTACTAATTAACCAATAGAAAGTACTCCAGTTGGGTAGAAATTTTGTGCAAAGCTGTGTACAAATTAAAGGATACAAGGATGTTTTAGTTTGGAAACACAATATAAAAAACCTTAGTAATCCACTGAAAAAACAAGTTAGTGGGACATTATAGTTAGGGAATAGAATTTAAAAAATCTTAAAAATTCACTGAAATAAACTAAGGTTAGGGGGACATCTATAGTTAAGAAATAGAACTTTTAAAAATCCTTATAAATTCAGTCAAGAAACCAAAGGTTACAGGGACGTTATAGTTAGGATCAGATTTCATTTAGACAAAACCATTGAAATTCAGTAGTTAGAGTTACCTGAGCTGAACTATAACTTACGCCTCCGCAATAATGACCTCACATAATATATCACTCATGACATGGTTAGGAGTGGTGAGCATGGTGAGAGCCCACAGAGGATTCTCTGCCCACGCTATGAACTTGGGGTGGGCACCCCGGGACATAACAGGAGCCGGGCCTGGGAGATGGGGTCCTCAGGGCCATCATAGCCTCTGGGAAGTGGGCTGTGAGGCTATAACTAGTACTATAGCTGGACCCTGGGGTATGGGGTCCATGGGGCCAAAATCAGCCCGGGAGGGTCGGCTGCATTTCCCCCTCCCAATTTCCTTTAAAGGACAGGCCATAATGGATGGGGTCCCCTGAGGCTAAAATTGGCCTGAAGAGGGGGCTGCGGGCCCCCTCCCAGCTAATTTTAAAGGCCAATCAGTGATGCTGAGAAGTTCATTGTGTATTGTCAGAAATAAAAGATACGGCAATATGGTGGTATAAACCAGTATATGAATAAAGTAAATAGTACAAGAGCACTTGTGGAACATAATTAAAATAAGAGTATTTTAAGAAACAATACAGAAATCAGAGAACTGTAGTTGGAGTTGCAATTTAAAAAAAATATCAAGGGAGAAAGAGAGCAACAGCAAGCAGGGTGAAGAAAGAGAGAAAGTTATGAAGAACAGGGAAAAAAGTACAGTGGAGCAAAGGAAATTGTAGATGGGGTTCAGAAAAAAGAAAAGGAAAGGAAGAGGAAGTGATGTGTCTACCAAAACATAGATTGGAAAGAAATGTGATATTATGAAGGGCTTACAAAAAGGATATTTGGGCTGTGTTCATGGATAAATAAATCTAGGATTGACACATTTTCTTTGAAATAATAGGGTGGCCTGGGAATTATATTGATAAAAGTGTCAGCTACGCAGATAGGTGACCCTGGCCTCCCTGGTGTGAAAGGAAAATAGGATGAAAGATTTATAGTCCAGTTAAATGACTTTAATAGCAAAAGTTAGAAGAAGGACTAGGAGGCAGGGATCTAGAACATGAAGGTTCAAAGTTGGAGAGTCCAGACCTAAAATTATTAGGTTTAAAATGGAATTAAGTTTGTTTGTGATTGTTCCCAAGATAGTGTTAGGAGTTTGCATCTGAAAAACATGTGTTTAAGGTCACCAGGGGCTTCATTGCAAGACCAACATAGATTTGAGGAAGTTACTTTTAATTTGTGCAGTTTATCAGGACACCAATGTAGAAGATGTATAGTAAACAGTTTGGTTTACTATAGAGCAGGAGTAATTTAACTTGAGAGGGCCAGGGAGAAAATCTTTTCCCACAGTTTCTTCAAGAGAGGACATCTCTCAATTTGAGATAAGTAATAATTCCTTTTATCTGGTATAGGAAGGCGCAACTTTGTGTTCTTGTTTTGCAAGAATGTATAAATTGTAGAAGCCATATGGCATTTTGCGTACCATGCAGCTAGTATAAGGAGTAGAGAGGGTGGCGCAAGATGACCACATTTGGTGATTCAGACTTTAATTTCCATAAAATCACAAAAATCTATATTTGGTAGGTGTGGTATCTAGATGGCTAACTGGATTCCTGTAACAGAATATTGGATCGCATTCCAATTCCAGGGATGTGATGTATGTATGATTCTATCCTAGGCAGTTGAGCATGGATCTGAGATAAAGAATCTGATTAATTATGTCTGGATGGTGTTATCTTTACTTATCTCTGGATGGCGTTATCTTTACAGTAGGTCAAAAGTGTGTTGAAGAGCAGCAAAGGATAATGGCTTTCCCTGAGTAGAGATCTCAAGCAATATAAAGGCCTTTAGCCCAGGGCAAATCTGTTGAGCGTGCAGTTGGTGCTTCTAATTTCTTACAGTGCCATAGTGATAGAATATTTGATTTATGTTTAGGGCACGGAGGTTTATCAATGGTTCGAAGGGCATAAATAGTGGTAAGTATTATAGGAGATGACTGTTTTGTAGGAATCTGATCCATCAAATGAAATTATTGCAATGGGAAAGGTGAGGAAAGATTATTTTCTATCGCGAGCCAGGGGGACTAGGGTAGGGTGTTTTATAAACCATTTGGCTCTTTGAGAAGTGAGATACGCAGATTGATAGTTGTACCAGTTGGGAAAGTTACATTCACCGTCTTGTCTAGGAAGGCACAGTTTTTACGGGAAATACTCTCTCTTTTCTGCGACCATAAGAATTCCGAGGAGAGTTTCCCTATAGTAGAGAAAAAGGTAGGAGATAGTCTGACAGGATTCATACTGGAGAGGAAGTTTACTAAGGAGGTCACCATCATTTTAATAATTTCTAATCTTCTCCACCAGGAGATATTTGTGGGAGACCAAGAAGAGAGCAGGTTTTGGATTTGAGGATAGTTTGATGTTCGTTCGTGCACAATGGAGTCCAAGAGATTGCTAGTAAAGCAAATGCCTAAATACTTAATATATTTCAATAGCCAATGGCAACCCAAGTCCGAGACGAGAGAATGAGTGCAATGGAGGTTGAGACGAAGTACCTCAGTTTTATCTTTATTTAGGAAATAGCCAGAGAAGGACGAGAAAGTATGAATGATATCCATGATAGCCGGAAGCACCATATCGATCTCCTGTGAGAAAATCTGAACGTCATCAGCGTATGCTGCAGTCTTGAAGCAATTGTTTTGAAAATAAAGGACTTTAATTTTGGGTGAATTGTTAAGGAGGCGAATAGGAGTGTCTATCGTTATGAGAAATATTTGAGGAGATAATGGACATCCTTGACGGGTGCTTGACGAAGAGAAAAGGGAGTTGAAAGAGATCCATTAATTCTAATACACAGAGTTTGATCAGCATACAATGACATGGCAATTTTTATAACGGTATTGCCTACACCGCACAAACAGAGATGCTTCCAAGTAAGGCCAAATGACTTTGTTGAACACTTTTTCAGAATGCAGGGCTATAGCCACAGTGGGGGGGTTAGAGAAAGGAGCACTTTCAATGATATGGCAAAAGGTTCAAATGTTGTCACTGGCCTTTAATAAATCCCGTTTGTGAGGTATGAATAATTTTTGTAATAATTGGCTCCAGTAAGGAAGACAGAAATGTTGCATATATTTTTGCTTCCATTTTGATAAGGAGGATCAGACAAAGGTTTTTTGAGTCCAAGTGGTATTTAGCCTCTTTTGGGATTACAGCAATGGTATCAACCGCATTTGTACCATATACTGCCCCGGAGGAAGAAAATGGTTCAGTGTTGATTCTAGGGGAACAATTATTGAAGAGGTTAGGGATGTGTATAAATTGTAGGGAAACCATCAGGTCCAGGGGACTTTCCCGCAAGGAAAGATTCAATGGTGTTAAATATTTCTTTCTTCTCTATGGGCCTATTTAATTTCTGTCTGGCACGGTCAGGTACATGAGATTGGGGATTAGATTTCAGAAATTCAAGGCAAATTCCTTTGGTGGTTTGGATAGTGGGCGCGTACAATTTGGCATAGAAATCTCTGAAAACATTCAAAATGTCACTGGTATTATATTTTGAGATTTCCCACGGAAATTTTGATGAAAGTAATAATTGAACTATTGCTTTTCAATTTCATATTGTCAGGGACTGTCCGGGACTATGTCCGGAACATATTCAGGGACTTGGGCAAGGACTGGCGACTGGGTAGAAAACGTACACAGAAAGAGGAGTAGAGCGCTGCCCAGGATCATACAGGAAGTCAGATGAGAAAAGGGATCCAAAGGGGAAGCCTGCACGAAGGAACAAGATGGCTAAGACTCAGAAAGGACAGGCACTCATGAGGTGATTTAGCATTCAGAATAACTACGCCCAGGACGAATGTGCAAGACATATATACGAAACAACATTAACAATAAAGGGAGTGTGGGGTAAATCACTCAGGAGCTCCACATGGTAAGACTGAAGCTCAGTAAGTTCACCCACAATTGCAGTTACAGATACTGACTGCAGATACCCACATATAGGATATGCATGCAAAGGCAGGATCTGTGGAGCTCATACCTATGGTGATGTTATAAATGTAACTCAAAGACAATACTCACAGTGAACAAGAAACACCACCGAGGTTGTCAGCTGTGCCCACGGATCCTGGCGATCAAACAGGAACACGCAAGGCAGTAACAGCAAGGGGGTAGAACTAAATACAAGCACAATAGACAAAGAGCTAGCAAGGAGGAGTGCTTAACAGGAAAGAAAGGAAATCACAGGGCAAAGTTGGCAGAAAGCAAGTAACAAACATACAAGGTAATAGAAGCAAGACAGCAGGAATAGAAAGACAGTAAACTACGAACTGGAACCAAGGAAATGGGAAGAAAAGCAGGAACTGGAAAAGGATTTACAGAAGGGGAGGCTACAAGGGTATACTACAATAGTGCTGGTTCAGGAATCAAGAAAACAAAGTAGCACTGAAGACAGTGCTGGAGCAGGAACTAGAATTGAGCAAACGCTCAGGAGTCAAGGTAGCACTGCAGGCAGTGCTGGTTCAGGAACAAGGGAAACTGCTGCAGCTCAGGAACCAGGAATGATAAGGCTCAGGAGGCAAGGTAGCACTGTAGGCAGTGCTAGTTCAGGAACAAGGGAAACTTCAGCAGCTCAGGAACAAGGAATGCTAAGGCTCAGGAGTCAACGTAGCACTGCAGGCAGTGCCAGTTCAGGAACAAGGGAAACTGCTGCTGCTTAGGACCAAGGAATGCTAAGGCTCAGGAGTCAAGATAGCAGTGCAGGCAGTGCTAATTCAGGAGCAAGGAAAACAGCAACAGCTCAGGAAACACTGGAAAGAAGGATATCAAAACCTCAGGAAACAAGGGTTGGTCTCACCGGTACACAGCTACAATGACCAACACTGGACTGAAGGGAGCTGGGGCTTGAAAGAGCTCATAGTAATCACATGCATCAGGTGTGAGCAGGCTAGCAGCAGCCAGCCATAGGTGAGCTGAATTCTTCCACCCATCCTTGGCCTACAGGGGTGGAGACGAAGCAGTGAGCAGGGAATTCTAGGTAATGGAGATTCAGGCATAAGCAGGCTGGCTTCCACAAAACCCGACATGAATTGGGATTGGATGTCAATTCCCAAATAGTGTCCAAATGGCTGGAAGTCAGCATATGCATGAAGGGGAGGGTCCAGAAGCTTATTATGACACTGGAGAGTCCCACAGTTCAGCCCCATGGTGGTGGACAGGGGAACGCAGGGAGGAAGTCGTGACACAGATAGAACACTAGAGAATTATCCGCTCTATAAAGATAAAGAAGATTCTTGCTTTTTACTGCATTAACCCAGAGATGAGCTCTATCATTTAAAATTGAGTTGTATTCATATTTAAATTTCCTAAGATTCTCAGGTGTCAATGAGTTTTTGCAGTTCCTAAAAAGCACTTCATGTTTATAATTTCTTTAGAGAGGGACTGAGCAGAGCGGGAGAGCACTTTATTTTTCAAAGCCATATGCTTAATGATATACCAATGTACAATACATTTCAATGCATCTCATGGAATGACTGGGGGGAGACAGCGCCATCATTTTCTCATAGGACCAGGTCTATTTAATGAGTTAATTTCTGGCGTTCAACCGGGTCATCAAAGAAGTTGTTATTCAATGTCCAGGACATTTTTTTTTTGGCCAGGTGGGGCACAAGTGAAAGAGAGAGTTATGTCAGCATGGCCCAAAATACAGATAGGTTAAATTGATAAAGATAATAGGTGCTGTAAGAAGGAGCAGTCAGCTAAGAGGTAATACATTTGTGAAAAGCTCTGGTGCAGATGTGAGAAAAAGTGAAGTTTCTACCCAAGGGATTGTGAATTCTCCAGATGTCTTCCAGACATAGGTCAGAGCAGAGCTCACACATGGCTTAATGAGCTTTTGGAGGTCGGAACATAAAGATTAAATCTCTATCGATAATTGTGTCCATTGGCAAATTGAAATCACCACCGCAAATGATACGAGCTGAAGGAGGGAGGGCTGCCAAGTTAGAAGTAGCTTATGACCAGAAATGAGGTACGTCGCCGTTAGCAGTATATATATTGAGCACATTAAGAGCCAGACTATTGCCTCCACTGTAGGGGCCTGTGTTCGACCTCATGATCACAGGTTCAAACCCCGGTGAGTCCACTCAGCCTTTCATCTTTCTGAGGTTGATAAAATGAGTACCAGTGAGTTGGGTAACAATAAATATCTGTTATTCAGCGCCAAAATACCCTTGGGAAAACGTGTGCGTTACAAAAATACATGTTATGTTATGACATAAACCTCGGAATCTCCGCATTGGATTATATTAATTAGTCACCTAGCATCGTTATTCTGTTAAGCAAATATTACAGACAGATCTGATTTTTTTTAGATAAGTGTAATGACACAATTTTTCTTGGAGAGCGCTTGAGATACCACTTGGAGACCACTTCTGAGCATGCCACCCCGCATTGAGAAGGCTTGCTTATACCCTATTTTATTTTCTTGGAGAAACACTATGGGCCTAATTATGAGTCTGCAGTCCGAGGACCGCCAGACTTGAGGGGGTGCTGCAGTGGTGGTCCAGCTGCAGGCGCACCGGCGGCCCAATCGCCATATTACAACTTTGGCGGTCGGACCACCATTGCACCGCCACAACTGCCATTGCAACGCTACAGCCACCAGGTAAGCGCTGATCTCTGGTGGTGGTGCAGTAGTCAGGGCCTCAGTAATATGCTGTTGGTGCCACTGCAGCACCGCCATGCATATTACGAGTTTCAGGACCGGCAGCGGTGTCATGGAGGTCTTTACTCCATGAAAAGGCTGGCAGTCCTGAAACAAAGGGGGCCCTACAGGGTCCCCTGTTGCCCATTTACATGGGGATGCAGAGAGGCACAACATGTGCTCCCCTGTGTTCAAGCACCCCAGTTCCTGCATAGCATGGAATTTACAGTCCATGCCGTGCAGGAACTTTTTTGGGCGTTCTCATTACGTGTCCATTTTCAGAGGCACAGCTGTGGGACTGCCTAAGAAAGCCCACCAGACATGAGGAAACTCATAATCTGGCGGTCGATGCGCACACTGGTTTGGCAGTGCAGGAATGGGCCGCCGGCGTGGCGGTCCACTCCCACACCACCAAACTCGTAATCAGTCCCTAAGTTCCCCCGTAGCTTATGACAATATTCGGGGATTTTACGGCATTTGACTGGGTGTTTGAGGGCTTTTGGTGTTTAAGGAACTAACTTTAGTGATGGTCATTCTTAAATGAGGATTAAATTGAAGGGATGGGTTGGTGACAGGCGCGCAACGCCCATTGGGCTCAGAGGGCTTCAGCACCCCCCGTCGTGTGTGTCAGCCCGGGCTGAGACAGCTTCCCGGGCACACACACAGCCGCACCCGAGTACTTCACAGGTCTTTAGAAGACCATTTACTTGTTAACGAGGCTTTGTTGTTCTTTCACCCCTTCTTAGAGCCCCTGCATCTTCAGTCTGCCGATTGCTGGAAGAATTAGCCCCCCCCCGAAATTTTTATTAGCCCCCCCCGAAATTTCACTCTATTTGCGCCTCTGGTTGGTGAATTATAAAAGCATAATGTTATAAACTGGGTTTTTGGTGTGAGCCCTGGTCAAGTAGCAACCACAATTCTTGTCAGGGTAAGGCCCAAGCAAACCCCAAATTAACTGGTGCTCAACCCCTTGATAGCTTGGCACAGAGCAGTTAGGCTTAACTTAGAGGCAATGTGTAAAGTATTTGTGCAACGCTTCAAATAATAAAACAGTGACAACCCACACAAAAAGGATACCACACTAGGTTAGAAAAATAGAGTTGAGCAAGACCAAAATGGCAGAAATCCAATCTGTAGACCCGGAGATATGCAATTTAAAAGATTTCAGTGCAAATAGCCCATAAAAGCACAAAGCGCCAACTGTGGATATCTGGCAGCTCCAAAGAGGGACAAAGTCACAAGTTCTAGCTGGCCATGATGGAGTACAGACCGGATACAGGGACCCACTTGGGACCCTTGAACACAGTACCCTAAATCCTGTAGAGCAGTCTAAAAGGTGTTGCTTTGCAAGGCTTCACGTAATCCGGTGTGAGTTCCAAGAAGCTGTGCAGTAAGGCTTTGAGGGGCTTGGCGTCGCTTTGTGTCGGTCTTGAGGAGCTGTGTGGTGAGGCTTTGCAGGGATTGGCATCACTTTGCATTGATTCGGATTAGCTGGCAGCTGTGCGGTGGGGTTTTGCGGGCCTTCATGCCATTCTGCGTTGATTCCAGTGAGGCTGCCAGCTGAGTGGCAAGGCTTTGGGTACTTCACGTTGTTTCACGTCGGTTCCGATGAAGACCACAGCTGGGCTTGACATACGCACCTTCAGGCCCAATTCTAAGGGGCCGAGACTGGGGTGGCATTAATTAGAAGGGCAGGACTCACAGATGGAAGAGTCCAAGTGCTGGGTTCAAGGTTGTTGGAAGCCTGATATATCCCTGAGGCTTCAGATCAGAAGGCCAGCCAACTAGCCCTTAGAGTCACTCTGGGATTCTGAATTCAAGAGATGCAGGTCAAGCCCTGCTCACCCAGGCAAGAGGGCAGAAGGCAAAAGGCCAACACAGCAGGACAGCAGTTCCTTCAGAGCTGCAGTCCAGAATAGTGGCAATCCTTGTAGCAGCACAGCAGTCCTTCCTGGCAGAGTATCCACATGTCCAGAAGTGTACTAAAGTGGTGGTGTCTGAGATAATTCTTTTATACACTGGTGCTCTGGTTCTGGAAGGTGGGAGAAGCCTCTAGACAGTGGCTTTGAAGTGCATGGAATTCCTTATCTCCCCTGCCCTGGCTGCAAACTGGCTAAAGTGACAAAACAGGGTATTTAAGACATATGGGTGGAGACAGGACACATCCTATGCAGCTGTAAGTGAGGCTGGGCTCAGCTCCTTCCTCCCATACTGCCAGTGCTGGTGCTCCCATTGTGTGTTGCTGTCTAAGTGGGACACACAAAGCCCAACTGCCAACAACACCCAGTCATGTGACCAGAGACAGACTGCAGGCACCAAATTGCTAAGGCAAGAAAATGCTAACTTTCTAAAAGTGGAATTTTCAGAATTGTAATTTAAAATCCAACATCACCATAAGTTAGGATTTTAAATTATGATTCCAGAGACACCAAACATGTACCAGTTATCTCTTCCCATTTGCAAATTACACTTATAAAATGTAATAAGGCAACTCCAATGTTCTCCTATGGGAGAGATAGGCCTTGCAGTAGTGAAAAACTAATTTAAGAGTTTTTCACTACCAGGACATGTAAAACTTAAAAGTATATACCCAACTATTTAAATACACTGCACCCTGTCCTTGGGGCTGTCCTCGACCTACCCCAGGCTGACATATATGTATTAAAATATATGGTGCTTAGACCAGATGAGTTATCTGACTTATCCTTCATTAAAGAAGGGTGTGTGGCTAGAGTGCCTTAATATCGTCTTGGATTGTAAACCAGTGTGTAACCACACAGCCTTCCCATGGGTTGTCTCATTTGCAGCTCGTTCTCACCAAATGGCAGCAGTATCAAGAGGACCATCCCCGCCACAGCCCAATACTGAGCAAAGAGAGGTGTTCCTTCCTGCACATAAACAATTAATAATGGTGATTTGTAACTTCTTTGAGCGCTGCAGAATGCAGCACATATAGAAGTTGCAACTCGTCATTTTCTAATCATTGTCTATTTACAGGAAGGGACACTTTCCTGCACATGAACCATCACTACTGGGGATCTGCTCTTTTCACATACAAACAGCAAAAACGAGGAGACAATAATCTTTTCTCCTCATTGCGCCAGGTTAAGACCAGGTTTTCCCTGGTCTTATTTTTGGCTCTGACCCATATTTACTCCACCCTTGTAAATGCGGGGCAGTGTCAAAAAGCAATGGGTGTTGAAGCGGAACGTCCACCGCAACACCCGTTGCCTGCCCCTTTCACGCTAAGTTCTGCGTGAAAGGGGCATTATTTACAAGGCTGCTTTAAGCCACGTTGAGTGATTTAACGGTGCCTTGTAAATAAGGCGAAGGGGTTATCGCCACCAGATCGTCACAAAAAGTGATGTTCTGGTGGTGGTAAGCCCTTGTAAATATGCCCCAGGGTGTTTAGGTGGATGTATGGGTAATTGAGTGGCTGTTTGAGTGGGTGTTTGTGTAGGTGAGTGGGTGTGTGAGTGGCTGTTTTGCACAGTAAGTATCTGTGTGAGTGGCTTTATCTGTGAGTGAGTGGGCGCATGAGTGTATTGATGTGTAAATGGGTAAGTAAGTGGTTTAGTGGATTAGTGAATGGATGTGGGAGTGGCTGTATGGGTGAGTGAGTGGTTGTGTAAGTGGCTATGTGGGTGTGTGAGTGGGTATGTGAGCGGTTGTATAGGTGTGTGAGTGCCTTTATGGGTGTGTGAATGGATTTGTGGGTGTGTGAGCCTCTGTATGGGTCTGTGAGTGGCTGTATGAGTGAGTGAGTGATTGTGTGAGTGGCTTTATGAGTGAGAGAATGTATATGTCAGTAGTTGCATGGGTCTGTTAATGGGTATATGAGTGTATGGGTGTGTGAGTGGGTATATGAAAGGTTATATCGGGGTGTGAGTAGGTGTGTGAATGGTTCTGTGGATGATGTCATCAGTGATATCATTTGAGATGTCATCAGTGATGTCACTGACCATGTCATGAGTGATGTAATATGTGAGGTCATAAGCAGTGCATTGTCGGGCGTACGTGATAGTTAGCTCAGGTAACGATAGCTGAGGAATTTCAATGGTTTGTACAAGTAAAATGTGAGCCTAACTGTAAGGTCTCTGTTGTTTGTTTCAGTGATTTTTAAATTCTATTTCCTATGACACCCCTGTAACCTTTGATTTTTATCAGTGAATTTCTAAGGTTTTTTATAGTTGTTTCCTAACTATAATGTTCCTGTAACCTTTGTTTGTTTTAGTGAATTTCAAAGGTATTTAAAGTTTTATTTCCTAACTGTAAACTGTAACCTTTGTGAGTGGGTGTGTGAGTGGTTGTATGGGTCTGTGAGTGGGTGTGTGAGTAGTTGTATGGGTATGTGAGTGGGTGTGTGAGTGGCTGTATGGATCTGTAAGTGAGTGTGTGAGTGGGTGTATGGGTGTGTGAGTAGCTATATGGGTGTGTGAGTGACAGTCACTAAAGATTGCACTCCATTTGATCAATGAAGCATTCAGCTTCACCAAGGATTTTCAGATCGTTTTTCGGTGTGGAACTGCTGAGAAAACACACTTTTTTCCCGTTTGCCAAGCCCAGGAAGCTAGGATCATTTGTATTTTACAGAAGTGGAACTTCAACTGGGGTACCTGCTATGTTTATATTTGTAAGTTCGTCCTGTTGAGGTTTAATTTCTGTGAAATGGGCATCAGGGCCAGAAAGGAACTTCACTTGCCCGTTTATCCAACAAGAGTTCACAATTTTGCACAAAATGTCTACCCAACAGCAGTACTTTCTGCTGGTTAATTAATAAGTGCTACCGTGTTGGGTAAATGGCTAGTCTGTATTCTACACTACAGCTGCATAATGGGCCACAAGGAAATGCCTCCAATGACCTTTTTTGTGTTTCAGCAATGTGATTGTTCCCCGTCCGTCTTTATCCAGAATCTGTGATAACATGAATCTTCCTATAGAGAAGACAACTAGAATAGAAAGAGTTCAATCTACACCAAACAAGGGTCCTTCCTTTTAACTATATGAAGTAAGTGCTTATTTGTTTGGTGATGTCTTCCCATACCTCTACATCTGCAAGAATGGGTCACCACAGCGGGGGGAAACACGCTGGAGGGCCTCTTGTTAAGCAATCTATCATCCTGGCAAAAGGCATGCATACCCTTGCATACTACTAAGGTAGATGGGCAGGGTCAAATGGGTGGAGCTTTCAAGTGATTTGCATATTTTCATACTCATAGTAATGCAAATGGAGAACCATGGACTCTGTTCTAACCAGTAGAGGCCAAGAAAGAACCCACCCGTCACAGTCACTACAGATTCACCTCTATGAAGGATTTCAGATCATTTTTGTAAGCGCTCCCCGTTGAGGTTTAATTTCTGTGAAATGAGCATCAGAGCCAGAACAGAATCTCATATGTCTCTTTATCCAACAAGAGTCCACAGTTTTTTATAAATTTAAAGTAGTTAGGGGTGCTTCATGGCCCCCTCCCGGTACCAATTTTAGCCCCGGGGACCCCATCCCCTGGGGCCTGGCCTAAACTTAATAGGTAAGAGGGCTACATGACCCCCCTTCCTAGGCCGATTTTGGGCCGAGGGACCCCATCCCCTAGGGCCCAGCCAATTATTGGAAGGGGAGGGTGGCCCAGCAGCCATATTCCACAGGATGAGTTTGGCCCCAGGGAGCCCATCCCCCAGGGCCTGGCATACTAAGGCTGGAAGTCCTAGTGCCCACCCAGGGCACCCAGTAAGCACTGTTGGGGCCTGGGGGGAGACCCAATACCCCAGCCGACCCTGCCGGCTCCCCACCTCCAGCAGGAGTCGGCATTGCTCCTGCACATAGGGAGTGGCCAAAAACACTCCTCTCTGCATGCAGGAGCAATTATGTCTTCTGTTTCGCTGCTCACTTGAGAGCGGGCAGTAAAACAGATGAAACGTCTGCTTCCTGCAGCCGTGAGAATTTTCCTGCTTCCGCCTCCTGGGACAGACTTACTGTTTGCTCTCGCTTGGCGGGAGCTTAGAAAGCTCCTGCCAAGCGAGAGAAAACAGCTATGTCACTGGGTGGGCACCCTGGGATTTGAGATTGCGTGGCATTCCCCAGAGCCATTAATGGCTCCATGCTTCCCCCTTCCTTTCTGTTTGAAGGGCCTGTCCCTGGGACTTGGTGGTCCCTGGGGCTGAAAACAGCCTGTGAGGGGGCAGCCCATCTACCCCTTTGTTTTGTATTTCTGACCTGGGGAGGTGGTGGACCCCAGGGTCCTACAGGGCTAAGGAAGGGGGTCCCTGCGCCCCCCTCCCATTAACTAATAAAGCCCTGGGGATGTGGTGATCACCGGGGCTTTTAAGAGTCTTATGGGAGAGGTGTGCATGAGCCCTCCTCCAAAATAATAATTAAGCCCTGGGGTGCTCTTAGAGCCTCAGGAGGGGGGTCTGCGTGCCCACCCATTATTACATAAACTCTGGGGGAGGTGTTGGTCCCTGGGGCTCAAAAGAGCTGTAGAAAAGTGGCCATGTTCACCCCTCCCAACTTTATATACCAGACAATGCCTTCAGGGCCTGGCCCACCTGGAGGCTTATCATTAAAGAAGTGCCAGAGACTGCGCTTGGTTTTTTTTGCCACAAATTTGTGAATCATTCCGATTTCGGAGCAATTTTTTTGAAAAAATGCTTTTTTGCCAGTCGGGGTCCCAGGGTTAGGGGGTCAGGGTATTCTTACCCTGCCCCCTTTTCTTAATTTTTACACTTTTTTAGGGACTCTGCGGAGGCCGAATCACAAACTAGTTGCAAACACTTCCTGGTTGAAGTGTTGGCAGCCAATCAGATCTCTGCACAAGATCATCAATATTCCCAGAGCATGCACATATTTAGATATAGACTTTTGTTTTTCTGTAAAGATCTCAAAAACTACTGAACGAATTCACAACAAATAACAAAAAGGGCTCTTTCTGGACCAAAAGCTCGGTTCGGATTGTAGTTGTGTCTAAAATCTTTATGGGAATTAACATGGGGAAAAAGCATTTTGGGACCCCTTCAGTTTTTCTCAGAAACTTTCAACACAGCAGCTGAACTGAAAGTCGTACTAATTTTGAAAATTTTGTGAAGATCTGGTAAGCAGCGCCAAAGATATTGACAAAACAAAAGACGCTTTCCCTATGGAAACTAG
The DNA here is from genome assembly GCA_963921515.1 of Calotriton arnoldi. Taxonomy (NCBI): domain Eukaryota; kingdom Metazoa; phylum Chordata; class Amphibia; order Caudata; family Salamandridae; genus Calotriton; species Calotriton arnoldi. The sequence goes on from CAWUFW010000045.1 coordinate 2,579,970, forward strand.
GCCCTAACTTTAATCTAAGTCTAGAACGCCTACGCTTCGCTTTCAAGAAAACGTCTAACCTGAGGGATCAACTGGTACCTCGTGTAAAGAAACCCAACACACAGGTCACCCGTTGGAATCTCCCGCGGGTAACAGGGCTCCACCCTTGTGGCACTTGCATGTTGTGCAACTCCACTGCCCATTCCACTGTCCTCCAGCTGGGTACCTTCCGGTGGATTAAAAAGCAACACACAAACTGCAACACAAAAAACTATATTTACCTCACTACATGCCCATGCACTACGTAGGCATGACCACGAGACCAGTGAAGATCAGAATAGGAGAACACAGACGCATCATCAGATGTGACCAAAGTGCGACCAAAATGAGCAATCACTAGAAGGAGGCGAACCATTCCACTGCAGATCTAAAATGGACAGTTCTAGAAGCGGATCCAATTTGGAATGCGAGTACTCTCTTCAGACGGGAACAACGGTGGGTGTTTCGCCTCCAGACCTACAAAAATGAGCTCAATGATGAGATCCCCTGGATGGAGGTCTAAACCCCCTTCCCCACCTGAGAATTATCTCCTTCTGATCATAACCAGACAGACACAGTACCGGTCCTATGACAACCTGAACGGGAACAGTTTTAAACCTAAACCCCCCTTTTGTAGGCTGCCGGTTATAACAGTACTAAACACCTCATGGAAGGTCCAAATGGGGTTTCTTTATGCTCCCAAGCCCCATGGGGCTACATGTACAACGGAAGAGCGAGCCCTGCTCAACCCAGCTCCGATGGCTCCTCGGGGAAGAGTGCCTTTTACATCCACCAAGACCAAAACCTCCACGTCGGCACCTAACCACTTAAGAGGTCCACCTTCATTATTGGTTGTGAGATGCTGCCCACTTCATTAGCATGACAGCACCAGGAGCTATCTGACATCCATCTCCATAATAGCACCCCTTTTTATATATCTTCAAGGGACCGTTCCTTGGCTCTCTATGTCAGACTCACAACACACTCTTCTACCGCATAATAGACCGGTTTCTCAGTCCTCATACTATAATTTTGGAAGCCAATCTATGAGACTCACATTAAATATTCCCTCCGGTGCACCATCCGGCCTTTCATAAAACACACCAATGCACCTTGCAATCCTTTATGTGACTCACGACCTCCTCAAGATGGCCGCTGGTCACGCGCGGTAACGCCACAAGGACGGGTCAGCGGGCTAGTGTTTCAATACAGGAACCGGTCATAACAAGCTCTGGTCCCCTTTGGGATCATTATCCCGGGGACGCGGAGACGGGTAGGTGCAGACACGCAGTCCGCACACTAAAACTGTAAGTACTCTGACCAATCCCCGATTGGCCGACTTCCTTTCCATTCCCGCTTGCCTTTGTAACTTTTTTTTTGCATTTGATACTTGCTACCTCTTACACACGCTTCAACACGGCTCCTCCGCGCCACCTGATGTTGCTACATTTTTGCATTACTTAGGTAAGCACCACAACCCAGGTCAAACTGATCCGGTTTTTGACACATTATCGCAGAACTATGATGAATGACACCACACGTATGTGATGCGAGCACAGTACCGAAGGACATATGTCTCACATGTCTTTGCTGCAAAATAACTGTTCACTTATTGTTTGTCAGTCAGCTACCATGAGCACTTTTGAGGCATGCATATCTGGGGGCACTTTTAGATGTTTTCATATGTTTTTGTACTATCTGTGTTTACGATGTCAGTCACCATAGTCATGATGAAGATGGTCTTTCCCTCCCTACAGCGCGCTTGTATGGGGCATGGTGTTTGATTACAGGGGTCTGATAATGTGCCATACAATCTTGTAGCTGCATAAAACCTGGAATTTTAGATGTTACATGTTTGTACGGTCACATCTATGATGTCAGTCGCCAGTGCCATGATGAGGAGGGTCATTTACACCTCCACACAGTGCGCTTCTGGGGCATGATGTTCTATGATTGGGATCTGCTGGGGAGCCAGACATACATGCGGATCCAGGAAGCCTATGAAACGCTAAAGGCCGCACCAGCAGAGCCTAGATTTCTCCTACACCAGCATAGCCAAGATTTGCCTTGTGACCACCCAAACCTTTCATATGGGGCAAGATCTCCTGCGACAGTAACCTGCTTTAAGCCACACATCCGAATAATATATGTAAACTGATAGATATTCAGACTAGCACCTACGTTTGTCATGACAGACTCTGGATTCCTTCTGACTATTTTCTTGCCTTAGATACATATCCCTGATACTAAGGGGGGAGTTATTTGTTGACCGTGGGTACCAGGGTCACAGTGACAATGTCTCCAGCGGACATCCCTGTGACGGCTCACCTTTTGGGCACCACACAGTGGTACTCACCTGTGTCTTGTACAGTTTTCGATCCAAGCATGCAGTTTTTTATATGCTTTTTTTATATGCCTTCTTTTACGCCCTTTCTCTTGTTCTACATGGTTGGGGCACCACTCTATGGGTCCACGACTTAGTGACATCACTGGTAGATCCCTGTCTGCTCTATCAGGATTTTTAACCTTCTCCTTGTTTTTCCCTCCCTACAGGTTGGACCTGGAACAACACACACACACAGTAGGTAGCACCAATTTAGTGTGGGGTAGTTTGTCCACTATACATTTTTTTTGTCCAGTTTACGCGCAAAACATGTCGACTCTTTTTTGAAGGAGTGACCGGAGTTAGGTCCCTCCCCTGAGACTGTAGGAGACCTCTCCTACCTAGTCTCAGCACCCAGACTACCAGGGTTCCTTTCAAACCCCAAGGTAGCACTTGCCTGCCAGCAGGTTTTTATCCCAGGAAGGGCGGCCCCCTCATTAAAGTATAGTGTAGGATCTCTCTTACCAGTTTTAATCTTTTATTTCACACCCCACCCCACCACTTCACGTCACAAACCACCTCACCCGCACTCATCATACGATAGCCTCTTAAAAGATCTCTTCCAAAGTGACCCTTCGGGGACCCGTAGGGCATTGCAGCGCCGGCCCGACGAGGAGCACCGCCCTATGATGAAGCATGACATCCTCTAGGGGATATGTGAGAGCACCATAAACAGTCCAGCTGACTGTCCCTATCTAGTACTCTGACCCAGGCACTCTCCACATTTTGAGAGACTGTGCCTTCCTCTCTGTCCTTCATAGGAACATTAGCCCTTTGTTGAAAGTTTGATTCTGAATAGGAGCAAAGGCTTTTGGACCTCCCAATTAGGCTCCCTGTCCCTCCATACCCCGTTCTCTCTGGCAAGGGGTCCTTCTTGAAACGCCAAAACTACATGGCCATAGAGCCTGGCCTGCAATCCCCCAGGGCCCTATGTATTTTAACAGGGGAAGGTGGCCATGTGGCCCCCTTCCCGACCCTTATGAGGCCCTGGGGACCTGATCGCCCCCAGGGCCTTTTTTTTAAAGGGGAGGGGCACCGTGTGGTCCCCTCACCCTGAGCCTCATTAGGCCCTGGGGACCTTATCCCACAGGGCTGTATCTATTTTTAAGGCGAGGGAGGCCACATGAACCCCTCCTCAAGCCACGTTAGGCCTTGGAGATCTCATCTTCAGGCCCATTTATTTATTTTGAAGGGGAGTGGAGCCACATGGACCTTCTCCCCTAGCCTATTTTCTCCCTGGGGACCCCATCCCCCAGGGACACACACATATATATATATATATATATATATATATATATATATATATATACATCTATATCTATATTCATATATACAAATACATGTATATGTATGTATATATATATATATATATTTAAATATATATATATATATATATATATATATATATCACTAAAAAAACCATAGGTTTCAGGCACATTATAGTTAGAAATTAGCATTTAAAAAACCTTAGAAATTCACTGAAAAAACCATAGGTTTCAGGGGCGTTACAGTTAGTTGGACATTTCACTTGTACAAAACCATAGAAATTCCCCCATTATAGTTAGTTCAGCTAACTATAACTCACGCGCCCGCAATGCACTGCTGATGACGTCACATATTTAGGGTTTAGGGTAGTGCAGTGGTGTTTGGGTAGTGTAGGGGGTCGTGCTGGGGGTAGTTTTTTAGGGTTTAGGGTAGTGCAGTGGTGTTTGTGTAGTGTGGGAGGTCATGCTGGGGGTATATTTAGGGTTTAGTGTAGTGCAGTGGTGTTTGGGTAGTGTAGGGATTCTTGCTGGGGTAGTGTTTTAGGGTTTAGGGTAGTGCAGTGGTGTTTGGGTAGTGTAGGGAGTCGTGCTGGTGGTAGTGTTTTAGGGTTTAGGGTAGTGCAGTTATGTTTGGGTAGTGTAGGGTGTCGTGCTGGGGGTAGTGTTTTAGGGTTTAGGGTAGTGCAGTGGTGTTTGCGTAGTGGAGGGGGTAGTGTTTTAGGGTTTAGGGTAGTGCGCCCAACCAGCCACAATATCCGTGGACAAAGCGGATCCTGACTCTTTGGAACGCTCCGTCAATTGAATAATTTGGGTCAAGGGCCCTACCACGTCCAAGACCTATCAATTCCTTTCTTGGGATCCCTCATATACTTGGAGAAAAAGGTACATCGTTTCTCATCAATTTCAGGCGTGTGTGCCACCTTCCCCTTCAGTGAGGGCCTGGGGCATTCTCCCCTCATCCTATTCCTGACCTCCCTTTCAAGGGGTTGATGGATTTTCCCCACCACATACTCTGCCACTTTGGCATCAGGTGTCCACTCTGCCGACCTAGGATGGTAAATTTGGGTAGGCTCGAACATGTCCGAGTGGACCCCGTCCCCAACCGGGGACTGAGAGGAGTGGGACTCTGGACGCCAGGGAAGGCCCGAGTCCTTATCCTCATCGGAGGAGAAATCGTCCTCCGATACACCCTCTCCCTCTAAGGGAAACCCGCCGTCGGGGTCTACAATAGTGGTGACAGTGTCACAATTTTCTCCGGGCCCCTCCTCCTCCCGGCAGGGTGCATGTTTTAGCATTCACGCACTCTTGAGGAAGGTCTCCGTAAGTTTATAAAATCCTTCCAAGTGCCCCGCGTTATGCTTAACGGGCCTTTTATTCCCCATCTGGGAGCTACTTGGACCCGCCACCACCAGATCTGGGTCACTGAACACCCCAGGGATGCTTTTCGCCAGCTTATCAACCTGATCCCTAAGAGGAGCCAGCGCCCTAGAAATAGCCAGAGAGAGGGCTTGGTCCACTGCTGGAGGGAGAAGTTGGGGGGCCATTCCTCCTCCACTTCCTGGCAGGAGGAGTAAAAATGGTCTTCTGGAGAAGACATGATAGCAGAGGGTGTGAGCACAGAACAAATGCCCTTAAAATCCTTAAGACAGCCCCCTCGCCGGTGCTCCAACCGGCGAGTTATAAGAATAGACTGAGGCGCAATACCAATTACCACCACCAGGTGGCGATGGTCACTAACGTGGCCGTGTGGGGAAATCACCGCGTAGCGGTGTCAAAATTAGGCGAGGGTTGGTCGGGAATCAAGCGGACACTAAAGGAGTGACCGGATTCCCAAACGCGTGTAAAGACCAGCGGGAGCGCTCGACAGAGCTGCCTCGCTCGGACCAGACGCGCCTGACAGGATCTCACTGCGCGCAGAGCACACAGCGGGAGAAACTGCGAGGGGGAGAACGCGCTTGGGCAAGAGCCTGCTGCGCAGGGAATATGAAACAATACCAAGGCAATAATGCTAATAACGTGCACAAGAAACCGCTATACAAACAGCAACAAGGTCAGATTAAGCCAAGAATGTAAGGAATGCACTTAACTGACGAGCAGTGAAGAAAGAGGAAGCGGAAGGGACGTCACGATATTATATACGATGGACTGTGATATGATTGGACTATAGTTGCCTTGGGGACTACCCCCCTAATGGTTCATGGGTTGTGTAGTCTTTTGTTTAATGATTGTTGTGTTACGTTTTCTTTGAACTGCTATGCAAATAAAGTGAGGAAAGATATGCATAATCCTCGCCTCCGTCCTGCCATAGAATTCATTAAACTTTATTTGATCTGATTTAGAAACATAGATCATAAAAGTGTACATAAAAACAGAAAATCCTCTTTCCTAATACAATACAGTGAGAATTAATTAAAACCAGTAGGTAAAAACGGGTGTTACAAAGCCCGGTTCAGAGCAACTTCAGGTTAACAGAATCGTAAAGTTCAATGTTTCGCAAGATCAATCTCATGTACTTCGTGCAAAATACGCAATAAGGGGTCCAAGTAAGATGTAACGCTCCAATACCTGACCAGTTTGCACTATATAAAACTGCAGAAAAACTAAAAATAAAAAGTGTTTTGCACACTTCTGTCATTGGGCTATATGTGGGCTACATCTGGGTGATATTTGTGCTACATTTGGGCTCTTTTTTCTCTGGTGTCCATTTGTTATGAAGTTTCCTAATTTCGTCATTTACTGCAGTCTCCTCAGTAGGAAATGCTTTCAGTTTTTTACTTTGATTCCATCAAGAAGGCATTCAGATGTGTCACACATTTGCCATAAATTCAGAATGTTAGCACTCTAGTTGTTGATTAGATCACTGTAGTAAAGCTACTGCTCACCAGGGAGTTAACTGGAAGTCTACTGCTGGTATTGAAAGTGATTGTTTCAGTCTGCATGTCAGAATTTTCTAATGAAATAGAAGAGGATTTGAGATCTCACTTAAAACATGCCCTAAATTTTCTTTCTGCAGCACTAACCATAATTTCTATGGCAAAATGAACCCCTCATTTTGTTCCTTTTTAAATTAAATGTTTTAAGTGTTACCAGTTTATTCCAATCAAGATGGCTTCAGGTGTGCCATACTTTTGTCATAAATAAGACTGTTAGCGCTCTGGTTGTTCTTTAGAACACTCCGGGAAGCTGCAGTAGAACACAAAGGCATCAACTGACAGGCTGCTCCTGTTGAAATATAACAGGAAGATATTTGAGATCTCACTTAAAACATGTCCTAATTTTTCTTTCTACAGCACTAACCATAATTTCTATGACAAAATGAACCCTCTCATTTTTTTCCTTTTTAAATTAAATGTTTTAAGAGTTACCAGTTTATTCCAATCAAGATGGCTTCAGGTGTGCCATAATTTTGTCATAAGTAAGACTGTTAGCGCTCTAGTTGTTCTTTAGAACACTCTGGGAAGCTGCAGTAGAACACAAAGGCATCAACTGACAGGCTGCTCCTGTTGAAATATAACAGGAAGATATTTGAGATCACACTTGAAACATGTCCTAATTTTTCTTTCTACAGCACTAACCATAATTTCTATGACAAGATGAACCCCATCATTTTGTTCCTTTTTAAATTAAATGTTTTAAGTGTTACCAGTTTATTCCAATCAAGATGGCTTCAGGTGTGCCATACTTTTGTCATAAGTAAGACTGTTAGCTCTCTAGTTGTTCTTTAGAACACTCTGGGAAGCTGCAGTAGAACACAAAGACATCAACTGACAGGCTGCTCCTGTTGAAATATAACAGGAAGATATTTGAGATCTCACTTAAAACATGTCCTAATTTTTCTTTCTACAGCAATAACCATAATTTCTATGACAAAATGAACCCCCTCATTTTGTTCCTTTTTAAATTAAATGTTTTAAGAGTTACCAGTTTATTCCAATCAAGATGGCTTCAGGTGTGCCATAATTTTGTCATAAGTAAGACTGTTAGCGCTCTAGTTGTTCTTTAGAACACTCTGGGAAGCTGCAGTAGAACACAAAGGCATCAACTGACAGGCTGCTCCTGTTGAAATATAACAGGAAGATATTTGAGATCACACTTGAAACATGTCCTAATTTTTCTTTCTACAGCACTAACCATATTTCTATGACAAAATGAACCCCATCATTTTGTTCCTTTTTAAATTAAATGTTTTAAGTGTTACCAGTTTATTCCAATCAAGATGGCTTCAGGTGTGCCATACTTTTGTTATAAGTAAGGCTGTTAGCACTCTAGTTGTTCTTTAGAACACTCTGGGAAGCTGCAGTAGAACACAAAGGAATCAACTGACAGTCTCTGCCCTTGTTGGATGTACATGTTTTACTGAGAATGTCAGACTTCATTCTCACATGACTGAGAAAGATAATGTGAATTTACAGAAAATATGCTCTCATTTTAGCTTCTGGAGCACCTTCCAAAACTGTATGGGACAAGCATGTGAAAATAGTTTTCTCTCAAACATGATTCATGATATCCCAGCAGAAGGTTTTTCAGAGGGTAAAATCACCTTAGAACACACCACAATTCCTGAAATTAGTATGGTACCATCAACAAATGATTTCTAATGTAACTAAAGTCTGTTATCACCCTTTATAGTTCTCCTTTTGGTCACCCTCAAAATCTTCGATTCACTACAATGCATTTCAATGGGGTACTATCATTTATATTGGTCCCAAGATGGCTGCCAGCAATTCCAGGATGAAGTGCTGACAGCCAATCAGATCTCACGATGACATGTGTGGGTAGGCTCCGCCCAGATATATATGTGTTTTCTTTTTCAAATTTCTCAGGAACTACTTAACGGATTTACACCATTTAATCAAAAGGCACGACTCTGAACCAAGGGCTACCTTTTTGCCAAATTTGGTGTAATTCCGTTCAGCAGTTCGGGGTGTAGCTGCAACTAAAGGTTCCTATGGAAAATTGCATGGGGAAAACACGTTTTGGGACCCCCTTTTTCTCGGCCCCCACTTGATGAATCACCCCGAGACTTTCAGGATAGGAGCGGACCGGAGCGGGCCATAAGTTTTGAAAATTTCGCGAAGATTCGTCAACCGGCTCCAAAGTTATTTCAAATAGAATGTTGTGGATTTCCTATGGAAAATAGGTCCTAACTATAACTATCTACTGGCGACCGCCAGTAGATATATATATATATATATATATATATATATATATATATATATATATATATATATATATATATATATATATATATATATATCTGTTGATTTTAAATGGAGAAAGGAGCCATAAGCATAAAAGAACTTTATTGAAACACACGCTATTTTGTGGTGCACTGTAGCAGAGCACTGAAGAAGGCAGCACGCCGAAATGCATTTGCTCATTTATGCTCCAATGATCTCAATGGAAAAAACTCTAGAAATCATGAAAGGCCTTAAATCCGGCTCACCCGCCGATCCTTGCCCGGCCCCTACTCTTGCATCAGTCGCAGACATTATTAATCCAGCGGTCAACCAGATCCTGAATCTCTCCCTGAAGACGGGTCAGGTCCCTGACAGGTGGAAGAGAGCCAAAATTTTGCCCCTATTAAAAAAATCAACTCTGGATCCTGAGCTAGCCTCTAAGTACAGGCCTATATCTCTGCTCCCCTACTTTTCTAAGGCCTTGGAAAAAGTGGTGAACCATGTCACCACCGCATTTGTCGAAACTAACACTCTACTCCACCAGAGTCAGTCTGGTTTCAGGGCTAACTTCAGCACAGAGACGGCACTCCTGGAAGTATCTGAAGCAATAAAGGAGGTAGTGGATAGAGGCGGCAAAGCCATACTGATATTGCTGGATTTATCTGCGGCTTTTGATACCGTCCCACACGACCGCCTCCTGCTGAGACTTCGGGCGTGTGGGTTCGGAGGTACGGTATTCAATTGGTTTACCTCCTTTTAAAGGACCGCCAGCAAACAGTGTGGGCCCCACCTTTGCTGCCCCTATCCCCCTCTAGAGGTGGGTGTGCCCCAGGGCTCTATTTTGAGCCCCATCCTTTTTAATCTATATATGACACCTCTAGCAACTCTGGCTGAGAACCATGGAGCAAAAATAATATTGTATGCCGACGATACGCAGCTGCTCTTCACCTGCAACAAAGACACAGACTTCAAGGGAGACATGATTAACAGCTGTCTAACAGAAGTATTCTCCTGGCTCCAGTGCAACCAGCTTAAATGTAATCCTTGTAAATCGGAGATTATCTTCTTTGGCCACCGCCCCAGCAACCTTTGGCGCAGTTGGTGGCCTGCTGACATGTCCCCCCCCCCACGTCCCCCGTAAAGATAGTGAAAAATCTGGGGGTGAGCTGGATGATAATCTTTCCATGCAGGCACAGATCCAATCAGTGGCCGGTTCCTGCTTTGGCCTGCTCAAAATGCTGAAACAGTTCCTGCCCCTCCTGTCTATCACCCACAGAAAAACGGTGGTCCAGGCATTAATAATCTCCAGGTTGGACTACGTGAATGTACTCTACCTGGGGCTGCCTGAGTATCTACTGGCAAGACTGCAGGTGACTCAGAACGCTGCAGCAAGAGCAATACTCATGCTTGGCCCCAGAGCTCGTATGTCCACACAGCTGAAATCCTTACACTGGCTCCCTGTCTGCAAAAGGATCCATTTCAAGGCCATGGTTTTGGCTTTTAAGGCTCTCCACGGCATAGGGACTGGGTACATTGTGAAGAGAGTTCAATTTTACCACCCTCACCGTGCACTTAGGTCTGCAGCACTTCAGCTGGCTCTGACCCACAGATACCTCCGGGCACGCATCGGGGGTCGCTCCTTCCAGGTGCAAGCAGCAAAATTGTGGAGCAATCTACCGGTAGACTTAAGGTTGACTCAGGATCTCCTTGCATTTAGGAAATCACTGAAAACTTGGTTGTTTCAGCTTTAATATCCAGTGCGGGGATCACACTGCTTAGCTAGGCCTTCATCCTGCTTCAGCGCCAGGACACTCAATTGAGTAGCTGTGCGCTCTATAAATAGCCATTTAACATAACATAACATAACATAACATGCTCATTAAAATCAACAGTGTCCCGCGAGTGCTCCGCGTCTAAGCCTTCATTTATAACCGTGATCCCACCCTTCACGTTTGCGGAAAGGACGCACCCGTCCAGAGTTCGGCAGTCAGGGTGACATTGGAGCATTTATTTACTTCTGCCAGAACTGCTGCAGTTTAAATGGAAACATTTCCCGGTCAACCACGAAGGTTGTCAATTATATATTGATGGGGCAAGCATACAGACTTAAACCTGCGAGGAATTGCCAAAATGAGAACAGCAGCAGTGACGAGGGACAGAGAGATTGTTCAGTTGCACCCCTCTTGGAGATACACAGCAGTGATTTTACAAAGGACAGTATGGATTTAGCCAGCACGCAAATGAAATTAGGCAATTTCGTTTTTCTGCCATGTGAGAGACTATGTAGCATGTGTTCATTTGAGAACTAAAGAACTTTTAATAACTGAAAAACGATGTGCCTACTATTGAATTAAAACCATTCAAGTGCATACCAAGATGGCAGCCAGTGATTTCAGGAATGGAATAACGATTGGTCACAGTCCTTTGTTGCTGCTTATGGCTCCATTCTCCATTTAAAAGAACTTTATTGAAACACATGCTATTTTGTGGTGCACTGTAGCAGAGCACTGAAGAAGGCAGCACGCCGAAATGCATTTGCTCATTTATGCTCATTAAAATCAACAGTGTCCCGCGAGTGCTCCGCGTCTGAGCCTTCATTTATTACCGTGATCCCACCCTTCACGTTTGCTGAAAGGAAGCACCCGTCCAGAGTTCGGCAGTCAGGGTGACATTGGAGCGATATATATATATATATATATATATATATATATATATATATATATATATATATATATATATATATATATTCCTCCTTGATGGCCCCTTCGAGGGCCGTACACGAGGCGCACACTGATGGGTTATTATCTTAATTTATTGAAGCCACACACAAACAAACACACCCGACAGACGCGTTTCGGCTACACGCCTCGTCAATGTCGGTAGGGTAAACATTACTTTCTCTTTAAAAAAATATAAAATCATCGACATAGAAAAGGAAAAAGCAGTTCATCCGGGTTATACATAGAAAGCGACAAGGGGTTATTGTAAATCATCACAAATCTTAGGTTTCAAACAGCGGCCATCTTAAGATGTCTAATTAACCATATTATTCAACAATTAAATTATAAGACCTACTGTTTTATATTTACATTCATTTGTTGAACGTTTTTTTATGTGGTGTTCATCCTATGTACAACTATTCACATCATGTATACATAATTTTATACAATCTAGCCACGAGTGGTATAATAGATATTATGAGTTATGTATAATTCCTCAATTCATGTTGGTGAAATCACAAATTATAGATTTAGTCTTCCTGTTATTATGCCCTGAATGGGCTTATTTTCACAGGTACTCCAATCAAAAATTCAATGCATCTCAATCCATCGACATTTTGATTAATCATAAATTATTCAATGGCTTATACTTAGTTCATAGTACATAAGCATTTTGAAATTCATAACCCCTATATGTGCTAATATAATTACAGTGCAAAAGTACTTCCTGTCCTTCCTATAGTACATATTTACAAAACTTCCTTTACAAACTTCAAGGAATATGAATCCATAATTCTTCTTCATTATTCAAGCCTGCCGGACTTTTCGTTTGTAATTCAATTATATATTTCGATTCCAATCTCCTAAGTTTCCTTACTCTGTCCCCACCCCTTTCATCTTTGGGGACCTGATCAATGCAAAAAACTTTAAGAGATTCTGATTGGATTTATGATGGTCTTGAAAGT